>OZ004617.1:10076223-11350630 GCA_963924575.1 Pycnomerus fuliginosus | reverse complement strand
GTACTGAGAAGATTCCAATTGAATTCGAATGAAATTCTATTCAGGAGAAAAGCAATGTTTCGCCTGGATTTTGTTATTTCATTTCCATTACATTATTGCAAAAAGAGACATTTTTCTTTATATCTCGCCCGCACAATAATTTGTGTTTCTCCTCGTGTTATAAGAGGCGCCCCGTAAATTTAAGGCCTCGTTAAAAAAGAAATAAATATCGTTTCCGTGCTGCTTTAATTAATTTAGACAAGTTGGTAGGGAGAAATGTTTTCCAAGGGAGCGGTCTTGAATGATCCCAGGTCGGATTCGTGAGCCGATTCGTGGACCGGTCGTAGAATTATGGGCAAAGACAAAATGAAAGGAAAAGGGAGAGTGTAGAATTGTGGGGACAAATGAAAAGTAAGTTTTCGTCTCTCCGTGTCAAGATTGTGCTAGTCGATAAAAGTCATAAAAGTAAAAACCAAAAGAGGGCTTCCATCTAAAAAATTATCGGAGTCGAATCCGAAATGGAAAACAGTCGGTGTGAAAATCAATCTCTTCCAATAAAAGCAAATATAAAACCTTGATTGTTCAAAGTTTGGTCGGTTCCGGAATAGAGAGTCAGAAGATAAAGTTTTTGCGGAAACTTTTCACTGGAAATAGCATTCACAAAGAACACATCTTTTGCAATGGCTGACTGATTAACATCGTTGTTTTGTTCTCTCATTAGTCTCCTGAGTAATCTGGATGCTAAGTTTTGGAATTATGGGCCGAGAGGGCTCTGCTCCCAAGGTCTCTTGCAGCTCTCTGCCAGTTTACCCAAGCGCCTCCAGGGAGATTTACTCCTACATTATCTTAAACTTTAATCAGTCATTTGTGCTTTTAATTTAGACCTTATTCGCTTCACCTCCGTTCTCGAAAAAGGCTCAACTGCCCGCTGCTTTAAATCGATATTTGACACGAAGAATCAAGAATCGCAATCTCAGTTTACAAAGCTATTTATTACTTACATATTTAGCTTCCAAAAGTTTTGCAAACATGGACTTTACGAAGTTGTAAAATACGTCACATACATATTCCCGGTCTCCAATGAGACATTTTATTATTTTCCGCTTATAATGCGAATTCCCTACACTGTATTATTTTATTGGATTTACAATACAGTAACACAATTCATGCTCCTACCCCCTCTTACAAATTCTTTTGTTACAAAATCTGAATTTAAATTATTAATTAAGTGTTGAGGTCATCTTCGCCATTCTATTTAATTGGTGTCAGATAATAGCTAATTCGGAGTCAAAATTGTACTTAAGCATTTATTGGAGCCTTCCGTAGGCGAAACGTCGACCCTAAATTAAGTACAATTTTGACTCCGAGTTACCTATTACCTGACAACAATTAAATTATTAATATTCAATCACTAAAATTAGATTGGATATCTAGGTACAGTGTGCGTCAGATGTTTTGCTCGATCGTTTGTGACGCAACTGAAAACTTTACGGAACAGATTCGGTCATGACACTTGCTTTGAACGATACGACATACGGCAATGATTGGTTTTCGGGTAACTATGGTTTTTAGGGGTCATGACCGAGTCTGTTCCGCAAAGTTTTCAGTTGCGTAACAAACGATCGAGGAAAACATTTGACGCAGACTGTACTAGCCATGGTAAAATCTAAAAAATTATAAGCTATCCAAAAAACTTATGTTTCACTTGTCAGGAATTTCGTAAAATAACTGTTTTATGCTATATTTAGTTTTCACTTTCTAAGCATACTTATTGCTCATATTTTTTCAAAAAAGTTTGACAAGTTTCATCTATTTGTTCATTTCTAGATTTGATTTTGACGCTTATACGTGTTTCGAACACACAGTGCTCATCTCATTACCAAACCCAACTTAAATTATTATAATGTCAGTATACAGGGTGATTCACGAAGACCGTTCATTAGAAACTTTTGGGGATCCATTTGTAGTGAAATTTTGAAATTTGGTAGTGCCCCATAATCGCCCAAGCACACCAATAATAAAATATTCCCATGCAAGCCTCCCTCCCGCACATTTAAAAATAACACCCTGTATGTCAAAAACGGTGACAGTTAGGTAGGCAAAAATTTTTGGTGCGCAAGGGCGATTATGGTATAGTACCTACCAAATTTCAAATTTCTACTACAAGTGGATCCCCAAAAGTTTCTAATGAACGGTCTTCGTGAATCCCCCCTGTATTTCTGTTAGTTATTTATTTTTATTTTTCGGACACCCTTCAATAATTAATAGGTCATGATCAGTATGCCAAAATTAGAAAATGGGAAGGATTAAAAAAGATAAGTAAGCGCACACCCGAACCACTGAAACTGTGTCATATGCTAACGAAACACATGTCCTAATTTTTCCACCAGCATAAAAGACAAGATAAAAGCGTTCTTTTCACTGTTTTCCATACCAATTGTACGGCAATAAGAACTCTCATACACGCTACAAAAGAATTTAAATTGCACTATTTTCAGAGTCCTTTATATCGCAGCTGCTAAAACTCTTTAAGAAAGAACATTATCTGGGATATGTCCATGCCATTTTTCATTTCTTAATTTTATACCTAACACTTTAATGTGTGGATATTCTTAAATTATTCCACCCGCTTTTAGGGAAAATTAGTGTTTCAGTATATAAACGCCACTTTAGTGCATGCTAACAAAATTAGTCTTACGTCATAAATTCAACTTTTACTGCAGTTTAGTGCCACATTAACGAATTCTGCTTTTTGCAAGTAATATTCTCTCTCGCAGTTTTTAATTAAACGGCAACCGCAACATACAGAATGCATGGAATGATATCGAAAAAGTTTTTCAGTTGTCGTTTTTGAACTTGTTTCATCTTGTTTTTGGTTCGATCTCATTTAGAGCGGACTTCCCACGTTTTTTAGTCATCAATTATAGATGTTTATCCAATAAATATTGATTTGTTTAAAACAGTAATTTATCATTTTGGTAAATCATTTGAGAGCTGCTAATTTATAACTTCATTCCCCCATGAATTTTATCAGAATGTCTGCAATCAGCTAATTTAAGTATGGCAGGAAACCCCTCGGAACAAAGCAAACAAAGCCAACAGCAATGTTGTTAAACCAGAGAAGTTTTAATTATCAAGTTTTACCGGATAACCCACATCTAAAAATTTTAAACCTACAAGGCATAAAATATTCTATTCTGTACATTGCTGGAGCAAAAAATGCAAGAACTTTGTATTAAATAGGAAATATAAAACCCGATTTTATTAAATTTTCGGAACAACTCCGCGAGTCATGTTAGGGGTTGATCTGCAGGATCTCGCTTTCGGTTCAAATTAATTCCGGAATCGTCCGTGATGTTGTAAAAGGCGACACACAAAATCGTCGTTTTAGTTTGAAAGTCGTCTAAGACACTTCGCAAACGATCTCTAACTTGACGAATAAGGCTGCACGGGATCAAATTGAACCAACTTGTCATCGGCAAGGAACTGGCTTTTTCCTCGAGTTATGTTCTGATTCTCGACGGCAATTTGACCATGAACTGAACAAGATTGAAAGATATATATTTCATGGAAGGTACGGTATCGTTAAGTAGCTAAAGCAAATAACTATTTGTTTCCTAACATTTAGTAAGTTTAGCACTTGCTATAGTTATATGACAGGTGCACAGTTTCACCCTTACTTTTGCCTCAATTTCTTAATTGTTGCTTTAAATGATACATTAAAATGTAGATTATGCACCAACAGACCCAAAATAAACTTTAATACAGAGGGTGTTTTCAAAACAAACTATAATCTGCCGATTTTGTACAAACAATAAAATTGTGAAATCATGCATTAAAAAAAACGTGTTTCTATGGTGCACTTGAATTTGCTTCTTATGTCTGCTATAACACGCCATTCTATAAAAACACGTCGGCCATGACAACGCGTTTTAAGGCTAATAAATCAAAAATTTTGGACATTTATCGCTTGAATTGACAACAAAATTCAAAAGAAACTTTAAAAGGTCTTGTTAATTGGTTAGTATTATAAAAAATCATGAAGACAACATGCGTTTTATAATTGAAAAATCTCGGCCTATTATATTTTCGCTCCTAACGTCGCTTAAATATAAACTACGGCCTCGAGTTATAAAACTGCTTATAAAACACTTGTTATCATTAGTAATTATGATAAGTCGTCTCTTGATTGCCGCATTTTTGACGTCCGAATGGTTGAACTACGAGTCAAAATGGTAGATTTTATTTAGGTCAAAAAGACGAGGAGAGCTTTCTCGAGTCGTCTTTGACCGAAAAAAAATCTACCATTGACGAGTAGTGAATCCATGAGAACTCAGCAAGGCAATCAAGAGACGACAAATCATGTTTTATAGATTATTTTATAAATAAAATAAAGTATTGAAATAGCTCCAAAGTACGTTCGTATCTAGGTACCTAGTTTAAAAATGTTGTCACTTGTCAACTGACTGTCACGTCCTATTATTCCACCTCCCCTTACGTCTGAGATGGCCTAGTTCCCTTATAGGAGGCAAAATCAAACCCACGTTCATAGGAAGTTTTCGACTTATTTTTATTTATTACGGTGTAGGAATTTGTATACGTTTCTGAAACACTCTGTATGCCTATAGTAAGATATTATAAGTTTAGGTAGATACCTTAAGTAAATGTTAGTAATGTTGCCTTTCCTGATTTGATATTATCGCAAAACCAAAACCTATACAATAATCCAATTCACACTTGTTGAGTGGAAAATATTTTGTATTCCGCTTCTGCAATTCAGCTATCTGATACGACATTGCGGTGTACCTCAATGTTTGAATTCATCAGACGTCAAATAAATTATTATTGTTCAGAAGATAGTAAATCAACCGAAAAGATTTTCCTTCCTGTTTTCATTCAGTTGTATCCGTTTCGCTATCGGCCGTGACCCAAGGTATAGTTATCGGTATAAAAGCGTATACAATAAAAATTCGAACCGCGGCCGACAAAGTGAGCAGAAAAAGAGTGCAAGGTTCTTTGGGCAAAGCAGTCAGAAGCCATATCTCTTGTTCAACACTCGTGATCTGCGCAAACATTGGCTTCCCCAGGAAATGTCTATATATCCCCATATAGGCATTCCATCCCTGACTGTTTACATAACTGAATAAAACATTCGTCAAACATTTACAGCAAAATTCTTACCTATATGTATAACGTGGGTATGGAATATTTTTCCAATATCATTTCAGAAACAGTTCACTTTCAATAACCTGCTGTGTTTGAGTAAAGCGGATTAGGGAAAAGCAGGAACCTGTTTTATTATTTTGAAATAAAAGAGCGTCCATCTATTTGTTCGATAAAGCAAATATACTTAAGAAATTCCAAATAGAAGCACTTATATGATGTGATTGAATTCCTTTCTTTTTCCGAGTGCCAGGAAATACAGTTTTGCTGCAGTGTGTGTTGCATTACTTCACTTTCAGCCTTCAGGCCCCACTTTTAAACTGCCTAAATAGAAAAGTTTAACAAACAACTACTACTCACTGGATTTGGCAGCATTGACGGATGGCCCCAGGGACGAAACTCGTCCCGGCCTAGATTCAGGCGGTAACTACACCAGAGTTAATTTCTTTATAGCACAATGCTTTGGCAGGAAACATCCAGGCTTATCAAAACTGGAATTAGCTACAAACGTAACAAGCCTCGTTGTAAATGACATTTGTGGGGTTGGTTTAATATCCCAATTTTAATATCGAAGGTGAAAAGTCGACAGGAACAGGACTTAAGATTTACGATTGTGGTCATTCCGGATTTTCGTCCTCGAACGTTAGAACACCTGGATACCTTTGCGACTCCTTAATTGTTAATTATATACGAGAAGTGTTCGTCTATGGCATTCTAACTGCACACACGTGGTGAACCGGTAAATACTTCACCAATTTTAGTAGAACTTTGTACATATATTCGAAGTTTATGGCGGTAATCCGAAGCGTCACTTCTCGCTGAAGCAAAGTTTAAACTTTAAACACTCAGTTTTTGTAATTGAACCCCACACCTGCCAACGAAGTTTCCTGAATAGTTTTATGTTCCTTTTTAAAAATTTTACGTAGTGAACTGGAGTATCGCGGAAGACTGATGTGATGTTGGTAGTAGGTACGAGAAATACTCGTACATAGGTATACATAGGTATAATATACCTATGCATGCATTATTTTCCCCGCCCCTGTAAAAAGAGGGTGCAAGCGAGTGCCTTCTTTGAAGTTTTTTTTTTCTACATGGCTTTCGTGTTATTCCGTACCTAAGTGTATTCTATGCCATAGGCAATGAGTTTCAAAGGAATTTTACATTACTTGACGATAGCAAGAACTTGCGGTGTGGCATAAGGTCACAATCTTTCAATTCCGATTTTCGACAATACATTTTGTAGCTTTCAAATCAAAACTTTTAGTCTAAATCCGGTCTGTATACGTGCTATTATTTCAATCTATAGGTATTATAAAGGGCCCCGCATAAACCTTTATGGCCTGTGGCTTTCTGTCAAAAAGTCTTGAAAATCTGGTATTATACAGCGTGTCTCAAAACTCGCGCACTTCGGGCCTGAGGCGCTGTAGAGAGGAAAAAAATAAACTGCTTGCAAGCTAGGACAATTGGCGCTTCAAAACTAGGACGCTTAAAATCAGAAAATTGAAAAAATTCGTAAAATTTGGGTGAGTATAAATAAAGTTTTTTCTATTACTAACATCTTAAACTGTTTATATGGTGCATTTGAATTAGCTTCTTGCAGTCGGAACCCATTCTATAAATTCTCCAAAGGCTCAGCTGTGTAATAGGGACTTTCGTTTAGGTTAGGAATATTTCAAATGCATGTTTGTCAAAAGGGTTGTCGCGTTTTTTTTTTTTGTAAAAATCAAGAAAGATAATTGAGTTCTTTTTGCAATCTTACATTAATCAAATCACCAGCAAGACGTTCTTACATGATTATTCTGATTAAGCGAATTCAAATTTCTCTCTATTTCTCATGAAAAACTTTAAGAGCTATTATTGTTGTGATAATTATTGTAATTGTAATTGTTTTATGCCTGTAGGCATCACATGATAAGTTAGTAATACTGCAGTTCTAAGTGGTAAAAATGGCTCCGTATGAACAATTATTAGGTAAAACTTTTTCGAATAAGAATTTCATTCACGTAAAGGGCATTTTTGAAGTTTAAGGTCTTCAGTATTGATGGTTTGCTAGTAACAAATTACTTTAACGGATTATACAGGGTTAGTACAAAGTCCCGGGACGGTCAGTTATCTCCGTTATTTCTTAAGATTTTACTTTGAAATTTGGTACCCGGGCAGAACTAAATACAGGGAATTGAAAACTGTTTTTAAAAATTTTCTTGGACTTCCGGTTAAGCCGGAAGTGACCTTAAAATTAGTTTTTTTAAATGGAATCATACTTTTTTCTCAACTGATTCGGAATCTACGAATTTTTTAAAGTTAAAAACATGTATCACACTTGACCAGAAGTCAAGTCGCGGCCACCCTGGATTTTCAAAAACATCGAGGAAATCCGTCAAAAAGCAAGATTTTTCAAAACCGGAAGTACACGTCAACCTTATTTTTTTAAAGCAAATTCAACTGGCCAATTACATTTTTAAGAACTCTTTTTTCTATTTTGGCTGATTGTGAACATTTCATCAAAAAAGCTAAAACAAATAAAAGGAAATGTAATTGGGCAGTTGAATTTGTATTAAAAAAATAAGGTTGGCGTGTACTTCCGATTTTGAAAAATCTTGCTTTTTGACCGATTTCTTCGATGTTTTGGAAAATCCAGGGTGGCCGCGACTTGACTTCTGGTGAAGTATGATACATGTTTCTAACATTAAAAAATTCGTAGATTCCGAATCAGTTGAGAAAAAGGTATGATTCCATTTAACAAAACGATTTTTAGGGTCACTTCCGGTTTAACCGGAAGTCCAAGAAATTTTTTAAAAACAGTTTTCAATTCCCTGTATTTAGTTGTGCCTGGGTACCAAATTTCAAAGTAAAATTTTAAGAAATAGCGGAGATAACTGACCGTCCCGGGACTTTGTACTAACCTTGTATACACTTAACTCACTGCAAATATGTCACTTAGCTTAGACCTGAACCGTGTGCTTCTGAAGTCTTCAATTATAAATCAGCAGCCTTTGGCCAATAACCTAAGTAGAGTTAACAAAATCCATTACATAAAGTGGGGCTATACCTTCTCAGGCTATTAGTGAATTAATACATATTTAAATTCCTATTCTTTAGAAATTACAAATAGAAAACAGTCGAAGAGTGTATAATATTAAAGCAACCTCTGGGCATTAAAAATGAAAAATCCAGCAACAGTTTCTCAATCGTTTTAGGTAGGTATATTAATGGAAATATATTGACGTTCTCCTAAATAGACATCTAAAGAAGATTGTAGAAGTGTTTCGTGTCAAACATCAATAAAGTTGAGTGCAGTTTGAGCCATCATAGATTCGTTTTCAATAGACGCAATTTAAAGTTTCTCCTAGAAGGCAGCCGGTAATTCACAACGATTACGTTATACTTTTGTAGGACAACCATGCAAGTTTCTTTATTAACGTCGCTTTTGAAAACATCTTTCACGCAAATTACTGAAAGGGAAAATTATACGGCACACAAACAAAACATCATTTATATTGAAGATCCTACCTCCGAAAACGTCGCATCGTAACGTGAATGATGCCCCTTCAGGAAAAGGTCCCACGACAGAGGTCAACTGGCCTCCGGATTCGTTCGTGATGACAATTTTCTGCGGGGGAACTGAAACAATATTAAATTAATTAAAACCTCTTCAAAACACAAGCGGAACATTTTTTATCCAGGCTTTGAAAATATTTGCTTTACGCATTTGAACAAATATTGATTTAAACACACTTAAGACTTATGAGCAAATGGCGTGTTTTCATATTTGATATGAAGGGAAACCATTTTTACAATATGCGTGATCACGTACTCCCGTTGAGTGAAAACTACCTTGATTATTGCACTTGCATGTCAAGGTACGATACCCTCCACGATTTTCGTCAAAACTATTAATGAGCTTGACATCTATATAACAGTTTTTACAGCAATTCAACCTTTAAGAATCTACGAGAACAAATTGGTTTTGATAAGAACTTTAAAATCCCTAAAACTTTGTCTATCGCTGCAAACATCGAAATAACAAATCGACAAACTTAGAGAACATTAAATTCAACGAGTATGATGAAGTAGGTAAGATTCTTTTGTAAAAGTTATTGCTGTTCCTGTTATAATCATAAACTTTTCGTTGTAGCTTATCCCTCACTCGTTAAAGCAGCGAGAACGACTAATAATCAGTTGTTATGGTAATTGACTGTAAAAAAGACAACTTTGCTATAAATTTAGAGGAGTGATTGCTGCCAGGTGGAGGAAAACTTAACTTTGAGATATATTCTCAACGGGCAACTTAAAAGATTAATGGCCCGTGAAAATATAAAACTTTTACACTCTACCGCATAACCTAATTGTTATTAAACCCTATTAACAACATACAGTTAGGTGCAAGTTGAATTCTCCCCTTGTAACTCTACAGTAAAGGGTTAAATTAAATTAATTAAATTCCTCTAATGGTGCTGTCAAAAAAATTTCCCACTTTCGGTTTATCCGGAAATGATCCTAAAATTGTAAAATTACGGCCACCCTAAATTTAAAAAAACAGCGATGAAATCGGTGAAATATGAAGATCTTTCAGAATAGCAAAAACATGTCAACCTTACTTTTTTGAAGAAAATTCAACTACACAATAAAATTTCTCCTTTTCTTCGTTTTGCATTTTTCAAATTCCATATATTTTTGCAATTCGTCAAACTTATAAAAATAAGAAATAAGAAAGATGTAATTATTATTTCACCGATTATTTCTGTTTAATTTCCGGTCAAGTGAGATACATGATGCTTTTAACTTAGAGAAAATTATTGTCATTTCCGGCTAAACCGGAAGTGGAAAATTTTTTTGAAAGTACCATTAGCATTTAGTAAATAAAAATTTTGTTCGAGTTTTTCCAAAGTGACCCTAGCTCTGGCGAATTAGGAGAGGAAGAAACAACTTTTGAACCTCACTGTGTAGTCAACTTATTTCCAAAATATTTTGCTCCAAATTGTTTTCTCTGTAGGTTTTAATGTTACAAAAAATGCACTGAGTATTTGTATTATTCTTTATACGTGATGTTCACGTGTAAAACATTTCAGATTGCTGCCTAATATTATTTATAGTTAATTTTCTCCAATCATGGTGAATGAGTTTTATATGTACTTGATTATTTCAAGGTCTTACTATGCAGCCAACAAAGCGTAAATTATTCCGAGAGGCAAAATTTTTAAATCGCTGGAAGCTAATGATTCGTGCAAAATAAATAGCTTATTGATAGAGTCAAATTGGCTTTCCGTTCAAAAGTGCGACACATTAAAGAGGCGTTGAGATATTTCAGCACGTAACTATTCTAAATATTTCAGGGCTCTCGGGCCCTCTATTGTCTAAAGCTTTTCCTGTTGTTGAATTATAAAAGACCAGAGGCTATCATAAAGTTTCCGGCATACTTAGAAGCGATGTCACATCTCTTCTCGGTCATTACATTCCCATTAACCTCTATAATACTGTTTGGGCTTATTTCAGTGTTTATGACGTAGATATGCACGGCTTCAAACATTGAAGGGCCGCTCGAATTATTTACGTCAACATTCAATTAAACGGCGACGGAATTCGTTCGGGGCTTCAGGATATTTCCATGATTTATTTGGACTTTTCTGCGTATCAAATCTGAAAAACAGGGAATGTTTTAAAAATTAAAGCTTTGTTGGAGTCGCGTTCTTGTTGATATTTGCCGATAGCTCGAAAACCTTTTTAAAATTTATCGACGAAATCAAAATGTAAATAAATAAAACTTGCGAAAAACTTTGTAGTGGCTACACAACAAGAGTATTCGGTTTATTTGCTTGTGGAATGAATATTAAGTTCTCCATCAACTTTCCATCCAGCAAATATTTACCGCCTGGGGCAAGGGAGGAAAGCCTTGTTCCGAAAATAAAGCAGTGTGCACCCTTTAATATTCACGTCGTTTATGGATGTCTGAAGCTTACTCACAAAGTTGATTGATTCAGTTATTTCTTATACCTCGTTGTTATAGCGAGCTGTAAGTTCTAGTACAGAAATGGTGGATGCGCCGAGTCTGCGTTATGCGATTAAGGTTCAATTTCTGATCTTTGCTGTCATGTCTAAAAGCAGCTTGTTAATTAAAATTATTTGTTAGTAGCATTTAGCATTGGAGAGAATGTTTTGTATTTTTAGTATTTAAAGTCTGAATTATTGCACGATGCAGGCTTGCAGGTTCATCCGTGCAATGTCATTGCAGCGTTGTCTGACTGGATTCACAGCTGAGAGACCAATTATCATTGTGCCTACTGTATACATCGTATTAACTGACCAAGGGAACACTGCGAAATAGGGTAATTGGATTCCTGACTTGAAATTCATTTATCTCGTCCATTCATAATCCAATCTGCTCGACTCACCGTGCCGTTCCTATTTCAGTTATTACAAAATCTTACTAAAACAAAGCTTATTTTGTGATTTCTACATGCACGCATAAATAATATATTATTACCGTACGCAACGTTTAATTAAGTTCACGTAAATTGAACTTTAAAACAGTTAAAAAATTAAAAACATTTCAAAATATTATTATTATTTCTATAGGACATTCCTGGAGAAATTTCCTCTTAAATTCCCATTCATTACAATTACATTTGCGAAATGTCATTGGAAGAACCTCTGGGGGATCTAGGCCACGCAAAAGAACATCTTTGAAGTCGCCCTTCAGAACTTGCATTGCATTTCGTCGAAGGCCAAGAGCTGTCTTTGGAAGGTGACCAAATGGCCCTTTCAGAAATCGGCGTCGAAAAATAATCCAAGAAGCAGAAGCTTTTGCTTCGCATGTTCAGCTACGTATCTTCTCCATCATTAACTTTATTTCGCTCAAACTAGAAACAAATTCCATTCAAGTGCATTAAACATCCTCAGCGGATCAGCGGATCACTCCTAAAGCGAATTCCATGTTTAGTTTTAGCCGACTAATTACATTTTCAACACATTCCTTTGTCTGCGAAATAAAAATTAAAAAACCCCTCAACGAAAAATTGCATAGCTTAACCTTGTTCTATTTTAGAAGTTTTAAGTCCTGTAAACGAATAATGTGTAAAAAAATATCGGCAAATTCAGGGAATGTTCAGAATTTCGGCATCGCATACCTGCTCGAAGGAAATAAAGGAAATATAAATTGGTTGTTTTTTTGAGGGATGTGTGAGTGCGCAAAAAGAAACGGTTTTACAAGAGTATATACTTGGACAGAAAACTTGTTAATTTCAAAGTTGAAACAAACAGGAAACGTCAAGCCGCAACATATCATTGTGGAAATATCATAGTTTGAAACCTGTTGGAATTTTCTTGGAGAAACCCTCGACGTATTCCGAGGGAAGCGAGCTGACATGTCTAATCCCTCACCGCATGGAGGGTCTGCGGTATAAATAATTAATTATTTTAGGTCTCGTATAACACTTGGAATTCGGCCAAGTTCATGAAATATCAACTGTAGACTTTGCTAAGGGAAAAACGAACCGATCAAACCTGAATAAAAGAAGTCTGCGACTACAGGAGGTTAAAAATTAAAACAGGGAGAGAATGTCGTCCTTTGATATAGTTTAGATCCTCTAATGTAACGGTTTATCAATACTGTATCAGCAATATTATAGCCTGTTACAACCAATTACACTCGCAACATTGTGATCAAAGTAGCTTTATAGCCAGGTTTAAACACCTTGTTATTTCTGACCACTATGTAGCTTGAGTATTTGGCTTTTATGAGATATGAGAAATTTGTGGAGCGAATCCAAAGCCATTCATGAGATGACTTTGATAGATACAGCAACATTTGTTTAGACATAACTTAATTATTTCGTTTTCTATCTTGCTAATATTTTATTCAATACTCGCTCAATCAGTAAATAATGTATTACAATTAAATAAATGATGAGTGGCTAAGAAATTAGGTAGACACTAAAACCAACGACTGGGTATAGACTATATATAGGTATAGCAAAATCAGCTCCATAAACATACTTCCACGTCTGGCGCTTGTATAAAAGAGAGGTAAGAGCTTTCGCATTAATGTCGGTCTTTATTGCACTAATGTGCCATTTTACAAGATATCAAGGAATATAGGTCAATTCTTCACAGTACAGTCGTATATTTAAAGTCTAATTTTCAAGCAGGTAAAGTTTATTCTTCAATGTAACTCTTGAAGGAGTTGATTGATTTCAAAAATTATTGCATCAGTTTACAGAGAATTTTATACCCTTTCAAATAAAAAGGGCCCTAATGTAATTTAAAATTCATATATAGAGGGCGCTGTGGGCGGAACGAATATCAAAAAATTTTGCAAAATTGAATTCGCAACGAAATTTGCTTTCAAATGTGGGGGTTGCCATTTGAAATTAATTTTGAAGTGGGGGTTGGTGGGGGGTACTGGATAAGTCGTAAAATTTCGCTAAGCCATTGTGCTTAAATATTTATCAGGAGCCAATAGGGCTTCAGACATCCTTCTTTGACTGTCTGGTAGCTCTTTTCATGTAATCTCCAAATATGGCAATTTTGGAATTGTAGTGTGGTTTGGTCCCGAAATCTAGGACGGAAAGCAATTCTTACACGTGACGAGATGCGGAATTTTATTAGCTGTAGATTATTCGCAGCATGTAGGGATTCATTTTAACCTACCCGCTCAACATGTAGTATTAAAATGATAGACAAAAAAATCTGCATCGTTGTGCCATAAAATAGTTGGGGCATTCCATTTGAAAAAATTGACTTTTTGACCAATGAAGTTGATTATGTTTAGGAATTTTCAGAGATCACCTGTATGTATTTATTAATATCGTTTTCTCATTTCGTACTGTAAGAATGTTACAGCTTTTTGAAATTAGCCCTGCACTTGACATAAAAAAGCAAAATTCTTGATTTTCTCAGCACCGGTTGATTTCTGGCATAGCAATTCTTAGTCAAATTCCACCTAGAATTAAACGTAGAATCCAAAAATATAATAATATACAAGGTGTTCCATTTACAATAAGGAAATTAATACCTATTGCCGGTATAACCGGAAGTGCGCCAGTTCTCCAGATACGGCTAACTGACATTCGTCGTGTATATAATGTGTTATGGTAACGCTATTCTAATGTGAAAAAAAGGGGGATTAAAAATTTTGTATCCCTGATTGTGGGAGTGAGGGATTAAAATAAAATTGTAACATACAAAAACAGGCATTAAAATCAAAGGAAATGGAAAAAGCTTCAACTTTGGCTTCAAATGTCGTTGCCCTTTTGCGATTAGTTGAAGGAAACCGTGAAATGGTGAAATTGTATGTACCTATTTTTAGGTGCAAGATGCAAGAATATAAGAAATATTTATAGGGTTATCGTCTACCATAAGATTTTGCTAAATAAATTCTATGTTACCAAAGTTGCCAATATTACCGGTCTTGCGGTAATATTACGTAATATTACCAAAATTACCGGTAATATTACCTTCGGCATCAACTAGCCCCTGAAGCGCATAGGTATACATATAGTGCGCGTATCAAGGGCCACTTTCGAATTAAAATACTTATAGGTTTATAACTTTTAATTGTGTTTGAATATAAGCTTCAGGTATGATAATTTTACTGAAACTTGTGACAAGATTTATATTCTACGTTATTCAAAAAAAAGGTATACAATGAAACATCTCCAATCTGTGAAATATCTAAATCTTTCAGCCTGAGTAAAGTCTTTGCAAACTTTAACAATTTATTTCCCAGCTAAATCCCCAGTAGAGATGCGCCAGCATGTATAGATTTTTTTTGCAATATTAAAGAAGGATTATAAAAAGGTACAGATGTGCCTTGGGGATCGAACGGCGTTGTAAGAACTGTATTAAAAGTGTAATCCCCTTGAATTTGAACTGGTACTTCGTGATAAGGGCAGAGCGCGCAGAGAAACATCCGAGAGTATTTCGACAATCTTTTCCGTCCCGTTCGCTCAAGAAATTGCTTATTAAAGACTCTTAATTAGAGAAAGAGTCGACTTAAGGTACGGTTTCGTTCAGGCGTTTGACGGTCGCGTCTGGCAGCCGCCGTCAGACGCCTCAAAATTTATCATGGTACGCGTCCGAATTTTCAGCAGCTCCTACGAAACCGCACATTACGTTGTCAGGTATAAGCAGTGTCACGCGTCTGGCGGCCGGCCGCCAGACGCGACCGTCAAACGCCTGAACGAAACTGCACCTTTACATATTCTTATAATAATTATTGGAAATATATTCTGAGCGTTGGTGCTATAGGAATCTAAGAGAAGAGAATTTTGTCAGTGGGTGGTGTACTTCAACTTCAAACTTCAACAATTTTCAATTTTAATAAAAGTGTTAATTTAATACGCTAAAGCCCTCCAGCAAAGGCCTTAATGAAAGAACTGATTAAATTAAAACTGGATGAAAATACAATCTAAGAACGCACCTAATAGGAAAATTTTATAACTGGAAATGACAAGTTGTTAATTCCGCCTGATTTAACTCAATGCTCGTTTAACTGAGCAGAAAATATATTAATTGCATCTCCTTTCCAAGATTATAATTATCAAGTAATAATTGGGGGTTATTATCGAGTTAATTAAATCTCACAAAAGCCATTCTTACAGATTTGCCGCGAAATTTTTCAAAACGCGGTTTTCGACAATCAACCACTTAATTAAAAACTCCTCTCTCCCGCACCCTTATTATGCATTCATGTCTTTGCTGTATATTGTACGTTCTCTAACTTTGATTAAATATTTCTTTTTAACAAGGTACTAAAAGCGTGACGAGAAATTTTATTTACTGCACCGGTGCTAGATTGAAATTA
This sequence comes from Pycnomerus fuliginosus, assembly GCA_963924575.1. Taxonomy (NCBI): domain Eukaryota; kingdom Metazoa; phylum Arthropoda; class Insecta; order Coleoptera; family Zopheridae; genus Pycnomerus; species Pycnomerus fuliginosus. Next base: position 11,334,687 of record OZ004617.1, on the reverse strand, counting down.
GCATGTACAATTTTTTTATTTAATTATTTAAACAAAGCAGTCTCCTAAAATTGCTCTCCACGCTCATCTTCATTACATTTTAAACAACGCTCCATGTTTTCATTATCGCCTAAGTAGGTTGTGGGTGTTTATTTTCCAAATTAACCGTGACGATTGTATTACACCACTTTGCAGCTAATGTACAAGAACACTTAAGCTAACTTAAAATTCTTGTGGGTATCGACGAAACAATACTTTTTAATTATTTGTAAGCAATTTTTTCAACTTTTACATTTACTGAAAATATTGACCCCGCTGGTTTGGTTTGAGTCACATTACGGTGTCTTTTGATAGGCATCGTGAGATATTGCAAACAGTAATTTTGAACGACGGGAAACAGTTTTAACTTTCTAGGACGAGTTATGGAAACTTTGAATAGAAATAGAATGTCATTTAGTGCGCCAGTTCAGCTATTATTTGAATTGCCCCGTTGAGCAAACCAAGTTCTTAACTATACCCGATTCAATATTTACCAAGTGCTAAATCGGAGAAGCACTTTTCTAATCTTGTGAAAAGATGTAATTCAAGCTCTGACAGAATCTCTTCATGAAACAAAACGAACCGTCGCAACGTCCTCTAATATCGTGTTTGTATATGCTGACATTTCTTAATATCCCCCAGGACGGTCAGCGCTGAAATGTCTCTTTCGATGGAACAGTTTTTTGCTGCAGCCAAAGTAATCTCGGAAAATTAGATTTTTCTCCAGCTAACAGATCCGTCTTCGTCTCTACAAATCATTATTCAAAAATATCAAAGTATTTATTAACGAGGGAGAATGTGACACTTCCTGCAATGGGCAAACCTCGTGGATTATACATTTGTTACATTAGACCCAAGGGCCATTAGCAGAGAGAGAAATTCTAATGAATTATCTGACGGACCAGTCGCAGCAGTATTAGTGGCCCTGAAGCAGTTTCTAATTACCTGTATTTTGCACATTTTAATTAGTTAATGAGAATTTAGGGAAGTAGTAGATTTACAATCATTGCATGACAAAAATTTTATCACTTGTGATCATGTATCAAGAGGAAATGGGATCTGGCAAATCCGATTTATAAAGGATATACAATATAAAAATATGGAAATGGCAAGAGAATTCGCTATATACGTTTGAAAGCTTCTCGTTCCAATCTTATTACTTTCGCATCACGATGCGGGGAAATTCTTTGAATATTATTTACACAAACTCGACTGAAACAAAAATGTGTTAATTGAGGAGGAGTTGAAAGTGGAATGAAACCGAAACTGTTATTGACTGACCCTTACGCTTGATGTCTCAAAGGAAAGCTCTTAATCGTCTTATTGGATTTTGGAGTGACCAGTTCCTTTGTTAGCAAGTCAGGTAGGATGATTAAGTTAAGCAACTATGCCTTGTCTTCCGTAATCTGAGATCCACCTGGGTGTTGATGGCATGCAGCACATTTATTAATACTAGTACTTTAACGTCGAGTGTCATTTGCAAACAGGAAGTTTGTGCTAACGTTACTAACTTGGTGCAGCCATTGGAAGGCTGATGTGCGCTCTCAATGATCGTGGTTGCGTTGTGGTAAAAGCACAAGCGCCTGCCGAACGCCGAACAAATCATTCTGTACGGATATTCCTGACAAATGCATCTGCAGTCATGGTAGACGCCAATTGTCCGATTGTTTCCTGTCTTGCTGTGCTACTGTTGCCTCATTTAATCCTCTCCAACTTTATCAGTGGCCAATACTTGCATTGTTGCCATTCTAGGTCATAAGAGCAGACCGGACGTGTAAGTTATTGGCGACAGGGGATGCCATTAGGGGACAACGGACCACATTTACTCCAGTAAATAATTTACTCACAATTTATTCTGCAAGAACATAGGCGTCATACGTATACACTTCTATCGACTATAGTAAGGGTCTATAGTAGGGTAGGTACTAGTCTAAAATAGATTCGATGACTATATTTACATGCGCACCCTCTCAATATTACTTCTAGTCTACATCTAAAACATCTAAATATTTTCATTATTTATCTAACTAAAGAAACTATCTAAAAAAATATCTAAACTAGTAAATTCCTCCATTTCATAAAATCGTACAGCAAGTTGACATTATTGCTGCTCTTTCGTTAACCAATAGGGGTATCCGAATTGTTCAAAAAACTATTATTTGAAAGGATAATTCTTCAAAGGAGATCGGAAGAGTTTTTGACCACGGGGGTTGTACATATATAAAAGTCTCACAATTAGTAGACAGATCGCAGGTTGAAAAGGACCTGTGGACGGGGCCTATCTGCGCAGCAACGCCCGCCACGAGACCTCCCGACCACGGTAGTTTTCAACAAGTCGGTTCGCGCCGATCACGTGACAGGTCCTTTTCAACCTGCGATCTCTCTACCTTCGTAGTGTCTTGGTTGTCTTGCTGAGTCCTCATGGAGTCACTACTCGTTATAATTCGTGGCGGGCATCTTTTGCCCGAAAACAAACATTCTGTTTTTGTTTTTTCCGCAACTCTGACCTACGCACCTGCTTTTATTAATAATAATTTTTTGCCATTTATTTTGCAGCAAGTTTCCATAAGAGTTATTGCGCACCTACATCTATAGGCGCATAAAGTCTGTTCATTTTCTATAGCAGAATTATTTTTTTTCTGAAACTCTACAACCCTAATTTGTAAGGACCTGTACTTTTGACAATTTGATCGAAAAGCGGGAAAGCAAAAACATTACATAACCCAAATCTTCTAGGGTATATTTTTATTGTTAGCAGCATTGTCACAGATAAACCTACCTGAGGATTTTTCGTGAATATTTTTCTTTGCACTTTATCAAAACTGCACGCACACAAAAGGCCATTTTGGGCCAATTCAGAGCAATTGCAAAATTTTGACATTTGTCATGTTTTCTAACGTATCGCATTGAAATCGCTTCTACCAACTCATCTGTTAGTAAAATTCCTTGCAAAATTTCCTCATACCAACCTGAAATTTAAATTTTGACGTTCTGTCACTTCAACAGAAAATGAATGGAGAGTAGGTATATTTATAAATTATAACAATTTTAATCCATCATACGTCATAACTTACTCTAAAATGTCATAACTTAATTTAAAATATAGCTCTAGGGCAATAAATAATAATACAAGTAATCTGTGAAATTGATATCAACTTGGTAGTCTTGGTACTATTTTTGTTTTACCGTCCTTAATTCCTTAAGTGAACCACTTTAATTCCATTGTGAGCAAGCCCGTAAAGCTTTTGTTCCTTATAGAGAATCTAAAGAAATCAATTCGTCTGTGCAGTAGTATTGGTTTGTGTTGCACCGGTAATTAAAGGCGAAATGCAAACATTTTTAGTTTTTTTAGTTGCTCGGAAACAGGAAACCGCTGAATTGTTTTTATTTATAATTTTATACATGAAGTACTTATTGAACCAATATCAATCACGTATATAAACCGATTAAATGAAAATTACAGTGATTAATGCACGCCATATTTTTTTAACCAATAGCAACAACTTGTTTATTGAAAATCGAACAATGACATGATTCATGTGCTTTTATACAATAAAATTCAAACTTAGTGGCAGTCTGTACTTATTTGTCAGACTGACGGGTGAAAAATTTATAAATCTGGCATGTCAGTATCTAATGTCAGTTGTACATTACTTTTTGCTAGAGTATCTATGTATGTTGTTCCAGTGGTGGTAATTTAATACGTACAATTGCAGCTTCCATTGAACGAATATTGCCCGTAATTCCTGAATGGAAAACTTCATGCAAAAATTTTCGAAGGCGTATAGAGTTTTTTTGCATTCTTCTCATTTTTCTCTACGATTTTGGGATCTACGAATTTTTCTAAAAAATGCGGTCACGGCCACCCTAGACTTTTAAAAACATCGAAGAAATCCAAATTTTTCTAAAACGCAAAAACAGGTGAACTTAATTTTTTTGACGCAAAGCCAACTACGCAATTACTTTTTTTAAATACTTTTTCCTTTTTTCAAGACTTCTTTAGCATTTACAATTTGTAAAAACTACAAAAAGCAACTGGATTTGTATCAAAAAATAGAGCTGACGTGTTTTTGTTTTCTCCAAAAACTTGGGTTTCACCGATTCCTTTACTGTTTTTGAAAATCTAGTGTGGACGTGATTGCTTTTTCGGTCAAGTGTGATACATGATACATGTTTTCTTCCTACACCTTTTCCAGTAGTAGTTCAGAAAGCGTCAATTGAATTTCAGACAGCGTCAGTTGAATTTCAGAATTGTCACTTGAATTTCAGAATCCGTCAATTGTAGTTCAGATTAATCAATTCAAATTCAGAATGCGTCAGTTGTATTTCAGAATAGTCAAATGAATTTCAGAATACGTCAATTGAATTTCAGAAAGCATCAAATGCAATTGTAATTGACGGATTCTGAATTTCAATTGATGCTTTCTGAAATTCAATTGACGTATTCTGAAATTCATTTGACTATTCTGAAATATAACTGACGCATTCTGAATTTGAATTGATTAATCTGAACTACAATTGACGGATTCTGAAATTCAACTGACTATTCTGAAATTCAATTGACGCTTTCTGAACTACTACTGGAAAAGGTGTAGAAAAATTCGTGGATTCCGAATTCGTTGAGAAAAATTTGAGTTTCCATTAAAAAAATCGATGATGACGTCATTATGCCAAACACTACTGAAGCGAAAAAGTCGGCAATCGCTCCATCGGACGCAGACTGCAAAAAAACCCTATACCCCTTCGAGAATTTTTGCACAAAGTTTACGATTCGAGAATTACGAGCAATATTCATTACTTTTTAGACACTCTGTATTACGTTTTCCTTGCTTCTTTTTAAAATTCTATTATTCTTTTTTTTATCCACCTAGATTTAACAAATCCGCCACTGAAGAAATTACCAGCCTGGCCGGCCCCTCGATCCTGAAAACACTTCCTTTCTCGAATCTCGACTAGGTAGGTACCATCAGGGTACCTATAGTCGTGCGCTGTATGAACTTGCACTTAATTTCCCTCTGAGGTGTAATAAGTAATTCCTCCCTGACTCTAAAGTAGGTTTTAATTAATAAAATAAATAGGACCGCACTTATCCATTATAATGTGTGAAACAAAAATGTATTTATTAGACGGTGGTTGGACGACCCCAATTAGTAATTCCCGCAAACAATTCATCTGAATTTACGACCCTTATGCATATTAAATAAAACCTTCACTTAAAGTGTTGCTGTTTCCCATTTGAAGTGGTAGCGGAGCCATCCATTTCAGCGTTTGCATTTAAATTTTCCATTGGGTATTGCAGATCGCATCTGAAACAATCCATCTCCCTGAAATAACGGTTAATTCAGAGAAATTTAGGGAACCATTAAAGAGGTTTTTCCATATCGATTGGTCTGTCGGGTAACTCTTCTAGAACTGGCGGTTTACATTCACTAAAATTTAGTTTCGTTAAAATACAGGTAAATGTAAATAGAATTACTTACCTACAAGTTTATAGTTTTTTAACTTCCCTACAACCAATATAAAAATGAGAGGTTAGGTTACTGCAATCACTCCAAAATTCGAAACTGAGATAACACCAGATCTTCACGTTTCGAGGTCCCAGGATCACAAAAAGTGTTTTTTTAAAAGTGTCTGTATGTGTGTACTTAAGCACGTATTTGAACACAATTTCTCGAAATCTAATGAACGGATTTTAATGAAATTTAGAGTGGATGTTAGTGTTGACCTTCTGGTGAGCCCAGCTAATTTTGTTGCGAATCCGCAAACGTCAAGTAACTTTTTGGCATATCAACCATGAAATTTTTTTAATGAACACCATCAGCACGTGAGAGGGCTTCAAATCCTGTATTTAAAAGTGTATTCACACTTGGCGCTTTTTAACCTCCCCACTCCACTTCACCATTTAAAAAAAAAGGGAGGTTACTGCAATCACTAAAATTTTCGAATTCGAGATAAGACCGGATCTGTACGTTTTGAGGTCTCAGGAACCCAAAAAAGTGGTTTTTAAAATGTGTCTGTATGTATGTACAGCTTAGAAACATGAACATGCCCACCCAGAGCTGAATATTTAGTTGGTCGCCTAGCATTCGAATAGCAGTTAGGTAGGGGTAACTAACTTCTGCACGGTCTCTGTCGTGGCCTGGTCCATGCGAACAGGTAAATATTCAGCTCTGGGTGGGCATCTTCATGTTTCTAAGCTGTACGTACGTACGTACGTTTGTACGTACGTACGTTCGTTCGTTCGTAAACGCGCCACAGCCCAAACTACTAGACCGATTTGGCAGAAATTTGGTACGTGTGCATGTGATAACCCAACTTAGATCTGAAAAGCTTTTGGAGCCAATCGTGCAACCAGAAATGCCGTTTTGGCACATCAACTTTTAAATGTTAAATGAAAACCCCCATTTTTCACGTCACAGTAAGGAAGGCCTTCAGATTCTGCTTCCAAAGATCTATTCACTGTCAGTGCCCTTTTGACCAAAAACTAAAAATATCGAGATTTTTATCGGACTTTAAAATCGCGGTACAGCCCAAGCCCTGAACCGATTTGGCTAAAATTGTGCACATGGGGATTGTATTACAAGTCGAAGAGCTGAAAAATTTTTGGATCCAATCAACTCACGCGGAAAGTGCCGTTTTGGCACACCAGTTTCCAAATTTAAAGTTATTCTCTCATTTACCCATCCAAAGCAAACTTTTGAAATATTTATTGTCACCATCAGAAGGGTCTTCAAGTTCTGGTTTTAAATGAGATAAAATTTATTCGCATTTATTACTCTTTGGGTAGAAAAATCGAAATTTTGTAATAACACTGAAACCACGTTATAGCCCAAACTACTGGATGGATTTGTCTGAAATTTGGTACATGGAGGTCAGGTGACCCATTGAAGAGCTGAAAGGCTTTTGGGAGCAAGTGGGTGCCAGAATCTTAAACACAAGTCACGGAAATCAAAGACCCACGCGTTCGGGAGGTTCCAGCCGCTTCTCTGCTGCATTTTTTGGCATAAAATCACAAAATTCGCAATGGAATATTAATTAACACCAGTCCAAACGACTGGATCGATTTGGCTATAATTTGGTACGTAGAGATGTCATAACCTGCCAAAGAGCTGAATTAATTTTGATGGGATCGACCAACGACAAGTGCCTTTTTGGCATGTCAAATTTGAAATTTGAAAGCTGACCACTATCTCTTTCTATCAGCACACGAAAGGTCGTCAAATTTTGTTTCCGAAAATGCATTCAAACTTAGTGTCCTTTTACAAAAAAATCGAAAGGGTTTAAAAAAGCTCCATAAAACACTTTCAAAAACTGATAGGATGAATTGAAACTTATGAGGTAGGATTGGATTATTCACCACGTGGGGAGGTTCCAGCCACTTCCGCAGCTGCCCAATTTTGTAACCTCCCCACATCACACTTAAAAAAAAATGGGAGGTTACTGTAACCGCTAAAATTTACGTATTTGGGATAATGTCATTTGTATACGTTTTAGGGTCCCATCAGGGCACAAAAAAGTGGTTTTTAAAATCTGCCTGTATGTATATGTACGCACGTTCGTAGGTGCCAAAATAAGTCTCGTAGCCTGCGGTACCGGCGTCCTATTTTCTTTTGGTGCCGGAAGGCCTTAAGTGACAGTCATCTTTATTTTTCTTATACCTTGCTTATTTCTGAACCGTTTTTTTCGGGATTGGTTTTAAAATGACCACAATGACCTACTCAATAATGGGCAATGGAAAATGTTTAGCATAAAATTTGGAAGAAAAAAATTGCTATATATTTTTGCTCTCCTATGGGCCGTTAGAGAGATAGTCAATAATTTCTCACAGGAATATGTCTCCCTGATTAAAATTACATAAAAAAGTCTCTCTCGTTGTAACCCCGTAGAGGATCAACCGTTTTCGAGGAAATTTGACTTAAAAATCCATTTGCATTTGCTAGGCTTATTATCAATTCATTTTTATTAAATTACAAAACTGAATAGCGAACTCTAAAAATTAGTAACTCAAGTAATCTAATGTTGCTTACTGATATTTCAGACAGTATGCAAAAAGTTCATAATTGACTAAACAAAAATCGAATTTTGAGCGCACCATTCAGCACCATTACGAGCGATTTCCGGACACGTGTTTAGAGGAACTTTTTTTCATATTTTGAGCTGCAGAATCACCCCCGAAATATTTCATCGTTATTTCCGTATGTATTATATGAATCTTGTTCTTTTTCCATTCCTCTGTATGCCGGGTTGCTATAAATGATTAGTGGCTTTAACAAAAAAACAGAGGTTTCATGCATTTTACAGTTGCAGCCATTAAATATCAAAAGATACACCAACAAAGTCATGTTACAATCATTTGCAGCCCTGTATGATTTTGTAGAGTTGTAGAGAATATTGCATTGCAATGCAATGTCTTTGTTACACCCCCATCCTTGTAATATTATTGCTCATTATCATAGGTATACCTAGCATAATAATTATTCTAAAAACTGTTATGAATGCTAAGTTGAAGCAAATTCTGAATAAAATGTTCTGATCTAGCAAATCATAGAATATGTATAGGTATACATAATATGCAGAACGGACAAGAGGATTATTGCGGTTAATCTGTATTAACCGGAATCGGAACCAATGCAATTTACGGCCACTTTAATTTATACAGTGGAATCTGTGTGCTCTAATATCCCATCAAGCAACTTATAAACGCGTAAGCTTTATAGGAGTAGCAAATTATTCTTCGGAAAGTAAAATTTAATTATCCTCGGTGGTCGTTTGACGCTTGATTAGGGGGCTAGATATTATCTAAGAAAGGAATTCCTTGCACGAAAACGAAGATTTTTTGAACTGATTGGGATAATTGTCACGCTCGCAATGCCGAACACGGAAAAATTCATGTTACATGTTAACTTATAATTTTCAAATAGATAATTACCGACAAAATGTATTTATAATGCAGTATTTTTCATGAAAAAAACTGTTTCATGGGGTTGCTAATCGTTGCACGGAATGGGCTAATGATATTGATGCTTGTCAGGTTGGACGTGCTGTTTGTCATTTTTTATCAACTATTTACTTTATAAAGTACACAGAATAATAGCATTATGTTTCCGGGGAAAATATGCTTCGGTCGCCTTAAATTTAAGCTTTTTTGTTGTGGAATATCTTGAGGTATAAAATGTCTTAATTTAGCTGAAATGTCGATAATTGAGTGTACATTTTTGAGGGTCGAAAAATACAGAAAAATGAACAAAAATCTGCCGTTTATAATTCTGGTTCGCCATTAACGAAATTCGAAAAAGGTTGTGCTAGTGTTTTGAGTTTTAGTCGATCAAAGCATTCCCAGGCAAAAAGCGAGTTAATATTCCTGTGCATGGACTAGCAGTGCATTTAATTACGTCTTTGAATTGGCCAGTTCCCAGTTGTTTTAAAACAAAGCAAGTGTGTTTTTCAGGCAATGTTTCGTCTGGTTACACTCTAGTTTCAAACTTGAAACCTACTATGTAGTTCTCGCAAAGTACACACCACAGGCTTTAAACATTCCTCACATTTTGGTTACTTTGTTTTGCTTTCGTTTCCGTATCATATATCACACCAGTAGTTGCCGTGGCGTTAAGTTTTTGCTAGAAGGAATCCGTTTCGTACGAGTAGCCGTGCCGTTTCTCACCAATATTACGAATCTGAAAGGCGCAAAGGGTGCTAAAACTACATAATATGAAGTCGAGTTTGTGAAAATTGGGAAGCCAGTGTGCGACTTGTTCAACTCGTTATACATGTAAATCCGCGGCAGGCAGAAACTTCAATGTCATGCCCTGTTGCTTGTCGAAAGCTCTAAAGCTACCTAGAGATAAAAAATTGAAATTTTAAGCGTTTCACTTAAGATCCAAAGAGCATAAAATTAACGAGGTACCTGCTCTGAATTTAAATCTTTACTTTTAATACCAGATTTTTCCATTCTCATCCAATATTTGTCAAACAAATCTGATAAGTTTTCGGATTATTAAACGGAGAAAAATCTACGGCGCTTTTCCTTTGCCCTGCTCTTCATGCATAATTTTTCATTTCATCACACGCCACAGGTCGAAGCTCAACCAAAATAAAAAATTATCATTTAAGTACTTATATTCTGGACTGCGTCACCAGCAGCATCAAAGCCAGTTTTGGGTGGGTATTTTACTGACTAAAGAAGTGGTGTGCGAAATCAGAATTTGATAAAGGCAATGCCGAATTTAAATTTAACTAAAATTAATTTCGCGCACCACTTCACTTCTGGAAAGCCACCAAGGCAATATTTCAGGCTATATTAAAAAACCAAATAGATTAATATAATGTTCTTTTCGAGTTCAAAGTCAAAGCCCTTTCAGTCAATAATCAGGCAAAACGAAAATTCAATAGCCAGTGCCTAATAAACAAAATGACCATCACAAAGAGCGCGTTAATTAGTGTTACGAAAACGATATCAGCGGTTAAGTTTTTGCAGTTTTACAGATTTGCTGGTGCCAACACGTAACGGTCAAGTATAATTATTTTCTACGACTACTACTGTAAATAACCAATTTTGTACAATCTACAAACTAATAAGCTGTTCCTTACGCACAGCGTGCATATAAAGAATGAAAATCGCACATAATAAATTCAAATATCTCCATTGATACGTCAGATCCCATCTTTCTTTCATAATTTTTCTTAGATTCATCATTTTGCGTTTATTAGCTGGAATTATTATAAAAAAATCTCTGTCTCTCCACTTCCAGTATCAATTCTGGTGTTCCCTGTGCAGTTCGACCTCAAAGTGAAATCAATGAAAATTTGACTTTCCGTGCAAAAGTTATGTCGCAGGACCGGAGACCTTTTGATCCGGAAATGCCTTGGGACCTCAAGGTTTTATTTCTTCATTATTTTCTTGTTCCTTTGAGCAAGTATAGCTTGAAGAAATCGTCATAAGGTAGAATACTGGCAGCTTTATAATAGGTACTTACATTCATTGTTATTAATTAATAAAAAAAACTCTATAGTATATTGTGTAACTAGTAGGAATATATATATTTTCCTTCAGGTTGCACATACAATTTTTTTGTCGATCGCGCAACTAGACAGAAATAGGGAAATTTGGAACTATTTTTCAAGAGAAGTACAGGAATATTTTTCCGGTCTAGGCCGGAAAAAGCGTTATTCCTGTACAGCTAGTGCGTGCTGCCTAGCAAATGACGCAGTCCTGGAAACGTTTAAGCTTTCGGATGATAATTGCCTGTCAAGAATGTGACGTTTCCAGTACGATCGACGAAAATTTTTTTTTTATTCGACGTACCTATAAGTAAGTGCGGTCGTAGAAAAAGTAGCATACGTAACCTAGTGTCCACATACCAAAATTTCACTCGAAATTTCAGCTAAATCGGTCCAGTAGTTTGGCCTGCACAGACATTTTTCAAAACCCACTTTTTTGGATTCCCAGGACCTCAACAAGTAAAGATTTCAGGACCTCGCAACAAGTAAAGATTTGATGTTTTTGGCGATTCGATTTTTAGATCGATTTTAGTAGATACCTACCTAGCTGCTGCTCCGCGAGTCAAAAAACAAAAACCCTCATTTGCAGCGTTATTCATATGAAAAAGTAAAACTTAGTAAAATGCTATTAAGATTTTGATTTTGATTTTATCCATCATTCATTTTGCTAAGTATTTGAGATTAATCTTGTACCTACGTATAACTAGGTATTTCAGAATTGTTAACAAGTATAAATAACAAACAGTATACATGTATCATTGACGTTTCGTACAGCTATTAAAACGTTTGTTCAAAAAAATGGGTTTAGGGGGATTTATATGCTGACAGGGTTTATTAAAAATGAAATGCGTTGTTACGTAGAGTAAATCATGAAGATCATACAAAATCGACAAAGGAGATTTTAAAGCGCCATTAGATTTTTATAGAGGAACCATAGTCGATGTGACGGGTTTATGACTAACTTTAGTGGCTATTTCAGGGCGTTAACGATTTTTCTCATACAGTATTTATTTTTTTATCTTAACTATTTATGTAACGAATTCCCGTCATCCGTCGCATTTTCTCTTCCATTCAAGTAAATTAAATTCGTTCTTGTCGGATTTTTCATCTTGCACTCGTTATTATATGTTTTTGTGTCTGTTCGATCCGTCGCTCAAAAAGCTGTGACAGCTCGTTCTTGGATGACATCAAATTAAACGTCATAAATCAAATGTCAGGACTTTTTCTCATCTGGTAACCAATTACATACACACAGGACGTCCTTATGCTACTCCTATATTAGGTATACTGTTAACTTTCACGGTGTTTGTGCACAGAGAGATGATATAAACTCTGCAAACAGACGGTTTCGATTTTGCATCTCATTGGAAGTGAACGTAAAATCGTCGATTTTATGGCTGATACCTCGAATGGAATAAGCATCAATTTGACTAAAAAGGCCGTTATTAAAGACGTCACTCCATGGCGCTACAGAAAAGATGCAAGGAACAATTTTTGAACGAGTTTTCGTTACGACTTCCATTACAAATTGACCTATTTCAAGTTGTCGCCTTCTTCCATTTATTAATTATACAAGACATTTTTGCAGATTGGCAAAAATTTAATACTTGTAAACTACTAGTTATTCTACGAGACTTGGACAAAAAGTGAATAATGAATAATTTTCCATAAGACCCCGGGGCAGTGTGAGCCAGGATTTTTTTCTGTTGTTTTTATACATATACGAGCTATCAGTTTCGTCAAAACTCCTGTCAGTGTCAAAGAGCAATGAACCTGCACAACTTTCATTGTTTCAGTTTATTGATACTCACAGGAACGAACGAATCACACTACCCCTGTGTCCGTTTGAATATGACTTTATATTGCTCATTGCACTAAATATTCTTGTCGCAGTACAACTGCTTCTTTTCTGTTTAGTTGTAAAAGTAAAAACAATCAGCAATAATTAACAACCATGATCCCTTTGCAACCTCCACATTGTTGCTTACTACTGTTGATTAACTTAACACTGACAGGAGTTTTGACGGAGCTGAAAGTCCGTCTACAAACCAATAGGAAAAAAGCCTGACTCACACAACAACCGCGTTCGTTAGAAAGTGTCGCTACTTTATCAATTATTTAGTGCGTATGCACTCCGAATCCATAATCAAAATTAAATCTTCCTTTAAGCATTTGAGAATGACTGCTTCCGATTGGTTAAAACCTCCTATAAAGTCGACTTTAACTTTAAAGTTTATGGAATCATGGGCTAACTCGATCTAACTAAGGGCCGATTTCATAATGAAAATTAAAGTGCCCTTCAAATATTTACCTAGCAACATTTCGAAACGGCTGCTCCACATTGGCTTAAATTCCCTTTAAAGTCGACTTTAACTTCAATAGTGTTATTAAATCACGAAAGGGTATACACACGCTATTTTTTGCGCTCCTTTATAATTTATTTGCAAATTAAATAATTAGGTGAATTGTAAATAAATAACTGTAGCGACTTAAAAAAAAAGTTCCTGAAATAGTTACTTTGTAAAAACGACGTAAAAATGTAAAAAGACTTGAGCTAATCCCGAAGTGATGTCGAGGAAAGAAGAGTTTGTTGGTAAAGTAACGGCAGAACTATTCTATATCAACGAACGCCAGAAAAATGTACGAGGAAGAGCTTGACTAATTTTTGAAATGGTGTAGTGAAATGGAATCGGAGGGAGAAAACATGAAATTTTTACACTGGTGTGATTCGAGATTGATCGTTTTTGCATCAAGTTAAGGAGCCCGTTCAAAAAGTGAATTTGAAAAATGCGGAAGAAAAACTTTTATAAAATGTATATTTAGATCCGTAAGTACCGTTAGGTAGTTTCAATTCGTTTTCAAAATGATTTTTGAGGTTTTTGGAAGGAAAAATTTTTCATAGGTAGGCGAGCACCAGAGCCGAGATGGGAGTGTTTTTTTAGTATCAATGTGTATGCAGAACAAAAGCCGACTCTGAGGATAGATCGATTAGGTATATTATTATTTAATTTTGTCTATGGTAAAATTAATAGTTGTACAGGGTCTTTTTTTATTATTGTCCCACTTTTAAATTATCATATCTCCTTTATTAGATGAAATATTAGCCTGAAATAAAAACAGGATGGTAGACCGTACTCCCAAGTTTTGTTCTGGACCTTACTCCCAGCGATCACCGTCGGATCTTAAGCGCTGTGGATGCAACTTGCTTTTTTTTAAACGGGACAGCCGGTATATTCTTACACGGATCGATAGAGAATTTTCTTCTGATTTCATTTATGTAGGGTAGTTGATATCTGGGGTTGATAGATTTCGAGAAAAAAATTCGTGAAATAAATTGCTTTTATAACTTATGGCTATGTAGTGAAGCCCTGAGTATTCTAATAAAAATGTAACCTTCTTTAGTATCATAGTAACAAAGTAGGTAACTGATTTATTCACCTTAAAACATTACAAATTAAAAATTTTAAAATTATTGCCATTTTCATTTAGACATTTTCGTAGATTCTAATGGTCCTATTATTTTAAATATAATTTTTTTCTCGAAAACTATCAACCCCAAATATCAACTACCCTATATCAATGAAATCAGAAGAAAATTCTCTATCGATCCATGCAAGAATATACCGGGTGTCCCATTTTAAAAAAAGCAAGTTGCATCCACTGCGCTTAAGATCCAACGGTGATCGCTGAGAGTCAGATCCAGAACAAAACTTGTGGGTACGGTCTATCAAGCTGTTTTTATTTCAGGCAAATAGCTCAAGTAATAAAGGAGATATTCCAATTTAAAAGTGGGACAATAATAAAAAAAGACCCTGTACATTAAATTTTTTGATTTTGAATTTTGAATTTTTAAATGCTATAATTCAGTTCCTAAAAAAGACACTAAAATAGTACTTTTAATGCCGGTAGTGCAAAAAGGATCTTTAACTTTCATTATATATATAGTTAGCATTTAAAATTTTGTTTCCATAATCTTGGGGAAACTATATTCCAAAAAATGCTACTAGCGGTCCAAAAGCCCTAGTTGAAAAGTTCCCAAGAGTGACCATGGTTACGATGAGGATATGACCAAACATTTTGGGAATATGCCGATGACCAAGGGCATATACCCATGGTAGCTTTGATGGACCCATGAGTACCTACAATGTGCCCATGAGCACCTACAATGTGCCCATAGGCACATGGGTTCGGAATGTGCACATACTGGGTATGTGACCAACGTGAGGTCGAAGTTTTGGGAATTTGGGAACGTACCCATGACCCACGAAGTCACCTCTTGGGTACTCATGGTACATGAACATAATGTGCACTGCAAGTCCCCTTATGAATTCATTTAGATATATAATATTAAGCCCACCATATCTTGCAAGTTTTCTAAGAATCTAAGATTACCTATCTTATGCATATATTTTGCTTCGTGATCAAGATAAGTTCATAAGTTCATAAGTTCATAAGAATAAACTGTTTGCAATCATGTATTGACCACATATGCCAAGTTCCAATTCAAAATTCGCATCTTTAATTTTAGAAAAATCAGGAAACGTCTCAATTTACAAAAACTTGAATTGTTAATTTTGATTTAAAGCGGTTACGTGAGGTCAAAGTTGACTACTGAACAACTTTTACTTAAATATTTTTTTCGATATCTTCAGCGTAACCGGACAAAATCGAAGAATTCTTTTAGAAAATTCAAAACTCAAAAAATTCGGCAAAGGAAGTCAAAATCGGATTAGCAACATTTTATTTCAATAAATTTTTTCGATATCTTGATCACGTCGTAATTAACATATTGAAAAATATAATGGTCCTATACACAAGGTTGCCTCAGTAGGAGTTGACCGATTGAGAATAAGGTCGGTCAGTAGATATGTACACTCGAGTGCAAGTGAGTGTCAACGCTTTGTCAAAATTAGTAGACGATGCCAATGTATTTCCATACGCCATTGCATACCTATACTCGTTTTGACAAATCGTCAACATTCACTTGCACTCGAGTGCACCTCAAAAGATGCATCTCATAAAGGGTCTACATCAGCAGTACAAAAATTTATATCCCCCCTCCTAAAAATAACCAAAATATGACACGGTACCTATCTAAAACAGGACACAGTGTCGGTACTTATTATGTATGAAGGTTGTAGTCCATGTGCGATATATCGCAACTTTTCTGGGATATATCGAGATTTTTGGGGAGTTTTCTTGAATTCTTTAGTGAAATCGGTCAATATCTAGTGGAATACCCTAGAAATCGCGATATACCTATCTTAAAAAGATATGCGAATAATCGCACATGGAATATGACCTTTATTGGAAAAAAGTACCTACATAGGTACCTATATTTTAATCCGAATTATTATAATTTAGTTAATGCCGGGGGTAACGCCAATAGTTCAACCCCGTAGATCCTAGACACCAATTTCTGCCAATAATAAACATGAATAAGAATACCACATTTAACGTTTTATAATCGTTCATAACCTCGTTCATAACTGAATTCCTGCATTCGTCGTTTTAAAATAGCCGCCGAGTAAGCAGGAGTGTCACGTGGTCAGAACAACCAACGCTTGTTAAGTGCCGTGACCATGGTGACCAACGCGAGACATCCAGTGATTCAGTGTTTCTGTTTTATATTATTATATTTAATGTGATTTTAACGGAGAACTAGTGGAAACTTGATGTAAACGTGCGTGGAAATGGTGGAAATAGTTAGAAGGGTAGAATTTTTCAAAGGGAGTGCCAATATTGAGGAAGATTAAGGTAAGCATGTGTGAGGTTATGTTTAAGAAGTCGGATGTATTTTCTCTTGAATTCTCCTCTTGTTCCCCTCTTTTCGCTTAATAAATTTAGCTTGAATGTGTTTTTAGAAAGTACCGTCTTGGGAAACAAATGTGGGGGGTCATGCGGATTACACCAATAATTGGACCTGGGAAAAAGTGCTTAGTTTTTTGGGGCACTTTTGAAACAACTTAAGAAACATTTTTGATGTGAACGTGCTAAATGAAATGTTATGGGAATATACTTCTGAAATGTTAATAACTGGTAAAGACTACTTTAAGGGCCGATTTCATAATAAACGTTAAAGGTCCTTTCAAAGTGACAAATCGGGAGCAGCTGTTTTGAAATGTTACTAGAGGCAAGGACACTTGATATTTGATTATGAAATCGGCCCAAAGTTATTGAATTGATTATTAAAAGTATTCCGTTGTTTCATCTTCAAAATTAAAGTTTCCTTTAAACATATTTTGGCTTAGCAATATTTGAAAATAACTACTGCCGATTAGTTATCAAACCGCCTTTAAAGTTGACTTTAGCTGGGGATATGACTCTTGAATTTTCACTTTATAGGAATTTTTCATTACCACATAATTTCAGATTCTGAGAAGTTACATCCTGGCAGCAGAAATTATTCCATGATCGATATACTATCAAATACCAATAAAACAATCTGCACTTGTGAGTACCTATACCTATTTTTGTTGATTACACTTTATATAGAGTAATCAAAAACTTAACCACCATCGGAAGACGTAGTTTATGCTCGTAAGTCTCGTCGCTGATTGTTGCCAACAAAATAACTGGTTATAGGCCTATAAGATTATTTTATTTACAGGTTGTAAATCAGTAATTCATAAACTCATCCGCAGCGACTTCTGAATATTATGTGGGACATCATGGACAGAAAGAAACTGGGCTGTCAACGGCACCACGCTCGGTGTAATATGTTCTTACCATCTGGAGGTATTCGTCAACATCGGCAAAAGAAATAGGACACCCATGAGTAGATGACCATTCCTCCACCCCTGGCAAAATTTGGGCACCCATGGTCGCGTTCCCACAGGTATTCTTGGGCATATTCTCTTGGACAGGTGACCATGGGCAGATTCTGCACACCCATGGGTACTTGCCTATCAGAATGTACCCGAATATATCAATGGGAACATGACCATGACCAAATGACCTAGTACACTCATGGGCACGTGACTATGGGGATATACCCAAAGGTGCCCAAGGGCTCATGACCATGGGATTCTTGGTTACCTATATCCCCATAGGTACGTGCCCATGGGTGTCCAAAATCTGCCCATGGATGGGCACGTGACCATGGGGATATACCCAAAGGTGCCCAAGGGCTCATGACCATGGGATTCTTGGTTATATCCCCATAGGTACGTGCCCATGGGTGTCCAAAATCTGCCCATGCCCATGGTCATGTACTCATGGGTGTATTTTCTTTGAGTGACCATGGGAACATTTCAACTAGGGAGCTGCTTACCTAAAAGTACCGATCTTAATTAGATTGAGCTAAGTGATTTTATATGTACCTACGCAGTAATTGGTGGCTAACGTAACGGCGCACATGTCAGACAATAAGGTAAAAGTCGCTACAATAATAAAACTTTCCAGACATGTCATAATTTCGATGAACTTTGATGAAATGTGATATGAGACTTAGAAAATAAATTGAGTCATACTGATTATACTTTATTTACGTATGTGTTAGCTACCTATCTTTAAGTTTCATCAAAGCACGACAATGATTATAAAAATGCTTGTATTGCTGTTTTGACACTCCAATAGCAGCTACGATGATATCCAAGGAACAGCGAGTGGGAAATTTACTTCTATGAAAGGAAATTCTGAAGTCTGTAAAGATGGTTCTGATGTGCACACATTATCTCTCCTTTTATTAATTCCGAGTTCTGACTTGAATTTTAAAATCAGATTTGAATTACCTACCTCTTTATCAGGCTTTCAGAGCATATCCGCACCAACGTGAATGGTAAAGACGCGCCGCGCCGCGACGGTGACGCCACGGCTGTTTTGGAGGTCATTGATTTTTTAAAATTCATATTACGTTTTTCCAACAATTTGCAGAGTATTGTTTAAAACTTCATCGAATGGACCCTAACGAAATTTGTTGAATCTCAATACTCAAGTAGAAGCAGAAGACGTAATGATGTTGGCTGCCGACGTTTTTGTTGTGCTCGTTGAAAATTCTGGGGGCATTTTCGTAGTGGGTTTCGCAACCGTTTAAATTTAAAATAAAGTAATTGTGAAGTTTTAAAGTTAATTTTGCGGCTGTTGGCTTTTCCGATGGTAATGCTGAGAGCGTCTTATTGCGGCCATTTATGTAAATAGAGTAACAATTCGATTTGGAATACACTTTGACTTTAAATAGCCGCTCTATTGACTCATTTCAAAGTTTGAATGACATTCAGACTTGAAAGTAGATAAATATTCGTCGCAGCCAGTGCTATAAAACAACTTGGAAAGTATTCATCGGGGTTGCTCTTTTGCGCTGCTGCCGTGTCTGCTCGAGTAACATGGAAAAATGTCAGTTTTTCACTGTTTCGGCGAACTTGCCCATTTTTAACTTTTCACAACGTTTCGTTTATCTTGTTGGCAAAACTGGAACGAGTGCTGGCTTTTATTAAAATATTTGAAGAGCTTTCGACGACTTCACAACTAGTATGAATATAGCGATGACCATTTACATTTCCGAGAGATTCAAAACCTGGAACATATCCAAGGATAATAGTCCTTCAAAGTTAAAGTTTCGCACATCCCCGATGATTATGTTAAGGGTTTTAGGTCAACGTTCGATAAATTGTGTAGATAGATAATGACTTAATTGCTCCGGTATAGGGCTGGTTAAGCCTGTCGTTCAAGTTAACACGAGTTGTCTTAGAAACGGAAGAAATAAAGGAGATTAAGTTGATGTGGCTGGCGTGAATTAAACGTGTTGTTAAGCTACTGCACGCGAAATTTATAAGTGGCATGGAAGTTTCCTATCAAAAAGGTTGTGGGAAATCTGCACACCTCGATTTCGATGTAATATTAATCATTTAAACTTCGTAAAGTAGGGAAAATATCGAGTTGTAATAAGGGTCTGAATCCCGCTTTACTGAGAAGTTTGCAGAATTTCTCACTGGGAGAAACCTCATACGTGTTAGCACGAAACCCACTTATTATCCAAACAAAGGGTCTTTTAATGAGGTAGAGCAAAGACGATTTTCTCTAACAAATGTACAAGAGTACTGCGCGAACCTGATCCTGGAAAATTCAGGTGGTCAGGGAAGTTTTCCGAAGGGAGTTGTAAATTCAATCCCTTCGTCGCCTGACCCGGAAATCTAATTTAAAACAGGAAATATGCTGTATAGCGCTGTGATTTTCTGAAATTTGTTTAGTATACGGAACTACATATGCACACTCTTTATAAGTATGAAGATTTACGTGCTTTCTAGATGCAATAAATTTATATTAATTTATTTGTGAAAAGTCACGATGCATGCACACACACCATTCGGCAATACCTTGGGAGTTCTCTTCACATTCAGCAAATCAATTTTCACTGGAACGCATTTAATAAGGCGCCTGCGTCAATTTGAATTAATTTTACCATCATCTTCATAACGATAAGAAATTAAGTAAATTAGGTAATGTTATTCAATTCCGATTTAGTTTAGATTTTTCACATTGGTGCCTTGACTAATGCCAACCAAAATCTAGTAATATCACAATAATTGCAATAATGTTTATGCAAAGGGTACAAGAATTAAGCGGTTCACGGACCTTTTGCCCCGAATCGAGCCCCGAATGTTCGCTACCCTGAACAGTATTGGTTGTTATTTGTTTCGGTTAGTATAGTGTAACCAAAAGTAATTTATCTACAACTATTGAATAATATACACATAATGTATGCAACACTAAATAGATAATGTTAGTAATTTTCTACCCGTTGAAAAGCGGCTCGAAACTGTTGAAAAATAGTATATTATTTAATGAGTGCATAATGTAGGATATATTACACGATGATTTAAAAACTTCATCCTGGTGTAATAGGTATAACCTGCATTATACTCATTAAATAATATACTATTTTAACCTCCTCACACCAGACTTTAAAAAAATGGTTGATGGTTGCTGCAATCACTCAAATTTTCTAATTTGAGATAACACCAGATCTATACCGTCTGAGAAATCAGGAACCCAAAAAAAAAGGTTTTTTAAGTCTTTCATACGTTTGTTAGACCGATTTGACTGAAATTTGGTATAAGCATTTCATAATGCTGAAAAGCTTTTGGCAGAAATCATGCACATGGAAGTGCCAATTGGCAATTGGCACATCAACTTTGAAATACATGTATGTATTAAATTCAAACTACCATTTTTGACATCACCATTAGAGAAACATTACAATTCTGCTTCCAAAGGTGTATTCATTCTTAGAGCCCTTTCGGCAAAAAGCACTTTAAGGACGCGCCAGAGAAGTGTCCCTGTAAAAGTCGCTAACTTCATAAAAACAGGACTTTTTTAATAAGGTGAATTGTGGAAACTTAAAAAATATATCAAAATATAAATAAAAGTCAGAAAATGAAAATGTGGATAAAAGAACCTTCAGAAAACCCACTACAAAAAAAGACACAGGAAATATTTAGGGCAGTTACGAAAATCACTGGGGAAAATGGTCAAAATGTAAAATTAAACGGATCTTAGCATGTCTTAACTTGAAAAGTCCGAATAATAGTCGGTTACACAGCTAAATAAAAAATGTTACTATCTAGTAGTAACTTTTACCGAGCGTGAACGGACAAATATACAGGATGGTTTTTTTTTGAGTCATACGACTTCAAAATCTATTTTATTGAATTTTCAGTTCAATTGTACCTACTAAACGTCAAAAGAGATTAAAAAAGTTGGTGTACTATTTTATACTGTATTTCACAAAGTTTTATCTTAATTTAAAAAAATTAATCATACAAATAGTCCATATTGATTACATTTTTGAAAAGCAAATTTTTTTCTGTGTCCCATGGTGTCAAAATTCAATATGGCGGCCGTAAAAGAATCAAAAGTTGACTGTCGTTGCTCTAAATCTAAAAGGCCTAGAAGATTTCTGTGAATGCCATTCGATTGACGGCTATTAAAAATACAAAAGTTTCATTTAAATAGCATCAAACGTTAGGGAGATATTAATTTGTATTTAAAATGTCAATTTTCAGATTTTTCAGAATAACTCAGGAACGAATTAAGATATTGGGGAATTCTTTTCAGATTCTTATTCACTAGAAAATAGGGCATCTTTTCTCTAATTTAACCGACTCACTCTGTAACTCTTACCGTTTAGGAGATGCCAATTGTGAGCAGTGAAAAAGGAACCACCCTGTATATAGGATGTCCCAGTTGACTGGATTCGATCTCTCCATTGCTATTAGAGATAGGGAAAAATTGTTAAATATAAAGTTGCAGAGGATCAAACAAGGCACATTTTGAAAATATAATCCTGTATACCGACTCTCCTGCTAAGGAGTAACAAAACATGTTTTTTTTTTAATGGCACACTCTGTACTTGAATTGTATTGGAGTCTATGATGAATTTCAAGTAACATTCATTAATAATCTTTTCATCTGAAGTGAATCGTTTAGAAGATGTTGCCAATTTTGTGGAATTAGGTACTTTTGCAGTAGGTACTTGTTTTGAAAAATCACCATACAACCAATTTTCAACTTTTAGTTTTGATAGTTTATAATTAAGGAAGGTTTACGCTGAAAACGATCTTAGCTTCTTAAGTTCATTTCCATTAACATTATGAACCTTTAAATATGTAGAGGTTATTTGCCGTTATAGCAGTGCTTAACATCGATATTAAAAGTTACAGAATCAAGGGGTAAATCATTTAAAGTGGATGTTAAGACGTCTAGTTTTGTAGGTGTATTTCACGAAACGCAGTTGTATACGGTTGTCACGGACAGCATAGGTATACATATTATTATGTACCTATGTACTATAGGGGTGGCCACCCCCATAGCGAATAGCGATGGCACCATAGTCGGCTGAATTAAGTGGCATTTGAAGGATATAGATAGCTATTATTAATTTAGGTAATCTATAACAAAGTAAATTAAAAATGTTTAATATGTATCGTAAAGTAATAATCGTGCACTTTTCGGAGGCCGTGGTGGTTCTTTAAAGAGACAGCGTGTTCTATGTAACATCGATGTCAAAAGTTACAGAACATGGTTAAACTACCTATAGTCAAAATAAAAACACGGTGATTCGTACACAAACGGATCCGAATCACAACGGATCCGGATCACCATCCTGTTTCATAAAAGTATTCAAATCCGGCTTTCGGATCCTCAAAAAGCATTCAATTCCTGGATTCGAATTCAGAAGGAATCGAATTCTACCCAGCTCTGCCCATGTCATTCGTAATTTTACAAATTACTACTTCACTCACTTGTTACATCATAAATAACTGTTCTAATTTAACAGTAAGAGACGAGCACCTCAGTGTTTTTGCGAGACCGAAGAATCCTCAGGTTGGTTGGTGAATTTTCCAAAACGAATTATACTCGATTTAAGGCAACCTCCAACATAAAGCGAACAAATGGCCCCTGAGTTAAAGTTCAATGTTGGATATATGATTGTCATTTGTCTTCTCTCTTATTTGACAATGGACGACATGAAATGCACACACATTTGTTCTCGTGTTCAAATCTCACCTATAACAACCAGCCTGCAGGGTTAATGTCACGCCGGCTTTATTCATTCTTGTCGAACGAATATTTCTACTTTGTCTCCTTTAATTTTTGCTCGTATAGAATTTAAAAACTGACCGGAAAGCTGACATTACGCGATGGCTTCTTGAGATACCTACCTGGCAAGAAATTTGAACAAAAATACGCTGCTCAGGGAATTAATGTCACCCCTGAGTGACCATCCATTCCTGGCATTAAAACCCAGCTAAGATTATTGGATACAGGGAGGAATGAGCCCTGAGAAGGATAACAGCACCTGTTTTGGAGGGGCGTTGAATTTTTCATGAAAATAATTAAACAAACACTGTGTGCTGCCGTGATAAGCTCGAATACGTCATTGTTTACCAACAATTACATTACTGCAAACGCAACTGTAATAGGTAGATTTTCACTATGTCATGCATCCATATCGTTTAATTCCTTATTATAATTGCTAATTAACGCCGCTATTTGTATTGTATGAACGATCGCATCGTACTTTTTCCCTGTCAAGTGAACATAATTAGCATTAACACTTAACAGGATTGATTTATGCATTTCGTTGTTGTGTATTCACATACCTAAATTCCATTTCAGTTATAATTAAAGTTAAACAGTAAGGCTCCCTCGAAAATTTTCTGTTATTATTGAACCTTATCAAACCGCAATTTCAGTTTTAGCGGAACTACATCGCGAGTTCTCATGCTGCACGCAAACTCAGTGACCGACGTCACGTCAGAGAAATTGTCCATCTATCTTGGATCATTTATCTGGCTTCCCAGACAGCTGGTATAATAATTTAAGGTAAACATTGCGCTACTTTATTACGCCTTGTGTTTATTTTTAATTGCGGTTGATTTTCCCAATTCCCAAATTGAGAAGAGTTGAGACTAAAAGTTAGAAGACACAACTTGTTGGCGCCATAGAAGCTCTACTTTATTGCTTACCAGCTGGCTTCCCCGGCGTTGCTCGGGTTGATTAAATTGAATAACAGGAAATTATTTATTTTATTTTAATTTATTTATTAATACGGCGGCTTCAATTTACATATACGTCGAAAACCTTAAACAATGGATGATCTTCATTCCATCCGACCATGCTGCAACTGTTTATTGACAATTACTGCCAGGAATTTTGACGTAAATGAAAGCCAGTTTAACATCATAACGGAAAAAATTATCACTCACGCTGCTCCTGATGTGTCCGTCAGAATACATACAGCACAGGGTGCATGCAATCCGGGTGGAGGTTTACCGCCCCCCGCCGAACTATTTCAAACATAGGGCGCTGTTCTCGCGTTGGCCTAGGAGGCTATAACTATCCCTAATCCGGCCATGATACGTTTGTTATGTAAAAAGGGCCTCACAACACAAGGGGGCCTGTTTTGGGCGTACCGGCTAGCGTGACAGATGCTAAATTACACCTTCCGGCAAAAAAAAACACGTCTTCTCGCGCTTCTACTGCGAACGCGGCCTAAACCCTTGAAGATTAAAATCGTATGAGGAAGAAATAACGGCAAAAAAAAAGTCCGCGACAGCATATAAATATCTTTAATAATACATTGATCCATGTCTCAAAGTGGAATTATTGACTTTTTTATAGTAAATATCTATAAATATAAGTATACATATACAGGGTCAGTACAAAGTCCCGGGACGGTCAGTTATCTCCGTTATTTCTTAACATTTTACTTTGAAACTTGGTACTCAGGCACAATTAAATACGGAGAATTCAAAACTGTTTTAGAAATTTTCTTGGGCTTCCGACTAAACCGGAAGTGACCATAAAAATCGGTATTTTAAATGGAACTATACTTTTTTCTCAACGGATTCTGAATCCACGAATTTTTTTAAGTCAAAAACATGTATCATACTTGACCAGAACTCAAGTCTCGGCCACCCTGGATTTTCAAAAACATCGAAGAAATCGGTTAAAAAGCAAGATTTTTCAAAACCACAAGTACACGTCAACCTTATTTTTTAAAGCAAATTCAACCGGCTAATTACATTTTTTAAAATTATTTTTTCTATTTTGGCTGATTGTGAACATTTAATAAATTTCAAAAAAGCAAAAACAAATAAAAGGAAATGTAATTGCGCAGTTGAATTTGTATTAAAAAAATAATTTAGACGTGTACTTGCGGTTTTGAAAAATCTTGCTTTTTGACCGATTTCTTCGATGTTTTTGAAAATCCAGGGTGGCCGCGACTTGACTTCTGGTTAAGTATGATACACGATTTTAACTTTAAAAAATTCGTAGATTCCGAATCCGTTGAGAAAAAAGTATGATTCCATTTAAAAAAACCATTTGAGGGTCACTTCCGGTTTAACCGGAAGTCCAAGAAAATTTTTAAAAACAGTTTTCAATTCCCTGTATTTAACTATGCCCGGGTACTAAGTTTCAAAGTAAAATTTTGAGAAATAACGGAGATAACTGACCGTCCCGGGACTTTGTACTAACCCTGTATATAAATATCTGTTACGGATAGCCCACAATAAGAGACAAAAGCGATTTTCGCCAAAAATTAAAACGTAAAAACCATATGGTGAGCTATCCGTCGTAGATACCCATATGCCGTTGCGGACTTTTTCGTAGATATTTTCATTTCAATGCCAACAATTTCTTCATTCCTAATTTTGATTTATCCGCCAGCGTTTAAGCGGCCTTCGCAATCAAAGCGCCGAATCCGAGGCGAAAACCTGATGATGATCACAAAAAGCAAACTTAAGGTCAATTTGCCGTTTTAAGATACTTCCCGTCCGTGTTATTGAAAAAATTCTACAGCTAAAATAGCAAGCTCTAGATCTATAAAAGTATAATCTGCTGAAAAGCATGTAATATTTGTTATTTAACGCCACCAACATATACAGGGGGTTCCATTTGAAAATTAAACTTCGCAAAAGGCTTTGACCCTGTAGTATATTATTTATAAAAAATTTAAAAATTGATGAAGCGCTGTTAAAAAAGAAGATTTCACCAAATTTATTAAGCAAATTTAATTTTGAAATCTCAAGTGGTTACTCCGTACCACCCCTTCAAAGTGGCAGCATGCTATATAAAACTTATTTAAAATGATCAGATCTAACCAAAAAATGCAAAATAAGTATAGCGGATGTCAAGTTTGGTTCATGGTTACTAAGTGAGACAGCCTGTGTACACGCCACTATTTTTAGGTTATGCAGATTTATATACAGTGTGTCTCATTTTAACTGGAACCACCCAAATATTTCGGTTAATAGTGAGCAAATCAACTCGCTCTTTTTTTGCACATGTGGAGCTCCAAAATCTGCATCTGTGTAATACTTCACCTTTTTGTCATCCTGAAATCTCACCCCACTGCGATTAATTAAAGAGGCCAAAAATAGCGAAATGGTATTAGGCATTTTTTTACCGAAAAAATCTATTAAGAAAAGTTGTTCACAATGACTCCAAAGGGGTAAATCCGAACTTTCAGGCCAAAATAAAAATGTTGAATTTCTGGAGGACATGACGGCGGATTCGACGAGGAAGTGCAAAGTGGCAAAGTATGAAACCTTCGAAAGGAAAAATATTTGTGAAATTTATTTTCTCCTTTACAGACAGCCCTCCCTTGTGTAAGTATGAAAGCAATGCAAAAAGTAACATTTATTACCTCCAGCAAAAATGTTTGAAGCTAACATGTGTTCAGCTTCTACTTACCTCTCAACAAGCGTAGATTGCAGAGATTAATGGAAAATAGTTTGCAATTTATCAAAATTGGCAGGTTAGAGGTTCCTTTGCGCAACAGATTTGTTGGTAGATCAAGAGACGGGCGAATCCTTTGTCTAAACAAGGTGTAAGGACATGTTTCGACTCTATCTTGACATGAGAGATGCTCGAAGTTATCTTCAAAGGCAATCTTGACCCATATAACATTCGTCAAGCTGTCAGAACCATGCAGGGAGCCGTATAATTACTTCACTTTGAAATTTTATCGAAATCGATTTGTTCAAAGTGTTCCGCTTATATTTTTGCTCTAAATGGACCGTTCAGAGCTGAATCATTTATTGAAAAAGCCAGCGATATTTTGCATGAATTTTATATGAGACGAGACAAGCCAAATTGAAAAGCTTTATTTCTTTTTTCCTACCATCAAACGGCAGCGACAGAAGTGAAGTTCGTCTCTGCCAAAGCAATATCTACAATATATTATTGTCATTAAAAATGAATGGTTAAAATTTAGGGTGTCACTTCACTGATATCGTACGCTAATGGGGTAGGTACCATCGTGTTTAGAAAAAACGATACAGTGACGTGACTTTAGGCACACGTTTTTCCATCTAAAATGTTATTCGCTGTACTTGTTTTTTCTGATCACGATGGTACATGAATAATGAATTCTGAAATGAGGAAATAATAGTATATTATTATATGAGCCATTATCACAGCCATTATTGGCCATAATCGCGAGTGTAATGCTATGCTTTTCTACTCTAAATAAATATTTGCAACTTATTTTTCTTGATTAGAATACTTGTCATTTTGACAATTCAGTCAATTCGTGTCAAATGTCCGCGGCAGAAGTGATGAGGGCCATTTGAAATTTCATCGGCCAAAACAAGAGTGAATTATGGATTTTTGATTGTATGATTGGCTGAGAGCAGTGAATTATGGCCATAATTCACTGTCGGGAGTTATGAGTACCATTATTACTTGAAAAAGTTATAATAATTTCAATATTATTCAATAGGTGTAGAAAAATATATCTATCCATCATGGGTGTTGCAGAATGGACTCATTATACAATGGGTCAGAGATTTTTCCGCTTTAAAACTCGTGGATCAAGCATAGTATTCTATTTGCGCGTAATAATTATTGCTCTCTCGGATGATGTATGGTACTCGCCTACGGCTCTTACCATAAACGTAAAACGTCATCCTATGGAGCAATAAATTTAATTACACACTCATTAAATAATATACTATTTCTGATTCACCAATACAAGTCCTATTTCGAAGAGAAATTGAGCAACAAAATCGATGCATTTTAACAAACAAGCATTTAAAAAAAATCGGATAGTGACGTCACCATAGGCGTTTCAATGCAATAGACCCGGATAAATGACGTGATCGGGATTTTCATTAATTATTAGAAAATCGCAAAGTCATGAATTAAACCCTACGTACCTATTTAGGTGTCCTCTCTCTTTATGCGTAATAAAAGAAATCATTCTAGTTTCCCATTAGTATTAAAATCAAAACGTCGAATACAGAGGCCATG
Source organism: Pycnomerus fuliginosus (assembly GCA_963924575.1). NCBI lineage: Eukaryota > Metazoa > Arthropoda > Insecta > Coleoptera > Zopheridae > Pycnomerus > Pycnomerus fuliginosus. Next base: position 11,305,911 of record OZ004617.1, on the reverse strand, counting down.
CATTTTGTTCTCTTCTTTCAATAATAATTAAAAAGTTGTTGAATTTTTAAATTATTCCGGAATTGTGCCGTAAAACTCGGAAGGTTCATCCAAGAGATATTAATTGAAGGGAAGAGCACATTTCTCAGCAACTCACCGTAAAATTTAACAACTTTAAAAACATGACCGAGGCTTTTACTGCACGCGTAAAAACACAATGAAATGGGAGGTGTAATTGATTTATTTGACGAAATGTTACAGCGTTTCTGGGTTGTTGAAGTTCACAAATATTCTTTTGCAAAGTGATTATTGTTGCGGTCCCAATTCTACGTTTTTCTTTTCTCTTTTTTAGGGTACTTTTCATAGCATCGGATTCATCGGAGATTTAATGATTCAACTTATTTCTGGCTAACAAGATTTTTTGTAAGTACTTACGTCTTTTCGGAGTTTAAGTTCATCCACAATGAGCTTTGCTCGAAATTCTGTTGAATTAAATAGACGTTTGGGTAACACAGTTATAAATGCAAAGAATTTGGGAAGTTTGTGAATGATTAATCAATGGTAACACCACAAGAGATAAGAATTGTTTGAGAAAACTTTCTTGACATTTGAAACAAGGGGGATAATGGGAGTGTAGTTGCAGGCGGCTGTCGATGAGTGAGGGGGTTTGAGATGGTTCGTTTAAATTTAAATTAAAAAATGTAACCGTAACTATGAAGAGGGCATGTCAAAGAGAACTAGAAGAAATACTTAATCATTAAAACCATATTAAAAAATATTTATAGGTTATTGCTAAATTATGCAATAATAATATGTATAGGCAGTTTGAAATAAGTTCATAACTTTTTTGTAAAAGCTACATTAACTACACTAACAACAATGTGCCTCGAGATCTAGTAAATAACGAAATGGCCATGGAATATTCTATCACTTTGGCTAAACTAAAAATTTTTGATCTGTCACTTTTTGATAACGAATAAAAAGAGGCCAGAAAATTTCATTCGTGATTTTGATTATTGAATCAGTTTAGCCAACTTAAGCCCAGTTTTTCAATAGAAGGTTAACCTACATATCTGTTGTTTATCAAATCAGATCGTCCGAAAGTTTAGAAATGGACTTATTTGATTAGATAATTAACAGATCTGATGGTTAACCTTCACAATGGAAACACTGGACAACTTCGGTGGAAAAATCACTACACCGAAACACTTGATTTTCACTGCTGACGCGTTTCGAACACAATGTGCTCATTATCAATTAGCTTCGGCTTTGATAATGAGCACATTGTGTTCGAAACGTGTCAGCAGTGAAAATCAAGTGTTTCGGTGTAGTGGGGAGTTTCACTATCACAGTGAACCTTCAATTGAAAAACCGGCCTTTAAACTGACTATTGCGTTCCAAGGCTCCCTCTAATTAGTTTTTTATTAGATCTGACGGTACATTTTTATTTAAAAAACTACTAGTAGGTACTAATTTCTAAGCTGGAATTTCAGGACGAGATAAGTTAGTCACTGCTTATGCTACTTCTTAATGTCACCAGGCGCCACTGAATAGGAATGCTTGTCCCCACCACAGTACTATTACAGGGAACCATTAAAGAAGGAAGTCCCTAATTGAGATGATCCTACTTTGGGAGTAGTTGCGAATTACCAGCATGTGTATGACATATGTGCAGGCGCTGCCGCGACCCAATGTGCGCGTGTTGTTAGCACCATTATTGGATTTGCAATTAACACTCCGCCAACTCTGGAATGGCATAAATAAAAGCATGAAAAAGTAGGCAGGATTCGTGTAATGGTAATCCAAACGAACCACCGGACCGAACTGGTTGAAACGCAAATTAGGCCGTGCCCAAAATGTGGAATTAATGCACGCGGATCGTGAAAAACTTGAACGTTTTTGTCCTTGACGTACAAAAAATGTTACATCAGACAGCCTCCATATTGAATTAAAATTTATGGCAACTTTGAAACTTGCCAAAACCCTTCCCTTCCCACAACTATACTCTGCAAATCCAGGTTTAATTGTTGTTTTTGTTCGGAAGCGTTAGTTTCATGAATAACATTATCCCAAGTAAAAATCTTAAACGCCTCTATTAAGCGAAAAATTATAACTTCTCCCTGTTAGCCCGAGTGAAACGACAATAAAACCGTTATAAAAATGCTTTGAATAAAATAAATTTTATCACACGGCATTACACTCTTTATTGCCTTAATCTCAAAATGTAAATTAAAAAGGCGATCATACCAAACTTTTTAATGTCGGTAAACGAACGAAAAGAATTAACTCTGTAGAATGTTGTGCCGATAAACTTGATTAAATTAGAAAAAGAAGTCACGAAATGTGCAATTGCCCGTAATAATCGAATGCAGCGTAATAATGGTACAATACGTCCTTCGTGGGGGTGCTGCAAGAATGTAGCAGGAACGAGTGCCGCTGGCGGGCGGGACTAGATTCTGCCTGCAGGATCAATACTCCGAGGACCATGGCTCAGGACAGGACTGTCGGCTTATTTATGATATTGCCACCCCTATTTCAATTCCTCTAATTTTTTTATTGACCTATCGGATGCCGTCGGGACAATAAATTTGCGATAATTGTAACAAATGATTCCCAAATAAAAGGAGTATTGACAAAATATTTAAATAAGGGGCATTACCGCCGTGCACATTTCAACTGTAGGCAGATAACAGATCTGTTCTGACATTACAAGCATTATTCATACCTACCCGGTAAAGAATAAAAAATGGGTAAATGTGGGTGGAAGGAACATCTGAACGACTCCCAAGGGTGTAAATCCGTGAAATACGATCCTGCGTAAGGTCGAGTGATGCGGCATAGAGTAAAACCGGACCAATGCCTAAATAATATTACCAACAAAAGACACGACTTATAAAACCTAACGGAGTTTGCGACCTTAATTATGTAACTTGTTGATTTTCAAAATTTACGCGATAGACGACATGACGATAATGAAAGAGTTTCAGAATTTGAAGTCCTAGTTATGGTAAATGGCACCCTCACGGACTATTACGCAGCTAACAGACCGCACTGCACTGCAGATCGCCAAATTAGCTTGAGGACCCCCGACACGACCCTTAAGAACACTCTGCAGACATCATCCTCCCCAGATAATCGCTAGGGCGTCCACAACTCTTCAGGCGTGCGTCTCTGAGGAGTACATGCTTTTATTTATATCCAAATTTGTTGAGTTATCACCAGAGTCCAACATTATCGTCAGCTGGTACTACTCTTATTTTCATAAAGTTTTAAAAAATGCATATAGACTGAAACTCATGATTCACGGACAAGTTGACCCCGGACTACTGGTCCACGGGCATGCCATCCCTCGGACAAACTGGTCCCTCGTGCATCTCAGAAGTCTTCTTACTCAGCAGAAGTTTTGCTGCCACTCCAGTCGCGTCTAAGCAGAGATTTCCCAATTGATTCGCTGTCAGCAGGTCTTTGAATTATCGCCAAATTGTATTTCGAACCCCACGAACAGCACCCGTCAAAATTTTTGGCCAGTGAACTGGAGATGTTTTTTTACGGACGGTGTAATTTTTTAATTTAACAGCATTAGGGGACACTAATTTCCTAGTCCGTAACTATATTTTTTGTCCACGCGCTGTAAAATAAAAAAATTGGCAGTCTCGGAGGCGGTTACTGTCGATCGCTCATTTACTAAAATCTAAAATACAAATGTTTTTCAACCCTAAATTGACATTTTTTTAAAAGCGGCACTAAGGTTTTCGATCCGGTATTGCAACAGCTATCGAATTCGATAATAGTAATTGCTCTTTTGCTAAGAAAAACTCAAAAAGGGGCCTTTTTGCCTCCAAAATATCAATTTTAGAACAAATGGCCCTAAGGTTTTTGACCCGACAATGCAACAGCTATCGAATCCAATAGTAAGAATATGCTTTTTTGTAAAATAGATTCAAAAAAGGGCCCTTTTGCCAGAATTCGAAGGACATTCATATGGTAACGGGAAAAATGGGGGTTTGCATGTAAATTGCATGTAAAGTCCATGTGCCAAAAAGTCACTTTCCGTGAACCGATGTGGTCCAAAGTCTAATCAGCACCTACAAGTTGCCCACTGAATATATGTGCCAAATTTCATGTCGATAAGTTCACCAGTTTGAGCTGCAGCGTGCTTACAGACACACACAGGCAGACATTTTTCAAAAACCACTTTTTCAGATTCCCAGAACCCCAAAACGTAAAGATTTGATGTTTTTGGCGATTCGATTTTTCGATCATTTTTAGTAACTGCTCCGCGAAGCGTAGAAGTCAAAATTACATCTTCTGTAAAAATGCGCGAATTAGAGAAAAATTTTGCCCAGATATTGAAAAATCACTTCGTGAAAAGTCATCATGTCATCAAATGGGTACGAAATGTGTCGGCCGAAAATGGGGGGGATTTCACAGTCGGCAGTGGTGTACAAATTTTCGGCAGTGTTAGTGGGAAATGTTAGGCAGTGGTTGCAAAAATTGAGCAAATTCGGCAGTGGTCTATGAATTTTTAGGCGGTCAGGGCACTTCACAGTCGGCGGTGGTGTACAAATTTACAGCAGTGCCCTGAAAATTCGGCAGTGGTGTACAAATTTTTGGGGTGTGAAATGCCCCCTAGCGGAAAAAGAAACTTTGGAGTAAGTTCGATACTCCAAAATATGAGACATATTTAAAAAAAAAACGAAATGAAAGGTGCGAATGGAGAATCTATGGAACGCCGTTTTACTTTTTAATGTAACAGCACGCTGTGGTAGCCAAAGAAATGAGATAATTAAAATTCAAGTACTGATAATTAAAATTCAAATACTGTTAAGAGAAAATAAACCTATTTTTATTATCTGAAATGCAATTTCTATTATCACTCCCAGAATATCTCTTAACACTAATTCAATTTCTGTTAACAGTAATACAATTTCTCTTAAGAATAATTTATTTTTACTTAACAGTAATTCGGAGAGATAATGAAAATACGTTATTGGACTGTCTTACTTCTCTCTCGGACTAATTGAAATTACATCTTCTGTTGCACTCGAGCATGCGTGGTCGTGATAATAGAAATAGAATTTCATTTAACAGTAATTCGGAGAGATAATGAAAATACGCCATTGGCCCATTGGGTTGTCATCTTTCTCTTTCGTACCACTTGAAAATACATTATCTGTCGCACTCGCAGTTCATACATGCGCGGTCGTGATAATAGAAATTGAATTTCACTTAACAGTAATTCGGAGAGATAATGAAAATACGCCATTGGCCCATTGGGTTGTCATCTTTCTCTTTCGTACCACTTGAAAATACATTATCTGTCGCACTCGCAGTTCATACATGCGCGGTCGTGATAATAGAAATTGAATTTCACTTAACAGTAATTCGGAGAGATAATGAAAATACGCCATTGGCCCATTGGGTTGTCATCTTTCTCTTTCGTACCACTTGAAAATACGTTATCTGTCGCACTCGCAGTTCATACATGCGCGGTCGTGATAATAGAAATTGAATTTCACTTAACAGTAATTCGGAGAGATAATGAAAATACGCCATTGGCCCATTGGGTTGTCATCTTTCTCTTTCGTACCACTTAAAAACACGATATCTATCTCGTACGGAACGCCGTTTTACTTTTTAATGCAACAGCACGCTGTGGTAGCCAAAGAAATGTACGGAACGCCGTTTTACTTTTTAATGCAACAGCACGCTGTGGTAGCCAAAGAAATGCAATCCCAGGCATCGTGTTAATAGAAATTCAATTTCACTTAACAGAAATTCATTTACTGTTAACAATAATTCATTTTCACTTAAGAGAAATTCATTTACTGTTAACATTAATTCATTTTCTCTTAAGAGAAATTCAATTTAACTTAACAGAAATAGAATTTTTATTATCTCGCTTTAGAGAAAATTGAAATACAATTTCACTTAACAAAAATTCGTGCAGTGATAATCGAAATAAATTTGGTGATTTACACTGATCTTACGAGCCGTTTTAATTTTTATTGTATATATTTAAAATGTTTGAATTTTTTTGAAATGCATAGGGTATGGGTTGCATTAAAAAGTAAAACGGCTCCTAAAACTACGGTTTTATTTCAATTTATCTCTAAATGAATTTTTGTTAAGTGAAATTGTTTTTCTATTTTCTCTAAGCAGTGATAATTGAAATAGAATTTCTCTTAAGTGAAAATGAATTAATGTTAACAGTAAATGAATTTCTGTTAAGTGAAATTCAATTTCCATTATCACGACTGCGCTTGCGCGAATGAGACAGAAGATATAATTTCAACTGGTGCGAGAGAGAAGGAAGACGTATTTCCATTATCTCTCTGAATTACTGTTAACAGAAATTGAATTAGTGTTAAGAGAAATTCTGGGAGTGATAATAGAAATTGTATTTCAGATAATAAGAATAGACTTATTTTCTCTTAACAGTATTTGAATTTGAATTATCTTATTTCTTTGGCTATCACAGCGTGTATGTTCCATTAAAAAGTAAAACGGCATTCCATAATAATCAAATATGCAGCTGACGTCTTGCATGTTGATTTCAGATTTCTTTATAAACTAGAGGTAATGTTATTTCAATGTGCTTTGGAGCATTATCCCGGCGCCTCCACCATTCTTACATTTCTGCAATGAAAATTCTAGATTCCGACAGAAGAATAGAGCAATAAATATTATTTTTGGAATTTATTTAACGAGGTGAGTGCAACGCAGCTTACATTATGTTTATTTTATCGAAATAACATTGCATTGTGGGCTAAAAAGTAGATTACAGCGTGGTTGCCCAATAGAATCGAAAATTGTAGTAAATTCATGTTTCGGTGAATTTACGGTAGTCTTCAATTAGGAAGCCGTCTATCTGAAACTGACTTGGATCGGGTTTGTTCAGTCAGCACCTGAGTGCGTTGTTTAAGTGTCGTTGGTTGCATCTTCGTCCAAGTTTGATTAATATTCCCTGGCAGGAAAACCCGCCAGAATCCCGGGCCAATTCAAGCCCGAAGTTCTTGTTCATTTGAGATTTGGGTCGTTAGTTAATCTGCATGCGCCACGAAATGAGTGTAGATTTGTCGTCACTTTTTGCCCCAATTCAATAGATGCTTTTAAGCGAACTTTCCTGCAGAAACTTCACTCCTAATTATTATTCTAAGAATATTATCTCGCAGTGGCCGATAAACTTTACATAGCATTAATTCATCTAAAAATATTTAAATCAAATGACCGGCAAGATTCGTTGAGTTGTCGATGCATATTTTAGAATTTCCCTTTATACTCTGAAAATAATTATTTTCTTTTGCGCTGACGGACGCATATTTTATTCAGAGTGTAATTACGTTTTTTATGGCGGAGTTGTGCGTCTTTCATCAAAGCCGTCGTGTCTTTATTGACGATCGACTTTGTTATTTATTATTAAGCGATATTTACAAACGTTATGATTAAAACATAACACAAATTGAATTACGCCCTGGCTGCCTGCTGATAAGATTTCAAATTCTTATGTTTTATTCAACACGGTTCATAAAAAGTAAATGTACCCCTTATACGCATTTGTTGTCAATAATTAAAGAGCATGTTCGTTGCGTTTGTTCTTAAGAGCTTTTTGCTTTTCTAGTGTCAGAATCTTTGTGTTGCAACTCTAATATTCCAGAACTCCGCATCATAGAGAAAATGAATATTTATGGACAGAACAATGGATGCTCTCGTTATATATCTGTTTACATTTTCAAGAAATGACGTCTAAAGCCAAAAGCATCTTACCTGTATTCTTCCTAAGTTCGTCTTGTAAAATTGGCCAATTGGTCAATGCACATTCCTTAGTTTGGAACGTGTTTAGAATTACACCCATATTATTTTGTTATTGCGATTCCGACATCAATGAAAACATTTGCTAGCGTAAATATATGGCCCACTGACAGAAATAAAAGCCGCAATTACACAAATTGTGACTGAATAAATTTGCATAATGGTCCTTTTAACGCGCATAACAGTACAATATTACAGTATCAGGGTAATAACAATAATTATTATTGCAAACGCTTAGTTTTGCCGTTTATTTTAAATTGACATTACCCTGTGTTTATTTAGCTTTCGAAGTCTAGATCAGATTCTTTAATGAAATTATTTCGCTAAACTGAAATGTCATCATTCTAACCCTATTCAGATAATATGGAACTAAAACGGCCGCTGCGTGAAAACGTCATACCCTGCTCAAATTGTCGATTCATTAAATCTTGAGAATTTGTTGTTGCACATTCTAATATCTAAAATCCATAACGGCATCGTCTTTCAAGTACTATTTTTGAATATGTCCACAGGCAGATAAAGCATTTTTTTTATACCTTTACCAAATGTTGACCGTATCAATTTCTTCTCTATACAGATTTGGAGACGGTCATGCATGAACAAAGCATGCTAGCACTGTGAATCTCCTTATTGCAGCATATCTATGAGCTATCTAGCAAATATCGAATAAGAGAATTGACGTTAAACCGACTGTGACTTGTAGGTACTTCACTTCTGAGATGTGTGCACTGTGGTGAAGTGTGCGACTAACAGAGCAGAGTATTTTATTTATTGTGCGAACGTTCCATTCCAACGAAAGGGACCTATTTGAAGTAAATATTAGAGAAACTCCCTTTTCATTATTCGTCTGTTTTAAATTTTTATGTCACAGTGGAAGGCAACGGCAAATGTTTAAAAGTTAAATTTTTTTTAAGGGTCAAACTCAATGCCATTAAATACCGGATAAGCTTAACTTTTCTATATCTTTTTGTATGCACCTTAAAGTGTTAAATTGCATAGCTTACAACTTAAATCACACTTTTATAATGCGTAGTTTGCAACTTAAACCAAAAAACGGGACAATTTTCTATCGTCCCCTTTATTGGAGTGTTATAAGAAGATTCATAAAAAGTTAAAGGATTGATTCATTTTAATTCTGGAAGCCATTATAGAAAGAGAAAAAGGCGGATTTTAACACCACATGCACATGGCCCTACCGCATTGGCCTAATTATACCTATAGAGAACCCAAAGTTTTCGTCATGTGCCAACGGAGCCTGGACAAACGTCCATGATATTTGCAATTTATAGGTTGATATTAAAGGACCCTATACGATAGTGGCCCAGGAACTAAATTGAATATCAGGATCTGGACGACACTAAACTTTGATTTTTGGCGTGGAGGTATAATAAACTGTTCTTACAAGATTGAATACAAATATATAGAAATTTTCCCAGGCGGTCACATTTCTATGTGGCCCTAAATACATTTGGGCCGAGAAAATGACAATTTTCACGAATTTTTTTCTCGAAAACTAGTAGATACTAAACTTTTATTTTTCCCCCAAACATTCATCTGCCCTCGCTTACCAAAATCTAAAATTTGGTAGAGATGGGCCCAAGCGGTCGCCTTATTGTATAGGGTCCTTTCCTGGAATCGTTTTTATGGAAAGAAAAAATGCTTAATTAGAAAAAAATTTAAGCAGGCACTAGTGATGCTTTTACCACTTATATTAACTGTTTCATTAGTTTGAAAAAAAAAACATTTTAAGTCTGATCATAGTTATACATTCCTTTAAGGCGCCTACATACGTTCAGTTTTTCGTCGGTTTTTCTGCAATCCCGGTATGTCATTCTAAACGTTATTTTAGGACTGACGAAAAATTTAACGAGCGCACTATTTCGCAGGAGTGATGCGTTTCCTTCTGTAAATGATCGGAAGGCAAAGGCCCTTACAAAACGTTTAATTTTTCGTCAATCCTGAAGTGACATTCCGGGACCGACGAAAAACCGGAATGGGAATGGACAGTGTGGGAATGCGTGTGTTTTTGGGAATGCGTTTGTCAGAGCTTTCCATACCCGACGCAAATTGGAAGAACTTATGGCAGTATGTGTACCATAATTTTAATGAGTTGCTTAAAGGTAAATGGTCCTTAAAGTCCTTATATTATTATATTAGAAACACAAGGGATTTTGTTAATTTGGATTGTATTAAGTTGTTGTTCTACACGTTGGTACGTAGTAAGTTGGAGTATTGCTGTGTAATTTGGGATCCAATGTATACAACATATGTAGAAATTTTAGAGAGTGTCTTGCGTAAGTTTTGTAAATACCTATATTTTAAGAAGTTTGGTCATTACCCCAGTTGGCATTGCGATCAAAAAGCACTACTCAGTGTTGTTAACGAGAAATGTTTAAAATCTAGAAGGTGTGTAAATTCACTTGTATTTTTACAAAAAATTCTCCTGGGTGAAATTAATGCACCTGAATTGCTCAGTGAGATAAAACTTTTAGTTCCCAGGGCAAATATGAGAACTGCAATTACTTTTTATTATAGTGTTCCCAATACGTTTCATCATTATAACTGTCCGCTGTTGAGATGTTTCAAATTGTACAATTGTTTACCAAATGATCTGTTTGATATATTCAATTCTGTTCTGTCCAACAGTAGTGTTAAGCGTAAATTGTTGGAATTTTTCGATAACTAATAAGTATTTTCTTTTTGTGATTGCCTGTGCAATGTATATTATATTATTTTGCCTTTTGTATCCATCATGGACGTTTTGTTCGTTGGAATAAACTTTATTATTATTATTATTATTATTATTATTATGGCCTTTGCGTCCTAATTTTAAGGGGTCCTTTAAAGGTGAGTGACGTATAAATTCCGTAGATACTTGCGTTTGTTGAAACAATGCTTCCAAGGACTTTAAGGATCACTTATCTTTAAGGAACACTTAAAAATTGAGCTGCAATCGGCCATTAGAATCCATTGTCTTAACAAACGTATCTAAGGAACTAAACTTCACTTATCTTTGAGGAGTCCCTTTTAAAATTGCGGTACAAATGGACATTAGTGACAAAGCATGATGTGATATAGCCACTAAACACAAAATACAAAAAATGGTACTCAAAAAAGATTGCTTACGGATACTAAATCACAAACGTAACAGAAAGAAGCATTTTATTCGAAACTCGAACCAGATAATTCGGAATCCAGGGCTGATAAAACTGGAGGATCACAGGCATTATCACTACTTAATTTTTCATTAAGTATTATGTAAGTATGCGTGAAAGATATAGGTATAGGTACCTACGAAAATAAGGAAGACCGTCAATGTAAAAAATGAAAAGAGCTTAATCTTGGCATTTATCAAGTCATCAGATATAAACTGTCGAATAACTGGTAGCATGATTATAATATGTAAGTATAATAAATCAAAAATATCAGTTATGAAATCTGGGGGGACAAATTAAAATGTCATCATAATTATGGCACTTTTATTGTACAATCCCAAGGGTGCAGTTTGTTGGATTGAAATTCACTACATGCTAGATGCGGTGTTTCATCTATACATACCTACCTACAACTTTGGTGGTGCAAATTGAGCGCAGCTTGATATAGGAACGATGTTGCTTTTATTGAACCTAAAATATAAGATAGTATAATTAAGAGACCGTCTCTGGCTTCGTATTCTTCGTTGTTCTTGGTAAAAATACTAATGCATTATATACTTACACTATCACTAGAAACACCCCACTACACCGAAACACTTGATTTTCACTGCTGACGCGTTTCGAACACAATGTGCTCATTATCAAAGCCGAAGCTAAACAAGTGCTAATCAAGCTAATCAAGTGTTTCGGTGTAGTCGTGTAGTGGGGTGTTTCTAGTGATAGTGCATTTTTCCACCGAAGTTGTCCAGTGTTTCCATAGTCATTATATACTTGCACCCCACAAACCCAACTTCAAAATTTCAAATGACAACCTCCACTTGAGATACATCATTTGAAAGCTAATTTCTATGCGAGTCCAATTACTGGGCTTGGCAAATGAAGTCAAAGGGAGATATACCGCGTGGCACATTCAAGGCGATCCAGTCTAAATAACTTTTGAAGGAAATAAGACATCGATTTACGCTTTTTGACAAGTTCTTTAGCATTTAGCGCCCCTAACAACTTCAAAATCTTAAATGTGAACATATCTCGTGTCATAAGTCAAATGGAAGCTCTTAAAAAATGCTATTCGTTGTCCTAAACAGCTTGAGAATTTAATGAACCGTTTTCATGTTAGAGAGAGAAATGTAATGCAATTTAGTCAATTAGAAATTAGAAATCCTTGGAGACCTTTGGAAAGGACCCTATACGATAGTGGCCCAGGAAAAAAATTGACAATCAGGATCTAGACGATACTGAACTTTGATTTCTGGTGTGGAGGTATAAGAGAGTGTACTTACATCATTGAATACAAAAATATAGAAATTCTTCCACGCGGTCATATTTTTATGTGGCTCTAAACATGTTTATTGTTTAGGCCCCGAAAATGCAATTTTCACGAATTTTTTTCTCAGAAACTAGAAGATACTGCGCTTTCATTTCTCGATAAAACATTCATCTGTCCCTCGCTTACCACAATCTAAAATTTGGTAAAGATTGGCCCAAGCGGTTGCTTTTATTGTATAGCGTCCTTTCAATGAAAAATTTGTTGATGGGTGGACCAAAAATGTGACTGATTAGAAATGTACTGAGTTTACTCGTTAGCTTTATTTGGAAACGTTCACTAAATTCTCAAATTATTTTGAGTATTTTTTAAAAATTGACATATGACACAAGGTACGTTGACAGTTAAGATTTTGAAGTTGATAGAGGTGGGAGTGAAGCAAACAATTTGGCCAAGGTCAAGGTCGAGTAAAACCTGTCCTCCTGAATGCTTGAAATAGTAGTTTATAACCCAAAGCGTGAAAGTGATGTTTTACGCGGCGAAGGAAAATATGGACAGTCGAGGCGTAGGCGAGACTGGCCATTTCCTGAGACGCGTAAAACCACTTTTTCGCTGTGGTTTATACAACATTTTTCTTCCTACACCAGTTAAAAATAAATAAATAATTAATTTTGAAATTTGAGAACCCAAGTGACAGATCAAGAAAATCTAGACGTCAAGTCCTACAATTTAAATTTGGCAAAATCGCGCGTGCTGTGTTCTTTCATACGCCAATCGCCGTCGCCATATTGTCCATTTTACACGCCTAGCGGTTAGTATAATTTTTACACGACTAGCCGTGAGAAGCGATCCTTTCACAGCCCTCCTGAGTCCCGAAAATGTCATTTTCAGTTAGTGTAGGAAGAAAAATATATTATACCTACCTACATATAATTTGTTATATGTGTACTAAGGAATCTATAATCTTATAATATGTTCCAAAAGAACTAGGTACATAATATAAAATACTAAGGATTTGTCTTTATCCAAATGTACCATATTATTGAAAGGAAATGCTCAACTGCGTGATGTGTCATTAAACATAAAATACTCCAAGTATTTATTTATATCAATTCCCAATGGCACAAATTACCGTTATCAATGTACTGCATACTGCATGGTTTATTAGTGGAAACCCAAAGCATTAAGTCCGGCTTCACTGGATTTAGAACAGGGTAGTGTCATTATTAGAAAAACAGCATGAACGGTAATTGCACACGTATATCGATTAATTGCAAGATAAAGTTCCCGTTTGAAATTACCGGCATTGCGGCATTAAACCTCTTCAGTATCGGTGGGTTTCAATTTTTTGGCCTCGGGTTTGGTTTTCCATTTATTTTCTCGTTTGCCTCACACAGGACCCACAATAATGCATGAATACATTAAATTAGAATATCAGAACGTGTCGGTTTATTATTTTTTTACCGCAGGGACAGAAATGCGAATAAATTCAATTTTATTCATGTGGTTTATGCAAATTATGTTTTGCTTTATCATTCGTGCATTTTCTGAATAATTTTTGAGAACACGGGGAAGCGGCGGCGGCGCCATCGCCAGTGACGTGAACATTTGCTATATAAACGTTCGTCTGTTTTAATTGAACTGTTTGGCAAATATTTAATAATAGTCCAGTCATTATAGAATTTTACTTCAGAAAATTATCAGAGGGCTGAATTTTTGTACACACGTTCCTTTGATGGTCCTATAAATGAAATGCTAAAAGTCCCCTAGAATCCGAGTTCGGCTTCCGATGATATACCAACAAGAAGTGCGTCGTGCATTCCGTTTGTTTCGCGTTACGGCCACACCGTCGACTCTACGAAAAAAGTGAACAGCAACTTTTTTGTAGAGCATGAGACGGGCTTTAATTTTGTATAACACCTCTTTTGTCCAAGAGCCAATATTTTAGGAGATATTTGTTGAAAAGCATTTTTAACATTTATTGGTGGCATATCATCGGAAGCTGATTCTAGTTGACTTTTAGCAAATTGAGCCCTCGATAATTTTTCCGAAGTTCATATGGATTTTTTTCTATAATGACTGGACTATAAACGAAAAAGAGGTCGACGCAGACTGAATCTGAAATGTGGAAAGAACTGATTGACTCACCGATGACTGTAAGGTTGACTTTGCTGTTCCTGGTTTGGGCCACTTTGAAGTCAACTCTGCACCGGTAGACCGCCTGGTCCGATTCCCTGATGTGATCTACCCCTAGTTCCGCTGGCTGCTTCTCGGGCATGAAGTAAGCCCGGTTTGCAAACACATTTTCATCGGACCAACGCTCGGCGAGGTTAAAATCACGATCTCGTCCGTCTACACTGCAAATAGAGGAAACTGCGTTAAGTTCAAGTCCATTGTTTAAGTTCGCCGCTAAAGTTTTCCAACCAAAACACTTGGAGCTTTAAAGCGTTCGCAAGAAAAGTATAGGCTGTTTACTCTAAAACTAATCTAATTTTCCTATATCGTCCCAAGGAACTTTTTCACGGTATTGTAATAAGATTGGTCTTCCCTAGGGAAATCGTGGTGCATTCTTCTAAAATTAGAGTCAAGCAATGATAGATTCGCTATTTCCAAGGCACATGGCATTTAGGTAGATAATTATGTAATACCTACTTCTACTCACATCGACATTAGTGTCTACAGTGAATCATTGTTTATCAATTGAATGAAGATTTTCAAAACAATTCTCGAAACAGCTAGTAACTATTATACTTTTAACCTCCCCACTCCACTCCACCATTTAAAAAAAAAGGGAGGTTACTGCAATCACTAAAATTTTCGAATTCGAGATAAGACCGGATCTATACGTTTTGAGGTCTCAGGAGCCCAAAAAAGTGGTTTTTAAAATGTGTCTGTATGTATGTACGTACGTTCGTAAACACGCCACAGCCCAAATTACTCGACAGATTTAGCTGAAATTTGGTACGTGTGCATGTGATAACCCAACTTAGATCTAAAAAGCTTTTGGAGTCAATCGTGCAACCAGAAATGCCATTTTGGCACATCAACTTTTAAATTTTAAATGCAAAGCCCCATTTTTACGTCACGATAGGAAAGGCCTTCAAATTCTGCTTCTAAAAATGCATTCATTCTTAGTGCCCTTTTGACCAAAAATTTAAAAAAAATTGATTTTTATCGGACTTTAAAATCGCGGTACAGTCCAAGCCCCTGAACCGATTTGGCTGAAATTTTGCACAAGGGGATTGTATTACACGTCGAAGAGGTGAAAAAATTTTGGATTCAATCGGCCCACGGAAAGTGCCGTTTTGGCACACCAATTTCGAAATTTAAAATTATTCTCTAATTTACCCATCCAAAACAAGTTTTTGAAAGATTTATTGTCACTATCGAGGTCACCATCAGAAAGGTCTTCAATTTCTGGTTTTAAATGAGACAAAATTGATTCGCATTTAGAACCGTTTGGGTAGAAAAATCGAAATTTTGTAATAACACTGAAACCACTTTATAGCCCAAACTAGTGGATCGATTTGCCATAAATTTGGTAAATGGAGGTGAGGTGGCCCGTTGAAGAGCTGAAAGGCTTTTGGGAGCAATTGGTCACGGGAAGTGCCATTTAGGCATATCAACTTTAGAATCTTAAACAGAAGTCCCTGAAATCAAAGACCCAAGCGTTGGGGAGGTTCCAGCCGCTTCTCTGCTGCCATTTTTTAAATTAGAAGTGTAGTAGAGCAGTGTTGGAACCATTTTTAATAAATTGGGAAAATTCCTAATGGGGGGTTGGTCCTGGATTGGTTCCAATTCAATAAAATAATTTTATATCGCAATATATACAGTGCGAGTGTAAAGTATGGAATAAAATTCCTTAAATTTTTGTATTTGATTTGTGGCAAAAATCCTCGGACAGGTCGATTTTATTTTTGTAATGCGGATTTGATGGAGGGGACAGTTATTTTCTCACACATCCGGTTTAACCGGAAATGGCCTTAGCTTAGTTTTCTCAAATGGAATGACACTTTTTTCGCAACGGATTCGGAATCTACGATTTTTTCTGAGTTAGAAACATGTATCACACTTTACCGAAAGTACAGTCATGGCCACCTCAGATTTTCAAAAACATCGAAGAAATCGGTCAAAAACCAAGATTTTGGAAAATCGCAAATACACGTCGACCTTATTTTTTTGATATAAATTCAACTGCGCAATTTAATTTCCTTTTATTTGTCTTTGTTTCTTCAAATTTTTTCACTTTTCACAATCTGCCAAAATAGCAAAAAGAATTTTTAAAAAATATAATCGCGCAGTTGAATTTGTAACAAAAAAATAAGGTTGACGTGTACTTGCGATTTTTAAAAATCTTGGTTTTTGACCGATTTCATCGATGTTTTTGAAAATCTGGGGTGGCCGTGAATGTACTTCCGGTAAAGTATGATACATGTTTCTATCTCAGAAAAAATCGTAGATTACGAATCCGTTGAGAAAAAAGTATCATTCCATTTGAAAAAACTAAGTTAAGGCCATTTCCGGTTAAACCGGAAGTGTTAGAAAATAACTGTCCCCTCCATCAAGTCCGCATTACAAAAATAAAATTGACCTGTCCGAGGATTTTTGCCACAAATCAAGGACAAAAATTTAAGGAATTTTATTCCATACTTTACCCTCGCACTGTATATATATTTCGGTGCAATTTACACCATCATCAGGCGATATGAAAATTGATTGAAATTAAAATTATGAAAACATGACAGAAAATCTTCTAAACATATGTTACAATTATGTTCACCATTAACATCCATATTCAATTATCAAGTAAAACAATTACAAGTATTCGGACTTTATTATTTACCAACTTGATCACTAAGCCGACGTTTCGGGGACAACTCGCCCCTTTCTCAAGGCTCGTAAATCTCAAAATGCGTACGGTAATATCTAAATTCTTCCTTCATCTACAATTGTGTCATAACCAGGGAAGTAAAAAAAAATTTAGATATTACCGTACGCATTTTGAGATTTACGAGCCTTGAGAAAGGGGCGAGTTGTCCCTGAAACGTCGGCTTAGTGATCAAGTTGGTAAATAATAAAGTCCGAATACTTGTAATTGTTTTACTTGATATGTTACAATAACAATTATGTAAATCGATAGATGTATAGAGGTCGATATTAATTAAAACTCAAGAGGACTAAAACGTGGTGTCCATATTGTGATCTTGGAAGAAGTCTAGTTTGATCAAATCAATATCCTAATTTTCATCATAGAAGTGAAACTTCTATAGAAACGTTGATTGGGGTCAGTGCTGGAAACTATGAATTTTTGTATGATGAACAACACGCGTGGCTCAGTTCTTGTCCTTGTTTGCTTTCTGATACAAAACTCATAAAACAATTTTCAATTTAGCGAAACCAGATTGAAAACAATACAGAGCATTATTCTTCATTATCCTTTTTTAACTGACAAGTTAGGTAAAACTGCAATGCAATCAAAACGTCACCATTATATGTAGGCAGGTATAACTGACCTTTTGACTCGGTATTGTTCTGGAAACTCTAGACACTAATTCTGTTCGACCGTTCGAGGTTGTGGAATGTGGAAGCCTCCATTGAAATTTGTAACTAGCGTAGTGTCTTTAAAGAAAATGCGAAAACAGACAAGATGTGGAAACGATGCCATGAGAGTACTGTGGCGAAGAACTACGAGGAAGTAATTGTGTTAAGAATCTTAGCAACATTTTCTAATTGGAAGCTAAATACAATTATGATGCTTAATAAAACTGAACAGCTACACAGAGTTTTTCTCTGCATAAATTTAACTCCTGAGTAAAAATTAAATTCAGGAGAAACTTACAGAACTTTCCCTGGATTATGTAAAACCGCAAAATTGTTTAAAATAGAAAAGCTAGCTAAAATCTCGATTTATAGTTTTAATCAGTAAACAGTAGGTGGGAGAATTTAAAATTATTACTATTTATGATAGCAATATTTCAACGCCCATATACATCATGCATTTTTAACCTCCCCAATCCACTTCACCACTTATAAAAAAGGGAGGTTACTGCAATCACTAAAATTTTCGAATTTGAGATAGCACCAGATCTTCACGTTTCGAGGTCTCCGGAACCCAAAAAAGTGGTTTTAAAAATGTGTCTGTGTGTATGTGCGTACGTACGTACGTGCGTACGTACGTGCGTACGTTTGTAAACACGCCACAGCCAAAACTACTAGACCGATTTGCCTGAAATTTGGTGCGTAGGCATCTCATAACCCAACTTAGATCTGAAAAGCTTTTGGAGCCAATCGTGCAACTAGAAATGCCATTTTGGCACATCAGCTTTTAAATTTTAAATGCAAACCCCCATTTTTCACGTCACTATAGAAAAGGCCTTTAAATTCTGCTTCTAAAAATATATTCACTCTCAGTGCCCTTTTGACCAAAAATAAAAAAAAAATGTTTTTTATCGGACTTTCAAATCGCGGTACAGCCCAAGCCCCTGAACCGATTCGGCTGAAATTTTGCACATGGGGATTGTATTGCACGTCGAAGAGCTGAACAAATTTTGGATTCAATCGGCCCACGGAATGTGCCGTTTTGGCACACCAATTTCCAAATTTAAAATTATTCACTCATTTAACCATCCAAAACAAGTTTTTGAAAGATTTATTGTCACCATCAGAAAGATCTTCAAATTCTGGTTTTAATTAAGACAAAATTCGTTCGCATTTAGTGCTCTTTGGGTCAAAAAATCGAAATTTTGTAATTACACTAAAAATACATTATAGTTCAAATTAGTGAATCGATTTGGCTGAAATTTGCTACATGGAGATTGGGTGACCCGTTGAAGACCAGAAAGGCTTTTGGAAGCAATTGGTCCACAGGAAGTGCCATTTAAGCATATCAACTTTAAATTTAAATACAAGGCCTCCTTTTTTATGTCGCCATTAGGAAGACGATCAAATTCTGGTTCTAAAAATGTATTCACAGTTTCTGCCATTTCAGTGGAAAATAGAGAAAAAAATCTTTTACATTAAAAGCGAGCAGGCTGACAGTGGATGACATAAAGTATCAGTTATTGTCAAAAGGGTGGCAAACTGTTAACCTTAAAAGGAATATATTGTCAAATGTGATGGGTGATGTCCGAAGTGATGTCGGTATTTGTCAGGCGAAATTAGTCACAGATGATAAGCACAAAAAAAATTCTGTTGAATCGACTACCATCTACACAGAATACAAAGATCCACGCGATGGGGAGGTTCCAGCCGCTTCTCTGCTGCATTTTTTTAACATATAGACAGATTTTAATTGAAATCGCGAAACAAATAAAATTTGGTAAAATAATTGTCGATGAGAGAATATAATATTTTATGGTTTCGGTATACCTACTTCAAAAACATTTCAACTAAAGTTGATCACATAGGCTTTGGTTCGTTTCATATTGTTTTAGCCCAATCGTGCTTAAGCACTGCCTTATCGACGTTCCTGAATTCGATTTTTCCCCCAATCGTATGCTTAAACATCCTTAATTACCGACGCTATTGTAAGAACGGTAAGTTCGATTTACTAATCGCGCTTTAGTTTCCATGGAAACCACGAAATTGCCGAAGCCACTAACGTATGCTTGTTTAACCATCGGTAGGACAACAGCAATAAGTCACTCACTAATTCGTTTTCACTTATTAACCTCCCCACAACCATATAAAAATGGGAGGTTACTGCAAACCCTCCAAAATTCGCGAAAATTTGTGAGGGATAACGTTATTTTATCTACATATTTAGTGAAACTGAGTTCATGTAACGATAGCTTGTTTAATTTGGGGAAGATAAGTTCGAAAGGACATATGACGAAAAATTATTCCTAAGGAGCCATGGTCTTTCAAACAACACGGTTTCCAGACCCCATTTGAAAGACCTTAAGGTACCTACATCCTACATCCGGTAGAATAAATCACATATTAAGATTTTATTGTTGTTTGGTATGCAAGAGAGCAGTTACAAGGCCGTAGTCAGAGAGTATAAACAATTTTAATCCCCCTCCCCGAATATATATTTTTTTAATGACAAGGTGGAAAGACCTGGTTCACAAAATCAATAAAGTAAGTATTCAATTGGCAGCCAGGCGTCAAATCTTTATGCCAGCCAACTCTACTGCTAGATTAGGCCCTTTCTGAAAAATTTCTTCTTCTTCTTCTTGAATTTCTTTCTAATTGGTTACAGGTTGAGGTTACATTTTCACTGTTATAGAAATAAATTGGATTCTGCATTGATGTACACCTGCAGGCAACAAACATTACAAATGTTTTCTCGTGTTCGTTGTTGGTGTGTTGTAACTACAGTAGTTTAGGTAAACTTTTCGAACTGAAGGACCTAGAGCACCCTAAACGGTGTAAATTACATTATTATCAGAGATTGTGCAAATTGTTTATTCGCAGAGAAAATATATGCTGCCATAGCACAAAGACTGATTTAAAGGCGCTACGAGGTAATATAAAGAACGACTGGAAGTTGTAATTGAATTCATCCAGCTATTCTTGTATTACACAATGAGTTACATCAGTTTGCATTAGACTCCATTATTTACAATTAAGACTTGCTGAACTCTCTAATTAAGTTAAAAGGATATGCTTCGGAGTTTCGTTAATTGTACACCATGTGTATATGTTTATGTACTAGGACGTTATCGTAATATGTTGAAATTGTCTGTTGAAATATGTAACTTACTTGCATTGTGGTATTGTGGATGATTACTAAATTGTCCAACACGACACTACAGCACTGCCGTTTGATGTTTATAATCATCGTGCATTGAATACAGGTGGTTTGCTCTTGTAGGATTATGGACATGTTGAATCTCATACAATATTAATGGGCACCCCATAATTTACCTGTAAATGGGTGTTCCCAAATCTTCCCGATACCACAACACCAGCAGCACTTCATCGCTCGGGTCCGTCGTTGAAATATCACAGGGTAGATAAACTGCCTCACCAGCTACGACCTCTACGTGGGCGATGGAAACTGGAAGGAGAGAACAAAATTAATGAACCGAAAAATTACGGAATTTATTCGACGTACTATCTATAATAACATGCTATGTAGTTATGAATGATGCGTATATTGAAGTCAAATTCGTTTCTAAAACCATGGATTGTCAATTAAATAGCCGATCCAAAAGCAATTCGCGGCAACAGCATTATTGGTAAATGGAACAAGTGAATACTTTTTTAAAATTACATTTGGAAACTGCCAAAAATCACTGTTTGAAAAAATGGAATGAGCAAAAATACAATAAGAATAGTAGGATTTGTGCCGAATAGCGATCTAAAATTTATGACCAGTATTTGATATTTTTACTAATTTCCTGGGTAATTAAAAATATCAAAATGTTCGAAGCAGAAATATAATTTTGTGATAAGGAATAATTGTTTTAATATCTTCAGTCGAATCAGTTCTAACAGGAAAACGTGTTACCGGTCAGTTAGTTCGGAACGGAAATTGTTTTGGAATCACGGAAACGAGTTCATTCTTATTGGAAATTGGAACTTCGAAAACGCGAATCATTTCTTCTGTAATTAATTAGGAATAGCTACTCGTAATTCATATGGGATAGGAATCCCATCACTATAGTATGTAGTGTCCTCCCCAAAAATTAGCCCTTATTTTGAAGCTACTGACTAGTGCTGCTGTGAACCCGAAATTGTTAAAATTTTTAAACAGGAAAAATGGGTAATTTAAATTGCTACAGCTGTATCTCTGACAAAACAAGGTTAGTTATAGTTACTTCAACGTTTACTTATTCCTAATATACTGAAACGACTAAAATAGTTTCTTAATTGATGTTGCTTGCTCAAAGTTAAAGATGTATCTCGGAATCACGTTGGAATCCTCGATCACATCAGTGTAGGTATTGCTATTATACAGTGCTTTTCGAAAGTAGTAAGTATATTTCAGAAATATTCTCGAACAGGTCAACCTAATTTACAATCTACGATTCACGAATATGTGTCATACCTGAGCGGAAGTGATTAAAGGTTCGGAGAGGGGCTGTTGGAAAAGTTCGAAAAAGTTTTTGAATTTATTCCTTACTTTTGAAAATCACTGTATGTGTAGATTGGATAACTTTATTCTCTGAAGTAACACATCTCGACTGCCTCCAGCCAATGCAGTAATAAACAAATAATATTGAATGTATTTCCACTATCATTGGAATCTCTTATTATTTTATAGAAAAACCACTAAACAGGATTGAAATAGTATTTCAAAATTCGTTCGAACCAAGCAACCTGAAAACTACGTGACAACGATAAGGCATTCGCTAGACAAGTCTTTAAAAAATAACGAAGATTTTATCAGGTTAGGGAGAGTAATGTGAACGCATCTCCATTAGCGATCCCTGTAAAATGGATGATGATGAGAGAACGATAAGGCCGCGAAGACATGAGCTGTAATATTTTAATCTCGGGCAAACACACGCTAATGTTACGCTTGACTTGTTGCTCAAGTGCACAACTTGTAATTATTACACATCCCATTTGCTTGCAGTCGGAATTTCCTGGCCACATCCGAGCTTCAAACTGAATTTGCCTACAAATGTGTAAAATTATGCCTCACATACTCCACGCAAGCTGGCAACTCATTAAAATCGCACTTAAATTAATTTATACATCCGGTCGCTTCTGCATGAATCTCAAAATTTTGTAATAATCTGAGCTGCGAAATAATAATCAGAGACTGATGTGAAGAGAGCCAACAGAAGTCCGCTCTGGCTGTGAATGTATATTCTTTGCGCCTCCGCCAATTTTGATTAATATCTTGTGTTGGACTTTACAACGTATTTTCAGAGACTTGTTTCATCTGCAGTGTTTTTACTATGTTAGCTAACTAATTTTTAATTTTTAGGCCCGCAGCAGTTACTAAAATCGATCGAAAAATCGATGAAAAAAGTTGTTTTTTAAAAAAGATTGCCTGCGATGCGGTCACGCTCCAGCTCAAACTAGACTTAACGTATCGAAATGAAATTTGGCAGATAACATGTGGTCAAAAACTTTTCCGATCTAGTAGCCCTTGCCTTGCAGGACGTAGGGAGTAGACAGCTCAAATTATCATTCAAATTGAAATTTGACAGTGACGTTTTCATAGACGCCATGCCAAAAAGGCATTTGTTATTGGTCGTTAAGTAAATTTTTCTTCAAACGTCAAAAATAGTGCACTTTAATGACATTTTTGATAATGTTAAACTGACATTTCTATGCCATGGCGACGAAGTGTGTCTTTTTACTCCGGCGGCGGAAAAAAATTTTGTCTGCCGCCGGAGTAAAAATAAAATTTAACAAAGCAATACTTTCATTGCTTATTTCCTTCCTCATATAAAACATTCCCTAGCCTTTTAAAGAACAAGAAAGTCAATTTTATTTTTCATTTACAAACTTTAAGTTAAAAGTACAGTTGCTAATACAAGCATTTTGGAAATTAAAGCCACTGGATGTTAACGTTGAGCTCACATCGGCGCTTATCGAAGAATCTCTTCTCATTGAAGCTTCGGCTGCCGCATACAATGGAGCGTCCATTCTGCTGCTAACCGGGACGTTTGGAATTGGTGACAAAATTTTCATTGCAGTATCGTTTTTGTTTGTAAGAGATTCCTCAATGTAGCCTTCAGCAACATTGCTAGATCGCCAGCCACCATGCCGCTTTAAAGACGTGATGTCGCCTCCCCCATCTACAAGCAATGTAGCCGAAGTTCTTCTTAGGCAGTGCCCCGTATATTCATTTGGATTCGGCAATTTCAAATAAGACGCTACTTCTTTGGGTACGGCGCCAATTTTGTGTATCCCCATCACTGATCGAGTGCACTTTCCATTCGCATATTTCAAGAAAAATCGTTGTTCGTCGAATCCATTTGGTCGCAAAGAAGCATATTTTTTGAAAATGTTTATAAACATCTCTCCGACAATTGTAAATGATCTTGGCTTATTCGTTTTACTATCAGGAATCTTTATGAGAAGTAAGGATCCTAAGTTTTCTATATCGTCAATCTTCATTTTAACCATTTCATCGCATCGACATGCCCCGGATATGCCAATTAGCAGAACAATCTGAATAAATCAATTATTATGGAATTTTATAATACAGGTAGGTAGGTATACTCAAACCTTTATTCCCAAATACTGTTTATCGTCAGCTTCACACAGAAATTTTTCGAACTGCGCCTTCGTGAAAACTTTTGATTTTTTCGGGATATAGCCTACGCTTTGCTTCTTTAAAAACGCACGCAGTTTCACGTATTTACTAATATCCAATCCGTTTTTGATATTCAGCATTGATTTGATCATGGAATAGTGTGACCACATTGTAGAGCACTTCATCTTCATTTCCTTGGCCAGTTCCAAAAAATATGCCAACAGGACATTTTCGGAGTAATTAGTGACGTTTTTCTTCTCAGTCCACTTTATGAATCTTCGGTAAGCTGCCTCGTAAATGCTGCTCGATTTCGTCGGCACTAAATCATCTACGGCTGTTTTGGCGGCTTCAGCTACCTCCGGTGGCGTACATTGCATAAATTCATCAAATGTCAACTCCGACATAACAAAATCTATAAAGAACAACATCGCTTCAAACAAGAAAGCTACTGGAAGTAAGAATACTTACAAATTGCCAGCAAATTTAAGAAATATGAACAATTTTTCAAACTTCAGGGGCAATTTTGTTTATAACATTGAAAGTTTGAAACCATGGTAACCGCATCCCAGGGCAAACTACTCTTATAGATTTTCGAAATAATTCAATCAAAAAATTAACTTTTCATGAATTTCATGCGTTTGAAGAAAAAATAGCATATGCTATTCGGAGTAAAAATGTCTTTGTGTGGCGCAGCTGGATTTGTCTGCCTCGCTGCGCTCGTCAGACAAACATCCAGCTTTGCCACACAAAGTATCATTTTTACTCCTAATAACATAATATACTATTTCCTACTTGCAATACCTAAATTTTACTACTGGGATTTTTCAAAATTTTATGATTTTTTGACAAAAGGGCACTAAGTTTGAGGACATTTTTGGAAACGACATTTGAAGACATGGTATACCGAAGACATTTCATGTTCTGATAAAGAAAATGGGAGTTTGTTAGTCAAATTTAAAAGTTGATATGTCAAAATGGCACTTGCTGTTGGCAGATGGCCACCAAAATTAAATTAGCTCTTAGACGGGTACTAGTACCCTACCTACCAAATTTCAGCCAAATCGATTAAACAGTGGGCTGTAGCGTATTAGGTATCTAATGTTGCTTCGAAATTTCGAATTTTTTGATTTTATGCCAAAAAGGCGATAAGTGTGAAGATATCTTTATCGTCAGACTTTCTGCAACCTGGATTCGATTCCCATAGGAGGAATGTCGTTTTATACATTTTAACTTCATTTTTTTTGTTTCCGTGTAATTGTTAAATTAAAAATCCCAGTAAGGTTTTATTCAAAAAGGATGAATGGGGCAGAGCAAAAACCGATTTTCATATAATTATATGGGGTTAAATATAAATAAGACGAATTATTAATTTGTCACTTTTTTCAATTGGTAAGCACCCTTATTAAGGTAACAAATATTCAACTCTATGACATTGACATAATACAACATCAAACTAAACTGCAACATAGAAATTGTATTGCGGAAAATGTTTCCTAAAGAGCGCTTTTATGGTACCTGCTTCAAATAAAATATTGTCTAAAATATCCAGTTGAAATCCATCCACTTGTTTAAAATTATTGTTCCCTAATGTTAACGTTAATTGAAATATTTTTACAAATTTTATGAAAAAGTAGAAAATGCTACCGACGGTCATCCGAGATTGCCAATTTATTTATTGAGAAATGGTTCATCCTAATTTATTTGATTAGGTGTCCGAAAAGAAAATATAGTAGAGTAGAGTAGGGTACAGAGTAATTTAACCTCTTTCGGCGGTCGGTATTATGTTTTAGATACAAATTAATACCTACAAATGAACTCTACAGTGGCTGCTCAATTTACAACTTTTTTCAAAAGTATGTGCTCAATAGAAAAAGTCATCAAGTTGACGTTTATTATTATCAATTTTGTTACAGAAAAATGAGGTGACTGTTATAAACGATAGGTATATTATGTAATGATAATGACGTAAAAATGTGTTCTTTCCTTAATGCTTTGGGTAAATCCGACGAGGAACGCGGAGAGAGGCACCTGTTTCAAAATAGCGCTATGGCACGGGCCTTTAGGCCGGCAGGGAGCCAGTGTAGAACGCATTATCCGAAAGTAAACGATGAGGTTATATATAAAGGAAGCAGTTGTTACGAAGTTGAGCTTGTACATAGCAAGTTGGGGATGAAACAAGCACCTAATTGCTAATTTCAGGACCCCCAGAGGCATATGAGCCATGTCATTGTATTTTCATCCTTAGGCTGAAGGTAGAATTCCTACAAAAGTAGGATACCCGAGTTAGAGAAAACGCCAAGATATAAACGTAAACTAACCACCAATTAAGTAAACAGCCATTATCACTTTTACACAGATATTTTTTATTGTTGTTACCTAGCATCAAAATATACAGGAACCAAATTTTTGAATTTATTCCTGTCGTAAAAAGGGGTCGCTCTCTATTTTGTAGTCGGTAGCATAATCCTGGGATTTGTCAGGATGTCAGTGAAACAATGTTGTAGGTTACCCAGATTTGCACAATCTGCTTTTTGAAAACTGAACTCAATAGGTATATGAAAAACAACGGTATAAGACAACGGCGGCGGGCGCCTGTAAATGGTAATTATAGTAGACAATCTCACACCTCTCTGTCGCGGGGGTGGCTTTTTATTGTTGCACAAAACATTTCAGAGAGCTGATTAAACAAAGAACGTGGGCTGACATGAATGGCTTCTTGCCGGTCCCATACATTAGGGAGAGGCATGAGGCAGGTATTATAAGGGTGATTCGCATTTCTTTACTAGGTCATTGTTTTCAATGCCCTCTTTAACGAAATTATCTTGGATGTATGCAGCAAGTAACAGTAAAATAGCCCAGCGAAGGCAGGAATTTCCTACGAGTTTTATTACTCATAAATACAAGCCTACCTACTCGTAACAAACGCACTTCACTCTCTTTGTATTCTCTGCTAATTTATTAACGATTTTTTCTCCTTGTTGTTACTACATAGTTTTTCCAATTAGCATTTTTATTGCTCGGATGCACCCGGCATGCCCCTTTTCCACCATCTCATTCACCACATTTTACGATAATTTGTAAGCACACATGCTACGTCGTTATTCCGAACTTTATGGCAGCATAACACAGATACAACACTGAAAATCCTCTCTTTTCGTAAAGCAACCATAATTATTTGCAACACCCACAATAATTAGAGGTTTACATATTACGTTTTACGCTAACATAAATTACGTCAATAATTACCCTGTTATTATCTAATTATTGGCTGAAAATACACCGTGGACCACAATGTGGAAAAAGTGAACAACTCCGGAGTTAAAAATATCGTAAACCTAAAAGGCAGGAAATCGGTTAAATGGAGAAAAGCTGTGACTTTCAGTGTCTGAAATGAAATCAAAGATATACAGCTTGGTTTTTGAAACACCTTGAAAAATGAAAAGAACCGTTTTTTAATCCATCAGAAAAGCTTGATCTGTTTCTCCACTTTATTGCGTGTTTTTTTTTAATTTCGAATTAAAAGCAGAATTTGAAGGTTTTTTCATGGATGTATGTTCGTTCAAATAGAGGTAAAAACAACAACCGTAACTTTATTTTGATGGAAGAGGTGACACATCAAATCTTCATACAGGGTGTAACATATCACAATATTTTAACCGCCTGTTCTCCGCGAAAATACAAGACGCAAACCTTCGAGAAAATTTTTCCTAACGTCATTAATAAAGGAGGTAGCTCTCCATTAGTCTGATTTGAGATTTTATTAAATAGCGTATACAGTGCCTCATTTTAACTGAAACCAGCCAAATATTTCGGCGAGGGGCAAATCTATGGGTGAAATCAGTGTGGTGAAAGCGGGCGAAATCAAGGAAAACCAGGTGAGATCAAGGGAAATAAGGTGAAATCACCAGGTGTAATCGTGGTGAAATCACGCAGGAAGGTGATATCAGTGTACAAAATTTTGCTCATAGATTTGTCCCTCGTATTTCAAATGTCAAACAGACATTTCAATCATTTTTTATTACACAGCAATCCTTTCGTTGCAAAAATGTTGAAGTTTTCGATATTTTTGATTTTTTCCTACAGAAATTCAACATTTTTATTTTGACCTGAAACTTCGAATTTACCCAACTGGGCAACTTTTCTTAATAAAATTTTTCGATAAAAAAATGCCTAATACGATTTCGCTGTTTTTAGCCTCCTTAATTAATAGCAGTCGGCTAAATTTTCGGGATATAAAAAAAAGGTGAAGCATCACACAGATACAAATTTTGAAGCTCTACATGTAGAAGAAAAGAGCGAATTGATTTGCTCTATATTAACCGAAATATTTGGGTGGTTCCAGTTAAAATAAGGCACACTGTAGATAGACCATATTAATGACTTTAGTGCATGCTAAATCTAATTTTAGTATATTACGTAAGTGTAATTTTTGTGGTCGAGGAATGCAGTTTAGCATTCGAGCATTCGAGATCACAAAAATAAACTACATTCCGAGCTTGAAAAGTTTCAGTTGAAAAGTTTCAAAAACTTTTCATTTCATTGAAAAGTTTCAGCCTATGTTGAAACTTTTCACTTTTTCTTGAAAAGTTGTTGAAAGTATCAATGCGGTAATAATAAACTTCCACCGACAGCGCCGCGAATTTTAGTCGTTCTAAGTAGTATCAGTACCCATTGAGCACTGGAAACAGTGAAATGAAGTGAAATACTACTTAAAAGACGGAAACAACGATGAATTTTAATGTTTAATGCTTTTATTTTGACTTATTAACTTGTTTACCTATACACTTACTATTTTTGTCATTTAATATTATATTATGTTCCCTATTCAGCCGTTGTAGATTTATTTAATTCTCCAGAATACTTTATACTACCGTAGGACAACTTTTCATTTTTTTTTGAAACTTTTCAAAATTTCATGAAAGGTTTCATGAAAAGTTTCAACAAATGTACTTTTCATGAAAACTCACATCTCTAGGTGCGTATACAGTATTTTTAGTAATACTTGAGGCAGGAAGAGAAAAACACTGCTCACTCCTTGCACTATAAGTAACACTTACAGCCCATGGACAGTAAGCGCTTATTCACAACCACTTTACGTACGTAACGTAACAAACTTTAACAATGGTCAACAATTGTTCATGACAGCTTCGGACTTTTCTAGTAATTGTTGACGATTGTTAAACTTTGTTATGTCACGTACGTTCAGTGGTTGTGAATGATATTACAACCTTGTGCGTAAGCATAGAAACGACATAGCAACTGGTAATTGTTTGAATTTTGACACTAATGGAGAACTTACAATGCAGGTATTGCTAAAAATAAATTTTGAGCTTAGTTCCTGGACTGGGTTGCGGTGCTAGTTCCGGATTTCCAAGGTCGCGAAACATTTAGTTGAGGTAAAAGTAAGCAAGGAGAGAATTTTGGTGAGAATGAGTCGCGCACTTGTGCCTACAGTAGAACCGTGTATACGGAAGGAAGCGTGCGATAGTAATTTGTCTAAGAGAATAGCAGGGAGTGGGCACGGAACCAGGTCGAGATGTGGGATGCAATACAGTTGCGTTCAAGGCATTTGCTTCACCTGCCCCTCGAAGGAGCAAGGATTTATCGTCCTCCAGGATTTATATTATCCAGTGATAATTGTTTTCCTTGGTTCGTTCTTTCTGGTTAAGCAAAAAATCTTGAAATTTTCCGCAGATTGTATTTCGTTGATATTAAACCACGGCAGAACCCAAAAATATTTATGATGAAATATATGACGCGCAAGTACAAGAATCATAAATAGGATACATCAGAGGCAAGCAGGGAGAATGGCTTAGCCGGCAATAGAATTCATCCATCTGAGTTCACATAATACGGACAGATGGAATACGCGGAACTTTCATAAATATTCCTCCATTTCGCACTTTGTAAGAGTCTCAGGTCGATTTCATGTACTTTCAGAATATTTTTAATGGTGCCCATTTAATATTAAAGGAAGTTCCCTCCTGAACTCAGGAGTAAAAAGGTGACTAATAGTTTCCGCTAACCTGCGAAACACAAATACCGACGGAGGTTGCAGATCAATCAGTGGCGTGCCGTAAGGGGGCTAGGGAGGGCTCTCGCCTTCCCCACTCACACCTCTAACATTTGCCACCTTTTACCCAAAAAGGTTATTTAAGCGCTGCGCCACTGCGAAAGGACACTAAGGGTAGATACATTTAAACCAAAATTTGAACGACCACCCGGTATAATACCACTAGTGGAATCGTGATTACTGATAATCAAACCACACGAAACATGTTGTCGTTGTCAAACATTAGTTCCACGACCCCGGAGGAGGAGTGGAATTATTTGGCAACATGTGGAGTGTGTGATTCTCATTAATCATGATTCCACTAGCTGAATTCGTTAGATTATACCACGAATTGAACAAATTTTATAGCAACAATAAAGAATGTCAACTTGACATTTTAAAATACAAACTAACAAGGATCTGGTTTCTAATTGTTTACGTAGCACAACGGCTTCTTACTCCAAATCAGTACGTTATTGTGATGGAGAATCTACCAATTTAATTTTAACTTATTAATCAAATGCATGGTTCTTACTTATCACTTATTAATCGACCATTTTCATAGGGACTTATTACATTATGAGTGGTATAATCTTATAAATATGGTGACGTCGAAAATGCGGGTTTGTATTTAAAATGTTAAAGTTGATGTGTCAAAATGGCATTTCCGGTTGAACCTCCCTTGGGAAGGTTAAAACTAACAGAAACAATATGTAATCAAAAGTCAAAAACCTTAGTACAGTTTTGTTCATTTGTTACTTTTTTCCGAGCTTTTTTCCGTCTAAATCAGTTCAGAACCAGGGCACCACTTTAGTTTACCATTATTTATTACGCGGCGAACAAACCTACTATCTTCAACTGAAGCCAAATTTTTAAATATGAATTGATTTCCAAGTCCCAGTAAGGACGACGGACATAAAGCCTGAGAGCAATAAAGTTTTGGTGACCTCGTAAAGTTAAAAGCTGGCAGAATGGTCATTCCTTAATTTTGCATTTGGAGAACAGTTTACGTGGGAGACTAGGCAGGCACAGACCGTAAAATTTTGCAAGAGTAGGCAAAGAATTGGAATAATTGTCGTCGCAGTCATTAAAATATCCTCAAATGGCTTCAGCGAGTGCAAATCATTTATTTGTAGTCCTATGCTCTGGCGAAAGCTTTAAATTTTTATCGGCCAGAAAACTTTCATATAGCCGTGGACGGGTTGTTTTTATAAATATTAAGAAAATAGCGGTTTCATGAGACCTAACGTTGGTGAATTTTATAAACAACCTGAAAATTTCTGATCGAGTTTTAATGGAGTGAAATGATTACTCGATGGAATTAAGAAGTATTACTTCCCTCGACTACGCTCTTGTTCGGGAGATACCCGTATCGAAACCTCATAAAGCTGCAGATGTCCACCGCGAGATAATAAATTCTCGGCTTGTTCATCTCTAACACTTGTGGTGAGACAAAACCAATCTCGTGACGATGTCAATTTTAGATGGAGAGGCTAAACGAGAAGCTTGATCCACAAATAATGGAATACGGCAGACAATGCTTTGAATTTCTTATTAAAAAATGCTCTCGCTTCATGTTTTACAAGTTGATGTTGTTAATAATTACAAGGCTTCTTATGTATTTAACTCGCTTGTGAATAGCAGAGACGGAACCAACAATATCCAAGGATATTTTTATTTCATAAGCTTTCGGGAATAACGTTGTTATCTACTTTAAAGATCAATTCTGCCTTGGGGAAGGAGTTACACGATTAAAGATCTACCCACGAGATCTGAAAGCTTTCCGAAGTGATTTTATAATGGATAGACGAATAATACAAAATCCGGTTTTATAAAATAATTATGTTTGTTCGTTTCGACTATAACTTTGCTCTGAGCAGAAACTTTTAATTCAACTTGCCCGTATCAATACCCCATATAATCGACAAGTTCGACCCAATTCATGCAAACTCACATTGAAAGTTAGGAAAACATGGGACGCCATTCCACCCTTACGGGATTGGTGGATTAATAGTAAAATAAATGACGGAAGGGAAGTATTGGATCCTGCCGATACGCAGCGGTTGAAGATTAATATTATACCACTTCCTCGTTTCGTTTACCTTCCATAAACGTGTAGGCACTTTATAAAAGTACCTGAACTCGTAGGATGGAGGAGTCCACGCGCCTGGAATGCTAAATAACAACGGGGAATCCATCACGCCACCTAGCGAAGCAAATTAAATTAGCTACTAACCCGACACCGTCATATATCGCATGCCAATTTCCTGAGCTCTCACCTTAACAGTCAAAACTCGTTTATGATATATTGCTTGTTTGGGTCGCAGAGGAAGTATCCAAAGTTTAGGAAGAAGTAGCAGTTAAGTCTCTGTTTTAATTACAAAATTTAATTAATCCTACGGGAGTACTTAAAGAACCAACACATTTGCCGAGGCCCCTACTCATAATTTTATTCCAAAACGAATAGGTAATGAAGTTTCATCAAACTCACGGACATTTTATACCGGGTGTATCACAGACCTCGCCGTATAGGGAATTAACATGGGAAAATGAATTTTATTTTTTTCCTGCTCCGGAGGATTTTCTTGAAAAGTGTTATCGTGTTTGGAGGATAGTCCATACTAGTCTGGTACCTCTTGAGATTTTTTTCGTTCGTCAGCTCCTCTTAGGTACTTAACAATGATTTTTTGAAAATTGAATTTTCGACGAAAACGAAAAAATTTTTCGTGCCCAATCGACCCGCTTCGAATGTTTACTTAGTTTGCTGCTTTGTGGATTGCAACACAACGCAAAATAAATGGATACTTCGAAACGGGTCGATTGTGCACGAAAAAAGGTTGCGTCTCTGCTTCTACGGAACATTTTTTCGTGCACAATCGACCCGTTTCGAAGCATCCATTTATTTCGTGTTGTGTTGCAATCCACAAAGGCAGCAAACTAAGTAAACATTCGAAGTGGGTCGATTGGGCACGAAAAATTTTTTCGTTTTCGTCGAAAATTCAATTTTCAAAAAATCATTGTTAAGTACCTAAGAGGAGCTGACGAACGAAAAGAATCTCAAGAGGTACAGACTAGTATGGACTATCCTCCAAACACGATAAAACTTTTCGAGAAAATCCTCCGGTGCAGAAAAAAAATAAAATTCATTTTCCCATGTTAATTCCCTATACGGCGGGGTCTGTGATAACACCCGGTATTAAAAATAATTGCACCTCCAAGTAGGCGGATTGATGCAGTTTTGCTGTAGGTATACCTACATACGTAGGTACGCCTTCCAGAACTTTGACTGGAGTTTTGATCTTTTGTTTATTATTAAAGGGCTCCAAGTGTTAACAGCAAAATTTTGGGTTTCTTCTTATGGTGATTGAAAGATCGGGGGTTTCCATTTGTCATTTCAAAGTGATGATAATGAATAAAAATTGCTGATGACATCATTTATCCGGGCCAAATGCATCGAAACGTGGAATGGTGAGTAATTGAATGCAAAGGAGAGTAATTTAATGCAAAAAAATCACCCCCACTTTAAATCTCAAACACAAAAAAATTATATGGAGGAAATGCAACACTTAAACCACCCCAGCCAGAAAAGACTAATTGAATGTAAAAAAATTCACCCTCGCAACTCGCCCCCTTCAACCCTCAAAACACAAAAAGTAACACGGAAGAAGTTTACCTTGAACTACCTTCAATTTGAGGGTCTTAACGTTAAGAATGTCACCCCCCAATTAACCTCCAAAATTTAACAAATTTGCCCTTTTGACACGTCTGTGCAAATGCGGAGGCACTACTATTAGGTACAGATTGATAAATATATAAATAAAACGAGAAAACCACAAATTTTTATGGCTGTATGTGATAAATCCCATAAACCTTACGACCCACACAGCATATTCTTTCGTTTCAAAATTATATCATCCAAAGGACATTAATTTTTGAACCTCCCCGACCCCACGATTAAAAATGGAAGGGAATGCAATCACTAAAATTTTCGAAGTCGAAATAACACCAGATCTATGTTTTGAGGTCCCAGGAAACCGCGCTACAACCCAAACTACTAGACCTAATTAGCTGAAATTCATAATCTAACTTACATCTCAAAAGCTTTTGACTCCAATCGTGCAACCGGACTTTATTTGGCTGAAATTTTGTGCCTGGAGGTTGTATTATCCGTCGAAGTGCCAAGAAATGCTTGGAGGCAATTGATCTGTGGGATGTGCCATTTTGACACACCAATTTTGAAGTTTAAACTTCCAAAACAAGTTTTTGAAATATTTATTGTCATCATCAGGAAGGAGTTCAAATTCTCGTTTTAAATAAGACAAATGGAATTCACACGTAGTGCCCTTTAGGCAAAAAAATGTAAATTTTATAATATCATTAAAAACAAACTATAGCCCAAACTGAAGAGCTGAAAGACTTTTGGAAGCAATTGGTCCACAGGAAATGCCATTTTGGCACATCAACTTTAAAGTTTTAAATAGAAGGCTTCCTCTTTTGACATCATCAGAAAGATCACAATGACGAGAGGTCTAAAATTTTAAAAATTCTGGTATTCAATCAAGGTGTATTCAATCTAGGTATAATTGACAAGGGGGGAATATGAATAATGTTTTTTTATTACCCATAAAGAAAGAGGGCACAAAAATACCTAGGGTTTAATTCATGAATTTGCAATTTTCTTTACTGTTTTGGAGTAAATAGTTAATAAAAATGGGCGATGACTTCATTTACACGTGTCTAATACAGTGAAACGCCTATCACACTTTTCCGATTTTTTCGAAATGGCTATTTTTAAAAATGTATCAACTTTTCTGTTCAATCTCTCTTCGTAATAGCTCTTTTGTATATTAGTGGACCAGAAATTGTATAGTTAGTTCCTCATTTCAAAATTCATTCATGTTCCCCATTATACTTTTAGAGCAAATAGACAATTTATTGTTAATTAATTTTCCGTTGGCTAATTTTTGTTGATTATTGTCGGGTAATTATCCGCTTACAGTAATATGATTTTCATATTGTTTATATTAATTTGATAGAAGTAAAATAAACTGTTCCAAGAGAGGTTTCAACTCTCAAAATTTACCACCTTGGCGACATTTGTTTAAACATTCTCTTGGATGGCTTACAGTATCATATTTGTATTTACAAAACAAATTGTTGTAACCTCTTACACTCATTGCTAAAAATATTTTGAATGACATGAATCGGATAAGTAAAACCTTCAAAAAGGTTCACCCCTTTTAAAATTTAAACACCAATCTTCTCCCGTTGCGTTTGTGTAGTAGTTCGATCAGGCTAGAAATTACTGCTGTGTAGTCTTTTGTCGTTTCAATGCCATTATATTTGATGCTCATAAATTAATTAGGACAATTTATGTAAAATTTAGAGCAGGATCTAAGCAGTTCACTCGATTTTAACCCTTATTAATAATTTTCAAGTTTCTTGTCTCATGGATAATTTTTCAACCACCCACCTTGACATTACTAATTAACTTGTTATGTTTCAGCTTCGGTAATAGGTACATATTAAATAACTTCTAAGTAATTTGTACCTTAATATTTTGATATAAGTTAAGTTGTAACACTTGAAAATGTCGTTTTCCGTTAATAATGCTGCAGTCCGCATTTTTCAAAAATTGTAACGGATACAAGGAATAGAAACGCATCACCACATGCAAACGACAGTCTTTTTTAAGGTTGGTTTCATATCTTTGGTACCTTAACGGTTAACATCAACCAAAGCCCAATGATCTTTCCATGGGTAATGGGAATAAACGCACAAATTCGGTATACCTACGTGGAAGACGAATATCCTGCAATTTCAAAGTTTTAAACGAAAACGGGAAGCAAAAGAGATAAAACAATGTGCAAAAACTGGGAAATTTGCATAATAGCTTCAACATATTTCAACCAGAACTTACTCCTTGTTACCAAAATTCCAAGTAGGTAATTCCTACAAATGTTAGTCTCCAAATTAGCTTATATTTATTTCCTAGAGAATTAGGTTTATTGTCGATGGATGAAAAGATTTCTTCTTTAGAAAAATAGAAAAACGGGATTTTGTACTAAATCTTTCAAAACCGTGTTTTAAATCTCGACGCCTCTTCATCTCAATTTCCCCAACAGAATGGGAGTAAAGTTTGTTAATCCCCCAACCGATTCCTTAATGCGGATCCACCGCTTAAATCCCACAATTCAATTCGAACCTATTTAGTTGACCCAGAGAGGCTTCTTTTGTATAGGTATGGGGTCCCCGATTAACCTTGGTCCCACTAGAAATTTATGTTGAAACATTCATGATTGTTCCGTGTTTACATGAATGCACTGGAATCATCCAAACCGATAAAATTTCATGTATATTAGAAATGAACCCCAGGGTTTGTCGTATTCTGAGCGCTACTTAACTGTTTAAAAAGCAATAAATCATTCTCTTCTCGCCTCCGGAGATGGAAAAGTTTAAACGAATATCTCAAACTGTCACGGTACCTTCTATGTAATCACTTAAACTCTTTTATTTGCGTTTCGGGACGTGCCAGCACTGTTTTATTTTTCACACTTACGCTTTGGAGGTCTGATTCTGAAACGGTCAATTAATTATACTAGCTTAGATTTTGCACATCTTTGTTAAGAATCAACAGCTTAGTGTTCCTTATGCTTACATAATTCAACAATACTGTTGTCGTGGTATTGTCAAATGGGTTGAAAATGTTAAAAAGGAACGTCGAACTAGGAACGTTTCATATATTATTATGTATTATATTCTGCCTCTTCTTGTTTTCTGGAAGAAACTCAAAAAGTATTCTGCGTGTTTAAAAATATGGCAGTGTTTAAGATTTGCATTCTCACAATTAAACATACACAAACCATGAATTATATTATAAATTACCTACATATTTAATTATAAATAGACATATAACTTAAAGCTGGTCCTTTGAAATTAGGAACAGAAATTCCCTGGTATGAGAAAAGTAGGTACAAGTCCAAACATTTTGTCGTGAACAATCTTCAAGGCAAAAGTGGCTGTTGAAAAAATTGATGCCATTAAAAATATTGAGTGCAATTACTCAGTTAATAAGATCTTTGTCTCACCTTCGCAAGTAATGCAGCTTAACTAGGTATCAATAATTATCGCTCTTTACTCTTTAGTTATCTCTGAAAAGCTTGTGTCACGTCGACTCAGCGCTTTTGTCAGAAATCGTGTTATTAAGCGTAAAACTGCAGAATGACAATGTCTGGAACTAACTAGCCCTAATTACAGATCTGACGTGTAGCTTCGGCGTTCCAATTTTTCAAACTAATTACACGGATTTGAGGATTAATCTGTTCGACGTCGAGTTATTAAAATGCAAACAACATAAATTATTAAAAACTGAGCTTCCTTTCCTTGTCATTATATTTTCCGCCTTCGCGCTCTCAATTATAAATGTTTGTAATTAATCTGGGGGTACTTTGCATTTTCTATAAGTAATTTTCATTAGCAGTGATAAGGGCTCTCAAGAAAGGATGTTTTTATTACCAAAAGGACGTGGAAAATAATTACTCTCAAGTTATGGGCTTGAAATAAAGTGAACTGGGCAATAAACCTCTAAACTCGTTTGATTGCCGCCCACAAAAATATGAAATTGATGCAGGTAGGTAGCTTACTTTAAGAAAGCGCACACCGTGTGAACATTTCGTTTGAAAAAAGCTCATTTCAAACGTATAATGGCCTCATAAAAGCGGCACAAAGTGTAAGTTTCATAAAGTATTATATTGGTTGTATCGCATTTTCGCGGCGCTCTTGGACGAATATTCAAATATCATTGCCAGAACGTGACTAGAAGAAACGACCTAACGAGCCCTGCGAGCTTCGTTTTTCGGCATTATACACACATTTGCCAGAGTGAATTTAATTTACGACATCGGATCCAAGGTCGGCGCTATTTAAGACAATACTCATTACTACTGATGACTTAATCTAATAATTATTGTTGATTTTC
The DNA here is from genome assembly GCA_963924575.1 of Pycnomerus fuliginosus. Classification (NCBI taxonomy): domain Eukaryota; kingdom Metazoa; phylum Arthropoda; class Insecta; order Coleoptera; family Zopheridae; genus Pycnomerus; species Pycnomerus fuliginosus. The sequence goes on along the minus strand of OZ004617.1, from coordinate 11,267,505 downwards.
TTGGACTCATCACGGCTCGTAAAGAAGACTATATTTAATAGTTTTTTATAAAAATTCTAATTAATAACAGTTCAGATTCATCCGCATTCAACAAATCAATTTTCGCACAATCGTATGTTATAACTCTCTTACCGACGTAGTTAAAATAAGGTGTAAGTTCAACTTACCAAGCGCGGTTTGGTTTCCCAGGCAACGAAAAATAACAGTGCTGTTATGAATTCATAACAGCACGCATATCTGACACAGGCATGGTAAGTAAAACAATTGAACTGGCAAAGGTATCGAGAGCATTTGGAAAATTCGGCGATCTGTCAAACAGGATTTGCTTAATGGCTGACGAAAAATGTTCAATAAGTTAATTTCGATTGTGCGAAAAATCATATACGATACACGGTTGTTAAGTACATCTAACATAATCTCGAAAATTGCAAAAACTCGTCTTCGACTCGTTTTTGCAAACCTTTCCTCGATTCTGTTATACTGTACTTACCAACCTAATATCGTAATATACTATTTCGCACAATCGTATGTTATAATTCTCTTACCGACGTAGTTAAAATAAGGTGTAAGTTCAACTTACCAAGCGCGGTTTGGTTTCCCAGGCAACGAAAAATAACAGTGCTGTTATAAATTCATAACAGCACGCATATCTGACACAGGCATGGTAAGTAAAACAATTGAACTGGCAAAGCTATCGAGAGCATTTGGAAAATTCGGCGATCTGTCAAACAGGATTTGTTTAATGGCTGACGAAAAATGTTCAATAAGTTAATTTCAATTGTGCGAAAAATCATATACGATACACGGTTGTTAAGTACATCTAACATAATCTCGGAAATTGCAAAAACTCGTCTTCGACTCGTTTTTGCAAACCTTTCCTCGATTCTGTTATACTGTACCAACCTAATATCGTAATATACTATTACCAATCCCTAAGTAACAATTAGGCCTGCGACTTTCAATTGATATATCGATATATCGATTATCGATATATCGATATATCGATAAAAGTGTGTTATCGATATACCGAAATATCGATATATCGATATATCGATAAGTTATCGATAATATATCGATATATCGGTATATCGATATATCGATATATCGATATATTGATATATCGATATACCGATATAGCGATAAGTTATTGATATATCGATATATCGGTATATCGATATACCGGTATATCAATAACCGGTGTCCCGTATATCGATACCTATAATGACACTTCTGAAGTTCTGACTTCTTTTAAATGTAGGAGTAGGTATTCGGCCTGATTCAGTCATTTGTTGACAACTGGCTAACATTGAAATGAATCGACAAAATTGAGGAATCTTTGCGTTGGAGATATCAATATTTTCGTGCAGTGTATAAACAATTAGTATATAAACAATTTAAACAAGTGATGGTAGGAATTATTATACTTATTTAAACGACTTGTAGAAAATTGGACATCGCAACTGATGTTTTTCAAAGCACCCTTGGGTCCATAATCGTTTATTTCGAATCCTACGTTATTTTCCAGGGCACAACGTAAACAATAATGTTTGAGCGCTCCAATCCAATCGATTCAATCAATAATTGATTTCAATATTATTAACTAACTAACATCAAGAAACTACAGAAAAAGGACTATTACCTATTCATACCTATCTAGCTCTTAAAACTAAGATGTTACTCGATTACAGATATAATACCACAGTAACGATGTCGATACAATTGTATAAGTACCGATAAGGCGATATATCGATAAGTCGGTATATTTAGTTATCGGTATATCGATATATCGATAAATCGGTATATCGATATATCGGTATATCGATATATCGGTATATCGATTAAATTTTAAATATCGATATTCGATATTCAAATTCCGATATCGCACAGCCCTAGTAACAATACTTGCATAATAATTGCCCATTTTGAGAGACGCAATTACTGAAATAATATGCAAGAAATGCTTAATGTACTTTCAACTGTAACTAGTCAAAGTGATGAAAAGTGGTGGATGCGCCATGCAGCACTGCAGCAGCTAACTACGTTACAGGTCAAAAGAAGTTTTCATACTCAACTGAAGAGTCAATTTATAAATATGCAAGTAAACAGTTTAACAATAAATTTCATGCGAAATCTTTATCAGTATCAGTTTACGCACAGAACATGAAATGCACGCACAAGTACAAAGTACATCCTTTTTGATACAGTGAGGGTCATGGCTTCACGCCAAAACCCTGAGGTTTCGGAGTCGAAAGGACGGACACTTTGAGACCTGAAACACATTTGTTCCCAGCTAGGGCAATATTGGGGAGATGAGTTGGTGTGATGAATAGCACAGTGGTTTAGTTGAAGGGCGCAAATATTTCCGTGAGTTTTGCGTGTTAGGGAGTCAAGTTGAGGTCGTAGTTCCCATCGATGTGAATAAAATGGGACAATTTATATCTATTACGTTCAGAACATTAGCTTACTTCAAAATTACATTTGATACTGGCGGGAAGTAGTTCGCGAATCGTTGGTTGAAGAACTATTTTTCCGCTCACATAATATATAGTGTAAAACTGTTTTTGACATGAATCCACAACTTACTTGTTTTATACGACTCCTGAAGTTCAATCTTGGAGGCGTCGGTGGTAGTTAATGTTATGCAAATTTAATTGGAATGGATTGAAAGGCTATGAACTTTGTGTCAACGGTGTCTTCGGTGACTAATAATTTGCAACTGAGTTAACAAGCGTGAAGCGGGAGAAATATGGGGACGGACTAGTCTAGACTTCGGGCCGTTTAAGCAGAGAAGCCTGCGGCTGCAACTTTGCCGACAGAACGTTTATCCTTATTTCAGATGCGGAATCCTTTATCTCAACTTTGCGGAGTTGACTAGAATTAACGTCATCTTCAGGAAGGTTTGTTTACATGACCAGTCATTTAAACTCCCCTAAACCACTGGGTCTCCGTCTTAATAGCCGCTGGCCCTAAATTATTCCAATTTCTTCGAAATCTCGACAAGATCATTATTAAAGCGTGATTAATTTTGTAAAAATCGACCCAGCATAGGAGTCATAAAAGCTCGCTTACCAAAAAATAAATCAACCGGAATAAGTTAGACAGATTGGTTTTTTGCAACTTCCTCCGTACTTTTTTCTATCTAGAGTTTGATAGTTATTGCCGCCTTCGGGAAGAGATTTCATGCAGAAAACGTGGGTGGCTGAAACTCGCCTTATACGAGTAAGTTGAGAGAAAAATAAATCTGGGGTGCGATATTAATTTCCGTTTTGACATTCAGTAGAAATAACGGATCCATGGTTTGCTTTGAGGTCAGAAATCTTGTTTAAAACCTTAGAAAAGGCAATCATATTCGCTTTAATTGAGGTTTACGGAATATGTCTCTTCAGACACGAAAATTCTTGCGGGTTATTCTACAATATTAATCAAATTAATCACCGGAGGACACTTTGATCCTTATATTAATTATGTCCGCATTTAGTAGACTACCTCTCTGGATTAAATTCTACAATTCAATGCGGACATTATATTGCACCTTGATCAATCTTCCTTACTCAGCTAATATCACACTGAATATTCCGTGTCATTCCTCACCGTCCTAGAAGATGTCACCCAGTTACAGAGCCACATGGGTAAAATAACGATAATTTAAACAAGTTTAAGGCTTAACAGAGAATCTACCAAACCTGTTTAATATCGATATTATAAATTTTATTTTATAATCATATATACAGGGTGTCTCAGAACGCTCGCACCAAATTCTAATGGAGTATTCAGGAGTAAATTCTGAGTCGATCCGTGTTTTTGAAAATTTCCAGGGACCAATAGTTCTCGAGTCATAAGAGATTTAAGAGGACCAATCAGCTTTCAGCTTTGAATTGCTCCATAAGGTACTTTAACGTTAGATGCACTATTTTCTAGGTAACAAGATATTATCAATGAAAATTTATATTGTTGAATCTTGTTACCTAGGAAATAGTGCATCTAACATTAAATTACCTTGTAAAGCAATTAAGAGCTGAAATCTAATTGGTCCTCTTAAACATCTTATAACTCTGGAACTACTGGACCCTGGAAATTTTCAAAAACACGGATCGACTCAGACTCTAATCCTGAATACTCCGCTAGAATTTAGTGCGAGCGTTCTGAGACACCCTGTATACAGGGTGGGTAATTTTTCGATGCTCACCATTGGGATCTCCTAAACGAAAAAAGATACGGAGTCGGTTAAATTACAGAAAAGTTGCACTATTTATTGGTGATTAAGAATCTGAAGAGAATTCCCTGATATCTTGATTCGTTCCAGAGTTATTCCGAAAAATCTGAAAATTGCAATTTCAAATAAGAATTAATATCTCCTTTTGATTCGTTTCCGAGTTATCACAAAAAATCTGAAAATTGCTAATTTAAAGAAAAATTAATATCTTTCTAACGATTGATGTTGTTTAAATGAAACTTGGAGCTTTTATATTTTTGACAGCTGTCAATTGAATAGCGTCGACAGAAATTTTCTAGGCCCTCTAGATTTTAAATAGCGACAGTCAACTTTTGATTCTTTTATGACCGCCACATTGAATTTTGACACCATCAAATGCACAAAAAAATTGGCTTTTCAAAAATGTACTCATCATGAACTTTTTTGACAGATGGCAGAATTTGAAAATTGATAGGAATAATTTGCAAAATCAGCTTAAACTTAGATGAAATACAATTGCAAAAAAGTACGCTGACTTCTTCAATATCTTTTTTAACATGTGAAAACAATTGAATTCATCAGTAATAAAATACGTCTTGCGGTCGTGTGACTCTGGCTTTCACATATTTTTTGAAAAACGTCCATGTTGGTTACATTTTTGAGAAGCTAATTTTTCTGTGTATCCGGCGGTGTTAAAATTCAATATGGCGCCCATAATAAAAAGAAAAGTTGACTGTCTTTATTCAAAATCTAGAAGGCCTAGAAATTTTTTGTCAATGTCATTCAATTGATAGCTGTCAAAAATATAAAATTTCCAAGTTTCATTTAGATAACATCAATCGTTAGGAAGATATTAATTTTTCTTTAAAATGGCAATTTTCAGATTTTTTGTGATAACTCAAGAACGAATTACAATATCGGAGAATTCTCTTCAGATTCTTAAACGCCAAGAAATAGTGCAACTTTTTTGTAATTTAACCGACCCCGTATCTTTTACCGTTTACGAGATCCCAATCGTGTTCCACTCGGGCTAATTACGTTATTGATAAGAAAAAATTACCGGATACAATCAATGCACGAAGGAGATTCGGAAAATTGATGCTCAAATGCTCAAATAAAATTAAAAAGCAAACTATGGCGCCTTAGTTTCCATCGTTGCTGGTTGTCAAAATTGTTATCCTACATTTTATCATTTTCAAGACGAATCAAGAGAAAAATCGGTTTGTCTTTGTGCACAACATTGTTGTTACGGTTGTTAGATTTGACAGAGTTTTTTGAGAGAGAATATATTTTTGACAGTCCTTTTTAAAATAAACAAATAAATATCTAAGAATCTCCCAAATGTTGGAAACAGGTAATCTTCACTACCCGTGAGCTCCGTTTCCCAAATATAAGAGATTCTTAGATATTTATTTGTTTATTTTAAAAAGGACTGTCAAAAATATATTCTCTCTCAAAAAACTCTGTCAAATCTAACAACCGTAACAAGAAACTGTAGGAATATCAGGATGATATAATAAACAGTTTTAAATAAATAATGACGTATATATTGATGTCTCTTGAATAATAATAATAATAAGAGTGTTACTAGGGCTAGCCTACTACAGTTTCGGCAAATGTTGGAAACAGGTAATCTTCACTACCCGTGAGCTCCGTTTCCCAAATATAAGAGATTCTTAGATATTTATTTGTTTATTTTAAAAAGGACTGTCAAAAATATATTCTCTCTCAAAAAACTCTGTCAAATCTAACAACCGTAACACCAGTACAATTGTGTAATAACATTGCATAAGTACAATAATTGCTGATAATTGCTGCATTTGTGTAATACTATCGATGTAATACTGTTGTATTTAGGCAACGGTTCAAAATACGCCTTGATCGGCTAAATAATAGCTATTTATTTAAGAAGGATATTAAGATATTCATAATTGACGAGGACGTTACCTAACGACGACGAGGCGAAAGCCGAGTCGCCTTAGTAACGTCCGAGTCTATTATGAATTGTTAATATCCGAATTGAATACAAGGCTTTATCGAAATCGCAGGTTGCCTTTGTTTGACAAATGGTAAAAGTGTGAAATTTTGACGTTAAATTTTCTGCCGTTTTGAATTTTCAAACGTAATGGATTCTGATATTATTCCTGAGGATATTTTGATGGAAGCCAACGAAGTTACTTCGAATTTGTTGCCAGTACAATCAAGAACATTGTACGAGAAGGAGTACCTCGAATTTTGTAAGTGGCGGGAATCGCGAGGTGTAAAAGGAACTGCAGAGCCAATAGTACTCGCGTATTTCAAGAAGAAGGTAATTTTAATTTAGCTATTACCAATTATTGTTGTTGGTGACATTTTGTTATTACCTAGGCAGAAAATTATGCTGCGTCTTCGCTATGGACTAAGTACTCCATGCTAAGATCTTGTTTAGAGATAAAGGAGAGGGTCAAGATAAGTGAATATGGCAGTCTTATTGCATTCATCAAGCAGAAGAATGTTGGTTATGAGGGAAAGAAGGCAAAGGTGTTGACAAGGGACGAAATAAATGAATTTCTGCGCGTTGCGTCAGATGAATCATTTTTGATGATAAAGGTAGGTATAGATTTAGAAATGCACTCAATGAGATTATTGAGCCTTGGTTCTTGTATTGTTTGCAGGTTGCTTTTCTTTTCGCCATTTCTGGCGCTTTGCGTGGAAAGGAGTTGGCGTATATAACTATTGACGACATTGAGGATAAGGATACTCTGCTTGTGGTTACTATCTCGAAGTCAAAAACACACGTCAAACGTGTATTCACAGTAATTTCTGAAGGCAATGTTAATGCTGTCGAGTTGTACCGAAAGTACATTGCATTACGTCCTCCAAATATGGAAAATCGAAGATTCTTCGTGTCATTTAGAAATGGAAAATGTACTAGACAAGTATGCGGAGAGCATTTCTTTGCAAGTATTCCGCAGCGAATTGCGAAATTTCTGAATCTTCCAGAAGCAGAAAAATATACTGGGCATAGCATGCGTAGGTCATCTGCCACGTTGCTGGCAAACTCCGGAGCAGATATTATGCGACTAAAACGGCTTGGCGGCTGGAAAAGCAGCAAAGTTGCCGAGTCATATGTGGAAGATAGCATTGCCGAGAAGATTAAAACTACCAGAAACATCTTAGTTGATGATGTATCTATAAATTCTGGACACATTGTTGAAAGGATGACCTCTACCAAAGCAATTACGTTAACCACTTCGGATTCTACAAGATTTGGTGTGTTTGACAATGCCGCTGCTTCAGGTTCATTGATGGCTGAAGAAACTATGAATTCTACTATAGATACCAAGGGGATGACACTTTGCTCGACCAAAAACGATCCAATTAATTTCAACTTTAGTAACTGCCATGTTACGATCAATATGAAGCCGGGAGAAAGTTGTACTTGATCTTATTTTGTATGTATTGAATTTTTATTAATTGTTACCTACTAGGTGGCTATTCTTTAAGTTTTGAAAAAAATAAATATTTGCATTATTATCTTTGGGTTATTGGTAACTATGTTATTATGGACCGGTAACTATGCTATTAAGATTCGGTAACTATGATGTTATGATTTGTTTACCTTGACAATACTCCTGTAATATTATGATGTATTTAACAGGCAACTAAGCAACAACATTAAGACACTATAACGATACAAATTTCGATAAAGTAATATAAAAGACGTGCGCATTAATCAATAGTAATATGATAATTCTGAATGTATTTATCAAACGAAAACCTACGTTTTTCACAGCAGCCACCCTAGATTTTCAAATAGTAGGTATACCGAGGAAATTGGTGAAAAATGGGATTTTCGAAAAAAAGGCCATTAGTCTATTTCATGCAAATTGATCTGTGCAATTACGTTTTCTTTTATGATTCTGTTTCATTCCTTTATGACAATCGAGATCTGTTGGAAGCTATCGAGGAGGCTACAACTTCCGGCTAAACTCTGATGAAATTTGAAAAAAACATCTGACTGATTTTCAAAAAACATAATTTTTCAAAAATTCCTTCATGTTCTTAAAAATCTATGGTGACCGCGACTGTACCTCCGATGAAGTAAAATAAATGTTTCTGTATTTTAAAAAAATCGTAGAACCCGAATACATTGGAAAAAAATTGACTATCTCAGAGACGGTAGAAACTTTTTCAAAGAATTTGTAGGTAAATGTACAGCAACCATATTATGATCAGGTTATTGCTAGAGGTACGCACTAGATTCAAGGCATGAAATTTAAATTCAAATCGCAACAGAACCTCCAAGATCAAAGAGTACTAAGTTTTCGATCCTGAAAGACAACAGCCATCGTTTTTTCACGACCCTGCAAGGGCCTTCGAATTACGAGCCCTCCTAATGAGCACCTAAGAAGTGTCTCCTGAATATGTGTGCCAAATTTCATCTCAATATCTTCAGTAACTTGGGTTATAGTGTCGCTCTTTTACGATCTCTTGCCAAAAAGGCCCACAATGACATTTTTCTAATAATTACACAGGTTTTCTGTCTGAAAACAAAATCAGCTATCAAATCCAATAATAAAAAAATATACATATACATATTTAGTTGCATACCGATTTTTTACCAAAAGAGTATGTGAATACATTGGGGGTTTACGTTTAAAATTTTAATCGATAAGGGAAATTTGAATCGCGAGGCGCAGCGGCAGGCAACCTCCTGAGATCGGCAATGTACCTACTTTGCGGGCGAGTTACACACGAGATTTTTTTCGTCAATTGCGTTTCAATAATAGTATATTAAAACACAAATTACAGAAGGCAAATTCGAAATTTGGACACGAGACGAGAAGCGGCGAGTGGCCGAACGAACGAGTACTTGAAGAGCCTCCTGTGAGGAGTGTTTTATACTATTTTCTCTGTTTTGGCTTGCATTTACGCTTTCTATCCATATTTTTGCAAAAAAGTTTGACAAATAACATTTAGGGAAATTCTAATGCAAAAAGTTGCCATGAAAAACCATTCATAAAATCATTGTTGAAAACTTGAGCGAGCTAGATCTAAGATCTAGCTCGCTCAAGTTAGCGTTTGGGATCACTTTGGGGAACACAAGAGCCAACTTTCTGTTGGGATTGACGAAAAACCACCTTAAAGACTGATGATGGAGTAAAATTTATAGGAAGTAGGATATACCAAGTGGGAAGGTTTCAGCAGCTTCCATAAATGCCCATTTTTCTTTTAATGCATTGACTTTGCATTGGGAACACCAAAATGTATACTTAAGAGGATAATCAGAAGTCAACGATCGTTGTAGTTTAAATCAACAACATGGCATCATGGGCCTAAATGAAGTTGAGAAAAAACGAATGCGAAAAATAATACGAACTCAGGATCGAACCCGATATGCGAATTGTTGTAAACATGTCTGACGGTACTTCGATCGGTGCCGTCTGACTGTTCTCTACACATTATCTAAATCTGTGCCCAGGGAGTGCGAAAAGCGAGTCGAATCAGGGGTTAGTTAACACAAGTGATGATGAAACAGCTTTCGCGCTAACTAAACGATAAAGACATTAATTGCTTCATAAGAAATAATAGAGAATTTATCGTATAGGAGACGTTTAATTACCGTAAATATGTTAAACATTGGACTATTGTGCGGTGAAGTAACGTTAATTAAACGATAAGATTAGATGGGCATAATAAATGTGGTGTATAATTAACAGTCTGGGGCTTTGAATGGCGTCTTTCCCGTTTGAACCAACTTTGCAGTTTTTGTACTTCCTGAATAGGTGATTCTACTCTTTACAATTGCACTAAATTAATGGAATGCCTTGCCCCGGCAAAAGAAAACAATGTCCTGCAAGCTAGCCATGTTTTTTTTTACGTCATGGGGTAAAGAAAAGTTTAGCTAGTTAGCCATAATGGGATTAGTTTTATCAGAACACTTTTTTAGAATAATAATTTAACGTATGGGTATTAGGCCAACATGTAAGCTAAATGTAAAATAGAAATAATAGTCAATTCATAAACATGCATTATGCATACAGAGACGTACTCGGCCATTTTACGCATATTTTTCAGTTATAGTGCTTTTACTAGTTTTTATCGATAAAGTGAAACGACACACTTTCATGATTTATCTTACCAAGAACACGTTCGTTTCTCACATGTTTCGTGCTTCGTTTCCTTTAAAACATTCAGTTTTTTCGTATGGAACAGAAGGAAGAGTCATTCGTTGGGAAAATTCGATTCTGGTCGTAGCCCATCACCCATATGTGCCCGTATGCAAGCAATTTGCTACTGTTCGAGGTGGGAGAAGGAGAGTTATGATAGCGGCAATATTTGAAAGGAAATATATGAAAAATGCCGGGATATCGGAAATATTGTCTGAGAGAACGGTATAATGGAAGCGAGCGTCTGGAGACTTTGAACTACCGATTGAGAAATGTTACCCACTCGCTCATGGGTCAATGGAAAACGATGAATATATGAATTCATAGGATCGACACGTTTAACGGCGCTGGACGGGTCAAAAAAGTACTCTCTCGTGAAATTTCAGCGAATGTTCAAATTGATGAAAATCGAATGAAAATAAAGGAAACAGCCCAACTTCTGCTACATTCAATATTAAATTTAAATTTATGGAAATAGTTTCTTCTATGGAAGTTGACCTACTTTGTCGTACGGCCAGAAAGATGTAGGACTTAGTGCGTCGTCCATCGCGTTCTAGTACACCAAACCAAACAGAAGAATATTGCAATTCAATCGTTATATAATATAATGAAATAATATTTTTTACTTAATTGCGTCTTGCAAAGTTGGATTTTACGCAATTAGGTAATAGTTATTTACGTAATTAGTTGTGAAAAGTCCTAAATTGTTTGACTCGCATAATGTTGCAAAACTCGCTATCGCTCATTTTATCAAATATTACGACTCGTGAAACAATATAGGACTTTTCATAACTAATTACGTAAATAACTATTGTGTATTTGTACTTAAGGTAACAGCGAAATTATCAGTGTATTAATGAATTAATACTGTTGGCACTGTACTGTTACTGATGATGTAGGTAGATAGCAAATAGCAGTTGTCTGTACCAAAGGCTCATCATAATATGGTTGAAATACTAAAACATGTGAATATAATGCATCGGAATAATTGTGCCTATATAACTAATTTTCCTTACACCTGGAAACATTTCCAGCGTCAAAAATATTTAAGATACTAAATGTCTTTCACTCCTCGGAGATGCTAAAACGGTAGGGAAATTGTTCCTCGTAATTTCGATGCGTGGTAATTTAATGCATATTGCATGTGGAGGGCGCTAACTGAACTCAAAAAGTGGAAATTCAATTAGCGCGAGGCGGTCGGAGGTTTTTATTTATTTGCAATTTAGGAAGTGAACCTGGAAACTGCGGGCGTAGCTCATCGACGCGATAAAAGTTGTATACATTAGCAAAGAAAATTTCTGACAGAGCAATTTTCGGGTAGGATATTTCAGAGGGAAAAGTCTCATTATCATTACATTGTAAGAAATATGGAATACTAACATCTTGCATACTTTGTCTCACTTTGTGTGTGCTGTGCTCCTGAAAGGTAATATTTCATATCGGTCCCAAGGCGCTCGCGAAAATTTCAGCCAGAATTTCAGTGTAAAATACGTGCAGTTCCTTGTACGCCCAACTGAAGGCTTAATTAACCTAATTGCCAGTTTCGCACTCCGTTGAACATTCGGGGTTTTTATCGTTTTATGGAACTTCACTTGTCTCACGCAATGTATTTATTATTCGCCTCGGTTCCTCTAAATGTGACTGATTTCGTGTAAATTGCCCACATGAAAGGACCTCTGAAACCTTTTTTGCTTTGATTTAGACGAAATAAACAGTGCCGCTGATGCGGGTGCATGAAATTCGTTAAAAATAGGAGGATTGATGGATGGACTACTCTCCACAATCACGAAATATTAATTTATTCAGCGCTTCCGCTGCTCCATGTTAGCTTAACCACCCTCATTTCCTCACTCTCCAAAGACACTTTCAAGAGAGCATACTCAAGAATTTCAATTTAATTCCCATGTAACGTTATTCTACTAAATGTTGAACTCCATGTGGAATTAATATTTCACTACGGCAATTTCATGAATCAAACTGAATCTCATAAAACTTGCTGAAATTACTTCGTGAATTCATCGCAAAATCTTATTTGGCGTTAACTCAAATGCTCACAATTCAAACGGACGGACTTTTTCTAATTTTTCATCATGACCCAATTATTTTTCCAATTTACCTTTGCATGCATCGTAGATATTATAGTCAGTCTTTTCGAAAACATTGATTGAGCTCTTTCGTTTTAACAATTACACAAAAGTCAGTTGGGCAATTCGCTTGAATTTCATCATACAATCATTTTTTACAAGTTGAAGCAACAACAGGCCCTGTACGTAGCAGGGGACTGAAACACGACAAACACACGCACACAAAACAAAATTAATAGTGTAAACTGTAATTTCGTATAAAATATGCTTTTGCCCAAAAACAGGCAGGCCGTTAGAAAAATGCTAGTAGTGTGGGTTTGAGAGGGGCAAGCAGATCGAGCGGAAAAACGAATTATTTTCCTGCAGATAATATGTTGAAATTAATTGGCTTTATTCCAACCTCAAGATTGCTTTAATTGTTACATTTCGACTTTTTGTCTGTGGTTAGATCTATATTATTTTTACCCGCACGTGATCGTCGAAATATTTATAAAATTCAGAACGCATAATAACGTATTATGCTATTACGACAATAATACCTTATAGAGAAAATGTTTTTTCAATACAGATGAGTCTCAGTCGAGTGGTCACAATTAGTATCGCGGCTCCTTACCTGAAACAGAAAAAAATTTGTAAGAATTTGTGGAATCAAACATACCATAATAAGCAACAATTTTAGCGATTTTCAAGAATTGAAAAAACTAAGTAATCACAATTCACAAACATATAAATGTTTCTCCCACTCCTTGTTTGTCGATTGCAAAACTGAACATGGTCCTCTTGGTAGTTTCGTCACACAATTTCAATCCATATTCGAAGTATCAAGTCTCAACTTTCTCGGCACTCTTCTACTCTTGATCTTAAGTTTCATCAAATGGTATGTGATGTCATGAGTTGGAACGAGATTTCAGATCTTTATGGCCTTTCATTTTGGTTTTATATCGAAATTTTCGATAATGCGAAATCATTTGCCTACAATTACCTACAGAAGTTAGGATGGAAGAAGAAAAAGTCTAAAAAAGACCGTTTAATGGGATGGAAGGAATCGCAGAAATGTTGATTCATGAGACATGGCAACGGAGGAATTATTTGATCTTAAAGAGGTGAAGGGATGCGGCAAATATGGGCATTATGTTTTATATCGACGAATGAGTGTCAGGCATCCGTAACGTTATGGTTTTTTATATAGATATTGTCAAAGACAGGGCGCTTCGGAAAGGGTGAGCGATTGTCATTCAATGCACGCACAGCTATTTCCTTTATAGCGTTTCATGCGTAGAAAAGCCGACTTTTCAGTTATTTACCTCTGTTTAAGCAGAATGTGTACATTTCGTGACTAAAGTGTTATGAAATGCATTCGACTTCAGGACACTCTTTCGAAACATCGGAAATTAAATATCCTCTGCCTGGGGATTTTAATGTCTAATGGGTCTGCGGTGGAATTCTTTGTTGCTACTATTTTGTAATTAGCTGATGGGCACCGTATAGATTTAATTGTTCTGACGCATATTGTTCTCTGATATTTTGAAAATCCAAACAGTATATTGTTGCATATAATTATTTGAATAAATATTTCGATATTTCTAATTGGATTTTCATTAGTAATATGATAAGTCGTCTCTTGATTGCCGCGGGTTTGACGTCCGAATGGTTGAACTACGAGTCAAAATGGTAGGTTTTTTTTAGGTCAAAAAGACGCCGAGAGCTTGCTCGAGTCGTCTTTGGCCGAAAAAGAATCTACCATTGACGAGTAGTGAATCCATGAGGACTCAACAAGGCAATCAAGAGACGACGAATCATATTTTACAGATTATTTTATAAATTAAAAGTATTGAAGTAGTTCCAAAGACGTTCGAATCTAGGTAGTGTAAAAATGTTGGATCATCGCTGTCAGTTGTCAGTCACTTGTCAACTGAGTGTCACGTCACAAAATAGAAGTGAAATTATTTATTTTCAACAAGATTTAAACATTTATGTATACCTACGACTGATTACGGCGATTGAATTTTATTTTAACCGCATTATAACATTCTTGGTATGAAATTTGGTAGAATACCTAAAACTTTACAATGGAGTACTTATTAGGTGAACTCTTGTTCGGGGGCATCTACCTACTATGAAAAGAATGGACGAAACAAAACTGGTACGAAGGATATAGGAAGCGAAGACCAATTAGACGCGACACAGGAAGACCGAAGGACACCGGGGAGAGTTTATTAGAAGAGATTTGCATTTCAAAAGTTGATAAATTGAAAAAATAACTGATAGCTCAAAAAGAGGAGGACCTGCTCATATCCAGTGTTTAAAATAATGTTAAGTTCCTGTTGTTGGCTCGTGAGCTTTAGGAGAATGTTATAAAGTGCTACAAATTTACATTCCGGCGAGTGACTTTGGTGTAATTATAACAAGATACCACACAGTTTAAAATTACCCAACAATTTTCTGTACAAATCTGGTAACCGTATCTTTTTCTAAATCTGAATAAATGTTTACTTTGAGTATATTTTTACTTTTGCCATTTTTTAATGACAGTTGTGTTAAATGTCGTAGGATTACCAGTTGATTTGAACTACGACTGTCGTCTTATCACTGTAATCTAGAGGTTGCTAGGTTACTGTGAACAAAATCTAGCTTTGGATTGGTTCAATACTTAATGTATAAAATAATCATTATGATACCCACAACAAGATTTTCAACCCCGAGTTTAATCAACAAAATCAAATTTGATGGAACTTTTTGCAGCTAGTTTTTATGCGTTGAGTGATGATGGAATTTTGAATTTGGAGCAATGTCATGCAGTGTTGAATTTATGGCTTCGGATGGATCCCGTGTCAAATGGTTGGTTCTCACCAACGTTTCGTACACCGTTGCAGTAGACATCTTCAGAGCCAAACATCAACCTGACCCGTGGAAGCCTCCACTCAAATCAATGTCATTGGCTCATTACTAGAGCATCAGGTTTCATAATATAAACTTTTATCGTGCGTGCTGGAAAAACCTGTAGGTACTTATTGATATTGTATACAATAACTCATATGATAACTGGCATAGTACTGTTAATACGGTCTTCTGAACAAAACAACACCTTTTCTACTAAATAGCTTAAGGGGGTGATTCTGCAACTTTTAACATCGATGTTAAAACTTAAAAGTTGCAGAATCAAGGGATTAGACCTAGAAATGAAGCGGAAAATCACTCCTAAAGTTTGCTGGCGTAGAGGGAATAGGCTGTATATGATATGTATTATGAAAGAGGCTATTGAATAAGAAAGACCGCGGTTTAATATTATAATATCAACACACCACTCATTAATGATCTCGGCCGCTTCCTCATCAGGTAACATAAATCGCAAAAACAGCAAAATCACCCTGAAAATAGGATAAAACCCCTAGAAGATTGTTTCAGATCGAGGAGGCTACTTAGGTTTCTACCGGGTGGCGCATTCAAAACGATCTACCCTTTTAATAGCTGTTTCTTCCTACACTAACTGAAAATAAGATTTTCGGGATTCAGAAGGGCTGTGAAAGTACCGCTTCTCACGGCTAGCCGTGTAAAAATTATACTAACGGCTAGGCGTGTAAAATGGACAATATGGCGACGGCGATGGCGTATGACAGGAGACAGCACGCGCGATTTTGCCAAATTTAAATTGTAGGACTTGACGTCTAGATCTTCTTGATCTGTCACTTGGATACTCAAATTTGAAAATTAATTAATTAATTGTTTTTAACTCGTGTAGGAAGAAAAATGTTGTATAAACCACAGCGAGAAAGTGGTTTTACGCTTTGGGTTATAAACTACTATTGATACCTTATGCTTGCAGTTTTCGACAAGTTCTTTCAATATCTCTCCAAGCTGAATGAAATGTTCCTGATGGAGAAGTTGAATTCGTTAAATTTAGGCTCGTCCAAGTCCTACATATGTATTATGTACTTATGACATAAATAACTATTTTGATACACAAATAACTAATTTATTTAAAATTCCAAGAATAAAATACTCAGCTTTTCCACCCAGCTTATCAGCGCGCCAGTCACGATTGTCTCCGCTGTGTCAAACCATCAGTGAAGATTCGTCCTGTTGGAAAGGAGACGAAACGTCGTTATTTGTTACCTAACCTAACTTAACCCGCTTCCACTGGCTTCGTCTCGAATAATCGAATATACAAATTATCTTATAAGTTTTGTAATATGAATATGGAAAATTTTGAATATTTGATTCATTTTGTTTGGCCCTTGTGCAAGCGCTGCCGACGTTTAATTGAAATAAATTACCCCAGCGTGCAACAAAATAATTGCTGAGTATATAATTGGATATTCTTAACTCGAAAACAATAGTTTATGATGTTGATTAATGGAATATTTATGCATTTTGGCGCAAGCCTAAATTGCTAATGATTTTACTAACAGTTCGTTGCAAGAATATGATAATATATTCCTATAAACAGTTTGTAATCATGCAGAAAAATTTAGTTAATCTAAGTTAAGCGTAGTATGGCACCTACTCCAACTCGTTTATTCTTCGATCACGTCCTTTCGTCGAGTTTTATTTTATCCTCATGAAAACTGGTATATTTCTTTCGCGCGAATACGAAATTAAACGCAGAGCGGATTTGATGCGGGGTTAAAATCAATCACAGGAAAGATAAAATCGTTGGGGTGAGGAAAAACTACATATCTTTGTTCAATATTGGCTGAATTAGGAATGTTACAAAAGGACGAAATCGATAAGAAAGGATCAAAGTATAGTCTGTCTGACAATCGGGCCTAATCCCTATATTGTGCAATAATTTATAGGATGTCGAGTGCCACTCATGATTTTAGTAAGTTGATATGCGATTGCCTTAGTGATGGCATACCAAGGATTGACGTCTTAAAACCAGCACCTGCTCTGAATCCCTTACTAGCAAAATTCGGGGTGCTTAAGCCGCCGAATCCATTACGCTAAGTAAACAATAATCAAACTATCTCAAGTTTATGGATTTGCAGACACTTGAATGGAACTTGCTGAATTAATTTAACCCCAAAACTTCCCAAAGAACCTACGCATAACTTACATTCTCCTCGGATATGATGGCAAACTTGGTAGGTGCGTCAGAATCTGACTTTACGCAATTTCAAAACGGATTAATTTAATAAAATCGGAGAAGGCTCCGCGCACACAATGCATTATTCTCAACTCCTGTCGTTCCTCACTCCTTTTCAATTGGCTTCTGTTGCATAGTCGAATAATTCCTAAAGGATAGAAAGATCTCGTCATGATGAAAATATTAAACATTTCCAGTTTGAAATAGGTTGACGAGAAATCTGTTTGCCGTTATAAATACATATACAGCCCACGATTGTCGTATAAACCAAGCTTATTGTGGTAGACAAATAGACGTATAGATATTAAAAATTTAATGAGACAGGAAATACGAGCAATAAGTACATGCCTACAATTTATGGAATTGAGTTTTTAAGTTACAAAGTCATTGCTGACCTTTCACCTCACTGCATTAATATATAATTTTTGGGAAACCAACCGTAGGTATAAAAAGACATAATAATTAAGTTCGCAGGCGGAGCTAGTAGTAGTAGTAGTAGTAGCGGCCGCAAAATTACTTTTATGGCCGTTGCTATAGCGGCTTGCAAATTACATAATTAATTCTCGAATTATAATTGTTATTCTTTAGTTCCCGTAGCCACCTTAGTATATTTTCATATGAAGAACATGAATGTTTTTCTAAACAAGAACTAGTAGTTTGTTGGTTCATTTTTTACTGCTCACCATTGGCATCTCCTAAATGGTAAGAGTTACAGAGTCAGTCAAATTAGAAAAAAGTAGCGCTATTTTTTCCTGGTTAAGAATCTGAAGAGAATTCCCCAATGTCTTCATTCGTTCCTGAGTTTTTTCGAAAAATTTGAAAATTTCAATTTTAAATTAAAATTGATGCTATTATTTAAGTGAAACTTGGAACTTTTATATTTTTGGCATCGACAGAAATTTTCTAGGCCTTCTAGATTTTGAGCAATGACGACATTGACATTTGAGCAATCAGACATACTAAAAATTAGCTTTTCAAAAATTTAACTATGGAAATTGGGTGAATCTTAGTCTTGTGGATCCCGGACAGAGTATAGGAAGAACTTTTTTGAAAAAACATGTTCAAGTCTGCATCAGACGACTTCAAAATCTATTTTATTGAATTTTCAATTCAATTGTACTAAACGTCAAAAGGGATTAAGAAAGTTGGTGTACTATTTTATACTTTATTTCAAAAAGTTTTATACTGATTTGTAAATTAATCATACAAATTTTAGAATTGTGACGATTTTTCGGAAAAGTCCATATTGATAACATTTTTGAAAAGCTAATTTTTTTCTGTATCCCATGGTATCAAAATTCATCAATTCATCAAAAGGCCTAGAAAATTTCTGTGGACGCCATTCGAGTGCCAGCTGTCAAAAATATGAAAGCTCTAAGTTTCATTTAAATAGCATCAGTCGTTAAGGAGATATTAATTCTTATTTGAAATTGCAATTTTCAGATTTTTCGGAACAACTCTGGAACGAATCAAGATATCAGGGAATTCTCTTCAGATTGTTAATCACAAGGAAATAGCGCAACTTTTCTCTAATTTAACCAACTCCGCCGTATCTTTTACCGGTTAGGAGATGCCAATGGCGAGCAGTGAAAAAGGAACCATTTTGTATACCTCGGCCGCGAAATGTGTTTTTGGGCAGCCGGATCAAAAAGACTAGTTATGGACGCAGTTCCGGACGTGAAATCAGATTTCGCTGCCGTTGCTATTAATATCGGCTTGCAAATGAAACAACAACCGTTGTTGTGTACTTCGATCGCGAAATGTGTTTAGCGTCTTCGATATTTTCTGTCTCGGTTTCGCCTCGGCCAAAAATTACCTCAGTCGCTAAACAGTCATTTCGCGTCCTAGATATTCTTCGCCTCGGCTAAAAATTGGCTCCGTTCGCTAAACAATTATTTCGCTTGGCAATAAAAAATTTTTTTACTTTAGTGTCTTGTATATCTCAGCTAATGGAGGGAAGTTGTGGATAAAAGCAATAAGAAGTATTTACACAGGATTGCTCATGATTTTGCCCGATAAGACTGTTTTGTTCGAAAATTAGCAAGGCGAAAGTGCAAACGATATCGTGTGCAATATTTTACGTGGAAATCTGGTACGTGCATCAGGGAGAGGTCTGTTCAGTGGAAGGTAGAGTTATGGGTAATTTTAGGGGCGATGAGAATCTGTGACTAAGTTCATGCCATCGAATTATCGAACCAATGCCCAGTGGCTGCCATATTTTATGCTTAAGATGTCATTTGCTTGTCCCCTTCTATTCACGTCCCTTGCAAGTTTTCAAACCTTCTTTACTCGAAAATCATGAAAAATGTCGCTTCTTCAATAGTTTCGCTTGACGTTTGCGTCGTGTTTGTCCGACAAAAGCGACTGACCTAATTCGACATTCGACTAGGAAATTTATGTCGAGATATCTTCGTCTCTCTGACCAATATTTATTCCGTTTTGCTCCGCTGCGGTCTTGAATAATGTAACTCTCTACAGCATACAACTATTTTGTTTAATGGAAACTAAAATCATGAATAAGTTGTTTGTAAAGCTCTATGATTTCCGACTTAATTTACCTTGTGTGTGTTAATTCTGTAGGTAAATAAGTCGGTAGTCAAGTTTTCAGGTGGTGTCTGTTTGTTTACTATAATGAATGACAGTAAAAGGCAAAGACAACTAAAGAGTGATTTATTCTCTAAATGAACCCCTTCGATTCAAGAAATCACTGTATTGTATATGATGTAAAACAAGCACTTAATATTTAGTATTGTTTTATTGTTATTATTATTATTACATCATCACGACACTACACTACATGTAATGCGGTTTTTAAAGGAAACTTTTTATATACTTAATTTAAGAGTTTAAAGTATCACTTTACACCCCTTTACACATTTTAATCGCTTACCCAAAGCAAGTCAGAGAAAGAAAGCCCATTCTCGGGCTTTAATTGCGAACGTTACGTTGTATATCATATAAGTAATAGATCAAAATAAGTACCTATGGAGAGATTGTTAAAACAAAACAATTAATGGAAAATATCCACAGTAAGCATAATTTATGTAAGTATGAGTGCATGTAGCGAGTTTTTTAACTTCCCACCATACACAAAATATAAAAACCTTCGAAAGTAAAAAGATATTGATTGAAATTACAAAAACGCTGATCAGCCCTACATGGCGGGGACACCTACGAAGGCGTAGAGGGGCCACAACAAAGTTTTTCAAATTTTCAGAAAAAAAAACTTTGTTGCACCAACAAATTATCACTTGTAACCGACAATTGTCACTTGTAACCGACAATTGTCACGTGTAACCGACAATTGTCACTTGTAACTGACAATTGTCACTTGTAGCTGGCGATAATTCGTTAATTGAAACAGACCAATGGCGTACGCCGGATGCGGCTAGGGGGGTTACAACTTCTGGGATTCCAGAAAATTTTTTTTTTTTTCAGTTTTTAGAAAATAACGAAAATGTAAGGATTTATGCTCTTTTAGTAGTTTTTACATACTTTAGTCTTTTGACACCCTCCCTTTTCATGACAAATTTCTGCGCACGTCGCTGATGCAGTTTGAAGCGCCTGCCAGTTACGAGTGTCAATTGTCGATTACAAGTGACAATTGTCAGTTACGAGTGACAATTATTGTCACTTGAAAGTGACAATTTGCTGATGCAACAAAGGTTTTTTTCAGAAAAATTTAAAAACTTTGTTGTGGCCCCTCTACGCCTTCGTAGACACCAGCGTGACTATTGAGATAATTTTTTCACTTCCAGAAATTAACTTAACGTTGTTTTGTCAACTGAAATTGCACTTTTTTTTCTCAGCGGATTCGAGCTCTACAATTTTTTCTGAGTTAACATCTACCAATTTTAAGACTATATTCTCAAACGAGGGGTTGGTCACGGGGGGTACTGGGATATACTGAGATATTTTCGAAAAACAGCTAAAGCCAGATCGGAGAAGATCCGGGGAGATGTCGGGGACGTACAGGGAAGATCTTGTAGAAAAGGATATGCTTTATTGACTCAGAAAGTTGTGCGTGACCAAGTGCGTTCTCAAATAAAAGTACTTATAAGTACTTTTAAGAAACAGTTATAAGGGGCAAGTTTCACTAGGGAGATAATTCTTTTTCTAAAATAAATGAAATCATTCAGCTTTTTGATGTTGTTCCAACGTTTTGCATTTTTTAATTTTTTGCAAAAAAAAATTTTTAGAAACGGAATATGGAGATCTCTTATGGTAGTAGGGAAATAAAATATGACCACATACATTTTTACAAGCAGAATTTGAAAACCCTTCTTATGGGGATTAAAAAAAATTAGGTTTACGTTTAAAATTTCTAAATGGCACATCCTGTGGACCAACTCTGCTTCCACTTGCATGGTCATAAAAATCTCCACATAGCAAACTTTGGCCAAATCGGCCAGTATTTTTGGGCTGTATCGTCCTTACAAACAAAGACAGACATTGTATTGTGACCAATAAAAGACTATGACAATTTTATTTTAGGAAACCAGATTTTCATGAGAAATTCCTTAAATTTATTGCGGTAGGTATATAAAAAAGCGTAGATTTTACATTCTATTATGCAACTCGGTGTTCCTACAGGAATGTATGTTTCGTTTACATACTTTATGTTTGGTATCGAAACAGAAAACCGTCCACGTTGCAGATAAACTAAACTAAATGAACGGCATACTGCATCAAAATACACGAAAATGCAATCGTAACCGTTCCAAAAACAAACAAGGACAAATTATGTTCACAATTTGAAACAATATTTGCCGAGGTGCGATTCACTCATGTATTCGGGGTGTTGCGGTTCACTTGATTGAAACCGATTGAAATTTATTGGATAATCGTTAATGCTAATACCTACCTTTTTTGTAAATGTACGTAAAGGCTTTGAAATGGTAATTCCAGAATAATTTGAACCATTGAATTTTGTCCAGCAAAATTAAGTTCTCGTCGCATTTCGAGATGATATAAAGTTTCATTTTTCCTTGTACAGCTATTTGCACCTATAAAGCTCGAAACAAAGAAATAAATGAACGTAACATCCCCTTTTATGTTCCATATTTCTCATTTATGGGCTATCGTTGACTTTTAGTACTTATCAGATATTCAACACATTTGTTTATTGCAAATTTTCCAACGTGGGCGAAAACTTCATAATCCTCGGCAGCTGTGTTATTGCATATCAAAGTCGATTACATCTCTGTCACCAATTAACAATCGCTCTGT
Organism: Pycnomerus fuliginosus; assembly: GCA_963924575.1. Classification (NCBI taxonomy): domain Eukaryota; kingdom Metazoa; phylum Arthropoda; class Insecta; order Coleoptera; family Zopheridae; genus Pycnomerus; species Pycnomerus fuliginosus. The sequence continues at coordinate 11,244,762 of OZ004617.1, read as the reverse complement.
TGCTATTCGAGGGGTTTTAAAGAATCAATTCAGTAACTGTTTGTTTAACCGTAGCATGACCAGGGAAAATGTCAAATGGACGAGCTTTTCAGTTTGTTCGGGTTTGGTCTGTAAACATGAAACGGTTTCTAATTCAACTCGCTCGTGTTTTAAACATATGCTGCGGAATCCGCCTAAAGAACGGATATTAATTATGCCTGCTTCACGTCGCTAGACACTACGAGTTCGAGAAGCGAAGACGTAACATTTCACAAGAATAAACGTCACGTTCACTGCCACCACTTCAATGGTCTTTGTTAGCTCTGTTGAAGCTGCATATACACATACACGCTTTGATGATTTGATTATTTCAGCACGTGTCAGGCTGAAGGAAAATTAACGAAAACCTAAACGGAAGTTACAGATGAACTCGAACCGGTGACATGCAAAAGAAATGCGTAGCACGACGATTGCAATCAGCGCTCAAACGGGAACTTGGAATCTGACATTGTGAGAATTCAACCCACATTTCTTGGACTAAAAAAAATGCAATTCCTCTGCTGCTTCCATTTAACCGCCAACATCGAATCGAATTTGTTGGGTACGGGTTTCAGAGAATGTACGTGGGGGGAAATATTCGTAGCCGTCGAGGCGTCGAGTGCATAATGTGGGATGACGATAAGATATTCCTGGATAAGATGATTAAAGCTCTGTTGTGAAGCTCATTTATGTATTGCGATTACGTCGTGTACCTAATTACTTAACATAGGTTTTCCCTAATTAATCATACCTAAACATAATATTAGATAATAAAAGTTGCAAACATTCAATTCAAAATTCAAACAACATAGGTAGCAAAAATTACTACACAATTCCTCAATTTATTGTCAATTTAGGTTCATTTCGGTATTTAATCGTTGCCATTAAAGTTTTACTGGTTTGAATCGGTCCTAGCACAAAGATAAACGGCGGCAAAAACTTTTATTTCAATTGCTGCCTATTATTCGATTAGGTAACTCTTTTTTTGTGAAAATTATGCTGGTTTTGTTAAAACAATGTGGAAATTTTGCATAACATAACAATTCAAACCTACGAAACATACCCGACGGCCACGAGTTGAAATAAATAACTTTGTTTTAAAAGTTTTAAAACAAAAGCCAACGTAAGATGTACATCACATCAATGCGATTTGTATCCTCCTAGATGTTTATTTTGTTGTAGGTGCGCATATAAAGATTTTTTGAATTAATTACTCTTTTCTGCACCTATGTATATAGTGGTAGTGCCTCTCATTATGCTCTAGTGTACATATGTAATTGAAAGATATTTCTCAATGTAGTGTAACAGCTGATTTTTTAAAACAGATGAAATTTTATGGAATAACATCTAATAATAATGAACGAATTAGAATCGGCCGTGGAATAGTCAGTTATAAGTTGATGGCTAAACGGATTCGATATTCAACACGGTGGAAAGTGAGTTTTAATCTCCCCACAACCATATAAAAATGGGAGGTTATTCTACAATCACTCCAAAATTCGAAATTGAGATAACACCAGATCTTTACGTTTCAAGGTCCCAGAATCACAAAAAAGTGGTTTTAAAAAAATGTCGGTGTGTATTTACCTACGTATGTACGTATGTAACGTACGTATGTGACCAAGATTCTTCGAAAACTACCGATCAGATTTTCATGAAATTTGATAAAATTTGGAATGGGGGTTAGTGTTGGCCTTCGAAATTTCGAAGAAGCATTAAATAACACGCCGCCCCAGTCCAAACTACTGGATCGATTTGGCTGAAATTTGGTAGCCATTGCCAGCCGAAGAGCTGATTTGATTTTGGTGACAATCGGCTTACAGCAAGTGCCATTTTGACATATCAGATTTGAAATTTGATTAATAAGCTCTCATTTTCTTTATCTGTACAAGAAATGTCTTGAAACGTTTTAAGGTTGGTGGAGTAAGTTTTAGGTTTAGCAGGTAGGATTATTTTAAGGGTTGTAGATGCCTTAAGGTTAAGGGTGAATTTAGCCCCTTCATGTACAGAAAGTTTTTTCAATAAACAAGGGTGGTCCATAAAATGGCATGTCACAAAATGTTTTTGTAAAGTCTAAAAAGATAATTTGCTTTTTTGCAATCTTATCACTAGCAAAACGTTCTTACAACTATCATTCTGATGAAACGAATTCAAGTTTAAGAGCAAAACGTTTGGCCGACACATTATTTGACAGTCTCTGAAGTCTAAAATGTATATATTTTTATATATTTATAAAATGGGGTACATGAATTATTTCTGAAATGATAAAGTAAATAGGTATAATTTCTGGTTCACCAATACGCACACAAACGAAGAAAAATTGAAGAAGAAATTCGATACACTTTAATAAACAAGCATTTGACGTCGCCATAGGGTTTCAGTGCATCATTAAACCCGGAAAACTGACGTCATCGGCGATTTTTATTAGAGATGAAACGGATATCCGGTTACTATCCGGTATCCGGCCTATCCGGCCCCTTTTCTACTATCCGGCCGGATACCGGATAGTGACCTGATATCCGGCCGAAGCCGGATACTTACTTCAAAAATAAAGAAGGCTACAAAATCAAATTTTTATTTTTAATTTTACAAGTTTAATATTTATGATTATGATTATGATTATGATTATGATTATGATGTAAAATTTTTATGATTCAGCGATGCGATTGCACACTTGTACACACTTTTCTGAAGTTTTTAGATAAAATTGTATTGTACCCCACCATGCACGACCATTACTCTCTTTATCACCTGTTAGCATTTCCTTTTCAGGGACAACTGGGCTGGGATTACCCGCTTAACCCGCTACCACACACGATTCACCTGATCGAGTTGCATCGTGTTATCTCGCGCTGCGCCGGCTGTACTCTACCTACTCATTAGGGTGTATCGAAAAAAAAGAATTTTGGAATTTCGTTTTGTAATAGTCACTTATAATCTCATAAGAGCATTAATTCTTTCCGGAAATTTTTGGAGTGCATTCCAACAACGTATTAATCGGCCCGAGTGGAACACGAGGGCCCGATTACGTTGTTGGGATGCACGACTAAAATTTCCAGGACATGAATTAATGCTCGAATGCAGATTCGGTAAGAAAATAGCAACGATACAGCCACAGAAATGGAATAGAAATAATTTTTGACATTTAATTTGACATAAAAATTTCCACTTATTAATTTCGTTTAGGTTGGTCTAGATAGGTATCAAAGATTTCCAGGAAATCCTCGAGTTGCCATGGTAAACACACAGAAATCAATTTTTCTATTGGCTATAATGATTAGTATCGTGCGATTTTCGCCAAAAGAAGGTTTATTTAAGTTTTTGCTATAGTTCTACGTTTTCAGCCCTCTACCGCCCCTCAAATATTATGTTATTTTGAAATCTCAAGTTTACAATGAAATTTTTTTTGAAATGCTACATTTATTGTTTTTCTGTCACTAGTAGGCTCGGAGTAGATTTTAAAGATCACTAACAGCCGTTTTTTTATCTCTAGTTTTTAGCTACCTACTAGATGGCCATTGCATTATAGTTTCAAAAACAATTACCTCATCACGCACGAAAATATAACGTCTGAACTTTAGACGTCAAACCAGTAGTGTCATAAATTCTGTCATGCATGCACCAGCAACTTGATTAATTAAAGTTAATTGTCGTTGAAACTATATGGCAGTAGGTAGCTAAATTTAACTAGAGATGAAAAAAAACGGCCTTTAGTGGTCTTTAAAATCTACTCCGAACCTACTAGTGATAGAAAAACGATAAATAATGAATTTAAAAAAATTATTCGCTGTAGACTTGGAATTTCAAAATAACCAATATTTGAGGGGCGGTAGAGGGCTAAAGATGTTGAACTATAGCAAAACCTCAAATAAACTTTCTTCTTAGGATAGTAAAAGGTAAGTTTTGGCGACTATTACAAAACAAAATTCCAAAATTCTTTTTTTTCGATACACCCTACTACTCATGCCTCAAGTGCACATATTTTTGCGCGCTAAATTCAAACCGTATAGTTGGCCGGATATCCGGCTATCCGGCCAGAGCCTCGGCCGGATATCCGGTATCCGGTATCCGGCCAAAATCACTATCCGTTGCATCTCTAATTTTTATCAATTATTTTCTAACATGTGCACGGGAGATTTTCTTGCCTTGTTTGTGCCTTGATAATCTGATACGAAGGAAACAGAAAACAAGCGTAATCCTTTCCTTTTCTCACATAGGTCATACACAATGAATCGCTCTCAGTTACACTTCTTACATGTGGGAACCATTTTTCATGTAGTGCTTGATAGACTTCCAGCCATCTAGTTATAGGTATATACAACATATTTGCTTAAACCCTAGGTATTTTGGCGTCCTTATTCTTTATCTGTATGCGTAATAAAAAAAATCATTCATGATCCCCATTAGGAGCTTGTCACATTTGAAAGGTCTTTAACGGGTTTCGACTTGTATGTATCTAGGACAACTGCGTTGTACCTACGTACGCTACGCTGTATTTTATTTACCAAGTTAGGTGAAAGCAAATCAAATCAAAATAATGTGATTAAACACTCATCATAACATATTGACATTATTTGGCTAATTAGCAAAACCGTGTAAATGTGTATATTATCTATAATATAACAATTACGGTAATCATTTGTGGTGATTTTAAATACAGGTCAAAATGTCAATTGAATTTGTAGATTTTAGCATCAGCATGTAAATATGAAGGATTTAATCTGGGTCTCGCATCAGATTAGACTATCATGGAACATTGATAGAGTTTTAACGGCTTTGGTCAATTAGTTCTTCCCTCCATCACTATTAGTTTTGTCCCAGGATTGCTGCAATTAGTAGGTCAAGTAATGTCTTAAATTACATTCGCTCCATCTCATTCGGACTTTATAATGCATCAAATTTTCTGACACACCAAAGTCCTATGTAGCGTGCCTAATCCCTTGATTCTGTAACTTTTAACATCAATGTTAAGCAATGTTATAATGGCAAGTGACATCATAACATTGCTTAAGATACATTCTTTCTCTCTCGCACATTTTTAAGAAATATTTTTTTTTAAGTGCTGGAGGAATTTTACAATTCTGACTCAATAGCACCCTAGAATATAATGAAATACGTCGTGTGCAATTTTGATTTTTAGAATTTTTAGAATAGAACCATATTTGAGGCAAGTCTATTGAGCGCATTTTGAGCGAAAATTTTCGCTCAATAGAAATTCTGACTTCAAATATGGATATATTCAAAAAAGAAAACTGCACATAACATATTTCTTTGTATTCTAAAGTGCTATTGAGCTAGAATTGTCAAATTCAGATAGGACTTTAAGAAAACAAGGAAATGTTCGAAAGAGAAAAAATCTCGCTTTAACATCGATGTTAAAAATTACAGAATCAACAGGTAGATTCGATTTCATTATTATTTAGGCATGTCTCAATGACGTTCCAGTATTTAGTTTTTGTCTTATTATTTTGCTGTTCAGGGCTATTCAGAAAATATGTTATAACGGGAGGCTATGGAAGCAAGTAAATCGCAATCTGTCGAAAGAACGCTTGTCTGAAGTTAGTTGGCACAGTCCTAAGGTAAAATGACATATGACATGTCCTGTACGAACTAACATTAGACAGACGTCCTTTCGACAGATTGCGATTCATTTGTTTCCATAGCCACCCCTTAGCACATATTTTCTGAATATCAACTTATAACATGTTGGACGTTTGTCCAAAGTTAGTCCGTACAGGATATGATATCTGTCATTTTACCGGTTACTTGTTTGTCTTCTCTGTCATTTCATCTGAGGAATGTGCCAACTAATTTTAGACAGGCATCCTTTCGATATATTCACTTCTTTCCTCCCGTTATCACACATTTTCTGAGCAGCACTGTAAGTTGCATCCAGGTTGCATGCACTTCATTACGACACTAGTTATTTTGATCTACGTACTGTGTCGGGTCATATCTATAGTCATAACCTATAGTATGAAACTGAAGGTCGATAAAGGCTTTATCAGTGGGAAAAAATTCCAAGCAACTCCTCTAAAAAAATTAATCTAACATTTGAGGTGTTGCTGGACAGAGAAAACGCAAGAGAAACTACAGGTTCCCAATTTTCGAATCGTTCGAACTGTTTCGTATGCGATGTTGCTAGGCAGCCGCCAATCAGATGGCGCGTACATTAGTGATTCCGCATACGAAACGGTTCGTCCTATTCGAGAATTGGGCCTCTGGCTTTAATGGAGTAAGCTGAACTCTATTTATAGAGGCAAATTGGAAATTAATATGTATTATGCATTCACTTCAACAAAAGTTTGTTTTGATACTTTATAAAATGTATTGTTGTTGAAAATCGAGCATCAACTGTTTGGAATGCCTCTTGGATGCCATCCAGAGGGTCTGTTTAGAATAACAATAAGAAGCAGTTGATTGAAATTTACTTGGGAATTTGGCCATTAGCGTTTTCTCGATGAGATAGAAGAGGGACTAACGAAACGTTCGCTTCGGTAAATCGACCCCATTGAGATAACAAAGTGTTTAGAATTGAGAAGAACACGAAAATGCAGCGTGCAGTAAGCGGTAGGGACGCCATAAACTTTAATACCAAAATAAAATCACGCTCATCACTTCGAAGAGAGGCTGCAGTTTGCTATCGCTATCATCGACCCTTGATCGCGGTATTGTACTACGTGATTCCATTAGCTTAGGGCAATATACCTTTCTTCTGCCTCTATTGGTGCTGGAGAAATCCACGAAAATACGAGCTTTGCCTTATAATAAAGAACCATAGTATACCAATATTTCAGTCGTTGGATTTTATTATAAAGTATGAGCGGGGATCATTTCGGATTTATAATTTCTGCAGAGAGAGCAACAATGTGAAAGGAAACGCTTCGCCAAGGGTAAATTATTTTGCTATGCATTCCTGCGTATTGGAGTTGCGAGGGTAGCGCTGAGTTCAAATAAGGATAATAAGATTAACAAGCTCGTGGCTCATGTATTCGACTTGGAGCAGCGTCTTTAAGATGAAGTTAATGGTAGAGCTCGTGCTTTATTGCCCTTAACCAGGAAGTCTATAATCCTGTGCAACACACTTGAAAAAGCTGAGATTAATTATTCCACCGCTGATACATTTTTAATCACGTTTGCAACATCCTTCAGAATGCGGTTTAAGAAATTTTCGTTTCGTTGCTCACGTTTGGCGATATCAACCACTCGAGTTCAAAATTATCCTGTATAAGGCAATTATCGGATAAAGGCTTAGGTACTGATCACTGATCAGTTAATATAGAAAACTTGAAGAAAAGCTCTTTATGTATTGGATTTATATTTATATTTTGAGTACCTAATCGAAGTGTCCCGAAACCGCTCGCTGCCTTGAAACTGCAACAGCAGTTAACGGGTTCTCTTTCTTCCTTGATCAGAAAGCTTAATCTGCAACGCTTGCGCCTGCGTCAACACTAATGGTCAACCCCAAAAAATTGTCACTAATTGTATCCCCGGATAAAAAATTAATTCAGATGGCTAGGATTTATGAAATTAATTATCAGCAGGGTGCGTACTGCGTAGGCTCTATATAAAGATTTCAGCGTGACTATCCATCACGGTAATCTCGTGGCAGCAAGACACGGCTTATCTACATCAAGTCCTAAGGTTGAACGGCTAATTTAGCCCGTCTGGGTCTAAGTTACCTCAACGGTAATTGTTATGGGTGCAGTTGTTGCCCGGAACAGATGCTGCTCGTTTTAATTTCACAGACACGGTTTGGTCCTGGGAATATCCTAAATAATATTATCCCGGGACATTAGACAGAATATTCAGTCAATTAACGGACCCATCAATATGAATCATCGCTCTAGTAACCTAGACAATGAAAGAAATCCTACAAGTTTTCCTCTGCAGTTAATTGAAATTCTTACTTATGAATTTGTGATGTAAAATCAACAATTAATCAACGACAATGTGCATGCGTAAGTATGCTTTAGTGTACGCTTATTTGCGACAACTTATACTGAAATACACTCACGTTCACGGCTAATAACGTTTTCATAACCTGTTAAGAATTTAAAGCTCGTTCTGTGCCATAATCATGCCCCTGGGATCGAATCTCCGTCATTTTCCATTAAAATTAAAATCCATCAGAGTCAAAAGAAAAATTTTGTAAGTAGTAAGTTGCAAGCATACTAACTACACTTTAATTTTCCCCCGTGGATCTTAATCGACTCGGAGTCGATTCAGTTCATATAGGCTCATCGTATCCAATAAACTTAGAAGGTACGTTAAGCATTGGTCAGGAATAACAATAATTGACCTAACGCTATACGTATCATTTAGCGCCTATCCCGGCGCCTCCACCATCCTTAACAATCATCTGCTCTGGATGGAAACCTATTTCTGTCGGTGATTACTTTCTTTTTGTATATTTTCGATTTTGTAACATGTAAATAAATAATTAAACCATGCTTAGAGAAGACGGCATTTACCTAGTCAATAGCAGAGATAGAGATATCCTAAAACAATAATTTACCTAATCAGATTTCTTGTGAAAGCCACCTGTATGTTTGTCTGAAATTAATTATTGCTAGTGCCACCCACAACTAGTAAGTTATCTTCAAGGAACGTTTGTTTAATAGTTATGGAACACAGAAACTTATTGTAGTTTCCTATATGTATAGCAATATACCTTACAATAGGTACATTCCACGTGAACTCGGCCACCTTTTGACAGCCAATTTTATTTTATATCCTATTGTGATCAGCATGATATATATGCGTTTTAGAACGACCAAATGACATATTTTCACCCTTCATAACTTATAATCTGTCCGGGATCCACACGACCGAGATTCACCCGATTTCCATGGCGATTCATTGTTGACAACAATGATTAACCATGGAAATAGGGTGAATCCCGGTCGTGTGGATCCCGGACAGACCATAGTTGATGGCAATATACAGGGTGGATTTTTTTGAAACATTGGTTACGAATAAATTTTTTTTTCAAAAATGTTCAATCAAAATAAAGGAAAGATCTTTTAAGTGATTCTTATAAAAGAATAGATACTCTTTTCGACTAGTGTAACCATTTTTTGGTAACTGTTTGAATAATACTTGAAAATATACATACGTAATATTACGAAGGCGTAGAGGGGCCACATTTTTTAACATAGCTTTTTAATACAAAATTGTCGATTTGCACTTGACAATTGTCGACCGGATGGAAAATTGTCGACTCGCACTCGACAATTGTCGATCGGGTCGTCAATTGCCGATCGGGTCATCAATTGTCGGTCGAGACGTCAATTGTCGATCGGGTCGACAATTGTCGAGTGCGAGTCGACAATTGTCGATTGCCAGTCGACAATTGTCGAGTGTGAGTCGACAATTGTCGATCGGGTCGACAATTGTCGAGTGCGAGGCGACAATTTTGTATTAAGAAGCGAATCTTAAAAATGTGGCCCCTCTACGCCTTCGTATAATATACATCTAATTTCTCGAAAATTTTTCATGTAATTAGGGCGTAGAGTAAAGGTGTGCGACTTTTTTCGTAGTACGCGAATTGAGATTAAGAAAGGAAATATTTTTGAAGTTCCTATCATAACAGTTTACCTGTGTTTCGGAAATTAATTTCTGAGTTGCTTTTTTCTACACAGTGATGGCGATTTCACCTTGAAGTGCTTTTGTTTCATCTTTTCTATAATTCCTGTTTTTTAAAACCCCTAGTTGTTCCTCACTGCTAATTACTACTATATATGTACTTATAAGTTGATGTAACATGATATTATTTTGAGTTCAACCTTTTTTCTTTTTCTCTTGTTTTCGTTAACAAGGGCGGGGTGGAAGACTGGGCCAGTATGCAAGAGTGCAAACCTTGCATGCTGCCTGAACCCCGTCCTTGGGATTGCGAATGCCTCCAGCTTATGTTTCAAGTACCTATTTTAATTTTGTATGTATTGAACGAGACATTCAGCAATAAATTATATTATTATTATTATTATTATTATAATAGTAATAGTCCTATTAAACCATGTCCAAGCATAGGTGTGTTTGATGTGTTAGATGTGTTTGCTCTACAGAAAAAATATTCAGGACTAATCCGGAAAAATGTTTCTAGTAGCTTTTCTGTTTCATCTCAAATGCATTAAAGCGCGATCGAAGAAAAAATGGTATGTGCAACACGTAGGAAAATATATATTTCGGAACTCTGATGGGTACTAGCAATCTTCCATCATCGTCCCGGAATATAATATTTCTCCTGCTAGTTACACAATATACTACTTTTATAAAATTTGAGATTTTTCTGCTTCCATGGAAAATAAGGAGGAACCCTCAAATATTTCCTAATGACGTAGGGCTTGGCTGAACTTATTCTGCAAGATTCTTGGACAATCAAGAAAACATACAAATGAAGCAGCGCCAGCGCCGCATAAAGTGATGAAAAATAATCCTGTGGAAAAAATGTAATTAAGTGTAACGCTGGTCTCTTTATTAAATTTGTTAATTATACTCTAACTTCCTTGCAACCATCAACCAGTAATTTATACCTCTATTTTTTTAAGGGAGAAGGTTAGCGGCTCTGCTCTGTAAATATTTTATATGAATTCACATTATGAATCCCCTCTTTGATGGTTTCCACAAAAGAATGTTTTTAAAAGGAGTGATTTATTACCTTAGTCGAAAGAAAAATGGATTTCTTTATAATAACATAAATTAGAGCGAGAATTATTATCTAATATGTTTTATCAATTTTTCCCAAATTAATTACCAAGTAGTCAGGGTAGAAATATATCCCTTTATCAAAGTGTTAAACTGTTTACGAATTATCACCTTTCGTCATTTTAACATAAAGAACGTATACTCACGCAACTCGATCTAAATAATTAGGATTCGACGGTATTTCAGACCACGAATGCAGAAGGGAGTTATAACAGAAAATTGAATGGCAAACAAATGGAAAATTAACCCTAGCGTATAAAGTTTGTACAAGACGACAAGTTTAATTCATAGAAACAAATTGTAAAGGAATTCGTTTAAGTTTGAGCAAAAACCGTCGCATTAACACAATCGCTTTGTGCTTGTGAGTCTTCACTTCCTCGATGCCTCTTCAGCTGTATCTATCATCAAAAGCTTGGAAAATAAATTGAAGTGTCGATGCTGATCTTTCGACGGTTAATCAACATTATATTTCTGAATGGAATCTATCGATTTATGGCCTATTTTCAGAACAACTCATCGCCTAGGATATATACATGCAGACACTCCAGTACAGTACAGAAAAATTGTTAAAGCTAAGTTCTTTCTCTCTCGCACATTTTTAACAAATAAATTATTTTCCAGAGTGCTGACGGAACTTTACAATTCTGGTTCGATAGCACCTAGAATATAATGGAATACGTTGGTACAGTTTTCTTTTTAGAATATAACCATATTTGCAGTCAATAGAACGCATTTTGAGCGAAAATTTTCGCTCAATAGAAATTCTGACTGTAAATATGGATAGGTATATTCAAAAAAATAAAACTGTCCACAACACATTTTTTGTATTCTAAGTTGCTAGAACTGTTAAAATCCGCCAGGAATTTAAGAAAACAAAAAAATATGCGAGAAAGAAAAAATCTCGCTTTAGGATAGCCTTAGAAAAATGGGAGGTTACTGCAATCACTAAAATTTTCGAATTTGAGATAAGACCAGATCTATACGTTTTGAAGTCCCAGGGACCCAAAGAAGTGGTTTTAAAAATCTGTCTGTATGTATGTGCAGCCCAAACTACTGGACCGAATTGCCTAATAAGTTTTCTGATATCTTGACAAGTATTTTCCCTTATAACAAATTGGGTAATTGATCCACAAAAAAAGTCCTTTAACAAATAATGTCTGCTTTTTAATTCACTACAAAACGATGGGTCAATAAATAAAAAAGTTAGCCAGGTGTTTCCACTGAAACTGAAGCACCCTGTATGAAGTCTTTTTATTATTTTAATGAATATTTTCAACTGCGTTATACGTAAACTTGAAAAAGTGTAAGAAGTACATAGTTGTCCATAAGATTCTGATGAGTCACTATGTACTTCTTAGACTTTTTCAACTCTACTAGTACTAAGTAAGTGTTAGCTAAACCGGATAAGTGCCCTTAGAAGGAGCATAAAAACTACCATTAGTCTCTTGTTCTTATATTAAATAATAAAAAAGTTAAAAGTCCTTGGAGTTCTAAAGTAAGACATAAAAAGTCCGTATAAAGGAATAAAAGAAAACTATAAAGTATCCTGCTGTATATAGAAAAACTGAGGGGGTCATAAAAGTCGGGAACAAAATTTTGCTGTTGATGGGCAGCGGCGTCTTCCAATCACCCAATTACGGTTTAATAAGCCGGCTCATCGGCTAAGAAAACGATTTTCTCTCTAAACAGTTGGATTTAATTAAACAAAAACAAATTGTTCCATTATAGTTTGCATAGCGAACCCTATAATTAGACAAATCCCCTCTGTTTCGGTTAGGACTGATTACTCAACTACATTAAGCAGATTTGACTGGCCCAACTGGGCTTAAGCGATTATTTCTGGGCCCTCTCACAAGACATTCCTTTAAGTCAACAACAGTCATGCGAGAAATATGAGCGTTTAATCAAGTCTATATAAATTTTTCATTGTTATGAGTGTTATGACCAAAAGCGACATGTTATTCTTTAGTGGATAATTCCTATAGTTACTGACTTGGTATAGGACAATTGGCGGTTCTTAAAACTGAATTGCGTCTCTTCCACTTTTATGGTCTGTAAAAGGGGCTATCACTTTAAAAGTAATTTTCAAGACGTGTGAAATAGCGTTGCTGGAAATTCATTGTGAACGCCGTTTTAATTAGACTCTTACACGCATGCACATAAAATACATATCTAACAGTACGGTCGGAACTTTGTTGGCATCGAAACTATCCTAATGATTTTTGAGCACATAATTCAACTTACAAGAAAGAGTTCACTGTGTTACTTAAGAGCGAGTAATAAACGGTGGCATTCTCGCTAAACGCCTATACATATTTTTGAGACTATAGGTAAGACTATAGGTATTACTCTCTTTCCCCTACTCCAACTGTACAAGTGGGAAATACTTCATAACCCGCGTATGCAGTAAGAACATTTATTAAATTTTATAATACATATGGTACAGTAGAAAATTAAATCACGGATATGTACCCTATATTATTTTCGATTCGACGAAGAATGATGTCTTGATTAAATATTATGCTGTTGCAAGCTAATTTATCGATAAAATTTTGTCTTGGCAATGAGGTTTGCAAGTAAAATCATAGGAATAAAATGTTTATAGTGGTGGCTATAGCTATGCACGGAAAAGTGCATAGTTAAACTTCATTTATTGCTTCACACGTACCTACCTATTTAACTTTTACCTATTACAGCTTCTTTTATTGTACAGTGTTATCACTTCAGCGAGATGGCTGTTGGTTTGAAAATAAAATTGAGTATAGAGAAGTCGTCGTTGTTATAAACAGACATGATGTGCTTTAATAAAAACTATTTTGAAAAGAAATGCACTTTAAAAGTTTGTCGCTTGGCTTGTCAAAATGTTCAAAGGAGATAACAACAATCAGCGCAGCTTGTTATTTGAACCAAATCAAGCGGATTTCTAACACCCATTGTTAAAAGTTCATGTCATTCATGGAGCAAGTATATTATTATGATCACCGTTTATGACATCAATTAAAAGCCTAATATCGAAAGCGTAATTTTGATGTCATAAATCATGTGAGTAGGACTGAGGTGCTATATATATATACATTTATTATTCATTTACGTCCGCTATAAGCTGAAGCACTATGGTTGCAGGAAATTTAGATGTTACAATGTTTCCCGAACTGTTACACCTAGACTGTGACAGCCCAGTGACATTTCACCATCAGTGGCGTGCTGGTAATAATAAAACTACAATTTTTTTTTCTATTTGAATAGTAGCTGTTCAAACGGGGTAAAAGACACAGTGTATTTTATTTAATTACTTCGCAGTAATGTGTAGGTACTATTATAAATCGCACTATTTTTGTAATAGAAAATTTATAATTTTATTTTAAGGAACACGCCACTGGTGAAAGAATGCATTGTCACTTAGCTGTCACATTCTTGGGGAAACAGTTCAGGAAACATTGTAATCCTGAAGTTCTTCTAACCTTTCAGCTTATAGCTGACAGGCTTATTATTTAGGTATAGGCATGACAAGATTTGAATTCTTTGGCTGAAACTGAACGAGTTCATTTTGAAAGAAAATTTATGTAACACGTGACTCAGTAGAAGGGATTGTGATTTGGGGTAACAAAAACGGCAGATTCAACGCCTTTTAGACTAGTCGGCAGAGAAACCAAATTTCAGTTAAGTCCCATTAGCGCGTTTTTTGTGTTAAAGGGTTTATTTAGGTGTACATTTTAAGGAATCTGATTTGCGTAAATGAATTCCGACCGGAAGTTGGTAATTTCTGTTCAGAAAGGTAATTTTTTTCACGTACTGAACTATAACGGTGAAACTGCTGATAAACTCGTCGAAATGAAAGACACCATTACATTTTTCTATTCTGGGGCCAATAAGAGTGGCGTCAACCGCAACTTCTACCTCTAATAGTTTCGGAGATACAGCCGTTCAAATTTAGTGCAAAAATTACGAGAATCGCCTGAAAATGACTAGGTATACTTTTTAAACCTTGACTCGTCAAATATTTGCGGGGCGAAAAACGCATATTTTGCTGATTGTTATAGCATATTTGAATACGGTGCTCGTTTGACGAGACAATCAACGCAGCGTGACGTGGTGTGTAATTCAATACAGGTAGGGGTATACAGGGTGGGTAATTTTTCGATGCTCACCATTGGGATCTCCTAAACGGTAAAAGATACGGGGTCGATTAAATTAGAGAAATGTTGCGCTATTTCTTGGCGATTAAGAATCTGAAGAGAATTCCCCGATATTGACAAGCGTTCCTGAGTTATCACAAAAAATCTGAAAATTGCCAATTTAAAGAAAAATTAATATCTTCCCAACGACTGATGTTATTTAAATGAACCTTGGAACTTTTATATTTTTGACAGCTGTCAATTGAATGGTATTGACAGACATTTTCTAGGCCTTTTTGATTTTGAATAAAGACTGTCAACTTTTCTTTTTCTTATGGGCGCCATATTGAATTTTAACACCACCGGATACACCAAAAAATTAGCTTCTCAAAAATGTAACCAACATGGACGTTTTTAAAAAAATATGTGAAAGCCCGAGTCACACGGCCGCAAGACGTATTTTACTACTGTTGAATTCAATTGTTTTCACATGTTATAAGAGATTGAAGGAGTCGGCGTACTTTTTTGCAATTTTTTTTTGTCTAAGTTTAGGCTGATTTTGCAAATTATTCCTACCAATTTTCAAATTCTGACATCTGTCAAAAAAGTTCATGATGAGTACATCTTTGAAAAGCCAATTTTTTTATGCATTTGATACTGTCAAAATTCAATATGGCGGCCATAAAAGAATCAAAAGTTGACTGTCGTTATTCAAAATCTAGAGGGCCTAGAAAATTTCTGTCGATGCTATTCAATTGACAGATATCAAAAATATAAAAGTTCCAAGTTTCATTTAAACAATATCAATCGCTAGGAAGATATTAATTTTTCTTTAAATTGGCAATTTTCAGATTTTCATATTTTTATGTGGTTCTAAACATGTTTAGGCCTCGAAAAAGCAATTTTCACGAATTTTTTTCTCAGAAACTAGAAGATACTGAACTTTCATTTCTCGATAAAACACTCATCTGTCCCTTGCTTACCACAATATAAAATTTGGTAAAGATTGGCCCAAGCGGTTGCCTTATTGAATAGGGTCCTTTTAATGGAAAGGTTTTTAATTTGTAAATAATAATAATGTTCACTGTAACTGACAGTTACTGGTTGCTAATAACGATTTGCAATAAATGTTTTTTGTCTGAAGATTTGAAAAACTGGTGTGGCCCCTTTACGTCATGATATACGATGGCGATCAAAAGTCTAACCAAGACTTTCCTCAGAGATGAGGCTTACGCCTACTTTTATTTACTCAAATAATGAGCTTTTTCGAAACTGACCTTCACTGTTGCGATCGTGACGCAATCTCTCCGACGCGGCGCCCTCTAGCGACAGCCTTAAAATCCTTACATTTCAGGAATCAATAGTTTGAATTATTAATATATTTTCTTCTTTCACTTTTAAATGCTTTCCACCTGCTCACAGTAAACAAAAGTGTGATTTGAAGGGGATCGATTCCCACACAATTACGCAAATTTTGTGCTGTCTCTGACCGCACAAAAAACAATGCGGTTCTTTCACCCCGCGGGAGCCGCAACCGAATTTTTTGCGTTAATTCGTTTTCCAGACAATTATCGGGCATGACGTATTATTCTCTCGGGTGTGAAAGAAAAATAATTGAGTTACAAAACAATGGAAAACAATACAACTCATTAAAATAATGGAAACGTCAGAAAATTATTATGTAGAACCACAAAAGCATCCTCTTTCCTCTGGCTATTATGATGAGGAGACAAGTCTACTGGTAATAGAAGTAAAGACCATCAAAGGACCGGAAAACCTATGCGAAAAATACGTTTTGCTTGTAAATCAATTACTTAATGGCCGGTATGAATAAACGCTAACAAAGCTTTTGCTTATAGTTCTATCCTTTTCTCGTACACGAAGAACTTATATTTGCATCCATTGTTAATGGGAGTATGATCATCTTGTAACACTTTATTCATACCAGCCAATGGCTCGTATGAATAAACGGTAACCGAGCATTTGCTCATAGTTCTATCCCTATCTTATGCAAGAAAAATGTGTATTTCTATCCTTTATTAACGCGAGTTTAAGCATCTTGTAGGTAACTCTTTATTCATTCCACCCATTGTTTTACAATAATGTATGAATTGCGGGTACCTACCTACATTGTAATTTGTAAGCAAATAAGTAGGTATACCCTTCACAACTTATAAAGTGACATTTTTTTAAATTTCCAATTAGATTTGACCGTGCTCGGTATGTATGCATGGGTGTATGTTTTAATTTAGTGCAGACATCAAAGTTTGTCAACTTATTTCACATAACTTAATTAAGTTTCGACATGAGTCACCCCGGGCACGGCCAACTGCAATTATAGATTTTAAAAAAATGTCGCGTTATATTTTAGGGTCACGGTTTGCAATCAAACGTAAAGTACCTGGCCTAGGTTTTAATATACTAACATTTTTAAATGAGTTACAAAATTGCTGTATTTTTCACAAGGATTTCAATTAAACGCGGCACAATCCAATTTAGAAACTTTTCTAAAGTATCATTTAAGCGAACTTTGACCTTCTTTGTTTCTTATGTCGGATCACGCAACATGAAAGACGTTTGATTTTGCGTGTGTTCTCATTTGTTTAAGGATATCACAAACGGCGGGGATATTGGGTTCTGTTCTTGACAGTTCAATGGACCACTAAACCGCATTTCTGCTTTGACAAACACATGTCTGATGTCAAAATAAGCCTGGAAAATATTTATTTACCGACGTGAAGAATGCGTTTTAGGATCCTGGGGATGACGTTTCCGAGTGCGGTAAACAAAATAGATCGAGCCATTTTTGTGTACCTGAAACTTCTATCGGGGGTCGCATAAAACTTGGTCGCTTTATCTTCGTTAAATAGACGGAACAGTGCGGCCTGAAACATTGGATGAATTAAGTAAATGGCACATTTGGGCATCTTAAACCCTATAACAAGCTTTTAAACTTGTTTCTCGGATGCGCTAACGTCGTATTTTACAATCACTCTGTAAATGGCGCTAATCCAAAACTTGAAACCTAATTTACTAATTATACTATAAATTACGTCCAGACACGCATCGCCCAAATAAATCTGGTTAACATCAGTCAGTAGTCAGGCTCCCATTTTACACGGTCGATCCCGTCAGCCTATCTCATTAGCTGGGGACAGATGACCCTCCGTGTGACTAATCTATTTTTTTGTAGCCGCTATTTTTTATGAGAGTCCGGCACCTCTATCGTACAAAAATTTATTTCATATCAAGTAAACTTTATGGTAGGTATTTATTGCCAACACAACTCACGTCACATGTCTTCAAGAAGAGCCCTATGTTGAACAAGTTTGCCTTCTTTCAGTTTTGGAGATCTATGTACTATACTTATACCAGGTGTTTCACCGGACCGCGACCATAGGCTAATAACATGAAGAGTCTAATTAATTTTTTTCCTGCTCGCGAAAATTTGCTCCAAAAGTTTTAAGGATTCTTTCGAATCATATCATACCAAAATGGGGAATCGTCTAAACGATCGGCGGAAAAATTGTGTGTTCAACACGGTAAAAACCTAGTTAAACAAATAACTATTTTACAGATACTGTAATGCTGAAATGCTGCAATTTTAAACAATGTAAACAAAAAATATCGTCCAGTTTATGAACTGGAAAATTAGCGTTCCCTGATGCTGTTCCAGTGCAATATTTCAGCAATTATATGTATAGATAGTGCAGAATACTGTGTATAGGTACTATTATAATGTATAATTAACCTACTTAGTAGCCTAGTAGGTATAAGAGACTAGAAACATTTACCTGTTCACAAGTTTTTTTAGGCGCTCGACCGGAAAGTTAACCTTTCCGGTCAATTTTATGCCCGGGAAGTAGCCTTTCCTGGACTAGTCCGGGAAAATGAAAAATTAATTTTTCCGGTCAATTATAGGACCGGAAAGTCAACTTTCCCGGACTAGTCACTTACTAGCAAAAAAAACCGAATTCTCAGTTCAAAGATAAGTCAATAATGGTACGTTTTAAAGCTAGTAGTCAAAAAAGGGGTTTTTGAAAAATATGTCTGTGTCTGTCTGTCTGTCTGTCTGTGAGTAAACTGCAGCTCAAACTATTGAACGCATCAAGATGAAATTTGGCACACATATTCAGTGGGAAATTTGTAGTGCTGATTAGATTTTGGGCCACATCGATTCACGGAAAGTGTCTTAATGGTACATGAACTTTAAAATTTTAAATGCAAACCCCCATTTTTAGCGTCACCATATGTGAAAGCTCTTCGAATTCTGCTTCTGAAAATGTAGTCACACATGGTGCCTTTTGGCCAAAAAGCGGTGCCGGGAAAAAACCTATGTATATGGAATAATAAACATTATTATTATTATATTTTTTACACCGGATATGATGGCTGATTTTTTCCAAGTCGAAAACCTTTGTGCCATTTTTTCGAGTCATTTTAGTGGCAAAAGGGCCCATTTTCGTGTTTCTGTTGTAGCCCCTTTAATAAGGGCGGTTTAGCAAATGATGCTTAATACTTTTTTGAACCATTAGTTTGACAAAAAACGTCCATCACATCGAATTATGATGTGGATGCCGGGTGCCAGGTTTCAGATCTCTGCGTGCAACATTTGCGGAGTTATAAATTTTTTTGTGGTTTTCATTCCCTAAAACCCCCACTTCACCTTCAACAGACTTGAAAGTTGTATGTGTATATACCAAGTTTCAGAATTTCAGAATACGATACGGCTGGTTATACCTACATCTGTGTACAAAATTTCTGCTTTCGTTCTCAAGTTATGCGATGGACAGAGTAGTAGCGCATATGCTTCGCCACTAAAAATTATGCATTGAAGCTTTTGTATGAAGTACTCCATTAATCCACGATTTTCTGTACATTGACAATAAAACATAAGTAAACGATAAAGTTATTCAATGAATCATCAGGGTTTAAGTTTAAAAATACACTTATCGTAATATTCAGCACTTGCTTATTTACAGTATGTTAATGCAACTACCTCATACGTTTCATGTAAAAGACACATTTTAATTTCTAAGTAAAACGTTGAAAGCATCAGCACCCTTTAATACGCTTATAGAATTTCTGATATTATCTCCAAAGTACTTTCCCACTCATTTGCGGTGGAATTTTTCATAATACTTTTACGAGCCTCTATAAAAGTACGTCTTTCGGTATCTCTATCTCTATAAACCATAAACTATGTATTATGTTAATGCGCCTGTTTAGGCCCGCATTTCATAGATTGATACCGTCGAAAAGCATCAGAGACTATTAATTTGTTATCTAGGCTGACGATGCGGAGGAGCCACACGGCCACGGAATATTTCCAACTGCTCATTATCCGAAAAGCCATTAAAATGTGGGGTTTATTTAGACGCGACTTGACTCTACACAATTACGTTCAAAGCGGCGGCTGTTTGCGAAAAACTTCTTGTCAAAGTCAACTTGTAGAAAATTTTAAAAATACAAAGTGCAGAACACACAAACTCTTCTCCTTACACCCTCCGAACACACTAATAAGAAGGAAAGCTTGTCGGCTTTTCATTATGAAGCTGGCTTAATGGAATGTAATATATTCGTAATTATTCGCCGCGACGATTTTACATTCCGCTTTGATCATTCAAGTCAACATGCAGATTATTCCTAATCCAAGATGTTCCATCGACTTCCCCTGATCTAGTAAGCCTCACCTGTGACAGAAGTCAATTACTACGTTATATGGATATTTGCATCCTCCAAGCTTACCTTAATCGCTGATGAAAGGAGTGATTTGCAGATAAGATTCTCCTTATTTAAGGTTATAGAAATTCTGTTAATGCAACCTGAAAGGATTTTTTGGATTTATCGCCGGAATTAGGTATACCTAATAGAAGCGTGAATCTTTGTGCTCAAATACCTCCAGGGAGAAGTTCCTGGATTTGACAGTAAATAAACACAAAATTGTAAATTACTTGTTACGTATATCGCTGCTGTATATTGTATATACAAGCGGTATCTATCATACTATTATATAATGCAGTAGGCTCCGTTTGATATGCTAATTTCTATCTGAATCAAAGGATTCACGTTTGTGAATGTGTACTGAATACACTCGTTGGCAAACTAGGTTGAAACTATAGATGTGTCTTGGGATTTCTTATGTTTAAAACATCAAAACTCAAATAACACAATTCTTTCGCAAATATGAAATCTATCTCTTATGCGAGTATGTCAGTCTATTGGTATTCAAGTATATTCAGGTATCGTTAAGTTTAATGGCCAAGTATATTCTTGTTGAATTTAAATATATCTTAAGTTAGACCGTAAATTAATTAGCAAATTAGTTAAGTAATCGGATTTGGAGTTTGTTGTTGTTGCTTCTATAGCATTATGCTTATAGATGGTGAGTGTCGCAACATTGTTGCAACTTAATCAAAATAAATAGTAAAACCTACTCCTACGAAGGATTCGGTTATTAATTTTTACTTTTGTCATTTGTTGGCCTTATGTTTACCACAATATGAGGGTGATTTCGTCACCCACAAGAACCATCTTACCGTCATAATTACCCGCACTCTAATTCGAATACAGTGCAACAATTAAATTATTTATTTTTGCATCAATTATTCACAAAGAAAATTCAGAGGAAAACTGACAACGGCTGGATAATTAAATTGTCTTATGACAGTTTCAATGCTGTGTATGAAACTTCGTTGAACATGTGAAAGACGCTCTCGATATGTGGTTTCGATGACAAATGTACTTTGGCGATAAATAATGCTCAACTTCCATGAGTAATGAACGGAATGATCAGCAGAGTCTGCGGCTTGTCACACTTCGTGATGTCATTAAAATTCAGAAATGTACCCGACACTCAGCTCTATTATTTTAACTTAATTCACCGAGTCGAGGGTTTGCTCAGGGCTGTGCAACCGGATAGATTATCCATCAACCCTCAAGCCGCTTTCTTTTTATAAAAAGAGGGGGGATAGGAGGATACGTACAATATAATCTCCGTGAACAAGGGCCTTAAGCCGGCTAATTCAATTTTATTGCTGAAACAGTAGTTTTTGGATAGGGGTCTGATGAATTTCTCTTTTGAACAAAAATTATTATGCCCTTTCGTAGGGTAACGTGACAATATAATTTGAAATAAATTGCTGTAATCTGGATGTGTGTTCCTTGGCGCCCCTTAATTTATTCAGTAAAACTTAGGCTTACGACTAATGGGGTGCTTAATTAATGACGTGGTATGAGTCATTCTTGAATCAGATTAACAACATGTAGGTGGAAAATGGAAATCATTCGCCTTAATTATCAGCATCAGAATCTAATATAATCTCCCCGGGCATTATTAAATTATGTTGCACCTAATTTCTTATGTGCGCAAATGTATGAAGATTATTCTTTACAACTTCCAGAGTTCACTATATTAAATTGGCAAAACTTCAGCGACGAGTTTGCTGCGTGCTAGACGTTACATTGCAATGCAACATTACACCTATTGTTCTATCATAAGCTGAATATTCATCTCCTTTATTAACCTCCCCACAACCAATATAAAAATGGGAGGTTACTGCAATCAGTCCAAAATTCGAAATTGAGATAACACCAGATCTTTACGTTTCAAGGTCTCAGGATCACGAAAAAGTGGTTTTTAAAAAATGTCTGTGTGTATGTACGTACGTATGTATACGTACGTACGTACGTACGTATGTACGTATGTGAGCACGATTTCTCGGAAACTACCGAACGGATTTTAGTGAAATTTGGTATGCAGGTTAGTGTTGGCCTTCTGGTGAGCCCAGTTAATTTTGTTGCGAATCCGAAGATGCCAAGTGCCTTTTAGGCATGTAAACTATGAAATTTGACTGATGAACACTAATTTTTCTTTACAGCGCATGAAAGGTCTTAAAATTCTGTATCTGAAAGTGTACCCACACTTAGAGCCTTTTTGGCATAAAATCGAAAAATTCGAAGTATTGAGGAAACATTAAATAACACGCTACAGCCCAAACTGCTGGATCGATTTGGCTGAAATTTGGTAGGTAGAGATACCGTCACCCGCCGAAGAGCTGATTTAATTCTGGTGGCAATCCGAGGGCGGCAAGTGCCATTTTGGCATATCAACTTAGAAATTTGAATAATGAACTCCTATTTTCTCTATCAGCACATGAAAAGTCTTCAAATTTTGTTTTCAAAATTGTACTCAACCTTAATGCCCTTTTGGCAAAAGATCGTAAAATTCAGAAAACTCACAGAAAACACATTTGGTTTGGTGGAGTAAAACTTAGGCATAGTAAATAGTAAAATTTAAGTGATATTAGTGATAGGATTGGATCATTCACCAAGTGGGGAGGTTCCAGTCGCTTCCGTAGCTGCCCATTTTTTTTCATTGTAACCTCTCATTACAGGTTGTCCCAAAATTATAAGATAATTCATAATAATAGTTATCATCTAATTATTCAGTACACAAGTGGCTTGTGCTACTTGGGCAGGCTTTATTTATACGGAATATTTTTTTAAATTTCTAATTTCTGGTTGTTCTGCCCACCTAAAGAGCGTGAGTACATTTTTAGAAATAGAACTTGAAGACTTCATGTGCTGATAAAAATGGGGAGCTCATCTTTCAAATGTTTTCAAATAATTGGTCAAAATTCTTAAAAGTTCAAATTTTCACGAAGAATATAAAATGTTCGGAAACCATTATCTATTGAAAATAATGTTTATTGTTATTCTTTCAAAAATGGTTTATTGATACTACTTATTTTGAAAATAAAAATGTTCTTCAGCACAAATAATAATTATAGTTGGTAGCTGTTAAGTAGATATACTTAATCTCTTAATAGTTCTTGGTTTATGAGTAGGTGCCTAAACGGCGCGAGTTTAATTTCAAAGGTAATAAAAAATAGGAACATTCAATTAAAAGAAATCGTTAACTTTAATGTTCTGATGCTGAACGATCGTACAAAAAACTAGATGGTATAGCGTCAAAATTAAATTTCGAATGAGAGGAATTTTTACCGTTTGCATAAGTAGGAAATGTGCAGATGATTTTTACCTATCACGAGAAATAGATGATGAGATACGGCCCAATAGTGTCGGAAAATAAAAAATAATTAGATGTGTCTAAACTCAGTTTAAATTGTTCATTAGTTACGTGCCGGTGAATCGTGATTATCCAGACCCCGAAAGAGTTACGTCTACAATCAAAGTTTTTACCCCTCAAATCGATAGTGTATAGCTGTAGTAGACACACACACCTGGGAGTTAAAGTGGATTGTCGTGTCCAGTAATGAAGGGTGATGGACAAGGGTCAAGTGTTCCTACTTGAGCATAAGCATCATGCCGCACATGTATGACGAGCGATATGATGCTGGGTCGAGTGTTAGAATAATTATTAATATGCGATGTAATGTTAGAATAATAAATTACTTATGTTGCTTTACCACCAGTCGCCAGAAGAATGCTAAATATTCATGAAATGAATGCAAGACCGAATATTTTAAATATTTGCATGATAAAATGTCGCTTAACATTTCATTCATATTTTAGTCTTGTCCCGGTGGTCCTTTCGTAATTTACGGACCACGACTAGCGCATTGTTGCAGCAAAACATCCCTGTTTTTCTAAGAAATTAAGTGTGAAATGAAATATTTTCAAGTTGTTACCAACATTACCTACACATATACGCCAGCGGAAACATTTTCCATTTCTTTAACCTTGTCTAACTGGAGAATTTATTGCAGCAAGTACGATTTTGATCGTTCCTCTTGTTTACCAGAATAATCCTGAAATGGAAATGCGCATACTATTTACCGGTGAAATATAGACGCTTTCCAGATGTTTTCTTTTACATTTTTTCTCAATAATATATAAGTTAGAAGGAACCTACTTCCTTGATCAACATATTGAAAGATTGAGTTTTAAAGTTCGAAGGTTGAAAGGTTAAGAAGTCCTTCCGACGTATTCAATATGCGAGCTACCAGGAAAGAATACAAAAGTTTTCGATTCTGGATCAGAAATAGCTTAGCTATCTGATATGCGTGCTCAAGCAATCATGGTTCCTTCCTGCATACTCTCCTTCCAGACATCTGACAGTGACTGCCAATATAATAAAAAAATCCGGACATGTGAATCCATTCAAATCAATTCAAAGGTAATAAAAATATATAATTGCTCTGTCTCTGCACAGTAAAAGACAATCGAGATCAACTTTGCAATCATCCCTGTATTAAACGTGCGCGATTTTATTGCCGCCATAAGCGAAGTTATGTTTTTGTTGGCTTTAAAGATAACATTGCGCTTCATTAAGTTCCAGCGTAACCGCCTTTTAAATTCTTCAAATTAAATTGAGATGGGTATCGTAAAATGGCGGAAATTAACGTTTCTTAAATTGCACATTATGACCTCGAATAAGTTTTAAAAAGCATCTAGGATTTATTGACCATTAAAAATTTAACAATGAATGAGGTGCAGCAGGTTTCATATCAGACAAATCAAAAACGTGAACAATATTGCAGTGAGATTAAAGATTAGAGACATAAAGAAACGAAAATGTAACTATTTTAAGAATGTCTTTGTATGATGGATGATTCTAGAAACTGGCATATATGTTTTTTAAATGCTTGTGTTGTATTTTTATTATTAGTTAAGAAATAAATACTGGTTGTGCCATTTCATGGAATTGAAACTAAATGGTTGAAATTTAAACCTGGGTGGCTCGTTGGATTTTCCAGATGATGTTTGAAAGTGTGTGGTCGAGTGAGTAATAAGACGATTAGCTTTGAAAGCGCTACCACTAAAGCTTTTTAATCATAGAATTGCGAAAGGATACAATCGAAAATGCATTTTGTTGTAATTCTATCAAGCAAAGAGCTTTCTGCAGAGGCTCACACTGCAATGAATGTAATATGTTCAGAATACTGAAGCACTCTTCAATTTTCCTCCCTGAAACCTCTTTGTCTGTTTCAACCGTCCTGAAATTTCTTTCAATTAAATCGATCTAACTTTGAATACGGGCGCTTTTTGCTTCAAACATTATAAGCACATATTATGGAAACATTCTACTTTTTTAAACTTTAAAACAAGTAGGTTACGCTTATTAGAAAAGTATAATATTCTACATATACTTAAGGTGTTATTTACATATTGTCAATAATTTATTCCTTTAGGGTGTTTTAATCCAGCTTCGAGTTAACTGATCACGACATGACCAATTTCTTTCTCCCCTTATGCCGGATGAATTTTTATGCTTTAGTGATTACGAGGTATAATTGCGACTCCAGTGGTAATTTGTATAATTAAGGCTGGTATCTGTCATGCACCCTAAATTTTCTTGCATATGCGTGTAAATTATCGCCTCTACCACTAAGCAGAACACAATAAAGCATTTATCAAAGAATGGATATTTGAAATTAAGGATCAGGAGCAGTAGGTATATGTATTTTTTCTATAGTCGGTTAAAAAATTGGGCGTTGCAAATTTGAGATTTTCCCCTAGGTAGTAAAAGTAAATAATGATGTGATTTTTATGGTAAAACTGTACTGACGAGTGAATATTTAAAGAAAATTTACAAAAATAACACCTGGTTGACAGTTTTAAAACAAACAATTATCAAAATTTTTATTTTTAATGATTCGTAATTACTTGAAAAGTGTTAATTTATGCCGCAAGGAGCTGGCTGAGAAAAAATAGCATTCATACTTTGGCAAAAAAAAGTGCTATTGGAGCCCTGCGCAGCTATAAACTTTGCCCGCGTTCTACAAGAGTACTTTCTTTACCTTGGTTTGAAATATACTATTTTGTATACGTCTAGTAAAATTTGGCAGCTTTGAGGGCGTCATTTGATGACAGAAAATAAATACTTGCAAGCCAGTCTTTGCAGACCGTTTACTAAGGCCCTGCCTCCAATTACAATGACATTTTCCAGCTTCTAAACGTCAAACGCTAAACTTCGGGATCAAGTATAAAATCGGAAAATCAAAGAAAAAGCTGGAAAATTGTACCAATTTGCACTGAATTCGCATGAAATATATTCTTTCCGCGGATGTGTTATTCCCATCTCTCCCATCCCTCCCTAGCTCCCAGTTGCAAGAAACAATGTAGCTTTTAGGAGAAAAACTATCTTTTGCGGAAATGGAGCCCCAATTCTAAAATACCGAATAATTTCCAAGACATAGCCTTTTAAAATATTATTGATGAATATTTATGTTTTTAACACAATAATACAAATAATAATAATAATAAAACAAGGGAAGCAAAAATGGTGCAAAGTTAATGAAAACTTCACAGATTATTCTTATCATTGTTTTAAAACCCTTGTTTAAATTTGGAATTGATTCACTAGCCCGTTTAAAAGTTTCAATGCAAGAAAATTTAACATGCGTTCTTATGGAAACTTACCACAATTTCGATTATATTGGCAAAAAAAGTTTAGAAAAAATTGTACCATTGCTTTGTTAATTTTTATGTGTATAGAATGAATACTGAGGAACAATTTGGTATGATTTTCATCAAGGTTACTGAACTCGTTCTCGAGATATTAATTTATTATGTAGTCAAAAACTTTTGTTTCGTAAGGTTGAAATCGGGTACATTCACCCTCAAAAATTTTATCAATCCAAATGAAAATATCGTCTAATTTAGCGAAAACCGTCTTGCTGTTCGCTAGATAAGTGCGTCAACTATTCTTCATTGCTTTCTGGCTATTATCCCAACAACGTTCAGAGGGCAGATATTAATTTATTTTAAATTCTGGGTGGGGCTTTTCGCTCCGATTGTATGTCCAATACATCCATAAGGAAAAAAGAATAATGTTTGTGGAATGATGGCAAAATTGTTAAATAATTTTTAAACAATTTTTGGTCCGTACAAAAAACGTTGTGTATACCTCTGCGTGAAAGTATGTTTGCAGATCTAAATATAATAACCATCAGCAGCCGCTGCGCTAGGGCCGCGAATTCTGGTTGGGGCCTGCAAACATTTTCTTTTTAACCTTGGTATATACAAATAACTATTTTATCATCTTATCTTCTTGCTGTAGGGCAATATAACTAGGATCAAAGACTCGTCTGTGAAATTCTCCGCGGCAACGAATGCGACAGAAAGATATTCATTTATAGTAAACAGTAAAAATATTGGATATGTATTGATGAATATGAGAAAGACGATCTGTGGGAAAATATTCACTTCGCTCCAAGAAAATCAATTGGTTTTGCTAGATACATGGCATATCTGCTACTCGTAATGTACCTATCTGATAAATCGAGAGTAAAATAACTCCAATTTTCTCACCAAGCACTGAACCGAGCTTTGAAGTCAATCTTTTAAGAAACTTTCAATGGAATATTTTAGGTCCCTTCGAACAGAGATAATTATTTTATTTTCGGTCGGGCAAAAATAGTTAAGGTGGTTCCTTTTTCACTGCTCACCATTGGCATCTCCTAAACGGCAAGGGCCGAAATTTCAATCGAAGGTTAACCTATAGATCTGTTGGTTAGACAATCAGACGACTAGAAAGTCGCAGTCGGTTAAATTAGAGAAAAGTTGTGCTATTTCTTGGTGGTTAAGTGTCTGAAGAGAATTCCCCAATAGGTATCTCTATTCGTTCCTGCGTTGTCTTGCAAAATCTGAAAATTTTAACGAAAAATTCATATCTTTTTAACGAATGATATTTGCCTGAAACTTAGGACTTCTTTGTTTTTGACAGCTGTCAATTAAATGGTATTGGAAGAAATTTTCTAGGCCTTCTAGATTTTAAGAATTTGTTGACAGAACAGATGGGGAACAGATGATCGGAGTTCGTTAGCACCTCTCAGATAAACATATTAGATAAACAGCAGGAACATTTAAGGATCTCTGATTGGTCAGTTTCATATCCATTCTGGATGGATGTAAAATTATATCCGTATCGTTGAAGGAAATAGCCTACTTTTTAATTCAGTGAGCGGTTTGAAAATACTCTGATTGATTACCTACTATAGGATTCATTTAACGTCCGTAGAAATTTGATATAAGTGGTTGATTTGACGGGTATAGCGGATTACACTTGAGAGAAAAAAATTGCTCTAAATCAGCAACGTTTCGTTTTATTTCACAGTTTCTTCCGGCTCGATGATGGTGCAAATATAAATTAAAAACACAATTTACATTAAAATCATTATTACTGCCTATATGATGCCAAGACCACTCCAAGGAAGAGCGCCAACCGGTCTGCGCCTCGTGTGAGAACCCCACGAGTGCATTGTAGACACTTTCGTGCGAGTTGTGTACACTACTTTTTCTACGACCGCAACAAAAAAAAAATTTATACTACTTATTCGCAGCGAGAAGCATTGCGTGGGTTTTGTGCAAGCAAGTGTCAAAATTTATTAAATCTTGAAATCCCGCCTACTATGTTAATGATGTGGCTAATGCGCGCTGCCACGAACACACACGCGACGTGGACGCGACTGTGCGATATTGTATCGCACGGTACTAACGCACAGCGTGATTAGTGTCAGGTTTCGCGCCTACTTAATTTTGCGACATTTACTACTTTCTTACATGGTCGTAGGAAAAGAATTTATTCTAACATCCCAAGCTAAATAATAAATAATAGTAAATTGAATTTACAAACTTTTCGGTTTCATTTATTAAAGCTCTGGCTTGGCCAATTTAAATGTAAAAGTGCCCCAATTGTTCCTTTGGCTTCAAAATTGTTTTGGAAGGGATGTCTCGAGGTAGATTAAGACACTACATATTTTGAGTCTGTAGAGAGAAAATGAACCTAGCCGGCCAGCGGAAGTCAGGATGGTGTGAAACAATGAACACGCGCTCCGGTGACCTCATTTCCCCTAATGGATAGTTTTTATTAGAAAAGTTAAGAAGTAATCCACCATACAGCTGTGGCGGCAGTAAAACCCTCTTCCGCTCTGAGATTTCGTGTGTATTTACGCTTTCGAAAATGAAATCTAAAAAAAAAGCTGATGGTCATTGGATTCGATTAATAATGGATGAAAATTTCAAGTCCAACCTGCCCCAAATTTCTTGAACCAGCTGAAACTAATTAAGAGCTTGTTTGAGGGAAAGATCTCTTAGATGTAGTTTCTTGGAAGGTCTAAGTAATTGAATTAATGAATGAACAACGGTTGTTGGCCATGATTAAATACACCCACTTAATTAAACTCTTTTTTATCAAAGCTCGTTATCAATATTAAACCGAACTAAAACTAATTTCATTATCCCTGTTACTTTGTTCCTAGCAGAATAATGAATGAAACCGTATAAAACTTGCTGAACATATTCGAACTGCAGCCTATAAACTCAGGAATTTGGATATAATGGAGACGTTGCAGTTATTGTGTTATTTCCTAGCAGATCTTGTAACGTTTCACATTTTGATTCCTTCAAAAGAAAGTTTTTTGACGAATTCCGGAGGGTAGTCGTAAAATTGCAGGTTTCTTTCCAGCAAACATCAATTATCTCGGGAAATTCAGCTCAGATTTAAACGATAGCCGGCGGCGAGATTTAGGAATGAAACCGATCGATGTGTGAACATTGAGTTCCTTTCTGATACAATTTCTAAAAAAATGATTTCTAACATTTGTAACTTCGTTTAAATTTCTGTTGAAATTTGAGATATGATTAACCGGCCACCTTTGCGAACTTTGCAGTAAAAGCTTTAACACTAGAAAAAAGAGTTAAGTATAAGTCCATCAGGACCTACTCAGTTCGTAAAATGGAGCTATCAATCGCCTTACACGTATAGGAAGGAAGTGCCAAAGAGCCCATTCCGCAGCAACTTGTTATCTTACAATCTCTTGATACATTTTATTGGTGTGTCAATCACTCGACACGGTCAGTTTCCGCACTCTCCTGTCGCCCATTTCCAACACAATCACAACCCAAGGACACTCGTTAAATGATTTATTTGCTCTATATAACGCGTTCCTAAACGATGCCTTACAGATCAATAGAATGCCCATCGTCATCAATCTAAATGGAAATATTAAAACAGGACAAATTGAACCATCCTTTTCAAACGTACTCCAATGTTTATTGTTCTCGGTGCATGCAGCTGCGAAAAACTGCATTTTTCCCGATAGGCAAAAAAACTGCATCTCTTGGTGTTTTCGCCTCCATGTTTGTGTTTGTTCAATTCCGTGCTATTTGACGATAGATTAGAAAATAAATGAAACTGCCAGCTAATCACTTCGTAATCTGCGACGTTGCCAGGCTTCCAGTTCTTTGAGATCCTCGACTTTCCTAAGACATAATTCTCTGTCTTTCTTATCTCTGTTTCCTGATCTAACGTTTTTACAGATAATCCTGAGTTGTTGGACACCATCTTCGTTTTTGGGACAGTTTTAAGCGACCTTCCGAGATGATTAATTTTATCAACACATAAAACGGGGACACATCTTTTTTTTGATAAATTAAAAAGGCCTATTTTTTACGGCTACTGTAAGATTATTTAAGATTTATTGCTGTGATGTCCTTAGAAACACATGTTTTCTGGTCAACTACATCAGGGATTTAAAATTTATATTTTGTATCTTTTATTATTCAGGTAGTAAATCTTGTAGACTATACCAAGAAAGGGGAAATTATACTTACAAAATGGTTTCTTGAACGTTGTCTGTGTCGTTGCGTTGAGTTTAAAGATCGCCGGAGTAGCGCATATAAATCTATACCTATACCTGCCTATATCAAGCAATCCAAAATAAATTCAAACCCTTATTAATTTTTCCTTGACGTATGTCAATCATTTTGTAAAAAAGAAAGTTTCTGGCATAATTAACGACACAACTTTCAGAATTTCAGTTCCAAAGCCCGCTGAGGATGAGTGTGGTTTTCGATTCCTTGACACAATGCTGTAAAAGGCGTCTGAAAATCACAAATCTTTGCAAGGCATCTGTCAGCTGCCATCTATCTGCACCATAATGAACTTTTACATGCAAAAAGATACATAATAAAATTAAAATAATAAAATAAGGATGTTCTGCGACTATAACGCTATGATGCTAATTTTCTTATTTCTTCGATAGTTAACCGTCGATTTTCCTGAAAATTCTTTCTCTTGGAAGGCTTCATAATTTGCGCAAAAATATGTTTTCTAACGAGGTAATCTGTCGACTGCGATGAAAATCTAGGAGATTAATAGATTTGCATGAATGGCTCCGTAAATGGAACATTAAAAGAAAATTGCATTATCCCTTGCAGAGTTAAATTTTATTTTCCACTTTGAATAGTAAGCGATCCTATAAATTTATAATTTCCAATAAACGAAAAACAATTCAGTGTGCAATTTCAATGTTCGCCGAACGACCAGTAAATTTAGTGGAACACAGCCGTTATATTGTCGAGTTCGCCACCTTTCTCTACCGCACGATAAAGTCAAGCATTTCTATTATACCTATAACTACTTCTTTATGCAACCAATTAAAACCGTTTTTCTGGTAGAAAAGTAAAATGTAACTTTGCATTTTCCCACTCCACTGAATAAATAATCTCAGCTCCCCTATTTCAATTACAATTTTGTAGATTTAGATGGGTGATTATTGTCAGGATAATTACATTTTCCAACATAAGTAAATGTTTTTAATTTAATTGGTGGTACAATTTTATTAGGTTTATTGCGAGAGGGTTCTTTTGACTTTCATTCGGATTAGAACAAATTTTGCAGTCCAATTTAATGGGTTAGATGCGACAGCTAAGTGCAGCTAATCATAAGTTCCACATGGTTGTAACAGCTCGGACAATGTCATCTAACCACAGAGGCGGACCATATAACACCTCTTAACAAAAACACACCTGAGTTATACGCATTGCGAAAATTTACACAGTCTTAATAATAAATCACGCCCAAATACCGGATTCAAATATTTGCGAACTACTAATAACGATAAATAATTGGATATTGATAATGGCGTAATGTGCGATGACTGCCGAATTACTTCCGTAAAGTCTACCTGGCTTTGGATCCGGATTTCCCACCCTCCCATATAAATCAACTGGCGCGAATATAAACTTAGCCGGCTGATCATAAATCCGGGCCAACTTATGGCTTATAATATTTTATTCACATCCAAATATTAGAGGAGAAATCGTTCTGAACGATGGCAGATGGCATAAAACGATGTTAGTAAAGCCCACCTGTCTCAGTTAATTTCAAGACGAGCGATTTCTGTAAACACTAAAAATGTCCATTTTTATTTCTCTGCTAAAACATAAACGTTTTTATTATAATTTGACGCTTTACCAACTGCAGCGTTTGTTGTCACAAAACACTACAGTGAGATTCAAAACGTTTGTAATTAGGGTTGGCTTTGGAAACAAAAGTTTCGAAAGACGTTTGTCCAAAATTAATCACACTGTCCGCAAAGAAATTCACTAAACTAAAATTGACAGATGTGAATTTTTAAAATTCATTTCTTTTGCATTTATTAATGCAAATTATTTCTAAAAAATATCGACCTCTCCACTTCCAGCATCTTTGGCGCCGTTCCGTGACCACTCCCAGTGCAACCAAGAAAACTGGAAAAAGTTAGGTTATGTTAGTGATCCCCATAAAATTTTTGAACAAGCATCTTGAAGCATTCCTCAAAAACAGTCTTGGAGGCCAGGTTGAATCGAAAGGTGATTTGTTTATTAAACCCAACTTGCTCATTTGAAAACCGTTTCAGAAACAAATACTGGCGAGTAAATTTGGATCATAACAATTTCTAGAGGCCAGTGATGCCTTCAATATCCATCGAACATTCATCCTGGACCGGGGGCTGCTTTTTAAAGGAAAAAGCACCAAATGAACAGAGTGCAATGTCCTATTTACACGGATTTTAAAATTAACACCAACCTAATTTTTATCAAAAAGAGTAGTAAACTCATAAAACAAGTTTTAATGGTTTTATTTTTCAATTGCAAATAACACACGACACAGTGAGAACAAAACTTTACTTTAGATTATGAAAAAGTGTTCCGATTTTGAGATGGCGAACAAAAATTGCTGGCCCCACAAATTGATGTAGTAAGTAAATTAAAAGCAACTTGATTGATCTTCTACTTCTGTGCTGCAGTTCAGATCATGTCTTAAAGCAGGGGGCCAAGTCAGGATCTTCCGTATGTTATGTTAATTGGATTAAAAATTTCGCTGGAAAAATTACCTAATGCACACAATCCTATGCACGTTATTCACATTTGTAACTTCCCGGAATCACACACATTGTTTTATTTTATCTGAGGGTGCACCTGATGTGTAATAATAAATAAATTATAATTCAATAAGTTCCTTTCGTTAATTTTTACCAAAATGCTTTCTTTGCAGACAAAATCAGCTGTTTTGTGTTCACAAAAAACAGAGAATCGGGCCAATTAGAGTCTCCACTCTCCGAATATTTGTTTCTGAAACGGTTTACAAATTACAAATTAGCAGGTTGTTGATTTTAACAAATTACCTTTCGATTCGACTCGACCAGATGGAGAACTGGCCTCCAATGCTGTTTTTGACGAGTACTTCAAAATGCTTGCTCAAAAATTCAAGATTTATGAAGAAATTCAATAAATAACACCTTTTTAAACTCCCATGGGGATCACCAACAAACCTAACCTAACTTCTTCCACCAAGTTTTGTTGGTTGCAGTGGCACTGGGATTGATTACGGAAGGGCGCTAAATTTGATGGAGGAAGTGGAGAGGTCGATATTTATTCTAAATAATTTGCAGAACAAATAAATTTAAAGAATTCACATCTGCCATTTTACTTTAGTGATTTTCTTTGGGGACAGTGCGATTAATTTTGGACAAACGTTTTTCGAATCTTTTATTTCCAAAGCCAACCCTAATTACAAACGTTTTGAATCTCACTGTATAAAACATAGCTTTCTATTTTTATGAAAAGTGTAATGAGCGAATAAATAATAGGCTGTTGTAGACAACTCGCGATCAACCGGTTCGAGAAAATAATAAAAGCATAAAAAAAAAATTAACACTTTCGGGGACGGTACAAACTTCTACTTTTTTACAGAATTTAAAAATATGTACTTAGGTACATCAAACTAACGTGAATACACCCTCCTCTATTAGAATCAATTTGGAAAATGGCCTTTTCGGCCCTAAAATGACGTTTTTCGAAGAAATGGCACTAAGGTTTTTGATCCAATAATAAAAATATACAGCTGTTATACACGTTTTTTCACGGCACTCACTGATGTCTTGTCAAAGCAGTAAGTGTGAATACATTTTTAGAAGCAGAATTTGAAGAGCTTTCCGATATAGTGATGTGAAGAATGGGAATCTGTCCCTTGAATGTTACTTGAATAATTTAAGATAATGCACATACCAAATTTCAGCCAAGTAGTTTGGGCTGTAGCGTGTTTACAGACAGATACAGGCATTTTTCAAAAAACACTTTCTCAGGACCGCCGAAACGTAGAAATATGATATTTTTGGCGACTCAAATTCTATTTTAGTAACTTGCTGCGCTAAAGCGCATCGGAAATAAAAAACAATGCATAACTTAATGCAAACTTAATTGGGTATCTAAATACATATAGGTATACTTTGCTGGTTCGCAATGTTCGTATTGAATAACAATATGCAGCGGATGATGCTTAAATATAGTGTCACAAGACGGGGCGATTCTATCCATAGGGACTTATGAAGCATTTCCTGACATATGCTCTTAATTAAGGACTTTTCTTGCTAAAGTAGTGTAAAGAATCACACCCCTTGAATTTTAAACTCTATTTTTGAACCACCCTATATAAAAATCAGAATTAAAAGTTCCCTGATACTAGATCAGGTACTAATAAACATAAGGAAGGGAAAACAATGCCTAATTACGAAAATATCGATTACTAACCAATCCGTCACAACCAATGCAATTTTGTGCACCGATACACCGGTTAAATTTTCGTAAATAAATGCTTTATATGTAGGAAGTTTTAAAGCTTTAATTTTCGTTTTCGAGGAAAATTTCACAGTCCACGCAAAAAGTAGGTCCCCGGGTTACAGTTCCCAATGAAAGTAATTTGTGGTAACAGGAATTATTTTTTTTTGTAGAAGGTTTGTTTTTCTGTGAAGACGGCTAATTTAAAATTCTATTTCTGTTTTTCTACTGACAGCGAGCTTATGTTA
This sequence comes from Pycnomerus fuliginosus, assembly GCA_963924575.1. NCBI lineage: Eukaryota > Metazoa > Arthropoda > Insecta > Coleoptera > Zopheridae > Pycnomerus > Pycnomerus fuliginosus. The sequence continues at coordinate 11,208,824 of OZ004617.1, read as the reverse complement.
CGCCATTGTAAATACCCAGACAATGACAATGTGAGGGGATTTTCAGAAAACGTCAATATCGTTATTTCAAAAAGTAAAACAAGTCTACTTTTTTGGAAATCATGTTTGCCGAATTACAGGTAAAGCGCTCTAAAAGAAAAAAATTAGCAAAAAGAACTGAGTAATATAAATTAGGTAGTTTTAAGTAACCATTGTGAGACAAATCGTGCCACGCCCGTAAAAAAATATATTTATGGTATAACGCAATAATAGTATACCTAACCTGCTCCAGACAATTTTGAGAGTGCAACCCCGTAGGGCGTTACGCACCACTGAAAGTAGCAACACATTAATGTACGTAATGTTTAGGGCCAGCTTGCGGCATGCTTTTACCCATGTATAATGGTCCCTGCCGGCAGAATGCATCATCGGAAGTAAGCAGCGACCCTACCTGACAATTCTTCTCTCTATTGGTAGAAGTGGAATAAAATAACTATTGCCAATTAAAATGTATGACCTGGGCGAGAAAGCGAATGTTTCCTGCTCGGAGAAACATGGATGATTGATTTTTTCTGCCCCTATTGAATAAATATTGGGATTATTATAGATTTTTCAAATAATAATGGTACTCATAATTCGCGACAGTGAATTATGGATCCATAATTCACTGCTCTCAGCCAATCATACAATGAAAAACCCATAATTCCCTCTTGTTTTGGCCAATGAAAGAACCCCGCGCTTTCTTATGGAAATTGGGTTCGGGTCAGATATTTTTGCAAAAAATATATGTTGTAGAGCATACGTCTTTGTGGACCTCACCGTTTCTTAGATATGGAGGGTTGAAGATGAGAGGGTGGTGAGGCATAAAGTTAAGACTAATGTGTCGAAATGGCATGTGTTCTAATCAAGAAAAATAAGTTGTAAATATTTATTTAGAGTAGAAAAAGCATTGGCGATTATGGCCAATATCCACTCGGATGGCTTGCGTCACTCGGTAAGCCTCGTGGGCCCAAACGCCATCCTCGTGAATAATTGCTTTCAGAATCGCTCATACAGGGTGGTCAAATGAAAACTAAACAGGCCAGTTTTTCCACATTTAAAACCATTTTTTCGAAAAATACTCGAACAGATCGATTTTTGTTTCGAGTAGTGGGCGTTATTTCAGAACACATCCTCTAACCCCCATCAACACCATATTTATAGAATTAATTAGATTAAAAATTCAATAGTGTAAAAGTTTTCGATATTCGTTCACCTCCAGCTGGTTGAATTTAAAATTACATTAGGGCCCTTTGTGATACACCATTTGAAAGGGCATGAAACTATCTACAAAATCCATCAACTTCTTCAGAAGTTACACTGAAGAACATGACTTATTGTTTTATGCGGTAGAGGGCGGTGTTGCTCTTTATCATGGTTTTAAAATAATTATTATCTTTGCTGTAACTTTTAAAGGAATTGATGGATTTTTAAAAATGTTTGCACTGGCTTACGGAGAATTTTATGCTCTTTCAAATGATGTATCACAAAGAGCCCTTATAGTTTTATGTTTGACTGTAGAGGGCGCTGGAAGTGAACTAATAACTAATATCAAAAAGTTTTACACCATTGGATTCGTAATGAAATTAGATTTCAAATGATGTATCACAAATGGGGACTTGCCATTTGAAATTCTAAAGTTGGGGTACTCTGAGAGCAGAATTACCCAGTTTAGGAAGCAAATTTTTTTTAATTTTGATTAAACAACTCAAGAATTTTAAACCAATCAAACGTCAGAATTTATAGACAGTCGATCAATCACCATGGTTTTGAACTGAAAAACACCACGAGTGAAAAGCAGGACGGTTTTCCAGCGAAAAAATTTCTGTCAAACGAAATGTCATGACAACGAGCATGGCAACCATATTGTTTCCATTGAAATTTCTTTTGTTATTTAATCATCTGGTCTGATTTTTTCTGCAAAATTTGCTTACAAATACATTCGTAGCTTTTGCTTTTGGATAATCGCCACTCGCGCTAAAGCGCTCGTGACGATTTTCGTTGCAAAAGCTACTCATTTATTTGTTTCGCAAATTTTGTCGGAAAAAATCAGTACCACTCGTTATATTATATACGAAAAAAGAACGCCGTCATTAAAATGCGAGAAATATGCAGTGAAATATTTTTTTAACGATCTTTAGTAGACGAGATAACAAATAAAGCAGCAACATAATTATACCTCTGGCATAATAAATAGAGTCATAAAGGAAAACTTCAATGGTATTTTTTTTCTGTAATCGTACCTGCTAGCATTTCAAACAACTTTATTTTTCACTTTACAACACGTAATTTACATATTGACAATAAGCCATTAACAGCAAATTTACAAATTTGGTTTCTGCTCTATATAGCTGTGATCCTCCCATCATAAGATAATGGGGCATCAACCTAAGACGGGATTGTCAACCATTTTAGGCCATCTCACTTTAATTTTTATCAGAAATTTCTACCTATTTTGTATGTATTAACCTAAACCTCCCCACAAGCAAATTAAAAAAAGGAGGTTGCTGCAATCACTCCAAAATTCGAAATTGAGGTAACCAGATCTTTACGTTTCGAGATCCCAGGAATGCCAAGATTACGAAAAAGTGGATTTTTGAAAATGTCTGTCTGTGTGTATGTACACTTACTGGCAAAAAAATCGGGACACTCAATTTCCTCTATGTCCATTTTTTGAGTTTAGACGCTGAAAGGGGTAAGTTTTGGGGTTGAAATTTTTTTCGGTTGTCCCTATTTTTTGCGAGTAAGTGTACGTATGTGAGAAAGATTTTTCGAAAACTGCCAAAAGGATTTTAATGAAATTTGGAATGGGGGTTAGTGTTGCCCTTTTGGTGAGCCCAGTTAATTCTTTTCTAACATTAACATTTTAAACTAGGGTGCATTTTAATTCGCTTCTAATGTTTACGGTAAAACTCTCCGTTGATAGACAATGCATTTTCTTTCATGTAGCATTTTAGCAGTGCCTAACATCGATGCTAAAAGTTACAGGATCACTCCCTTAAACTGTCTATACTCTATACCGGGTGATTCAGTTTGGTATTCGCCCCCCTGTAACTTTTTTATTTCAACAGATAAACATATAAAACTATATATATTTGTAAATCGCATGACAAACTCTATTCAATGACGTCATTAAATTATCCATAAGGTGACGTGTGTCAAAATGACGATAGTCAACTTTTTTTTTTCAAATGACATGCTGTATATTTTTTAGCGGATTCTTGTAGACCTTTTTTTTCTACGTTCGCCCACGTATAAAAAGTATGCACTTCTATTGAAAAATTTCGAGAAAAAAAATTAAATACCTATAAATGTTTCAAAGTTTTGTAGTAATTAAACGTAGTCACTCATGGAAAAAAAAATGAAAATTTTGACATTACATAAAAACGTCAAAACAAATATTCTTATTGTTGATGTTCTCTGGTCTTGTGTGTCATTTTGCAAGTTAATTATTATTGAAAATGGTAGTCTACAGTAATCAAGAAAAGTTAGACATGATATTAATTTATGGTGAGTGTGGAAAAAATAGTAAATGGTCCAAACGTTTGTATCAAGAACGCTTTCCAAATAGAGCGATTCCGTCAGACAAAATGTTCGCAAAGCTGGCAAGAAATTTGAGTGAAAACGGATGTTTTGCAAAAAAAAGAAGTGTGTTTAAGCCAAAAACGGCAAGAAATGAAGAACATACAGTAGCGGTTTTAGCCCGTGTTGGCTTAGATCCCCATATTTCTATTCGTCAATTAGAAGTGGAGACTGATATTTCGTATTCTTCAATTCAACGGATCCTGAAAGACAATAAATTGCGACCATATAAAATCCATTTGCACCAGGGTTTGCTCCCTAGAGATTATCAGAACCGTCTAGATTTTGTTGCATGGTTGACAGTTGCCCAAGAAATGGGTGTATTTTACATTTAATCATGTGGTCAGATGAATCCAGATTTCATAACAATGGGATAGTCAATCGACATAATTGCCATTATTGGTCCCAAGATAATCCACATTGGCTGAGAGAAACTAATTTTCAAAATATTTGGGGAATCAATGTATGGTGCGGAATTGTTAACGGACAAATCATAGGACCAAAATTTTACGAAGGCACACTTACGGGACAACGCTATCTAGAGTTTTTAAGAGAAGAATTAAGTGACTACTTAGAAGAGGTTCCACTGCACATCAGGCAACAAATGATTTTGCAACAAGACGGCGCTCCCCCCCATAATGCGAGAATAGTAACTAATTATTTAAATGGAGTTTACGCGGGTAGATGGAGAGGAAATAGGAGCGAAGATGTTAGCTGGCCTGCCAGATCGCCGGACCTAACACCCTTAGATTATTTTTTATGGCCCTATTTAAAGGAAAAGGTGTATATGACACCATTAAATGATGTAGAAGAGCTTAAGAATAGAATACGGATTGAATGTCGTCGATTAAATGAACAAACTCTCCTACGTGTATGTATTCAGGGCGCGATAACCAGGGCGCAGTTATGTTTTGAAGCGAACGGTGGTCATTTCGAACATTTGATGGATTAGAAAAACTAAAAAAAGTTTCTTATTGATTGTTGTTATTATTTTGTTAAGCAGTCACGACTGTCGAAAGTGTGATGTTATTTAACGTCAAAATTCAATTGTCGCAATGGCTACTACGTTTATTCCAAATAAAAGTTCCAACTATGCATTTCTTAATATTTAATTTTTTTTCTCGAAATTTTTATTATGAAACTATAAACTTTCTTTACATACTTGAACGCAGAAAAAAAAGGTCTACAAGAATCCGCTAAAAAATATACAGCATGTCATTTGAAAAAAAAAAGTTGACTATCGTCATTTTGACACACGTCACCTTATGGATAATTTAATGACGGCATTGAATAGAGTTTGTCATGCGATTTACAAATATATATAGTTTTATATGTTTATCTTTTGAAATAAAAAAGTTACAGGGGGGCGAATACCAAACTGAATCACCCGGTATATAAAACGCTTGTTCTCCTAAATACATATTTGAGGGTATTTTTGAACTACTGTCAAATATTGCTGATTTCAGACGTAACTTTCAAATTGCTTAACCGTCGGTGAATAAATATTATTATTATTATTATTATTACAATCGGTCCTATTCTCTATAGTTTGTTGACTTAGTGAACATTGAAATGAACTGACAGAGCGAGATAGCTGAATGTCACTAGATATTGTTTACTTTGTTGTCTTGGAGATATCAATGTTCTTCTGAAATCTATAAACATTTTGAGCAAGTGATAGTTAGGACTTGCTTTAGTGTCAATTGACTAGTGAAAAAAAATATAAAAAATATACAGGGTGAGTCTAGTTGGACAAATCAGTCGCCTAGCGTTTAAGATATTGAAATTGGAAATTCAATTTTTGGATATGTTGTAGCTGATATGGTCCCCTACACATGGGACCCATAAAGAAAGCTCCAGTTTTATTCAAACCGAAATTATTAAATAAAAACGAAGGCTCAAAAATTTTTTTTTCGATATTGTTGAATTTTTTAAGGTTATTTAGTTAGAGAATCATTTTCTCTTTATGGAAACATAATTTTTTGCAGAAATAAGTTAATAATCTCCGAGAGACAAATTATTTAAATAATAAAGATTTTTAATTATTTCCTAAAGAAAGCCACGCATGCCGTGATTTGAACAACTGAAAGGCAGTCTAGCTTATACTGCAGACTGTACCCAGAACGACAAGTGTCAGTTGGAAATGTCATTTAAGGTCATTTGTGAAAAAATAATGCAAAACTACGGGTTTTTGCCCTTTTCTTTACAGATAATTAGGTAATTTTTATTGCTTGATGGATGTTTTGCTAAATTTGTCGAATACAAGTGTCTCGGGTTCTCACACTGGAGGGGCCCGATTAGGACAAGTTAGTTTACACCCTTCGAGTTGAATTTTCTTGGTTTCGCTTGGCTCACCGCTTCTTTGTCTTTGTTCATTATATCAACACGTTGAGTGTCTTCAACATTTGCTGGACCCCTCAACATCCGATGATAAATCTTCATTTCGTAAGTGTGAAAAAATTATCAGCAGAAATATTAAATTTTTAATAAAACAACAAAATCACCATATTTGACAGCATGACAGCAATGTAAACTGTTAGCAACTATTGCCAATTGCTTTCTGGCTGACGAGAATAGCTTTTCTTGGTCGAACCATTCGACTCCAATGGCAATGTAAAAAACATCAATCGGATGACAACCCGAGACACTTGTATTCGGCGAATTTAGCAAAACATCCATCAAGCAATAAAAATTACCTAATTATCTGTAAAGTAAAGGGCAAAAACCCGTAGTTTTGCATTATTTTTTCACAAATGACCTCAAATGACATTTCCAACTGACACTTGTCGTTCTGGGTACAGTCTGCAGTATAAGCTAGACTGCCTTTCAGTTGTTCAAATCACGGCATGCGTGGCTTTCTTTAGGAAATAATTAAAAATCTTTATTATTTAAATAATTTGTCTCTCGGAGATTATTAACTTATTTCTGCAAAAAATTATGTTTCCATAAAGAGAAAATGATTCTCTAACGAAATAACCTTAAAAAATTCAACAATATCGAAAAAGAATTTTTTAGGCCTTCGTTTTTATTTAATAATTTCGGTTTGAATAAAACTGGAGCTTTCTTTATGGGTCCCATGCGTAGGGGACCATCTCAGCTACAACATATCCAAAAATTGAATTTCCAATTTGAAAATCTTAAGCGCTAGAGCGACTGATTTGTCCAACTAGACTCACCCTGTATAATCGTTTATCTCAATTGATTTCAATATGGACTGAAGTAAACATATTATATATACAGCATATGACCAGTAGGTACCTGTAGTTCATTTTTGATGATATTCTGAAGTGTGAGTTAGGTGCTTTTTCTGTTGTAGTATTAAAGTGCACATTATTATTTCTGTTTTTTGACACTGACAGAAATCTTAACAGAACTTATAACCAGCTTAATAAAAACCGGCAAGAAAACTTGACTCGTACTGACTAATAATGTATCCGTTAGAAAATGATTCCACTATATTTAGTAGAAATTCTCCAGTTTTCGATTGCATTGTTCACAGCCCGACAGTGCAAATAAGCAATTATTTCTTCTTCCAGAAGTCAATTCCCCACTACAGTATTATTTTATACTGAATAGCAAAAGACCAGCTAACTAATTAATACTCATGTGTACATAACAAAATCACCATAGCACCACCGGTACCAATTTCATTAATAATAATCCTATTAGAGAAATACGCAAACGGCGGCAACGGCAAAATAAATTTAAACCATGGAGCACTGAACAAAGAGTTTTGTCAGTGCTTACAGAAAAATATAAGCAGTGAATTAAAAATTTTCACATTAACATCAATTTTCTTAGTTGAAACACTAAGGTTGGAACAGCTCTATCTCATTGTTTTGCGGATTAATGATTCACGTTCAAAGTGTAGCATAAGAACAGTGGAAAGCAGGGAATTCACAGACTATTACGTATTGCAGGAATTACATTGGTAAGAAAAGATCTAGATTATAGATTGGTTTTCAGACATGGCAACGACTTACCATCTTTGCCGGCATTAGCATAATCCGCAGAAATAACAAGGAAGGCTAAGAGAAACACACATAATTTTAGGAGGAGCATCTTGTTTTTATTCAAAATTGTAGGTGATGCCATCACGTGGATTCTCTTTTGAAAAAACACTACACTCACTTCAAGTCATAACGACAAAAACCCGCGTAACGCACGTTTATTTCCGTTCTGAGCATCACCAAAAAGTTTTTAGCTCCCAAAACTACAACAACCTCGTACTCATATTTAATAAAGGAGTCTCAAGAGCACTTTTCATAGTACATGAGCACTGAATTGAAACATTTATTAACGAAGATTATCTGAGCTAAGGCATCCTATTAAGTTTGGTCTTTCGGAAAGGTTCTGAACGAACGCCGATGTGCCGATTGCGAAGCTAATTTATTATCGATCTTGGCCTACTCTGATGACGCTTTCATCATAGCACCCTTGATACTGGCGCTTCTCAGGTCTCGCCCCCACTAGCGTCCAAAGCGTCGCGCATGCTTTTATCATCCCTTATCCTGTACCTGGGTGATACAATAAGGCATATAATTCACCATCACCGATTATAATCAAATAAAAAAATTACCACATTGAACAAATAGGGTGGCATATTATTTTAGTCCTTTGAGTATGACTTTAGAGAGACTGAACGACCCCGAACGATTTAGTACATTTTAGACCGGTTCCGGGGATGACCTTTTTCGATTATTATGACTCTGCAATTATCACAACTGGGCCACATTTGGAATTGGATGAACTTTGTGCGATTATGCATTGATGATGATAGCGTGACATGTATTCTCCATAAGTGTCCGCTGAAATTGAAATCGAACAAAATTTCACCTACAACGCATCTCGTTATTGCTTCTGAATAATTAATTTCTGGATGCAAGCCAAATTGAGTGAATTTTGCGGAGTTCGTATTATGCAACCTTGCAGATGCCAGGAATTCATAACTAAATATAAGACTAAAATTCAAGAAAGATTACAATCCTTGAAAAAATTAGAATATTGAATTTAAAAAAATGCAGCACAGAAGCGGCTGGAACCTCCCCATCGCGTGGATCTTTGTATTCTGTGTAGATAGTAGTCAATTCAACAGATTTTTTTTTAATCCTTAACTAATTTCGCAATTTTCTGACAAATACCGACGTCACCTCGGACATCACCCATCACGTTTGACAATATGTTCCTTTTAAGGTTAATCTTTTGCCACCTTTTTGACAATAACTGCCACTTTATGTCATCCAGTGTCAGCCCGCTCCCTTTTAATGAGAGAGAATTTTTTCTCTATTTTCCACTGAAATGGCAGAAACTGTGAACACATTTTTAGAACCAGAATTTGATCGCCTTTCTAATGGCGACATAAAAAAGGAGGTCTTGTATTTAAAATTTAAAGTGATATGCTTAAATGGCACTTCCCGTGGGCCAATTGCTTTCAAAAGCCTTTCAGGTCTTCAACGGGTCACCCAATCTCCATGTACCAAATTTCAGCCAAATCGATTCAGTAATTTGGGCATAATGTATTTTTACTGTTATTATAAAATTTCGATTTTTTGAACCAAACAGCGCTAAATGCGAATTAATTTTGTCCTATTTAAAACCAGAATTTGAAGACCTTTCTGATGGTGACAATCTTTCAAAAACTTGTTTTTAATGGTCAAATGAGAATAAGTTTAAATTTGGAAATTGGTGTGCCAAAACGGCACTTTCCGTGAGTCGATTGAATTCAAAATTTGTTCAGCTCTTCGACGTGTAATACAATCCCCATGTGCAAAATTTCAGCCAAATCGGTTCAGGGGCTTGGGCTGTACCGCGATTTTAAAGTCCGATAAAAATCAATTTTTTTTTATTTTTGGTCAAAAGGGCACTAAGAATGAATATACTTTTAGAAACAGAATTCGAAGGTCTTCCTTATGGTGACGTGAAGAATGGGGGTTTGCATTTAAAATTTAAAAGTTGATGTGCGAAAATGGCATTTCCGGTTGCACGATTGGCTCCAAAAGCTTTTCAGATCTAAGTTAGGTTGCGAGATGCCTATGTTCCAAATTTCAGCTAAATCGGTCCAGTAGTTTTGGCTGTGGCGTGATTACAAACGAACGTACGTACGTACGAACGTACGTACATACACACAGACACATTTTAAAAACCCCTTTTTTGGGTTCCTGAGACCTCAAAACGTGAAGATCTGGTGCTATCTCAAATTCGAAAATTTTAGTGATTGCAGTAACCTCCCATTTTTTTTAAATTGTGATGGGGTTGGGGAGGTTAATACGCAGAGGAGTATGAAAACTAAAACCGAAGTAAAATAAACAGTGACCTGTTCGTTGTTCTCGAAGAAGTTCATTTCTGGGACGCAAATTCATTTTAGACGTTAACTATTCCATCCACCTTTCCAATCATCTTCAACAGCATGACATATAGCATCGACTTAAGGGACCCTAATAATATCTGTAATAAACCCTATAACCTTAGGTAATATTAGGAAGTAGGTACCTAAAAGAAATTGTGTGATTTTAGAAGACGTGCTGGCGACTATCCCGGCGCATCCACCATTTTCTGACCATGTTCATAGTTCGGTAATCATATCTAGGCAATTTATTTAGTTCTGCAATTCATCCACGTTTCTAATGGCCAATTCTTTGTGATTATCCTTTCCACCTCATCTTTGTTTCGTTTTTATTATCTTTTGCTTGGCTTTAATTGAAAATGCGCGTATGCCACGCCATAAGTTACATAATATTCATATCCTGAAATCTGGCTAGAACGAAACTGAATTAGAGCAAATTCTTCTTTCTTAAATCACCAAGATTCTTAACCGTGGAGTTATACATAAGCCGCGACTTTTTGTTGCATTTTACATCTCAAGTTTTCAAGCTTTACTTTACGCCACAATAATTATGAATTTCTTGTAACTCTAGCTTTCATAAAATATTTTATAAATATTATTTTATACATAGTGTCGATCCAATGCTTAAAGCTAGGTTTTGTTTACAGTAACCAATCAACTCAAGATTACAGTGGTGATACGAAGAGACATTAGGCAAATTTTCCCGATTTTGTGGTTCGAACCACAAATGCTTAGCTGCTATTGGTTCATTTACCAAATTTCCTAGAAAGTTGTTTCATAAAATAGTCAAACTACTGTCAGTTTCTAACCCTCCTCCGTCTGAAGGTTTGAAACAGACAAAATTATGAGGTTATCGTTAGGCAAGACACTCGGTAATGTATGAAAACACCAATCAGAGTTAAGTATTTGTGGTTCAAACTCAATAAAGGTACCAAATTTCCTGTTGCTCTCTTTAACCGTTTTGAAGATATTTAGAAAAAAACACTTTCAAAGTGGCCTCTTTAATGGGCCTCAGCTTCGTTAAGACTTATTTTTCGACATATGTTCATAGGGACTTTTTTTCATATTTTTCATAGAAGAATCTACCTATTGGTAAAGTTTTGACCGCAAATTTCGAGACACCCTGTATGTTTAAATGTTTAAATCTTGAACTTTAAGTAGTTCAATTCAATTTTGTGACAATACACAACTATGACTGATAATAGCGGTGCAGCAACATTTTAAAACTTATAGGTACGAAAGTAACTTGGAATTACTTCAATACTTTTAATTTACAAAATAATCGGTAAATATGATTCGCCGTATCTTGACTGCGCTTCGTTGAGTCCTCAAGAATTCACTACTCGTCAAATAGTAGATTTTTTTCGGCCACAGAAGGCGAGCGCTGAAGACTCGAGCAAGTTCTCGTCTTTTCTAACCTCCCCACTCCACATCACCATTAAAAAAAACAGAAGTTACTGCAATCACTAAAATGTTCCAATTCGAGATAAGACCGGATCTATACGTTTTGGGGTCTCAGAAACCCAAAAAAGTGGTTTTTAAAATGTGTCTGTATGTATGTACGTACGTACGTTCGTAAACACGCCACAGGCCAAACTACTTGACCGATTTGGCTGAAATTTGGTACGTGTGCAACTTGATCTGAAAAGCTTTTGGAGCCAATCGCGCAACCAGAAGTTTTATTTAAACTCACAATAGTCAAACCGATAGGTGAAAACCTATTCCGTTACCTGTTTGTTAATTAATTCAAGCTCAGTTGTCCCGAACAAGGTTTTCCAGAGTTCTTCTTGTTCCTAGGCAGGATTGCCGCATATAATGATTTGTTAAACGAAAAACAAATTAAAACTAAGCTTGCCGCGACAAACGAATGATTTAGAATCTTCCACAGTGGTTGCACAAAGTCGTCTGCACTGACAAAAGTACACTAAAACACCCTTAACTCCTGTTGAATCATACGATTACAATCTCGAGAAAAGCGACGGCGACGGCAAAAGCACACTAAAATGCATTCAACGTGAATTTTCCGGTGGACGATCGAAAATTAGATTTTAGTCAAATTGTCTTGAGAAATAAACATTTACTCAGGAATACAGCGTTTGTCGTAAGCTTCGTGTATCTGCAAACAGGATCGTATTTTCTGTATTTATGCAGCCGTTGACGTAAAATTAAATTTACAAATAAATTCAATTCCGTTGCGATTGAGAGCTAGCTAGCAACCTCCCGGGCTAAAGTAAATCTACAATTTCATATCTTAGACACCTCGTCATTACCCATATCCTATCCGAACGCATTTATCACCGTGTTATGGTGTTCGAGGAGACAGTTACGTTGTATACTGGAAATCCATCCGTATCGATTGTTGGCTTTGCGTGAACAAGGGATTTGAAACGATCCTTTAGGCAAGTTCGCCCTCCAGTTATAAATGTGCAATATATTTTTTGTACAACTGAGCATTTGTCATAATGGATTACGGAGCCGAGTTCAATTTTCACACGGAAATCTCCAACCAACACAGCATCAATTAGCTCGAAAGCTTCAAGTCTTCAAATTGCATGCATACACTTACGTGAAAAGAGGTTTTCAAACTTCTCACCAAAATTGCTTCCCCGTTTTACTACATTCTATTTCAGAAACCTTATTTGGTGGGAAATTAACTAATAGCACCCAAACAGAATTAAAAAAAACAAACCGCAACACAAATTGCCAGGGAAAAGCAAATAATTTATGAAATATTTCCACCAAATCGAATAGCAATCGATCAAGCGGCAACCTGTGGAAGAAATGAGGATTTATTAACTGAGTTCTGTTCCTGATGGGTTCGAAGAAAAACTGGACAGTTTGATTCTGCCAGTAAAATTTAATTAGATTTCGAACAATTACAATGTGAAACAATACCGGCGGCTTCTCTTTGCCCTAATTACAGTGCAGTTTCAATTAAAGTGCTTTTTCTACGACCACTATTGTAAATAGCCAATTTTGTACAACGTACAAACTAAGTAAGCCGTTCCTTACGCACACAAACCTAAAACTGTGCGTAAAGAGTGAAAATCGCACAGTTTTCAATTGTCATTTGTCAAATGTCATTTTTCACTCAATTTTATTGTTAAATTCATTATTCTCCCCTTATTTATTAGGACATTTTAAAAACATATCGACTACTCCTCTTCCAGGATAGGATAAAAGCAGTTCAACTGCAAAGTAAAATCCGAGGTAAAATCAATAAAAATCTTCTGTGCAAAAGTTAGGTTATATCGCAGGATCTTTTCGTCTGAAAATGCCTTGGGACCGGTAAGTTGTATTTATTCGTATTATCTTGAACCTTTGAGCAGGTATTTTAAAGACATTGTCATAATATAGAATACTGGCAGGTTTTTGGTACCCAGGAACAATCCACCGTTAATTTAGTTGACTTTAATTCAAGTAATAATTCCATTGTAAGCACGAATCAATTATTTATGCTGGAAAAAAACGTTTGAGGATCCAAAATAATGCAGAGTAAATTTGCATAACATCTTTTGTGAGAAATGCATGTGAGAAAAAGTATGATTCCATTTGAAAAATAAAAATTATGGTCATTTCCGGTTGAACCGGAAGTGCTAAAAATATCTGACTATGCCACTGGATTCACATCAAAAAAATAAGGTTGACTTGTCTCAGGATTTTTCCGAAATATTCCTCTCGAAGAAGTTCTTCAATTTATTAAACCTACTATTGAGAAAAGTTAAGAAATATTGTGTGGTCGTAGAAAAAGTATCGTACGCAACTCGAGTTGTAAGGCAATTACGCACTGTGGAATTATACACTCGCCGCTACGCGGCTCGTGTACAACTTCTTCCACACGTGCGTAATATGCTTCTTACAACTCTCGTTACGTAATATACTATTTTAATAATGATGCATGGTTCTAGTGTGTTCTGCAGTAATTAAACGAATACAATTAAAATTTCCGATAATCACCCCAGGAACACTCCCCCTATAGTGAATAAAGTCGGTGTTTAGAAATAGAAAACAATTCGGTGACTAATCTAATCCGTATGCGCCTTAATTTAAGTTTCTGTATTTAAATACTTTGCCATAAGTCTTTTAAAATAGAACTAACGATTCCTAAAAATATAATTTGAATTTTTTACACGAAAGATAAAGAATTTACATTATAACGGTAAATTTCACTCAAAGAACAAGATACGCCAAGTCAAGGATCCTTCCTCTCTTTCTCTAATTACAAACTTGGGAGGCTTCGCGAGGATTTTTACAGCTGTAAGTAAAAGATCCTCAAATTCATTATGAATTTGATTATACAAATGTTCCAGAGGATTAAGAGGATGAATTATCAAGCTCTCTTTTTTTGCTAATGAATTATTTACATGGATATAGGACGGGATATTATTGCACAAAATTTACAAGAACACAAATGATTTATTCTAAACGAGATCCTAACATAATATTATACGTCCGGTTTTAAGATTACATGATTGACCAATTTTTAATAGCGTGCTGACTGGTGTAGCTTTGTACATCAAGGTTGGCAATTTTACGTGATGCGAATAATTGACCAATTAACCAACGAGTTTTTGCAGTAAAGAGTATTTTATTTTCAAACGTCACATAACAAAGTAATGTAATGTGTCAACATGAATAAGAATATTATAATGCACACGCAAGTTGGTTCCCAAGTTTCCAACACTTAGGTAAAAGTGATCTTCATTGGGTAAAAATCAGCTGTAACAGACATTGGCTGGCATGAATAAAGTGTTACAAGATGCTCATACTCCCATTAACAAAGGATGCAAATATAAGTTTTTCGTGTACGAGAAAAGGATAGAACTATAAGCAAAAGGTTTGTCACCGTTTATTCATACCGGCCATTGAGCCAATGCGCACGCTAGAGAACCAACATGCGCGCGCCCCTCAGATAAAACTAAAAACATCCATTACGTTATGAAATTGGAACTGATCAGGATGGGTCAAAATATGTCCAGTTCCAACAAGGCGGTGTCCCAACAAATTATATACCGGGTGTATCACAGACCCCGCCGTATAGGGAATTAACATGGGAAAGTGAATTTTATTTTTTTCCTGCTCCGGAGGATTTTCTCGAAAAGTTTAATCGTGTTTGGAGGATAGTCCATACTAGTCTGTACCTCTTGAGATTTTTTTCGTTCGTCAGCTCCTCTTAGGTACTTAACAATTATTTTTTGAAAATTGAATTTTCGACGAAAACGAAAAAATTTTTCGTGCCCAATCGACCCGCTTCGAATGTTTATTTAGTTTGCTACCTTTGTGGATTGCAACACAACACGATAAAACTTTTCGAGAAAATCCTCCGGAGCAGGAAAAAAATAAAATTTATTTTCCCATGTTAATTCCCTATACGGCGGGGTCTGTGATACACCCGGTATAGTGCTTGTCAAAAGTAAGGAATAAATTCAAGAGCTTTTTCGAGAGGAATAGGTATTTCGGAAATATCCTTGGACATCTCCATCTAATTTTTTTTTGAGGCGCATGTGATGGTGTACTCTGATATTTTTTTGCACTTCCGATTTAACCGGAAATGATCCTAATTTTAATTTTGATTTTTCAAACGGGATCATACTTTTTTCTCAACCGATAGGTTAATGATTTAGTATATCAAAGTAGATTTCAATTATGTATATTTTAGCCAATTTTGTATTTAGTTGGACTTATGTTAAATAACTATTTACTCTTTATCAATTTGTAAATTTTCTGTATCTTATGTGAATGTATCATTACTACCATGTATGATTAGGTACTGTCTTTCTTGATTAAAATGTTCTAAAAGCTGACTAACTGCACTCTGCTTTTGTAAAGCAATATAATTTTAACTTCTTTTTACATTTACCACTTGTCAAAAATGATAATAATAATAATGAAGAAGCAAGACGTCTAAGTAAATTCACTATGGACCTAGCTATATCAAAATTTCAGCGACACCACACACCATTTCCACATGAGGCTGGTGCTTTAGCGTCCTTTGTCGTATATCCAGTGGCGTGCCGTCAGGGGGGCTAGGGGGGGCGACCGCCCCCCCCCGCCCTTTAGGCTGTGCCGCCCTTTCCGCCCAAGCAAAAAAGGCTGTTCCTCAGAGCCGGTCGAATTCTGCCATTCTGATGTAATAAATAACTGAAGGTAAAGGTTTATTTCTCTACGAAGCATGTAGCTATTTAAGAGCTACACTATAATACAGTTGCTTGGGGGCGGGCGCCCCAAATAGAGAAGAAACTAAATAACTGTTTATAAATTTTGAACACGGCAGCTCGTGGCTACCTCGGCGGGATCGATTTTGCCTGTATTGGGGATTTGGAGCACCTTTTCCATAAATTGTCAGCGCCCTCAGATCGCAGACCTTTCTATTATTTGATATTTCATATTAAACAAAACCAAGTTACTCATAATTTCGCGAAGACAGTCCTCACCTACAGATATAATGTCCGTCACTCAAGATTTAAAAAGGATGAAGGATGGTTAGGTAAGGAAAAGAATTGATCCTAGTAAAATTCAACGGTGCCAGTGATTGTGATTCCCAGAAGAAGTTTTAAGTTTAGTGCGCTATAATTCATGCTACAATGGGAAGTTCATGGAACGGCGAACGGCGGTAAGCGCTCGTATACAGACCCATAATAATAACACAACAACCAAATTTTTTAGCCACTTCCTTAAAATGCGTTTTTTAGGAGTACTTGCTCGGCTCTTTGACTCGGTATTTCTCGAAAGGTTATTTTCTTAGACTCATTAGTCATTATATTTTCCGATTCCCGAATTAGGTAGGCACGTGTAATTGTTCATTAAAATGTGTAGTACCTAAATGTAGATAATAATAATAAAAAAAAAATTGCATTACCAATATTTTGCGCGCCCCAAGAATGCCTCGCCCCCCCCGCCCCTAAGGGCACGGCACGCCACTGCGTATATCCTCTTAGTATTATTTCTGAACTCTCCTGGTTGATAATACACATTGTCTTACCACGTCTGTGGTTAATATTTTCTAACTTCTTTAGCATAATAGGTACTTAATACATACTAAAAGCTCAACTTGTAAAAATCTTGAAGGATGCCGGTAATTTATTAACATAAACACCTATAAAATTCGTTTCAATATGTATAAATATTAGCAAGAATTACTAGCTTTTACCATTCTTCATCTAGACGATAGTAAATTGTGGCAAGTATATGCGAAACTCTTTGTTGTTGTATGATGCATCCAGTCGGGAATAAACTATTAGGTGATGAGGCGTTGTCTGAAGTCTGAAATCCTTCAGATCCTTTTACATTCATTGCAGGATACTTCGTGATTACAGGTAAACGATAAACGTAGTTATTGCATTAGTCTTTACCGCCTTCAAACAAATTCGGTTTTAAATAAAACACAATTAATTAATACAACAGCATAAAATACCTAAAACAATTCTTCTTTAGTTAAAATAGAAATTAAAAAATTGCATTAAAAACACATTAAATTAATAATAACCCCACAACAACTTTGACAGTAATGGCGCTACCTGTTCAATTCGAGTTATCCTGCCCCGACCCCCAGCAGAAAGTGTGCAGATTTTTTCCCCCTAGTAACCTATCTAGTAAAAAGCAAAATTATCTAGTATCCGTGAGTTGTCATCAACACTAAAGATGAAAATTTGTTGATTTATCGTTTATTAATAATTGTATTTTTATTAACTGGGGAAGCAAAACGAAGTGCACTAAATGGCCAAAGTCGATCACCGAGAAGATAGATACCTGATGGATGGGTTACGTGGTTGTCATAAGTACGTGTTTTGTGGTGTTTATAGAGAAATTAAGGACGCCTGTACGCCTGATTGCCTGTGTCTTTGACGAAGGAAAACGTGCGGTTTGCAGCCCTTAAAACTCGTGGCCCTCCAAGTAGAAATGACTTTGTCTTACTCATTTTGACCTCAAATAAAGTGCATTAACTTCGAAAAATTTAATTATATGTACCAGAACAGTGATGAGTGTTTATAGTTAGTTTGGGGCTAAATTCAAGCATATTGTTGTTGCTGCACTGCTGTTGTATTTAAACAATAAAACGAAATTAACTTGATTGTTTTTGTGAAACCAATTGTTGCAAGGGAGCACAAAATCAAAACTCACTCAAAATAAAATGAACACGGAACGGTTAATAATGGGATCCACTATTAAACCATAAACAATATGGGAAAGATTCTGCAAAATAAGCAAAAATAGACTTTGTAAGCAGCTATTTTACAAACAACTGTCAACTTTAACGTCATTTTCGTACAAACGTAAAAGAGAAAGAGATATGTTTCCTGTTATATCTCCAAAGAGAGAAATCCAGTTGTCTCTGAATCCAGTGGCCTTAATAAAACATGGCGGGACCTGCTATTTATACAAATTAATAAAATTTTTCATGTTACGCAGCAGTTATAGAAAAAAATTGCGTATAAACACGGGGGAGAAGTCTCTTTTAGGGTTTCGGTGTGATTGTATAGGAATTATATTATATACATTTGGAAATTGTGATATGGTGAACGGTGCAATAAGGGGAGGCACGAAACGGTTTTAGGCAACTTTACATACACTTTTTACGGAAACTTGACTACAGGCTTTATTGTTTTACGATACGATCTGAAATTTTTGTGGCATATCCAGAATTACATTCTGCGCAACATGAGGTCAATTGCTTTATAAAGAAACACCAACTTACCAAGACAAAAATTAATTTAATGTTCTGACATTGGAATCCATTTGTAAATTATGCTGCCTACACTCAGAAATTTGGCATTTAAATTTTGTCCGTTAGTTCAGCCTCTGCAATGCAGATGACAGTGCCCAAATTGTAGTTTATTTGATTTATCTTGAAATATAAATGTCAACTCGCCATTTAATTAGATTTCCGCTTAATAAATATCTTGGAAGAAATAATTTGAGGTGCACGTCTTCGAAATTTTGTTGTTGCTGTTTCTTGAGATCAACATCTGTATACAATGAAAGATATAAACCGTAGCTGAGCGGCAAATTTGTTTTTCTCCCATTCTTCAACTTTCGTACATGGGTTCAAATCTTGAAAATTGACCTATAATTTCTTTGTTTTTTTTATTCTCCAAATCATTATTGATTATTGACGAGAATTATAGCTCTTAAATTAAAGATAAAGGCATATTATTAAACAATGGCGATAAATAACTGCAATATATTTTATTTTCTCAAGGGGTGCGGCGATGCAGTGGCGGCTTTCCTCAGGCGGCACGTAAGAATAAGATCAAACAGTAAGACTATTATGCCACATTATAATGTGATACCGGGTGTATCACAGACCCCGCCGTATAGGGAATTAACATGGGAAAATGAATTTTATTTTTTTCCTGCTCCGGAGGATTTTCTCGAAAAGTTTTATCGTGTTTGGAGGATAGTCCATACTAGTCTGATACCTCTTGAGATTTTTTTCGTTCGTCAGCTCCTGTTAGGTACTTACAATGATTTTTTGAAAATTGAAATTTCGACGAAAACGAAAAAATTTTTCGTGCCCAATCGACCCGCTTCGAATGTTTACTTAGTTTGCTGCCTTTGTGGATAGCAACACAATACGAAATAAATGGATGCTTCGAAACGGGTCGATTGTGCACGAAAAAATGTTCCGTAGAAGCAAGACGCAACATTTTTTCGTGCACAATCGACCCGTTTCGAAGTATCCATTTATTTTGCGTTGTGTTGCAATCCACAAAGGCAGCAAACTAAGTAAACATTCGAAGCGGGTCGATTGGGCACGAAAAATTTTTTCGTTTTCGTCGAAAATTCAATTTTCAAAAAATCATTGTTAAGTACCTAAGAGGAGCTGACGAACGAAAAAAAAATCTCAAGAGGTACAGACTAGTATGGACTATCCTCCAAACACGATAAAACTTTTCGAGAAAATCCTCCGGAGCAGGAAAAAATAAAATTCATTTTCCCATGTTAATTCCCTATACGGCGGGGTCTGTGATACACCTCCCAGATAGCACAAGACGTCCAGTGGCTGTACATTTTAGGTACAGCATTTGTCCTGTACGTCCTGGACATTCTCTGGACGTACTAAGAATGTACCGCTGTGGACGTACACTGGATGCATTTTCATATACATACTCTGGATGCACATTTTTGGTACAGCTTTTGTACTGTCCGTCCTGGACATTCTGTGGACGTACTGACAATGTACCGTTGTGGACGTACAGTGGATGCATTTCCTTGTACGTACTATTTACGTACAGCGTCGTACCTACTATGGTACAAAGTTTTTTAAAAGTAATAATACCCTTTAGTTGCTTTGCTTAGTAAATCACAAGTAGTTACTAATATTATTACTTGCAGTTGACGAGGGGGGGGGGGCAAACATAACCTAGACGAATTTTGAAAGTGCGCGCCGTTTCCTGGGGATTTCCTTTTCCCCACTACATAAATGACAATTGATACTATTGACAGGCGCAAGGTTTCTCGCCATTTTATTCTTTCACTACAATCACAAACTACAATCACAATCGCCTCAAACTCGTGGGAGTGTTGTGTACATTATTATTTGCCCTGCCTTTGCTTTGTTGCAGTACAGTAAGTTTTTAAGGTATATATAAACTTAGATACAAAAGTGTTATAATTACTGTAATTTACAGAATTGAAGTAAACCTAACCTCGATTCTTAGAAAGAAGCCCACCCCTTTGGGCGATTATTCAGCTTTCAAAAGCTTAAATCTGTGCAAGTGCATAATTGGTAGGTATATACTCACAGAAACAATTTTACAGTTATTTCACTTTTCTATTGTAGAATCAATCATGAGAACGGGCAAGGCCAAGGATGTGAAAGAGATAGAAGACGCCATAGGAAAGTACATACGGAGAGCCAATGAAAGGTTTAATTCAAGAGAAAATGTACCTCTAATTGTAAATAATGAATAAAGAAGCTGTAAGCGATAATTGTGTGTGTACTGTGTACCTCCATTAGACGTACAGTGTGTACGTCCATTAGACGTACACTGCGGTTGTACTATGGATGTCCGTTTATGAGACATTTGTACATACGATGGACATCCTCTGTACGTCCATGGTTCCGTACCTGGATGTACAGTGGACATCGGTTTATCCAGAGCTGTATGACTTATGTACGTACATTGGACGTTTTTGTGCTGTCTGGGCCGGTATATGCCATAAATAATTTTTCGTCTAATGATGGCCGGGAGGGAGGCAGAAGGGGTGGTTCAAAATGTGATTTTAGGCGAACTTGAGCAACCAAAAAAATTTAGAAATTTTTTTTTAAGAATCGGGGGTGCACTATCTCTATCACTAGTGATAGTGCATTTTTCCACCGAAGTTGTCCAGTGTTTTTATAGTGAATCGGGGGTGGTTTAAATTTTCGCCACTTTGCAGTACCCGACTCTGACGCCCTGTATATCAAATAAGGGGGACCTGCTTAAAACGCCAATGAAATGGGCTTTCCGTGGGAAAAAGGCTCCTTCAAATCGATCAACTCTTTGAGGAGTTACGGCATTTTAAATTCGACTCAAATTTCCGGGTGGACCAATTAAATTGTTGGGCAGTTTATTTGTATTCAATCTTGTAAGAACACTTTATTAAATACATACCTCCACGCTAAAAATCAAAGTTTAGTGTCGCCTAGATCCTGATTTTCAATTTATTTCCTGGGCCACTATCGTATAGGATCCTTTAGTGTTTGAATCTAAATGATTTCAAATTATTATAACGAAGAAAAACAAAATTACGCAAATTGCGCCAAATTAACACTTAGGGGGTTAAAAGATCGTAAAGGGGGACGAAAAATCCAAGGGAATGAAAATTTATCGTAATTAAGCAGAATTACAGTAAATGACACGAAATAAGCCAATTATGCAAATTTGGCTTTTGGGGGTGTTAAATTACAGGGCTTCATGAAAGTTTCAACCCCTAAACTCCAACCCCCTATTTCGCCACCCCCACATGCTTTAAAGAGACTTGTGTTTTCAATTTGACCACCCAGATCCATTTCGTTAAAAAATTGCGGCGATTTATTTATTATGGTTTACAGGGATGAGTTTATTTCTCCGGTGTTATATTTATAAGTCCTTGCTGATTTACTGACTTCGGTTGTTCATAGATAAATCAATAGGATCTCAGAAAAAATAAAAATAAAATGTATGTATTTATCCGCTAGCTAACGGTTAGGGGTTATTAGTGGCCTAGGTTTTGGTTTTAAATTGAAGACTCATAAGACTTTTTTTAATGGTTTACCGAAACCTATCGAACCCCCGTAGTTTTATGCCACCATTTAGGTACTTGAAGAAATTTCCAATTTCAACCCTTAAATTTCATCCCCTTTGTGAAATCTCAGCGAAATTTTGTCCATCCGTCTACAATGTCACTGGAAATTACCACACCAAATTCTGCCTTGATATGTTGAGTAGTTTTTGAGTTCTTGTATTTTTGTGCTTCTACATGTTAAGGGTTGTAGCGCCTTTAAGGGTGGCTTTTCGCAAAATATGAATGACCCCTTTATAATGGAAAGCTAGCGAACGACGCCAATATCGACTAGTACTTATTAAGAGGAATTTCGAGTTGCAACCCCTAATTTTCATCCCATAATTCCCATATGTCCGAGTTTGGAGAAAATGCATACCCCATACAAGACTTCATCGAAATATGTGTGAGTTGGGTTTCAAATAGCTGCGTGCAACCCTTGCGGAGTTATTATATTTTTTGTTGATTTCATCCCACGAAATTGACACCGCTTCATCTTCAACAGACTTGAAAGTCGAACGTGCATACCAAGTTTCAGAAGGATACCTCCACTTGTTCTCGAGTTATTGCAATTAATAGTTTTTCGGTTTTTCCCCACAACTCCCACCCCCTGGGTCCGATATGGCCCAAGAGCAATCCCCGCCTTTCTTTTCGGGAGCCAAAGCTGCATTCCAAATTTTAGCTCGATATCTCAATGCGTTCTCAAATTATGCGACGGACAGACTCGACGAGCGAGTGAATAATCAAAGACAAATCAGGTTGCGTATTAATAAAGAGCGACTCCATACTCTAATTTTTGTGGATTTATGTTACGCCACCCTTATTAACTATTTATTATCCGACTCGCCTTTACGGAACGAAATTTCGTCAGAAAATCTCGGACCTCCCTCTTTCCGATCAATTCTATTTTTAGAAAGCCCGGCGCGGCATCATTGCTAATCGCAACCCCATCCTGTGCCCCATCTATAACTAAGGTGCAAAATTAAGATCAGTTTTGTTCGCAACCTGCTGCAAGCGAATCTTATGTTTCAAAACCGACTTTTATGCCTCGCCTTCTAATTTAACCGATTCCGTATATCTTTTACCGTTTATGAGATCTCAATGGTGAGCATTGAAAGAGGAACCACCCTGTATACCTAGCCATGATTAACCTTTCAAATTAGGTAATGAATGAATACACCTATTAAAAACAAACTTTGAAGTTAAACAAACTCCTCTCACATACATACTGTGTATAGTGTATTCTAATTCACTGAATATTTTGGGATTTAAACCTGGAGGTTGTCAGAGAAAACAAAATCGAGGAAATCTGCATACTGAAAATTAGATTAAGATTACTCCTCGGCAGTTGTTTCTTTCTGGTACGAAACTTCATATTTATTACCTGTTTCGGGGGCCAAACCCAGCAGGCGAGTTGTGTTGCGGTCTGGCCTAATATAATATTTCATTTAAACCAGTAGACCGCTTTAACGTTAGTAAAGAACAAGTATATTTAGTAAACGGTGCAGTAAATACTTCATAAAGGGGTAAGTGCTAATTAAGATCTTGTTAGCAAGGATATGAGCTGAAAACTCCCGAAATATCCGGGCAACGATTCAAATTAATCAGGCTTTCATCTGGAAAGTTGCGCTCCAAAGAAATTGACAGCTTCAGAAAGCTCTTGACGGCAGCACGTTCGGGGATAGATGTGGCTATTGACAACCTAATCCGTAATATTAGTATAAACAGAAAAAGTGGAGGAAGTCAGAAAAGCGTCGAGGAAATTGATCCATTTTCAGAGAGACAAAGCCCCCAGCAGAGGTATAAACGTTCCTTATTAAATGATATAACGTTCAAGGCGACACATTACGTGAGTATAACAATCCATTAAATGCATCTAAGTGCTCGTTGATGCAGAGTCGTTAATAACGAATGCCTTTACTCTGATCTGTCTCATCACCCGGAAACACTCAAAACCTGTCTAGGTATTTTCCGCAATAGTAGGTATACTGTAATATAATTTCGGAAGGGGGAAAGGGGGCATCATTGCAGTATCAGTGTTACAGCACGAGTATTGCAATGGCCCATTTCCCAACGTGTATTACTATTTTTTCTACGACCGCGCCGACCCAGAGAGCCAAGTTTTTGCATAAAGAAATACCTAGTTCTTGGAATTGTACTGCAAAAAAATAAAAATTGGGAAATTATCAAGATATAACCAGGGACTGGTACCGAAACCGGTACCGGAACCACATAAAAATGTGGAACCGATACCGGAATCGAAACCTTAATTTTTTCTTAGGTATTTAAAATATACACCGGACCCGAAACAGAAATTTTTTGGGTTCCGGTTTCAATAAATTATAGCTGGGCCTTAAATTAATTTTATATTTCACGCCACAGTCTACCTTTTATGGTCTAGGTACTCAATCTTACTTTGTATTTTTAAAGGTAAAATTTCTTGTAGGATTAATGAACTTTAATAACCGTCCATTTTATGTGGGATGTGTTTAATATGAAAAATTTAAAACTGGAATTTGAAGAATTTTTTGATGGTGATTGTATTTGTCAAAAACTTGTTTCGGATGGTAAAATCAGAGTATAACTTAAGATTTTGTAAAATTACTTTGTCAAAAAGGCACTTGTCGTGAGTTGATTGCTTCCAAAAATTTTTTGGCTCTTCAACGGGTATGTAATACAAACTCCACGTGTAAAATTTCAGCCAAACCGGCCCAGGGATTTTAAAAGTACCTTAAAAAATCTAATTTTGAGCTTTTTGTCAAAAGAGCACCGACATCTTTCGAAGCAGAATTTGAAGGCCTGCCTTATGGTGCTGTCAAAAAGCTTTTCAGATGAAAAACCTATGTACCAAATTTCAGCCAAATCGGCCCAGTAGTTTGGACTGTGGCGTATTTGCAAAGGTACGTATACGCACATACGCACAGACACATTCTAAAAACCACTTTTCTAGGTCCCTGAAACTTCAAGACGTATAGATCCGGTCTTACCTCGAATTCGAAAATTTTAGTGGTTGCAGTAACCTCCCACTTTTTTTAATAGTGGGGTTGTGGAGATTAACAGTTCTATAATCCCTGATCAATACTAAACTCACAGCAGCCTCCACAAAATAAAAATACTAAGAAAATGATCCGTTATAGATGTAATTAAAAAAGTTCAGAAAAGTTAAAGCGGATGAAACTATCATATTAATCGATAAAAATGTTATTGCTGTTTCAAAATGAAAATAGAGATATCAAATGGTGCGCCAATCAGCTAATCGCTTTGTTAATATATCCGTGGCAGGCAATCCATTGCGTGGTCTATTTATTATCCTACGTTTGTCATAAATACTAAATACACATAAACTGTATAGACATAAAAATGTAATTTAAAATTAACTCGACAATGAATAAGTATGGTACCTATAAATTATTAAAAATGCATGTTGTAGGTAATGTGTTAATTCGGGTACAAAAATTTTGACGAACCTAAATCTTGTACGTCCTCCTGGAAAAATTATATACTTACATTGTAATAGGAATAGCCAATAGGTAATATGTTTCCCTCGATTTTTCCCAATAAGTGCAGGATAAAATTGAATTCAGAGTCCCTACATAATATATCAAAAGATATATTACTTGTCATCTACAATGTGCATAATTATGCACCTATTGCACATTGGCCTACCAAGTTTTTCCATACTTTTCTTTATTGATCGGGGTCTGTTTCCCTGAATTAACTCAATCATTTGCCCATCATTTTCAGATAGCTTTATGATAAACGATCGCCTCCTGAAACCATTAGATGTAAAAGCATATCGTCTTACGGGGATTATCAAATAGATTTGAGAAAAATGTACGTCAATATTGGTTTTAGTTGGAATGCTCAGTTTTGAGTCCCTCGTCCCACGGGAATAAAGTAGCATTTTGGGGTTACACTCCATATCAGTTCGCCATACATCAAGTTCATCTCTAATTAGGATTCATAGCAACAGGAAGCGCAGCGCTTGCGCAAAGCTCATCGCAAAATTCCATTATGATAAATGACCTAACAGTTAATTGATATTTACGATACGAAAGAGTGAATAATCGGTTTTTATTGAACCGAGAGGAAATCGAATGTCGGCGAGTATTAAAGTTTTCCAGTATCTTGTGATCGTTCTAGAGCTCTACCTACTCTTATTTCATCGAAGAATTTTTGTATGGGCTAACTCGGACCATAACTTAATTAAAAGGGGTCCTCCTGAACGCTCAGTTTTATTTTATTACCTACTGTCGTGATTCTGGAGTGGAGGCTGAAAGATCCTCCGAGATGGTTTAGTTTTATTGGCCAGTTATTCCTTGGACAGTAGGGAGGTTAACGCTGTTAACGGGTACTTTAGCACTCCATTGCCTGACCATGCGTTTACTTTAATTGGTCATTATTGGATTCGGTTTCAATCATTTTATCTCAAGCTATTATGTTGTTGGAGCTAACACTGCTATTAGAACTATCGATTATGATTATTCGCCCCTCGGCAATTTCGTAATATGCCTTAGTCCAGAATTTTTGAAATAACATTTTTTACAGAAAATGAGGAATTGGATTACATAAACGAAGGAATAATAAATGGGCGCAATGTGTCATAAACATGTTGCTGACGCCGTTTTTCATTGCTATATAGTTTGTTGTAGCTGATACGTGGTCGCATGTGGCAAACGAAAGGCTCTGTTATACGCCTATAGATTGCAGAATAAATTGTTTTTATACTCGTTTGATCCTCAGATTTTATAAAACTATGACTGACATCACTATATAATCCAATCATATAGTCTCCCCTAAGTCGTGGTGTTGAGTTAAACATTAGTAATTAATTATTCACAGCTAAATATTTCAACTTTTACGCACAGCTTAAGTTACTTACTAAAACCCACTCAAAATAATCTTTACATATATAGCCCCGAAAATCTGGAAAAGGAGTTAATGAAAAGTGTCAAAAAGTGTATACGATCCTAACACTGTATAATAACCTAAATTCCATTTGATCTTTTTTACATTATTTCTGATTGTCGTAATGTCTTCCTTATTGTCCCTTTCTTTTTTACTCCCAGTCCGAATATTATTTCTAACCCCAAAATATCACTCGAGTGGATTATTTATGAAGCAAATTCTATTGATTTAATTCATAATTAAATATGGAATTCCTTTGTGGTGGAACCCGAAGCAACTCCTTCGACTCAAATCACTATTAATAGCACAAAATTAATTGATGATTATTATTATTCAGGTAGAATTAGGTTGTTCTCAATTTAAGATCTTATTATTAGGTATATTAAATATATCGATTATTTTCCAATGCGGAGGTTCTAATTATTATACGGCATGTATACTAAAAGGAAATGAAACTTTCGTCTTTCATCACCACTAAAATCATTGCTACTGTCCACACAATTATTAAGAATTAGTGCCAGTAAAGGCCATCCGAGAGGTAATTTTTCAACTCAAAATTCGCAATAAAGCAACGTTGGAACTTTATAATCTTTGGATAAGACGAAAGTTTCGTTTTCCAATATAGGTACAGGGTGATCCAACCGTTCTGTCCCGCTTTTAAATTGGAATATCTCCTTTGTCTTACAAGTTAGAAGGTTGAATCAAAAAGTGGATTATAGAGTAGACCTTCAAGTTTTGTTTGGTATATAGAAACAAATTTTTCAAGGTCAAACTTCGTCTGCGGAAAAAAGTTAAATTTTTTTAAATGGAACACCCGGTACATTTTGCATTTTTTGGTTAGATCTGATCATTCTAAACAAGTTCTGTATAGCATACTACAGCTTTACTTCTAACCGTTTGGCGGGAATTTTGAAATTTGTAGCGCGAACTTTGGCACTTTGAAGGACTGTACCGGGCTAACCACTTAAGATTTCAAAATGAAATTGATCACATAAATTATCTAAAATACTCTTCATTAACAGGGCATCAATTTTTAAATTTTTTTAGTTTTATTTTTTTTCTCGAGATTTTCAAAATGCCAACGTTCGCGCTACAAATTTCAAAATTTCCGCCGAACGGTTAGAATTAGAGCTATAGTATGCTATACAACACTTGTTTAGAATGATCAGATCTAACCAAAACATGCAAAATATGCCGGATGTTCCATTTAAAAAAATGTAGCTTTTTTCCGCAGAGACGAAGTTTGACCTTGAAAAATTTGTATCTATATACCAAACAAAACTTGAAGGTCTACTCTATGATCTACTTTTTGATTCAATCTGCTAACTTATAAGACAACGGAGATATTCCAATTTAAAAGTGGGACAAAACGGTTGGATCACCCTATACATACTACCATCAGCGACCCCGCCGTATATAGGCAAATAACATGGGGAAATGAATTTAATTTTTTTCCCGCTCCCGAGAATTTTCTCGAAAAATTTTAGTGTGTGGAGGATAATCATACTGTACCTCCTGAGATTTTTTTCGTTCGTCAGCTCCTCTTAGGTACTTAACAATAATTTTTTGAAAATTGAATTTTAGACGCAAACGAAAAAATTTTTTCGTGCCCAATCGACCCGCTTTGAATGTTTACGTAGTTTTCTGCCTTTGTGGTTTGCAGGACACGAACATTTCAAACTCCACAGTTTGCCCATATTTAAAAAGGAAGAAGCATCCTGAAGTGTGAATTGAAAATACAATTCGTCATGAATTTGAAATTGGTTTGGGGTTGTTTTATAATATGAATGACGTTCCGCGTTACTTCTAATTTCCACAGGGAAATTGGAAATGCGGACGAAAGAACAATTTGCACCACATAATGTGCCTTTCGCGCAATAACACAAAATTACGCACTTAGTGGTCATTTACGGTTTTTTCTCTGTGGAAATGAACTTTGACACAGGATAAAATTCAATTCCTTCACCTCGTTTCAGAAATAACTAGGGAGCCAGATGAAGAGAAATAAGAAACAGAAATGTGTAGAAAGTGCGAGTGAGGTAATCACGATCTCTTCCAACAGTCATAAAGGCTCTTACAATGGAAAGATAAGGTCGGCGCGGGCTATATACAACCGTTCCGAAATGCACGCTCATCTAACGAATCTACCTATGCAAATAGGGCAACGGCGAGGGATGTAATTTACTGTGACTTGAGAATCCCAGATGTTCCCGAGTAGGCTCCGAATCCCTTCTTACACAATGCGTGACACAACGTTTAAATGACAGTTTTATTTGCCTACCTGGTAAACTCTTTCCCTTAATCATTTTAGTAATATCGCACACCAAACTTTAGGCTGAACTTACATTTTTGTGACAGTCTACCTTCCCTGACGGGGTGCAAGCATAATTAGGTGAAACATTCGAGATGTTCAACCTTTAATTAAACCGCACACAACGAAATAACTGGGTTGCGGTTTTATAATTTACAGTCAACTGAATATGAAGCGATACTTTCTTAATAACACTGCCTGGGTCGGAAATATTAAATTCTGTCTCTCAACTAATTCGCCAAAATATTCTCATTCAACGCTATATTCACGTTCTTTCTCCTAGCAATTAAGTATCTTAGAGCATTCGACTTAATTTTCCTAGACACGGCAAATTGCAAATTCATAAAAGTTTAATGCAAGGCAACGTGCAGCCCTATTTAATTTAAGAATAATTGCACTTCACTTAATATTTCTCGCATAGAAATATAAATTTTAACAAAGGAGACTGCCTCGCAATTTGAGTGAGCAATGAAACAGTTACAAATGCAGAGATCAATAAGGTACCAGTGGGTAAAATGTCAAACACCAATACCAATCAATCTCGTAATAAACTGATGAGTGGTGTAATAATTTGTCAATGCAAGGAAAAGGAAAAAAAGTCGTATTTAGGGCAGGCGTCATCAGAAGGGAATTTAAACCCTAATTGGAAATGGTTTTAATCGACTCATTTTAAGTCTGTTAAGTGTACTATGTTATCACCCTCCAGCGAGGTCTGCGTTCCGCACGGCAATGGGAGGAAGCCCCAGCAAAGAGCTTTTTTGAGAATGTCTATAGTTAACCGTTCATTTTACGCTAAAACTGAATTTAACTAAATTATTCAGGATAAAATTCTCTATAAATAAGGTTGCGAGAAACAAATACTTTCCGAAATACAACCGATAGAAAAAAAGATTTTTACAATAATACCGGAAACAGGCTTCCTTTGTACAGGGTATATGACAAAACTCTGCCAACAAACTTGCAGAATGGATTACATGACGGAAAATAAGTCAAAATTGGAAAGATGTCTTTTTCGATAAAATGCTTTCTAAGGGTGATACGCGCCCCCCAATGTCTAAATTGAAAATTGAATTTCCTTGGAAACACAAAGCCGCAGAAAAATCAAATTTGCGGATTACGTTACTGACATCAACACAGTTTTTGACAATATATCCTTTTTTTTCAACTTGACAGGGATCTTTGGGGGTTGTACCCTTAGAAAGTGTTCTATCGAAAAAGCATGCTCTTCAAATTTTACTTATTTTCCTTCCTAGAATCCGTCCCATGAGTTTGTCAGTAGCATTTTTTTACACCATCCGTGCATTTATATCAATCATACTTTTGAAAGGCGTAATTTTCACATTAAAAATTACAAAAGGTACCTGTCAAGTTGAAAAAAAAAGAATATATTGTCAAAAACCGTGTTGATGTCAGTAGGTAACGTAATCCGCAAACTTGATTTTTCTGCGGCTTTGTGTTTCAAAGGAAATTAAATTTTCAATTTAGAAATTGGGGGCGCGTGTTACCCTTAGAAAGCATTTTATCGAAAAAGACATATTTCAAATTTTGACTTATTTTCCGTCATAGAATTCATTCTGTAAGTTTGTTGGCAGAGTTTTGTCATATCCTGTACAAAGGAAGCCCCCATGTTTCCGGTGTTTTCGTAAAAAAAAATTTTTTCTATCGGTTGCATTTCGGAAAGTATTTATCATATATAAGAGCACTAGAGAAATGGTAATTTTTCTGAAATGAAGTTGGTTACACGAGTAATAATGTCTACGAGGGCTTTTGCCTACTGTTTGGACGAAAAGAAGCCGAGACGCAGTCGAGGCTTTTTTTCCAAAACAAACAGTAGGCAAACGCCCGAGGGACATTTATCGAGGGTGAACCTATTTCATTTCATGAAAAATTACCATTTCTCGAGTGCTTTTCGGAAGACAATTTTTTGAAAGAAATATTGCACCTAACTTCTCCCCGTGTCAGCATGGTAGTAGGTTATGTGTGGCAATTGAATATTACCTACTTTAACTTCAATGACAGGAACAAGCTGTCAGATATCGTTTCTGAATGAATCATTATTTTTATTTTGTTAGGAAATACCGAGGAAAATACTAAATAAGTGGGTATGACTTTAATTAAAATTGTTTATTTCATTTTGAGATTTAAAAATTAATGATTTTAATAGGGATTTTAACTGGTTTTAACAATTTACATTTTAGCAATAATGGTGACTGATGATGGCTAACGAGATGGCTAAGTAGGTATATTAAAGTGGGCCAAGTTCGCGCGTTGAATACTGGATTATGAATTATGATAAACCCAGATAAACCACATCATCACAAAATTCCTGCCCACTGGCAAAATTAACAGCTGGTTTCTGTATGGGAATACAATTTGTCTTGTCGTACGATGCTAATCCCCAGGGCCGGGGCATTCGCGCATGCGAACTAGAATGACAGGACAGGACAGATTCTTGAAGAATAAACAACGTAATGGTCACTGTGTTACATTTTAAATTGTGCTGTTTTCCTTCAATTTCCACGTTATTTATATAAATTGAAGTTCTGTTTCTGCTGCGATGGTTAGCGACTACTGTAGCAATTTTAGTGAAGAGGTGAAGAGGATAAATTTCGTCTTTGGATAAAATCAGCCAGATAAGTGGGGAAGGTCCGTACGCGTGCAGACAACAATTACGATAAAAATCCTGGTCAATTTCCGAAAATCACGTGAATTATTTTGTGAGCAGGTAGTCTTGTAAAAGTGATTTACTAGTTTCGAGTGCTTTGGATTTTTTTAAATTACGAATCTGAAGCTGTCAAAAGTGACAGGGATTTTTTCACCATATGACAGGGATTTTTTCAATATGACAGGGATTTTTTCACTCATTTGAACTACTCCCAAATTTGTCAAAACAAATCGGTTGTGATTGGCTAAAATTGAATAATGGATCGTTATCATTGGTCAATATTTCTAAAAAAAAATTGTCAATAATAATATAACAAGACCTAAGATTTAAAGCGATAAAAATGCGAGATTTTTGCACGACTGCGTTCTTGCCTGGTAATTTTACGAAATCGAATGAGGACATTTATAATCTGACAAAAAGCCGAGAGCTTGCTCGAGGTTTTTTATCTTTGATTATAAATGTCCGAATTTGATCGAGTTAAATTACCTCAGGCAAGAATGCTTGAGAGCAAAATCAAGCATTTTAACCTCCCCAACCCCAACACAATTTTAAAAAAATGGGAGGTTACTGCAATCACTAAAATTTTCGAATTCGAGATAAGACCGGATCTCTGCGTTTTGAGGTCTCAGGAACCCAAAAAAGTGGCTTTTAAAATGTGTCTGTGTGTATGTACGTACGTACGTACGTACGTTTGTAAGCACGCCACAGCCAAAACTACTCGATCGATTTGGCTGAAATTTGGAGCATAGGCATCTCGTAACCCAACTTAGATCTGAAAAGCTTTTGGAGCCAATCGTGCAACCGCAAATGCCATTTTGGCACATCAACTTTTAAATTTTAAATGCAAACCCCCATTTTTTACGTCACCATAAGAAAGATCTTCAAATTCTGCTTCTAAAAATGTATTAACTCTTAGTGCCCTTTTGACCAAAAGTTGAAAAAAAATTGATTTTTATCGGACTTTAAAATCGCGGTACAGCCCAAGCCCCTGAACCGATTTGGCTGAAATTTTGCACATGGGGATTGCATTACACGTCGAAGAGCTGAACAAATTTTGAATTCAATCGACTCACGGAAAGTGCCGTTTTGGCACACCAATTTCCAAATTTAAAATTATTCTCTCATTTGACCATTAAAAACAAGTTTTTGAAAGATTTATTGTCACCATCAGAAAGGTCTTCAAATTCTGGTTTTAAATAAGACAAAATTAATTCGCATTTAGCGCCGTTTGGTTCAAAAAATCGAAATTTTATAATAACAGTAAAAATACATTATAGCCCAAATTACTGAGGGTGGGATTTCAAAAGATTTTATCTTTAATACTGGCATAACTTAGTTACCATTAATCCCTAGTGGTGGCGCTACCAAACTGAGGGTACCAACCTCACCACTACAGCGAAATAATTCAGCTGTCGTCTGTCAAGCTGTCAATCAGCTGTAATTCTCATTTAAATTTAACATCACAGTTTAATATGGTCTTTCGTTGTCTGCAAAGTATTTGTGAAATCATCTTTCATTTTTGTGCTGTACAAGTGAATTTCAACAACGCGACGCGAGTGTCGCAGCATTCCAATTTGGTTTGTTTGACAGTTTGTTGTCCAGTCGAGTGCAAGTGATGATGACAATCGTGAAAGAGGAATACCAAAAGTACCTTTTAATCTACAAGAAATAACGGAGCAACAACTCTTCCAGCGAACTCGACTGGACAATTATGTCGTTGACCTCATTACACCGCATTTGACGCGGAATCCTTATACTGTAAAAGGGCGGTATATGCGTTTAACACCTATGCACAAGCTATACCTGGTTCCTCAGTTTTATGCGAGTGGTGGTTTTCAGTGATTGGTTGGTTCCAGCGCCAGAAGTTCGCAGTCAGCTGCCAGTCTTGCGATTCATGAACTAAGTAAAGCCCTTGTAGAACTTTCTCCACAATTCATTCAGTTTCCTACTGGGGAAGAGTACCCTCAAGTCAAGGAGGCATTTCACGCACTGGGGAGAGCCATGCATGGGACTGGATTGTGAAATCGCACCCATCAAGGATTAATGTGTCCCCTGATAAAACTGGCCTGTTTCGTTTGACCACCCTGAATATAAGTACTTTAGCAGTGGTCCCGCAGTGTACTGTGTTTCACTCTCATACTCAAACTGATGAAAATAAATATGTGTGTACCTACCTACATAAAGCACTCGTTTTTTTAATCAATTTCACTACCTTATTTGGAATTTTAAAAAATGGTCAACTTTTTTAAAATATTTTATGGGCAATAAGGTAATTACAAAAAATAATTGTCTCAAAATCACTTTTACTTGATTCGAAGCTGTTGAGTCCAATTCGATAAACAAACGATAACTATCTCAGTGCACGGGGAGGCTTTACGTAGTCTTCTGCAAATGCAATGGAGGGGATTGTTTAAAGGCATCTCATTTAGCTTCCATTCCCCTCTGGTAGGTACATTTCCAAACATGGGATGGGAGGTGCTTCATTTAGTTAATCAGGCACTGAAAAATTTGAGGATTAGTCCAACTTCCAACACATGAACTAACCTACCTAACACAAAATGTAAACAGTCCAATGAGAGCCGCATCACAGGTGCATTGTACCTCCAGATATAGTATGGGCCATCTTCTTCAAAACCAGATCAAAATTTGCCCAATCTTGTGTCTGCAAAGGCGATCAGCCGATGAGGAAACGTGGTTGCTTCCTTGATTTCTTCGTATCATTCACGCACTGCACGTTGTCGAAAAATCATGCATGATGCCTCAAATGCATGCTAAACGCGGTTGCACTGCGCTACAAGGGCAAAATTCGATGCATCCTCTAATTTTCGCAAATAATACAATGACAGATCACTGACAGCTGATCGCGTCAATCGTCATTTTGCTTGATTTTGCTATGGTTGGTACCATCGGTTTGGTAGCGCCACCACAAGGGACTAATGATAACTAAGTTATCATGATTGTAAGTTACAACCTTTTTAAAATCTACCCCTAAATCGATTTGTCTGAAATTTGGTACGTGGAGATTGGGTGACCCGTTGAAGACCTGAAAGACCTTTGAAACCAATTGGCCCACGGGAAGTCCCATTTAAGCATATCAACTTAAAATTTTAAGTACAAGACCTCCTTTTTTATGTCGCCATTAGAAAGGCGATCAAATTCTGGTTCTAAAAATGTGTTCACAGTTTCTGCCATTTCAGTGGAAAATAGAGAAAAAATTCTTTCTCATTAAAAGGGAGCGGGCTGACAGTGGATGACATAAAGTGGCAGTTATTGTCAAAAAGGTGGAAAAAGATTAACCTTAAAAGGAACATACTGTCAAACGTGACGGGTAATGTCCGAGGTGACGTCGGTATTTGTCAGAAAATTGCGAAATTAGTCAAGGATTTAAAAAATTCTGTTGAATTGACTACTATCTACACAGAATACAAAGATCCACGCGATGGGGAGGTTCCAGCCGCTTCTCTGCTGCATTTTTTTTTTTCTGATTTAAATTTTAGGTCGCATTATATTTGCGGAGATAATTTCATAAACCATTATATTTTCATTTTCTATTATAGACAGCACTTACCTACCTGAACATATAATCTATGAATGTAATTTAAACAATTTTGTTGGAGCAAAATTTACAATTTTTGAAAACACAAACTGTTTTCACAATCGCTTCTTTGTATTCATCTCCGTTCATTTTTCTCATATTTACGGCCCAATCACGTAAAATACCAGTAATCTCTGCGACTGGAGTCGATCTTTGTAAGACGTCCTTTTTTTACAACACAAAAGTCTTGAAACTGCCGCCAAATGCTCTGTTTATTGCGTATCGTGTTTTTAGGGATGGCATCTTTAATTAATGATTCAATATTTTCAGTAGAATCCGCACCAAACCGGCACTCAAACTCGCGACTTATTGCAACAAAATGGCGCACTTTGACAAATTATTTGACTTGTCAAAAAACATCGCCTACTTGAGCCGTTTTCTGGCGGTCGGTATGTTTTTGAAAACAAACTTGCATTGGAAAACATACGGCGAACGGCTATTAACCTCCCCACAACCGATATAAAAATGGGAGGTTACTGCAATCAGTCCAAAATTCGAAATTGAGATAACACCAGATCTTTACGTTTCAAGGTCTCAGGATCACGAAAAAGTGGTTTTTAAAAAATGTCTGTGTGTATGTACGTACGTACGTATGTACGTATGTGAGCACGATTTCTCGGAAACTGTCGAACGGATTTGAATGAAATTTGGAATGTGGTTTAGTGTTGGCCCTCTGGAGAGCCCAGTTAATTTTCTTGCCGATCCGCAAACGCCAAGTGCCTTTTTGGCACACTAACTATGAAATTTGACTTATGAACACAATTTTTTTTTATCAGCACATGAAAGGTCTTCAAATTCTGTATCTAGAAATGTATTCATACTTAGCGCCTTTTTGGCACAAAATCAAAGAAATCGAAATTTCGAAGAAACATTAAATAACACGCTACAGTCCAAACTACTAGATCGATTTGGCTGAAATTTGGTAGGTAGAGATACCATTACCGGCCGAAGAGCTGATTTAATTTTGGTGGCAATTGGCGAATGGCAAGTGCCATTTTGGCATACCAACTTTGAAACTTGAATAATGAACTCCCATTTTCTCTATCAGCACATGAAAAGTCTTCAAATTTTATTTTCAAAATTGTATTCAAACTTAGTGCCCTTTTGGCAAATGATCGTCAAATTTAGAAAAATCACAGAAAGCACCTTAGGTTTGGTGGAGTGAAACTATTAGATATAGTAAATAGTAACATTTACATGATATTGGTGATAGGATTGGAAAATTCACCAAGTGGGGAGGTTCCAGCCGCTTCCGTAGCTGCCCATTTTTTTTGTATTAAAACAGTGTCAAAATAATAGTGTTTCATCAAGATCAAGACAATTTCTTGATCTTGTCTTGATCTTGATAAAAAATCAAGACAAGATCGAGACAAGATGAGATTTCGAAATTCAAGACAAGACAAGACGTACCCTTTCAAGACTCAAGATTCTTGACGATTTTATCAAGAAGTCTTGATATTTCTTGATATTTTGCATTTATCCCTTAAATGTTTACCAAATGTTGAGCGAACAGAAATAAATACAAAGAAAATACCTAGTACGGTACCAATATGTCATAAAATTTTATTTATTTTTATTTATTGCTTATTTGCCTTCAGAACTTTCCCAGGCTTGAGAACCATCATGCGACCATAAGTTAGTTTCCGACAGTGACTGAACTCAAATATATCTGTTATGTGGATAAGTTGATTTTACAAAGAAAGTCGGCAAGAGTGATTTATACCTATGTATTTAATGTTTAATTTTGCAAGTCCAATATTGGATTGCAGAAGATATTAGCCAAATTAGGAATTAGGATTAATTATTCCAACAAAACAATTTGATAGACGAATCTTAAAAATTAAATAAATTTATGGTTCCTCGTAACCTGAAATATATTGTCATAAGTAATATAACGAGTGGTCTGCTTATTTATTACCCATAATTATTTCACAAAAACGAATTTTAATCCCAACGACGATTCGAAGATTGATTAAAATGAGTTCATTTGTAAAAAAAATTATCGATTTTTAAGCTAACCGAGAGTTATATTTGACAAGAAAATTAAATTTTCAAATGGATTTTAACATTGACATTAGTTTTTCATTTTTTATAACAATAGTAACTATGAGAATTGGACCCTGCAGCTACAATAAAAATATTATGGCTTTGGTACCCTCGTCAAAATTGTATTTTCTCTTATTAGTATCGATCTCTATAGTATTTTTTATATTGATTAATCTGTCATTATTAATGAAAATTTAATTATCAAAGCGTAGGATGTAAATAAGTGTAAGTACTTAACACAAATAATAAGAGGCTAGGAACATTACAAATGACTTCAAGAAAATCACTTCCTATAAAATGGTACATCTTTGTAGTGGCATTAGTTATAATTTTATTGGGGGTTTACTGCATTGCCTGGGTTCGGTTGTCATGCCCCTGTCAAATTACGACAGAATTTATAACCTATTTGGACGCGCTACGTGACTATGCATAAGTCCGAATAAGCGCGAAAAGTGATGTCCTAGCATCGTCAAGATCAAGAAATTTCAAGACTTCTTGACATCAAGACAAGAAACAACTTGTCAAGAAAGCGTCAAGACAAGAATAAAAATTTTTCTTGACCAATTTTCGAGACAAGACAAGAAGTACCTATCAAGACAAGAAATCTTGTCTTGATGAAACACTACAAAATAATGTCAGTTTTGAATACATTTCCGAAATGAATTTGAAACTGACAACAAAGTGACTGTATATTAATTCAAAACAAGAGTTTATCCTATGCTTCCAAATGCAAGTTTGTATTTGAAAACATGGCCACCGCCAGAAAACGGCTTTGTTCACAATCTTATCCTTAGCAACACACTAAGAGTGGTTGTGATTGGATATGGTAAATGCAATTATCATGGAAAAAGTTTCTCGGAACCTTATTTATAGAGAATTTTATCCTGAATTATTTAACTACATTCAGTTTTGGCGTAAAATTAACGGTTAACTAGATATTCTCAAAAAAGCTCTTTGCGGGGCCTTCCTCCCATTGCCGTCCGGAACGCAGACCTCGCTGTCGGGTGATAACTTAGTACAATCACAACAGACTTAAAATGAGTCGATTAAAACCATTTCCAGCTTTCTCGGACTTTTTTCCGAATTGAAATGGCTGACGCCTGGCCTAATTATGGAAGCGTGCAAATCAAATAAGCATAGACTAAATAATATTATTAAGCATAATTTTTGCGACTTGCTTCTAGTGTCCTTTTTATCACAGCTGCATTAAGGCGCTTCCAACTCAGAACACCTTGTTTTGGAGTTAATTTTGAAAGACATAAATCAAAATTTAATTTGTAAACCTGGCAGAAGTCAGTAAGTAAGTACAGTAAAAGCTGGAGTATGTTCGAGGCCACTTTTGTCTATAAATAATAAGGGGATTCTGGGGGGTGTGGCGATAAAATCTGGAAAGTCTTGCATTTCGCTCGAACTACAACACAAACATCAAGACTGTGTCAACTGTTGGGGCAAACTTGGCCGTTGCCAACTCCGTCTCATATTTCCAAATAAAAAACTTTGTGCTGTCAAAGCCAGAAAGCTACAAATAAGCAAAGCGGCACGTCCTCTTTTAACGACCGTCCGAAAATGTATGTATTTATCAAAGCAGCCATTTTCGAAATAATTGATGCTGACGATTAGCGTTGTCTAGGATTGACGGAGAAAATTTCGAACATTCCTCTAATCGATAGAGTTCAGTCTCGAAAGAGAAAAAACGATAAGGCGACCACAGGGACTAATTAGAGATCAAATAGCGTACGAAGCGGATCCTTACTTACCCTGAAGGCCTCTTCTCATCATCTTAATGGAAATCTTGATAAAACACTTCTGCTCTTACCTAAATGGTATTGTTTCGAGCTTAGCGCGTTTATTTTACGTCAAATCGAGGCGACAGACGGCAAGATTAATGTTTGCAGACGCGTCATTGTTTAAAGAAATTTACTTGAGCTTCGGCTACCATAGATGACCAATTCGACTACGAATGGGATATAAGCTAGAACAGAGTGTCTCAAAACGCTCCAACTTCCTTTTAATATAGGGTATATATTCCAGCATTGAATTCTGATTCAATCCATTTTCGAAAATTTCCAGTCGTTTCTCCAGTTGTAACCTATAGGTAAGAGATTTAATTGGACCAATCAGATTTCAATTCTGAATCGCTTCATAAGGTTAGGGTAGTTTAACGTTAAATGCAGTATTTCCTAGGTATAACAAGGTCCCTACTATCAATGAAAAATTACATTAAATTAGAATTAAAATTCTCAAAGTCTTGTCATGTACAGGGTGATTCACGAAGCCGTTTCTTTAGAAACTTTTGGATATCCACTTACAGTAGAATTTTGAAACGCACACCAAAAATAAAATATTTTGAATCACCCAGCACTTCCGGTTTTACCGGAAGTGGCCGCCATATTTGTTATTTTTAATGGCAAAGGGTGAAAAACCACCCTTAAAGGCGCCTTAAAGACCCCTAACCTGCAGCAACACAAAAATACGAGAACTCAAAAATTACTCAGCGTTATCAAGGCAGGATTTGGTGTTTCAATTTTCAGTGACGCTGTAGTCGGACAGACAAATTTTCACTGAGAATAGGGGGATGAAATTTAAAAGTTGAAACTCGAAATTTCTTCAAATAATGGTGGTATAAAATTGCGGGTTTCGATAGTTTTCGGTTTACCATTGAAAAAACGCCTTATGAGTCTTCAAACTAAAACGAACCTAGGCTACTAACACCCCCAAACCCATACCAAACGCAGTAAATACATTTTTCGCCGGTAGTCATTAAAAGTGCATTATTATTTACTGCCTCTTTTGCGGCAGTAAAAGTCGATTTTTTACTGCCGGCGGCGCCCTGAGTGTTAATTTTTCAAAAGTCGCCAAATTTCGTTTTCATTCCGGCAATTTTTTTCATTTACTCATTTGGTTTATATTGTCCTTTTTTTACTTTTCAACCCTCAAAGTTTTTGTTTTTTCTGTTCATTTTTTACTTTTTAATTCTGTAACAACAATTTTTTAACATTTCGCCTTTTTGACACCTCTGTGCGTCTGCAGTTTAGTTCCTTAATCTTCAACCGTTCGGAAGATTGAAGACACAAGGCTTTTTATTACGGATTGCAAATCAATTTTTGGATACAAATTTTGATTTTTGACGGTTACACGTTAGCAAAACGTGGGTGCGATAAACTCAAAATTAAGAGACGAATCCGATTCTAAAATCAAACGAGGGCTTTCCATTTAAAATAACAAAGATGGCGGCCACTTCAGGTAAAATCGGAAATGCTAGGGGGCTGTAAATATTTTATTTTTGGTGTGCGTGGGCGATTATTATTCCACTACAAGTTTCTAAAGAACTATCTTTGTGAATCACCCTGTACATTTGTTATGAAAACGGGTTTAGCTGCAGAGAGAGTAAAAACCTACATGGCAAGACTTCGAAAATTTAGTTCTCTTTAATCTAATCAAGCCACTTTGAGAAATGATCGACTTCTTCGTAAAGTTGATATTCTTGTTACCTAGAAAATAGTGTATAGGTATCTAACATTAAAATTGACTTATGAAACAATTCAGAAATGAAATCTGATTGGTCCACTCGAATCTCTTATATGTATGTAACTGGGAAACTATTGGACCCTCGAAATTTTCGACGGCACGGATGGACAAAGAGAAAACGAGGGTTCTGGGACATCCTGTCTTTAAATAAAATTTGTAATTTTTTTTTCATGAAAATATATAATTATCAAGGCTCCTACGAATTCTATCGATTTCTGCAGCAAAAGATGATGGTGAAAACTATTACTCACCGATTATCAATTTCCATTGTTGGAGTTGTGCTTTATATACTTGATCTTGGCAACGTCCCACACATAATGTTCCATCATTATGCCACTCATTTTGTTCTTTTTATCTGCATGAAAACTTTCCGACATAAAAAATCAATTCTGACAACCAAGCAAATAGGTTTTAAGTTTAAATGTTCCTTTTGTGACAGTGCCAAGTTAAAAGCCGAGGATTTCCTCGCTACGACTTCCTTTAGCATGAGATGTTGGACACACATACAAGACACAAGTCCAAAATTGATCTAATAAATCACTTCCCATCCCAAATTATAGTCTTTTGAGATCTCTCGCCGTTAGCACAATCGCTGATTTAGGAAGCGTATATTTTCTTGGGATCAAGCAATTATAGGTCGAAAATGGGCACAGCCAATTTCAACCAAAACTACTTATTACAATTCACCAGACATGAAACGGAAATAAATACAACAATGCATTCTGGCACCTTCTGTGGCAGAAATCCGATAAATTGCCTTTAATATTGATTGTTATCGCACAGATGGATTGTTAGCGTGAGGCGCTCGGGCTTCTACTTTGTTGTAGTTTGATAGAAAGGCTACCGTTTCGCAGCTTACCCTCGTAATTACTTGTCTTTATGAATAAACCTATTCATTTTATTCAATGCCTGAACTCTTCACAACACCATATTTCAGCTCTAACACCTTATTATTATGTTTCCAATCAGAAAATTACACATACACGAACTGCAAATTGATCGTCTGAAAACCGTACAGCCCAGCCATCTTACCTTTACAGTTTACATTGGCACGAACAAATTTCTTCATTTTCTCACCTAGATCACACATCTGTGTACAGGGTGTCCCAGAACTCGCGGAATTGTGTTTTTGCTTATAATTTTTTTGAGGACGATAGCTCACAAATACTTTAATACCTGCAAGACTACTATAGTAACAGGTTGCTCAACAAATTATGGTTAAAACTATACAACGGTTTATTAAATTCGTTGTTTTTATATGTGTTCACTCGCACGTGACCATATCTCGACCTGTGATTGGTCTAGCTTTCACAACCAAGGGGTGGAGCTACGCGGGTGGGCCTATAAATATTTCAGTTTTCTGGAAGTAGGGTAGTATAGCTTCGGCTTTGATAATGAGCACATTGTGTTCGAAACGCGTCAGCAGTGAAAATCAAGTGTTTCGGTGTGTTGGAGTGTTTCTAGTGATAGTGTCAATAAACAGCATCCATTGTTTCCATCAGTAAAATAAATGAGTTTCTGTTATTCAACTTAATCAACCCGAGCAACGCCGAGGACTGTATAGGCTGTATACTGTACCTATAGGCCTATTATTGTATAGGTTTTTCGCAATTTTCCGGCCCTTTT
Source organism: Pycnomerus fuliginosus (assembly GCA_963924575.1). Classification (NCBI taxonomy): domain Eukaryota; kingdom Metazoa; phylum Arthropoda; class Insecta; order Coleoptera; family Zopheridae; genus Pycnomerus; species Pycnomerus fuliginosus. The sequence continues at coordinate 11,165,956 of OZ004617.1, read as the reverse complement.
CATGTTAAATCTGTGCACGTGGGATTGGAGTGATTTCGAGTCGCGATCGATCCATTTTTGAATGCAAATGTTTATTTTCGGAAATCGCCCTATTTTGGGGTGGGCATTTTCAGAATCCCCAACATAATAGCGGGCTGATATATTTTGAAACTTAGTTTGATCAATACTATATTGTTCTGTTTCAATTATAAGTTCTCTTTGTCCATTTGTTGGACCAGCAGAGAAATCTTGATTCCTTTACAGGAAAAATGACGAAGATGGATTATTCCAGCAAACAAGCAAATAACGCCATAAAAACCCGACAGCGAATGTCATGTGAAAGAACTGCAATTGCAAACCACCCTCGAATGCAGCGGTAAATAAGAGTAGCCGTGATTTATCACAATTCAAAACCGACAAGAAATTTGATGTGTATGAAAATAAATGTTTGGAAAATGAAAAATGCAAGACATTATTCTATTGTAAGCTTTCATTTCCAGGTTGAGCAAAGCAGCAACACAGAGCGGCAGGTGTTCCGGGTGACATCTGTCATTCCATTTATCCTCTGGACTCATTTCATCATAATTCATCTCTACTCCCTCTTACAAAATTAAACAATGAACAAGAAAAACTCTATTGTTGGAACGTAGTAGAGATCGATTTTCTAATTAACGCAATTTTTTGTTATGCCTTTACAACTAGTTTTCATTATTACGATGTTGATGTAATAAATTAACTTTGCATTGTCTACATTTTTAATGCTATGGCGATGTTCAGTTTTAACGGCGCAAAAAACCTCTAACACTAAATTGTATTTTCTCTAATCAAGGAATGAATTTGCAGGAAATCCTCACAAAATTGAATCATGGAAAGTATGCTTTGAAATATAAACCCTCGTTTACTTGTTTGTATATCGGAAATAATTAAATTATCTTGCTTTTGTGTGGCTTATAATTACCGCTCTACATGTGAGAAACGATAGATTCCATTGTTAATAATTCACACAGTCATTTACGAAATTAGCATGCCAGACATAATATATGTGGAGCTAATTTATACACCTGTAGAGTGAAGGATATTACACCGAAATTCATCCCCAACCCAACAAATTCTCATGCCACAATGTCCAAAATGTCACTTTAAAAAATGGGCAGCAGGCAAACGGCTGAAATCTCCCTATCGCGTGAATGTTTGATTTCTGACAAATATCAAGATCACCTATACTATAACACTTGACAACATCTTCATTTTAAGAGTACTATCCTATACCTATCCTATACCTACTGTATCAGTTGTAACTTTTTCTATTTCGGTTTCCTAATGAACACTTTATAGCACCCAAACGCATTCTCTAATTGAATGTGATCTATTAGAGCACGGCTTTTGTTTAAGTATATCATAACCTAGACAACGATTGTGTCCAACAATCGCCAACTGTCAAGCGAACATTGACCTGTCTATGAAAATGGAAAACCAATTCTTTCTAACAGGTTATGGATATCCGAAATAGAAAAAACTGTATAAAAAACGTGTCTCATAAAGCTCTTATCGCACTCGGATTTTGTAAAACTCGGGCTTCTTGCCCTCGTTGTCCAAACATCCTCGTGCGATAATAATTGGCCTTATGAAACGTGTTTTTTAATATACTATTACGCCACCACTGTCAGTCCGCTACTTTTTAATGAGAATAAAAAATTGGCAGTCTCGGAGACAGAATTTGTAAATGTAGCATTCAACTTTAACCAAGGTTGGGAGTGCGGGCGGTAGTCGATCGCTGAAGCTGTCGTGCGTATTGCGCCGGGCGCTCATTTACTAAAATCTAAAAAACAAATGCTTTTTACCTCTAAAATGACATTTTTCAAAAAAATGGCACTAAGGTTTTCGATCCGGCAATGCAACAGCTATCGAATTCGACAATGATAATATTCCTTTTGCTAAAAAAAATCATAAGGGGGCATCTTTGCCCCTAAAATGTAAATTTTTTTGAAAAAATTGCACGAAGGTTTTTGATCCGGCAATACAACAGCTATCGAATTCAAATAAGACAATGCTTTTTGCTAGGAAAAATTCAAGAAAGGGCATTTTTGCCACTAAAATGACATTTTTCGTAAAAAGGCGCTAAAGGTTTTCGGCTTTGAAAAAAAATCAGCTGTCAAATTTGGTGATAAAAATATACAGTTACACTACAGGTTTTTTTCACGGCATCGATTTTTGGCCTAAAGGATACCAAATTAGAAGCAGAATTAGAAGAGCTTTCATATGGGGTACCTACCGATGGAAAGTTTCATAAACATGTACTTTTGCCCGCTTAATGACTACTACAACTGATGCATTCATACCTAATGTAAAATCAAACAATTTATTCATGACTGTAGATTGAGCCGAATTTACGGTGCAAAACCTGAAGAATATAATGAGGAATGAATAGTAATGTTTTATGGCAGGAGGCTGGAGCTTGTTCTTGCTAGATGCACTTGATATTGACGTTACAATATATTTTAAATTCATTCATTGTTCGTTAAAACTTGGTTTTATGCTCGTAAATTTCTGGTTGCCTTACTGCATAACCAGCGGTAATTAATAATAATTCGCATGACGTAGTGGTTGGGAAGGAAGCAGCAGTAGTAGTCTGAATACTGCCTTTAACGAGTCGTAAATCAGTGTGGACACAAGAGCTGACCATGGAACACCCCACATCAGTGCTTGCGACACGGATTTCTTTTTATCGTTGAAATCACAGCTAAGTCTTATGATTAATTGTCTGATGTGAAATATTAAGAAAACAGGAACTTTAAAATGAAAACTATGATTAACGGCAAGTGCTTTCCAGGTGTGAGATCAAAGTATTTTATAAATCATCGTCTTGTGGTAGGATCCGAAATAACAGAGAAAGCGGAGTGAATTAACTTTTCAATTTACTTTACTGAAGCACTTTGAGTTGTTGCCACCTAGGTTTGTAGAACTTGTAGTTTCCGTTAGTTCCATGAATAATATAAGTCTGTTGAGCCATTTCCTACAATTTAAATACGGCGCAATCTTCCATCACTCCATCAGTTATGTCTATGATGTAGGTACGAGCTCATGGAGATATTTCGGCAGTAAATTGAATTTTAAACTTTACTGTAAGTTGAGTCAGTGCGTAATCTTTAATATAGGTATTTCCCGTTCAATCGTTTGATAGAAATCAATTTCCTCTTACATGAGTGCTGCAGAACCCATAATTGCCAATTAATAACCTACTTGTTGTTCCTTTTGGCAACCAAATTACTCGCATTGAACGTTAAATAAACAAATTGCACAAGCATTGAACGCAGAATGTAACAAATTAATTTCTGCATCAAATGTTAACATTTTGGGAAGCCAAACTAATGGTTCGATCTCTATCAAAGGGGATCTTTCTTTGAACAAATTTATAGCACTTATTTGTTTATGGGCATCGCGATGTTGGTCCAGAAAGCCCATCAAATTCTGCTTCTGGTAAGTAAATTTAGAAGTAGAATTTAGAGCTCTACCATGGTGGTCGAAAAATTAAGGTTTATATTTAAAATGTTAAAGGTGATGTGCAAAAAAGGCACTTTCCGTGGACCGATTTGGCCCAAAATCTAATCAGCTCTTCTTTATGCACATACCGAATTTCAGTCAGACACACACGCGTTTTTTCAAAATTACTTTTTTAAAACTTAAATTCACTTAGGGGCGATTGTATAAAAAATAATCCCAGTATTAAATTTAATACCGGGGTTAGTCGCTAGGCAACGAGTCTTCTGATTGGCTCAGATCACGCTCAAACATAGAAACTGTTGTATAAAACGCGATTATCCCCACGATTATTCTTTATACAATCCGCCCTTAGTGTTCTTTTGGCAAAAAATCCAGTGCCGTGAAAAAACGTATACACATACAGTGTGTCTCATTTTAACTGGAACCACCCAAATATTTCGGTTAATTTTAACCGAATCAATACGATCTTTTTTTCTGCTTGTAGAGCTCCAAAATCTGCACGTGCATGATACTTCACTTTTTTTATAGACCAAAATCCCAGCCTACTGCGATTTAATAAAGAGGCCAAAAATGGCGAAATCGTATTAGGCATTTTTTTATTGAAAAATTTTATAAGGAAAAGTTGCTCAGGATGGCTCCAAATGGCTATATCCGAAATTTCAGGAAAAGATAAAAATGTTGAATTTCTTGAGGAAGAATCACAAAATAACGAAAAGTTCAATATTTTTGCAACATAATGGGTGCTGTGAAATAGAAAAAAATTGAACTGAATTGATTTGACATTTGCTATCGGCTATGGATGGATAAAACTTAACAATCGCAGAAAAAGTTGAAATTATTAAGATAGTGTAAGATTTTCGTTTTTCTTAACAATTTCAATGGACACCCCAACTAATCTGTTGCAATGTGCCACAAACAGCAAACATATGCGCTTCCATTGTTTTTTTTATTTCACATCACCCGTTATGTTGCAAAAATATTGCCGTTTTCGTTATTTTATGATTCCTCCTCAAGAAATTTAACATTCTTATTTTTTCCTGAAACTTCGGATTTAGCCATTTGGAGCGATCCTGAGCAACTTTTCTTCATAAAATTTATCGATAACAAAATGTCTAATACTATTTTGTCATTTTTGGTCTCTTTATTAAATCGCAGTAGGCTGGGATTTCGGTCTATGAAAAAAGTGAAGTATCACGCAGGGGCAGATTTTGGAACTCTACATGCAGAAAAAAAGAACGCATTGATTCGGTTAAAATTAACCGAAATATTTGGGTGGTTCCAGTTAAAATGAGACACACTGTATATTTTTTTGTTATTGGATTCGATAGCTGATGATGTTTTACCGGGTTGAAAAGTGAAAACCTCAGTGCCTTTTGGGTCCCGTGTCAATTGGTTGGTTATTCTCACCGACGTTTCGTACACCGTTGCACGCGACATCTTCAGGACTAGATTGGCGCCAATCAGCCCTGAAGATGTTGCCTGCAACGGTGTACGAAATATCGGTGAGAACCAAACCAATTGACAAGGAACCCATCCGGAAACCAAAATCCAACAATCAACTCTTGACCCTTGAATTTGATTGAATTTAATTTTAATGAATGTTCTAAGACTAAGGTACTGAAAGTTTTAATTCTGCACTGTCAAAATCGCAAGAGCCTTAAGTCCAAAAATAATGGATTTTATTGCTTAGGGGGATTATTTTGTTTTACTCACCACTCTACACCTACACATAGGTAGTGGCACGTTAGGTATCTTCTTAAACGAGGAGAAAACCTTAAATTGTATATTATCGTTCGAAAACGCACACCTCCAATCCACTAACTAATCAAAATTAATCAATTTTACAATTATGCATTATTAATAAACAATGGTAATAATTGATAATCCGTGGGTAATCATTCATTTAGTAGTACCTTCTAATTTTAGCCATTACATTTAGCTGTTCCTAGGTGCAGAATACAATACTCTGCATTCATGAGTAAATTAAATATTTAGGGTCACCATTCACCAATCACACAAACGTTCGAGTCGAGGTTCCAGGCAAATACTGTTTAACCGGCGCGGCGGGGTGCTCTCGCGGGCACCTCCACCATTTTTCCACAGACTGTGTTCGCGGTTGTAGCAGATTATATTATTTTACTATACTACTTAATATGAGATACCAGATCAGATACCGCAGTACTTATACATTACAGAATTATTTAACTGTTAGTTATTAACTGTTGAGAATTTCTTATCTGCCAACGATCCTCTCCCAATCCTGCATCAATGTGTAAAATCTGAGAGCGGCCGTGCCAGCGCGGCGTAGATCCTTTTTAGAGGTGATTAACTGGGCCTGTCTTTACGCAGCATTGTAGAAGAGCCGTCTATCACTTCCTATTTATCGGATATTTTGTTCCCAGGGGAGTCGATACCCCATAGCGAGGTTAGAAACCGTAGTTCGAATTCCGTCGGTGTGCAAGCTAGTCGGTGAGAATTACTGCACTACTCAACAATATTTACGAGGGGGTTTCATTGGTCTGATATGATACCCGATATTGTTATTTCGTGCGGTCATCAGCATACTTCAGCATTTACAGTGGAATTCCGTCCTAACAATCGTGGTGCAGCACGACGCCCCAATTTGAACTAATTTGCCCCAATCACTATTGAGTGCGGTTTGAAGATTATGCGATTCTAGTCACGTGAATCCAACTTACATTTCCGTTAGCCCTCTTTTACATTTGGGTCCCTACAAAGGTTATTACATCTATAACCGATTCATCTAATGGCGGTACTTTGTGTGCGTATACGCACGAGTTCAGTGAACGAAAACTCTACGATTGTTTTTACCTCTCGATCTCGAATATCCATAAAATGTTATAACCCCTAAAATAAGTACTTGTGTACATTAACCTCATACTGGGATATCTAAAAGGCTTTTTCTGCGTCGCAAATTCCATTTAAGCATCCAGCTACGAAATAAAATGCGACACTCCGTTCGAAGCGCAATGGCGAAAATATATACGCGTAACCCACTTATTGCCTTTAATATACCCGTGATGTAATCAAGTCTAGTTACACAACAAGAAAATTCGACAACCAAAGCTGTTATTCTTATTACACTAGCAAAAGTCAGAAGTTCTTTACGTTGCAGTGAATACACAGAAATGACGCAATGCTATATGTAATATCACATAAAATAAATAAGAAAACGATCAAGGGCTGCTGTGAGTTTTTAAAAGAACGTCTCGTTTTTTAATTTTCTTCTTCAACGTATAACAAATCATGCATTAGCTAACGGCGGCGTATATTAATGCATGGTTTTCATTTCATTTGTTTTCCATTAATCAGTGTTTTGAGTATAGGCAACCAAAAGATGTCCTATAATAGTTATTTAACGAACAAGAGTGTTAATGAGTGCGATTAATAATCGAGAGATTTTAACGCGTGAGCGCAGCGAACGCGTTAATGATAGAGATTATTAATCGCCTATTAACACTCGAGTCAGTTACAATATTTTTCCGTGGATTGTATTATCATTAAATTGGCGAAATTTGTTTTTCAAAATTGCGATTGATAAACGGTTATGCAACCAAACATGCATCCAATTTAAAAAGTGCCGAAGCTCGATGAACAAAACATGAGAAATTAAATGTCAATTGCCTTGCCAAAGTAGGCCAAAAGCACAGATTCTGAGTGTCGCAGTGCATTTTTCTTCTCGCACCATGAAATTAAATTGGCATAAGTTTTTTCATAAATTTTACAGCTTTTTTCTGGAAACAAACTTAAGCTCGCAAGATTTGCACTTACTAGCACTTCAGGTGGTGTTAAGTTAAGATTCTGAGTATCCATTGATGGGACTTTTATTTAAATTTGCAGATTTTGAAAATTTGACAGATGTCACTTAAATTCTTGTTTATTGTCAGGACATGTATAGTTGATTGCCTAAACTAAAATCGTTGATTAATAGAAAATCGTGCATTAACAGAGCCTATTAATGCACGATTTTGTATACATTAACGAAACCCATAAATGAACAATTCACGGAAAAATACATTATTACCAATCGTGGAATTTAACGCCTCGGTCGTCAAAATTGCAAAAACAGCTTTAACTACTACAATTTAATTATAATACAGGGTGTCTCAAAACTAGAGCACTTCGAGCCCGAGGCGTTGTGGAGGGTCATGGATAAAGCATAAAGGTGATAACAACTTTTTTTTTAGGCACCACCGCAGAAATAGAATATTCCAAAGATAAGGAAATCTATGGCAACATGTTACATCTTTAACCTTGATATTTACTTACACACTATGGAAACACTGGACAACTTCGGTGGAAAAATGCACTATCACTAGAAACACCCCACTACTTAATGATCTGTTTATTTTCCTTTGCTAAAGAAAAGCTAATCAGAGTAAATAAAGTCAGAAATGAAATCATTAAGAAACTAATTTGAGCATTTTAACGAAAGCCTTTATAATTTTTATTCACAAACTCGAAGAAAATTAACGGAAACGATCAATCAATTACAAATTCCGTAACCGCAAAGCAGAGGTTTCTAAATCCACTTATGAAACTTCTCGCGAATTTCATGTTTTAGGTTTTACGCAGTATTAAAACACATTTGTCTAAAAGTATGGTCATAATCCCTGGGGCTCTTTTCAATTATAAATTTGGAAAGTTTAAAATCCTTAGAGTAACATATTGTAAGATGTTCAGTTCACACAGGCTGAACATTAAAATTTTATATTTTCAACCCTCATCAAGATACCGCACCCAATTTGTTTGTATTTGGCAGATCATATTTTAAAAACGTGTAAACTGAAGCTCCCAGCAGATTTATAGTTTAAATGTCTGAGGAGATGTTTCTCGACAAACTTTCTACATCCTTAAATTGCCACGGAGCGACGGCGACGCGACGGCTTCGATGGATTAACAATTTAAATTGATTTTGCTTAATTCGTGCACAGGTCGAGAAATGGTTTTGTATGTAAACATGGCAAAAAGTTTCCTTTATAGTCCAGGCGGTTGGTGGGTCGAAAGATGTGCGAATTTTGCTCCACAACTCATTTCGAAAAATATAGTGGTAGACTCGAACTGGTTTCGAAAGGACATGGGCTGGATTTCAGATCTGCGCAGCTCCGCCTAAATTCCCGCCACCTCTCGTTGCTCAGTGGTGCACGGTGGCATCAACGTTCGGACAGATTTACGGACAGATTTACGAAGGAGGAATACGGAGAATGTAACGATGCGCCACTGTTCATTTTCATGGGAGGCTCCACCTTTGCACCGAAACTTGGATTTGCGCAGCTTTATAGCGATGTACTTTCGAAACCAGTTTGAGTCTATACAATTTTGAAGACTAATAAATTCTCTACAATAAAGTTCTTATATACTATTCACCTGAGACCAATAGTTACAATACCTAAAGTAAGAAATGATACAGGGCCATCCAGTATCTTAATTTTGTGTTTTCAAATTTAGACCTACCTTTTTCGCAAAGAAGTCAGAATCTACGAGTTTTTCTGAGTTATAGGAACATGTTTCGTACTTGACCAGAAGTACAGTCATGGCCACACTAGATTCTCAAAAATATCGAAAAAATCGGTGAAAAATTGAGATTTACTAAAAACGCAAAAACACGTCTACTTCCTTTTTTTTGAGAAAAATTCAACTGTGTAATTACATTTCTTTCACCTGTCTTTGGTGTTTTTAAATTTCATAATTTCCACAATTGTCCAAATTTCAAAAACAATAATTTAGAAAAATGTAATTTCGCAGTTGAATTTGTCTCCAAAAATTAAGTTTACGTGTCTTTACATTTTTCAAAAATCTCAATTTTTCAATGATTTTTTCGATGTTTTGGAAAATCTAGGGTGGCCGTGACTGTACTTGCAGTTTAAATAAAAATTAATATCTTCCTAACGATTGATGTTATTTAATTGAAACTTGGAACATTTATATTTTTGTCAGCTGTCAATTGAATGGCTTTGACGGAAATTTTCTAGGCCTTCTAGATTTTGAATAAAGACAGTCAACTTTTCTTTTTCCTAGGGGCGCCATATTGGATTTTAACACCGCCGGATTTACAGAAAAATTAGCTTCTCAAAAATGTAAGCAACATTAACGTTTTTGAAAAAATATGTGAAAGCCTGAGTCACACGACCGCAAGACGTAATTTATTACTGTTGAATTCAATTTTCACATGTTATAAGAAATTGAAGAAGTTGGCGTACTTTTTTGCAATTGTTTTTCTTCTAAATTTAGGCTGATTTTACAAATTATTCACACCAATTTTCAAGTTTTGACATTTGTCAAAAAAGTTCATGTTGACTTTTTGAAAAGCAAAATTCTTTGTGTATTTGATGGTCTCAAAATTCAATTTGGCGGCCATAAAAGAATCAAAGTTGACTGTCGTTATACAAAATCTAGAAGGCCTAGAAAATTTCTGTCGATGCCATTCAATTGACAGGTGTCAAAAATATAAGAGCTCCAAGTTTCATTTAAATAACATCAAACGTTAGGAAGATATTAATTTTTTTTTAAATTGTCAATTTTCAGATTTTTTGTTATAACTCAGGAACGAATCAAAATATCGGGAAATTTTCTTCAGACTCTTAATCACCAAGAAATAGCGCGACTTTCCTCCAATTTAAACTACTATCTATCTATTAGAAATAGTTTCCAAGATACTAATGGTGAGTATCGAAAAATTACCCACCCTGTATATACACCATTGGAGTCACCACATTTCAAAAGGTATACACCACATTTGTTAAAAAATATGTTTACTTTGTCTTTTATTAAAAATTTATTTATTTATTTAATTATTTTATTAAAAATCTTGGATTTTAGGATATTCGGTTTTTATCAAAATGTCGTTATAAAATGTTGGCCATTAAATACCAATTATACCGTTATTAATTATACCATTAAATACCAATGAAGGGTAGAGACATATATTTACAATTTTCTTTTTCTATATTTTATTATTTGTGATGCATGCATTATTTTGGAATTTTTTATTTTTGATTTTGTTTCAATTTTGTCTACGATGTTTTCCGAATAACCGTTATTCGTGGCAATTAATTTGATAGTTTTAAGTTCAATATTATAATTTTCGATACCCAAAGGCATATGATGATATTGTCGGTGTAGCCTTTTTCCTATAAATTTTGAATGAATGTATGTTATCAACGTTTGTGAGGTCTGGATAATTCAACGATTTCTCCATATTTTGTGTTTCTAATGTGAATTGAATTTGTTGATTTTGCCTGTTTAGCAAAGTAACAAATTCATTCAGATTATCTACAGTATATCGTTCCAAAGTATGAGAATGTCATCAACATATCTATAGTAATAATAAATGATTTTACTTGTAAAATTATCTAAATTTTTGTTTTTGAATATGAAATTTTCCTCAAAGTGATCCATATAAAGTCCGCCAATAACGAGCTACGGAGCGACCCCATGGATAAGCCGTCAGTTTGTTTGAAAATTGTAGTATTTTTAATTAGATTAACGTTGGGGTATCATTTTTTACAATAGATCTTTTTATAACCGCGCTACAATTCCGTTAGGTTTTTAAAATACACACTCTAAGTATTTGGAGTAGGTACCAACCTACCATACGATCGTTGCAACAGCTTGTGTCTATCGGAGGTGCAGTAATTTCAATTCCCATTGAAGCTGTGAGTGAGAGAGTGTAAGGATTTACTGATGGGCAACTGGCTCCTACACAAAACAGGAAACTGGCGTGTCCTCCGAAAACTAACCGGAAAAATAATGGACAATAAATGAGCTATTATGTGCTAAATTTATTGACTTTGTCAGCACATTGCTACGACCTAGAATGGGCCCGAATTAATTGATCCAACTAAGTTTGGGAGAGCCAGGAAATTTATTGCGCACTCGTTTTGGTCCCATGAATTGCAAATTCTAATTGACCCTTACAGCGTCGCATTGACTACCACCGTAGCCTCGGTTAGTAATTGATTTATCTCTAAACAGCGCACACCTATTGTACACAACAAATGGGAGGCACGCTTTAGCCACCTCTACCAGCATTAAAGCCCCAGTTTAAGTTAACGGACCGTTAAACCGCTTCAAATAACAATGGACTTGCACGAATTTGCACGCAACTATCGATTGAGTGACAAATGACTGCCTTTACTTTCCGTGAGAAAAATTAAGACGAAGCTCCTTTCTTCAATTTTGTATTCATAAAACGACGGGGCAAATTGACAAAAAACAATTCGCTGGAAACGCACCTCATCTGGAAGGGGAATCTGAATGCAGGGAATATTTCCAGGGAAGGATTTGCCGCTTTTTGTTTTTACGCCTCCTCTTTCTATCCTCATAGTTTCAGAGGCATTAAAATTCCGTTCATGTTTCTAAGGTGAATATGCACATCAAGCCTTTGAAGTTCGCCAGTCCAAGGAATTTGGGACCTGCCTTTATCCACTTTAATGACTTTACACATAAGTAATCCAGTTTTTATGCTTTTGCTTACATAAGAAAATGACCCTATGTGCCATGTCCATATACCATCAGCTTGTAGAGTACGTACACGTACACTTTACAACAAAACGTCGTTCCACCGCTAGATACTTGCACTACTTCCCGGTCATGGAAAAACAGTTGTGCACAAGAGTGGCTACCGGTTATAAATAGCAATGGCAGTTGATGTCCAGCAAACCTCGATATTATTGTATAGGGACCGAGCAGTTTAATTGAAGCATCAAGCAACATTCTCCCCAGCTTGTTAGCTTCGCTAACCCTAAAGGAAATAGGTACGAATAATGCAAACACCTCATTGATTATCAATGTTTTCGTAAATAATGTAGGTACTTTACGCGCGTATTTATGTTAAACTGTTCGCAAAGTAAGAGTAGATTGCTTTCTCTATTTTTTCCTCTAGTTCTACGCATCGTATTATGACATAATTTGCTTGAATCCGGAGAAATTCGACAGTAAAACCGCTAAAATGAAAGTTTTACTAAGAAAAAATCCAAAGGCTTGTAGAAGGAGTATAAGTGTCTAGTATACTACTCGCGTGTAATAGCTATTATTCACTCAGATGAATACGAAATACGACAAGCGAGTCACTTTACTACACCGGCTGCGGTAATAATTATCCTTACTCATTACTAGGATTGGACAGAAGCATATTTGCAGGTTTTTCCTAAAGGTTATCTAGCATGTGATGTTTTTATTTTTTGTTTCATAAATGCTTAAATTCTTTTTGCATATACAGGGTGTCCCAAAATTAGTGGTCAAAATTTTACCAGTAGATTCTTCTATGAAAAATGTTGAAAAATAAGTCCCAAGGGGCTACTTTGAAAGTGTTTTTTTTCTAAATGTCTTCAAAACGGTTAAAGATAGTAACGTGAAATTTGGTATCTTTACTAAGTCTTTGATGCTGAATTTACTACTGTGGAGAAAATTTTAAAATTTTGATCATAAGCGTCTCGTACAGGGGGGGACTTAGGACTAAATTTACTCAAACATTTTTGGAAGTAGTTTTCTGTCAAATTTGATTCCAGAATCTGAAAATTTGAGGTTTTTTTAGTAAAAATGGCACTCTTGTTTGACATCGATAGAATGCGCCCATTTCGTAAAAAATGGCTTTTCAGGACTCCAAAATTTGTGACAGAAGACATCAAAATATCGTAAACAAGTTCATGGGACGATTCCTTACTTCATTCTAGAAAGAAAAGTTCTTATGGATATGGGTCGAAAAATGCTTGAGTAAATTTAGTCTTAATAAGCTCCTCTACGAGCCACTTATGATCAAAATTTTAAAATTTTCTCCACAGTAGTACACTGCATCAAAGACTTAGTAAAGATAGCAAATTACATGTTGCTATCTTTAACAGTTTTGAAGATATTTAGAAAAAAGCACTTTCAAAGTAGCCCTTTTAAGGGGCCTTAGCTCCCTTAGGACTTATTTTTCGACATATGTTCATAGGAACTTTTTTCATATTCTTCATAGAAGAATCTACTGGTGAAGTATTGACCACTAATTTCGGGACAGCCTGTATAGCAGTATACCATGGTTTTACGGTATACAGCATACGTTACGGTATATTTGTACATTACAGCATAAAGCTGCATGTTTTCGGCTGTTTAAGGTTGCTTTCCGCAATATTTCTAGAAAATTTTAATTAATAAAAATGATTAAAAATTATACTGGCAGCGCGGATACCCCTGTTGAACCGGAAACTGTTATGTTACCCTCATTAAGAAAACAATCATTACACACTCATTGAATGGTTATCCACCCATTTTGACTAATTTTCTTATAAATTAATTTTATTGGTGAAAGCGTAAAGAAGAGCCTTGTATTCTTTGTAAATCTAATTTTCAAAGCATATTTACTAGAATGTTTTCATTAAATTTCAAGAGATTGAAGTATGAAGTTATTAACTGTTTATCTTTGAACATGATTTATTCAGGATTATAAGAATTAAATTAAATTTTACCAGACTTTTACTGCTGAAAATGTGACAATCTGATAATTATGTATTTGATGTTAGAGAGGATATCGTAGGACAAACAAAAGACGACATAATTCTCTTGGGTAAATATTTTATCTTTTCTATTATCCACAGGTATACTTGTATACTTAACCAAAGACGTGGTCGGAGCTTCCGTTAGGACCAATATGTGGAAGAAGCAGTCCAACTTCACGGCTAATCCGACGTAAATAAGTTTGGATTAAGACGTAATTTGTTCTTTTTTCTCATTTACGTCAAACGGATATAATCAGAAAATATTTATGTAGTTCGCGTTAAGAGAAAGTTTGCTCCGGCGTTAATCGAAACGCTGTTATGACAAATATTGAAACTTCTTAAGACAACGACAGTGCACGTCAAGAAGATTCAATTTCAAGCAAAGCCACTCTGGTGTAATACGTAATGACTTTTATATATGCCAGGTCCTGTTTTATGGCAGTGCTTTCTGCATCGCGTTTATCCTCCGTCACCTGACATCTTTATAACATGAAGGGAATGGAGGAATTTCCTATTTGCACTAGGGATCAAAATTTGTTAATTTCACTGGTAGTCGATTTGCTGCAACACAAAGCTGCCTGTCTTAAGCAAAATAAACGCTGGCAGTGATAAATTAGAGACCCTGCATCACTATACTTGCTAATCCGGACAGAGGCGGATTCAACAATTTCACTGACACAATAAAGCTGGAATATCCTTCTCTGGCTCTACAATCCGACTGTGCAGACTACAGAACTCTAATGTGAGGCAAATGTACATGTTTGTTGGTTTGAAGCATTTACGTTGGTCATGTTGTGAGAAAAAACAATACCTACCTTGTTAAAATTCAACAGAACTTACAACGTCAAGGGCGGTTTTCACCATTAAAATTACATTTTTCGAGAAAATAGTAGGTACTAAGGTTTTCGAGCCTGAAAGATAACAGCTATCGAATTATTGTTTTTTTTTCGCGACCCCGGAAGGACATACGAATTACGGGCACTATTTGGCTCAAAATCTAATGAGCACCTACAAAGTGCCCACTGAATATGTATGCCAAATTTCATCTCGATATCTTGAGTAACTGGAGCTGTAGGGTCTTTATTTTACAATCTCTTGCCAAAAGAGCCCTAAAAGGACATTTTTTTGAAAAAATGGCACTACAGGGTGATTCACGAAGACCCTTCATTAGAAACTTTTGGGGATCCATCATTTGTACAATTTCGAAACTTGGTACTATACCATAATCGCCCACGCACACCAAAAATAAAATTGAAACCTTAAAACACGTTAATTTCTAATATCTTTGAAAATAGGTATCGGGAATACCTATAGCATTCTAAATAAAATTAGATTTTTCATCTTTTGGCTGCATAAAATTGCTCGCATTTGGAAAAATTGAGTTGTGGACAATTTCTTTCCGCCGTTTTTGAAAATTAATTTCCGCCATAGTCGAAAATTAATTTCCGCGATATTGCTAGGTCAACAAGACCAGCTGAGTAATCAAAAGAAAGCCTAAACCTTCTATTTCAACCCTCCCAATTTGGTTTCTTATTCTTCAACCGTTCGGAAGCTATAAATTTTTGAAAAATTATCGATAACATGGTAATGGTAAGCACTTGTGGTATTACTTATGAAAATTGGTACGTGAAGATTGTGTGATTACCATTACAAATGTAGTTAAATTTTTGTTCTGAAAATTGGTAACCAGGGAAGCGGTTTAAGCCTCCCCACCGCGTGGGTAATGGAATTTCCTATTTCGCGTTTCGTGTTGAGGTCAAGAAGTGGTTTTAAAAATCTGTTTGCATTTGTTTGTATGTTGGTAAACGCTCGGCAGCCCAAAACTAATCCAATTTCAATGAAATTTGGTACATAAGGTAAGGTACATTAGATCTGAAAAGCTTCTGAAGCCGATTGTGCAACCAGAAGTACCTACCATTGCAACACTGTCAGTAGGCCTTGAAATTTTGCTTCCAAAGATGCGTTTACTCTTAGTGCCCTTTTGACAAAAGGGACAATAAATCTAAGTTTTTAAAGTATTTACTTTGAAAACACGATATAGCCTAAACCACTTGACCGATTTGACAGAAATTTGGTATGTAGACATTTTCAGACTGAACTTAGAGCAGAAAAGCTCTTGAAGTCAATCGTTGTACTTGGAGTGCCATTTTAGGTCATCAACTTTGAAATTACGTGAAAGATCCACGCGGTGGAGAGGTCTGCGCTGCCAATTTTTTTGTAAAACATCTCTTTTTGTATATTACAAATATATCATATAGCCCAGGCTGGGGGGCTGATCACTAGTGGAATTAGTTGTACATCCGGCTTGGAATTCATTCCGGAATTATGGAATTATTACGGAATTATTCTGGAATTAATGGAATTAGTTGGAATTAGCCGGAATTAGTTGGAATTAGTTGGAATTAGTTGGAATTAGTTGGGAATTAGCTGGAATTATTTGGAATTAACTGGAATTATTATGGAATTATTTGGAATTGATATGGAATTAATAAGGAATTATTTGGAATTGATAAGTACATCATTTAAAAGGAATTAAAGGAATTAGTTAGAATTAGCTGGAATTAGTTGGAATTGTTTGGAATTAATGGAACTAAATCGGAATTAGTGGAATTAGAATGGAATTAATGGAATTAGAATGGAATTAATGGAATTAGATTGGAATTAATGGAATTAGAATGGAATTAAAGGAATTAGTTGGAATTAGCTGGAATTAGTTGGAATTAGCTGGAATTAGTTGGAATTAGGTGGAATTATCTGGAATTAGTTGGAATTAAGTGGAATTATTTGGAATTGATAAGTATATCATTTAAAAGGAATTAGTTGGAATTAGCTGGAATTAGTTGGAATTATTTGGAATTAATATGGAATTGTTTGGAATTAATGGAACCAAATCGGAATTAGTGGAATTAGAATGGTATTAATGGAATTAGAATGGAATTAATGGAATTAATGGAATTAAACTGGAATTATTGGAATTAATTCCCGATTGGAATTAATTGTACACAATTTTTTTGAGTGATCAGCCCCCCAGCCCAGGCATTTTAGTCTCAAAATAGGCAAAACCTCGGAAAAAATAATGTAAATCTGAAACTTGTCAGATCAGCTCTATTTGAAGTGCTTAACAACGTACTAAAACTCCCAAAACCTCCGGTGCCGGCTTCATGGAATTCCAGCCGCTGGAACATCTGGAACACTGAAGAAGTGCAGGTTTGCGCTGAAACTGACGCTACGGTCAAACGGTTAGTCCTATCGGCTTCCAATCGATCTTAAACGACTGTATGAGAAACGAGCTATCTTTCTTAGTGCTTTTCAATGATTTTAAACTGTATCCGGGCCTCCGGAAAGTGCCATCAGCCCGCGAAATAAAGAAAAGAATAATTTTTTTTCAATTTGAAATTAGACGGTTTTCTGTGAGAGATATCGCAAAAATGCACGAAATAAACATTGTAGAGGACAAAAAAAGCTTTCAAACGGCACCTTCAAAATATTTCTACGACAAATAGGAACGTAGCGGCCGGCTCAAACGGCGCGCGCATTTCTGCTTGTGGCAACCAGCGTGGCAGTGTTCAATTACGAAAAACGGACGAAAATAATGAGCACCATCACACACACCCTCTAAACGATTGAAAAACCGAATTACCACAAATATCAAATCATTACGTTAGGGTACTGGGAACTCAAAAAAAGTGGTTTTTGAAAAACGTCTGTGTGGTTCTGTCTGTTCGCCTGTGGACACGCTACAGCCCAAACCACTGGACCGATCTGGCTGAAATTTGGAGCGCGAACATCATGTGGCCAAATCGATCCACAGGAAGTGCCTTTTTGGGAAATCAACTTTATAATTTAGAAGCAAATCCCCATTTTTCACGTCACCATCGGAAAGCCCTTTAAATTGTGCTTGAAAAAATGTGTTCAGACTTAGTGCCCTTTTGACGTTAAAAAAGCATATTTACAAGGTCTCCCAGAACGCTCGTACCACCGTTAAATGGAGTACTCAGCATTAAATTCTTAGTCAATCGGTGTTTTTTGAAAATTTCCAGGGTCCAATAGCTCTCATAAGAGATTTAAGAGGGCCAATCAGATTTCAGCTCTGAATTGCTTCATGGGGTAATTTAATGTGAGATGCACTATATCAAAAATTTTTACAAAAATGAATTAGCAATGAAATTAGCTTTAAAATGAAGTATTTCTGATAGTAGTCGACATCATCTGATATTTTGAAGCGATAGGGGGATGATTTCTTAGGAAAATTTGGCCCAAGCACAAGGATTTAAGTTTCCCCCTCCAAATAAAAATGGACTTCCCTTACCTAAGCTAAATTACCGTTCCAGGATGTTTCAGGGTGTTTCGTTATAAATGGCACATAATTGTTTGTTAATTATTTATGTGATGTAACATTTTCTGCTGTATTAGGTATATTAATTAATTAATTATGGTTGATTTTCTCACTTTATTATGGTTCAGTTCTGTAACCTGGTTGCTTTGCTTCTAACACAAACGCTGATAACAAATTATTTGTTAGTAAAATCAACTTTATACCTCTTGATTATAGTTTGCTTTGAAAACGCTTGTTTGGGAATCACAATCGAAGTTCGATTGGAGGCTAAATAAACACGCCAACGCCAGTGGCCAAACAGGTGTGTTAATAATTCACAGAGATTAGTTGACGAATAAACATGTCTATATATTTAAATGAATCGTTTTCAGCTACATAATGATAACTCAACTTTTTTATCATTTATGTACAACATTATTTATTTCACTCAATCTTGACCGTCACACTTCTACTTCGCCCTTCTGCTTTATTGTCAGAAAATGATTTACCTAATCGACAAAAGATTCATTTACAGGTCCATATCAGACTTCAAAAAACTGCACCAACATAGTCTATAACTTCTAAACCAAGGTTTATTAAAACTTCGAAATATAAATTTACAATCAGACTTCATACCGCGTCTCGCACCTTTAAAGAAAGTAGCAATTATTAATGTGCTGTCGCACAGCAAAAGAAAGTCGACGGAATTCACGAAGGAGAGACGTTAAAATAAAAATTAATTTTCAGTCTGACGATTGGAAACGAGAAGCATTCATCCCATAATGTCAAACCGAATAATTTATAATTCAGTTGGTAGTTTATTCCGCAGGATTGCATTTTATTTCTGTGAATGATACATTACAAATAGATATGAAATGTGCTGTATCAAACAGACACAGGGCGTAATAAGCAGGGCCAGTTAAATTAGTAATATTATTCACTAACATAAATGCACTTACTGTATTTCCTTATTGCAATGCAGGACGGCAACGAATTTAATTATACAACTACGTGGCTTCTAAAGGGTATACTGAAAAATCAGTTCGTTCCAGGGTAATGAGAAAGAGTCGGATAGTTGAGCTTGTAGGTGCACATTGCGAGGAGCCGAAGATTCAATTGCCTGTAAAATTCATTTATACGACTCTATAACGATTCGGAAAGTTTGTTTCGTTATTTTTCTTATTTGTCTAATTCGGTGGCACTTGGGTTGAAATTTTCTTACTTCTACAAATACGAGTAAATGTTCCTCGAAATGTTCTTAATGAATTGACATTACTAAGTAAACATACAACTTTTCACCTTTTGCATTAGAATTCATTATTATTTTATCTTGGAGTTGACACAATTATTACCTAGCTGATAAACCTTTGTCGCTAGCGGCATGCTTACAACAAACACTAGGCCAGCTATTTGTGCAAATCAATTCACAGCAATAATTGCAAGGACTTAAATTTTTGGGGTATGCTAGAAAAAGATGTAAAAGCGATAAATCTCATTTTGGAAGCTCCTCCGAAGTCCGCTACCAAAAATGCAGTAAGCATAATTTCCTTATAGCTTGCAGAGGAAAAAAAAATTGGCAGTCTCGGAGACGGTAGAAGCTTGTACTTTTTCACACAATTTGTAAATGTAGCAATTAACTTTAACCAAGTCAGAATCGGTGGAGTCGGGGTCGGCGGGTGGGCCGGGTGTCGACCACTGATGCTGTGTTGCGCATATTAAAATTTAAAATACCAATGTTTTTCACTCCTAAAATTACATTTTTCGAAAAAATGGCACAAAGGTTTTCGATCCGGCAGAAAAATTCAAAAATGGAACTTTTGCCCCTAAAATGTCAATTTTAGAAAAAATGTTACTAAAGTTTTTGACCCGGCAATGCAACAACTATCGAATCCAATAGTAAGACAATGCTTTTTGCTATGGAAAAATTACTAACCACTAAAATTACATTTTTCGAAAAAATGGCACAAAGATTTTCGGCTTCAAAAAAAATCAGCCATCAAATAAAAATGTAGTTATAAATAGGTTTTTTCACAGCACCGATTTTTGACCAAAAGGTCACCAAGTGCGAGTACATTTTTAGAAGCAAAATTGGAAGAGCTTTCATGTGGTACACGAAAAACACGGGTCTGCAGTTAAATTTTTAAAGTTGATGTGCCAAAAAGGCACTTTCCGGAACTAGCGTGCTTACAGACAGACACAGACAGACAGACATCTTTCAAAAACCACTTTTTCGGATTCCCATTACCATAAATGGAAAAGATTTGATGTTTTTGGCGATTAGATTTTTGATCGATTGCAGTAACTGCATGCTCCTCGAGCGAGGAAGTTAAAAAACTTTGGCTTAAATTTGGGAAAACTGTTACATATAGGTGACGAACTGAAATTATTTAGTTTTTTTTTTAACTTCTACGCTCGCGAAGCAGTTACTGGAATCGATCGGAAAATTTCAAAAAACCGAATCGCCAAAAACATGAAATATTTACGTTTCAGGGTCCTGGAAACCTAAAAAAGTGGTTTTTGAAAAAATGTCTGTGTGTCTGTCTGTCTGTCTGTGATCACGCTGCAGCGCAAACTACTGAACGTATCGAGATGAAATTTGGCACACATATTCAGTGGGAGATTTGTAGGTGTTAATTAGAATCTGGGCCACAGCGGTTCACAGAAAGTGCCTTTTCGGCACATCAACTTTAAAAATTTTAATGCAAACTACCATTTTTCGCGTTACCACATGAATGCTCTTCGAATTCTGCTTCTAAAAATGTATTCACACTTGGGCCCTTTTGACCAAAAAATGGTACCGTGAAAAAAAACCTATGTATATATTCCATTCATGACGTTTTAAAACGGCAGTAGGCTATAATATGGTTTTTTCATGTTGGTCACTATTTAGTAACCAGGCTGTTATCCGCCGGAACCTCATAGCTGTGTTGTCACATTTACATTTAATTGTTGATTTTGACAAGCTAATTGTTATTGTCTTAAAAATGCCAAAGCTCATAAGCATTGAACAGAAAAAGCAAATAATTAGGTGTTTTCGTCAAATTAAGCAAGATCGACCTGATCTAACTGATGGCGAGGTACATAGGCGGGTCATGAATATATTTGGGGTAGGTACACAAAACTGTTATGCTGTTATGCGAACCAAAACACGTCGTTACAGCAAAAATATTTCTTCGTAACTTTGATAGGGAAGATGCACGATTCCAATTTCCTTCCGTCGATCTGAAATGTTGTTTCACTACGAAGTGGTACCTTTCTTAGAATGGGAATTTATATTTATTTGAAGTCAAAGGCAATTCATCCATGAAGATTCAGGAATAACGACTCCAGCTCACTTTACACTTGTATCAGTGTATAGATTTAATATTTAACCATTTCAATCCGTGAAAATCAGCTTTCTGTAAACAGTCTTGTAGGTTATCTGACACAAACAGCGGACTCTTCAAATCTCTGACTTAAAATTTCCAAAATGCTTACGTTTACCATGCCTTGCCCTGCTTAACAACAGAAATCATTGTGTCTTCAGTAAAAGCAGAATCCTTATTAGTTCTTGATAGTTTAGTTTGTGGCGTTTGTGGAAATTTGTTGACATTTATGTTCTGCTATTTGGCAACAAAGGACAATAATTTTGAGGACAAAGTACATGACGTACAATTTGACAAATGTCATGAGTACTATACCCAGTGAATTCTGTCACCCCAACACAGCCTACTGCCGTTTTTAAACGTCGTGAATGGAGAATAACTGTATATTTTTATTACCGGATTTGATAGCTGATTTTTTTTCAAGCCGAAAACCTTAGTGCCATTTCGAAAAATGTCATTTTAGTGGCAAAAGGGCTCTTGTTTCAATTTATTTTATAAAAAAAAAAATTCTTACCATCGGATTCGACAGCTGCTATATTGCCGGATCAAAAACCTTAGTGCAATTTTTTAGAAAATTGCCATTTTAGGGACAGAAAGGCCCCTTTTTGAGTTTGTCTGCGTGAGCGATTATGGTATGTATAGTACCAAATTTCAAAATTCTACTTCAAGTGGATCCCCAAAAGTTTCTAATGGTCTTCGTGAATCACCCTGTACATATAAACTAGCACCCTTGGGAGAGAAACAAAATACTACTTTACCTTGCAAACAGTTTCCATTTCAGTTATTAGGTGGCAGTGAAAAACGCCGTGTTACAATATTGACTCATCATGTTACAATAATTGTCTTCGGTCTCCTCTACCTAAGGCAGGAAAAAATAAAGTCCATTTCCCCATGTTATTTATACCTATGCACGTAAAATGTCAATGATCTGTTGTACAATTTGCTAATTACATTTAAAGCAAATTATTACTGCTATTAAAAAAAATAATAAAAATTAGAATGTCAATGTCTCGCAGTACCTAAACCACTTAAAAATATTGAAAAATAATATAATTTATTAATTTAACGTGACATTTCGAGCGCAGCTCCCATCTACAAAACAGCTCATTTTTGTTATTTGTAAAAAATGTGCTCAACAAATTGGACAAGTTCAAATCGTATTGTACCTACGTATTACGGCGCCTGCATGTTTTATGATTATTGTCAAAGGATGTACCTACTTAGTCGCGGCAGTTATGAAAAAATTCCGCAAAGAATTATTTTTCAATTAGAGCAACATTAAATGTGTAAAAGTATACATGCCGGTGTCGGCAGCTGGCCGTTTCCACAAAACGTGCTGTATTATTCGGCTGGACCATTTGCAGCAAATGTCTTGCCACATTTACAGTTAATAGCAGGAAATAATGGAAAATACTATTGTATAGACAAATCCACCCCTCGCACACATTTTTCTCATTTTCGCGAAATACTGTGCGTAATTCTTCCAAAAGTGCCGAGACTCCAAGCAAATTAAATTACAAGATCGTGCGTAAGTTGCTGTGTTGTTTTTCTATTAAAAGATAAGACATTCTTCTGTCACTTTTTCTCGGAGTTTCCGCGGGCTAATGTGACCGCCGAGAAATTCTCATTAATGTAAATGATATACTACGTAATATAAGCGGAGTAAGCTCGTATTTTCTAAGCGCATCCGAACACCCAAGATCCTGCTGGTCCTGACATTACTCGCATAATTCTTATGAACTGCACCTGATGATTATACGTACATGTAAAATGACGAGGTTCTTCTACCTTAAGGCGCAATATAATAAATGGAAGAGCCATATGTCTGATGGTAGATGCTGTAATATTTGAGGCGAGATGGTGACAATCTCGTAAAAGCACGACCAATTCCTAAAACAGCACGGAATCCAAAAAACTCAATAGGCAACCACTAAGATTAAATGCGGCATTTTAGGAATGGCCACCGATTTATTTCCGGTGAGATAAATTTTAGTAAAAAAGACTTGTGTGGCTGAGGTTTATTGTTTGCAAGGACAAAATAGACCACCGAAGGATTTGCTTATTGCGTTTTCCCAATTTAATAATACCTACCTCAACGATTGCTCAAAACGCCGGGATGCAAGACGTGCAAATTCCCTTCTTGGGAAGAATCGTAAGGCAATAAGAACACTCCGTACGCATGGAGCGATTGGAACAGTTTCTTCTAGGTCGCCTTTTGCATTTTCCGATTTAGGACTTGGCAAGGATCGAGGGAAATCCTGTGAAACATACCGGTGTCGCTACTCTTTCCTGTCAGTAACGTGTTTTACACCTCGGCAAATTCAATCCGTTAGTTCAGCATGTGTCGCTCCAAACATAGTAACTGAACCTCATCTGTGCATATTTGATGCCCTCCCGGCTTGTAATTACGCCACCACGTACGAACCGGCAATTCCGTAAAATACGAGTATCTGTCCAACCGTATTTTGTATACCGAAGAGCGGTTCGACTTGAAATATTTAAATCCAGTCGACAATTATGCTACAATATCTGATTGTAAATCCCTGGTTGCAAACTTACATCGGAAAATTGCAATTCAGGATCTATTTTCATATGTAGGTATGAACCATATTATGTAGAATGGTCGTCGCGTTGGTAGAAATATTTAAACCGATGCAAAGTGTTTTGAGGCGTTTACTTTTTCCATTATGGAAACTATATTTTTGACGCAGCTGTGGAACAAAGACTTCTTTATTAGCATTCAACTATTTTGTAAAGCAAAGACTTTCAAGTGCAGGATGCAGTGGAGGAGAATTGAAGCTGATTGATTGTGGCGTCATCAGTAAAATGCATAATCAGTATTCAGTAACCACAATTATCATAAAGCGTTTATTATGGCTTCTTGAAAACATTTAGTGTATAGGTAGCCATTGAAATTTTCGTTACATATGACAGAATACATCTCGTTCATTTCTATTTACTGAACTGCCACTTTTCTTGGATTAGAAATAGGTTGAATCTGTCGTTTTTTTCTGGCCTATAATGTCTCTCCACAATCACCGAGACACTTGTAGACACTTATTCTCTTGCAAAATTTACTTGTTCACTTCAATAGTAAATGAATGAGATGTAGGTAACGTAATATTGGATGAACGCACATTCTGATTCCACTTGTAATGCGTCGCTTGAGGTCTTCAATATTAGGTACAGGTTTTAAGCCGGTTCTTATTTTTTTTGACGTAGACAGAAACTATAAGATATAGTGACGTAATATAACGGGTGTCCTAAAGAAACCGAACGAAATATTTTTGGGGACAACTCATCCATTTTTTAACCGATTTGGATGAACGTGTACTTAAATTAAAGCTAAAGAATCAGGCTATCGATTCATTCAAGAGACCACGACAGATGGCGCTGCCGTAGTAGCCTTAGCCATGCTTGTTTTAAAGGCTTACTTTAGGTGCATGGGGATTGGTCAGTTAACAACCAATGGTTATGAGATAAAAATAACCTTGAAGCACGTTTACTTTTCTTCAAAAAGCGTCTTTCAGAAGTTCATTATGATTCACGAATAAATTTTCTGTGATCTTTTAAAAATCATGTTTTCCCTTATTTTCAAGCCTAGTGACCATAACTGAAGTAACAGTGATGCATTTTCAGCTTAATTTTCAGTAATAGTGGATCTAATTGAATAAAAAACAGAAGCGGATGCGAATTAGAGGAAATTTAAAGGCTATTACTGAAAATTAAGCTCTTGTTGCTTCATTGTTACTTTAGTCATGGTCATTCTGCATGAAAAAATGTGAAAACACATATTTTTTAAATAATCACAGAAAGTCAATGCGTGAACCAAATTAACTTCTGAAAAAAGATTCTTAAAGAAAATGAACGCCCTTCAAAGTTATGTGAGTCTCATAACGATTGTTTGATAATTGACCAATCCCCAAGCCCCTGAAATAAACCTTTGAGACAAGTATCACTAAGAGAACTATAGCAGCACCATCTGTCGTAATTTTTTAGACAGTTCGAAAGCCTGATTCCTTGGCTTCAATTTAAGGCCAGGTTCATCCAAATCGGGTAAGAAATGCACGAGTTATTACCAAAAATATTTCGTTCGGTTTTTTTTAGGACACCCGTTAGTAATAGCCACATAGGGAATTCAAAAAACTTGTTTAATTCCTGTTCTTTTCACGAATGAGCGTATTTTGGAACTTATCAATAATGCAATATGAACGTGTAAGTTGAATTTACTAAGCACTGTACGGTTTCTATAGAATTATATAGTCTATTACAATATTACATCGGTATCATCTAACATCTGCGTACTTAAAACCGAGGATCGTATATGATTTTTCGCACAATTGAAATTAAATTATTGAACATTTTTCGTCAGCCATTAAACAAATCCTGTTTGACAGATCGCCGAATTTTCCAAATGCTCTCGACATTCATAACAGCATTGTTATTTTTCATTGCCTTGGAAACCAAACCGCGTTTGGTAAATCGAACTTACACCTTAATTTAACTAGGCCGGTAAGAAAGTTGTTACCCACGTGGTATTATTATTTTACTTATGAATTATGATTATGAGGCAAAATTTATTATACTATTACAGATTTAATTGATAAATTCTAAACTTCAACGAAAGCGCTCCATGGATCTGTTAATAAATATAAATTATAGCGAATATTTGGAGATCTGTAGCCCTTGCTAAGCTGAAAAATTCCAATAATAGAAATTTTTACAGGAATTTTTGCGCAAGTATGCTGCCATTTATTACTAACTTACTTCTCTACAGTATCTTCGTCATTTCTCCTTGGCAAATATAAATGTCTCAAAGTTATACTTGTACCAACTTGTATTATGCAATATGAAATGACGATATGAGAAAACTTTAAAGTATCTGATAAAAAGGACATTGAATTGAAAAAGTTTGTCCAATTCCCCGTGACTAATGAAATGTAGGAGTTTGTCTTATAAAAATATGCCACTTCCAGTTATCGACCGAGAAACAACAAATTGAAGGCATATCTCCGAAACGTCTACGTTCTTGTCAAGTACCATTCTCTTGACTTCCAACCCTTTCACCACGCTCTCATAACTCAAGAGACTGTATCTTTCTCCGGTGATAACTCTCTAGTAACCCTCGCCAAACCCAATCCATTACCGTTGTTTCAGATAGGACCTTAGGACAAAAAATATATTAGTTCTAAACACATCAATTACTTAAAGCCTCATTTCTATTGTGAGTATCCGAGATTTTAATTGAGATAGGAGGGCCGGGATTGAAACTGTGTACTTCATGCAATTTCAAGCGCAATATGTTGCAACGGCTCCCATTGATATTAATATTAAGCGAGCAGTGCTAACGAAATTTCGAGTTTATGACACTATTCGAAACATCTATGGAGAAATCTGCGCTAATGTAGACACTAACTGAAACATTTAATTAAAACTGATATCGCAGGTGAGGATCGTTTTATGGAGAAAACTAAATTATAAGAGGCAAATATTTAAGTGTGTGAACAAGCAACTTCTAGTCTAGGTACCAACTTTAACATGGAAGTTCATTAAGGGCGCTAAAGTGCTAACTCTCTCCACATTATTTCAGTGTTCAATTTGTTATTAATAATTTCAAAGTTGCACCATAGTTTCCAATTGCGGTTAAACCTCTAGAAACAAGAATCCTGAAATATATCGTGATCCGCGTGGAAGTTTTTGAAAAGGGTATACGAGTAGATGTAATTAAGTATTATGTTTACAACTTTTTCACAATCGAAATCTGTATAAGCCATTGCTCTCAGGTTGATATACAATTTTCAACTACTGAAATAACAATTCTGCCCAGAGCGGAAGCTCACTAACTTCATTGAACACATTTTTATGAATCGTTACAACAATGTAACGATTGTTATTGTTTTACTGCTCATGTTGCCACAACAGAGCAACTCGCAATTAGAACACTTAAAAATCTGAAGTGCTTTTAAAATAGGAAACGAGTATACAAAACGATCTACTCCTACTGTACGAGAGAAAATGTTATTAAATTAAACCACGACGAAGGGGTGTATCGTGTTAACTGGAAATCCGTCACCCTTTAAATTAGCGCAGAGACCTTTCAAAGGACTCAGCAATGCATAATGCATGTCTTGGGCTATTATTAAAGCGGCGATAACCCAACCACATTATCAACTGCAGATAGCGGTGATAATGATATTAACTATCTTGAGCGAGATTCCAGATCAATAAAAAAGGAGTAAAATTATTTATGTTGGCTTGCAAGCCACTATATTGAATTATATAAATATTACAAAAATGGATTAGAGCAACACAAGCGACTGCGAAAGCTTTGCTTGAAGGCTTGGTCCATTTTCAAATAGGAACTGATGTTTGATTACACAAGGTAGTTTCAAAGTCTTGTTCCACAAAATTTACTTACTGTTTAGGACGCGTTTCGGAGTGTTACGTGCATCCTCAGATAGAAAAGAAATTAACACAGAATAGAAAACAGTTGCCTGGAAAACGAAAAAACGTTTGGGTCAAAGAAAAATAACAGCTTTTGAGTCACACTGTAAATTCATCGAAAGACGCTCAAACATTGTGAAAGCACTCAAGTTCCACCGTAAACAATTGTTTCAATGATTGCTTCCAAGTGAATTAACCGTCTAGGGTCTATTCTGCAATTCACCCCATTAAAAATTTTAACATGCCGTTAAGGTCCAAGTTTACAGTATGGGAAATAAAAACGGTACATTCAAATCGCAAATCGCAATATCAAAATTATTATGGAATAGTATAAAAAAATTCTGGAATGTGGTTTTTGAGAAAAAAAATAAAAATTGACTAAAAAGGGGTATTTCTGGGTTTTATTTTTCTCGACAGCTACATATCAGATTTTCTTTAAATTTTTTTGTTAGTAGCTTGAGGTGAACAACTTTGTCTGCGATATTTCTTAATTCAATTGAATGTACAGTTTTTTGTTTAAAAAATTATGAAAACTAAAAATGGGAAAGTCTCGAAGATATAATTTTATATATTGAAGGTTCACTGGTTTAAAGATGCTACCATGAATTGTGTTTTGTTCTGTGGTCATGTCACTAAAAAATTAATAATTTGTTGAATCAAAATTGAATCAAAATTTGTCTAGATAGTGCTGCCCTCGGTGCTGCCCCTCGGTATCTTAGTAAACTAGGAAAGTATCCATCTATGGACCAATTGCTAAACCTAAAGAAGTCTAGTCGCAACCCACTACAACAATTTGGTTGCGGTGTTGTCACATTTACTACGAACCATTTCCGGTTATTACATGTTAGTCATATGACAATAAGCTCCAGCTACCTATCCTGTTGTTTACAAGTGTTTCGGTTTAGAGTCTTAGAAAATAGAGACACATTATTACATTATTTTTATAAGTGTATAAGTGTATAAGTGTTAAAAGTGGTATTTTATTTTGTGAGAAGGGAAGTTTGGGACACGACGCGCAGCGGAGTGGCCCATCCCTTCGAACAAAATAAAATCACTTTTAACACGCATATCATACACTATTTTTTCTACAAACACGATTGAAAGCAGAAGTTTTCAAATTATTAATTGAAAACGTCCATGAAATTCGCCGTAACTAAGGTATAGTGACAATTTGTTGCCGCGGCTTGTTTAATTGTTGTTGCATTGTCACTTTTATCCCTGAGTGTTAAAAGTAAATCACTTTTAACATAAATGTTAAAAGTAAATGACTTTTAATACTGGTATCATAAAATGTCATTTTTAACAATTGTCAACAAACGTTAAAACAAGTGTTTTTAATAGTGGTCGTAGAAAAATCTCTTTAAAGTAATTTAGGGGATTTTTATAACATTTCTCTAATGTTTAAGGAGAATTATTCGTATTCGTATTCGTATTCGTATTAAAATATTCAGTTTTCATATCGAAATTTTAAAAGAATTGAATTTTAAGCAAATTAATTGCATTAGATGTTTTAAAATCTTTATCTGATACGGTATTTTCGAGTATTAGCCTGGAAATTGAACTTACTTACATGCAGGATTGATAATTTTTGACTTCTACGCTTCTCGGAGAAGTTAATAAAATCGATCGAAAAATCGAATCGCCAAAAACATAAAAAAATCTTAAATTTTAGGGTCCTGGGAATACGAAAAAGTGGTTTTTGAAAAACGTCTGTCTATCTGTTAGCTCGCTGCAGCTCAAACTAGCGAACGTATCGAGATGAAATTTGGCACACATATAAAATATATTTTCAATTAATTAAACAATGGTTCCAACACTGCTCTATTATACATCTAATTTAACCAATGGTTCCAACACTGCTCTATCTAATCTAAACAAAAATGCTTCCATATAGTTCCATCAATACTTTTATAAATTCCTATAACAGAATTTGCGAGTGCATTTAATTAAAGGAACAGTGGGCGCCCTAACTTGTTTTAAGTTCACGTCACCAATAGACCAGATACATGCCCTGGAAGGAACTGCTCATTTTCAACGTAGTTTCTTCGGTATTTGTCGGTTTATAGTGACAGTTATAATGTCTACTGATGCCGGGGCAAAAATTAAAAGAATTGCATTTTCAAGTAATTCCCTCTGCAAGAAAAAACTAAATAGAAAGATTCCATGATTTTAAATCCTTTAATAAAACCCAATAGGATTTTGTTTCCTGTAAGTCTAAGACTTCTTCTGAATTAATTCCTTGCTCCGACGTAAAAATGCAATTTAATCTTTTATTGTGGGAAGTATACGTAGAATATTTCGCAAGAATTTTTTTTTTAATGTCCTCGTACCTCGTATCACAAATACAACAAAGCTTTAGTTTGGCGGATCCTAAGTTGGTTTTAACTTGACGCTGTTTCCTTTTATTATTGGCGCCGACAAGTAAAGTTTTCAACTAGTCCTGAGTGCTTAATTTAGTGAGTAATAAAGCTTCTTTTAATGGGAGTATAATTAAAGTGCACAAAGTGTATAATTAGGAATCTGAAAGTTGTTTTTTCCAGCAATGTATATCGTTTCAAAGACTTAATTGAGCCTTTGTAATTTTTGCATGAGCTTTATACAAGTTTAGAAATGGAAATGAAACTAGTGCATGTCGGTCAAACATCACATCAATGAGCTGATATGAATCGCGCCAAGAGCTGAGGGGAGAAAGTTTTGAAGTTGTAATTATCGGATGGTTATGAAGTTTTTATTTGAAACTTTAATTAACACGTTACAGAGAAGTTTACGAGCTTAACCGAGCAGCTAATTAAAATAAAACCGAAAAACACTGCAATTGTAGTGGAGAATATTTGGAGCTTCAAAGTTAATCTTTTGTTTAATTATTTATGTTTCCTAGTATGAATTTCAGCCGTAAAGGATCTGTTTGAGTTCAGTGCAGGCGCTGAAGTGGGCTGAACATAACTGAAAGTTATACGGCTTAAACTGGGAAAACTTTGCGCCGGTAATTTCTATTTACTTGGACGTTTTTGCCTCTCTGTAAATATTTTTTACAAACAAATATCGGTGTGAAAACGAGAACAGTATTTTCACATTAGAGCAGATGTTTCTAGGTCAATAATTGTGGAGAATCGCGATTTCAGGGGACACAGCATTGTTTTTCCTTCAGGCGCAATTACATTGTTACGACGATGAATATATGACGGCCATTCCGACCAGCATAAACCAAAAAAGATTGTAAAAAATAATGAAACCTAAGACCACGTATTACGGGAAGAGGGGTCCTATTTCACGAAGGCTTCAGCAGAAAATTTATGTTTGTGATTCTGTTTTGTATACTTTATGGAGGCAGTTAGGGAGTAGAATAAAATTTGCTAATTTTGTGACGATGCTAAACAAATTTTGATGGATGGCATCAATCATTTCTCATTATAACTCTTTCACGCCGAACGTCAGCTGTTTACTGGACAGGGGATTAATTTTGACAATTTCGTTTTCGGACTGATTTCATTATGGTCGAAACAAAGGACGTTGCAACAAGCTCTGTAATTGCACCGCATCTCCGTGAGGTCTTACACTGATAACACCCAAACGTTAATCCTAGATATTGGACCATATCCTGAAATACGGTCACCGCACAATAGCCTAACGGTAAACCCAGGATTATTCGTCGAATGGGCACTTGTGGAACAAACATGCACAACTGTCTAAAACAGAAATTCCTACGTCGAACAAAAACTAATTGCTTTTTCTCCAAATTATGCGAATGTTCATGTATCTGCATTTCCTAGAACAAATATTCCAGGATGCATTTAAGATGTGAAAATAAATTACTAAAGAGTTAAGAGTTTGTAGTCAGCAAAGTTCCGAGAACAACTTTCCCGGCGCATCCACCATTATCGCAGCAGAGTGTTGAGGCTCGAGTTTTTAACTGTTTTGCAAGTCTGGGAAACTGGACTGCAGAAAGTAAATCCCAACAATATATTAGCTTCGTTTTTCGTTCATAATAGTTTAGTAGTTCATTTTAATGTCTTACACTAGACAAACCGAATACATTGATGGGATGAATAGTCCAGCCTGGACTATTGGGAAATTTTGAATGGCAAAAATTCAACCACTTTTTTTTTGGAATAATTAGATTTCAGGGTCACGAAAAACTTATTAAAAACTCGCCCTCCGCCCCAGCCTAGAAGCCCCGTAAAATCTGCAAATTATGCGCAATGCGCAAGTTTTTGCCCCATAACTCGCTTTTCCTTCATCGAACAAAAGATATACACGTATACAATATTGAAGACTAATAAATTCTCCACAAGAAAGTTTCTATGCACTTTTCACCTGAGTGCAACGCTTTTGGCCGCAGGAGTTGCTCAAAATTGAGCGAATTTTTCGCAACGCGACCATAATCCATGAGGTTACCAAAACAATACTACAAATTTTGATCCCGGATTATCGCTTTGCACGATGATAGTGTAAACCATAGGGAACAATTTGAGACGGGGACCGACCAAAAATTTCCCTTGGGTTAAAGATAGCCCTTTCACTGAGGCCCTGAAATCTAACCATTCCAACAAAAAACGTTCTTGGTTGGTTGAATTTTTTCCATTTCGCTATCGATTTTTCGGTCCACCGCGCGCCTGGACTAGAAGCCTAAAACATAAATTAATTTCTGAAAAAGTTGCCAGAACTGTATTTTTATACTGTACCTGTGGTCGGTCCATCTAGGATTTGCGGAAAACGCCCTCAAGTTCTTCTGCTATTAAATCCAGCCTGGGCAAAGCAAAAAACACTAATTCTGTTCTGCCTGGGTTATAAATTGTGGTCAGTCATTTAATAGACGTCTCTCCAAGTAGTTTCCCCGTTTATTTGGCGAAAAATAAATTGCTTATCATACGTCTTTTATTTGCACTAGATTCGAACATCATTTATTTCCACCTTTACTATCTCGTTCTGGAGGAAAATGCACGAAATAATTTAGTGAAGCTGGTGAAAAATGCGCACAGTTAGCTACAATGGAGCAGAGAGAGAACTTAGGCGTATATTTAACATTGATAAACTGTCTGGCCGTGAGTTATGAGTTTTTAATATCCGCGCTAATATCGCCCCAAGATGAGCGGCACTCTTAAGAACTTACACGGTCCTTCGTGCAAAAAATGTCAATATTTAAAGAAGGATCTAATTGAAAATAACTTTATTCATAAAAAAAATCTTGTCTTCAAACTGCTAGGAAAATTGGTTAATGATGGTTATTCAGAAAATGACGCTCCCGCTAGATGCCTTTATTTTATGAGGATCGATTTTATGCCTGGAAACAAATGACTGTAACACATTTTATTTGAACCGATGTGGCAAAGGCACGCCCTTAGATTTATCAACCAATTTCACCTTATAACTTTCGCAACCTGGTTTTGTTTGGGTATTAAATCTCTTGAAATTATTATGAAAGTAAAAAAGGTGACGCCACTGATGCATCACCCTTATTTTGTTGAATTTAATTAATCTTATCGCGTATTCTGCACGTCATAAATTAAACATAAATCGATGTGGGGGAATGAAAGTGCAATTTCTTTAAAGTTATAAACCGTCTTTCCATCATGCTATAAAGTAATTAGCAATCTTGTTAGTTTAACAGCTAACTTTGTTTAGTCATTATGGCAAAGGCTTTTTGGCGATATTTTAAATAACAAACTTTTCGCACGGTTCCTCGTCCCACGTCTCTAAAAGCTTATATTTCAAATATTAAAAGTCTCAGAAACTTTTTAATAAAAAATTGCTTTGTGAAATATACAGGATGGCGATAAAGTATGGAATATTTTCAATTAGTACCTATATGCTCCAACCCAACAAGCAACTTTTGAAAAGACTCCAATTAAGATTAAGTTTAGCCGGAGGTAAGAAGAAAGTGCTCTAAGTGACTTGTTTTTTTAACCGTGGATATAACCTGCATGCGACGAGGGATCTATTTACCTTATCACATACAAGGTTAGTTCCGGTTTAACTAGAAATGATTATATTGTTTTGCTTTTTTATTGGAAACCTACATTTTTCTCAATGAATTCGGAATCTACAATTTTTTTAAGTTAAAATCATGGGCCATCTCAACTGGAAATCAAGTCCACCCTCGATTTTCAGAAACATTGAAATAACTCGGAGAAAAATCAAAACTTTTGAAAAATACAACTTCATTTTTTTAATATTACACAATTTATTTATTTGTATACCTACAGGGTGTAACAGAAACAGCACAATATTTTAACCACCTATTCTCCGCAAAAATATAAGACGAAAATTCCAGATAAAAGCTACGGAGAATGAACATTGTTAAATTAGCTAGTGATTTCAGGTCACCTTTTTTGACTTTTTCGTTTCCTGCAATCTTTAATGTGACAATATTCCAGGTACAAACTGCGCATGTGTCAATTCGGCGTAGTTATACTTATTTATTAATACTTATTTACGTAACAAGCATGGTCGTTGGTCCTTACAGTCGAGTAGGAGATCTTGTCTAATGAGCAAGCTTGCTAGCGAATGTGAATAATGTGATAATCCTACGAGACAAGTAAAGACAAGTTGCATGCGAGTTGTGTACAAAATTTTATTGTAATTATTTTGAAGCAAAAGTCTAAAACTAGGTACCTTCTTACAGCATAAAAGCAATCACAGAAGTAGTCGAGTAGTCGAGACAAATGTAAATATCAACTTACCAAAGCAAAAATACATTTGTAAACAGCGTCTTATATACTAAATTACAATATAGTATATTACAGTATTAGGTTGGTAAGTATAACAGAATCGGGGAATAAAGGTTTGCAAAAACGAGTCGAAGAAATTGTTTTTCACCCCTAAAATGACATTTCTCGAAAAAATGGCACTAAGGTTTTCGACCTAGTAAAATATCAGCTATCAAATTCAATAATGAAAATATACAGTTATAGGTTCTTCTCACAGCACCGATTTTTGGACAAAAGGGCACCAAGTGTGAATTAATTTTTAGAAGCAGAATTTGAAGAGCTTTCATATGATGCATGGTGGCGTGAAAAATGGGGGTTAGCTTTCAGAATTTTAAAATTGATGTGCCAAAATGGCACTTTCGGTGGACCGATTTGGCCTAAAGTATAAACAGATCTTGAATCATTCAATGTGCATACCCAAATTTCAGTCATATCGACCTAGTAGTTTATGCTGTCGCCTGTTTACAGACACAGGCGCACGCGCAAACACATCACACACAGACATTTTTCAAAAACCACTTTTTGATTTGATGTTTTCGGGGATTCAATTTTTCGATCGATTTTAGTAACTGCCCCGCGAAGCGTTGAAGTTAAAAACTACTGTATTGACAAGACCTATTGCTTACCTGTTGAACTCACCAAAGTCTCATCTTGTCTTGGTTTCGCGACACCCTAGACATGCATTTGAAAATTTTGCCAAACCCGCATTTAAGTGTAGCCCTTGAAATAAAAATCTGCCAGTTCGAGAAAATCGAGAAAATCAGGGCCCCTTTTCAGTGGACCATATTATATGAATATGCCTTCATTAGGATTTATTCGCGATCTAGACATTACACGTCACATCATGCATTCAGTTCTCATTACACCTAGAATGTAAAATACCAAGGCGTTTTTCTTTCTAATTTCTGGGGTTTAACAATAAGGCAGAGATAAATCGTAGCGTAGCGGATAAAGGGAGAAGCATTATCTGGCATTTAATTATGTAATTAACAGAGAAATTTCATCAACTCCGGGAGCAATTTGACTCCTTTTTCTCATTTTTTACGGCCGCGCGCCGACCAGCGCGTTATTTGCTTCCAGGATCAGCCTTACTCGAGCATTTTAACGAAATTTCCTGCAACAGGTAAACCAAACAAATGCATCAGCATTCAGCAGATTACCACCCTCACTCTCAAATAAAAAATAAACGGCAAAGTCACTGCATTGCTCGGGAGAATTAAGAAAGATGTTGTCTTTTTGTTTTAATTTGATTAGTCGTTTTTTTAGAGGCAACCTAAAGCACTGACTTAGACAAATGCTCTCTCGGTTCTCCAGGTCAAATTAACAAGGGACTCGAGACCGCTTTGTCTGCCAAGAAACACGTGGGTTCATTCTTTCAGAGCAAGGACTATTTAGGTAGTTACGTTTTAACATCCCAACCATCTGGAAGTGCGTCTCTCAAGAAAAGTTTAACCAGATTACCTTTAGGGGATTTCGGGGATCTACGTTAGGTAACTATTAGTGAAGATATATTTATTCTCATTGTCTTTTAAGTGGGCATCATAAAACGATGAACGTAAACTTCGTGAACAAGAAAGAACCATTCTCTTTACGATCTTGTGAACAGCTACTTCCTGCATGCTAAATTTTTTTAACTTCTACGCATAGTTGGGATGTGAAAAAGCTAGAGGTGCTCTCATTTGCTTTTTTCTTCAGATTAATCTCAGTTTGTTGCAATAGGACTTGGAACGATTCCTGACCCCAGCAGTTTTCTATTCTTGATGATATGTCGGTCCTTTATTTATGGATATATTTTGTTGATAACAAATTATACTTACTTATAACATGTACTAGGGACGCATATTTTGGCTATACACAAATATTATGTTATTTATCAATTACAATATACTACCTCATTTCAAAATACATTCATATTCCCCATTCTCATAAAAAATAATATAGTATAAGTATGTGATGTGTAGGTATTAAAATATCGGGAAATTTGTGACTGAGCATTGAAGTAGCAGGAAGAGAACGGGTATTAGAATAATTATAATAGTAAAATCTAACTATTTTATAAATTTATCGTACATAATTTGGCATTCTCATTTTTCATTGTTTTTTATTAAAAAAACTGGAAATTCGAATAAATTTAAAAAAATGTGGGGATAGTCTTGCAGTTTCAGCAATTACAGAATTTCTTTTTAACTAAATCTGGTATATAGTTCTCGAAAAAAAAAATAAATCCAGTTAAATGCACCCTTTTTTCAACTTTTTATTTTTTTTTCAAAAATTGTATACCAGAATTGTTTCATATTTCGACACAATGAATTTGACACTGAAACGAAAACCTGGTATTTTTTTATGAAATTTGAATTTACAGATTTTTTTTACTGTAGACTTGAACCTTAATGGCGTAATATACGAAGCACCCCTTCATTTGGTGAAGTGGTCTAAGAATTAATTACCTGAGCCAATGACTATATCATGCATATATTAAGACCGGTGGATTTACAAAAACGTTGAAAATAAAATATAATGCGATTATACTCGCGATTATAGTATAATAAATATGAAAATCGACAGTCTTGATTGAAATGAAAAATCGTAATCAAACAATACGAGAGAAGTTCGGAAGGTTTTTAAAAAGTTTGTGCAGCATGACATCATACCCACAGGGCAGAAATAAATTATCTCATCGTCTGGGAAAAGAAAGGGGAAGTAGTAATAACGAAATGGATTTCTGCTTGAGGAATTCGGACAAAAGCAGTCTGGCCCTGTACGCCTTAAATAATAACGTTGTCGAAACCGGGCGTTCGCGAGATATACTACAGGATGAAGTGTGCCTCGAACAATTAATATGAATTACTAAAGGGTTTGTTCCACGATACCGCACAAGTAACATTAATTTAGATTGAATAGCGTTGTGAGGCTATAGCTGAGTTAGACCAACGCACCCGCTCACACACGGCTGTGATTAAACATTGCGATCAATCACATCATTCGCATACCCGTTGGAACAATTTGAATTTTTCAAAGTGGACTCAATTTACACGCTAGCTGCATTATTTCATTCGATGGCGGGATTTCATTTACGTTGCGGCAGCACAGAGTCGAGGTTTACTTTGATTCTGTAAAAGAGAATGTTCTTTGAGGGTCGGTCATTTAGTAGTATGAGGTGATTTGCGAAGTTAGTTAAGTACGAAAAATTACTGTGTATACAAAGAGTTATTGCAATTGTGCAGTTATAAAGCGAGGAATTGTCATTATTAATGAAGAATTGTGTACCAGGAATTTTCCGGAACAGGAAGTATAGTAGAGGTCTTTTCTAAATTTGCAAGTTGTCGGCGACAAAAGAAAAATTCATCCCTAATTTCTCACACTGGAACATTTACCAGCATTATAGCAATTTTCCTACCTGGGAAATATTTTCAGACTTAATTAATTTTTTAAAAAGACCTCGGGGAAGGAATATAATAATGTTGGAATGAATGAATTGGTTTCTATGTAATTAATTTAGGAAATTCAATTTTTTATCAGTCGACGGAAAGGCTGCAGGTTAGTTGAAAATCGAGCTGACTTTTCCATAAAGAACACTTCTAATTTTTTATACTTAGCAGGAAAGAACGCCCACAAAATACTTGCAAGTCCAAGAAAATTGGAGTAAAAATTTAATGACCGCGATGGAAGTGGGTATGAAAGGCGTTCGTCTATTTCACGATAAATTTTTAATAACATAAACTTCTATCAGCGTCTACTATAACTTTAGCATTAAATCATAAAATAGATAGATATAAACTCAACGTATCTCACATTATAAAATTCTTTGGATTTAATTTTGGGCTATTACAACCCGGTTACTGATATAAGTATGTTATATCAATATTGAGACGGCAATAAGTTCGGGTTTCTAATGCTTTATGTTATACGATCCTGCGAATTAAATGCGCTATATCTCACCGCTCGCTAGACTAATAACTCCCTCGACTTTAGTGAAGAATTTCGGTTTAAGGTACTGTATAACGTCTCTCAAACAACGGGTTCGCCTACCATTAATGGGGATTCATAAAACCGTCGCCTAGTCTAATATATTTCCACTTAGTTTGTCTTCATGTCCTATAATTTTCAGGTTTTACTTTTATTCCTCCCTACATTTCATGAAGAGATAGGTTCTGACCTGTCCTGTCCGCGGGAGTGAAGCATGAAATGACAAAAATATATAGACTAAAGTAAGTTTTATGCTTGGCGTTCCGAAACTGTAGAGAGATAAACTGAACGGCAGAGAAGTGAAGGATATGCTCGCTCCACAAGTGTGAAGTTGCAGTTGGGATAGGTATAATAGTCACTGTTCCAAACAAAGCTAATTGACAATACCGTAAGTTTGTGATTACGTACAGTTTCGTAATAATAACAAATTGACTTAATGCTCTTCTTTTTATGAGAAAAGAGTATTCTTAATTTCCAATTTTCACCTTTGACTAATTACTAATATTATAAATTCTTAGTTGGATTTAGAAGCTTGGAAAAGCATCAAATTCGAAAAATTTTGGGCTAACTTATTATTGTTAAACGATTTTAATGTCGTCATTTTCAATATCCGTTATGACGTTGGAGCGCATGCATTATTGCGGAAACTTCCAAATATTTATGGCCATTGCGCCAAAGAGAATTCCCGCTGTGTGCCTCCCTTGGCTCTTTCATGGAGCTTCAATAAATCTCTGAAGAGTATGTAATTATGTAGCTGAATTGTTATAATAATCGATCGTGCAAAATTTATGCGCTCGTAGCCATGCAAAATAAGGTAGGTAGGTAATCGGAGAATATTATGAGAAAGTCAAATTGCAGCTGGCTGCTCCCATACCATAAAAACTGGATTACTGAATTTAACTCTCATTGGAATGAGGCAAATAAATAGTGTAACAATGCATATTTATTATGCCAGTACAGTCCACGTTCGTATTGTGAACTAAATAACGGTCGTTTATTTACGAAATATTTTTCGATAAATACTCAGTCCGTTGACACGATGTAATGACCAGCACTAAACAGTGTTTTTAAAACGTCCGACAAATTACCTCCACATTAAAAATATTAAGTACTTACCACAATATTGTTAGTAGTTGTTGCGGAAATGTATCAACAAGATTTCAAAACTACCGTAAGTTGTTGTTCCTGTATAATTTACGGGGTGCTCTATTTAAAATGATGAAACACCCGGAATATTTCGTAAATAAAATGATATATGATTGTGATACCTGCATTCTCTATGAGTGTGCGGGTAAAGAATGGTTTATTGAAGTCATTTGATACAACTGCATTCTCTGCAAAGCCCATTCTTCACTAAAATTTAAGACATCTCAAAAGCATGGCTATCAAACTAGGATGGTACATACATTTTCTATTTCTGCATATTGACAATGAAAGTCGTCTTTTTTAATGAAAAATCGTGATGAAAGTGCCAGTTTCTTAAACTCCCCAACAACCCCACAATTTCAAAAATGGGAGGTTACTGCAATAACTCAAACTTTCGAATTTGAGATAAGACCAGATTTTTTGAGGTTTAAGAATCCGAAAATTTGGCCGAAGTTTGGTACGTAAGCATCCCATACTTTAACTTAGATCTGAGAAGTTTTTTTAGTCAATAGTGCAACAGAAAATGCCATTTTGGCACACGAACTTTGAAATCTTAAATACGAACCCCTATTTTTGACGATACCATAAGAAGGGCCTTCAAATTAAGTTTCTAAAGATGTATTCACTCTCAGTATGTACTCTTTTGATAAAAAGCTCAAAAGTTCAAGATTTTTAATGGATTTTAAAATCACGGTACAGCCCAAACCTCTTAACCGATTTGGCTGAAATTTTGTACGTGGAGATTGTATTACTCGTCGAACAACCAAGAAGCTTTTGGGGAATCGACCCACGGCAAGTGCCATTCTGACACATCAATTTTGAAATTTTAATATTATACTCATTTAACCATCCAAAACAAAACTTGTTTAAAAAAAATCATTGTAACCATCAGAAAGGCCTTCAAATTCTGGTTTGAAATAAGACAAAATGCATTCGCAACTTAGTGCCCTTTACGCAAAAAAAATCGAAATTTTGTAATAATATTAAAAACACACTATAGCCCAAACTCCTAGACTGATTCGGCTAAGATTTGAAGATTATGTGGCCCCTTGAAGAGCTGAAAAGCTTTTCGAAGCAGCTGGTCTACGGAAACGACCATTTCAACATACAAACTTTAAAATTTTAATTACAAAGCCTTATTTTCTAGAAAGTACATTTAATTCTGGTTCAAAAATCTATTCACAGTTTCTACCAATCTACCAAAATTTGCAAACTGACAGTGAGTAACGGAAAGTTATATTTGGTGACAGTAAATGTAACAGGATGTGATAAGTGATGTTATTATTTGTCAGAAAGTGCGAAATTAGTCACAATGACGAGCGGTCTAAAAATTTTTGTGTTCGATTGACTATACTACCTACGCGGGAATGAAAGATCCACGCGATATGGGGAGATTAATGACCGACTGCACCGTAATCACCGTAATTTTTGAGTGTACCTTAAAGATAAGTGATCCTTAAAGCATTTGGAAACCATTGTTTCAACAAAGTATATACGGAATTTAAGCGTCACTTTATCTTTAAGGAACCCCTTAAAATTACGGTGCAATCGGCCATTAAGCCACTTCTCAGCTGCCAATTGTTTTTAACGAAAAATTGCAATAAAAGCATCATAATTTTTAACTGCTTCATTCGTCATCAAACCACACGCAATAGTATAACATAAGTCAAAAATCGTCGATTTTGAGTTGTAGTGGTTTATTATACCTATACTGCAGCTAAAAGATCTTAGTTTGCCCTACAACAACAATATCTCAAAACCCCAAAAAAACGACATTTCCATATGGTGGTGTAGTTTAATAGTAATAATAGCTGAATATCCAAAATTAAAAAGGACAGACTGCTACAGTTATGTAAAACGAAACCAATCAAAAATCAGTACCATTATTTCTACGGAAACTTAGATTCGTATTGAAACTCACTACTATTCACTATTATTATTACTACAGGCTGTGGAACTGAAAAAACGCCCGACCCCCACGTCACATGTCTTCACAGATTTTCACTCACTTTCGAAAATGTTGTATGTTAACGTTTATCAATGACGGCGGCTGATTTTAAAAACCGCCATGGGCTTCCGAAATACAGAAGTCAGCCTGACATGACTAGTTTTTTTAAGGTACGCGGGTATGCGGGTA
Source organism: Pycnomerus fuliginosus (assembly GCA_963924575.1). Taxonomy (NCBI): domain Eukaryota; kingdom Metazoa; phylum Arthropoda; class Insecta; order Coleoptera; family Zopheridae; genus Pycnomerus; species Pycnomerus fuliginosus. The sequence continues at coordinate 11,123,897 of OZ004617.1, read as the reverse complement.
CGCGGGTTGTACCGGGGTACAACCGAGAAAATTCAGTTCAAAAATTTTATTTCTCCGTTACTTAAGGGAAATTTACACCTTCGGGAAACAAACTATCTAAATTATCTACAAGACGAACAAGTTTATACATGATATAAGCAAAATATTTTGGCGCAATACCAACATATCTCAAAGTGTTACAGAATTATGAATTAAATAAATGTCTTAAAATTTAAAAGAATAAGCATTTTTATACAATAATGCATAAAGAATAACTGAGGTAAACACATTTCCAACCGAGAAGAACGAATCATTGACAAGTTATTAATTAATTTCTGTCAAATTTTATTTTGTATTTATCTCAAAACTATACCTATTTTGAGTTGCGTTAGTGTTGAACTCTGCTGGTACGCTAAGTCGAGGGCTACACAGCCCAGTTACTGAATAATTTTCTGTGTGATGGGGATGAATATACCCTCAAAAAATTAAGTGTACAACACATAATAAAAGTATCTTTTTTTCACTCGTGCATCACACTTCAAACTCATGAAAAAAGTTGTACTTTCTTCACTATGTAGTTGTACAAATAACTATTATTAAATATTCGGAGCGTCTTGTTTAAAATGGAACACAACATCCGGTACCTATATCATAGCTTAATTATATCGAGAGGCATTTCGTCTTTCGTGTTTTAGTTTGTTATTAGTTGTAAAGCAAATAAAAATTTTTATATTATGTAATTATGTCACCATTCACACCTATTGATTTCCTGGAGATTTATGATTGCATGCACGCATATCTTTAATGGATACGGCATACAACCCGCCCTTCCTAATTTATTGTTAAGTAACTTTGTCAACAACTTTTATCAAATTTCTCGTTTTATATGCATCCATTCTGAATAGCTCACACATAAACAGAAAAGTTACGATTTATTACCCCGTCCGAACCATAACTGACGTAATGCGACTTTAAAAAATGACTACATTTTGTAAGACAAGAACAGGAGCGAAATACATTTTCGTTCCTATAAGCTTTTTACAACTTGACACGTTACATAAGGAAACTCTACAAATGTTTAAACGTCTCGCGAAGTAATGGGGTGGCAAATAAAAATCCTTCGACTACTCTGCGTCCTGGGGAATTACTTATATCTGCACCTCTTCATCATTTATTAATCCATAATGGCGCACTAGAAAACATGCAAATCTACTACTACAAGCCTCCTAATCGATGAATAATGCAAGAATAAATAATTGGTATTCTGTTTGTATGTGGAATCAACGAAGATAAATCGACTCGAACCATCTCTATATGCCTTCTGGTAATGTTGTTTACGACGAGCGCCTTTGAAGACAGATGCACAACTTTTGCGGAATAACTGCACCCCAGCTTTGAGACAGCACACCAAACAAACTCGTAGAATATTGCTTGCAGGTATATTGTAATCGCGAAAACTTCGCCCCTAAACGGAATCATGAAATCACAAAAATTGGCAGTACTATACAGGAGGATTTGATGCCGTTTTACCTGTATTCTTATTTCTTATACATTTCGCGAACATTTAGCGTGATTCTTAATAAATTTTTAAGTCACTGATGCAGAATCAGATGCATTCATGCAGAAACAAGAAACCCTCTTATACTTGAATGATTGCATTTCCGTAGTTTTACAATACTGCAACAGAACTGGAACAGAATTTGTCAATTTTCTATTAATACCATGATATTTATAATTAATAATAATAATAATATTATAATTATTAGAGTAGACCACTTTCATGTCAGTTTCAATGCGTTACTAACCAAATAACAAAGATCATGGCCCACTCTAATTATAAATTTCGATGACTTTTATTTTAAAGTTTTCATTGCCAGTCCAAAAGTGGTCATCAACAAGCAGTAGCTTTGAAGTACAACTTATTATGAATGACAACGTATACCGAAATGTGAGTTGCAGCATAGCGTCTATCGTAAGAAGGCGAGACTCAAATAAAGGAATCACCACCATTTTTAACTTCTACGCTCCGCGAAACAGTTGCTATGGAATCGATCGAAAACTTCAAAAAAAATTGAATCGCCAAAAACATCAAATGTTTACATTTTAGGATACTGCGAGGGATACTGGGAACCCAAAAGTGTTTTTTGAAAAAGTTGTCGTATTTTTGTGATTTTCAACCCCTAAATCTCATCCTCCAAAATTGACACCCCTTCACCTTCAACAGACTTGTACGTCAAAAGTGCACATCAAGTTTCAGTAAAATATCTCCATTTGTTTTCGAGTTATTATAATTAATAATTTTTCGGTCCCGAAAAAACCTCGCAGTCTCGCTCTTCTACTGCGAACGCTGCCTAAACGCTTGAAGATGAATTAAAATCGTATAAGGGAGAAATGTCGGCAACGAATAGACCTACAAAAAAGTCCGCGACAACATATAAATATCTGTTACGGATAGCCGACAATAAGCCACCGAAGCTATTTTCGACAAAAATTAAAACACAAAACGATCTCGGTGGACTGCCCATTGTAGACCTATATGCCGTCGCGGACTTTTTTGTAGATCTTTTCATTGCTGACAATTCCTCCTTACAAACTTTTGCTCTGCTTCAAGCGTTGAGGCAGCTTTCGCGATCAAACGTCGAAAATTGTAATTTCTTTCAGTTTTTAACCCGTAACTCCGACTCCTACGGTCCGATATGGCCCAAAAACAATCCCCGCCGAGATTTTCGGGGTCTAACATCGATGTTACAAGTTAAATAATCACCCCCTTATTCCATTTTATTTAAATTTAACGTTGTGGTTAGACGATTGATAAAATCCAGCTAGTAAATTCGGGTAAATTTCATGAAGGGAATAGGACATGTTCAAGTAGCTCTCTCACCAAAGCGTTTCACGTGGTTAACTAGGAAAAATGGTGTACTTTTTTTTCGCAGCTGCGTAAACTAGTGCAATCCATGAAATAATCGATGACGAATGTGTAACTGGGTTGTTACAAGTGTTACAAGCTGACTTTGATGGTTTGTTTTGACATTTAAATTGTACCATTGATCGTAGACGGCTTTGATGGTAAAAAATGCGTTAAGTGTCAATTCGTTTGTTTTTAAAACCACCGCAATGGTACAGACATATTTTTGAGTCATACCCCCTCGGATAACCTTCGTAAGCCACTTCGAGAAATGAACTTTTACACCAAAATTTGTGAGACTTACGGTATGCAGCTTGGCGGTTAGATTAAAATATTTAAAAACTGCCTAGTCTATACTAATATCCCGCAATAGGATTTACAGAGCTATACCGGGTGGTCGTTTTATCTTGAGACTGGGAAAACTGGCAATCGGAAGGAAGCATTTTAGAAAAAAAAAATTTGTATAAAAGTTTTATGAATTCGGGGTGGAAAATAGATGGCATCGTTGCCATTTTGATTCAAGGTCATTTTCAAGGTCAAATGAAGGTCAACTTCATTTTTTTTAAATGGAAACCTGTCCATCGGATCCAAAAATAGTTAAGATGAGAGTTGTTTGTTCTTTTACGGGGAATAAGAATATGTAATAAAATATATGTAGGCTTCCATTTTAAAAAAATTAAGTTGACCTTCATTTGACCTTGAAAATGACCTTGAATCAAAATAGCGATGATGCCATCTATTTTCTCCCTCGAAGTCTTAAAACTTTTATACAAAACATTTTTTTCTAAAACGCTTCCGTTCCGAGATATTTGCCAGTCTCAAGACAAAACGACCGCCCGCTATAATTATTATCTAATGGTAGTTTAATAATGCGTTGATTAATAACGAGTACCATTAATTTACGCTGGTTCGCACATTTTCATTGTAGTTGTATAAACAAGGATTGAGGTTAGCCGAGCCAGTTTAATTTTCAGTTAGGGTGGTACGTTGGCGACGATGACTCCTTTGTCTGCATGTGTGTCCTCCGTAATTAGACGCTAAAGCCTGATATCAGAGTGAACGTGTAAAGTCGGTCTGAAATCCGGCAACTTTTGTAACGAACACGTATGACGTGAAATTCGAGAAATAACCGTGGAGAGTATTCAAACATTGTTGAGACAACTGTGTTAATTACAGGGCATTATAATAGTAGTGACGCTTTGTTTCAGACAGTAAATTACCTCACTTAATTAGATTTCCAAAACAATCTTGGGGCTGAAAGAAGACGTGTTTCCTTGTGGGAATAAGGGCGCTTGATGCTTGTATTTCTTCTGAATCTAGGTAATTGTTTACACGACCCGTTTATATACGAGGTGGCAGATTTGGTGGCTTGAATTGAATTGCAAACAGCTTAACCGTTAGCAATTTTTTCTTTCCATCCAAATGGGGTGTAAGCTAAAAACGGTCTTCTGGCTGACGTCGTTATCAAATTACACGAATACATTTCTGCCCAACGAATCGATGTCTTCCTGAACACACATCACAAAAGCATTTCTCATTCAATGACAATATAATTTAATTTATGGCCCAGCAAAGACGAATCGCGAAAATATACGTCTTCGTCTTATACTGCTCCACAATATATTGCTTGTTATATAGAATGTTGATTGCCTTTAAAATGTCTACCTCTTGCGAACCATTATCTTTATTGTTCGTCGACTTGACAAATAAACAACTGGGCGCGACAGTTCAATGTTCACGCTCTATGAATATATTAACGTCAATTAAGGGATGCTGACAACGATTTATTACGAATTTACAGGTAAAATGTTCATTACCCAATGTTACTACCAAATTAATTTACCATCCTTAATTGAACGATTAATTATCCCAATACCCATATCGGCGTCAACTCGCTAAGCTGGCCACAGACCCAAGATCAATCATGGTTTAAAACCTATACTACAACTTAATCTATAATAATTTATAAATTAATTACACTATAATAATTGAGCAACAGCTCTGACAAGAATCCTAGTAGTTGTATTAAGTTGCAGGTGAGGTGAGGTATTTATTGTCTTAATTATCTTGTGCTGCTCGCCACCTGTTTATTAAAATGTATCCACGTTAAAGTTCTTAGTTTGCTCATTTTAATATCTTAAGTAACACTGACAAAACATTAAGCTGATTACGTCTCTTGCTTACGTAATCTTAACGTTATTAATTAGCACTCTGCAATATTAATAAACTTCGCTAGTTTCGCTGTGAAAGAACGAATTTCATCATTTTGCCACGAAAGAACATAGAATGATATAATTTCGCGAAATCGTTAAAGCAGATTATTAGTTCATGCATTTTCCACTTGAACTTACGATTTAATTTTGCTCCTTACTTTATTTCATATTTCATGTCAGGAATGGAATGGCTGTCAGAAACCGCCGACATTCTGCAAAGGCGGGAGGGATCACTTGATGCTCGACGATCCTTGATCCTAGAGTATTAGGTACACAGGAACACAGGTACAGTATTAGGTACACAGGAACACAGATACCTAATACTCTAGGTACCTATACATATAGGTTAACAGTAACGAAAAGAAGTAATAGTGATGTTAACGACGAGAATTCCAAGCAACCGCTTATTAAATTAAATTTTCAAAAATAGTAAGATTCAATTCGTTGCCACAACATAGAAGCACTAGGAGAGACAATTAGAAATCTAAAGTCCCGACACTTTCTAGCTCGCCCCCCCTCGATCGATCGCTCAAGTCTGTCCGAGCGATATATATTGAGAACGGGTTGAGATATCGAGTTCAAACTTGATACACAGTTGCGTATCCCTAAATAGTCGACGGAGGTTGCCTTTGGCCAAATCGGACCAAGGAGGTGGGGGTTAGGGGTGGAAAACCGAAAAAATATTAATTGCAATAACTCGAGAAATAGCTACGCTGCATGCAGCTATTTAAAACTTAACGTGCACACATACTTTGGTGAGGGATACCTTTTCCACAAAATCTGGCAGATTGGATAGAAATTAAGGGTTGCAACTCGAAATTCCGCTTAATAAGTATTGGTCGAAATTGGCGTCATTCGATAGCTTTTCAATAATGATTCAAAAAAGACGTTATTCATATTTTGCGAAAAACCACCCTTAAAGGCGCTGAAACTCCTAACCTGCAAAAACACAAGAATACAAGAACTCAAAAACTACTCAGCGTATCAAGGCAAGATTTGGTATTAAAATTTTCAGTCACTGTAGTCGGATGGACAAACTTTTACTAAGATCTAACAAGGCCGATGAAATTTAAGGGTTGAAATTGAAAATTTCTTCAAGCAAAATGGTCGTATGGAATTACGGGGTTCGATATAGATGTCGGTCAAACATTGAAGAAAGGCCTTAGTTCTCGACCTAAAACCAACCCCTAGGCTACTAACAGCCCCTAGCGCTTTGCAAGCGGATAAATACGTTTTATTTATATCTTCTGAAATTCTATGTTGATTTGTTTATGAACAACCGAAGCACCGAAGCAAGTAAATAAGCAAGACGTTATTTAACAGCGTAGTAGTGCTGTGGTAGTAGTTAAGTCATAAAAGGGTGATGACATCGTGAGGGGTTGAAAACATTAATCTCGAAGTCGCTGCAATTTTTATACATACTGGGCTACTATTGATAGTTTTAACGTATTTAGTCACTTTTTAAAGCATTACAAATTAGAAATTTCAACATTATTGCAATTTTCATTCGGACATTTCTCGTAGATTAGGATTCTTTTTCTCGAAAACTATCAACTACCCTATATCAATGAAATCAGAAAGAATTTCTCTATCGATCCGTGCAAAAATACACCGGGTGTCCCATTAAAAAAAAGCAAGTTGCATCCACAGCGCTTAAGATCATACGGTGATCGCTGAAAGTAAGTTCCAGAATAAAACTTGGGAGTACTCTCTACTATCCTGTTTTTAGTTCAGGCGAATATCTCAAGTAATAAAGGAGATATTCTCATTTAAAAGTGGGACAATAATAAAAAAAGAACCCTGTATGTACATCTTACGTTGGCTTTTGACTAATATGAATTCAAATTATAAATTCTCAACAACATGGGGTTTTAGTTTAACTCTCACTATAATAGGGATTTTCCAAAAGTGGTGTAACATATTACCATAATTCATTCCGAGTAGTATTAGGTATCTCATAAGAAAATTTTGTCAGAATGAAATTGCGTTTTAAAGGGCCTCCGATATTGGGTTCTCCCGAAGATCAATATCTTATTATGATGTCATTTTTTTTCAATATATATCACATTACACTTTTGTGCACATAACTCTGATAAAATTCCCGGAACCCATCCATACAAGATTGTTTTCGCTTTCCTGTTCCTCCATCAACCCATTTCACGGTTTTCGGATCCTTGCCACCGTTCATTGCATAATCAGTATTTGTATTTATGTGCAAATGTATGCACCCGCTTTAAGATGTATCCACTGTTAACCAAAAGAAAGGATAACCCGTCACTCAATGTTTGCATATCACTCTCGCGATATTAAATCTTCTACCAAAATATTTAATTAAAACTGAATTAAGAATTAATTACACTGGCAGCGAGCTCTACAAATATTTTTTTAACCTCCCTTCGAGAACCAAACACAATGCGCCCTCGTTTCAGGGTTTTTAATTGAGAAAACCGACTGACTTATTCTTTGCAGAAAATATGAAAAACTTCGTTTATAGAAAAACTATTGTTTCTTTCTGAAACGTCCATCTTTCTGCGATTTTCATTTTTAGAACACAACCATATTTAAGGATTCCTATTAAGCGCATTTTGAGCGAAAATTTCCGTTCAATCGAAAGTTTGACTTCAAATATGGATATATTCAAAAAAGAAAACTACACACAACATATTTCTTCGTATTCTAGGGTGCTATTGAGCTAGAATTGTTAAATTCATAAATTCAGCCAGGACTTTAACAAAACAAGAAAATGTGCGAGAGAGAAAGACTCTCGCTTTAGTTTAACCTTAACAACGGAGGATATCCCACACCCGGTCCGGCAATTCGCTGAAGCCGAAATGTTGGGGAATTTTTTCTGTTTGGGACAGGACACAAATAATTAGGATTACTGTTAATGGCCAAGGGTGGTAATTGTTATTGTTAAAAAAAATTAAGAATAAGTATTTTAGAAGTGTTTCACCTGGTGCAATAAGAAATAAAAAACCCAAACACAAATCAGATCGATCACAATTATGATGTAATAAGTAAGTACCTATACCTAACAAATGAAATATCAAACTGTATTCCATTTATGAACGTGCCGCAGTACAATAATAACTCACATTTAAATTATCCTCAATTTGCAATGAATTCCTCCTAAGTTATTATTTTGCTTCCGCTATAAAAATATTGCTGAAACGCTGGCTGCCTTGTACACTGGTAAAATAATAACCGCCCATAATTCCGTGTTAGTCCGATAATTATTCCTGAAAAATAGCCGTACTGTACACAGCTGCCTCGTACACTGTAAATTGGGGGTGTGAAATGGTGGTAACAAAGAAAAACTGAAAATTCTTTTAATTTACATGCTAAGACGTGTTTCACTAAGTTTTCTTCTGATTGATATTAGATGTAGCTAGGTAGTCATAGTCCTAAAAGATAGGAGAGTCTAGGATGACATTATTCTCCTCCGTGCTCATATAGGATTTTGGCATATTTTTTGGGGTGCCTATTTAAAAAGCCACCGGAAGATGTACATCAATGCGATGTGTCCCTGTAGATGCTTATCACGTAAATATGTATGTAGGAGCGGGCTGGATTTACTGGTGGAATCTGGTGCAGATTTTATTATCGGTCTGCAGCTAGTAGTAGTGCCTCTGCAGACGCACAGATGAGATGTGTCAAAAAGGCGAAATGTTAAAAATTTGCTGTTGGAGAATTAAACAGTAGAAAATAAACAAAAAAAACACAAAAATGAGAAATAATTTTGTTGAATTCGCTGAGTATGCATTTATGGATAAAGATGAGTAATAATTTTAGTGGTTGTAGTGCATAAAAATTGTCGTTTTTTTATTAATCTTTACTCGATTCCGACATGTTTCGCCGTTAAGGCATCATATGAGCACTACAACCACTAAAATTATTACTCATCTTTACAGAAATGAGAGGTCTGTAAAATTAGCGCTCTAGGGGTTGAAAAATTGCGGAAGGAGTGAGAAGTCCAAGGCAATTACAATTTACAGCAGTCAATTAGGGGTTGAAATATTGTGAAGAAAGTTGAAATGTTGGAAAGAGTGAAGATATAGTAGAAAAATACGAAATACCGGGAAATTTGCAAAAATAAGGCTCAGGGGGTTGAAAAATTGCGAAGGTGGATGAAAAGTCAAGAAGGGTGTAAAATTAAGTGAGGTTTAAGTATAGAATTACAAAATATAACACGAAAATAAGCGAATTCTGCTAAAGTTTTGGGGGGGTTTGAATATTTATACCTCCTGCGAAGCGAGCTGAAAAATTGCAAAAGTCAAACTGAATCCGAATGAGTAGAATATTTATTACCGAAGCAAAACAAACTTATCTCAACTTAGCAAAAGAGACGTTTAAGGGTTTAAAAATTGTAAGGGGGGATGAAAAGTCAAAGGGGATGAAAATCAACAATAGTTAAGTAGAATTACAGAAAATAACACGAAAATAAGCCAATTACGTAAATTTAGCTTTTGGGGGTCAATACAAAAAAAAACTATGATTCATAATACATGATGTAAACGATTTTACTGGAAGATGTATATCAATGCCATGTGTATATCCCTGTAGATGTTTATCGCATTAATGGGTATGTAGGGACCGCCTGATTTTACTGGTGGAATCGGGTTCAGATTTTATCAATATGCACCTAGTAGTAGTGCCTCCGCAGACGCACAGATGTGTCAAAAAGGCGAATTGTTAAAAAATACAATAGGTACTAAAAAACTGTGAATTGAGATGAGAAACCTGAAATAGCCCTTTACAGTGTTTGCAGTAGAAAATGAACGAAAAAACACAAAAATTATGCGAAGTCTGTAGAATTAGCACTATAGGCAAGAACAAATTTACTGCAGTTATATTCAAAGTAACACGGAAAAAAAGACAAGTTTGCAAATTTATGTTATGGACGTGTTGCAGGAGTAAACAAAAGGAATTTCAAGCTGATTGTCCTTCTCAAATTTAAAGCAAGAAACCTTATTTTGACGGGAACCGGCTAGGGGCCTTAAGCAAATAGAAATACTACAGGAAGTTTAATAGGCAAATCAACAAATACATAGGAGGTGACACCGGTGACAATTTGCTTAATAGGAATAATAATTAATTTACATCCTAAATTTATTATTAGTTGGGAATTCTAAGGTTGCTGCGGGATACCTATGTTTCATAATTAGTCAACAATGCTTCCGGCGAAAATGTGACCGAAATGATCAACCCCAAGTTTAAAGTTTAATCAGCCTGGTAAGTACACAAATACACTGTTTCAGAATAAACTAAATGGCCCGAGTTTATGGCAGGTTAGCTGTGGAATTAACAACTTCACCCACGCCCAACCGCTCCCTATACTGATGACAAAGGGCCCTAGTCATTAGTGACTGCTTGGGAGAATTTTCTTTTTTTTGGTGGTTTTGGAAAGAGGAAAGCTCAAAATTAATGAGTCCTTGAAAAATCAAAGAGCAATTTTTAGTTTTTTAAAGATAAATTTTCAAAAAACATTAACTTTACGAGTGGTTTGGTTCTAAAAAAAATTGATTTCTTTCCGTGGTATTAGGAACCAATAATCACAGTGTGAAGTTATAGTAATTTTACACCATGTTAATTTCATATATGACGCAGAACACTCTAATTTCAACAATAGTATGTTACAGGGTTAGTACAAAGTCCCGGGACGGTCAGTTATCTCCGTTATTTCTTAAAATTTTTTGAAACTTGGTCCTCAGGCACAATTAAATACGGGGAATTCAAAACTGTTTTACAAAAATTTTTTGGGCTTCCGGTTAAACCGGAAGTGACCCTAAAAGTCGTTCTTTTAGATGGAATGGTACTTTTTTCACAACGGATTCGGAATCTACGAATTTTTTTAAGTCAAAAACATGTATCATACTTGACCAGAACTCAAGTCGCGGCCGCCCTGGATTTTCAAAAACATCGAAGAAATCGGTTAAAAAGCAAGATTTTTCAGAACCACAAGTACACGTCAACCTTATTTTTTTTGCGCAAATTCAACCGGCCAATTACATTTTTTTTAATTCTTTTTTCTATTTTGGCTGATTGTGAACATTCAATAAATTTCAAAAAAGCAAAAACAAATAAAAGGAAATCTAATTGCGCAGTTGAATGTGTATTAAAAAAATTAAGTTGACGTGTACTTGCGGTTTTGAAAAATCTTGTTTTTTGACCGATTTCTTCGATGTTTTTGAAAATCCAGGGTGGCCGCGACTTGACTTCTGGTCAAATATGCTACATGTTTTTACCTTCAAAAAATTCGTAGATCCCGAATCCGTTGAGAAAAAAGTATGATTCCATTTAAAGAACTATTTTTAGGGTCACTTCCGGTAGTCCAAGAAAATTTTTAAAAACAGTTTTCAATTCCCTGTAATTAATTGTACCAAGTTTCAAATTAAAATATTTAGAAATAACGGAGATACTTACCGTCCCGGGACTTTGTACTAACCCTGTATATACGATAGGTATTGACATAGGAAAATCAGGATCTAGACAATTCCAAACTTTGATTTTTGTTGTGGAGGTATAATAAAGTGTTCTTACAACATTGAATACAAAAATATAGAAATGTTCCCAGGCGGTCACATTTTATGTGGCTCTAAACCAATTGGGGCCCCGAAAATGACATTTTCACAAATTTTTTTCTCGCAAACTAGGAGATGAGATACCATACTTTCATTTTTACACCAAACATTCACCTATCCCTCGGTTTACCAAAATTTAAAATTTGGTAGAGATGGGCCCAGGCCGTCGCTTACTGCATAGGGTCCTTTGGTGAATATCATAACCCAACAAAGAGCTAATTTTGGTGCCAGTTGACGAACGGCAAAGTGCCGTTCTGGCATATCTAGGTACATTGAAATTTGAATAATAAAATCACATTTTCTTTATCAACCCATAATAATTTTTGAAATTTTATTGCCAAAAATGCATTCAAACTTAGTGCCCTTTTGGCAGAAGATCGTAAAACAAGAAAATTTGCTTGATCTTGGTGGCAGTCAGCTAGTAAGTGCCATTTTGGCATGTCAACTGTGAAATTTGAAAGACGACCACTATTTTTTTTAGCCGCACATGAAAAGGCCTCAAATTCTATTTCCAAAAATGCAATCAAGCTTATGGCCGATCCCACGGACCAAACTTATCACTTAAGTTAGACTTAAAAATGGAAAATGACGTTTGTCTTATGGTATAAGCGTCATAATTGTCATTTTAAGGCTCTCTTAAAGTTAAATAAGGTCGGTGGAATCGTGCATTAATGCCATTTTGGCAAAGTTTCTAAATTTTGAAAAAGTCCAGAAACACAGTGTATTGAAATTTATAGGTGATAGGATTGGATTTTTCACCAAATAATTAAGATTTGGACATTCAAGCTGCTCTAATTTGTTGGATCCATAGATTCAATAATAACAGACGCAGCCCCAGGGCCGTGTTAAAGAAATATTTTAGGTGAGGCGAGGATGAAATTTGGCGCCCCAATAATAATATTACTAATAATAATAATTTTTACCCCCGCCCCGTTTGCACCTGATTTTCAGTATTATCAGTCCAAATCCGAACCAAACAATAATTTTATACCTTTTTCTTCTTTTCCTTCTGTTAAACAAAAGGCTCGATAAAAATGTAATTTTTCGGGCGCATTGCTACTGCCAAATTTCGTAACTGATGGGTAAAAATTAAAATTAAAAGTCTAACTCAGGTATCTAAATTGTATATCTAATAAATAAGTCCTCCAGCAGACTAAAGCAAAAATGAGTGTTGAAAATCATTAAAATCTTCCCCGAATCGTTCGTCATTGCTCGAAAGAAACATAATTGTCGCTTGTTAAAACAATTTTAAAGATCTAAAATTTTGCGCCCCAAGATTTTTGCGCCCTAGGCGGTCGCCTCACCGATTCGGCCTTAAAACGTAAAGATTTGGTGTTTTTGGAGATTCGATTTTAGTAGACAATTGAGTACAATTAGCAGATAATAAATTATTATAAAAATACATATAGGTACATAAACCCAGTTGAGTTTGGGTTTCTGTCTAGGACTGAAATGTAAATCAAAATATCTACTTCCCCATTATAAGTATTGTGATGATAGCAAGTTGCAGGTATATTAGGTACCTACATTTACATTTACAGTGGTGCCACTATCGATGTAAGCACAGCAACCCCTGAGATTTCTAATGAATTTGATTCTGAAAACAGCACACTAGTCTGGAAATGGTGGGCAGATCCGGAACGTTATATCGATCGCTTTGTTTTCATACAGAATGACGGAACTGAAATAATTTTAATAATGAATTTAATTGTGTGCGGCGTAGAATTCCATTAAGTTCCATTAGTATTGTGTCAGGCGATTAATAAAAATTGTATCTAGATTTTCTTCCACAATAACAGCGTAGACATTCTTGAAATTAGCAGTTCATTTGCATTGCATTTTCTCCGGGATTTGCGGTGGTTGATGAGTTTTATTTTTTACGGCCTTCTGCTGGATTTGCGCCGCCCTCTTCACCGTTTAATCCTGCAAGGTGGTAGATATGCTTGTCCTGATACCACTAAAGAATTACCCCTTTCCCAGTCTTATAATTTCATTAAGTATAAAGCGACTAATACTTAATCTACCCGGAACAACATTCCGCCATTGCGGAAACCGGAGACAATTTGTTTAACGTTCGCGTTTTCTTTAATTGCCTTGATGTCAACTCCCAAATGAATTCTTTTTAAACTCCATTCCGGATATTCCAGATGCAAGTATAAAAGCTCTTGATTTACCTCTACCTACAACAAAGGACGAAGGCTTAGACAACATATTGTTGATTAATTTACCTATATAATATTAAATTAAAATATTATGTTATATTATACAGGGTGTCGCAGAACGCTGGCACAATCTTCTAATGGAATATTCAGGATTTTATTCTGAGTCGATCCGCCTTTTTGAAAATTTCCAGGGTCCAATAGTTCTCGAGTTATAAGCGATTTAAGAGGACCAATCAGATTTCAGCTTTGAATTGCTTCATAAGGTAATTTAATGTTAGGGGCACTATTTCCTAGGTAACAAGATACAACAATATAAATTTTCACTGATAGTATCTTGTTACCTAGGAAATAGTACATCTAACATTAAATTAAGCAATATTCAGAGCTGCAATCTGATTGGTCCTCTAAAATCTCCTATAACTCGAGAACTATTGCACCCTGGAAATTTTCAAAACTCGGATCGACTCAGAATTTAATCTGGAATGCAAAATGGCGGTTTAACGGGTATATTGGACGGGATCAAAAAAAGAAAATATTCTTATGAGCCCGTCCGAAATACCCGTTAAACTGCGCCATTTTGCATTAAATATCTACGGACGTGAAAACGATGGAAATTAAACTGGAATACTAAATTTGAAGGTGGTGCAAGCGTTCTGAAACACACTGTATAGGTAGTAAAAAATTTTATTACCTACATTATCCTTGCACTGTTTATGTAGGCAACTCTGTCAGGATTGAGTGAGTAGGTTTAAGTCAAAGATGTTGTTGTATACAGGGTGTCCCGAAATTAGTGGTCAAAGCTTTACCAGTAGATTCTTCTATGAAAAATATGAAAAAAAGTCCTATGAGCATATGTCGAAAAATAAGTCCTAAGGGAGCTAAGGCCCCTTTAAGGGGCCAGTTTGAAAGTGTTTTTTTCTAAATAGCAGCAAAACGGTTAAAGATAGCAACGTGAAATTTGGTATCTTTACCGAGTCTTTGATGGTGAATTTAGGTACCTACTACTGTGGAGAAAATATATTGTACCTATAACTAGATTGATGGAAGCAGAATGGAAGTCTATAAAGCAATCCTTACCTGAAAAGTGGTTCTCACATTCGAGACTTGTGATGACTGAGAGCGATTCATTGTGTATGTCCTGTGTTACAAAAGGAAAGGATTACCCTTGTTCTCTGCACACTTTTCCATCATATGACATTATCAAGGCACAGACAAGAAAATCACCCATGCGGGAAGGAACACGTTTGAGGTTAGTTATAGCCATCTAGTTTTATTACATCTTTGGGCATTTTTCTGTTGTGGTGTTAAAAGGTCTTTATTTAGTTACTGAGGGCCCTCTTAAGACCACAACAGAATAAACGTCCACGTTCACACTGTCCCTGGGTCCGTTAGAATATCATATATCATTCTATATTAGACATTTTTCAAAAACAATACACTTTCGTGGTACATACTTCGATCTTCAAATGAGAAGATCCGGTTGTTATTTTAATCAAGTAGGTAGGTACGAGTTTTGGATTTCTCTGGCGACCTCCTCATTTCCATTTCCTCAATCTTTCGACCGAAACGAAACAAAAAAGTATTCGGTAATAAACGATGCGGACTACAATTGCTCTAGAAGGTTTAATTAAAGGCGCGCTTACAACAGTTTCCAAATAATTATTTTCAAAACAGGCAAGCCGATAGAGGAAACGTAATTACGCAAATCTGCAAACTTCAAATGCAACACAAGCTCTAAAAATAACATAGTTCTCCTCTCCTATAAGTAATTAATTTTCCCTTAGAAGTTAACGGGATTTCTTTGTTCGCTTTCTCGGATAATTACATTTTACAATTAGGTTTTTTATCGGTGCTCATAGAAAGGAAACGACGTCAACCTGCAACCTCAAGCTGCTCCTGTACCTATCCTTAACATAAATGCACACTTCACCTCATTATCTATATTTCGCTAATTACTTTCAAATGATTCCTGTTTAACTTTCTGAGAAGGGTATGGAAACGCGTTTTGCGTTACACGGAATTAGGTAGTAACCGACCAATTTAACTCTGTTTAACGTTCGGGAAAATGTCGCTATGATTTCAGTTCCACAAAAATTTGCGTTTAGCGTAGTTCTAAATTACTTTATCATAGAAAACAGATTACGGTGGCGTGACTCCCAAGATAATATTCTCTGCTCAGCATTGGAGATTAGCGAAGATGCACGTAACTTGCAGTGTTTCTATGCATGCATCGCTCCCTAAGGAGCCTACAGATTAGGTACTCGATACATAGATCTGATAAAATATGAACTGCAAATTCAACAAGCCTTAGCTGCAACACCAATTCATAATTTGACAATGCCTAGGTTAGGAAGGTACAGAAGTTAAAAGCGAGGAACCAATTTTTTTCAGGCCATTTTTTCACCTCCAAATAAATTAACTACTAGTTAATTTTTATTGAAACTGTATCTCAATGGACTTCTGCATAAAAATTTAACTAGAGATGAAAAAATAAGCGTCCCTATAGTCAAATAATTTATGAGCCGTTATGTTATCATATTAAGGCCATTCGATGCCTTTAAATCAGTGGTTCATCATCATTTGGGAAAAACATGCAGAAACACGAAATTATGAAAATTCAAACATATCATGACAGAGTTTAGGGTAGCAGGCATCAAATACATAAAGAAATTGTCTTTTCAAAAATATAGTCAACATGAACTTTTTTGACTAATGTCAAAATTTGAAAATTGGTATGAGTAATTTGTAAAATCAGCCTAAATTTAGATGAAAAACAATTGTAAAAAGAGCACGCTGACTTCATCAATCTCTTATAACATGTGAAAACAATTGAATTCAACAGTAATAAAATACGTCTTGAGGTCGTGTGACTCAGGCTTTCACATATTTGTTCCAAAACTTCCATGTTAGTTACATTTTTGAGAAGTAATTTTTTTGCGAGTATCCGGCGGTGTTAAAATTCAATATAGCGACCATAAAAAAATAGAAAAGTTGACTGTCTTTATTCAAAATCTAGAAGGCCTAGAAAACTTCTGTCAATGCCATTCAATTGACAGCTATCAAAAATATAAAATTTCCAAGTTTTATTTAAATAGGTGACATCAATCGTTAGGAAGATATTAATTTTTCTTTAAATTGTCAATTTTGAGATTTTTTGTGATAAAGACTCAGGAATGGGATCAAAATGTCGGGGAATTTTCTTCAGATTCTTAATAATAATAATAATAATAATAATAATTTTATTGCGTAGCCAGCAATACAAAACTTAAAAGTATTCATATAAATGCTCAAATTATAATTATAATATAATAATAAATAATCGTAGTAGTACTACAAAATGGAGAGCTGATGACATCGTTGGTCTGAAGATGGCACATGTTGTGTCGAAACTAGTCACTACAAGTTTTTGTTAATAGACAAGAATTTTATCAAGAAGGTGGATTTATTTTCCTTACAACCATTAAATGTGATAGATACAACTTGAAGGTAATATCCTAAGTTAACTTTTAGATATTACCTTAAAGTAATGTAGCCTTCAAGGAAAATTTGTTAGTGAAAATAACGTTACAATTTCCGAAAAATTCGACTTTCTAGTAAAAATTCCTTCTAGTAACTGTTCGGTCAAGATTACTAAAATTCTCTCTATGAAGATTTTTTCCTTTATAGTTCTGTATCATAGTCGTAACTACGTTATTCTTACATCTGAAACTACTAAAAAGTAAAATGGACTGTAAATCATGGTCAGAATTACGTATTTACTATTATGAGGCCAACACCATAGCATTGGTCAATGTAACTAAAAATGCTAGCTGGCTAATAATGCACATACCTACTGAAGAACATTTTACATAAGTTTATTGGTGTTGAAAGTATAACGAAATACACTTGGAAGTATATTATATATTACATCAGCTGAATGAACGATAAAATACTGATAGTACAAAATATAAACAATATCAACTATTATAATAAGCAGTCAAAATGATAATAAATTAACAATAAACGTTATACTTTGAAAGTAATATATCCCAAGATACGGAACTATAGAAGGGATGTGACTTTAGAGCTTCTGTTCCATTAGTTCCATAACCTAAACGCTCATGAGGTTCAAAAGTTAAAAGCTATAAAATAAAATATTTATGGATATTTTGCGAAACGATGTGAAAACATATACCTGTTTTAACAAAGACTTTCCTTCCGCTGATACATATTTTGGGATCTTCAGGGTGGTATATCTCGTTAAACCTTGTGAATGAATGCTTACTAAAGGCTAAAAAAAGAAAATGTAACAAAATATTTTTGTTGATGTCGTCATACAATTCCAACGAGCAATTCGTACAAAATCACGCCGAAGCACCACCAATCGACCGCTTGGGTAATTGGTTGAAAACTGTAAATTTCCGGCGCTAAGTTTAACGATTTCCCATTACTGAAAATGTCACACAATTCGTAAACGTTGCACATATACGTTAAGATTAAATCGCCATCCTCATTGATCAGTAAGTTATCTGACCGAATATCACTGCAAAACCAACATAAGTGAATGTATTTCATTGTCGATAAACTAATGTCTCTGATCTTACCAACAAACAACGCCAAGCGAGTGCAATTTTTCTAAAGCCAAAAGTAACTGAGCCGACCATTTCACCACATCCTGCAGAGGAATATGCAAATCTCGCTCGCAATCTACATCATCGACACTCATGTGACTAGATTTTCTCTGACTAGAAGCTAACTCGTCGTTACTTGGTAGAATTTTTGACGTTAATGAAATGTGTTGAGGAACAGGTTCATCCATTAAGTTTTTGTGTCTTGATCCCTCTATGCTGATTCTTTCAAAACTTTCATCACTACTTGATTGAGAAATTTTGCTTTTGTTGTTGGTGTATTCGTTGATTAGTTCGCTGTAACTGTGTTCAGACTCGGCGTCGGAAATATCAATATCTTCAACAAGGCGTAAAACTTGATCTTCGGAAAATACTTTATCGCTGTCTGAACAAAACTTAATGTAGTCCGACAGCTTTTTTCCACTGAAACGTAAATTAATTCTGTTCATGACCAGAAAATAGTATTTTTTCTTCCTACACGAACTTAAAATAAGATTTTCGTGCCTCACGAGAGCTGTGAAAGTACTTCTCACGGCTAGCCGTATAAAATCATTTTGCACGGATATCCGCTGAAATAAGTAAGCAGAAGATACAATCCGGTTAGCCGGGAAAAGTTTATTCTCAAGGCTAGCCAAGAAAATAAGTCAGCATTAGTTCCCATAGCCGCACGTAGACATGTACTCGTGTTGTGAAAACAGTTAATAATTGATTTTTTTGCTCGAATATATTATTTTTTGGTAAAGGAAGAAAAACGTATGCACCACATCGTGAAAGTAGTTTTACGGGTCCCAAGAAATGGCCAATCTCGGCTGCGCCTCGACTGTCCGTATTTTCTTTCAAGCCTGAAAACATTCACTTTCACGCTTACCTAAGGCTGTCATGACACCACCGCATTTCTGTTAGCAAAATAGGGATGGCGAGAATTTTACTCTGGTGTTACTTGTAAGAAAGATTGAAAAGGACCCCCGCACGATTCTTATGGAAAGTGGCTTTCGGTGAAATTGTCTGAATTTTTGATATGTTGTAGTTTTCATGATTCTGAACAAAAGTTATCATTGCGCCAACCTCCTGGTATGGACAGTTTTTGCTACAAAAAATCCTGAAAATGGAACTTTTCCCATAAGAATTACATGTAGCGAAAATGGAATCGGCCGTTTTGCCATCATAATTCTACATAATAAGTTCAGAGGCAAGTTTCTTACCCATATTTCTAACATGCGTTTATATGGAAGCCTTTTGGGCGTATTTGAATGTTATGTCGGGAAGAGTAGGAAACGGCGGGCCCAAAAATGTGTATAAACCTTATAGCAAAATTCTATCTTTGGGATTTTTTGTAGCAAAAACTGTCCATGTCAGGAGGTTGGCGCAATGATAACTTTGTTCAGAATCATGAAAACTACAACATATCAAAAATTCAGACAATTTCACCGAAAGCCACTTTTCCATATAAAACGTGCGGTGTCCTTTGTACTACCACCAAAACACAAGATTGAAAAAATTGATAGTAGTAAAGATTAACGATTTACCAGCAAATCTGCAAAAATACGTTACAATACACCTAAATACATCTCAATTTTGCTAGCAGAAATGCAACCATGTCAGACGGCCTTTAGGTACATAAACTAGGTACTATTATGTACCTAAGCGTGAAAGTCATGTTTTCCGGGTCGATCTCGAAAGAAAATAAATTATAAGCAACCGACATTGGTTTTCTGTCTGTGGTTTATATAAAATTTGTTCTTCCTACACCAAAAATGAACAAAATTGTGGACTGTTTTGAGAAAACAGAAAAGAACAATAAAAGAAATTCTTCTTAAAGCACTATCATGTTGTATACCGGGTGATTTGCCCCTCTGTAACTTTTTTACTTCCAGAGAGACGTGACATTATATAAATTTCTAATTGCAGGTGGCGGTGCCCGGGGTGACACATGTCGAAACTTAGTGAGGTTATGTCAAAAAAGTTGACAGGCTTTGATATCTGCACTAAATTGAAACATACGTTATTCCGACTACGGCCAACAAAAACAATAATGACAAAGAATAAGATATCATAACAACTTTTGAGAAGAGAAGTTGGAGAACAAACAATAAATAAAAGACAAAGCAAGCTCAAGCTTTCTCAGCCTCTGGAAGCAAGAAAACCGAATTTTCATCTAGTGTAGGAAGTACAAAGGGTACGAAGTTTAAAAAAATAGTTATTTATGTATCAAGGCACTGAAGTTGAACTTTTTATTAATGTGGATTTTAGTAGCAGAGGCCCTTAGGGCAGCAATAAAAAGAAGCTTCAGGGCCGAGGTACACATTAGGTTTTTTTTTAAATCGAGAAATAGCGAAATTGTTTTAATTTTTGTTAAAAAAAAATCAAAACAATTTTCTGTCAGGTGCACACTTTGACGTTATCGGCTACTCGATTACGTGAAACAATCGAACGGAATCGTCCATAATGGGTCACTTCACTGCCTATTTTTTGTATTTTAATGGCGATTTCGACGTATTGTAATGACGATTTCAAAAAATTGGTACTTTCATCAATATTTTTCAATAAAAAAGACGACTTTCATTGTGAATACGCAAAAAAAGTTTCTGAATTAAAAATTGAAATCCATAATTAGGCCAAACTAAAGCTACTGAATATGAAAGCAAAAAAAGAAAAAAATGGGCTGCTACGGAAGCGGCTAGAACCTCTCCACCTGGTGAATGATCCAATCCTATCACCTACAGATTTCAATCCAGTCTCTAAGTGTTTCGGGAGTTTTTCAAAATTTTCATTATTTATTGCCAAAAGGGCACCATGTTTAATTGCATTTTTGCAACAGAATTTGAAGACCTTTCATGTGCTGATAAAATAAATGGTGGCCATCTTTCAAGTTTCATAGACGACATGCCAAAAAAGGCACTTGTTGTTGGCCAATTGCCACCAAAATTAAGTAAATTTTCCAACTTGCTATTACCAGCCTTAAAGCGTTTTCTGAGATTTACCAAATTTTCACGATTTTGTGCCAAAAGGGCACTAAGTTTGAGGACATTTTTGAAAACATTTCATGTGCTGATAAATAAAATGGCATATGCCAAAATGGCACTTGCCGTTCGCCGATTGCCACCAAAATTAAATCAGCTATTCGGTTGGTAATGGTATCTCTACCTATCAAACTTCAGCCTAATCGATTCAGTAGTTTGGGCTGTAACGTTTTATTTAATGTTTCTTCGAAATTTCGATTTTTTGATTTTGTGCCAAAAAGGCGAATAAGGAAAGAAATGGATAAAAATAATAATAGGAATAGCTGAAGCAAAGCTTACCTGCAGTATTCTAGTACTAAGAATAAGGCGTTTTCGCAATTGTAATAATTATGTAGCTTAACCATATAAGGCACATGTTCAGGCAAAATTAAATTGTCATTAAAAAATTTTACTGTTTTATGGATCACCTAGAGAAACAAAAATAAAAAGTATGTTCCTAAAAAATATAATCATACATACTTTAATGAAGAATATCTGCTGTAATTCAGAATGCAACACAAGCATTCCTGAAGAGATAACTCTAACCACCTTATATTTGTACAACTCTGAAATTGGTCTCTGAGGAAATTGTTCATTATACTTCTTATCTTCACTATTCTGTTCCTGCAAAGTTATTCTAATTTTTACAAAAAAAATGGATCAAATATGTCTTACAAGTTCTTTTAAACTTCTGATCTCAGATGAAAGATGCATGTTATATATTTTTTCAGCCCGAATCAGATATTTTTCTGTTCTATACCTCACCATTTGTCTTCTGTCATAATTCTTATCTTCTTTCCCATATCTTAACAAAATATCAATTGCAGTTTTATACACAGCAAATGCCTCTTCATATTTTTTCTCATTTTCTAATTCCACTGCCATGTTCACATGCATTGAAGCATCTATAATGTACTGTGTTGTGTTGGTTTCAGAAACCCCAGGGGTGTGTGGAGGTGTAGGGTAAAGTTGTCCATCAGCCAATAGCAGACTGTCAGCTGTAGTTGAAATACTGAGTGAATCAGAATTCCTGGAATGATGTGAAGTATTTAAACTTAACTTTGATTTAGATAAGGACTTTGAGTATGAGGCTAAATCTGTTGCCTGAAAATCAAACATTATAAAACTGGTCATAAAAAAATTATACACCTGGCTATTAGGTGATGCAATTGAATCAGTGTCACTAGTTGTATGCTCATCATCTGAATTTACTAACAAATATTCTGGATCTTCAGGAAGATTTAAATCAGCTCTAATGGAACTTATGTTACTGGCCAACTGATCAGCTGGGGTATGACTTGATTCAAAAAATTTTACAAATTCGTTTGATGTAAACAACTGATAGTGTGCCCCAATATAATCGAGGAATCTTAAAATGTTTTCTTTCCTTTCTTGAACAATTCCTTCGTCAAATCTGTGGGTAAAAATCATGTAACAAACATAAATGTACTTAATAGGCCTACCTTTGGAAAAATGTAGAAGTAGGCAAACTCGGGTATTTATCTCTAATATTCAGCTTCATATGTAAAACTTTCATTTCTCGGTGTAACTTCTTGAAATCATTGAAACGTTTCCAAACAGTTATTTTTGTAATTGCATCAGGACAAGTTACTGGATACAACTAAAACATTTAAAAGTTACGATAGAAGTGGATTGAGGTGTGGAATAATCTGAAACTAACCATGGAAACTATTTTATAGATTGTGAAACCTTTACGATGTTTATTTGTGCTGGGTATATCAAAAATACGAATCCAGTTTTCACCAACCGAGGACATCATTGTAGTGTTCAAAACAGCTTCAAAAGGGTCATAATAATTATGTACATAAATGGAAAATGGGTGTATTTTAACGATTTTCAATCACTTTGACAGCTCTCGAATTTGTAGGTTATGTTTATCAACGGGTAGGTCATGGCTGTCACCCTGTTACTTGTCACGAGTTATTTTTTCGCTTTTTCGCGTTGACCAACGTGACCAGTGGCCTTTTGTTTCTCGAGTTAGCCCGGTTGACCGTAAATTCATAACTGTGATTGGTGCATTTATCCATTTTGCAGATTGTTGCCTAGCGACAATGTCATAGCGCTGACCATTTAAAACCGTCTCACGGAGGTGTGTTAGAAACTGACTTTAGTTTGACAAATTTGTGAAACAAATTTCTAGGAAATGTGGTAAATGCACCAATCACAGTTATGAATTTGCGGTCAACCGGACGAAATCGCGAAAAAAAGGCTACTGTCGAACGTTGTTGTCGAGCTCTTGCTTATGTTATATACAGGGTGTTATTTTTAAAACTTCCCACCTTGAATATCTTTGGAGGTAATAAAGATTTTGAATTGAAATAAAAACTGGACAATTCCGCACGGAGGGGGACACTTGCGCGCATATTCAGGGAATTTTTTCCACTTCCGGTTTAACCGGAAATGACCCTAACTTTGTTTTTTCAAATGGAATGACACCTTTTTCTCAACGGATTCGGAATCTACGATTTTTTCTGAGTTAGAAACACGTATCATACTTGACCGGAAGTGCAGTCACGGCCACCCTAGATTTTCAAAAATATCGAAGAAATCGGTGAAATATTGAGATTTTCGAAAAACGCAAAAACACGTCAAGTTAGTTTTTTTGATGCAAATTTACCTGAGCAATTTCATTTTTTGATTTCTCTTATTTCTATCAAATTTTCTTTTACCTCACAATCTGTCAAAATCTCAAAAGTAAATAAAAAGAAAATGTCAATAGGCAGATGAATTTGCATCAAAAAATTAAAGTAGACGTGTTTTTGCGTTTTTCGAAAAACTCAATTTTTCACCGATTTCTTCGATGTTTTTGAAAATCTAGGGTGGCCGTGACTGCACTTCCGGTCAAGTATGATACATGTTTATAACTCCGAAAAAATCGTAGATT
The DNA here is from genome assembly GCA_963924575.1 of Pycnomerus fuliginosus. NCBI lineage: Eukaryota > Metazoa > Arthropoda > Insecta > Coleoptera > Zopheridae > Pycnomerus > Pycnomerus fuliginosus. The sequence goes on along the minus strand of OZ004617.1, from coordinate 11,099,546 downwards.
CTGAATTCGTTGAGAAAAAGGTATCATTCCATTTGAAAAAACAAAGTTAAGGTCATTTCCGGTTAAACCGGAAGTGGAAAAAATTTCCTCTATATTCGCGCAAGTGTCCCCCTCCATGCGGGATTGGTCAGCGTATATTTCAATTCAATATCTTTATTACATCTAAAGATATTCAAGGTGGGAAGTTTTAAAAATAACACCCTGTATGTCACAGACAGATATAAACAATGACCTGTTGAGCATGAATTTCTCGTCAACACGAAAATAGCTAGGGCTGGTCTACGGTCGACATGGTCGAACCCGAGGTCCGACCACAGTCCAAGCCCCATGTGCCATTAGGGGCTTTCTTTTTACACATTTATCTGAGGCGCCTAACTTAATCTCAGCAATTTGATTGGTTCATTTGAATATTGACCAATCAAATTGCTGAGATTAAGCGAGGCTTCTCAGACAAAATGACTAAATGGAAAGCGCCTACCGAGGCGCCTACCTATTGATTAATTCATATGATGAATTCCACTAAAAAATTACGAAACTCCCCAGAAATCGCCTACACAACCGCGACCCTGCATAGAGCAAAATGTTGAGGAACGTCAACCTCCACCTTTTTGAGCTTGGAGGACCAACACTATACCAACACCAACATAAATGTTCAGTGATGTCACTAACACCAGATCTTTACGTTTCTACACCTTTTCCAGTAGTAGTTCAGAAAGCGTCAATTGAATTTCAGAAAGCGTCAGTTGAATTTCAGAATTGTCACTTGAATTTCAGAATCCGTCAATTGTAGTTCAGATTAGTCAAATGAATTTCAGAATATGTCAATTGAATTTCAGAAAGCATCAAATGCAATTGTAATTGCCGGATTCTGAATTTCAATTGATGCTTTCTGAAATTCAATTGACGTATTCTGAAATTCATGTGACTATTCTGAAATACAACTGACGCATTCTGAATTTGAATTGATTAATCTGAACTACAATTGACAGATTCTGAAATTCAACTGACTATTCTGAAATTCAATTGGCGCCTTCTGAACTACTACTGGAAAAGGTGTAGATCTCAACTCACGAAAAAGTGGTTTTTAAAAAATGTCTGTGAGTATGGTGTGTAGGATTCCGCCGAAACTACCTAACGGAATTTCACGAAATTTTGCATGTGGGCTAGGTTTGGTAGGTGGTCTCGTTAGATTTTGGTGACTATCGGCGAACGACAAGTGCCTTTTTTGCATGTCAGTTATGAAATTTTTAGGATTAACACCAATTTTTCTATCAGCAAATGACAAAGGCCTTCAAATTTATATTTCCAAAAATCTATTATTCACATTTAGTGCCCTTTTGGCATCATGATAGACTCCAAAAATTCGAGATTTCAAAGGAACGCTAATAATATCGTCACGTGGGTGCTATAGTGTTCTATATCCATTTTTGTGCAAAAATGAGCTATATACACCATTTTTCTCGTCTCGACGAGCTTGTTCTATATCCGCTAAGAAAAACAACCTTTTATGTTCCATATCCGAGTTTTCAGAAGCACTTTTGTTCCATCTCCTGTCCCAAAGACAAGATTTGCCAACATTTGTGTTCTATATCATTAAATTGTTCTATATCCCATTACTACAACGCAGTTTTGCAAAAATACTTTTTTGTTCTATATTCACGGCCATCTTTTTTGTTCTATATCCGTAAGCCTATACATGGTGACCGCTTTGTCCTATATCCGCGTTTGTTCTATATCCTTTAAACCAGATCTAGAGGCTAGTAGACGTCTTGTATTAGTGCATTTTTGTTCTACGTCCCCTTCTTCAAGGTATTAAAATTGATGAGCAACTTTTCGTGCTTATTGCGGTTTAACTGAATAAAAATGAGTTCAAGAAGTAGTTCACCACCACCTCCAAAACCACCAAATTGTCCTACAGAGGTATGGGAGTAAGTTTAGCTAAATTTATGATTTCATCTGAACCTAACCTAAGTTTAACTTTAGCGAGTTATCCAACGTTTGTGGCCAGGCAGGTAACTTTGACATTATTAATATGGAGACGATTTTTGATTGTGCCGAAACTGGACTAATCGACACGTAAGCATAGTACATTTTTAATCGAAATAGGAAAAATATTAGGTAGGTATTCCCTTTCTTCTAGGGGAATCACAGAAACTCGAAAAGACAAAACTGTCAATATTGTCAGTGTTGTTGTTATAAAACCAAGGTAATTATGGGTAACATGATATATTCACTTATAATCTCATAAGAGCATTAATTCTTTCCGGAAATTTTTGGAGTGCATTCCAACAACGTATTAATCGGCCCGAGTGGAACACGAGGGCCCGATTACGTTGTTGGAATGCACGACTAAAATTTTCAGGAAATGAATTAATGCTCGAATGCAGATTCGGTAAGAAAATAGCAACGATACAGCCACAGAAATTGAATAAAAACGATTTTTGACATTTAATTTGACATAAAAATTTCCACTTATTAATTTTGTTTAGGTTGGTCTAGGTAGGTATCAAAAATTTCCAGGAAATCCTCGAGTTGCCATGGTAAGCACACAGAAATCAAATTTTCCATTGGCTAATGATTAGTATCGTGCGATTTTCAGTTTAATGTTTCATGCGTTTTCAGAGACAATGCCGTCGTTGAGTTTGATAACGATAAAAGCAAATTAATTAACACAACCGAACAAATTACCGATATGGTCCCCGCCAAATATACGATTGATATCATTATTACCGAAGATGCTTTAGAAGAAATCAACAAGTAAAATTTTTCATAGTACATTGAAAGACAATCTGATCTGACGTGAATTGTTTTAGTGGAACAACGGAGGTCCTAATAGAAACAAACGGTGATACAGGTGATTTTGAAACAGTTTTACAAGAACCAGAGAAGTAAAGCGTTTTTTGACCTTTATATTGTATCTAATTTTGTTGGATTTCAGCGGAAACATGAGAATGTTAGTAGGGGAAAACGGTGATGCTGGTCATATCCGTGATAGTCTGGATTCACCTGCAGGTTCCCAAAAGACCAGAAAAAGAAAACGAGACCCTAATAAGTGGAAAAGAAATATTCGACGAAGCAAATGCCAGCATGGGGAAGAGTACGTAAGTGATAAGGGCATTATCAAGGATAGGAAAGCTGTAATACGAGAAAAAGGATGTTTGACCGACAAATGTTACTTTGAGTGTTCCAAAAAGATTTCAGATGAAGAGCGCACAATTATTAATAAGCACTTTTGGTCACTGGATGACCAAGGAAAAGCCCATTTTTATTCTAAACATATTGAGCGGCACATATCAAAAAGAAAGCGCACTACACAAGAAGTCAGCAAGAAATCTTACTCATACATCTACTCTTTGGTGTACCATAATGTCAAGATCCGCGTATGCCAAGAATTTTTCTTGAACACTCTCCATATAAGTAAACACAGGATTTATTACTATTTCAAAAAAGCACAGCATGATGAAACAAACACACCGAAACCACCATTAAAGGGAAAACATGTTAAAGTTGAAATACCAGGTGAAACAAAGAATGAAGTCCGAAGACATATAGAATCTTTTCCAGTAGTAGAATCACACTACTGCAGGGCTAGCTCATCAAAAAAATACTTAGAAAGAGATCTGAACCTCACAAAAATGTACAATCTGTACCTTGCACAAAGTAACAAGCCAGTTACTTATCACATGTATAGAGAAATATTCAATTGAATATAATTTGGGATTTTTTAAGCCAAAAAAAGATCTTTGCGACAAATGCGAAGCTTATAATAGGTTGGAACAGCCCAATCAGACTGAAGTTGAGAAACATAGAAAACACACGCAATCAAAAAGTATTTGTTATCAGGAAAGACAAAGGGATAGATTGCTCTACACAAAGGGAAGTAACAACAAGAATACATGTGTTGTAACATTTGATCTGCAAAATGTGTTTCCCCTACCTAAAGCAAACGTGGGTCATTATTAGAGCTGGTTTCAAGTCTCATGATCTGTGACCTTCGGTGCGCAGAGCGCTCAAGTCGGTCGTTCCCGCAAACTACGCACCGTTCTGAAAATATTGTCATTCTGTACTGCGTCGTTGCCTCGTTGAGATTACCTCGTGTCTAACCTCCACGTGTTTAACCTAACTTCTACCTGCGCTTCTCCAGTTAGTGAGATTAGGAAATCACTCGCGCTCAATTTACAATAGTCACTGCAACTTGCAAAACCAATTAACAGGCGTGCAAACGGCGCGGCCGCTCTTTGACGTTTGAAACATTTCAACTCGAGCGCTACCGCACCGGAGAACCGATGTTTTCAGCATGAACAGAAACCGCGGAAATTTTCCCCAACAGGCCACGCCCTTTGCGCATCTCACGGATCATGAGATTTGAAACCAGCTCTACTATCAATCTAAATTGAATTGTTACAATCTAACTGGCCACTGCAGTTCAAACAAAGTTGTCCCAGGCAGCATTGAAATATTTTTAAAACATATTTTAGAAGATATTTAAATGATATCCAAAACGACAGATTTTTATATATATGACAAATGTATATTATGAATATATTTCAAATATTTGTTTGCGAATATGATGGTAATATTGATAATGAAATATAGGCAGAAGATGTTTATGGAATATTTATTTATTATCAAAAAATCTACATAAAACAATATCCTGCGTTTCAGAAAAAACTCATTTGTAGTGGGCTGTGGGCTATGGCAAAGGACGTCCTTTGCCATAGCCCCACAGCCCACTTCAAATGCGTTTCTTGTGAAACGCCTGACATTCAGCACTTCCCAGCAGTTATAATTGGTCCTAAAAACAAACATTTTAAATCAATAATTTAACTGAAGTGTTCTTACCAAAGGTGTAGCTAGGTAGGTATACGCATAACTGTACAGAAAATCGAAAAATAAACGCTCTTCTGGACTCGTTTCTTCTAGGGGAGTGAAATCACGGAGATCTTCTAGGTACTAAAATGTCGTAGGTTGATGAACAGTGCGTTCTTGAAAATCGACATTAAACAATAATTTAATGTGTTGCTTACCAAAATAGATGTACCTATGGGTATGCTGGAATGCATCATTTAAGGCCCACTGGTACAAAAATATCTTTAGAAATGTTGACCTAACCTACAAATTTTGCAAACAGTTAAAAATCAACATTAGCAGCTCACCGCAAAGCACAAGGATAAAAGTAATCAGAACGGCACGAACAGTAAAATTAATATGTGGAAGTACACCAAATCACAAAACGTGCACAAACACAAAACGTGAACGCAACAGCCGCCATGATGCCATCAGCTCGTCTGGTAGCGCAGGCGCAGAAGCACTCCGTGGAGACGTGTTTGAAAAGTAACATTAGGAACCCTATATTGAATAAATATATGACAGCAAATATATCTTTAATCCGATATTTGCAATATATTCCATATAAAGGATACATCTTGTACAGCAAATATTCAAATTTTTTTCATAAAATATAATTTTACAAATCTTATAAATAGAAATTATAAAACGACAACATATTTAATCAATAAATTACTTGAAACATATTTACTTTTAATTCGCAATATAAAACATGTAATATATTTCTGGTAAAGATAACATATTATGTAACAAATATTGGATTTTTTATAAAAAAATGTTATTTGTATAATATTATAGAACAAATATCATTTTCATCATATATACCAAATATTTCTCAAATCTTTTAAATATTAGAAAACATTAGAATATTACCCTTATATAAGGCAAATATTTATGAAATATTCCGTGCTGCCTGGGGTGTATTGTGCCATTTGGCATGAGTTTGCGGCCGGTAGAGCTGGAACTCATATTGCCAGTGCCTTGATTAAAATTTTGAAAAATGTGGTGAAAGACTTACCAAATATTGAACACATTATACTCTGGTCAGACAGCTGTGTCCCACAGAATAAAAACAGCATTATGGCATGTGCCATTCAGAACTTCTTGTTGTCTAATGAAAGTGGATGTTTAAAAACGATCGAGCAAAAGTATTGCGAGCCAGGACACAGCAACATACAAGAGATCGACTCCGCCCACAGTTCTATTGAGAAATATATAAAAAACTTAGAGATTTGGACACCTATGGATTTGATAAGAATTTTAACTCATATGCCTACGACGTGGAAAATTCAGTTCAAAGTTCTTCAGATGCTAACAAAGGATTATCTAGACTATCACAGGGCAACAGAAAAAATGAATTTTAAGAACATACCATTCACAAAAATAAAACACATTAAATACGAAAAGAGTGAAATATTTACCGTGCAGTTCAGAGAATCATTTGAAGCTGACATCACAAAAGTTTCCGTAAAAAAAAGAGGCGACGAATTTCCCGATGTGCCGAAGTTGTTGCAAGAGGTGGGTGTAACGGAAGCCAAGAAATCCTGCTTTGGGGCTATGTTGCCACAAATGCCTCCAGAAGCTCAGCGATTTTACAAAACTTTAATAAATTCTCAGCCCAAAAAAGAAACTCGAAAAGAAACCATGACTAGAAATTCTCAGCCTAAAAAGCAAACTCAAAAAGAAACCGTAACTGATGCTAGTTCGTCGTCAAAGACCGGAACTAAAAGAACTTCTACAAGGAAGAACTAATAATTTATTACAAAGTAATAAATATCTGACGGAATTTGAATCATTTATGTAATGTATACCTATGTAAAATTTTTTTGAAAATTAAAAAAATATCCTATATCCATCCTGTGTCACGTTCTATGGCTTGATCAGTCTGTTCTATATCCCAACAATGTTGTTCTATATCCATCAGTTAGAGCAAGTGAGGCAGTTTGTGGTCTATATCCCTGACCTTGAGACAAAAAATCGATTTTAACGACGGAAATCCAAAATATTTTATCCCAGATAAGTTCCACAAGTGATTTTCGATCACTTAAGGCGTTATAATCTAGAATACGGTTTAAAGCTGACTTGTTACGCGTTTCCCGAAGTTGCGCCGTTAATCTGTTCTCCTGAATAATTCGTAAAACGGGACGTAGAACACTATAGCACCCACGTGACGATATAAATAAGGTACTCTACCTAACCCAATACAGTATGAGGTTCAAAAGTTGTTTCCTCCCCTTCTAATTCTATAGCGGCGGGTTATTCCGAAAAAAAACTATCGGACTGGTAACTTTTATTTATTAATTCGAGCAAGGTAGTGCTGTCAAATATTTTTTGTGTTTCCGGCTTAGCCGGAAATGGCCCTAAAATAGTTTTTTAAAATTGAAACTCACATTTTTCTCAACTAATTCGGAATCTACAATTTTTTCTAAGTTGACCGGAAATCAACTCACAGCCACCCAACATTTTCAAAAACATCGACGAAATAGGTGGAATTTGAAGATTTTTGAACTTCGTAAAAATACGTTAAGTATAACTGAATTTTTTTGATATGAATTCGACTGCCTGACTAGCTAGGGTGGCTGTGACTTGATTTCCGGTCAAGTATGCGATACATGCTTTTAACTTAGAAAACATACATGCTTTTAACTTAGAAAAATATGTAGATTCAAATTAGTTGAGAAAAATGTAAGTTTCAATTAAAAAAAATTATTTTCGGGCCATTTCCGGCTAATCCGGAAACGGAAAAAAAATATTTGACAGTACTATCGGGCTTAATTTAATAAATAGAAGTTACCTGTCCGAGAGTTTTTTCCGAAGTAAACCCCTCCACTATATTGTTAGGAAGGGGGAAGCAACTTTTGAACCGCAATGTATAGGCCGATTTGGCTGAAATACGGTGCGTAAAAACGTCATCTCCTAAGACGCGAAAAAGCTGATTTGATTGATGGCAATAATTTGTGGCAATTGCTGATTTTATAATATACCTACAGTAATGCCTACTCTCCAAGGTGTCCATAGGGAATTCGATTTTATTTTATTTTTTTGTTCTCCTAACTAATTTAATGGAAATTTTAGGCTATCGGGTTTTAGATACCGATAGCCTGTACCTACCTGTAGAAAAATACTCAGCGAACAGCTTCCTTCAAAAGTTACAATAATTTGAAAAAGGAAAAAAATTCCAGGTATTTTCACTTCGTATGCTGGAGCAGTTTAGAAACTAATTACCAGTATTTACAATCCAATGTAAAATTGTTCTGATTCACACTGGTGAGTCCTAAACACTCATTTAAACCAGAAAAATCAGCAGAGTCGGGGGGCAGCCGGGGCAATTGCTCCGGGCCGGGGGTGTTCTTATAGAAACTCGAACCCGCCTCGCTGAACCCACAGAAAAAAAAATTAAAGCTTTATTATTATTATTCATAAATTTCCGCCTGCACCGCAATCTGTCTTTGTTCAAACATGAATAAACATTACTTACTTGAATGTAGGAATAAAGGAAAATGTAAGAACAGCGCTTTTCCCGTATTTTCATGTGTTTTTTTAATAAGATCTGAATCGTAGCGCTTGTTCTTGCACTCCTGCCACCTGTTCCGCACTTAATAAAAACATATATACAACCAGAAACATAAATTTTTAATAATTCTGAAACAACCAAGTAATATTGAATAATTATTTGGACATTAAATCACTGATTTAAAAGCCACGCAAGCTTCTAATTGCCGAGTCTTCCTCGGCTGCCGACATAATTTGGTATTCATCAAATTCCATTGTAAAAGTGGCAGTTCCAGAGGACAATGTCCTTAAAACTGTCGAGTATCCCAATAATTCCGATAACGGTACATTTACTAAAACCACCTGAAAAAAATTGATATATGAGAATTAATTAGATTTAGTACAGCGCAGTCGGTATTTGCTCGGTATTGAAGCGAATTTAGCGAATAAACGAACAGGTTTTTGACACAACACTAGAAGGGATAAGGAATCACAAAAGCTGTCGACAATGATTAATTTTCCCTAACTATTTGGATACCTACTACAAAAAATAACTTATTTTTATAAGAAAATTTAATAATTTGAGTAATACCTATATATACAGGCACCATTAACCATTAACTAAATGCTTACCTTTAGGTTTCCTCTGTATGAAATATTCTGAATTTCAGCTCGCCTCCTTGACAAATCCGCAATAACCGACGACAGATGCTCATCGGGTGTTACAATTTCTAAGAACATGACCGGTTCTAGCACATTTGTACCAGACTCCTTCAGCAACTGAAACAATTTTTCCAGAAATCTTTAAACACCCAAATGTAGTTACCTTTACCTACCTTCTGAACTAGTTGTGTAACTGCAGCTGTGATCATAGTTTCAGAAGTGCCCCTCCCCACTTCAAAATGATGCAACATAACTTCACAGTTTACAACTTGAGAGCTAATTTTTGGACCGCGGGTCAGTCCGACTTGAATCCCTTGTTTAATAGCTAATAAATGTTTCGGAAAAATTGCTGCAATATTACTTGCAGCATCAGGTGATTTATCCAATCTTATGGTATCGCTAGGGCTACTTGTGGGGATCACAGAGAGTCGTACATTAATCATTTGTTTGCTGTTGCCTACTTTGGTGTCAATCGTTAAACTATCACTGACTTTGGTAATAGGGGCTTCCTTATATGCAATCTGCAAGGGCCCCAATTCTGCTTCTACTTTATATTCTCTCAAAATTCTATCCTTAATTATTTCTAAATGGAGTTCTCCCATACCTTAAAGGCAATTCTTAGTATGACACAAAAACCTATAAAATGTTTTGTAAAATACCTGATAAGACTGTTTGACCAGTCTCTGCATCATTAGTCACTCTTAGGCTAGGATCTTCTCTTTGCAGTTCATCTAAAGCATGCTCTAAAGGTGTCTGAAACGCCAAACTCGGTGGCTCAATGGAACAAAAAAATACGGGTTCTGGAATTTGAGGACCTTTGCCAAAGAGATGTTCAACGCTTTCTTCCTCCAGTGAATTTGGCTTCTTGGACGAAAGTTTTAGCATTTTGTGCTTCGCCTTTTGTGTAGCTGATTGAGAATTCGTGACCAAGTCTCCTGAAGTTATTTGCTGCAACGAAAACATTTAAGTCATCTTCAAGGCGAAGAATTAGCATAACCGATATTCTTACTTTTAACCCAGAAACAACAGCAATATTTCCATTATTTATAGTCTCCACATCTTGGAAATCATCAGCATAAGCCACATACAGCTTTCCAGATTGCTCAGACTTATCATTTTGAATACTGTAAACCCTCTGTCCTTTTTTAAACTGTCCATTATAAAGTCTGAAGAATACGAGCGGACCCTTTTGCTTATCGTGCTTCACTTTGAAAGCTCGGGCACATAAATTTTCTTCAAAACAGACGAAATGCCCATTCCTTACGTCGGGTGAAGGTAAATACAATATCACCGAATCCATTAAAGGCTGAATGCCTATATTTTTATAGGCACTCCCCATTAGAACTGGCACAGCTTGCTAAAATTACTGTTCAATGATGTTAGAACAATATAGCCACGGATTGAACCTGATTTAGGGTGACTTGACGCAAGGCTGCAACAATATCCCGTGTTGTAATGTCATCAAAAGACTCTGATGATATGATTAAATTAGCCAAAACGTCGTTATAAGTCGACAATGTATCAACTATCTTCGCTCTAGCTACTTTCGCTTCATGCCACAATTTCGGTTCGCTTTTTTCAGATATGTCGATTTTCGTCATTTGCTTATTAGTGGATCTGTCGTAAAGGACTTTTTCCATGGTGAGAAGGTCCACGATACCTAAACACGCAAGTAATGGAGAAAGATTTCTGGCTTTTTATTAATTTTTCTATTGCACCGACTGTCCCGTAACCCCATCACGTTTTGTTGACGTGTGCGGTACTTGTATTTGAAATATTATCACTACATATATTCATTGGAAAATTAAAATTCAATTATATGAAATAAATTTCTCATGGTAGGTACATAACAAAACATATTCTTATTTAAAACGTTCTGCTTTCCCAGGTTTTAATTAATAAATACATATTTATATTTCATTTTGAAAATGTCATTCGTCGTTTAAGTAACTTACAATTTATACTAGTACAATCGGGGACTTTGAAAATGCCTACCTCACCGCTAACTTAAAAATTATGGACGTTGTCGCGATGCAGTCGACCAAGTGAATCATCGCGATGGCGTTTTCAAAGTCAGCGAGTGTACCAGATTAATAACTTTGTGTAATAATGGAAATAAGAAAAAAACTAATGTAGTGTTTTTTAATCAGCTTTTGGGCCATATCAACACCAAGGAGGTGGGAGTTAGGGGTCAAAAACCAGAAAACTGCAAATTTCAATAACTCGATAACCAATTGAGGTATCTTACTGAAACTTGGTATGCAAGTTCGACTTCCAAGTCTGTTAAAAGTGGCGGGATGTACACATTGGGGAATGAAATTTAGGGGATGAAAACCACATAAAATACGACAACTCTGTAAGGGATGCACGCAGCGATTCAAAACTCGACATGGCCACATATTTCGATAAGTCTTGCGGGGGATGTTTTGTCGGAAAAATCGACAGATGGGGTGGAAATTAGGGGTTGCAGCTCAAAATTCTGCTTTGGTCTGCTCACTTTATATTTATGAACAAATGAAGTAACTAAAATATGCAAGAGAATATGTAACACCACTGGAATAAAATCACCCCTGCAAATCACAAAGGAGTGAAATCATGAGATGTTGAAAACACGAGCCTCTAGATAGCCGTAATTTTTCAACGAATTGGATTAGGGTGGTGAAATTGATAACACAACTTTCTTTAAAACATTTGTGGATGGTGAAATAAGGGGTTGGAGTTTAGGGGTTGAAACGTTCATGAAGCCCTGTAATTTGACAGAAGCAATGTCTGCTGTAAAACTGTGAGATCTTACACAATGGGCTGTATGAATAAACGGTAACAAAACTTTTGATTATAGTTCTTTTTCCCGTCCACGAAAAACTCATATTTGCATCCTTTGTTAATGTGAGTATGAGCATCTTGTACATAACACTTTATTCATACCAGCCATTGTAACTTCGAGAAAGGAGGAGTGAATTTTAGGAGAAATTTTGCAAAATTTATGGGTGGAAACTTGAATTTTTACTGAATAATGTAGGGTAGCAATTAATATCATTCGATAGCTTTCTATTGATCATACACAAAAGGCCTTAATCATCGAAAACTGCTCAACGTATCAAGGCAAAATTTGTTACAGTGACACAGTCACAGAAGGAGGAATGAAGATGGACAAATTTTCATAATGATCTAACAAGAGGGATGAAATTTAACTGGAAATTTCTGGAATAAAATTGCGGTAGATAGATTTCGGCCGACAATTGAAAAAAAATCTCAGTCTTCAACCTAAAACCAACCCCTAACGCTACTAACAACTTCTAACCCCTATAGCACGCGGAGGAGTATGTACATATAGTTTATTTATTTTTTCGAGCCCATTTGTGATTTTTCGGTAATTAAGTCATTTTCAGTTAATTTTCACCCCCCTTGATTTTTCATCCTCCGAGCGTTAATTTAGTAAAATTCGCGAAATTTTGTTTTTTTTCGGAAAAAAAAATTGACTCATTTGGATTATGTTTTCCTTTTTCACTTTTACGACCCCCTTCAACATCCCAAAAGCTAATTTTTTAAGATATTTAACGCCATAATTTAACGATCTTTCTAAAAAAATGAGGCCTTGTATTTAAAATTTTAAAGTTGATTATGCCCAAATGCCACTTCCCGTGGACCAATTGCTTCCAAAAGCCTTCCAGCTCTTCAACGGGTCACCCAATCTTCATGTGTACCAAATATCATCCAAATCGATCCAGCAGTTTGGGCTATAATGTGTTTTTTTTGGTGTTATTACAAAATTTCGATTTTTTTACCCAAAGGGCATAAGTATGAATGAATTTCGTCTTATTTAAAACCAGAATTTGAAGACCTTTCTAATGGTGACAATAAATTTTTCACAAACTAACTTGTTGTAGATGGTTAAATGAGTATAATTTCAAAGAAAATTGGTGTGCCAAAACGGCACTTCCGGTCGTACAATTGATCCCAAAAGCTTTTCAGATCTAAGCTAGGCTATGAGAGGGCTATGTAAAAAATTTCATCCAAATCGCTCCAGTAGTTTCGGCTGTATAGCGTTTACAAACGCATCTACGAACGTAGGTACATAGATAGAGACAAATTTTAGAAACCTCTTTTTTGGTTTCCTGGGACCTCAAACGTATAGATGATGTTATCTCAAATTCGAAAATTTTAGTGACTGCAGTAACCTTCCATTTTTTTTAAATTGTGATGGGAATTGGGGAGGTTAAAAATCTTACCAAGGAAACTTCCATCTTGAATTATTGGCAGCTGAAGACAGATAATAGGTACCTCCAGTTTTTCTTCAATTGTCTTACAGCTTAAACAGAAACTTGAATCGGGTCTATCCATTTTATTCACAAACACAATTCTTGGAATTTTATATTTGTCAGCTTGCCTCCACACAGTCAATGTTTGGGCTTCCACTCCTGAAATATTATTTTACAAATTTCATGTATGAGAAATATTCAATACTCATTACCAGCAGACCCATCCAAAACAACAACAGCACCGTCTAACACATTCAAAGTTTGTTCTACTTCCATTGTAAAATCAATATGACCTGGAGTATCAATAAGGTTGAACTGATGATTTTTCCAATGAAATGTAATCGCTGCTGATGTTATCGTTATACCTCTTTCTCGTTCTTGCGACATAAAGTCAGTGACGGTATTTCCATGATGAACTTCGCCCATTTGGTTAATTGTCCCAGAATAATACAACATGCGCTCAGTTGTAGTCGTTTTACCTGAAAGACTGCATAAAAACATACCAAATTCAGTGAAATTCACCCACCAGCATCGATGTGAGCAAGTATTCCGATATTTCTAATCCTAGTGATTTCTACATGTTCCAAGTTCTTTTTAGTATTTGCGAATCTTATATTCTTAATAACATTGTTTTTAAACATATAATTAACACGTTGCAATGAAAACATTTTAAAAATAGGTAACAAAATTTAATCTAACCTAAAAACTTTGATTAACATGACCTTGAAAATGTAAATAATATGAAGTTCGTGTGAGTCGCTAATAAGCTGGCAAAGCTGATTGGTTGAGATCAGCGTGATCCCTAATGCGTATTTTCGCGGTGACCAGAAATTCATGGTCAAATCCGGTTGTCTCTGTCTGTGACATAACACAAGATAGAGCGCGACAACAACGTTTGACAGTGGTCACGTTGGGCGGAAGTAATTTTTATTGGTATCCCTGGCAACCGCAGCGAAGAAGCCAACTTCATGGCTTTTAAACTGTCAGTGTCAGTATCTAAACGTCAAAAAAATCGGGTTCTAATTTTAAAAATGAAATCATCAAAATAAAAATGTGTAAATTTGCAAGTTAGTTGGATGTGAATGAAATGGACAGCCGTTCGCCGTTAGAAAGTATATTTGGGATGATAGGGGGCCTTCCCCAAGGCCACGACAAACCAGTGAAACATGCACTTTACAATGCAGTAGCTATCCTTTTGTTGTTTCTGTGCTGCGCTGCAACATGGGCCTTGTTTATGATCCTGGAACCTTTTGTGAAACCTCTGATATGGGCATTATTAGTAGGATCAGTACTACACCCACTCAAACGATCTTTGAGAGACAGGTTCCAAGCCTGGTTTGAAAGTTTGGAGACTTCGAACACCCCGATTGTCTTGGGAGTTGTACTTTTACCGATAAATATTGTCAATGATGTTTCTGATCTTATTGGCAACCTACTGTTAAAACGGATAAAATTTATCGTTGCAATTTGCACAGCAATTCCAGTGATATTGTTGTTATACCATTATACACCAAAGGTTATCATTTGTCTTATCTATAAGGTATATGTTTATACTTTTGTTTTACTGCATTTCTTTATAGATAATGCCAATTTACCTCGGGTATGTTGCCTTCATTTCCTAATTTATTTTTTAAATTTAGAATATTTCAGGTAACACCAATTATTGTTGGGTACTGTACTTTGGTTTTCTTCCTGTGGAAGCCTAATAATAACACTAAATTCCATTATGCCTCCATTGGAGTTTGGCTGCTTCTGTCTTGCAGTTTGGCTCAACAGTTTGGTACATTTCAAATGATTGCCTTTATTTTCTTGCAAGTAGTGTTCTTTGGAGGGTTTGCTAGTGAAGTTTATGATACATATAAAGGACTTAATGCTGAAGGTATTAATTATTTTTGCAATTTCAAACTTTTTGTGATAAACTATTTTATTTTCAGGGCATCCCATTTCATTTATAGAAGCCTTACATCTAGCCTTACATGACCGACCTTCAGATGTGGATATTACTGAAGAAACTGAAGAAGGGAAGGATCTTAATGAAACGGGAAAGCAAACTGTGGATGCTGTGAACGAAGGAATAGAAGAAATAACAGATAAGTTAGAAGAAAAAGATTCACTGCGTGCAGAAAACGATGATGGTGATAAATCTTCGAATATTCAAAGACCAAAAGTTGAAGATCCATGGAATCTAGAACTTTTCGAGGGCAAGAGATCAGAAAAGAATCAAAGAAGTGGTTCTGAATTGACTAGTGCCAGTGTCCTAATAACAAATCAAGGAATTTTGATTTCACAACCCAGCAACACATTATCCAATATTTTGAAGCCACAACCAAAGAAACAATTGAAAAGATCTTTATCTCAGCCCTATTTCAGTCCTAAGTTTAGGGGTCGATCTCATTTGTTAAACTTTGGTCGCAAACTCAGTTTAAAAGGCTCAAACCTAAATTTAATCGATACTGAGACCTATGAAAGTACCTTTTACCTATACTCTGTGTTTTGGGCGTGTTTGGTGATGTTGTTTTGGAAAAACATTGTGCTTTTACCTTTGCTTCCTTTGCCAATATTGTTCTATATCATCAAACATGGAGGAAAATATTTTGGAGTGTGGAATTGGCTCCATGCCCACTTCAACGTGCTGTTTAATACCATTAGCACTTGGTGTTGTGAACGTCATGACGCTTTAGTTCCTGTACCAATCAGAGGATTATACAGAGTGATACATAAAATAAATAATTTCCTAAAGACTAGCGTTAAAGAGAGTATAGACACTGTCGCAAGTTGCGTCGTTATCTTTGGACTGATTATCTTTGTAACTTGTGCTTCAATATTTATTGTGTTCCAGGTAAGACAAATTGACTTAGGTCCGCATCTGTCCATCTATCCATTTTGGAGATACGTCACTTAATTTATTCTTACCCCCATAGTAATACATATCAATATTTAAGCTAAGCTCACTGTTTTACTGTCAATTAGATAACTGGAAGATGAATAGACCACAAAACATTTTAATATTTTGGCCTAGACCTTGGCACCAGATACATTTTTGACTGGTTCTTTCTTTCTTACTTCACCTTATTAAGCGCTGACATGGCAGGTCAGAATTGTTTTTACATGAAAGTTTCTTTAATAATGATTGATGTTAAAAAACGTTAAAAAAAGCATTCCGTCACTGGTCTCGGCATTTTAACGCTGATTGGCCGTTCCGAAATGATTGAACCAATGAAAACGAGGGTTGAGAGGTCAGGTCAGAAATTTTAAAATCCTACTGGGCCTTAATAAAGTGAATAAATAGATTACTTGATCATTATATAATTGTTCCAGATTTATGCAGAGGCAATTATGATGGTACAAATGACAAGCAATGTAATAAATCAAACTGTTGTTCACAATCCAGAACTCAGGCAATTACTACCTCCAACATGGGATGACACTATGGATTCCATATTAGATAATGCTTACCAGTACGGAAGAGAGGGTATCTCAAAAGCTGTAAAAAATATGATGAGCGATGTCGATTCAGCGAAATCTGAGAAACTGGAAAATCAAATTCTTGAATTGTGGGACCGACTATACCAGTCTTGGATGTCCTCTGATGATTCAAATGGACCGAAAGTTACTCAAGATGCGGTACGAATTTCGTGGGAGAATTTTATGAGCGACATTCAGAAGTCTCCAGGCACGTAATTATAGTAATTAAGTATACCCAACATGTAATCAAGAAAAAATGCCTGTAATTACCTCTCTATGTGAGTTTTTTAAAATTGATAACTTCATTTTGAATTAGTGTAAGTAACTAGGGTACTTTTTTCTTGACTTGAAATCGGTGTTGGAGGTATTCATATACTGACATTATTTTAATTCGCAACATATCCCATGGTATTTTGTATG
This sequence comes from Pycnomerus fuliginosus, assembly GCA_963924575.1. Lineage (NCBI taxonomy): Eukaryota > Metazoa > Arthropoda > Insecta > Coleoptera > Zopheridae > Pycnomerus > Pycnomerus fuliginosus. The sequence goes on along the minus strand of OZ004617.1, from coordinate 11,082,399 downwards.
TTGCATCTTAAAATGTGCTTCTTTGAAATATTTTTTTTTAACTTCTTTTTACAAAAACAAATGCATGAATCACTACACTACACTCACCTTAGCAAACGTTCAGTTTATTTTATTTTTATTGTCTTCCAAACTGCGTCCAAATGAATTTACATCACTTGGGACATTATTTTTGAACTTCGATGTACAGGGTCTTTTTTTATTAGTGTCCCACTTTTAAATTGGAATTTCTCCTTTATTACTTGAAATATTCTCCCAAGTTTTGTTCTGGACTCTACTCTCAGCGATCACCGTCGGATCTTAAGCGCTGTGGATGCAACTTGCTTTTTTTGAAATGGGACACCGGGTATATTTTTGCATGGATCGATAAAGAATTTTGTTCTGATTTCATTGATTTAGAGTAGTAGATATCTGGGGTTGATAGTTTTAAACAACTTTTACTTAATAATTTTTTCGATACCTTCAGCGCAAACGGACAAAATGGAAATTTTTTTTTTTAAATTCAAAATTAAAATTTTGACTTGAAACTTGACGTAGGGAGTCAAAATTGAATTTTGAACTAATTTTTCTAATAACTTTTTTTGATATCTTGATCGTTAAGCAAAATATTGAAAAATGGTCATATTCGCGAAATCGGAGTAGACTGGGTTTACAACTAACATTCGAGTTGACTACCTCAAAAAATGCACCTTATGAAGTTCTATGACTTCAAAAACTCAAGTCTCCACCTACAAAATTGAAGAAAATATCTGGATGTTTTCGTCTTAAGTGGGATACACTGTATAATAAACGTTATAATTCTTGTTATACTTAATAATATTCTTTTCGCATGATCATGACGTATGTCGATTACCTACCAACACTTCTGTTCAGCCTGAAAGTTGACAAAAATACTTACCTACTGAAAAAAATTGTGTGAAAAATTGATTAAAACCCTCCAAGGATGCGCGTTCCTGATGAAAACAAAAAAAAATTAAAAGTTTCAGATCCGTATCTTTTATACTTTTTAAATAAATTGAGAAAGACGGTTTTCAAGTATCATTTTGAGGGGGCGTAGCTTTCTTAGGAGCTATTGATACGCAAAACGTTATTCTTACTTTTTGTCTTATTTTGACCTCCCAAATCAGCTTGCGTTGTTTTTCACACAATTCTGTTACACCCTGTATTATCAAAATTCTCCCCCCGCTTTCTACGCCCCCGTCGCGGACTTCGAAATATTCACCGCCACCAGGATATTACTTGGTCATCACATAAACGAATGTGGATAGTCATTTGCTTCGATCATTAAAAGTGCCACGGCATAGAATTTTTTAACTAATAACGTAACGTTCTTTATCTTTCAGAATTAAAGGAGGAATAAATACAATGTAAATTTCTCATTTTTTAGAAATGTTCAACTTAAATGGAATAATCGAATTTGCCAAACAAAATGTGGGAACTCTCTTATCATTACTCGAGTCTGTTTGGGCCATTGTCAAAGGAAACATCGGTCTACTTTTGGGATCGTTCAGTACATTTTTATCCATAATTTTGGGAGGAGGAACAGCTGTTCTAAACTTTATTCTGAATGGGGTATGTTGTTATTGTTAATTAACCATTGTTCCTTGTAACAAATTCAATCATGCATTATTTTCCTGATACTGTACCTATACACTTAAAAGTTGATCTTACTGTACCATAAGGGATCCAAACAAAAGCTTCCTCAGTGATTATTTTGTCTTTATTAGATATACCAATGGATATACCTATCCTAAAGCAATAATTTTGTGTATAACAAATTGTTTTTTGAAAGATCAAAGACGTGACTTTCAGGCTCAAAGCCCACTGAGGGTGAAGTTTTTTGGGATCGTTTGATAGATCAGATACATAGTGGTATGTAGATATAGACACGACATAGTGAGTAGGTATTTTCATCACCAATTTGAAAACGTACTTGCATCAAAATATATTTCAGGGAAGAAAATCAAGTAATATTTTGAACGTGTACATTTTTTAACAGTTCAAAGTTCTTCTCACTTATTCTGCTTATATTTGTAATATATTTCATACTCATAGGGGTTTGCATGCTTCCATAATTAATTTAATGGAAATTTCCGAGCAGTCAAATTTTAGATACCGGAGCCTCAATCTGTGACGAAATAGTGGGCAAACAACTCCCCTGCGTTAGTTCATAAATCAAAATTGAAATTTGACCTTTTTAAATTCCCCGCGATACGAATGAATTGACAAAACCAATTGTCGTCTTTTGGATTCGCGGAATATTTGGAAAGGTCAATTTTTAATTTTCATTATGAACTAACATCGGGGAGTTGCCCATAATTTCTTTACGTTAGAAACTATCGGTATCTTATTTTCATCAAATTTATTAGGAAAGCAGGGAAATATACAATCGAATTCCCCATGTAAATTCGATTTATTGCGAACATAAGGATATGCTGTATCTACAGGGTGTCCGGGAATAACGTCGCCATATTTTGGGAGGTGATTCCAGAGCTAAAAATATAAAGAACAGTTTATATGAACAGATGTCCGAAAGGGCCTCCTGGGGGCGCTACAGCGCTCAGAAGGTGTCTCTCAAAAACAGGTATTAATTAATTATTTATTTTTGAAACAGTTGGAGCTAGAATGACGAAATTTGGGTTCTGAGGTAATTTTGGGGTGACTAATTATTTGGTGGAAACAAGACAAGTGGTTGACGACGTGCGAAACAGGGGGGGCTTAGGAAAAAAATTCCCACAACTTTTAACCTCCCCACTCCACTTCACCATTTAAAAAAAAGGGAGGTTACTGCAATCACTAAAATTTTCGAATTCGAGATAAGACCGGATCTATACGTTTTGAGGTCTCACGAACCCAAAAAAGTGGTTTTTAAAATGTGTCTGTATGTATGTACGTTCGTACGTTCGTACGTTTGTACGTTCGTAAACACGCCACAGCCCAAAGTACTCGACCGATTTGGCTGAAATTTGGTACGTGTGCATGTGATAACCCAACTTAGATCTGAAAAGCTTTTGGAGCCAATCGTGCAACCAGAAGTGCCATTTTGACACATCAACTTTTAAATTTTAAATGTAAACCCCCATTTTTCAGGTCACCATAAGAAAGGCTTTCAGATTCTGCTTCCAAAGATGTATTCACTGTCAGTGCCCTTTTGACCAAAAACTAAAAAAATCGAGATTTTTATCGACTTCAAAATCGCGGTACAGCCCAAGCCCCTGAACCGATTTGGCTGAAATTTTGCACATGGGGATTGTATTACACGTCGAAGAGGTGAACAAATTTTGGATTCAATCGGCCCACGGAAAGTGCCATTTAGGCATATCAACTTTAATATCTTAAACACAAGTCACGGAAATCAAAGACCTACGCGTTGGGGAGGTTCCAGCCGCTTCTCTGCTGCCTTTTTATTTTTCTCTAGCTTTCTTGAATTTTTGACTTCACATATCAATTTTCCAAACGATTCTACATAAAAAAGGTACTCCTGGTACTAAGCCATAGGATCAACCGTTTTCAAGAAAAACGCGATTAAGCATGTCATGCCAATGGTAACTTTATAAATGCAAAAAAACAAGTTGGATTCCTTCACAAATGTCGTTACTTTGTCACTAACGACTACAACTTGTTATTCTAGTTCCAACCGTTTCAAAAATAATTAATAAATACTTGATTTTGAGAGACACCTACCTAAAGTCTGTAGCGCCCCCTGGAGGCACTTTCGGACATTTGTTCATATGAACTTTTTTCCTATTGTTAGGTGTACAATCAGCCCCCAAAATATCTCGACGTTATTCCCGGACACCCTGTATACCAAAATAATAGTAATAAGTAGCCAGTAACCCATACTTACAAAAAAATTCAAATAGAAGCGACCTCTAATTCACGAAGGGACTAATTAAACTATTATTTTTGCAGATCGTCTTCCTAACAACACTATTTTATTTATTGAGTTCAAGCGCCGAATTGTATAAACCAGTTGAATTAATGACGAAATTTTCTTCCAACAATGGTCGCAGATTCGGTCATGCACTGGAAGGGGCCATAAACGGAGTATTTACCGCGTCCTTTAAAATGGCTGTTTTTTATGGCATGTGGACATGGCTTATTCACAATTTCTTTGGAGTTAAGATTGTATACTTGCCGTCAGCCTTTGCAATGATTTTGGGAGCGGTCCCCTTTCTAGGGACTTATTGGGCCTGTTTTCCAGCTGTGCTGGATTTGTGGTTGGCACAAGAACGAGGGCTGGAAGCTATTTTATTTGCCGTTTTTCAATTTTTACCTACCTCTATTGTTGATACTACGATTTACAAGGAAATTAAAGGGTATGTGTCTGTTGTATTTACATTTATTCTTGACTAGATTATTGTTTTTAGAGGTGGTCATCCTTATTTGACAGGCTTAGCCATTGCTGGCGGCATTTTCTGTCTAGGTGTAGAAGGTGCCATAATCGGTCCTTTACTGTTATGCGGGTTGTACGTAGTCATTGATCTATCGTCTAGTCTTTTCAAAGAGTCTCCGTCTGAAGAACCAATTAATGTTAGGTTGCAGCTACAAGACGGCTAACGTTTTGCTGTGAATAACAAATCTCTATATCCTACATATTTTGTTTTGAACTGCACATGCTTTTCAATAATATTAAAATGATAAAATGGATTATACTTGCTTTGTTGGCACATATTTAAAACTTTATATTTATTGTTACTTATATTTTTATACAATTATTTGCCACATACAGGGTGAGTCAAAAGGGACCGGCCACCCTTCATAACTTCTGTCATTTCCAACATAATCAGAACCATTTTTGGTGGGTATTCATGAACTGCATTTTAGCAACATCGGTTTGTTTCGCTGTTCCCAAAATGTTTTTTATTTCGTTGACTAACGACATGTCACTTTTGTTATTTTAAATATAGCATCCTGTATGTTTCTTTATTGTATCAATTAGTATTTTTGATTCTCTTTACAACGGTATAATAAAATGCATGTGACGTATAAGCTCCTTTTCTCAAAAAATACGATTTCGTAAAAATATTTCACAATTTCACAATCAAATAACACCCAATCAAAGTTGTCAGTTGTTGGAAGAAGTTTTTGTCTATTGAAAGAGAATCAGAAATGGTAATATGGAGATGCAAATTTAGGTAGGCATCTATAATTGATGTGGTGCCATTTAAAATAACAAAGTGACTTGCCTTTAGCCAATGAAATAGAAAGAAGTTATGAATGGTGGTTGCTGCCATTTGACTCGCCCTGTATAGATGCGCCAATTTTTTAATAAAGTGATTTTTGCAATTTTGTGATAGAATTATTTTTCTTTATTGTCTTTATTGTTAACCGCCGGTTTGTAAGTATACAGGATTTGTAATTTTAGATGCTCACCATTGGGACCTTCTAAACGGTAAAAATTTCCCGATATTTTGATTCGTTCCTGAGATATCACAAAAAATCTGAAAATTGCCAATTTAAAGAAAAATTAATAGGTATCTTTCTAATACATAAGCTTGATATTATTTAAATGAAACTTGGAACATTTATGTTTTTGACAGCTGTCAATTGAATAACATTGACAGAAATTTTCTAGGTCTTCTAGATTTTGGATAAAGACAGTCAACTTTTCTTTTTCTTATGAATTTTATCACCGCCGGATTCACAGAAAAATTAGCTTCTTAAAAATGTAACCAACATGGCCGTTTTTCAAAAAATATGTGAAAGCCCGAGTCAAACGGCCGCAAGGCGTATTTTATTACTATTGAATTCAATTGTTTTCACATGTTGTAAGAGATTGAAGAAGTCGGCGTGCTTTTTTGCAATTGTTTTTCATCTAAGTTTAGGGTGATTTTACAAATTATTCATACCAATTTTCAAATTCTGACTCAAAAAAGTTCATGTTGACTTACATTTTTGAAAATAGGTAAGCCAATTTTTTTGAGTATTTCATGGTGTCAAAATTCAATATGGCGGCCATATAAAAGTGAAAAATTGACTGTCGTTATTCAAGCCCTCGAAAGAAGGCCTAGAAAATTTCTGTCAATTCCATTCAATTGGCAGCTGTCAAAAATATAAGAGTTCCAAGTTTCATTTAAACAACATCAAATATTAGGAAGATATTAATTTTTCTTTAAATTGGCAATTTTCAAATTTTTTGTGATAACTCAGGAACGAATCAAAATATAAAAATCTCCCGATCAAGGACCTACCTATATAGACGTGCGAAACGTATGGCGGAAATTATGTGATATATGAATTATATGATGCCTCAAACGTCACTGTCAGAATTCGTCTTGAATACAAACAAAAGCGAAAGATTTACGCCTCTGTGTACAGTAGAAATCAGATCTATAAAACGTCAAATGTGACTAAGCTCTTAATAAATTTAAATAATACTTTCGAGTTGCCACCCAAAAACCTCGGACCGGTTCCGGGCTAATTGGCCCTCATCATCAGAGAAGTGCATTTAGATATAGCAGCTCGAAAGATTCAACTCAAAGTCGAACTATACCATCTAAACGCAATTCGCTTATTACTTATATACAGTGATGTTCCCATCAATTTTATTGAGGGTATACTACTGACCTTTCCTAGAATCTGAAGAGCGGGGGGGGGGCGGTTAATAACAACAAAAGAGCTTGAATTTTTTATTTTTTATACAGAATGTCCCAGAACTCGCGTATAAGCCGGTAATGGTAGATTCCTGAACTCAATCTAAGACAAATTTTCCTCTACAAAAATTGAGAGGGTCCTATAGTTTTCAAATGGGAAGCAATTGAAGTCCGCCAATCAAAATGTTTCCCTAAACAGTAAGGTAAAAAATATGAAGATGCATAAGCTGTTGCTGGGATACAAAAAAAATTAAAAACACAACAATGAATCAAGTCAACAATAGATATAACGAGAATCTAGATCTGTCACTTTGACAAAAATTATTATTCTTTTACAAGCTTGTCCAAAGTTTGAAAAACGAATAGGAAAACCCAAACGTGTGACCTTTAACAGGGTTAGACGATCCAAATTGTAGCCAAAGACTGCGTAGTAGTAAACAACGACTTTTTTGGTCCCAAGACTGCAATACCTTTTCTTCATTTATTGTTGATGTAAACATTTTTGTCAAAGTATCCCAGCAACAGCATAATTATGCATCTTCATATTTTTTACCTTAATGTTTAATTAAGAGAAACATTCTGATTGGCGCACTTCAATTGCTCCCCATTTGAAAACTATAGGACCCTCGCAATTTTTGTAGAGGAAAATTCGTCTTAGATTGTGTTCAGGAATCTACCATTACCTGCTTATACGCGAGTTCTGGGACACCCTGTATACCTCCTATAAAACGATTAAATCCTAATTAATTATGTTGCTCTGCTAAATGTTACGGGTATCGGTATCGGATCGGGTATGATCGTGCAGAGTGTAGACAAGAAGTGTCCAAGTGGTGCATAGTACTCGACTTGACGTTAAATTTTCCATGAAAAAGACACGCATTCAGCAAGTTTTACGAAATGCCACCAGAAACTTTCAGAGAATATCTTAGTTTTAATAAATTTATTGAGAGTATACGCTGTATGTCCAGAATATCCCTTGGAGTATACGGCGTATATGGAGTATACCCTATGGGAACACCTCTGCTTATATACAATTTAAATTATGGTCTGTCCGGGATCCACACATTGTTGACAACAATGTTTCGCCATGGAAATAGGGTGAATCTCGGTCGTGTGGATCCCGGACAGATTATAGGTACCTACCATTTGCCCCGGCTGGCAATTCGATTTCCCAGTTTGCAGCCGTGGTGCGTTCTCGTTTATCATGTGCTCAATTGACCTTATTTTTTTGCAGTAGAGTGTTGTTGATGGATTCGTCTTGATTATGAGTGGAGTGTTTCATAGTCTTGATATAAATAATTGCGTATTTTAGAAAAATGTCATTTTTTCTCTTGACTTTTATTGAAAATCTTACAACAATCAACTTTTGTTTTTAATAGGTTGATTATAGTTCAGGGTATTTAGACAAAATTAATATTGTTGGATAGGGGAATTAAATCCAATAGTTTTGAAATTTGGCATACTTATTCTGTGTGGCTTGCTGATAAATGTAGAAAAAGTCCCCAACCGGGGGTGGTGCGCTTGAGCCTCCAGCGCATAAAATAGGGGCGCACGAGTAGTCTTTTGCTTTTATCTTTAAAACCGTTGACGCTATCGTTATTGTAGTGGTAATAGAATTTGAAGCTTATAAAATTCTCTACAAAAAATATGGAGTGACTTTTTTTCGTATATGCAATCATTGTGCCGTAATTAGACTATAATAGGTACAGGGCGTTTCCTAAAAATGCGGCAAATATTTAATGGGTGATTCTTCAGGTATTTTTATGAAGAAAATTTCACATAAACATTTGCCGAAAATGCTTGCTAAAGGGAGCTACGCCCCTTCAAATGGGGAACCCTGAAGACGGTCTTTCCTCTATATTTCCGAAACCGTTCATACTGAAATTATGAAATTTGGTATATGTGCATAAACTTTTGGCGCTGAATCAGAATCTGAGCCCACAATTTCAAACTTAATCAGAAGCGTACCATACTGGAGGGGTTAATATAGTAAAAATAAGTTTCCTTAGGAAGCGTATTTTCGGCAAATGTTTATATGAACTTTTCTTCATAAAAATACCTGAGGAATCACCTGTCAGGTTTTAATGCATTATTTGAATTTGTGTGCTTTTCAGATGACGTTCAATGCAAACCCCCAAACACCGAGGCCCAACAAAAAAAAATGTTTTAAGTTGAATATTTGCCAAACAATGGCTCCTTCCGAAAAAATGTATTATATCTTTTTTATTCGAAATTAAATAAGCTTTGATTTTTGTTATTACTATGAAATCGATATTATTAATAGTTATCGAAATAAAAGTGAAAAACCGTCGGCGCGCTCCATTTTGTGACACTAAGGGCCGGAGCGTAACTACCTACAGTCGGGGACTTTTAGTATGTTAAATCACAGACTATTATTTCAATTATGTATCGCGATTTTTCAAAACTATTGGAATTAATTCCATTATTTTTCCTAAGTATCCTGAACTATTATTAAACATCATTAACATTAACTGAACTGACTGAACCGTTCCAGTCGCTGTAAACGGCGTCAACAGAGAGCGTTAAGGTTCTCATATCACGGCTGTTAAACAATAAGCTGCTAATTTTCACCGCTGTAATATCGATTTTTCGGGCTTCAAAGACATAATGTTAAATTATGTGTCTACCAAACGTTTTGCTCTTAAAGTTTTTAATAAGAAGTTGAGCGAAATTTTAATTCATTTCATACGAATAATAGTGTTATTCACACGTTTACAATAGGCGCTTTCCTTTTACACATTTATCTGAGGAGCCTCAGTCAATCTCAGCAATTTGATTGGTCAATGTTCAAATAAACTAATCAAATTGCTGAGATTAACTGAGGCTCCTCAGATAAATGTGTAAAAGGAAAATAGGCGCTTTCCATTTACACACTTATCTCAGCAATTTGAGTGATTTATTTGAATGTGGCCTGGATGTCTTGTCACAGCTGATTTTTACCCAATGAGATCTTTTTTACCTGCTTCATTGGAAACCAACCTGTGCGAGTGCGTGTGTTTAAAGCTGCTTTCCATTTCCACATTTATCTGAGAAGGCTCACTTAACTCAACAGTTGGATTGGTCAATATTCAAATGAAGTACGAACCAATCAAATTGCTGAGATTAACTAAGGCTACTCAGATAAAATGTGTAAAAGGAAAGCGCATATAAGGTGCTTTCCATTTAAATGTGTAAAAGGAAAGCGCATATAAGGTGCTTTCCATTTACAAATTTATCTGAGCAACCTCAGTTAATCTCAACAATTTGATTGGTTCATTTGAATATTGACGAATCAAATAGCTGAGATTAACTGAGGCACCTCAGATAAATGTATAAATGGAAAGCGCCTATAATAGTCCAGGGCAATTAAGATTTGACCCCGGCATAAAAAAAAAAGGTAAAACCTTTTCTAACATGATCGGGACACTCTATTTAACATGTCATAAAAAGTCCCAAAGAATCCCGCGTCGGGTTTGGCCGTAATGGCCGAGGAACCGGTTCAACAGTAAAAATTCTCAAATTTTAGGCTATTTATCCCACCAATTGTGTTTTAATCTTGATATGCCTTTGCAGTTAGCTTGTCAGGAACATTGTGAAACATACTTTATTTAGCTGTGGCAAAAAAAAATGACGGGGCACGCGCCCGAGCGTTCGCGCGGTCCAATAGACGCTTCACGCGAACTGTCCATAGGGAGTCGACCGATTTTGATGAAACTTTCAGCGTCGAGGCAGATCGATGTGAGGTTGAAGCCTATTGTTTTTCGCTGCGATCGAACGACCGGACTACCGGAAAAATGCAGATACGGTAAAAACATTGAATTGCAAATATCTCAGTTTTTGTCGGTCTTATGCCAAAATATGTCTTATTCAATGTTGTGGGAAATTTAATTCTCTACAAAAAAGCACATAAGACCGACAAAAACTGAGATATTTGCAATTCAATGTTTTTACCGTATCTGCATTTTTCCGGTAGTCCGGCTGTTCGATCGCAGCGAAAAACAATAGGCTTCAACCTCACATCGATCTGTCTCGATGCTGAAAGTTTCATCAAAATCGGTCGACTCCCTGGACAGTTCGCGTGAAGCGTCTATTGGACCGCGCGAACGCTCGGGCGCGTGCCCCGTCATTTTTTTTTGCCACAGCTACATGAAGTATGCTTCACAATGTTCCTGACAAGCTAACTGCAAAAGCATATCAAGATTAAAACACAATTGGTGGGATAAATAGCCTAAAATTTGAGAATTTTTACTGTTGAACCGGTTCCTCGGCCATTACGGCCAAACCCGACGCGGGATTCTTTGGGACTTTTTATGACATGTTAAATAGAGTGTCCCGATCATGTTAGAAAAGGTTTTACCTTTTTTTTTTTTATGCCCGGGTTTCGGCACTTTTTCGTCTAAATGCATTGCACTATAATTATTCATGTTGACACATCATTAGATGGAACGACACTCTATTGGCATCCTCTTTATCTGACAAACTGAAGACGTGTATTCTTAAAACTGTATGAAAATTATTTATTGTTATAAAAAGTATAAAAAGAGCAGAATATACAAATCATGGCACACATTATTGCTTAGTAATATTATAAAGAATATAAACACAAGTCAGAAATATCCATCACCAAAAGATGTTGCCCACAATGACATAATAATAATTGATAATAGTTAAAAAAGTATCTACCACAATTCAGTAGCTGAAACCTTGTTGATAAAACAGTCTTTAAAACCTTGGATTAACAACTTTGACTGCATCCACATCTCCTCGCTGTCATTTCTACAGACAAAATTATTTTTGACCTGTTTTGCAGGCGTTACATTATCACAATCATTGAAGACCTTTAAATTATCACAGCATGAAATCTGAGTATCAACATAATTTAAATTAATAACAGTGTGTTTTACCTTGTGGGGTAATAAAATAGGTTTTGCAGGAACAAAAATGTCACTATCAACATTTTCACCTTTTCTATAAGTCTTTTTAATAAATATATAGGTGTTCGTGCAACTCAGGGAATTGTCCGATTTATTCATCCATGTTTCAGAAAGGAAAATGTTTCTGAAAAAAAATAGTATTAGAAAAAAATGAAGGACATATAATAACAATAGCTACCGTAATACTTTAAACAGTTTTTTGCTGTTTTCTAATAAGTGATTTCGATCTTGATGGTCTCTAGCTATTGTTGAAATTTTCATTGTAATTACTTCCTTAGGACAGACAGGAGTAACTCCAAATATGAAAACAACTTCCTTTATGTCAGTATTGGTGAACTCCTTATTTAAATTCTTCATTATGCCCTGCATTGCATCGAAAGTTTTTGATACAGTTTGAAAATGTCTTGCGACAGTAAAATTTGTTGTCTTCTGGGGGCTATCGTTGCACCTTTTCTTGTTAACCACACTTTCTAACCACGAGTAGGGATACGGTATTTGTGATTTTTGATACAACAGAGTTTTCATTATTTCGCTGATTAAAGAGGCACATGAAAGTGGGGTTAGGACAAAATCCGTCATGTTGATATCAATTGTAGAAAAGGTTAGTGCGCCGTTTTCCGTTTTTCCACATGTGTTCATTTTGCCACTTAATTTTCTGCTGCACTTAAATAAAAAATTGATTTTAAAAAACAGGACACCACGATTTGACACTTGACAGGCAGGCACCTTATGCACTTGGACGACTGTCAATTGTCAGACCGAATAGCGTTCATTCGTTTGAGTGTGACAGTTGAGGGGCGCGTTCCAAAACCCAGCTCTGCCGTTGCTATAATGGTGCGTTCGGCTTCGACACTCCGTGCACTGCTCGTACGTCTCTTTTTGATCTGATGATATAATATTTCACTGTCGCATTCTTCCCTTTTGACTTTACACATTTTTGACCCCAACTAACTGGCGTTATGGGGCACATATTATCATGAGCACATATTATGAGCATATATTATCATGGCGACAGTGTCAAAAATGTATAAGCCAAAACGGAAGAATGCGACAGTGAAATATGAAATCATCAGAACAAAAAGAGACGGACGAGGAGTGTACGGAGCTTCCAAGCCGAACGCCACCTTAAGTAAAGAAGTTTGAAAGTTTATTGATTTCATTAATTCCAGTGCATGAAGTAGAGATGTGAGTTTTCATGAAAAGTACATTTGTTGAAACTTTTCATGAAACCTTTCATGAAATTTTGAAAAGTTTCAAAAAAAAAATGAAAAGTTGTCCTACGGTAGTATAAAGTATTCTGGAGAATTAAATAAATCTACAACAGCTGAATAGGGAACATAATATAATATTAAATGAAAAAAATAGTAAGTGTAGGTATAGGTAAACAAGTTAATAAGTCAAAATAAAAGCATTAAACATTAAAATTCATCGTTGTTTCCGGCTTTTAAGTAGTATTTCACTTCATTTCACTGTTTCCAGTGCTCAATGGGTACTGATACTACTTAGAATAGAACGACTAAAATTCGCGGCGCTGTCGTTGGAAGTTTATTATTACCGCATTGATACTTTCAATAACTTTTCAAGAAAAAGTGAAAAGTTTCAACATAGGCTGAAACTTTTCAGTCAGTCAGTTTTTAGATTGCTGTGACACAAGAAGGACAAATTAACGACTAACGAAAATAATTTTGAGAAGTGATAGAGAGTTTTAACGCCCTCTACCGGAAGAATGGTCAAATGAGCACAAGAGAAGCGAGGGCACTTTGCAGCGACCGACTCACTTTCAAGCCCGGGACCTTCAAATTGCCAGCTACGGCAAAGGAATTGTATTTAAACCGATTTAAATACCTGAATCTTTCGAGCCACCATTCAAAAACTTCGGACCGGTTTCGGGTTACTTGACCCTCATGAGCGAAGTGCATTTGAATGGTGGCTCGAGAGATTCAGCTCCAAAGACTTTATTACAAGTCGGCGATGTTTTGAGAAGTGATAGAGAGTTTTAACGCCCTCTACCGGAAGAATGGTCAAATGAGCACAAGAGAAGCGAGGGCACTTTGCAGCGACCGACTCACTTTCAAGCCCGGGACCTTCAAATTGCCAGCTACGGCAAAGGAATTGTATTTAAACCGAAAGTGAAAGTGAGTCGGTCGCTGCAAAGTGCCCTCGCTTCTCTTTTGCTCATTTGACCATTCTTCCGGTAGAGGGCGTTAAAACTCTCTATCACTTCTCAAAACATCGCCGACTTGTAATAAAGTCTTTGGAGCTGAATCTCTCGAGCCACCATTCAAATGCACTTCGCTGATGAGGGTCAAGTAACCCGAAACCGGTCCGAAGTTTTTGAATGGTGGCTCGAAAGATTCAGGTATTTAAATCGGTTTAAATACAATTCCTTTGCCGTAGCTGGCAATTTGAAGGTCCCGGGCTTGAAAGTGAGTCGGTCGCTGCAAAGTGCCCTCGCTTCTCTTGTGCTCATTTGACTATTCTTCCGGTAGAGGGCGTTAAAACTCTCTATCACTTCTCAAAACATCGCCGACTTGTAATAAAGTCTTTGGAGCTGAATCTCTCGAGCCACCATTCAAATGCACTTCGCTGATGAGGGTCAAGTAACCCGAAACCGGTCCGAAGTTTTTGAATGGTGGCTCGAAAGATTCAGGTATTTAAATCGGTTTAAATACAATTCCTTTGCCGTAGCTGGCAATTTGAAGGTCCCGGGCTTGAAAGTGAGTCGGTCGCTGCAAAGTGCCCTCGCTTCTCTTGTGCTCATTTGACCATTCTTCCGGTAGAGGGCGTTAAAACTCTCTATCACTTCTCAAAACATCGCCGACTTGTAATAAAGTCTTTGGAGCTGAATCTCTCGAGCCACCATTCAAATGCACTTTGCTGATGAGGGTCAAGTAACCCGAAACCTCGTCTCAGTCCGCTCATTTGAAATTTCTTTTAGGTCCACCTCCAGCTCAGTCACCGAAGCTTTCACGGACATCGCGAGAAAGCGTAAGTGCAAATCCCCCCCCCCCCCATTTCAGCCAGCCTCCCCTAACTTCGAAACGGCAAACCGTTTTGTAACTTTGATGGAGCTGGACAACGGTACCCCGGCCCACGATGAGGAAGATGCCGCCTCCACCGAGCCCCCGACCAAACGCGTTGCGAAGGAGAAAGCGACCCCCACTGAGGGGCGCATCTCTCCCTTCCCCGGAACTTCAGCTCTCAAGCTTCAAGGCGCCACCCCCAAGGGTACCGCCTCCAAGGGCGCCGCCCCCAAAAATTCCGTCCCCAAGGCAACCGCCCCCAAGGGCACCGCCTCCAAGGGTACCACCCCCAAGAGTGCCACTTCCACGAGTGCCACCCCCAATGTTGCCGCCCCCAAAGCTGCCACCCCGAAGTACGTCCCCCCCCGCTGGGTTGCTATTAAGAGCACTCCACAGCAGGCCCCTTCCGAGGAAACCCTACCGGGAGACTCGGAGCAATCTCAGGCACCTCCCTCCTCGGAGGCCGCCCCTGAATCCACAAAAGTCCCCCAAATCGTCCTGAAGGAACCAGGTAAGTGGTTGACCGTCTCGGCCAGTTTCAGGACAGAGAAGGTCAACTATACGAAAGCCAAGACCTGCCAGCTAGGGATCCGTATCTTCCCTGCTACAGCTGGCGACTTCCGAGCCATGGTCCGGTTCTTCATCAAGTACAAGATCCAGTACTTTTCCTACAACGACCCCGACAACCGAACAGCCAAAACTGTCATTCGCGGCCTCCCGAGGGATTTCACCCCCGCCGAGGTTGCTGACGAACTGCTGGATATCGGCATCCACCCCAACTCGATCCAACAACTGGTGAATCGGTACACCAAAACTCCGTTCCCTCTCTTCAGGGTAGAAATACCAATAGAAGAGAAAGCGAAGATGTTCGCCATCACCAGACTGGCGAATCTAGTCGTTCGTGTGGAACCGGCTAACAAACCCTCACAGGTTTCGCAGTGTCACCGCTGCCAGCTCTTCCACCACGGCCAGCGCACCTGCGGAGTCAACCCTAGGTGCGTCAAGTGCGGTAGCGACCACTTCACCAAGGACTGCGGGAAAACGGAGGTGGAGGCTCCGAAGTGTGCCAACTGTGGAGGCGCTCATCCCGCCAGTTACAGGGGGTGCCCCAGGTTCCCTCCCCCTTCGAAGAAGAAGGCTTCCAAGCCTTCGAAGCCCAACGGCACCTCATCAGGAGCTTCAGCCCCGAAGCAGGCCGCCGCCCCCAAACAGAGCTCCTCTTCAAAGCCTGTTTCCCCAAAACCAGCCCCCCGCACTAAACCTCGTGTGGAACCCGCTACCTGCGACTCCAGGGCCAGACTTCTCCTGGAAATCTGCCAAATGGTATCGTCTTCGGAGAGCACCAAACAAGCCGCCACCAACATTCTTCCGTTGTTGGTGAAACTCATGGAAACAATCCAACAAGAATGAATCCACGGCCGAGTAGGATCAAATCCCTTCAGGCTGCGTTTTTTAACGCAGATGGTCTCGCTGTCCGGCGCGACGAACTGGAAGTGTTCATTCATGAACACGACCTGGAGATCGTGCTCGTCAACGAGACCCACCTCAGGGAAAACCACCGAGATCCGAAAATCCGTGGTTTCACTCTTCATCGCAGAGACCGACAGACTGGCCCAGGAGGGGGAACGGCCATCTATGTAAGTCATAAAATCAAACACTATGTTTCAGCTTTGCCAGAACTACACAGACTGGAAGCCGTAGGCATCGTCGTCGAAACAGTCCGAGGACCTCTAACCCTCTTCTCTTGCTACAACACACAAAAGATCCCCCTTGACGAACTGGCGGATCTCCTGAACAGTGGCAACTCCATCATCGCGGCAGGCGATTTCAATGCCAAGCACACAGACTGGCACAGTCGAGTCAACAACGCAAACGGCCGCAACCTGCGAACTTTCGTTGATGACAACGACTATCAGGTCCTGGCTCCAGAGGAGCCCACTCACCACAACTACGTGTCAGGTCTGCCTGACACGCTGGACATCGCCATCGTCAAGAATGTCCCCCTCCAAATCGACCTCACTGCCATCAGCGATCTCTCCTCAGACCACAACCCCGTCCTGATGCACATCGGCGACGAGGCTAATGATCCCATCAATCCCACAGGGAAATTCACAAACTGGATTTCCTTCCGCAGAAACGTTGAGGAAAACTTCGGACCGATTCCAACTATTGATGATACTGCAGACCTTAACCGGGCTGTGGAATCATTCGAGTTGAAAATCTCCGAAGCCCTCAACGCTTTAACCAGAACCTTCCCCAGACCTCCCAACAAGCCCCCTCGTCTTCCCCCTCACATCCAAGCCCTGGTAAGAGAGAGAAGAGAGGCCAAAAAGACTGCCGACAGAACGGGAGCCCGGATCGACAAAACCAGGTTTCACAACCTGGTTCACCAAGTCAGGTACGCGCTGAAGGATCTCCGTAACGAGAACTTTCAGACCCACCTGGAGTCCCTGAACATCGAGGACAGTTCTGTGTGGAAACTGGCCAAGACTCTTCGAAACGACCGCAAGCCACTCCCGGCAATTCACGGCCCCAGAGGACTCGTCTTCCGGGAGGAGGAGAAAGCCGAGGTGTTCGCCGAATGTCTGGAACTGCAATGCAGGGTCCCGATACCGGAGGACGCAGATCTCGACCACTACGACCTAGTGGAAGACTTCGCCGAAGTTTTCTGCCAGGAAGCCCCGGAAGACGACGATCACATTCGCCACACCTCCCCGGAGGAAGTCTTTAAGGTAATATCCAGCCTCAAAACGAGGAAAGCCCCAGGCCCCGACCAGATTCCCAATCTTGCCCTCAAAAATCTTCCGAAAAAAGCCATCGTCGCTCTGACTGGGATTTTCAACGCCATGTTCCGCCTTCGCTATTTCCCACCCCGGTGGAAATGCGCCAACGTAATCTTCATCCCCAAACCCGGCAAAGACCGAAAGTTCCCTCAGAACCATCGGCCAATCTCACTGCTCTCTGGTGTCAGCAAACTTGCTGAACGCCTCATTCGCTCTCGTCTCACCGAGATTGTCTCCGATCTCGGTATCATTCCCCAGGAACAGTTCGGCTTTCAACCCAAACATTCCACGACCGATCAACTGATCAGAGTCACAGAGCTCTCCTCACGATGGCTTGACTTGGGTCACGTAGTAGGCGCTACCTTCTTTGATGTTTCAAAAGCTTTTGACACGGTCTGGCATGAGGGACTTATTTATAAGCTCGCTCATGCCGGAATCCCCGCGTCGATGGTCCAGATCATCAACTCCTTCTTGTCCGGTCGCTCCTTCAGAGCCAAAATTCAAAACTCCTTCTCAGAGGAGCACCCTCTCGAGGCAGGTGTCCCACAAGGCTCTGTACTCTCACCAACTCTCTTCGCTCTCTACGTGGCAGACATGCCACGCAGCCCAAACTCCACCTTGGCCGTCTACGCCGACGACACGTGCACCCTAGCACACTCCCGTAGCCCTCAGCTGCTTACCCAATACCTTCAGGAAGCAGCTGACAACCTGAGCGAATTCTTTCTTCGCTGGCGCATCGTCGTCAATCCCGAGAAAAGCTCCGCCCTATTCATCTCGCGCAGAAGAGAAGTGCCGCACGGCCATGTGACGATGGACGAGGAGGAGATTCAGTGGCACAACGAGGTCAAGTACCTCGGGGTCAAGCTGGATCGACGACTCAGCTTCATTCCTCACGTGGACTACTCAGTCGCCAAAGCCAAAATGGTAGTTGGCCACCTCTATCCAATGCTGTGTAGAAGCAGCGGCTTATCTTTCGAGAATAAGCTGAGGCTCTACAAGGCTGTGGTTAGACCAGCCATGACCTATGGCTCTGGCGCCTGGGGACACGTCTCTAACGCGCAACTCCAAAAACTCCAAGTCATCCAGAACCGTTGTCTGAGGTACGCCTTTAACGCTCCCTGGTACGTTCGAAACACCCAGCTCCATCAAGAAGCAAACCTCCCGACAATCAAAGACTTCCTCTTTGAAACAAACACACGAACCTTTGCTCGAGCAGAGGTTCATCCCAATCCGCTAGTGAGAGATGCGGTCGACTACGACCCAGCGAATTCCAGAATTCGTCGTCCCAGGACGGCTCTCATCCACCCACCTTGAACCACTAATGTTTAGTATGTTGCAGGTAGACCACCGTCGTTAACTTTCTTTTTCAGCGAACTCTCCCACCTAATGCCTCTCCTTGCCCCTCAGGCAAAACGCTCCCCAGACCCTTCAGGTCTCCCCTCTAAGGAACTCCCCTCAGGAGTCCCTTTCTTAAATTACCTCAGGAGCTTTGCTCCAGCCCGACACGTCAAAAAATAAACAATGATGATACACCGCACGTTGCAGGCTTGCCTTGACGATGCACATAGGTGATGAGCAGTAGGGGCCCTTGGCCTGGCTCTTTTCTGAGTTTTTTTTTTTTTTTTAACCCGAAACCGGTCCGAAGTTTTTGAATGGTGGCTCGAAAGATTCAGGTATTTAAATCGGTTTAAATACAATTCCTTTGCCGTAGCTGGCAATTTGAAGGTCCCGGGCTTGAAAGTGAGTCGGTCGCTGCAAAGTGCCCTCGCTTCTCTTGTGCTCATTTGACCATTCTTCCGGTAGAGGGCGTTAAAACTCTCTATCACTTCTCAAAACATCGCCGACTTGTAATAAAGTCTTTGGAGCTGAATCTCTCGAGCCACCATTCAAATGCACTTCGCTGATGAGGGTCAAGTAACCCGAAACCGGTCCGAAGTTTTTGAATGGTGGCTCGAAAGATTCAGGTATTTAAATCGGTTTAAATACAATTCCTTTGCCGTAGCTGGCAATTTGAAGGTCCCGGGCTTGAAAGTGAGTCGGTCGCTGCAAAGTGCCCTCGCTTCTCTTGTGCTCATTTGACCATTCTTCCGGTAGAGGGCGTTAAAACTCTCTATCACTTCTCAAAACATCGCCGACTTGTAATAAAGTCTTTGGAGCTGAATCTCTCGAGCCACCATTCAAATGCACTTCGCTGATGAGGGTCAAGTAACCCGAAACCGGTCCGAAGTTTTTGAATGGTAGCTCGAAAGATTCAGGTATTTAAATCGGTTTAGAAAATAATTTTGTCACAAAATGTCATGAAATGAAAGCACCCAAAAGCACCAGTTGTAGTGCATATTAATCCCCAAAATTGGTAACCCTTAGACTGACAACCCTTGATTCAAGTAAGTACTCATAGGATGACCTTCTTCAATTAAAATCATTAGTGACCTTAAAAATCATCAATTAGCAGAATTTATGCTACATTTTTAAGCAATAGTTGTAACTACCATAACTGCTAATAAAGTAACTAAAGCTAAATTCTACTTCTTCACAGAGATTTCAGATGTTGGATGTAGCAATTAACTTTAACCAGCTAAGGCTCGGTTTTTCCATCTTCGATAACCTCCGGTTTACCTAACTAACAGTTTGTCGCATAGCAACGTGTGTTCTGATTGGCTGTATCCTAGCAACTAACCGCAGGTTTGGTAAACTGGAGGTTATCGAAGATGGAAAAACCGGGCCTAATAGAAATAGGCGCATTCCATTACTCAATGAACATATCGCTGAAGGACTCGAAGGCACAGGTTGTTTTTTAAAATGTTTGTTGTGGTTCCAGTGATATATAATTTGGTAACATTAATTTATAAAATTACTAATTGGTGTCAGAAAGTCTATAGCAGTTTTAAAAGATCACTACAAGCAGCGACTACTTCTACTTTTACCAGTGCTTTTTACGATCAAAAATAAGACTTTAGAAGTTCCAGAAAACAATTGTCGAAAAATGCCTCCTAAGGGAGCTACAGCCTTTCAAAGTGGTACTCGAAAAGTCGGTTTTCTTAAAATTACTCGAATATTGTAAATAGCACAATTTTGAAATTTTGAGCATAGGTTAGTGTTATCAAGGGCTTTCTTTTGAATTTTCAGAACACATCAGCTAGAACACATCAAATGGCTTTTCTTTGGTTCAGGGCTCCAAAATTTGTGATGGAAGACCTCAAAATACTGTAAACAATTTCGTGGGACAGGTCCTTACTTCATTCTAAAAAGAAAAGTTCACATGGACATCGGTCGAAAAATGCTTTCTAAGGGATCTACAGAGCCCTTCAAATAACATGCTTTCCAATACCCCATTATTTGAAAGACCAGCTCCCTTAGGAGGTACTTTTCTGACAGTATCCGATTATTTCCATCCTTTACGCACACGTGGTAAACGAATATACAGGGTGGTCCAAATGTATTAATACAGGGCTCTCACGGCGAAACGGTAAGATAAATGAGTAAAATAAAAAATCCAGGGTAAATTAGAATTAAATACCTTTATTTCTACGTTTACTGTTCAATTTATCAAAAAAATAAAATCACCCCAATAAAGAGAGCATCAAAGGGAATCCAAAAAAAAATAGAAACATGCATGGTGCCATTTAAAAAAATGTACTCTTATTTATTGCTAAATTATACAATAAGATGGGGAGTTCCAAAATGGCGACAAAATAAAGGTATTTAATTCTAATTTACCCTGGATTTTTTATTTTACTCATTTATCTTACCGTTTGGCCGTGAGAGCCCTGTATTAATACATTTGGACCACCCTGTATTTGCATCCTTAGAGAGAACCATGCGATATCTTCTATCCTTAGAGAGGGATGTTTCGCCGTTTTGCTCACTTTTATCGTTATATAAACTTCTGCTTGTGTGAGCTAGAAATAGAGTTAAAGTTAGAGTTGCAGTTGAGAGTTAGAGGTATAGAGCTCCAGACCTAGACAGAGCTATAGTCAGAAGTAGAGCCAAAGGTAGGGGTAGAGTTAGAGTTACAGTTAGAGCTAGAAAGTCAGAACTAGAGTTAAAATCAGAATTAATAAGAAAAGAACTGAAATAATTGCTTTCCGAGCTTTTCGAGAGGCAAATACATCATACAGCAATTACCTACTTCTTCAAAGTTTAGTTTTCTTGCCAACTCTGCTGCTTCAATGCCATGAATACGTTGCGCGCAGATGAGTGTTAGAATAGTTATTAACGATACTAGGTTGGTAAGTGCATGGCTCCGCCTCGTTTTTGCAAACTATTCCTTGATTCTGTTAAAACGCACAATTTTACCATTATAGGTAATGACAAACTTTTTGAAGCCGACCCGACGAGGAATTTGAAGCAAATTGGCAGTCAGCAATCACAGGAAATTACCGAAGCTTTATTAAATTAAAACGCGCTATTTACGATTTTCATTTGTTTTACTTACCACGCTTGTATGCCGTTATTGTTCATAACGGCACTGTTATTTTCTGCTTCTATGGAAACTATAAACCATTTCGTTTGTAACAAGGTCAACTTTCCGCTCATTATACTAACTATGGTAAGTTGAAATATCGAAACGATTGGGTGAAAAAATAATTTTCCACCCCTTTAAATTTTCTGAAAATATAAGCATTCCTAAAAAGTAGGTAGATTGTCCCGGTGCCGGGGCCCCCCTCTTACTAGGCCTGACAGTCTTGCAAAAAGTGTCTCGCAGCTCTAAAATATATGTATCTAGGATATGAACGGAACGGAATATAAAATTTCAGATTCAATAGTATATTACTTGAGACGGGCATGTGGTCTGGCTTATTGCCGTATTCGAGTGCAGTATTCGTTCTATATCGTATCTTTATGACAGTTATATGCGAAAATTTTGTTAATATCCCCTTTCCTTCATCCTGTTTTTATTTATGTCTATTTAATATAGGCAGTGAAATAAATTTGTTGCCTCTCCTTCTTTTGCACGTTCTTAACATTAATAATTATAAAAAACACTTCTAATTACATTTTACAAGTTAAATATGTAAGAGATGCTGTTTCTAACCATAGAGCGGCGAAATCCTGCAGGCGCTATCACATTGAGGAGTTGAAGAGCATGTGGATGGGTTATATACTCCATTGCAAGCGTAACAGGGTCCGCATTCTGAAAAGCTGTTATTGAGTTTTATTCAGATTTGAATAGATTTACTCACCCCTAAATGCATAATTACCGCAGTAAATATAAGGGTAGTTTTGAACGGCGTGGCAGTTCGGTTGTATTTCTGTTCGTTGTTCAAGTTGTACTACTGGTGATGTACAAGTACTCGAGCATTCGTGATGCCTGTATGATACACATCTAGGCTGCTGAGTCGCTTGATCTAAAAAGCAGTTCGGTGGATGTATCACGTAACAACAATTTGACGGAGTGTCGGGTCTTGCAGGCGGTCGAGCAGGCGGTACTGTATAATTGGCGTTGGTGCAATTTTGATAAATAATCACTGTGCCATTGCTGGTAGTGTTTGAGCATGAACTTGGTGGTACATATGGGTGATCCGGTTCTATTGGCTGTATGGGTGGTGGTACAACTGGTACAGATGGGTGATGATTATTAACGTACGTTGTGTTAATGTAAATTGGAAAAGTGAAATTATTGTAGTTATGAACAATATTGTTCAGATTTAAGTGCGTGGTTAGATTTACTCTGAAATCGTTTGTGGTGTTCACCCGAATATCTGGAGTTCGATCAGGGGCTTCTATAATAACGGCCGATGTGGTGTAGTTTGAAGTTTGTGTCTCCGAACACTTCGAATTATCTTGTTCACATTTATTTGAAGTATTTGAACAATTAGTTTCAATACAGTTACCATTCTCCTTATTGCATTTTTTATTATTATTACTATTTTTGCATGGTATGTGATCTTCTACATCATCCTCATTTATACACTTCTGGGAGCATTTGTTGACGCACTTGTTTGTTGTGCAACGATTTGAGCATTTGTTGGCACACGGCGAACAATTTCCAGAGGAACAGTTGTTGCAAGCGCTTACACAATTGTTTCTGCATCTACTGCTATTGCATCTTCTAGAACATGAATTAACACAAACGTTGCATGTCTTTGTGCTGC
The DNA here is from genome assembly GCA_963924575.1 of Pycnomerus fuliginosus. Classification (NCBI taxonomy): domain Eukaryota; kingdom Metazoa; phylum Arthropoda; class Insecta; order Coleoptera; family Zopheridae; genus Pycnomerus; species Pycnomerus fuliginosus. The sequence continues at coordinate 11,058,971 of OZ004617.1, read as the reverse complement.
AACATTGAATTTCATTACACAAGTTGCAGCCTCCGTCTTCGCAATCATCATCACAGTCGTCACATTCAACGTCCCTCTTCGTAATTTTCTTTGGAACAGATTTTGCACTAATCAGAAGGAAGGTTCCTAACAAGAAAAGACAAATCACAAAAGATCTCATTGATGATCTTATAAATGAACCGATCTTAGAACTGGTTGACAAAATTCTATTTTTGTTACTTTATATAAGCATTATCGTGTCCAAAATTGATAAAATTTAAATTGGAACATGGTATTTAATTATGAAATTAGAATCTATCAAATTTTTTTATCAAATTTTGTATGGGCGGCCGCGAACTTGCTGACCTCTCATTTAAATTTTGGATAACATCTATTACATTATTTAGTTGTATATCACGTCAGTTACATAACTCCTTTATTTTTAGAGAAGTTTTTATGAATGTGGTGAATACAGACCATCATCTTTGCGCATTTGCTTCGTACCTCTCTTTGCGTCAATATTAACTGTTTACCCTTGTGGGCATTACAAGGAAAATTCGATTTCATTTTTTCGCTAATTCATTTGATTGAACTATTCAGCGATCAGATTTTTTTACTTATAGCTTCTACCTGGGCGACAAAATGATGAACAAATACATAGCTTCTCATTGTGAATCGATAAATCAAAATTGAAAGTTGTCCTTTTCAAATTTCCCGCGAATTTAAACGCTTTGTCAGCCTGGAGACTTGAAGATCAATCGTTTTGGCTCGTTCGTATTCGCGCGGGAACTGTGAAAAAGTTTGCCTACTTACAGTTTCGGTTTACTTGCCTATTATTTGTCCTATTTAATTTGCGACCAAAACGGACGGCAGTAGGCTTGGTTTGGTTTTTCAAAGTTATTGATCACTATTTAGTAACTGAACTGCTGTCTCGCGGAATCTGTTAGCTGCGTTTTTGACAAACAGTAAATAATTGAAATTATTGAGACGTAACGAGCGATGAATATACCTGGTGTTTCATTCCAGGCGTCGTATAGGGAAAAGTCATTTTATTTTCAGTTTGCTCATGGAACTGGTACCGGCCAAATTCGCGTGATTCGGGCAATGGCCCTCAATGACCTCTATGTATGAAAAAAAATTGGCCCTGAAAGATTAGTTCTCCGAGATGCCAAAGATCGCTGAATCGAATTTAAACATTTTCGAAACAGTTCTCTTGGGCATTTCAAGGCCAATTTTTTTCTTCATGCACTAAGGCCCATTGACGGAATCACTCGAATTTGGCTTGAACCAGTTCTATGAGCAAACTGAAAATAATGGATATTTATTTTATTTATAGGATGGTTGAAAGCTTGGTCCATTTTTCAAAGAGGAACTGATGTTTGATTACACAAGGTAGTTTCACAGTCTCGTTCCACAAAATTTTTACTTACTGTTTAGGACGCAATGAAGAAAGGCGCCTTTCTTCATTGTTTGAGCGTCTTTCGATCGATTTACAGTGCGACCCAAAAGCTGTTATTTTTCTTTGACCCAAACGTTTTTCATTTTCCAGGCAACTGTTTTGTATTTTGTGTTAATTTCTTTTATAGCTGAAGATGGAGTAACACTCCGAAATGCGTCCTAAACAGTAAGTAAAAATTTTGTGGAACGAGACTGTGAAACTACCTTGTGTAATCATTTTATTAGGAGTTTAAGTTTTAAGTAAGACATTACGTGACGGAATATGAAAGTTTAAAAGCCGAGCGGAGTGAGGCGAATTAAATTCATATGAGTCACATAATGTCGCTTAAACTCGATTTCAAGTCCGTTTTCCAAAGGAAGTTTTCGTCTTAGAATAATGCGAGGAATCACCCCCTGCAGTTTGTAGGTGTAGATAGGGAACATCCTGTATGTCGCACCCTTTTTGGTGTAATCGCATGGGGAATCCGACATTTTGCCAACTGGATGTTGTTCCTGATATTGCTGTAATTTTTAAATTTTACAATATACTTACCTACCTACCTTTTCGTCCAGGTACTGTAAAATTTCGTTCGTGAATGGAGACGTATTACTTATTACAGATTCTGTAATTTTTAAATTTTATAGCATGTTGACAAAATATATCGTCCAATTCATGAAGTGGAAAACTATTTTTATCCATGGGTGTTGCAGAATGGACTCATTATACAATGGGTGAGGTACTGAGTGGTACTGATTTTTTCCGACAAAATTTGCGAAACAAATAAGTGGGCAGATTTTCCAAAAGCAAAAGTTACGAATGTATTTGTAAGCAAATTTTGCAGAAAAAATCAGACCACGAATTATATTCGGATTATTAAACAACAAAAGAAATTTCAATGGAAGCAATAAGGTTGCCATGCTCGTTGTCATGACATTTCATTTGACAGAAATTTTTTCGCTGGAAAACCGTCCTGCTTTTCACTCGTGGTGTTTTTCAGTTCAAAACCATGGTGATTGATTGGTCGACTGTCTATAAATTCTGACGTTTGATTAGTTTAAAATTCTTGAGTTGTTTAATCACATTAAAACCCGTAGATAAAGCATGGTACATATTCTATTCGTTTGTAATGATTATTGCTCCCTCGGATGATTTATGGCTCTCGCCTACGGCTCGTACCGTAAACGTCTTCCTCAGGAGCAATAACATTCATTACGCACTCATTGAATAAATATACTGTTTCCGATATTTTTATCCGCGTATACTATAAAATTTTAAAATTGCAGTATTTGGAACCACTTCATGAATGCAGTTCGGGAAATGTCGGATTACCTACACTCAGGGCCGTAGCTCCCTACATATCCTTAGAGGTGTGCATAAAAATTTGCCAATTCAAAACAATCGAAATTTCCAACTGAAAAGGCAACTTCACTTAGCTTTAGTAAGGCAGATTTTTACTGATTTGGCTATTATATTTATATAAAAAGAGTGATTCCTGTACAAAAGAGATGGTCACAGTCAACGGATTAAAAATGTTCAGATGCAGCAAAGCTGAGTTATGGCCACAGACAGAATTTGAGAAATATATTTTAACAAAAAAAAAACTACCTACAGTTTAGGTACTTTCTTTTGTTTAATTAAAGTACGAATGCCTAAATACAGGACAATTTAAAACAATTTCTAGATATCATCAACATGAGTTCTGTTCACAACTATGGGACGATAGATATGCTGCTCATTTTCAATTTCATTAGTGATGTTTATAACGGTCGTCACATTCACAGGCAAATAGCCGTTCTGGAAATTGTTCACCTACAACAAAATAGGGCAAATAAAATAAAACAAAGAGTGAACTCACAATGAATGATATCTCTTCGCCAGGTATGCATTTCTGGAAGCAGTCTCGATGGCACGTTGCTTCTTTTTTACATGTTTCCAAACAGTCTCGAATGCAGACGTTACATTCTTCATCTTTACAACATTTTCTGTTCCCCCGACATATATTACAGTTGGTACCATTGCAGCACTCTCCAAGCGGGCATTCTTCACAAGCATCACCTTTGCATGTTGTGGTACAATACTGGGAAACGCAAGTAAGGCATCTCCCTTTCTGACAGAAACTTTGTTTTTGTTGGGAATACCCAGAGTTGGAATACAAGATCAGAAATGCGAGAACAACTGAGCACTTCATTTTGGTAGATGCTTCTTCGGAAAACTCTCACTTTATAATAAAAATTTTCAGCATCAATCAGGTCTTATCTTTAAGGTCAAGAATAAAGCCACATTCAAATTTTTCGGTAGTTATTTATTCAAGCGATTTGTTATCATTATCAATACTGCAAGGTTACTCTAAATTCTACTGCCTTAATGTTATTATAAAAAGTTAAATATTGGTATCGGTCACAAATTCGGTCGTCGAAGTGCTTTCTTCACCTTCTTCCTCCCCAGTTTCTTTATACGGGACAATTTTTATTTCAGCATATCGATCTGAATGTACGCTTGGTTCTATTATAATTCCGGGAGGCAGGGGATCAAATTGCGGGAGAAAAGGGTAGTACGGGTTGATAATAGTTTCTTTTAAACTTTTTTGCCATTGTATTGGAACTGATGTGTTTGTGTCATTGTCTAAGATTTGGTCACTACCGTATGACAGTGGAGGGTACCCGAGCCCCCAATTAGATCCCCCAGAGGGCGGATAGCTGCCCCCATAGGGCGGATAGCTGCCCCCTGATGGTAAATATCCACCTCCGGAAGGTAGGTAGTCGCCTCCACTGCTCGAAGGCCAACTTTCCCCTCCTCCGTAGCCGCTATAGCCTCCAGAACTAGAAGGCCAAGAACCTCCACCACAAAAGCCAGTTTGGTAGCAAGATGGTACATGGGAATACCCTGGTCGGTAAAAAGGACCTTGTCGGTAATAGGGTCCCGTGCCATAGCCATCGTCGTAACAAAATGAGGAGCACCTCTGCAGATTACCTCTGTTAATATAATGGTCATAGCATCCTTCGCAAGAGTGTAGGTTTCTGTTTCCACAATTAACATAAGGCCACTGTGTGGAGTGGGCGCAACTTGGCTGGGGCTGAGGAACGTAGAAGCCTTGGTTGTGACAAGATTGTTGTTGATTATTTTCACATATCTGGTGTTGTTGATAATGAACAACAGGGGATGTGCAAACATCAGAGCAAACTCGCTTTCTTAAATGAAAACATCGGACGAAGGGAAATTTTTCTTGACGCTCACATTGTCGCGGACCAATAACCGAACAGCAGCCCTGTTGAGAGGAACCCTTGTCTGAGCCTAACACAGTTATATTGTTTACATTCGTGCTGTTGACATTAATTGGCAAGTTAATTAAATTAGTGTTGTTGATTACGTTGTTGAGATGAATTATTGTGGTAATATTATGGTCAGATGCGTGTTGGCCTGGAATAATCGGCTGTGACATGGAAAGGTTGATAGTCTCCGCTTTTGAAGGAGCTTGGCACTGCTTCTTGCAGGAAGTCCTACATGAGCTGCTTCGGCATTCGGCGCGACAAGTCTTGTAACAACAGCTGTAACTGTTGCAGGTATTACTTGATTGGCAACAGTTACTGCAGCATGATGATTTGCAGCTTTGGCAAGAAGAACATTCATCACAGTCACAATCCTCGCAGTCGTCTTTTTCTTGGTAACAATCAGCGGAGCGTTTAATTCTGTGTTCCATGCATTCTCTATATTTGGTATACTCCGATGTTAAGTTCTCACACTCGGCTTGGGTGGGAGTGCAGGACTTGCAAGCAATACACCCTATCTGGACTACTAGGATTATAGCCAAAATCCCTTTCATCTGGAACAAAAGATAGCGAATTAGTGTATTGTGTTAACTATTAGGAAAAATATTATATTCCAGGATGATGATGGAAGATTGATGGACGAGGCGCAGCCGAGTCTAGCAACCATCAGAAATAATGAAATTTAGAACTATTTTTTAAGAGAAGTACAGGAATATTTTTCCGGCCTAGGCCGGATGATAATTGCATGTCAAGAATGTGACGTTTCCAGTACGATCGACGAAAATAGTAGGTATATTGTGTAGGGAAAATATTATATTCCGGGACAATGATGGAAGATTGATGGACGAGGCGCAGCCGTTTCTCTGCCGCCCATCTCAGGTGGAATGAATGGATAAAATGCATTTGGAGAATCGGTATTCTGGACGAGAAATCCAAATTGGCGAGTTGGCATTCCGGGTTACAGTTAAAATTCCTAGTTTATAAAAAAATAGTTATTTACGTAAAGAGTATGGAAAGTGATCTTTCCTGGACGAATAGGCAGATTTCAGGCTGACGCCGTAGGCGGAAGCCTGAAAGCCTGCGAGTCCAGGAAAGACACTTTACATGTGAGTTACGTATTAAATTTTTTAGGTGCTCGCAACATATTTTCTGTGTGAAATTAAATATTTTAATTCAAATTATCTAAACTGAAAAATGTGACAGCCTCGTAAAAATTAACACGATAACAAAATCCATAATATTCCGGTGAAATTTCACTTTCTAAAATATTCCGGTGAAATTTCACTTTCCCGGACAGTCCGGGAAAGTTGATTTCCCGGTCCTAAAATTGACCGGGAAAATTAATTTTTCACTTTCCCGGACTAGTCCGGGAAAGGCCACTTTCCGGTCCTAAAATTGACCGGAAAGGTTAACTTTCCGGTCGAGCGCCTAAAAAACCATTTTGCAGGCGAAAATTTTGTTTCCATAATATACATAATTCAGCGGTAGGTAAATATTCAGGGCAAGGGTGTTTTTTAAACTTCCCACCTTGAAGTGGACGTAAAAAGATATTGCATTAAAATAAACCCTGGTCGTCCCAGCATGGAGGGGGACACCTGCGCGTAAATTTTTCCCACTTCCGGTCCGGTTTAACCAGAAATTACCTTAACTTTGTTGTTTCAAATGGCATTATAGTTTTTTCTCAACGGATTCGGAAGCTACGATTTTTTCCGAGTTACAAACAAGTATCATACTGGACCGGAAGAACAGTCACGGCCACCCTAGATTTTCAAAAGTATCGAAGAAATCGGTGAAAAATTAAGATTTTTGAAAATCGCAAAAGCAGGTCTACTCTATTTTTAACTTCTACGCTCAAGGCGGAGCAGTATATAAAATCGATCAAAAATTCGAAATTGAACTGACGTCAAATCTTTACGTTTCGGGGTCCCAGGAACCCAAAAAACCTATTTTTGAAAAATGTGTGTCAGTCCGTGTGTCTGTGGACACGCTACAGCCGAAACTACTGAACTGGTTTTGATGAAATTTGGCACACATATTCAGTGGGAGATTTGTAGGTGCTGATTAGAATCTGGGCTACACCGGCTCACGGAAAGTGAATTTTTGGCACATCAACTTTAAAAATTTAATAAGAATAAAAATTCTCAAAGTCTTGCCACGTTATGTATTAAAAGTAGTAGTTTTTAACAGCTACATGTTTCAAGAGCAGAGGCTCCCATCTTCAGGCTAGAGAGTAGACTAAATTAAAATTTTGAAAATTTACAAATAAAACAGAGTTTACCTGAGGTTAAAGTTCAAAGGTTACATTGAAATTGTTTTTCACAAGATTTTTACATTTAAATGATGAAAGTGGCTGAAATAAAGTGAGATAAAGCAGCAAGTTGACCCTCGGAACACTTACCAAGACAAATTTTATATTAAACGGAGAAAAACTTTAAACAAACTTTAAAAATTAAAAAGAAGCTTCACATGTTTCTTGGTCGGAGGAACATGACAGCAGGAAACGGAAATTGGGAGCTGACATTGATGACACTTGAGAGAACTAATAAAGCTGATTAGATTTTGAAGCCGATCAGTCAACCCGAAGTGCCCTTTTGGCATAGCAACTTTCTTATTTTAAATATTTAAAAATTTAATAAATGCTGCTGTTATTAATCCAATGCAGTGCGGCGTAGAAGTTCCTGCCGTCTCCGAGACCGCCTTTTTTAGAAATGTATCTGATAATATAGTCTGATATTTGTTTGCAGCATCCGGTTTAACCGGAAATTGAATCTCGTTTCTTATAAACTAATGAAAATAAAGACATAAAAGAAAATGTAATTGCACAGATGAATTCGCCTAAAAAAACTAACTTGACGTGTTTTTGCGGTTTTTCAAAATCTCAGTTTTTCACCGATTTCTTCGAGGTTTTTGAAAATCTAGGGTGGCCGTGACTCCACTTCCGGTCAAGTATGATACTTCTTTCTGACTCAGAAAAAATCGTAGATTACGAATCCGTTGTGAAAAAACTATAATTCTGTTTGAGGAAACCAAGTTAAGGTTATTTCCGGTTAAATGGGAAACGCGCAGGTGTCCCCCTCAGTGCTGGAATGACCAGGATACGACCAGGGTTTATTTCAATTCAATAAATATATAAAAATATATATCTAGGCTTTAAAGGCCGGACTTTCAATTCTAAAATCTCTCAACAAATCGACAAAAAATAAAAAGGCCAAAATCCACTTCCAGCAAATTTTATTTTTTGTTCATTTATGGACATGTCTATTGAATTTTTGACACATTATTGATGATCTGATTAACCACTATGAGTAAATACTTACCCCCGATTCCCTAATCAAAATTAAAGCTTTCTTTAACTTTAAACATAACATTTGGAAATGGCTGATCCTGATTGGTTAAAGCCCGGTTGAAAGTCGACTTTAACTTTAAAGTTTTTATTATGGAAACAGAGGTTACCTACCTAATATTAGGTCCAGTTCGATTTTGATATAATTGACCGAACAGTACCTATAAAGGGCAGGTCACGTGATCGCAGTTCTGTGCGAAGTAAATGCGGTTCTCGTGACAGACAAAAATACCTATCACACTATGTAAAAAAATAGATACCTAATAAATGCCCCAAATAATTTTAAACTGCTATATAAAATGGGCAGCTACGGAAGCGATTTGAACTTCTTCACTTGGTATGTGTACATAAATAATCCGATCTTGCTTCCTATTTTCAATCCACCACTATTTAAAGTGTTTCGGGGGTTTTTCAGCTTTTCAAATTTTTTTAATTTTTTGCCATAAGGGCAGTAAACATATTTTTGGATGCAGAATTTGAAACCGTTTCCTGTAAAGATAAAAATAATGATTGGTGTTCATCTTTCTTTAAATGTTATATCAACTACGTTTGACTGGTGATGACCAATTTTTCTAAGTAACATTAAATAATACGTTGCAGTCCAAACTACTCGATCGGTTTGGCTGAATTTAATAGGTAGAGATATCATTAACCCGCCAAAGAGTAGATTTAATCTTAGTGGCATTCGGCCAACGGCAAGTGCATAAGTGCCATTTTGGCATATCAACTTTTGAAATTTGAATAATAATAATGCTAATAAAAATACTACAATTGGGGTGAGCCTAATGAATTTTTTCAGGGCCACCCAGTATCTTAATTTTACCCCAATTTTCTGGTTTCTTCAGACCTACCTTTTTCGCAACGGATTCAAAGTCTACCGTTTTTTAGAAACATGTATCGTATTTGACCGGCCATCCTAGATTTTCAAAAACATCGAAAAAATCGGTGAAAAATTGCGATTTTTTAAAAACGCAAAAACAAGTGTACTTTTTTGGGGGAAACTTAACTGTGCAATTACATTTTCTGTTTTCAAATTTCTTAATTTTCACAATAGACCTGAATTTCAAAAACAATTTAGGAAAATGTAATTGCGCAGTTGAATTTGTCTCAAAAAAATTAAGTCAACGTGTTTTTGCGTTTTTCAAATATCTCAATTTTTTACCGATTTCTTCAATGTTTTTGAAAATCTAGGGTGGCCGTGATTGTGCTTCCGATCAATTACGATACGTGTTTCTACCTCAGAAAAAATCGTAGATTCTGATGAGTCCGTTGCGAAAAAGGTAGGTCTACATTTGAAAACACAAAATCGGGGTAAAATTAAGATACTGGGTGGCCCTGAAAAAATTCATCTCGCTCACCAAATTGTAGTACCTATTTTTAATTAGATTAACGCTGGGTTATATCATTCTTTACTACTAGTAGGGTGCTCGCTAGACTTTATCTTTCAACCAAGGGGCACTTACGAGTGAAACTGTATGGAGTATAAATTTTGGTTTCTAATGCCCTCGGTATGCTACTGTTAAATTCGTCCAAGGGTCGTCCTGTGACAAAGGGCACAAATCAAAATTTTCCAACTAACGCCGCCACGTGAAAGTTCATGTGGAGAAGTACCTTTCCTGAAAAATTCATGGTGATGTCTGTGCGGATTGTATTTTTTATTAATTTTGAAAGAAAAATATCTCCATTGAACCATACGGGGCCACGGACCTTTGGAGGCGATTATCTCGGTTCGAGCATCGGCAAAAACGCATCATTTTTAGGGGCATATTTCCTTTCCAACACGATTACTCCAAATCGGGGCGGTTAATCGAAATTAATTATTCTTAATAAAAGATGTGCTATTTTATTTTGTTGACGATCGTCTTTACAGAATATTTTTAGAGCAATCAATAAAGGAGATAATTGTTTAAATCTGAGAGGAAGTAAAGAATTCATGCCATTGTAACGCTCGGATCTCCGCGCCCCCACCACGACTTTCGCTGCGTCCCGCCACTCCGCAACCCCTTGAGACGTCCACATCTACAATCTTAGAGAATATCCTGTATTCCTGAAAATAATGGAAATAAGACTTGGAACTCTTGAAAAGCACTTTTTATTTCATGTAGGTAAGAAAAACAATAATTTTTAATTTGAAAATTCTTCGTCGTCCTTCTCGTTGATCGGGGAACCTCCGTGATCGGGGGTCTTCCCTCATTTGAATTTCCTTCATGTTATTTTTACAGGATCGGTTTTCCCATACCGTGGCATGAAAAAATGCAGGAAACCTTATTTTTATTGCAAATGTAACTCTTGCTTATGCAGTCTTATGCACCGGCTTATTCTTGTATACAAATTTTTAATAAATTACCAGATGATATAAGAAAACTGAGTAACATGTATAGCTTTAAGAAAAGCCTATACGATTATCTGTCAAAAAGCTGTTTTTATACTGTAAAAGACTATATGAACAAATAGTCTAATTTAATTTTACTGTTCCTGTGATCGTGTACGAATTGTTTGTCTATATATGTATATTCATTGACTTGTGCTATATTGTATGTATGTTTGAACAATCTACAGCACTAATAAAAATATTATTATTATTATTATTAAAAATAATTTTTGTACAAATTAGGACAATAATATCTGAAATGGTTTTATGGGACAGCGGGTTATGTTTGAAGAGCTGGCCCAAGACCGTCGCCCACGTCGTTTTTCCCATCTATAACCTTCAGGTGACGGAAAATTAGGTCGAGAATTTAATTAATTCAACCAAATTTTGGTCTGAAAGAATAGAACTCTCAAGCAATGCTGCCTCAAACTGCCTTCGGTTGGAGGCAGTTTTTCTAGCGACTTAGTTAACGCAAGTAGGGCCCGTTAGATCGTTGATACATATAATTACTTCATCGTTGTTGGCTCAACACAAAAGTTTCCATATTTTTGAACGAGTTTTTGAATTTAATGTTGTCCAACTCTTGGTCTAACTTTTCGTCAAATCCTACATCGCCAAGTAATTCACATAAGTTTTTGTAAATTTTCCATCAATTTAGCGTCCCAACACCGCTGAACTAGCTTGTAGCATCAAATTCTGTTAGGGCATGAAATATACATTTTTTGGAAGTTTTGCTTCCGGAATGTTTCTTTACTATTTCCAGTTCTCATCCAAATCTCTGTATATAAATTCTCTGTCGACTCGAGATACTGATACAGACTTGCCAGTTATTCTCGTGCATTTTAAAGAATATCTCCAGAATACTCCAGAGGTTTGAATAAGAACTGGAAATAGTAAAGATACATTCCCGTTCAACCCACAGTCCATCAAATTAATTTGAAAGAAAAACTACTAAGCGGTTTTGGAAAGTTAACTTGCTGGGCTGGAAAATTTACCAATAGGTACTTCCGTGAATTACCTACTTAACAGTCGGTGGTGGGATTTGACGAAACATAAAACCGTTTCAGATACATCTATTATTGTATTAATTTGTCCATAGATTATTTTTAAAGACTGCATAAGCAAGAGTTGCACTTGCATGCAGTTTGAAGCAGCATTGCTTGAGAGTTCTATTCTTTCAGACCAAAATTTGGTTGAATTAATTAAATTCTCGACCTAATTTTCCGTCACCTGAAGGTTATAGATGGGAAAAACGACGTGGGTGACAGTCTTGGGCCAGCTCTTCAAACATAACCCGCCGTCCCATAAAACCATTTCAGATATTATTGTCCTAATTTGTCCAAAAATTATTTTTAAAGACTGCATAAGCAAGAGTTACATTTGCAATAAAAATAAGGTTTACTGCATTTTTTCATGCTACGGTATGGGAAAACCGATCCTGTAAAAATAACATGAAGGAAATTCAAATGAGGGAAGACCCCCGATCACGGAGGTTCCCCGATCAACGAGAAGGACGACGAAGAATTTTCAAATTAAAAATTATTGTTTTTCTTACCTACATGAAATAAAAAGCGCTTTTCAAGAGTTCCAAGTCTTATTTCCATTATTTTCAGGAATACAGGATATTCTCTAAGATTGTAGATGTGGACGTCTCAAGGGGTTGCGGAGTGGCGGGACGCAGCGAAAGTCGTGGTGGGGGCGCGGAGATCCGAGCGTTACAATGGCATGAATTCTTTACTTCCTCTCAGATTTAAACAATTATCTCCTTTATTGATTGCGCTAAAAATATTCTGTAAAGACGATCGTCAACAAAATAAAATAGCACATCTTTTATTAAGAATAATTAATTTCGATTAACCGCCCCGATTTGGAGTAATCGTGTTGGAAAGGAAATATGCCCCTAAAAATGACGCGTTTTTGCCGATGCTCGAACCGAGATAATCGCCTCCAAAGGTCCGTGGCCCCGTATGGTTCAATGGAGATATTTTTCTTTCAAAATTAATAAAAAATACAATCCGCACAGACATCACCATGAATTTTTCAGGAAAGGTACTTCTCCACATGAACTTTCACGTGGCGGCGTTAGTTGGAAAATTTTGATTTGTGCCCTTTGTCACAGGACGACCCTTGGACGAATTTGACAGTAGCATACCGAGGGCATTAGAAACCAAAATTTATACTCCATACATTTTCACTCGCAAGTGCCCCATAATTCCTAAACTAAGCGACTTTTCTCCTCGCGAGCACCCTACTATACCTATAGGTCTTTTTATAACCGCGCTACAATTCCGTCAGGTTTTTAAAAAATACACAAGATATGACAAGGTATACCTAAGGCGAACTTCCAAGTTTAGATTTTATTAAGCATCAAACAGACCTTCGCTTTTTATTTATTATTTTATTAAAGTTTAAAACAAATATTCTACCCTAAAACTTGTAGTACATATTATTATTTAGTACCTACTATCGTTTAGAAACAAAAATTTTATCAAAAATTGAACTCAAACAGACGTCGACAACGAAGAGAAATTAAGAACCAGGACTACAATTTTTAACATGAGCTTCCAACTTCTTCGGTATTCTATTACAAAAAAATTAACTAAATTCCACTGATTTCTTAAGGAAGATTTAAAACAGATAATGCAATGATAAAGATTAATACGGTGATTAATGAATATGTATTCAAAACATTACCTTTAAAGTGTGACCGATAGAGAACTGCTAGTTACTACCACTTTGCGTCACCACCAACTAGGTATTAGAGCCTCCACCACAATAGCCTCATTCAGACCTAATCTGTAAGAAGTGTATCTTTCAGATAACAAACAATTATACAGTTTCATTTACTTAGCAATAATTGTTAAAAATCAATATCTTCTTTATTTCCTGAAGAACTTGCATAATATGTATTTCGAGTGCTAGCGCAGTACCTGGGTGTATGAAACAATTTTTGTAAACGGAGACTTAGCACAAGCTTGATGAGAGTGATTGCAGGGAAACGGTGTTTCGATGTTGAGTAAATAGTGTTTTCGATTTTTTCATCTAGAAAATCGTATTATCTCAACACGTATATTTAATTATTATGATGTAAGCCTTTATAATGATCTATATACAAAAGGTAAGCTTTAAAACTGGGTTACGTCTCGGAACCATCGATTTAACGCAAACACAAATCAATATTTGCTCACTAGAATTGAATGATTTTTTTTTGACCCACATTTTCAGTCCATTCCGATCACAAGGAAGTACATTGAACTATCGTTATCACTAATAATTCGCTCATGGTCCTTTGACAATCCCTTATGTTGGGCAATATTGACATGACTATTTTTTATCTGATATTTGTTCAACACTGGATTTTTTGGGGGTCCCTTTCTTGCGAATTCGTAAACGAATTATGTAGGTATTAATTAAAATGTCGAAATTACCTTTCGTTTTTCGTTTACCTTCTCCAGTATACTGTACAAAGAATTCATATTCTCCAAGTAGCTTAAATGACGACTCCGGAAACTATTTCCTTCAAAGGCAGAAGTCATTAAAATTTTAGATACTCGCAAACAATCCGACTCGTACTTTATGTCAAATTCATATCTCTACATCTGCGCTCCGTTTCGCGTTTTCATCTAAAGTCATTTTCTCTTTTTTTTGCACCGGAGTTATTACCGCTCCTTTTGTTTTTTATTTGCACTTGCAGCGGGAGATCCAAGTTATTATGATAAAAATATGTATATACTATCCTAATTTCAATCTTCATAATCCTTCACTTTCAATAAATATTTCCCCTTTTTCTGTCGCTATGTACTATGTGAGAACAAAACTCATGAACATATTTGGCTTTGGAGAAACTAAGACATGAAAGTGCACACACGAATGCAAGAGTTTGAACTGTAGAAAATACATCCTGTATTGAACTTGCAAATATAACGATTACAAAACTATGCCAGAACTTCATTTTTATCAACATTTTAGAAAAGCATTGTAATTGTAGGCCTATTAATAGAAGGAACTATCCATACCTCTACCCATGGCAACACTTAAGGTAGGTAGGTAATTAATAATTATAGCTTAGATCATTGGTCACGGAATGTGGAAATGTGATTTATTCGGCCTATACAGTAAATAAGTGTATACACACGAACAAGGTCTACTATAAAAATTTGGCGGCTAATGAATTTATTTTATAGCAATCATCCCAAAAATCCATTCTGTCCTTTTCTGGCAGGGTGTCGAAAAGTTTCATCTTAACATTCAAGTCTAAGCAATGCATATTTTCTATCGTGGCAGGTTTCCATTTTGCAGTCGAAGGATCTGGAGTAGGGTCGCCATCGCGAGCAAAATTTGTCCAAAGTTTTACAATTTTTTCTACAGACCGATATTCTATAGACCACTTCTGAAGTCGAGGGGTTGCAAAAGTTTTAAATAAATACCCAATATCATCTCCATGCGCGCATCCTGCAACCAGCTTTCTTTAGTTCTCTTCAAAGACAATCAATTTTGTCACAACCTGGTTCCTTGGGGTCCGATAAGGTCTTTAGAAACTGCAAGGAGGTCTCTAACGAAAAGCGATAGAAATATACGGGTGATTTCAGAAAATTTACATATTTACGGACAGTTGCGCAAATTCCGTATAAAAATAAGGTATCAGTAACCATCTGAAAATAATTATTAAGGCATATTATTAATATTTAAAATTGCTACACACTTGATAGAAACCTTCCAGGGTAAATTCTGAATTTTTGAAGTAGAAATTTTTAATTTTATCAGCCAGGATTTTTGTATTCGTTTCAGTGATGTTGCCAAGAAAGAAAGGTATATTGTTTCTTAAGTCCTCCACCATATGCTCGTACCGTTGCCGCTTATAGGATTTAACCACCATTCCTTCATCTTTCGTGTATCCAATCATAAGCGGTATGGCCATACATTTTTTTGATATAAGAATATCTAGTGGTTCTTCGGTCATAAATGCGTCTTCGCCATATTTCTCTAAAACCAAGCCCCAAGGACTAACTTTGTTGGGATCTAAAAACTAATTTTGTAGTGCGCAAATTGATTCTTGAATAACTTTACGTAAGCAATTTTATCCTGTACTTCCAACAGCTTAGTAATAGACATTTCTCGAAGTGTTTTTAATAGTTCAGCCTCGCTGCACTGCAAATTCAGAATTTCGCGCAAATCCTCAATGAAATTTCTACCTCTGGATCCAGGATTAAGGGCACATCCGCTTTGAGCTATGGCTTTATGAAATAATCCTTTAGATTGAGGTGAGAGCATTAGAAGGTGCACCGCCATCCCTCCGGCGCTTTCACCAAATACAGTTATATTGTTTTGGTCACCTCCAAATTTATCTATATTCTTTTTCACCCATTTCAAAGCCATAACCATGTCCTTAAATCCAGCGTTTCCGGGAACTGTTAACGAGGGATCTTCAAAACTAATGAATCCTAGAATGCCAAGCCGATAGTTAATCGCCACCAAGACGATATTTTGTGTCAATAAGAATTCGGGACCATATATATTAGGACTATTTGAACCGCAGATGAATCCACCCCCATGTATCCATACCATAACAGGTAGTTTCGCGTTAGTGTATGACTAAAAGCAAGATTTAATGGAAATAGTTTTGAATTGATGTAGATACCTTTGGAGTATAAACATTTAAAACGAGACAATCTTCGGTGCCTATATATTCTTTAGTAAAAAGATCTTTAGCAGGACATGCATTATTTACATCGCGGCTAGCATTGAATGTTCCAGTCCATGGAACTGGCTCCTCGGGGGCCTTAAAAGATGTTAAAATTCGTAAGATCTTTTTACATTGCTCTGACCTTGAAACGTAGATGTCCAATGGGTGGTCGGGCATAGGGGATTCCCGAAAAACTGTAATACATGTTTTCTTGTAAATTCTTTCGCATTGAGCCACGCAAGCTGCCCTGCTCTAGCACCAATATTGGTTCGTCCTCATTCATAATGAAAAATATTTTCTAGCCCAAGGTTTAGATAAGGGCTAAATATGCTAATCCTTTGTATGTAGGTGGTAGGTATTTTATGTAAACTCTAAAATAAATGGAATAAATAGATACTTGCCTACCATAACGCGGCGTCTTAGGTACATGGGCGGCGAGTGCTGCCGTCTCATTGTGAATATTTAGTCTAAATTTGTGTCTAATATGGGCGCCGAGTCGTTTAACTATAATAATTTTTGCACGTTAAGTATTAGGTATAACGATTATTAATAGACAACAACGCAGCAAAAATAAAATGTGATGATAAGAACAGAGCAAACAATCCTCCTCCTCCATGTATTGGTTGTAAAAGAGTTAGTAGGCAACCAAACATTGTCGTTCTCTGCTAAGCGTGGTGCGACGTTGGGAGAGTGATGGGATTCTCTTCCCGCCAAAATATACAGGTTGTCCCGAAATTAGTGGTCAAAACTTTGCCAGTAGATTCTTCTATGAAAAATATGATAAAAAGTCCCTTTGAACGTATGTCGAAAAATAAGTCCTAAGGCCCCTTAGAGGGCCACTTTGAGAGTGTTTTTCTCTAAATATCTTCAAAACGGTTAAAGATAGCAACGTGAAATTTGGTATCTTTATTAAGTCTTTGATGCTGAATTTACTACTGTGGAGAAAATTTTAAAATTTTGGCCATAAGCGTCTCGTACAGGAGGGGCTGAGGACTAAATCTGAAAATTTGAGATTTTTTAAGCAAAAGCTGATTTTACAATAAATTGTCACTCAAATTATCTGTCGTCCAAAATTTTTTGCCTCCAACTGTACCTACCTGCCTAACCTACATAAACTAAAGACGTGAGTTCAAAAAATTGAAAAATTTTCAAAATTGGTTTATTTCAAGTACAGGCTCCACACAATGCACAGGCAGACTAAAGCGTGATTTATAGATCGACGTCCTTTCTACGCAACGCAAACGTTCTGTCCGTTTACGTTCGATTGCCAAGTGAAGTGAGTGACAGACCCGACAACGCTGAACTATAAAAGGCGTTCTTTTGACCAATCAAATTGTTGAGATTAAGAGAGGCTCCAGTCAGATAAATGTGTAAATAGAAATTGTAAAGCGGTTTAAACGTGACAAGGCAAATGAGGGGTTTATGCTTAGCGTCCTCGAAAGCGTCAGCGTTGCGTAGACTCTATAAATTGGGCTTAATATTCTACAAATTTCCACCTGGACTATTGGCGAACAGGGCCTTCCAGAAGGCAATTCTTTTAGGTTCAGGATTTACATCCATCGCTAGATTGTCGCCAATCTGCAGAAAGTTAATTGCGTCTTTTTGAACAGGCTTCCAAATTACATTCAACAAAGGGTCATTGGCATCAGGTGTAGGATTTCCATATTTGGCAAAATTTGTCCACAACTTTACAAATCTCCTCCAAGCCACATCTTCGGCACTACCTGGAGTTATTTGGGGTGTGACAAAATTTTTAAATAAGTGTCCGAGTTCATCACAGTGAGATGCGCCTATAATAATAATGTCTTGTAAAAATTCATTTTCATTATTTAATTATTTAGGGGTTACCTGGTCCTTGAACACCTGCCAATTTTTTAAAGTAATTCAGCGAAGTTTCAATGGACACTCTGTAGAAATATATGGGAAATTTGGACAATAACTTATGTTTTTCTACTGTTCTATAAATTCCTTCCAAAAACGCTATGTCTGTGTCCACCTAAAATTAATACATAATAATTACATACATCACAAGTGTTTACTTACTATAATTCGCGTCGAATTATTTTCAGGTGTTGGTTCTTCGTTTCCATAATAGAAAGTTTTTATTTTTTGTGCCACCTCACGCTTCTCTTTGCTGCCTGCCTTGTATCCAAGCGTCCAAGGTACATTTTTTTCGAAGGATTTTAAGTCCACCTCTGCCAAAAATTTTCCAAAATGACCCTTGCTAGAGATCTTAGTAAGGAAATCAAAGCAGATTCCTTCGGCGTCTGTAAATCCAGTCATTAACGGAACCTGATTGATTTTTCCAGACAGTAGAATTTTGTTTGGACTTTCGGGCAAGAAACTGTCGCTAGATGCATTTGCTTCCACTACTGGTGCAAAAATTCTTTCCTTATCAAATGTTATTATTAGCTAGAACTCTCGAATTAAAAGAATAGAAACATTTTATTATACTTGCATCTGGAATTTTTTCTTGTATTTCTAAAATTTGTTCCGCTGGTTGTTCTAACAAATATTGCAGAAGCTCTTTTTCGGTGACGTTTGTCAAGCCAGCTGCTTCGGCAATTTTTTCACTGGATTGAATTCCCAGTGCCCACGGATTGAATACAGAGCCACTTTGAGCTATAGCTTTGTGGAAGAGCCCTCGGGCCAAGGGAGAAAGTTGTAAGTATTGTACGGAAGCTCCGCCAGCGCTTTGCCCAAATATGGTAACATTTTCGGGATCACCTCCAAATTTCTCAATATTGTTTTTTACCCATTTTAAAGCCATCACCATGTCCTTCATGCCTGCATTGCCTGGAATGTCTAATGAGGCGTCCTTTAGGCTAAGAAATCCCAACAACCCTAATCTATAGTTAATGGTGACGACTACTACGTCTTCCGTAAGCAGAAAGTCCGGACTGAATTCATTGGTAGTGCTCGAGCCCCAAATAAAGCCACCACCATGAATCCAGAAAAGCACTGGTAGACGACTTTTGAAATCTACAAATAATAATAATAGTAATAATGGCACGTTTTGATTTAGTTCCACCTAAGTGTTTTGTATAAACATTTAAAATTAAGCAATTTTCACTTCCAGTTATTCTTATGTCAGGGTGAAGCATGTCTCTACCGATGCTAGCACTTCCTTCTTTAGTGGCGTCAAAAATTCCAGACCATTTTTCAGGTGGTTGTGGTGCCTGAATTAAGTTACAAGATAATAATAATAACAATAATGGCCTACTTCAACTGGATCTACCTTAAAACGTAATTCGCCAATGGGCTTCTTCGCATATGGGATGCCTTGAAAACTGTAATATTGCTCCCCAAGGAAACTGGAAGCAACCGAACCACGCAATTTACCTTGCCAAATTTCTACTTCCGGTAGAGCGCCCATTTTAATATTTTAGAGAAAGAGGTTTTAGAAACAACAGTTGATGGTCGTCGGCTCACATAAAGTGAGCAAAAGTTGTTTGTCACGAATTTAGTTATCTCGTAATATTTGACCTTCTTCATTCGATGATAAGCATAGGTATCATTAAGATACAAAGTGGTTCTATCAACTAAAGCCCCTCTTAAGATAATTATCAAAACTAAATAAAACAAATCCTAAATATAAACTGAGTAAGAATAAATTACCTCAATAGATTGTATGAATAATTAATAGGTGCTGTTGATATAAAATCACATTTGATTACAACTAAACGTTACAAAATAATAAGAAATCTCCGAGTAAATCTCCTAAAGCAGGATAGACATACAACACTGTTCCTGGTATGCAAGGATACTCCTTATGGAACAGAACCTGCTAGCAACAACAATATCGTTATGATGCGAACAATCTCATACAGAATATCAACCTTAAAAAGTTTCAAAGAAATGTGCTAAGTACAAGTTTAGACACTTTAAGGAAAAAATAATCTACAAGCATAAGTTGTAATACCTTTTGAAAGACCATAGCTCCTTTAGGAAGCATTTTTCGACCTATACCCATAAGAACTTTTCTTTCCAGAATGAAGTGAAGAACCGTACCAGGAACTTGTTTACGATATTTTGATGTCTTCTGTCACAAATTTTGGAGCCCTGAACCAATAAAAAGCCATTTTCTTCGGAAAGGGAGTATTGTATCGATGTCGACAAGAGTACCATATTTACTTAAAAGACCTCAGATTTTTAGATTCTGGAATCAAATTTGAGAAAAAGCTACTTACAAAAATGTTTGAGTAGATTTAGTCCTAGGCCCCTCTTGTACGAGACGCTTATGATCAAAATTTTAAAATTTTCTCCACAGTAGTAAGTTCAGCATTAAAGACTTAGTAAAGATACCAAATTTCACGTTGCTATCTTTAACCGTTTTGAAGATATTTAGAAAAAAACACTTTCAAAGTGGCCCCTTTGAGGGGCCTTAGCTTCCTTAGGATTTATTTTTCAACATATGTTCATCGGGACTTTTTTTCATATTTTTCATAGAAGAATCTACTGGCAAAGTTTTGACCACTAATTTCGGGACACCCTGTATAGTTTTTGGCACGTCGCCGTCGCTCGACAAACTATGGTTAAAACTACAGTGTTTTTTTCAAATTTGCATCCCCAAGTTATTTCGCGCCAAATAAAAACAACTTGGAGATGCAAATTTGAAAAACCACTGTACTTTTAACCATAATTTGTTCAGCGTCGTGCTACTAGAGTAGTCCTGCGGGGATTAAAGCATTTGTGAGCTGATAATGATAGTCCTCCCCAAATTTAAATTAGAAGCAAAAAACTATATGTATTGGCGAGAACAACCGGATCCCTCCTCTTAAGAAAAATAATGGGCCACTATAAAAAAGAAGTGATTTTCTACGTCTCAAGAAATTTTTTTTTTAGATACAGCTGGGGACAAAAAAATTTGCACGACATTTTTGTCAATTTAAAAATTTTTGATGTAACCAAGCATTAAAATCACTATGACTGACGGTTTTTGGTAATTTTACGCTAGCCTCAATTGATGACTTTAATAATTCCGCTGCATGAAGGGATTCAGTCTACGCAGTAGGTAAAACAGTCTGGCTGTATAATCGGCTCTGTCAGTTTTGAGATTGCTGTGACACAAGAATGACAAATAACGACTTATAAAATAAATAATTTGTCATAAAATGCCCTAAGATGAAAGCGCCCAAGAGCACCATTTCTAGTGCAATAAACACCAAAATTGGCAACCCTTAGACCGACGTCCGTTATTTTCATTTAATCACGTTGATTCGAGTAAGCATTCATAGATGTCCTTCTTTTATTAAAATCATCAAGAGCGAGGTCAGCATTCCCTAAAACTGATTTTACCATAAATTCTCATTCAAATTATCTGTCGTCCAAAATGTTTTGTCCCCAACTGTACCTACCTGCCTTACCTACATAAACTAAAAACGGGAGTTCAAAAAATTGAAAAATCTTCAAAATTGAGTTTATTTCAAGTACAGGCTCCACACAATGCACATCAGGCAGACCAAAAAGTGATTTATAGATCGACGTCCTTTCTACGCAACGCTGACGTTCTGCCCGTTTACGTTCGATTTGCCAAGTAAGGTGAGTGACAGACCCGACAACGCTGAACTATAAAATGCGACCAATCAAATTGTTGAGATTAAGAGAGGCTTCAGTCAGATAAATGTGTAAATAGAAATTGGAAAGCGCTTTAAACGTGACAAGGCAAATGAGGGGTTCATGCTTAGCGTCCTCGAAAGCGTCAGCGCTGCGTAGACTATAAATCGGGCTTAATATTCTACAAATTTCCACCTGGACTATTGGCGAACAGAGCCTTCCAGAAGGCAATTCTTTTAGGTTCAGGATTTACATCCATCGCTAGATTGTCGCCAATTTGCAGAAAGTTAATTGCGTCTTTTTGAACAGGCTTCCAAATTACATTCAACAAAGGGTCATTGGCATCAGGTGTAGGATTTCCATATTTGGCAAAATTAGTCCACAACTTTACAAATCTCCTCCAAGCCACATCTTCGGCACTACCTGGAATTATTTGGGGTGTGGCAAAATTTTTAAATAAGTGTCCGAGTTCATCACAGTGAGATGCGCCTATAACAATAATGTCTTGTAAAAATACCTTTTCGTTATTTAATTATTAGGGGGTTACCTGGTTCTTGAACACCTGCCAATTTTTTAAAGTAATTCAGCGACGTTTCGATGGATACTCTGTAGAAATATATGGGAAATTTGGACAATAACGTATGTTTTTCTACTGTTCTATAAATTCCTTCCAAAAACGCTATGTCTGTGTCCACCTAAAATTAATACATAATAATTACATACATTATTATGAGTGTTTACTTACTATAATTCGCGTGAGATTATTTTCAGGTGTTGGTTCTTCGTTTCCATAATAGAAAGTTTTAATTTTTTGTGCCACCTCACTCTTCTCTTTGCTGCCTGCCTTGTATCCAAGCGTCCAAGGCACATTTCTTTCGAAGGATCCCAAGTCCACCTCTGCCAAAAATTTTCCAAAATAACTCTTGCTAGAGATCTTCATGAGGAAATCAAAGCAGATTCCTTCGGCGTCTGTAAATCCAGTCATTAACGGAACCTGATTGATTTTTCCAGAGAGTAGAATTTTGTTTGGACTTTCGGGCAAGAAACTGTCGCTAGATGCGTTTGCTTCCACTACTGGTGCAAAAATTCTTTCCTTATCCATCATTAGCTAGAACTCTCCAATTAAAAAAATAGAAACATTTTATTATACTTGCATCTGGAATCTTTTCTTGTATTTCTAAAATTCGTTCCGCTGGTTGTTCCAACAAATATTGCAGGAGCTCTTTTTCGGTGACGTTTGTCAAGCCAGCCGCTTCGGCAATTTTTTCACTGGATTGAATTCCCCGTGCCCACGGATTGAATACAGAGCCACTTTGAGCTATAGCTTTGTGGAAGAGCCCTCGGGCCAAGGGAGAAAGTTGTAAGTATTGTACGGAAGCTCCGCCAGCGCTTTGCCCAAATATGGTAACGTTTTCGGGATCACCTCCAAACTTCTCAATATTGTTTTTTACCCATTTTAAAGCCATCACCATGTCCTTCATACCTGCATTGCCTGGTATGTCTAATGAGGCGTCCTTTAGGCTAAGAAAGCCTAACAACCCTAGTCTATAGTTAATGGAGACGACCACTACGTTTTCCGTGAGCAAAAATTCCGGACTGTATTCATTGGTGGTGCTCGAGCCCCAAACAAAACCACCACCATGAATCCAGAAAAGCACTGGTAGACGACTTTTGGAATCTACAAATAATAATAATAGTAATAATGGCGCTTTTTGATTTAGTTCCACCTAAGTGTTTTGTATAAACATTTAAAATTAAGCAATTTTCACTTCCAGTTGTTCTTATGTCAGGGTGAAGCATGTCTCTACCGATGCTAGCACTTCCTTCTTTAGTGGCGTCAAAAATTCCAGACCATTTTTCAGGTGGTTGTGGTGCCTGAATTAAGTTACAAGATAATAATAATAACAGTAATAGTCTACTTCAACTGGATTTACCTTAAAACGTAATTCGCCAATAGGCTTTTTGGCATATGGGATGCCTTGAAAACTGTAATATGGCTCCCCAAGGAAATTGGAAGCAACCGAACCACGCAATTTACCTTGCCAAATTTCTACTTCCGGTAGAGCGCCCATTTTAATATTTTAGAGAAAGAGGTTTTAGAAACAACAGTCGATGGTCGTCGGCTCACACAAAGTGAGCAAAAGTTGTTTGTCATGAAATTAGTTATCTCGTAATATTTGACCTTCTTCATTCGATGATAAGCATCGGTATCATTAATATACACAGTGGTTCTATCAACTAAAGCCCCTCATAAGATACTTATTATAAAAACGAAATAAAACATAATCCTAAACATAACTGAGTAAGAATAAAGTACCTCAATAGATTGTAAGGATAATTAATAGGTGTTGTTGATATGAAGTGACATTTCATTACATCTTATAAATGTTACAAAATAATAAGAAATGTCCGAGTAAATCTCCTGAAGCAGGAGAGGTATACAACATTGTTGTTGCTATGGCAGGATACCCCTTATTGGAAAAAAAGTTTAAAAGAAATGTACTAGGTACAAGTTTAGACACTTTAAGAAAAAAATAATCTACATTCATAAGTTGTAATACCTGAGCAACCTATACCTACCTACTTTAATGAATAATTAGAGATAGTTGGAAGCTAATAAACAAATGCAAAAACACTAAAAATCGCACAATGGAAATGTGATTGTTTTCTTCGAATTTTCTTCGGATTCGGACATTTAACTAATCCTTCAGAAAAACAAAAATGTCTTCAAAAATAGCAAAAACATTTTTTATCTAGCATTATTAGCAATTATTAGACCCGCGCTCAAAGAGGTAAGGTATATGCAAGGTAATATCTAAGTTATGTATAGTTAGAGAAAACTTCCCATTATCTTAACACATGTTTTGCTCGAAATACAGGATCTAGAACACTGTCGAACCAACTGAGACTATTGAGAAAAATATAGCTCTGTGCGTAAGCACCCATAGGGTATAATACAAAACAAGATTGAAGGGAGATGTAAGTTATAGCGTATTCGAATCATTACATGTTTGTATAACGAACAAGTAAATCGTCGCGGTGCAATGGGCTAATGAGCATTTTGAAAGTACGGCATAAAAGGCTTCGCACAGATAGGTAATCATACACTTTACAGTTTACAAGCAGGATTTATTTTAAGAATGTCATCCCAGAAAGCCATCCTTTCCGCATCTGGATTAATTCCAGGAACTAGCTCCTTTCCAATGTCGACAAAATGAAGATCTCTTCCATCTACAGGTTTCCATTTTATTTTTATTAACGGATCAGCCCACTTGGATGTGGGATGGCCACTTTTGGCAAAATTGGTCCAAAGCCTAACAAATCTACGAACTGCTATGTCTTCTTCACTTCCCGGTTGAAACTGGGGAGTTGCTGAACTGCGAAAAATGTAGCTCAAATCATCAGAATGTGCAACTCCAGAATGGCAAATTTTCAGTTTTTTTTTCGTTAAATTGAGTTCAGTTTCCACTGAAATTCTTGCTAAGTAAATAGGAGTATGTGGTGATGCTTCGCGATGAAGCTTTGCTGTTTGAATTAAACCTCGCACGAAGAAATTATCGCCTTCCAACTTAAAGCATACATTATTTTTCAAGTGCCATCAAAACAAAATACTTACCAAGTAAAAAGTGTCCTTGTTGGCATTACTTGGTTCCTCGTTCTTGTAGTAAAACTCTTTAATCTTTTTGGCAACTAATTTAGACTTATCGGAACCTCTTTCAAGGTTTAAAGTAAATGGTACAGCTAATTCAAAATCCGGTACTGGCGTAAAAGATTTACCCTTTTGTAAAATTTCAGAAAACATTCCCTCTCCAGTAGTATATGTTATCATCATAGGCACCTTGTTGTATCTTCCTGATTTGATAATATCAGCAGGATAGTCAGATAGAAAGGCTTCGTTCGAATACCTTTCAATAACAGGACCATGATATGGTTGTTCCCCAGCTACTAAAACCTGTGAGCATAGATCACGAAATTCGGATAGGCCACTAATGAACAACTTACATTCGGAATTTTTGCTACGGCTTCATAAAGCTTGTCTAAGGGCATGTATTGGATCACTTTTAAAAGTTTTCTTTCATCAGTAGTGTTTAAAGCTAAAACTTTAGCGAGTTCATAAGAATACCTTCGGCTTGATGTCCACGAGTTTAAAGCACAGCCACTTTGCAAAATAGCTTTGTGGAATAGTCCTTTAGCCCTAGATGACAAGATAAGATAATGAACAGCTGCCCCACCGGCACTTTCCCCAAAAATTGTTACGTTGGAAGGATTCCCCGCAAAACTGATTATGTTTGCTTGAACCCACTGTAAAGCCATAATCATGTCTTTCAACCCAGCATTACCTGGCACTTTTAAATCAGGATCTTCTAAACTCAGGAACCCCAGTATGCTGGTGCGATAATTAATGGTCACCAAAACAATATCTTCAATCATTAAGAATTCTGGACCAAAAGTGTCGGGGCTAGCCGAACCAGAAACAAAGGCTCCTCCATGAATCCATACCATGACAGGTTTAAGAGGCACATTGTCTTTGGATAACTAAAAAATTATGTTTTTTCTGCTTATACCTACAAGTGCCTTACATCTGGGGTAAACACATTTAAAAATAAACAGTCTTCTCCTCCAACAATTTTTTTACCCGATCTAAGAGGTTTACTGAAGCAGGCCTGACCTTCCACCGTTGCGTCCCTAACCCCAACCCATGACTCAGCAGGCTGAGGTGACTGAAAAACGAAAATGTATTTAGAATGAGCGATAAGCGTGTCAAAAACAAATAATAATAAAATGATACTTGACAATCATCGTTCAAAGTTAAGTTATAGATAGGACAAAAAGAGATCAAAACGATTCCTAGAAACACAGAAATTTTACGTACCTTGAACCGAAGTTGACCCAAGGGTGGCTTTGCATACGGTATCCCAAGAAACATATAGAAAGCCTTCCCATTTAAGTCTGTCCCGATTTTACCTTCCAATTTGCCACTGAGCACTGTCGCAATTACATTCTTCTTCATTGCGTCAAACGTAAGTAGATACAAAAGTGCAGACAGATAAATACTGAATAAATAATGTTATAATGTTGATTTGACTGAAATTTATTCCAAACCCAACCTTGATTCCTGATATGAAAATACTATTTATTTTTATGTCGGAGACTTACAATTTGATGAAATTTATCAGCGTAGTCAAGTGTAGTATAGATATACTTAATCCTGACTTTTGGTGGGGGTGGACACAGAATAATTTTTGATTGAAATTTTGCAATTGTTTCTAAATCTTATTAAAAGCATTCAATCGTCAAAATTAATTTGTAAATATAACAATAGGAACAGTCTCTCATTTGTTTGGCAATCTTTACCATAGGTACCTACTCAGTTCAGTTTGTGACTGGCAATACAGTAAGAATGACCAGGTAGGTAGCTGATGCTATGTGGTTCACTTTTATTCTTATTAGTCAGTAGGCCATGAAACATTTTTTCTGTAGGGGCTCATACCTGCAAATATAAGTATATGCATCAACGAGGAGCCTCATTCGATAATCTTTCTGTAATAGAAATAGTTTGCCGAAATAAAGTCATTTCGGAAGAGTTAATTTTTTTCAGCATTTTTTTTTTAGGGGATTGAAAAAGAAAAGAATAATAAATGCAAGTACGTAACCATCAGTGACTGAAAAAACTTTAACTTTCCTTCAATTTCTCCACGGCATTGCTTGAAGGCAAAGCTTGAGTACCTAATCATTTTTTCACCTCACCAATCCTTTATTATTCTTAGCTCTATCTAATCTGCTCACCTTATCAAAATCAAATCAATGTCACTAAGTAACAAAAAACTTTATAACAATCTGGATACGGAACACACCAAATGCTGCCTTGATACGTTAAGTAGTTTTTAAGTTCTCGTATTTTCGTGTTTCTGCATGTTAGGGGTTGTATAGCGCCTTTAAGGGTGGTTTTTCTCAAAATATGAATGACACGTTTTTCGATCTTTTCAGTTTTCCTAGTGAATGGTTAGTTTAGAACTTTTGCAATTGTGACGAGGAATAAGGCCACATAGGCAAATTAGCAATATAAAAAATGCGGTGTCTTTCAGACGGTCCCTGTATTCAGGGTGTCTCAGATCGCTCGCACCACCTTCTAATGAAGTATAAAGTATTAAAGTCTGAATCGATTCGTGTTTTTGAAAATTTTCAGAGTCCAACAGCTTTCGAGTTATAAGGATTTAAGAGGACCAATCAGATTTCAGCTTTGAAAGTTTCAGCCAAATCGGTCTGGTAGTTTTGCCTGTGGCGTGTTTACAAACGTGCGTACGTACACACACACAGAGACACATTTTTAAAACAACTTTTTTGGGTTCCTGAGACCTCAAAACGTGAAGATCTAATGTTATCTGAAAGTCCAAAATTTTAGTGATTGCCGTAACCTTCCTTTTCTTTAAGTTGTAAAGTGAAGTGGGGAGGTTAAAATATTGATCTCTGATTAAATATTAACAGCTTCTTGAATCTTCAATTTTCATTATCTTATCATGTCCATTGTATTTTCGAAAATTGTTCTTTGATTCGTTTTTTTTCAGATTTGTGTACAAAATTCCAACAGATGACGTTTTCCAAGATTATTTGTGATTTTGCAAAGTCAAAGTTCGTTAGCAAACAACAAATGATAGGTACCTACCTACTTCCTTTAATTAGTGTTTGATACTCACTAAAAGAGATTTGAATAGACTTCTGTCTCTGAAGCAATCCCTGAGCTTTATAATTACAAAGGTAAGCTTTTATTACCTACATTCTTACTTGTAATTCTGAAGTGATCGTCAATCCACATATAAGTTTGAGTAGACGGGGGTGCAAATCACATGTTGGAAATCTGAATAAACAAAGGTTTTATTATTATAAGAAATAGAATTATAAAATAAAAAAAAAATTTTGGTCTCGTATTTTTAATGTTTCAGATAAGTAATATGAGCGAAATAATTGTCGAGACCAAACAAGGGCTGCTAAAGGGTAAAACAGGGATCGATTATCAAGGCAACAACTATTTTAGTTTCTTAGGCGTACCATACGCCAAGCCTCCTTTAGGAAAACTACGATTCAAAGTAAGTGTCCTTAAGGTTTAAGGTATTACATTTACAATTTAAATTTCATGGATTATATAAAGGCTCCTCAACCTCTTGAACCTTGGAAAGGAATCCGTGATGCTACCGTGGAAGGAGAAGAATGTTATTCCAGGCACATATTTTTCAGGCATTTCGTAGGTTCGGAAGACTGCTTACATTTGAATATCTTTACACCTGAAGTATGTAGCTAGACTGAACAGATTTATCGTAATCTTAGTGTCCTTGCAGCTGCCATCAAAAGATTACAAACCTCTAAAACCCGTCATGGTTTTCTTTTTCAATGGAGCGTTTATCACGGGCTCCAACAAAACCGAACTATATGGCCCAGAGTTTCTTCTTACTGAGAAAGTTGTATTGGTAATGGTGAATTATAGGATAGGCGTTTTAGGTTCGTTTTTTTTTGTTAGTTACAGTCAGTTAATATAAAGAATCTTTATTTCGTGTTTTTGCATAGGCTTTCTAAGTCTGGATGATCCTTCTTTGGACGTTCCTGGCAATGCTGGCCTGAAAGACGCAGTCATGTCTTTGAAATGGGTCAAAGATAACATAAGAAACTTTGGTGGAGATCCTGATAATATATTGGCATTCGGCGACAGTGCCGGAGCTGCAATTGTTCATTTGCTCATGCTTTCTCCATTATGCAAAGGTACAGTTAGAAAATACCTTATTCTGCCCTGAAATCTTAAAACAAACAGTTATCATAACTTTTATTTTTAATGATCTAGAATTATTTTGAAGGTGATAGATTATGCCGTAATGGTAAAAAAGTGCTCCTACATCCCTTGCGCAGTTATAAACCTCGCCTTCGGCTCGGTTTATAAACTTTGCCTACGGTCTGCACGAGAGCACTTTGTTACTTTGGCTTGAAATGCACTATTTCTAGTGAAGGAAGGAAAATGTTGTATGCACCACAGCGTGAAAGTAGTTATCCGTGTCTTAAGAAATTACCTACCAGTTTCGGCTACGCCTCGACTGACCTTATTTTCTTTCGACCCGGAAAACATTTACTTTCACGGTTAGGTATATAAACTATTATTTCATGCTGTATCGGTATTAGGTATAAGAAAATCGCCTATAAATTAGTCTGATTATGTTTTTAGGATTATTCCACAAGGCCATTTTACAAAGTGGTTGTGCATTGAACTTTTGGGTATACGGACGAAAAATAGCTAAAGAGATGGCCACCAATCTAAACTGTAAATCTAACAACGAAGAAGAAATTTTACACAAATTGCAGTCCACTCCAGTTGAAGCGCTCTTAAGGGCCCAGGATAAACTTGAACATGTGGGTATAAAACGCATTTAAAAAAGCACGCGTCAAATATCGACTATCTGACAAAAGAACTCTTGAGTCAAGTCTAGCCACTCTTACCTAATAGGTCTTAAAAAATTTTTAAGAAATATAGTTTCAAATAAAAGCAAAAAGGTACCTTTACCTACATTAATCTTTCTACTGTTCATAGGATTTCTCCCCATTCAAACGGCGTCCAATAGCTCCCGTAGTGGAAAAACCTTCTAAAGAAGCCTTCATCACTCAGGACCCAGAACAAATAATTTTATCCGGAAATTACAACAAAATTCCTTTCATGGTTGGATTTGCTTCTAGAGATGGCATGTTAATGGAGATTACGGAAGCCAAGAGTAAAGACAAATACAGAAATAACGATTTTGAATTTGTAATTCCTCATACTTATGGAATAAAACAGGGTAGTGAGGTTTCCAAAAATCTTGCCGGTCAGGTGCAAAAATTTTATTTTAATAATGGAAAAATGGAGGAGGAGACGACTGACTTAGTCTATAGGGTGACTCTTTAAAATATACTGTAGACCCTGCAGATGATTGCAACATTTTAGATGATTACAGACGCATATTTCTTGGAGGGCATACATAGATCTGTACAGTTACATTTGACAAACATGGAACATCCAATATATTATTTTCGATTTTCGTCCGATACACAACTGAATATTTTTAAAGTTTTGGGGCAGATGAAACGCGCAGGTAAAATGTTTTTTCTACAATCGCAACAGAAATTTAGCTTTTGTGTTCCCCAACAAAGTATTCACAAATTCAATAATGACTTGGTGAATGGTTTTCTATGGCAACGAGTCAACAATATTGATTCTGCTTCCGTAGAATAGCGAAAAATAAGTCGATTTATTTTATTGAAACGCGATTGACGAAAAAAATTCCGTGTGTACACGCCCACAAAGTGCCCTGCCGATCTCAAGAGATTGTCGCACTCCGCTATGGTATCGTCAATTATTCGAAACGGATTGTTCGAAAGGACTAATGTACACCCCATTTGAGTTGATATGTGTGAAAATGAATGAAATTGGTAAAATTTTGCTTTTCAACTTTTGTTTAGGTCTATACCAGGCAAAGTTTTTTTTTAGTTAACTGTATTTCTCAAATTCTGTTCGCTCATCTGCACACGGTCAATTGTTCGAACCATCGGTTTTAGAACAATTGACCGAAGCTCCTCCGCTACGCGTCACGTAGCAACTTTCTCTTATCGGTCGGCAACATATCACTTTGCGGGCTTTTGTTACACTATACTATTTATATAGGGCACCCATTTTTATAAAAAATTGAAATTTTTCTAGGAGCTTGCCATGGAGATATTTTGGGATATCTTTTTAAGTCTTCAATGGCACCCCATATTACACCTGGAAGTTTTGAAGAAGTTCAAATGCGAAAACTTATTAAATTTTGGTCAAACTTTGCTTATTTTGGTAACCCTAATGGTAAATCACCACGGGACGGGTCTTTGTATTGGGAACCGGTTCAAAAGGGTCGAATACATTTTATTGATATTGGAGAAAATGTGACAGTTGGACAAGATCCTGAAAAGGAAAGAATGGAATTTTGGAAAAGAATCAAAGACGCTTGTTCGATGAAACCAAAGTTATGACAGCTTCTACCGCACTGAATACTGAATTAATTAGTGAATTATAGGTGCGAATTTGTTGTGCTTATGCGTAATTTTGTAATAAATTAAATAGGTACAATAATAATAATATTAGTTATTGACAAGTATCTTATTGTGCCGTAGGTACCTACGCTGCGGCAGTTATCTGCAACGCTTTATACTCTGTAGTTGCATTAAGGATTGTCACCACAATTTCTGATTCTCCGATAAATATCGTACTACTATGCATTATGTCACCTTCATTTACTTTCTCTATATGACTTAACGACAAAGTAAATAAGTGTAGGTAGGTGTTTTGTGCCTTATAAGAAATTTCCTTATATAATGTAACAGCAGCGCTAATGTGTGTTATTTTTTTACTGATGACGGATTTCATGTAGCAGTCATGTAAACTTTAAGTACGATTGATAAAATAATTATCAAGGTTATATTAAGTCAAGGCAGCTCAGTCTAATTGAAATTTTCGTTCACCGCGTATCATGGAAGAAGTTATCGTGACTGTATTTAATGGCAAACTGCGAGGCAAAATTTCAACAAGCTTAAATGGCAGCCCTTTTTACAGTTTCCAGGGAATACCATATGCCAAACCACCGCTAGGTCCTCTACGGTTCAAGGTACAGATACTTACTTATCTCTTAATTTTTTTCGTTCTAGAAAATCGCAATGATTTTCTAGGCTCCTCAACCGCCTGAGTCTTGGACAGGTGTACGAGATGCCACAGAGGAAGGTCAACAATGTTTTAGCAAGCATCCTGCCTTCAACAATTGGATAGGTGGAGAAGACTGCTTATTTCTGAATGTGTACACTACAGAAGTAAGCAATAATCATCTGTTTCATTAGGTAACTGTGATTTATTACTGATAATTGTAGTTGCCCAAGAGAAATGAAGCTCTTAAACCAGTATTGTTTTGGATTCATGGGGGAGGTTTTACCTCTGGTTCAGGTAATGCTGAGATCTATGGGCCAGAGTTTTTGATGACTGAAGATATTGTCTTGGTGACCATTAACTATCGCACAGCCATACTAGGATTCCTTAGCTTAGAAGATCCCAGTTTGGAAATTCCAGGAAATGCTGGGTTAAAAGATATGGTAATGGCTTTACAGTGGGTGCAAAAAAATATCGCAACTTTTTCTGGCAATCCGGCAAATGTAACAATTTTTGGGGAGAGCGCTGGAGCCGCCTCCGTTCACTATCTTATCTTGTCACCCATTGCTAAAGGATTATTTCATAAAGCTGTACTACAAAGTGGATGTGCGTTAAATCTCTGGGCTTTTAGCAAAAGATATCCAGCTGCATTATCTAAAGCTTTAGAACTGAACACGACAGATGAACGGAACCTCTTAGAGGCTATCCAGAATATCCCTTTAGAAGATCTGTATAAAGCTGGAGCCAAAATACCAGATGTAAGTTTCTTTCTTTTATTATTTATATTGGTCTCTAATACAAGCAAAAACAGCTATTTATCGCCTGTCGGCAAAGACCTCATGGTCCTGTGATTGAGAGGCCTTCTAAAGATGCAATTTTGACAGAAGACCCCATTAATATAATAAGGTCCGGAAGATATAATAAAGTGCCGATGATCATCACATACACTACAAGAGAAGGAATGTTGTCAGAAATTTTACAAAAACCGAAACCCTTCCAGCCTATAACTAATTTTGAATTGGCCGTACCGTTTACCTTAAATCTTGAGAGAGGTTCGCCGAAAGCTAAACTGGTAGCTAAGAAAATTAAAGAATTTTATTACAAGAACGAAGAACCCACAGATAAAAACAAAGATAACTATTATTTGGTAACGGGCTTTCATCACAATTTTGATAAAACTGACTATACATTTTTCAGATGGAAACCGATAACTTCTTCCTACGAGACCTAATTAGCACCATAAAGTTACATCTCGAGGCCTCACCAAATATTCCTATTTATCTAGGTCGCATTTCAGTGGAAACAGATCTAAACATTATGAAAGCATTTTTTGAAATCAGGGAACCAGGTACCGCCCACGGCGACGAGTTGGGCCACTTATTCAGTAATATGATAACACCGGAGTTTACTTCCGAAAGCGAAGAAGGCATTGCTGTAAGAAGATTCGTTAAATTGTGGACAAACTTTGCTATAACTGACAATCCTACTCCTACTAAACCCGATTCTCTAATTCCGGTCAAGTGGTTGCCAGTAAATAAGAAAGAATTGAATTTTGTGGACATCGGAAACGATTTGACAGCCGGAGTTAATCCTGACATTGAAAGACTACGTTTTTGGGATGAGATTTTCCAAATAAACCCCGCCTCTAAACTGTAGATTTTATTATAAGGAAAAAATAAAGTTAATGTTCTCGTAGAGTCACATTATCTACAAGGTTAGCGCTTTAGCGAGGTGAGGATTTTGAATTGTAGAACTGCAGTTTACAGGTCTTTCAGGATGAAGGAAGTGGAGTTGAAGATGAAAATAACAATTCTATGGCTTGAAAAGAAGCATATAAAAAACAGAACTTAGTTTGCATTTTTTATACTGGCCAGTAAAGTAAAAGTAAACAATAAACAACCTGCGCGGCACCTATAGTAAAGTTTACTTTCTTAAAACTGCTATTTAATTTTGTATTTGGGATTGACCGCAAGAATTTTTTCCCAGAACTTCATTCGCTCATGTTCCGGATTAACGCCAGTGGTTAATTCTTTCCCTATATCAAGAAAATTGATCTCCTGGTCGT
Organism: Pycnomerus fuliginosus; assembly: GCA_963924575.1. Lineage (NCBI taxonomy): Eukaryota > Metazoa > Arthropoda > Insecta > Coleoptera > Zopheridae > Pycnomerus > Pycnomerus fuliginosus. The sequence goes on along the minus strand of OZ004617.1, from coordinate 11,024,586 downwards.
TAATTTGTTTCCATGTAACTTTCAGATCATCGCTGTTAGGGTTGCCTGTTTTGGCAAAATTGCTCCAAAGCTTAACAAATCTTTTGATATAAGTTTCTTCCGGGCTTCCTGAAACCACAGGAGGAACTTGTTTAACCTTAAAAAGGTAACCGATATCGTCTCCATGGGCTACTCCTAAAACATATTGTCTCATTAAATCCCAAATCGTAGAATTGAGAGAAAACCTGGTGCATAGATTTGCCCAATTAGCTTAAATAGGTTCAAAGCGCTTTCAACTGTCATACGATACAAATAGACTGAAGCAAATCTCGAATGAAGGATAGCAGAAAGTCGAATGTCTCTTAAAAATGCCGAATCTGTGTACAACTAAAGGACAGATGTGTTATAGTGAACTGGAAGATACATGATTAGGAATTACCTGGTAAAATTTATCCACGTCATCTTCTGAACCATCTCCATAATAAAATTGCTTAATTTGATCAGCTATCCGTGTGGAAATTTCAGATCCCTGTTGAACGCCCAAAAAGTATGGTATGATAGCTTCAAAATCATTTGGAATAGAAGGCTTCACTGGTTTGATTAACATCTCAAAAAGCATTCCTTCTCTTGACGTAAATCCAAAAATAATAGGTACTCTATTGAAAGATCCGGATCTTACGATATCAATCGGATTTTCTGAAAGAAAGGCTCCATCGTGAGGTTTTTCTATTATTGGCCCATATGCTCTTATCTTGTTCGAGTTTTCACCCTACTCAGGCAACTGTAAATCGTCCTTAGAAGTTATCGGTACGAATACATACCCGGGTAACTTTCTCTGAAGCTTCAAATAGGCTTTCACTTGATAACGTAAGCAAATGTTCCAGGATGTCCCTTTCGTTGGTTGTTGAAAGGTTTAAAATTTTTGCCAATTCTGCACCAAGGGTACGCCCCTTCGCGAAAGGGTTTAGGGCCGACCCACTTTGAGCAATCGCTCTATGAAACAGACCTGCACCCAGACACATTAAAATCTCTCCTTTAATGTTAAAAAGCACTCAATTATATCACCTTTCGCAAGAGGCGATAAGACCAAATAATGGACAGCAGCACCTCCGGCGCTTTCCCCAAATATTGTCACATTTCCCGGATCTCCACCGAATTCTGCGATATTTCTTTGCACCCACTTTAAAGCCATAACCATATCTTTCATGCCAACATTACCGTGTACTCCCAACGACTCATCCTCTAGCCCGAAGAAGCCAAAGATTCCAAGTCTGTAATTAAATGTAACCAAAACAATGTCTGCCGTCACTAAATAATCGGGTCCGTAGATATCTTGTTTGCTAGAACCAGAAGTGAACGCGCCCCCATGAACCCAAAACATCACTGGCCTCGAAGGTACCTCATTTTTAGATGGGAGTTTTGAGCTAAAGACATTCAGAAAGAGACAGTCCTCAGTTCCAGTAACATTTTTCAAAATTATATCCCGAGACATGCACGTACTTCCTTCAGTTGTTGCGTCGCGAATTCCTGTCCATGATTCCGGAGGTTCAGGTGCCTGATAAATGAAATCATGTTGTTGGGATGATGATTGAATTTGCTTTTATTACCTTAAACCTTAGGCTGACAACTGGAGGTTTTGCATAAGGAATTCCTTGAAAACTGTAATAATCATTTCCTTCGAGATCTTTTCCAAGTTTTCCCCTAAGTTTTCCTTGAGTAGTAGAAACAATAATTTCAGCCATAGTTAACAGCGACAACACAATTTATTAAATCTAATGCTCAATGGCGACATAAAATTTGTAGAGTCATTTTTATCTTATCTAGTAGTTCAAAGGTTAATTGAGAAAACGTCCTCATTAATCCTATTAGAAATGCACAACATGCAATTGAAGAACTATGTTTTATAAGCTACAGGTGAGGAATATATTAAGGAATATTTTAAGCGAAGTGTGGCTTTCAGGTGCGAACACGAAATTTAAAACCTAAGAACACGATAGGTTTATTTTCTTAATCCTATATCCTAACTGAAATGTAGGTAGATATCTCCGCTTCAAAAAAACCAACGAACGCAGAAGTGAAGAAAAATATTTAACGTTTCCCGAACCGCACCAAAAAAATAAAAGCCTCGACCTGCCTGAGGGTATTTCCAAAATATCCTTCTCGAAAATAGTCCTATAGGTATATTAGGGGTTTTCGAACGTATAGAGAAATGTAGAGAATATCTTAAGTAACTTTATTAATAACATAGGGGCTTGCGGTGTAGTAGTAGAAGTTGTAGAAGTTAGATGCTGACGAGGTGAAGATGTAGAAATACGCTTGTGATTGTCAGAGGTTCTATTACATCTGAGAGTCAATCAAAGAAAATGTGTGTTGGATTACGCACAATTATTGTCAGAGTTCACAAGCAAAGCAGTAAGTAATTAGGCATCCACCACAAGTTATGTTTTAAACAATTTGTTTTGAAGAGTTTCGTCAGAGATAAGAGAATAGAAAAGGAACCGAAATGACAATTCACACAAAAAGTTCAGTATCTAGGTACCTTTCATTTTTTTAATACTTGACAATTATAGGGAAAACTAAATTGTATATCTACATAGGTATAATACCTAACCTGCGGTACATTAAAAACGGACAACAGCAAATAAGTTTTCTGGACTAATTTTTGAAAAATTTATATTTTAGAGTTTGCTGTTCGTTTAATTTTGTATTTAGGATTCACAGCAAGAATTTTTTCCCAAAACATCATACGCTCAGGTTCCGGATTCACGCCGGTGGTTAATTCTTTCCCTATATCAAGAAAATTGATCACTTGCTCGTTTACTTGTTTCCATGTAACTTTGAGACCGTGACTGTTAGGAGTGTTAGGATCGCCTGTTTTGGCAAAATTGCTCCAAAGCTTAACAAACCTTCTGATATAGGTTTCTTCCGGACTTCCTGAAACCACAGGGGGCCCTAGTTTAAACTTGAAAAGGTAGCCGATATCGTCTCCATGGGCCACCCCTAAAACATTCTGTTACAAAACGCCAAAACTTAGAATTTTATGAAAACCTGGTGCAGAGATTTGGCCAAATAGCTTAAATAGGTTTAAAGTGCTTTCAACTGTCATACGATACAAATAGACTGGAGTAAATCTTGAATGAAGAATAGCGGAAAGTCTAATGTCTCTTAAAAATGCCGAATCTGTGTACAACTAAAGAGCAGAGATGTTACAGTGAACTGGAAGATGTGATTCAGTTACCAAATAAAATTTGTCCACGTCATCTTCTGAACCATCTCCGTAGTAAAAATGTTCTATTTGCTCTGCAATTTGTTTAGAAATTTCAGATCCTTGTTGAAGGCCCAAAAAGCATGGTATAACGTTCTCGAAATTTTTTGGCTTGGACGGCTTGGCTGGTTTCATCAATAGCTCAAAAAGCATTCCTTCTCTTGAAGTAAATCCAAAAATAATAGGTACTCGATTGAAAGATCCTGACTTTATTATATCAATCGGATTTTCTGAAAGAAATGCTCCGTCATGTGGTTTTTCTATTATTGGCCCATAGACTCTTGTCGAGAAGTTTTCACTCTACATGCAACAATATAATCATAGGTACAAAATTTTAGGTAGGAACAAATATGCATACCCGCGTAAGTTTCTCTGAAGCTTCAAATAGGTTTTCACTTGATAGCGAAAGCAAATGTTCCAAGATTTCCCTTTCGTTAGTTGTTGAAAGGTTCAAGATTTTTGACATTTCTGCACCAAGGGTACGCCCCTTTGCGTAAGGATTTAGGGCCGATCCACTTTGAACAATCGCTTTGTGAAATAGACCTGCACTCAGACACATTAAAATCTCGCCTTCAATACCACAAAGCACTCAATTATGTTACCTTTCACAAGAGGCGATAAAACTAAGTAATGGACACTGGCGGCTCCGGCACTTTCCCCAAAAATCGTAACATTTCCGGGATCTCCACCAAAGGCCGCAATATTTTTCTGCACCCATTTTAAAGCCATGACCATATCTTTCATGCCAGCATTACCATGTACTCCTAACGACTCGTCCTCTAGCCCGAAAAAGCCAAAAATTCCAAGTCTGTAATTGAATGTAACCAAAACAATGTCCGCGGTGACTAAATATTCGGGTCCGTAGATATCTTCCTTGCTAGAACCAGAAGTGAACGCGCCCCCATGAATCCAAAACATCACTGGTTTTGAAGGTACCTCATTTTTAGGGGGCAGTTTTGACGTAAATACATTCAAAAAGAGACAGTCCTCAGTTCCAGCAACATTTTGCAAAATTAGATCGCGAGACAAGCACGTACTTCCTTCACTTGTTGCGTCGCGAATTCCTGTCCATGATTCCGGAGGTTCAGGTGCCTGGTAGTGAAATCATATATTGTTGGAATTATGTTAAATTTACCTTCATCACCTACCTTAAACCTTAGGCGGCCAACTGGAGGTTTTGCATAGGGAACTCCTTGAAAACTGTAATAATCGTTTCCGTCAAAATCCTTTCCAACTTTCCCCTTAAGTTTCCCTTGAGTAGTGGAAACAATAATTTCAGCCATTGTTAAATGGAATAACGAGTAAGTATTAAATCTACTAACTAATTAACGATCTAAAAACTAAATAAATTTGTAGATACATATTTTATAATCTTATCTACTAAGCTTGAAGGTTAATTGAAAACACGCCTCAATCACTATAATAGTTGGTTGAAAGCTTGGTCCATTTTTCAAAGACGAACTGATGTTTGATTACACAACTGTGAAACTACCTTGTGTAATCACTATAATAGTGTCAGGGCCGTAGCAAGACCCCACCGGGCCTGGGTTCCAATCCGCAGGTCGGGCCTCCATACAATAATAATAATAATAATAATAATAATACCCCTAATACCCATATTTTATTTTAAAAAAATATATACAGTGTCTCATTTTAACTGGAACCACCCAAGTATTTCGGTTAATATTGAGCAAATCAACTCGCTCTTTTTTTGCACATGTAGAGCTCCAGAATCTGCATCTACGTAATACTTCACCTTTTGGTTATCCCAAAATCTCGGCCCACTGTGATTAATTAAAGAGGCCAAAAATAGCGAAATAGTAATTAGGTATTTTTTTACCGAAAAAGTTTATTAAGAAAAGTTGCTCAGGATGACTCCGAATGGGTAAATCAGAACTTTCAGGCCAAAGCAAAAATGTTGAATTTCTGGAGGAAAGAATAAAAAATATGGAAAACTTCAGTATCTGTCAGAGCTGGGTACGGATACATGTGAATAGTATTCGAGTACCGGATACGGATACCGTCAATTGTATCCGGATATCGGATACAAATTACGGATACTTGGACTAAAAAAAAGTATTCGGATACTTTTTTCGGATACCGGATACGGATACCACGAGTTGATTAAAAATCTGCAGAATTTAAAAAATTAAAGTATAATTATGAAATTATGTAATTTGTTTTTACTCTGGATCAGGTACAACTTACACTATTAATTACAACTTCAAACTTCAATGAACTAACTAAAGTATATCTGATAATTTGATATCTCAATACCAAAACAAACTCACGTCTCTTCATCCCTTCCGCCGCGTTTCTTTTGCCCAAATGATCTGTTCGCCCATGTTCGGCTAGCGCCGTTCCCGATTCCGCCGTCTAAAAATAAAAAAGCACGTGATCGACGAGCACTTGATCGTCGTGTACGTGCACTCAAAATTTAGCAGCGTAGCCCAACCCCAAACAAAATGCAGTACACGTTTCGTTAGATCGAAAAGTGACTTCAAGTATCCGCCGATATTTAGAAAGTATCCGAATAAGGATACTTTTTAAATGTTTGATCGGATACGGATAACGGATACAAAATTTAAAATGTATCCGAATACAGCCTTCGGATACAAGAAAAGTAATCGGATACTGTATTCGAATACCGAAGTACCCGGATACTACCCAGCTCTGGTATCTGTGCAGCAAAAGGGTTGCTGTGTAATAAAAAAACAATTGATATAGGTTTGTTTGACATTTGTTGTTAGCTATAGTTACGAGCAAAATTTAACAATCGCAGAAAAAGTTGAAATTAAGCTAACCTTAATAATTCCAACTTTTTCTGCGATTGTTAAATTTTGCCAAGCCCTAGCTAACAGCAACTGTCAAACACTCATTTCAATTAATTTTAATTACACGGCAACCCTTTTGTTGTAAAAATAATGAAGTTTTCGATATTTTTCATTTTCTCCTCCAGAAATTCAACATTTTTATTTTGGTCTGAAACTCCGCACTTACCCATTTGGGGTCATCCTGAGCAGCTGTTCTTAATAAAATTTTTCGATAAAAAAATGTGCAGCAGAGAAGCGGCTGGAACCTCCCCAACGCGTGGGTCTTTGATTTCCGTCACTTGTGTTTAAGATTTTAAAGTTAATATGCCTAAATGGCACCCATTTGCTCCCAAAAGCCTTTCAGCTCTTCAACGAGTCACCTGACCTCCATGTACCAAATTTCAGACAAATCCATCCAGTAGTTTGGGCTATAACGTGGTTTCAGTGTTATTACAAAATTTCGATTTTTCTACCCAAAGGGTAATAAATGCGAGTAAATTTTATCTCATTTAAAACCAGAATTTGAAGACCCTTCTGATGGTGACAATGAATCTTTCAAAAATTTGTTTTTGATAGGTAAATGAGAGAATAACTTTAAATTTGGAAATTGGTGTGCCAAAACGGCACTTTCCGTGGGTCGATTGAATCCAACATTTGTTCAGCTCTTCGACGTGTAATACAATCCCCATGTGCAAAATTTTAGCCAAATCGGTTCAGGGGCTTGGGCTGTACCGCGATTTTAAAGTCCGATAAAAATCTCGATATTTTTAGTTTTTGGTCAAAAGGGCACTGACAGTGAATACATCTTTGGAAGCAGAATCTGAAGGCCTTCCTTATTGTGACGTGAAAAATGGGGGTTTACATTTAAAATTTAAAAGTTGATGTGCCAAAACGGCATTGCTGGTTGCACGATTGGCTCCAAAAGCTTTTCAGATCTAAGTTGGGTTATCACATGCACACGTACCAAATTTCAGCCAAATCGGTCGAGTAGTTTGGGCTGTGGCGCGTTTACGAACGAACGTACGTACGTACATACATACAGACACATTTTAAAAACCACTTTTTTGGGTTCCTGAGACCTCAAAACGTACAGATCCGGTCTTATCTCGAATTCGAAAATTTTAGTGATTGCAGTAACCTCCCTTTTTTTTTAAATGGTGAAGTGGAGTGGGGAGGTTAAAAATGCTTAATACGATTTTCGCTGTTTTTGACCTTTTTAGTTAATCGCAATGCGCTAAGATTTCGGAATAAAAAAAAGGTGAAGCATCACAAAGATGCAAATTTTACATCTCTACATGTAGAAGAAATAGCGATTTATAGTGGAGCGAATTCGGCCTGGAAATTGTTCAAAAAGATTTTTGGATGTAGAACCAGATGAAACGCATATGAGTCGATAGAGAATGTTTTTGTGCAATTAAAATGGACTTTTACGACATTTTCCTGTGGTCCAGATTTTTGGAAATTACGAAAAACCAAGAAAATGTGAATTCATTGAAAACCGTGTTTTTCAATACATAACTCGTCGTATCTTTGAAACTATTTAAGGTAGCCACATGAGTTTTGTTTTATTTGAAAGAGAAAACTACAGCGCCGCTAATGGTGCAAGCATAAAGGGCCTACGATAATCTGCTCCGAAGTGAACGCGCATTGAAATTTTTGACATGCGAGTGAGGTGGCCAGTTTTTTGGAATTCCGAAAAAGTGCCGGCTACAAAGTAAAGATAAAAGAATGAAAAAGTTTTTGGTAAAAGAAGCAACTCGCTATTGGCAATGGTTTAGGCGCTGTGAATTTTTCTTTGCCGGCGATTTTTTCACGGACGCGCGCGATTCCCTTGCTGAAGCAGTGGCAGCATCGGATTGCGATATATTGCGGCCGCGCTTGGATAAACATATTACGGAAAATAAAATATTATAGAAAATAGACGAAATATTTTTATTAAATTGGTGCTTCGGCTTCCTCTGAAAGGTCGCCGTCGGCTTCTATAAACACCACTTCAAATTGAAAGTAGGTAGTTATTAGGTACAATCTTTGCAGGGACATTCTGTGCCACAGTTTAAGTAAGACATTATATGACGGGATGTGGAAGATTAAATGCCGAATATTTTATTTTCAAACGAAAAAAGATCAAATTTTCTAGATATTAACGTTTGTTGCGCGTCACTTTGGCACTTTGCAGTGCTGCAAATATAATCTTAAATTCTGGAGCAGGTGGGTTATTTACCATCAGCAACAGAAATATTACTATGGATCTTCTCTTCACAACGCATTTCAATTTCATCAACATTTATATCTCCTCAAAATCAGATATTAAAAATGTTGACTCCCTCAAAACAGGTATTAAAAATTTTTACTCCCAGATTTTGGTAGTGGGGGATTAAAATCAAATTTTAGCATACGAAAATCAGGCACTTGTTAAAATCAAGGGAAATGGGTCGATAGTGGAAAAGCACTTTCTATCTCGCATTTTATTATATTAGTACCTACAATAATTATTATCGGAGCAAAAAGTTTAAAGCAGCCCTCTTAGGATTTAGGGACAGGCACAGGCTCCTGTGTAGTAAAAACGGATTCCCAGTGGCCATCTTTCATCATCAAAATATGGACTCACTATGTCAGAAGTCGGAAGATGGCTTGAGTACACAAAGCATCATGCATCTTAAATGTATATCAATGCATTGTGTTGTGCTAACAATTTACACACCTTAGGACATGGTTGAAGGCATTATCTAACTTATAGGTATCAAGGTATCTATCGTGGAAGATATAGTTCTAGATATGGCCGATTCGTTTGAGTTATGGCAATGTTGACATGCATAGTTGAAACCAAAGATCATTTAATGTTGGATGAAATCTTTACGTTTCAGGGTCCTGGGAACCCAAATAAGTGGTTTCTGAAAAAATGTCTGTCTGTGTGTCTCTGTCTTTTTCGAAAATTTCCATTTTAGGGACAAAAAGGCCCCTTTTTGAGTAGTTTTTCTTAGCAAAGGGGCATATTATCATTATCGAATTCGATAACTGTCAGTGCCGTAGCTAGGGCGTGGCGAAGGTGGCATTCGCCACGGGCGCACGATGTGGGCCGCCAAAAATGGGATTGGGGTGTCGCTTGGGTTTTTTTTTTTGCTTATCAGTGATTATATTGGGGGCATGGGGCAAGGGGCGCCGCGGTAGCGGTTACCAGTAATTGAGATAATAGAACCTTTTTTTTTGCTTATCACTTATTATATTGGGGGCAAGGGGCGCCGCGGCAGTGGTTAGCCACTGGCGCCCCCCCGAATGTAGCTACGGCTCTGAGCTGTTGCATTGCCGGATCGAAAACCTTAGTGATATTTATATAATTATTTGAAGTGCTTAGAAAATGCGTGACCTTGAAATTTCCAAAAAATTTTACCTGCGGCGCATTTCATTTTTAACTACCCACTATTTAAAGTGAGGGGCCCCAATGGAATCTTGCTGGGGGGCCCACCAAATGTAGTTACGTTACTGGGTATTGCACTTAGCATGTATCGATGAAACTGTTGTGAAACTCGTCGAAATGAAAGACACCAGACATCATTAATTTTCTCCATTCTCTGGCCAATGGACTGGCGTCAACCGCAACTCTCTATCTCTTTTAGTTTCGGAAATACAGCGCTTCAAATTTAGTGTACAGATCTCGAAAATCGACTGAAATGGATACTTTTTAAATCTTGACTCGTCAAACGTTTGCAAGGTCGGTACCTACGTGAAAAATGCATAATTAGCTTTTTTTTTGATGTAGACTATATTGTGATTTGTGAATACGACGCGCGTAACCGCAACTCTCTGCTTCTAATATTTCGGGAGTTATAGAGATCCAACGAAGGTGTGCATATAGTCAAATATCGTTTGAATGAGCATTCTTTTTATTTAAAAAACACGTGGAAAATATATAGTACATTTATTTATTTATACATTCAAGTTTCGCGAAGCATAATACAAAGAACGATCATTTTCAAATGATATTTGACTATGCAGACCAGCAGACCTTCCTTGGGACATCTGTAACTCCGGAAATCTTAGAAGCAGAGTTGCGATTGTTGGTATCTTATTCACAATGTAGTTTAGATCAAAAAACCTAACATGCATTATTCACGTAAAATGTTTGACAAGTCAAAATTTGAATCGCTGTAACTCGGAAGATATTAAGAGATAGAGAGTTGCGGCTGACGCCACTCTATTGGTCAGAGAACAGAGAAAATTAATGGTCTTTCCTTGCAATACGTGAAAAAATGTATACCTTTCTGAACAAAAATCACCAATTTCCAGTTGGAATTCTTTTACGCAAATCATAACCCTTAAAATGTACCTACACCTAAATAAACGCTTTAGCAAAAATTACGCTTATGGGAACTAACTTATTTTTATGGCAAATTTATGTCTCTGCCGACTGTGCAATATGTGCCAAGTTATCCGACGCGACGGACAGATTCGGCGAGCGATCAAGCGAGTGACGGATTAATCAAAGACAAGAGTACTCGCATTCTGCTAAGGCACTAAATATAATAATAAATATGAATAATTTTTTTTTCCGTGGATCTGTTTATACAAAAGCAAACAAAACAAAGAACAAATGAAAGTTTATTTTTATACATAAAGAATTTCTAAATCGAGTTCCACGAGACTTTGCAGCGCTTTGGAATTTAGTTTTTCCATGTAAATTAAATGGGAAAATTATATTCCAAAGGCGACTACCTCTGCAAAGTCTTGTGAAACGAGGTATACACTATACACACACACACAATAATTTTCTGGTCATGTCATGGCTGTCACACTTATTGGGACGATTTCCGATTGCATTCTATAAAAAATACTGATTTTAATGTATTTGTGCATCCAACAAAAATTAGGTATCTATAATAATAATTGTCTAATTTAATAAAACACAAAATATCAAAGTATCTCGAAATCAACAACTATCGTAGATTGTATCCCAAAAGTGCATTCTGTCGCGATCGGGATTTACTGCCGTTTTCAACTCTTTGCCAATGTCGAGGTAGTGATTTTCATCTCTACTAACTGGCTTCCAGCTCACTTTTCCTAAAAGCTCGTCATCGGTATCGGGAGTGGGATTTCCATATTTGGCAAAATTCGTCCACAATTTAACAAATCGCTTAATGGCAATATCCTCAACACTCCCTGGTTCAATTTTATGACTTAAGAATGATTTAAAAAAGTAACCTAAATCGTCAGCGTGGCACACACCCGTAGGACTACCTTTAGGCAGACTTCTAGACATTTTCAGCCATAAGTTTTTAGCAAAACCTTCTCCAGATTTGTACGTAAAATAGTAAAATAGGAACAAAACAGGTATTAATTTTGATGTACAAATTGTCTTAAATTGATTCAGTGATGTTTCTATCGACATCCTGTAGAGGTAAATCGGAGACTCACAGCTATTTTTTTGGAGGGAAAGACTTTGGTGAATTGCATGAATGAATTGATTATCACTTTTCAGCTAAAACAATAAGTATATAAGTTATGATCGTAAAATTCAAGATTTTATTTACCAGGTACAACTTGTCGACGTTTTGAGATGGCTTTGTATCGCCAAAATAGAATTTTTCAATTTTGGTTGCTATCTCTTGTGATTTGTCGCTACCACTTTTCAGTTTTAGCGCGTGATGAATCTCAGTTTCAAAATTTGTTGTGTTTCTTGCACTTGGATACAACTTTTGAACGATCTCAAAAAAGATTCCTTCTTTAGAGTTATATCCCATGATGATGGGCACTTTATTAAAAGTTCCTTTTTTAAGAATTTCAACAGCATCTTCAGTTAAAAAAGCTTCTTCGCTGGAAGATTTTTCAACAACTGGCCCGAAAGGTCTGATTGCATTTGCTGTCATTAGCTGAAACATAATTTGTATATATTTGTGAATAATTAGTTGTATACAATTACATCTGGGTGTTTATGTTGTGCCTTCACTATTTTATGAACCGGCACCTTTTTTAAATACTCGAGAATCTTTTTCTCGTCAGTCTCTTCAAAGTTAAGTAGTTTAGCTATCGCTTTACCATTATGGCAGCCCAAAGCCCAACAGTTTAAGGCACATCCGCTTTGCATTATTGCTTTGTGGAAAAGACCCTTAGCAAGTGGAGACAAGTACAAGTAATGAACCGATGCGCTACCTGCACTTTCGCCAAAAATTGTGACATTATTCGGATCACCATTAAATTTTTGAATGTTACGTTGCACCCACTTCAGTGCCAAAACTTGGTCCTTAAGACCGTTGTTTCCAGGAACTCCTAAAGACGAATCTTCTAAGCTTAAAAACCCTGAAAAGATAAGAATTAGTAATACTTATTTACTTGTTTGATAGAAATTATTTTCTCTTGTTGTTATCACATATCCTGTTCAGTCTACCAGGATTTAAATAATCGAAATTCTCGTTATAAGATGAAACAAATAACACGTAATCAATTGACCTCGATTAAGTTTTAGTGACGTACCCAGGACCCCTAGACGATAATTGATTGCCACTAAAACGATGTCTTCTGTTATCAAATAGTCTGGACCAAACAACTCGGTTTTATTGGAGCCATGTAAGAAAGCGCCTCCATGAATCCACACCATTACGGGTTTAAGAGGGGTATCATGTTGGGGCACCTGAAATATTTTTTTACAAACGGAATTGAGAGGAATAAATTACATACAACCTGTTTGGTGTAAACGTTCACATTTAGACAATTTTCTTCCGAGCCAACAAAGTTTCCGAACAACATGTGGTTCGAGGGGCATTCTGGACCCTCGGCAGTGCAGTCTCGGATTCCCTCCCAAGGTTCAACAGGAATAGGGGACTAAAAATGATGCTTACACATTAGGCCGTATAGCAACTTTAAAAATACAAAAAATGGGATTTTCCAACAATTTTTGAAAATTATGATACAATAAAGAATACATTTCGTCAAGAACTCGAATACATTTCGTCAAGAACTCCTCAGCAAATAAAATGTTTCCAAATTCCGTATTTTTCAATTAAAAAAATGCAGCAGAGAAGCGGCTGGAACCTCTCCATCGCGTCGCGTGGGTCTTTGATTTCCGTGTCTTATTTAAAAATTTAAATTTGATATGCCTAAATCTCACTTCCCGTTCACTAACTATGCTTCCAAAAGTCTGTCAGCTCTTCAACTAGTTACCCAATCTCCATGTACCAAGTTTCAGCCAAATCGATCCAGCAGTTTGTGCTTTTAGTGTTATTACAAAATTTCGATTTTTTTACCCAAAGGGCATAAGTGTGAATTAATTTCGTCTATTTCAATTCAATATCTTTTTCACCTTGATGCGTAAAATTATTGAAGGAGTGGATCTATGTGGTTAATAACGAGTAGTTCATCCAACGTTTCGCCTGTATTTCTAGGCTTCTTCAGGGACTCCCACCCATTGAAGAAGCCTAGAAGTACAAGCGAAACGTTGGATGAACCACTGATAGCTCGTTATAATTAACCACCTAGATCCTCTCCTTCAATAATTTTACGCATCAAGTCATTTACCTGGGATCGAGACAATAATTCAATGGATTATCTTTTTTACGTCCAAAGATATTCAAGGTGGAAAGTTTAAAAAAAACGCCCTGTATGTTATAGAGAACATCTTTCTAAATAATTGGTACCAATGTGTCAACTTTGTGAACCTCACCGTTTATGGAGGGTTGAAGGTGAGAGGGCGCTAAGGCATAGAGCTAAAACGAATGTGATGAATTCCGCGGCATGCACCATGGTCAACGCTACATATTGTCGTAACATTAAGCGATGCATCATGTTTAAGTAATTGAAGATCACCATTTTTGTTATTTCTTCAGTATATTATATGCTATTTTAACACATTCTGGACTGTCTTTAATTTGATGGGTCAGATTTCTTTTATTTTTTGATATACCATGCCTGTATGTATGTAGTCTTTCGAAAATTTTTCTAAAGTTTCGTCGCCCTTACCTCTGCAAAGTAATAGGGCGCTCGTACGCGAATTGAGATTAACAAAGGAAGTATTTTTGAAACTTATAAAACCAATAGAATCGATGAAACTTCGCATGGTTGAAGCTCTAGGTATGCCCTATCACCCTTTCACCCTCAACCTTCCATGTCTAAGAAACGGTGAGGTACACAAAGTTGGCGCAATAGTAACAATTACTCAGGAAAACGTGCCCTACAACATATATTATTTTCAAAAAAATCTTAAACAAACCATCCCAAACCCAATTTCCATAAGAAAAGTGCGGGTCACTGATTGCAGTAACCTCCCTTTTTTTAAGAGGTGATGTTAAAATCTTTAAAATTCCCAGTCAGCATATATGGCCTCATACACTATGCCGACAAACTACTATTGGCTTGAGCTCTGTCGGTAAATAATGTAGAAACATTAACATTTACGTTGCAACTATTTGAACAAACATAGAAATTGGTTAAACTTTGCACGTGAATCAAAAAAAGCGGTATTCTTAACTTCCCCAGAACCAATATAAAAATGGGAGGTTACTGCAATCACTCCAAAATTCGAAATTGAGATAACACTAGATCTTTCCGTTTCAAGGTCCCAGGATCACGAAAAAGTGATTTTTAAAAAGTGTCTGTGTGTATGTGTGTTAGGTTTGGCCCGTAGGTTGTCTGCTCGGTGGTCTGATTAGATTTTGGTGACAATCGGCGAACGACAAGTGCCGTTTTGGCATGTCAACCATGTGGTTCCAGTCGCTTCCGTAGCTGCTTTTTTTTTCATTGGAAAAACCCATTATTCTCTTGAAAAACTTTGTCGCTTTTGCTTATTTACCGCTAACCCCAGTGTTCACCGACGTTGATTAACTTTAAAGGACACTTAATAATACGGCCGTCAGTCCGGTAAAATGGTAGCTTATATAACAATGAACGGAAATAATAATGCTAATTACTAGGATTAGTACCAGTAATATAAGTACCATGAATACGAGTCACAGAAACCAAACAGACAACCCCAAAGCACCTTCACAAACAGAAAAAGTTTAAAAAGAATAGAAAAAATTGGCCAGTTTCTGAGACGACAGAAGAAACTTTTAATAATACGCTCCTGAAAATAAATCCTACCACATCAGCAAGCCGGATATCTGTTTACATCTCGGATTGTCGGTTTACATTTACTCCACAAAATCGAAAATCTGCGAATTCTGGCGCGAAAATGTAAACAGCCTATACATACATATACAGTGCGGACGCTGGCTGGCTGCGAAATAACCAAAATAAAAAATTCTTCCGTCATTTGTCGCCAAAATTCTCGAACAGGTGAATCTTACTTTATTCCCCTTTTCTCAACGAATTCGGAATCTATGAATTTTTCCAAGACTTGACCGGCAGTACTTTCTGCCGGAAGTTAGGTCTAGAGTTAAGTCACTGCCATCCCATACTTTCAAAAACATCGAAGAAAAATTGAGGTTCTCGAAAAACGCAAATTTTGACAAATTGTGAATAAAGTATGAGAAGATTTGGTAAAAACAAGCAAAATTAAATTGGATACGTGAATCTGCAGCAAAAAAACTAGTTGGCGTGTTTTTGCGTTTTCGGAAAATCCCAATTTTTCACGGTGTTTTCCCGAGGACTTTGCCGACAGGTGACCGGATAGTTTATTATTTTAGTCCAGGGCAATTAAGATTTGACCCCGGCATAAAAAAAAAAAAGGTGAAACCTTTTCTAACATGATCGGGACACTCTATTTAACATGTCATAAAAAGTCCCAAAGAATCCCGCGTCGGGTTTGGCCGAGGAACCGGTTCAACAGTAAAAATTCTCAAATTTTAGGCTATTTATCCCACCAATTGTGTTTTAATCTTGATATGCCTTTGCAGTTAGCTTGTCAGGAACATTGTGAAACATACTTTATTTAGCTGTGGCAAAAAAAAATGACGGGGCACGCGCCCGAGCGTTCGCGCGGTCCAATAGACGCTTCACGCGAACTGTCCAGGGAGTCGACCGATTTTGATGAAACTTTCAGCGTCGAGGCAGATCGATGTGAGGTTGAAGCCTATTGTTTTTCGCTGCGATCGAACGACCGGACTACCGGAAAAATGCAGATACGGTAAAAACTTCCTCCGACCGTAGCGCCTAAACCATTGGTCGTATGAAAAAAATGATTATGTGCTTTTTTGTAGAGAATTAAATTTCCCACAACATTGAATAAGACATATTTTGGCATAAGACCGACAAAAACTGAGATATTTGCAATTCAATGTTTTTACCGTATCTGCATTTTTCCGGTAGTCCGGCTGTTCGATCGCAGCGAAAAACAATAGGCTTCAACCTCACATCGACCTGCCTCGACGCTGAAAGTTTCATCAAAATCGGTCGACTCCCTGGACAGTTCGCGTGAAGCGTCTATTGGACCGCGCGAACGCTCGGGCGCGTGCCCCGTCATTTTTTTTTGCCACAGCTAAATAAAGTATGTTTCACAATGTTCCTGACAAGCTAACTGCAAAGGCATATCAAGATTAAAACACAATTGGTGGGATAAATAGCCTAAAATTTGAGAATTTTTACTGTTGAACCGGTTCCTCGGCCATTACGGCCAAACCCGACGCGGGATTCTTTGGGACTTTTTATGACATGTTAAATAGAGTGTCCCGATCATGTTAGAAAAGGTTTTACCTTTTTTTTTTTATGCCCGGGTTTCGGCACTTTTTCGTCTAAATGCATTGCACTATTTGGATTATTCAGCAGGCAGCGTTCGTTTTGTATAATTCTTGTTACATGAGAAATAAAAAAGATTTAAAAATTGTATTTTAGAAGAGAAAATATGCATTGTGGTCCACTTATGGTGTCTGCCGAAAGCAGATTCAACCAGGATCGTGGTAAATAATGGGGGGCTGCACTTTCCCCACCTGAATTTATATGTATTATTTTTTGTCAATTTCTCACTTAACACCGTAGAATTAACCGTTTACGAGAAAATTAGATTTAAAAATCCATTTGCATTTCCTATAGCTTATCAATCCACTTTTATTAAATTACAAAACCTGAACGGATTCTAAAGATTAGTAACTAAAGTAATCAATGTTGTTTATTAATGTCAGAGAGTATGCAAAAACTCAATAGTTGACTAAATAAAAATCGAATTTTGAGCGCCCCCTTAGCAGCCATTTCTGTACACATGTTTATAAGAACTTTTTTCATATTTTGAGCTTCAGAATCACCCCCCGAAATATTATCTAAAATACAAATGTTTTTCACCCCTAAAATGACATTTTTTGAAAAAATGGCACTAAGATTTTCGATCCGGTAATGCAACAGCTATCGAATTCTATAATAATAATCGCTGTTTTGCTAAGAAAAATTCACAAAGGGGCCTTTTGCCTCTAAAATGGCAATTTTCGAAAAAATGGCACTACGATTTTTGATCCGACAATGCAAAGCTATCGAATCCGATAGTAAATAAATTCAGAAAATGGCCATTTTCCCACTAAAATGCCGTTTTTTGGCCAAAAGGGCACCATATGTGAATACATTTTCAGAAGTAGAATTCGAAGCGGTTTCATATGGAGACGCAAAAAAAGGGGGTCTTTTTTTAATTTTTCAAAGTTAATGTGCCAAAAAGGCACTTGTCATGAACCATGAACCGATGTGGCCCAAAATCTATCAGCATCTACAAATTGCCCATTGAATATGTGTGCCCAAATTTCATCTCGATACGTTCACTAGTTTGAGCAGAAGCGTGATTACACACATACATTAGACAGATAGACATTTTTCGAAAACCACTTTTTTAGATTCCCAGGACGCTGAAACGTAAAGATTTTATGTTTTTGGCGATTCGATTATATTAACTTGCTGGTATATGTATTAAAACGAGCTTTAAAATGGAACATCGAAATTGCCCCCCCCCTTGCCCTACATAATATCTTGCCGTGATTCAGAAACCTTGAAATTTACAAACTGGAACGCCCTTAATTAAATTTCGGTTTTTATTGAACCTGTTACCTACCTATTTACACCCACCGCATTTTTGTATGGGAATTGTGGGAAGGTTAAAATTATCAAATTGTTAACAAATTCTATGTTGAATGATAACAAAAACAATGACTAATTATATAAAATTATAAACAGTTCACGTTATGACAACTGTAGTGTTATTTTTACTTCGTGTGATCAAAAAATTATGTTCTTTGGCTGTAGAGAATTTTTAGTTAAGTAGGTAGGTATAGTAGTCCAAATGCTGTAAGGTTATATAGCAGCAATAAAATTTTTAAATAATCCTAATAGGTCATTACCTAGGGTTTTTCACGCACTGCACGTTTGGTAGCTTCGCAGGACCGGCTTCAAAATTTCTTTCTCCAATGAAATAAAATTAACACCAGAAAAATTAATAAATTTAAATAATAATTCATTAAGACTATACCTACAATTAATACATCAAATAATTACGGAAATAGAACCAGATACGCGCTGGAATCGTATATAATCGCTGCGGCCTCGACTGGCGCTAAGTTGGAGTCCGGTTCTGGCAGCTCAGCAAAGGTGTCTTGCATGTTTTACTTGGTTTGTTTACATTATCATCACTGCTGGCCCATTGTTACCTCAATAGCTTTCAGACAATGCAAAATTTTTATGAGGGCCATATAACCTTACAGGATTTGGACTACTATACCTATCAAAGGCATAGACAGGTGCGTCATATTATTAGGTGACTCCTATGGGTATTTAAACAAATTTTGGGTATAACGATGAATCATTTAACAAAAATGACTACAGATGACCATGGCACACACCGGAAACTTCGTCCATATAAATAAACAGTGATCAAAAACTGTTCCGATCCAGTGGCCGTGAGAGGCGTAGTGCGTAAACTGCGGAAATTGTATCCCAGTCAGATTTAGTTTTGAATGATAATTTGAGCCGTCTATAGCCTACGTGCCGCATCAGGGCTACTAGATCGGAAGAGTTTTTGATCACACGTCACTTATTAGCCCTTCGCCTTCGGTAATGTTGCATAATAATAACATATATACGATATAAATTATCACATTGCACTCATCATGTGACGTTGACCACATTACTACAGTACATGTCCCTATAATTAACGATAAAATAACTAACGAGCTTTATCAATTAACTTAAAGAAGTCGCAAAAATAAATAATTGTTAAAGTAATCACTCCAGCAAATATTGGCGTGGAGTCCTCAATGCCGTCGATTGTTTTCTTATCATCGACAGCATAATTATCTATAAGTAGCTAGTAGCTATAGGTATCTACAATATTTTAAATTTTAAGCAGCTAGGTGGTACTCATTTACAAATGCCCAGTCATTCAAATCAAACCATTAATAATTAGGAAATTAATACCGTCCGCTCCACCTAAACGTGACCTACCTTAAATCTTAGATCTCCTATAGGTGACTTAGCGTAAGGTATCCCCAAAAAACTGTAAAAGGTTCCACCAACGTAATCTTCTGAGGTTTTCCCTTGAACTTTTCCATCCTCGGTAGTGATCACAAGGTCTTCCTCTGCCATTGGGATATTATAGTCACTAGCCGCTGACCTGACGAGCGAGTTCAAACAAACTAACGATACTAACTCCGAAAAACCATGTGCAATGCGTTATGAGGCTGGCATCGGTTTGAGTTATTTTTAATAAAACCGGCTTACTCAATCCTTATCTACACTAATGTTATGTGGACCGGAGCCCACGTGCGTACATTAATTAGGTAGACCGCTGCAATTGTACGTTGTGTCGTTGCAGATTGCAGTGTAAACAGTAATTCATCTTCATCAATGATGTGCTTTGGAATGGAACTGTCAGAGATTGAAATTTTTCTTTTGACGTCTGTCAATAATTTTGAAAAACAATAGGCCGGGGGAATCCAACATGGCGGATTTGAAATGTAGTCCAGTCGGTTCGAGAAATAAAACTGCATTTCATTCTACAAAGGTGCCGTTTGGCACAGTTGTCCATGGGACCAATACAAGTGATTTCACCCGCAGTGCCCAAAAAAATTTCCCTTAGGAACAAAATGGCGGCGGTTTTTTCGAAATTTCCGCAAAAATTGCTAATATCTTAACTATTATTAACAATTTGAGGAAGCAACAATTATTTTTCTTGTACATTACAACCAAGAAGAACATTACTTCTCAATTTAGTAATATACCGGGTGGTCGTTTTATCTTGAGACCGCAAGACGCAATCGGAAAGAAAGCATTTTAGAAAAAAATGTTTTGCATAAAAGTTTTATGACTTCGAGGGGGAAAATAGATGGCATCATCGCCATTTTGATTCGACCATATATTGTCGCGAACCGACTGGACTAATGGGAATTATCGATTGCACATTATCCACAAATGTCATCGCAACGTTTTACTAATAAAATATTCGAATAATGCAGTGATTTACCATCAATGGGGACAAGTCTGTATGCAGGTTTTTGATTTAATTAAGATTCTTGTAAATAAACGTAAGAATCAACAAACAAACAAAATTCGCAGATTCCAAGTTATGTCAAAGGTACAAAGGTGACATGGCACTTGATTTAAAATGATTATAGAAAAAGTATTTTCGCAATGAACACTGAACACAGAATGACGCTTCTTTGGCAAGTTGTTTTTTAGACGTTTGCTTCGTTAATTTGCCTAAAAATTCCACTTCAAAAATTTGACAAAATTGCGAACGAGGATTTCAATCTTTACGACGGATTCTTGCCAAGCAAGAGAAAGTTATATCCGAAATTTTTCTGTCAGGTTGCCACTGTCAGGATTTTGTACTTAAGCGAAATTTTCTCGCTGAATACCACTAAAATTTCCTCAAATTTATTTTTCACATTTACTCCAGATTTCTGCTTGGCAAAAAATCAGTCGTAAATGTCAAGAAATTTCCGGAAATTTTGGTGTCACTCGTGGTATTATATGCGAAAATATGATAGATGGATGGTAAACGAAAGAACTGACGATTTAATGACATATCCATGACAGACAACTTTGTCGCTATTCCCATATTATCCACCCCACTCCCCCTCATCACTTAAAAAAAGGAGGAGGTTACTGCAATCACTAAAATTTTCGAATTTGAGATACCTAACACCAGATCTTCACGTTTAGAGGTCTCAGCCCAAAAAAGTGATTTTAAAAATGTATGTACGTATGTTCGTACGCACCGAGGTACGCACGTTTGTAAACACGCCAGAGCCAAAACCGCTAGACCGATTTGGCCGAGGATTTGGCTGAAAGGTACATACATAAGCATCACATAACCCAACTTAGATCTGAGAAGCTTTTGGAGCAAATCGTGCAAAGGCCTTCAAATTCTGCTTCCAAAGATGCATTCACTCTCAGTGTACTTTTGACCAAAAACTAAAAATTCGAGATTTTTATCGGACTTTAAAATCACGGTACAGCCCAAGACCTTGAACCGATTTAGCTGTTTTGCACATGGGGATCGACCCACGGAAAGTGCCGTTTTGGCACATCTGTTTCCCAATTTAAATTATTCTCTCATTTAACCATCCGAATCAAGTTTCTGAAAGATTTATTGTCACCATCAGAAAGGTCTTCAAATTCTAGTTTTAAATAAGATAAAATTTATTGGCATTTAGTACCCTTTGGGTAGAAAAATCGAAACCACGTTATACCCCAAACTACTCGATCGATTTGGCTGCAATTTGGTTCATGGAGATTAGGTGACCCGTTGAAGAGCTGAAAGGCTTTTAGAAGCAATTGGTCCACGGAAAGTGCCACTTAGGCATATCAACTTTAAAATTTTAAACACAAGACACGGAAATTAAAGGCCCACGCGATGGGGAGGTTCCAGCCGCTTCTTTGCTGCCCTTTTTTTAATACTGTGTTGCATAGCGGGTGCCAAAGTGATGAAATGTTCCCGTGGCCTATACCTATGTGATATGTTGACGAGAGAGTCAACTATACATGACTTTCAATTCCAAAGTTCACCGCCGAGGATGAGTCTATCTGGGATCCTTGGTACCATGATACATTATTTGTTTTTTTGTTAAAAGGTGGTCTGTTCGGCGGCAATTAATAAAAATGAAATAATTTGTCAATGGAGGCAATATTTTTTTAGGATTCTATATTTCTGGCAGGGGAAATACCAAACACTCAAACAGTCTCGCTGAGCCTCTGTTGCTAACGTTGGAAACATCGATACAAAATAAAGCAACAAAGCAGAGACAGATTAAAATCAAAAACCCTCTTCCAACCAAAGCAATCTGGTTCAGTGGCACTTTTTTATTTTCGGTTCAGTTGTTTCCACTGGGAAAACATAGGTACCTACCTACCTACCTATATTCCATATTTTTATCAAGTATGATTGTTTTGATTAAAGTAACTTCCTCTGACATGTCAAATCTAATATATAAGTGGGGGGCTGATCACTCAAAAAAATTGTGTACAATTAATTCCAGTCTGGAGTTTAATTCCATTAATTCCATTCTAATTCCATTAATTCCATTCTAATTCCATTAATTCCATTCTAATTCCACTAATTCCATTCTAATTCCACTAATTCCGATTTAGTTCCATTAATTCCAAACAATTCCATATTAATTCCAAATAATTCCAACTAATTCCAAGTAATTCCAGCTAATTCCAACTAATTCCTTCTAAATGATATACTTATCAATTCCAAATAATTCCACGTAATTCCAACTAATTCCAGATAATTCCACCTAATTTCAACTAATTCCAGCTAATTCCAACTAATTCCATTAATTCCATTCTAATTCCATTAATTCCATTCTAATTCCACTAATTCCGATTTAGTTCCATTAATTCCAAACAATTCCAACCAATTCCAACTAATTCCAGCTAATTCCAACTAATTCCAGCCAATTCCAACTAATTCCTTTAATTCCTTTTAAATGATGTACTTATCAATTCCAAATAATTCCTTATTAATTCCATATCAATTCCAAATAATTCCAGTTAATTCCAAATAATTCCAGTTAATTCCAAATAATTCCAGCTAATTCCAACTAATTCCAAATAATTCCAGCTAATTCCAACTAATTCCAACTAATTCCGGCTAATTCCAACTAATTCCATTAATTCCTTTTAAATTCCATCAATTCCAGAATAATTCCGTAATAATTCCATAATTCCGGAATTAATTCCAAGCCGGATGTACAACTAATTCCACTAGTGATCAGCCCCCCATACCCCATACCCCATACCAGGTTTTTTACCGGAAAATAATTTTTCATTGTAATTTCGCAGATTGGGCAGATTTTACCTGATAAGTACCTACGTTAATTGATATGCTCTCGTTAATTATTGTGGCATACTACCACCCATTATAAAATGTAATAAAGCCTCAACTGTGCATGACCGTCAACTGCGAAACGTACAGCACAATGTTGATGTTCCTGAGCATAACTTGGCTTTGTTTAGGTCGTCCTTTTCATATCTTGCTGCCTATTTGATTAACAATGTACTCAACTCGTACAGAGATATTACTATTGAAACTCTGAAAAAACACCTGATAGAACTTCTGTTGTCTGATGCGGATCTTGGAGTGGACCTTTTAAATTTGTTTTGAGCTTTTCTCTTGCTTACCTATGCTATTTTTCGACTTGGCTATTTTTGCTTCTTATGTTCAATATTATGTATTTTGTTCAGTTTTCGTTATATATATATATATTTTTTTGAATTGTTAATTTCCTTTGCGCGGCTTATTAGTATCTCTCGGGTACAGAATAATAATTTTTAAACTGTTCTGTCACCCTATTTATTATTTCGCCAATAAAGTGTATTATTATTATTAAAAAAACAAAAAAAAAACATCCGAGCAGATTTTCTTTTCGAGGGGATCCACCGGTTACGAATATCTTTATTGCTTTCACTTTTCACTTCACAGCCCAAATCCAAACTATAATTTAATTAGGTAGGTAGTTAACAATTTCCGATCAGGCCAGAGTCATCTGCCCTAAATACAATCCTAATTCCTAAATTCGTAAACACTTCACCAAAACCCTTTGATGCGAGTTTGGTGGAAATCCAAACTTAGAAGAACAAAAATCAAAAAACTTAAAGGTACACGTAATTGATAAGGCTGTTCATTATTGGATGCAAAGGTCTATATCGTTAATTGTTTATCGTTAACCACTACACATTTAAATATTTTTTTTGTATTATTGTATGATTGTATGATTAACACTTAAAAAGAGTCGAACGAAATTTCCCGAGATGGCAGATTTTTACCTTCTGTTAAGTGACACAAACAATTTACATTAGGTATAATGATTAAGTATATGTTATGAGTTATGACCGATTGCACCGTAATTTTAATGGGTTCCTTAAAGATAAGTGACGTTTAAATTGCGTAGATACCTACGTTTGTTGAAACAATGGTTTCCAAGGACTTTAAGGGTTACTTATCTTTAAGGGCCAAATCTCCCTATAGTAGGTTAAGTATAATGTGGTGTGGGGCCCAAACCACATTATTTACTGCAACTACAATTTTCGAATTTTAGACATTTCTTTGTAAATACGCACTGGACCGATCTGGCTTAAACTCGGCACCAACTAATGCATAAGACATTTCATAATCCGGTACTTGAAAAATTTTTGTTTCAATCATTCAATCTCAATTCTGAAAATCGGGCCCTGGCCCTGATAGTAATAGGTAGGTAATATTGTCAAATTCTCAGCCTAGCCACAAGATCTTCGAAACATAATTTTATGTAAATTGCGTCCATGAATTTGAGAATGATGGCGCGAATTATTTTGGAGCCGCAAAAGATAACCTGCTCAACAATATTGTTTATTTGATTGTACACAGGAAAGTTTCAGACTTTTATCTTTGGATTTAGAATTTCACTTGAGTTCGCTGATAATTTCACCTAAAATAAAATCGTTTGCTAATTAAATCTTATGAATTTTTTCGTCTAAGTAGATACCCCTACCAGTGTTTATTAAGATTTATAAGGTTAAAGTATTTTTCTATATTTCTAAACAGCACCATGTTTTTAATAACAGCAATGGGTATTAAACTGTCTGAGTTTTAATGTTTTAAGCACGGTTTTAAGGAACATATAGTTCGTAAGTCCTTATTTTGGACTTCCATAAACGTCATAAAATCAAGCCTCATCCTTGGGCTGAGAACTGCGATCTGGAGTTTATAATGAAAAGAAGTTATCTATCATGTAGATAGTCTTATCTGGCAGCAGAGCAAAAGAGATTAGTTCCAAATTTGCTAATTAACTAAATGCAAACGTAGAATTGTGTGTGTTAAACATAATAACACTTTTAATATTGTATGTGAAAATAAACAATGTGATGATAGGATATGTTACTTACCTAAGCACTTAAGCTTAACAGCGAATATAAAAATCGATCACCCCACTTATAAATTGATGTGAGATAAGAGATAAGAAATAACGAAGTGGCAAACACAGACATTTTTTACAACCCATCATCCTCTCAAGATTCTGGACCCTGAAACGTTAAGATCTGGTATCATATTTTCAACCTTTGAACTAATTGCAGCAATCTCTTCTTTGGTACTTTGGTACTTAAATACAAGGTATTCAGAAATTTTTTAAAAGTTTTCTTGGGTAAAAAAATCAAAATTTTGTAAGAACATTAAAAATACTACAGCCCAAACTACTTGATCGATTTGGTTGAAATTTGGTACATGGAGAGTAATGTGGCCCACTGAAGAGCTGAAAGACTTTTGGAAGCAATCGGTACACGGAAAGACTATAATTTATTAAACAATTTCTGTGAACAATTTTATGCTCTATAAAAAGAGGTAAGTAAAGTTTGTTTAAATAAGACGAATCACGGCTTTCTACCACATTTAAAAACCCACGCGATGAGGAGGTTCCAGCCGCTTCTCTGCTGCATTTTTTTAATATTTCAGTGGTTACGTTTATATTGTAATTTATAAGGCACAATGAATCGCAAAAGTTAAACTTATAGGAACCGAAAAATTTGCAACAATAATTCTATGAAGAAATTGCGAAGTAATCAAGAATATTCACAGACGGAACTAGGCTAAAAAAACTGATGAGGATTGATAGCATCGACAAAGTTAGAGTGGTCTTTGAAAAACGCAAACTCGACAAACTCAAATAAATTCACCGGATACCTATAGTTACAGAGTGATGAATTTTTCGTTGCCCACCATAAGAGATAATTCCCCGATATCTTGATTCATTCCTAAGTTATCCTGAAAAACTATTGGTGGTTTTCAAATGAAACTTACAAATTTATATTTTTGACAGCTGTCAACTCAATAGTTTTGATAGAAATTTTTTAGGCCTTCCTGATTTTGAGCAAGAGCTTTTTTCTTTTTCTTATGGCCGCCGTATTGGATTTTACCACCAATGGATATACTTACACAAAAAATTGCTTTTCAAAAATGTAATCAATATGAACTTAAACGATCGAGGGCTTTACAAGTTTAGAACCAATACATCCTTAAAGACACTTTAGTATTTGTTTTATAAAATCAGGGTCGTAGGTAGTTCTAGAAGCTGCTTTGTTGTTTCCGTTGATGATATGTATCAAGTACCTACAGGCCATAAAACTAGGTGAAAAAGTGAGATGAAAGTAATTAGGGCTTATACTATAGCTTGGGCCTAGCGTTGTTTTATCTCGAATTTTACTTTTATCGAATCCGACTAACCCATAACTGGATCGTCCGCGAAATTTCATTCTAATTTCCATAAATCAATTGGATCTATCGGAAATTTAAAGGAAGACTGTCAGCCAGTAAATTACCGCCATAAATTATTCAAGTCAGATTACACGGGTGCGAAGGTGACGCGGATTTCTAAGGAGCAGTTTTTTGAATGACGCTTCCGCTCCTTCACTCTTATTATAAAGCTTCAGAGCTTTCTCAGACGCGTGTGCTTCCAGATACTCTCGACTCTTGCTTGACTGTTACGACGACGAAGCAGCAATCACGGTAAAAGCTTCCTTCAATAAATGTTTACCGCCGATATGTAGGCGATTTTAAATTATTCAGATATGCCTTCAATTCGGATTGTCTCTTACCTAAATTCAGAAATAGATCATGGTTTTCATCAATACCTATATGTGTTGTTTTTTAAAATTCAACTTCTAATTTAATGACGTTTGCGTGTGCGTTCCGTTCTTACAATAAATTGATATTTGTAACTCTTTTGTGAACAGTTTATTGTGTTTACCCTGGCAGATATACTGTTTTAAAAAGTAAGAAATTATGAAAAATGAATTGCCTTTGTAAATTTAAAGCTGAGATTTATGGTATGCAACTCGTAATACAGGACCGCAGCTAGACTCGCTGCCTAGGTCACCTTCTGATGAAGAGACAAAACATTTTCAGGGTGCAGGATGGAAAGAAGAAGTCATGCTAGGAATTAGAAATTGGATAATGGATAATCGAAAACTTTCGAAGTAGCAATAGTCGTTATCAAACATATCCGCACGTTTAGTCTTTATAACGGTCCGATTATTTTTAAGGAAGAGAAAATTGAAGTTTTGATTAGGTTCTAAATTCGACAGACGTTAGTTTTAACTATTATAAGTTATTTTATTATAAGTTAACCTAACTTACGTATTGTATATACCTATAAATGTAGTTAATAAATGATAATGATAGGTAATAAAATGATATTTAATAGAATAAATAGGTACACCGTAGTGGTACACCTACTAATCTGAATTATAATAACGGAAACCGGGAAACCGCCCCAGATACTTTGGCCCAGATTAACCTCCCCAAACCAACAATTTTTTAAATGTAAATAAAACCTAGGCGGCTGGTGTAAGCGAGTTACATGTTAGGTGTTTTAGGCTTAGTTTTTCTTCCTCTGTCCAAATCTGCAATGAAAAATGGGAGATGCCACTTAAAATTTTAAAGATGGACTCTGCTTCCGGTATAACCGGAAGTGCCCCATAGTCACCAATAATTTTAATAGATTCTGGATGTGTCAGTTTCTGTAACTGCCAAATCTTAATTCTTAACGACTGTACTTTGCTTAAGAAAGACGATTAAGAGATTAAGGGATTCTAGCATTTCGGCGTTACAATGACGAGAAGTCTAAAAATTTTTGTGCGCAACTGACTAGATACCTATCTACGCAGAAATCAGAAACCACGCTAGGGGAAATATTCATATTTCTAAGCTGTACATATCTAGGTGAATTAATAGTGTTCCTCTCTAGACTTTTATAGAATGATTT
Source organism: Pycnomerus fuliginosus (assembly GCA_963924575.1). Classification (NCBI taxonomy): domain Eukaryota; kingdom Metazoa; phylum Arthropoda; class Insecta; order Coleoptera; family Zopheridae; genus Pycnomerus; species Pycnomerus fuliginosus. The sequence continues at coordinate 10,996,393 of OZ004617.1, read as the reverse complement.
ACATAGGACTTCTGAATTTTCGCATGTTAATGAAAAATCAGAGGTTTAGGTTTGGTTGGGAAATTCAGACCAGGAAGCTATAACGACTTGAAATACTATTCGAAAGTGAGTTTATAAATAATTCGTTGTGGTTTTACTAAATCATACGTTTAGGGGTGTAATCAGGCGGGTTTATAACGTCAACGCCCAAAGTTTCATTATAGGCTGATAATACTAAGAAGTGGTTACAATCCGAAACAGGAAATAACCAGCGATTCCGTTAAAACTAAAATTTGAATGGGATGTTGGCACGAAGTTCTGCTAAAATTATGATTCGCCAAGGGATTTAAGTAGGTAAGTAAATTTGAATTTCTTCCGTTATTGTTATTGTTGACATATTCTTAATTATTATAATAAATACATACTAGGATCAGCAAAACGAATAGCATGGATTGCACCCAAGTAACACGAACGTATTTATAAAAGCTGCAAGAACATCTACACAGGTAATTTATAAAGGTTTAGGTTTTATAAGAAAGCTGTAAGAGCAATTACTCAGTACTTATAAAGCACTTATATACCCAAAATAGGCGCAGCTTATAAAGCAAGTTTATAAGAGTTGCACCTACAACACTTAAAGACTTAAAGACTCGGTGGTTACGTTTTTACAGCATCTATACAGGTGTTACAAAGTATTTATACAGTAAAATACCTGTATTATAGCGAACTTTAATACAGCAAAAATGTGTCAATTGGACAGTAATATAAAACATTTTAGCTGTATATCTACTGTACAAAGATACCTATTTGTTTTATTAATAATTATTCATCAATATGGGCTTCCATCTTTAACAGGGAGCTTTTGTTATAGTACAAATAAATTTTAATATACACTGATTGTCAAAATTTGCATCAGAAGGCAAAATCTAGGTGCGAAGAAAATTTTACTGTACAAATATACTTCAATACTCGTAAATCTAACAATGCCCCTCGAAAATTATGCGGATTACGTGGTTTTTTAAAAAAAATAAAAAAAATTAAATCAGCAGGCGAAGACCAAAATAAAACTGACAATTAATATAGTATGTCCTTGTTATCAGAAAAAAGTATATTAAGCAAATTCACCGAATTTACGACAATATTTTTAAATAATTTGCTTGATTTTACTGCAATAGCAAAATGGCCCTCACCATATTCCACTCGTTGACTCCAGAAAATATGGCCGCTGATGAGAACAACGCAGGTAAATTAATTTATAAAGGCATTGAATACAGGCAAAAACCTAAAACAGAGCCATTATACCTTTATAAGACATCTTTAAAGTATGCGCCTTACTGGTGTAATACAACATTTATAAAGATTCTTTTTAAAGCCTACTGCAAAGTGTATATAGCTTAAGGAGCCTAAAAGCTGCAAAATTAAGTTGTAAGAATATTCTTACGACTCTATTATACAGCTTTTATACGGATAATAATAACCTCTATAAAAGGTTTATTAAATAGCATATAAGAGCTTATACAGGCACTATAAATCTAAAATGCTAACGTGGAAGGCTAAGACTGTATAAGCATAGTTTATAAAACTGTAATAAAGGCTTTATAAAGTTACTTTATATTTTTACTCGGAGAATGTTCTAACAGCTAGTACACAACACCAAATTGTTGTTGGCAGTAAATTGCCTCCGAAATAAGCTTTAATACAACCAATAAGAGACTTCTGCAGTTATTATAAAATAGCTATACAGCTTTAAGTGTTGTGATTGTAGCATCTGTTGTTACTTGGGCAGCTTTAGGGTAGGTATAGGCTATCAGAAAGGTAATTTTTCAGACTATTTCTGTAGATATTCACATTGAACTCAAAATTCAAAATACGACAACGGCGGAATTTTTTCTTCTGTGCGTAAGACGAAAGTTTCATTTCCTTAGGTATATCTCCCTAACGATCGATGCTATTTAAATGAAACTTGGAATTTTTATATTTTTGGCAACTGTCAATCAAATGGCATCGGCAAAAATTTTCTAGATCTTCTAGATTTTGAGCAATGACGATCAACTTTTGATTTTCTTATGGCCGCCATGTTGAATTTTGGCACCATCCGACATACAAAAAAAATAGCTTTTCAAAAATGTGACTAGGAAGAACTTTTTTGAAAAAGACATGTTAGTGTGAGTCAGACGGCTTCAAAATCTGTTTTATTAAATTTTCAATTCAATTGTACTAAACGTCAAAAGGCATTAAAAATGTTGGTGTAGTATTTTATACTTTACCCACAACCTGTCTATTATTATGGTATAAAATGAATATCTGTAATCTATGCTATAAAACACTAGTGTTTTATTTTTCATAAAACACTTTGCTACTTATCTGTGCTATAAAACGCTAGTGTTTTATTTTTCATATTTCTCATGACCGCCTAGTTTTGCGATATTGTAACTGCCATGTATAATTTCTAATCTATTTATGATCTAAGTAGACAGGTTGTGGATAAAACGTTATATGGCACTCGTGTCTCATCAACATTTTAGATACTTAAGAAATTAGACACTCGATCTTCGGTCTCGTGCCTAAACTTTCTTGAATGTCTAAAATGTCTTATAAGACACACGTACCATAAGTAACTATTATTTCAAGAAGTTTTATACTAAAAAAGTCCATATTGATTACATTTATGAAAAGCAATTTTTTTTCTGTATCCCATTACGTTAAAATTCAATATGCCGGCCATAAGACAATCAAAAGTTCCAAGTTTCATTTAAATAGCATCAATCGTTAGGGAGATATTAATTTTTGTTTGAAATTTTCAGGAATAACTCAGGGACGAATCAAGATATCGGGGAATTCTCTTCAGATTCTTAATCACAAAGAAATAGCGCAACGCCAGTGGTGAGCAGTGAAAAAGCAACCACCTGTAACCAACCTATAACAATTATATATTATTTATTATTCTTGTTATTATTATGATACGTTGCAACTTGTAAACCACGCTAGTGTTGGTAAAGCCACCAGTAAAACCAAATAAACTTTTGATAGACCCCTATACAAAATTTCATCCAAGCATTTTAAATTGACTTTCACTAAAGAAAATTAGCAGAGCAGACTCTCGACGGGCACGATAAACTTAGTCATGTTCCCTCAATTTCCGTTAATTTTAATTAAATGCATACTTAATTCCACCCAGTTTTAACATGCTACGGTGACTACGAATGCAGATAGCGACGCCGCATATTGTTATTGGTTCTTCGCGAGGGTCCGTCTTCACTGAAGCACCGGATGTACCCGCCTACAAATTGTCCAAATTGCTTTTCTTCGTTTCTATTTGCAAGTTTAACGTGCAACTTTAAGGAGGTGTGCATTTTTTAACTTCTACGCTACGCTTTAGCGCAGCAAAATAATAAAATCGATCGAAAAATCTATTCGCCAAAAACATCAAATCTTTACGTTTTAGTATCCTGGGAATCCGAAAAAGTGATTTTTGAAAAATGTCTATCTGTGTGTCTGTCTACAGTCTGTCTGTGATCACGCTGCAGCTCAAACTATTGAACGTATAAAGATGAAATTTGGCACATATATTCAGTGGGCAATCCATAGGTGCTGATTAGATTTTGGGCCACATCGGTTCACGGAAATTATCTTTTTTGCACATCAACTTTAAAATTTTAAATGCAAACCCCCACTTTTAGCGTCACCATAATGTAAAATGTATTCACACACGGTGCCCTTTTGGCTAAGAAACGTTCCCGGGAAATAACCTATGTATAACTGTATATTTTTATTACCGGGTGTGATAGCTGATTTTAAGTCGAAAACTTTAGTGCCATTTTTTCGAAAAATGTCATTTTAGTGATAAAAGGGCCCTTTGTTGAATGTATTTAACAAAAAAGCATATATTCTTATACTCTCGGATTCGATAGCTGCCGCATTGCCGGATCAAAAACCTTAGTGCCATCTTTTTCGAAAATTGCTATTTTAGAGGCAGAAAGTCTTAATTAAATAATGTCCCTGGACCGCTCACAATGTGGATAGAGCTTTATCAAAAAAAAATAAAATTAAACGTGAAAACCTCTTTATTAAAACAACTCGAATGGGATACAAGCCTTCACAAACCTATTTTGAGTGTCTTTTCTAAGAATCTGTCGACATTGTTCGCGGTCAAGGGCCAATATTTTGTCTCCTGACTGTACATACCTACCTAATGCGCGAGATTAAAAATTTAGTTGTAAATTCAAAGCTACTACTACAAAGCGAAATTTAGCCCCAGTTCTAGTCTGAACAAAAGGCAAAAGTATGAAATGCAAAAATGACAACAATCTTATTACACTTCAAGGAGATTAAAATGAAATTCTCAGTTTTCAACTAAAAATTCAATATTGAATAGAATATGTTATACGTCGCTAGCAAGTGTTCAGCTAACTTTTTAATAAACTCAACGCGGATTTAGTTTTATTTCGAAGAAAATTTTTAATTAAGCCTGGATTGAAATTTCCTCCAGCAATAAAATTAAATCTGAATAATCAGTGTGGCAATGAGATACTGTAATGAATTTTAAATTAATAAGTAACTATATATTACGAAATTCGTTCCCAAAATTATTTCTACGGTTTAGAATTTTAATGAAAGGATTCTTTTAACTAATAATTCAGGAGCAATTAGACTAAACAATGGGGGCAACACCAGGCAGCTGCGCATGCAGTCTAATTATCTCTGGATATCTTAATTAACTCTAATATTTTCTGATATTGAGCTTTTGTTTGATATAATTTACCACGTCATAACCACACCCCAAACAATAAAATATCTTTATTAATGTAGAAGGGCGTGAGGAAGGAGTCTTGTGCTTAAATTAGGTATTATTGTACGGGGTAGATTAGATACCGCGAATCCGTCAGACATTCAGTGGATGATGCGGATTATGTACCCTGTACCCTGTCTATGATGAAAACCCGCCGAAATCTTAGCACACCTGCCTTTGTGTATTATTTTGCCAGTTGCCAAAACACACTTCAGATATTTAAAGTCAACTTTAAAATAATTAAACTCGGGCAGGTGGTGGTTTAATCTTAAGAAAATAAAGTTCGGCTGAGACGGATAAAAGGCAATATAGGTAGGTATATCGAGTGCAGCCATGGCTAGCCAAGATTGGTTTCGGGCTTTATTAGACTGCTCTATCTATTAGAACAAACACCTGTCTTTTCCACCTCTTCGGCACAAAGGATAATTAAGTATTAACCATTCTAGTTTGCTCTCTAAATTACCCTTATTGCCCCTCCACCCTCATATGTATACAACGAACTACCTAAAACCCCTATTTATTTCAAAATTAAAAGAAAAACACATCGTATATATAGTTCATAGCTTGTAAGTAAATAATTCAAAAATATATTTCCAAACTTTTAGCCGGAAATGACCGTAACTTTTTTTTTAATTGGAAACATACCGTGCGGATGACAAAAAATGCTCCGAGCTACAAAAAGTGGCAAAAAATCAAACAGCAATAGGTGCGTTCCTTTTACACATTTTTCTGAGGAGCCTCAGTTAATTTCAGCAATTCGATTGGTTCATTTGAATATTGACCAATCAAATTGCTGAGATTAACTGAGGCTCCTCAGATAAATGTGTAAAAAGAACGCGCCTAATGTATGATATGATATGATATGATGTCTTAACAACACTGCCATTTGTCAGTAGATTACGAAATCCTATTGGTCTAAATAATGGTGTTAAATAAAAATTCTTATTAGGAAGGACAAGGATGAGTATGGTGCTATGTAAATTCCATCAGTTGGTGCGTATCGGGAGCTGCAACCCTTAGCTATACGCCTATACGTCCTGATGTATAAGACTGAAAATTCTCGCTCAAAAACTAACCTAGATAAAAGTCACAGACAGAAAAATTATGATGGACTTGCACCTCAGGGTGATCGCTCGCACTACTTATATACATGCACTAGAAAGCAGATCTAACGAATTTTTCAAATTTGACAAGATCCCTATTTTTGCCTTTGTCACACAGATTCTCACGCAGACAATGTCTGTCGCTTCACTTTGCCATGCATGCAAAATGAAAATCTGTATTACACGGTGTTGAAACGCTGAGAGAATTTATAGATCTGGTTTCAACTTTATTCCGTAGGTACTTACCTAACAAGAGTTTAAGAAAGTTTTTTCGGTGTTGTAAAAAAAGAGGTTTTTAAGAGATTACTGAAAGTTACAAGCGAATTCTTATGTTTTAAAATAAATTGCTTGCATAGAATTGTTATGGCGGATAGGTGCTCGAAGTCCGAGGTGGAAAGAAAATACTTTTAGTTTTAGAACTTGGTGCAAGTTATCTAGGCTAAAAATTTCTTTGTAACAAAGCTGACTGCAAGGCTTTCCGAGAAAAACGCGTCGAAAACAGAACTCTTCAGTTTAATTGCTAAGAAGCAGGTACGGCAGAGTTCACTTAAAGATGAGATAAAAGTTTTATTGTTTTACTTTTAAAATAGTCTGCATTTTAACGTTATTTAATCAAGGAAAGTTTTATCTTGCTTTCATGTTTAATTAAGCCGTCTCTAATTGTTCACGGAGAAATTCTATTATTAATTCGTTGTCTTACCGTGTGCGCTGGCACCTTTCAACGGCGACAGCCGAACATTTTTTATTGTTGTTCCTACCTATCCATCATTCTCATTCTTCCACCTGTAGCAGTTCCTAATCTGAAATTCAATTTAAAATTTAAATTGTCGTCTTTTAATTACGCATTGCACCCAAAACACTCCCACTATCAACAGATAACACCAGACAGAAGCTGAATTAATTACGGTCTCACTATCGATTGACATATCGCTTCTGGAAATAAATTAATAATTTATGAAAGCAAAAAAGCGAGGAACCAGTTGGTGATGATTATGTACACCAAAGATTCAAGATATTCTCCAGCCGAACGAAAATTCCTCCAGAGAATTCCAAATAAATGCCATCCAAGAGAACATTCACGCCGCGCACCGATCGAATGAAACTCTATGATGGGAAACGCTTTATCTCAGTACAGATTGTTAACAAAGCAATATAATGATCGGCATGTTTTTCGGTTTTATAATCACCTCCCGGCCCTGACCAGGTATGCCGTTTGTTTTTGTCAGATTTTAATTGGCCAATGGTCTGATGGCAGCGATAGAATTTGTGTTTTACGATAACCCAGCGTTATACATCAATTTTATCTTTATCGTTTTTATTCCTATTCGTTTAAATTGTTTCACGTTGGAGATTTAGAGAATTTGGAACTGCGTTCGCCAGCCGGCTTTATTGGGGCCTTTTTACAGTAGGTATGGTACACCCCGCGATAATATCGGAGACCTATGCGGCAAAGTGGAATACTAATATTTATTTACGTCTAGTATCCAGCAATCCCTACCACGACCACCCTACCTATTCAGAATCAGAATGTTAAATGTTCTTTCTTTGACATACATAATTATTATCTCTTATAAAACATAGGTGATATTATTCTCACTTCTTCGCTTGCTTTCGTTCGTAAACTATAGAGACATACAGCGTGTGCCAGAACGCTGACACCATCCGTTAATGGTAAACACCTCGTGAAAATCTAAGGCGATATTTGGTTTCCAAAAGTTCCAGGCATTAATAGTATTCGAGATACAGACGTTTATAGTTGACGAATCAGCATGCACGTAGGACTAATAATTATCCTGTAAGGTATGAAATAATTTAAGAGCTGATTGTTAGGCAATTGGGTAGTCAATTTGCGCTTTCCTTTTACACATTTATCTCAGATAGCCCATGCAGGAGTTCAAGGTTTTAACCCGCACAAAAATAAGGCAGGGCTGAAAATTGGTACTTATGCTCCACTGATGGCGGTCCTGAATGACGTGTCAAAAGTCCCGGAACCTGTGGTGCCGGCGTCCTATTTTTTTTTTTTTTTTGGTACCGGAACCGGCGCCGGCGTCCAATTTTATTTGTTTTTTTGGTACCGGAAGGCTTTAATTGATGTTCAGAACAAAATTAGCAACGAAAAGTTCCTATACATTTTTGTCGTCCGATTAGCCGTTGGGGAGATAATCTCAAAGAAACAGCGCGAATTCGATGGAGTACGATTTCTCCAAGAAAAAAGATGTTCCATCTCAAAATTTCAGGAAAAATAGTTATATTAGGTATTCTTGTTTTGTAGTCCTTAAGGAGTAAGTATTCTGCGTATCAAAACAAAAGACTTTCAGAATAGTCATACGCTCGGACTGTTACTGATTATAGGTCGTTGTGGTCATTTTAAGACCAATCCTCAGTTCATAAAAGTAGTAGTAGTAGTAGTAGTAGTAGTATAGCAAGCTTACTACTCATAAAGAAGCAATCAAGTATGCGGAAAATTATATGGCTGCCATACTTAAGGCCTTCCGGTTCCAAAAAAAAAAGGATCGATCCGGTAGTTTGGGCTGTAGAGTGCTCAGACACATGCACCGCCACACGCAAACAGACATTTTTCAAAAACCACTTTTTTGGGTTCCCCGGACGCCCGGACCCTATAAAATATAAAAATTTAGTGTTTTTTGGCGATTCGGTTTTTCGATCGATTTTAGTAACTGTTCGGCGAGCGTAGAAGTTAAAAACAAAGAGCAACTGAGTATGAAGATCTAAGCTAATCTAGGATCGCTGTGACTGCCTTTCCGGTCAAGTATATGATGCATGTTTTTAACTCGTACATCCCGAATTCGTTGAGAAAAGCTATCATTATAAGTATTTGAAAAACGGCCATTTTCGGTTAAACCGGAAGTGAAAAAAATTTAACGAATACACGCCCAGTTGTCCGTCCACGCAGAACTGCTCAAGATTTATTTAATTTGATATCTTTTTAACCTCCCCACTTCACTTCACCACTTAAAAAAAGGCAGCCACTGAGGTGACAGGAACCTCCCCAGCGGTGAATCCTCGACAAAAACTATTCAAGTTGGTTGAAAGCGTGGTCCATTTTTCAAAGAGGTTTGATAACACAAGGTAATGTTTCAAAGTCTCGATCCACAAAATTTACTTACTATTTAGGACGCGTTTCGGAGTGTTACTCGATCTTCAGCTATAAAAGAAATTAACACAAAATACAAAACAGTTGCCTAGAAAATGAAAAAACGTTTGGGTCAAAGAAAAATAACAGCTTTTGAGTCACACGGTAAATTGATCGAAAGACGCTCAAACATTTGAATGTTGCTAATCTTACCAATTTTATAAGGAGAAATCTAGGCAGAGATCGTTGAATCAAGGCTGAATCTAGCAATTACATTTCAGAATCTTATAAAGATTATACTTTGGACTATACGACCACCTGGGTGTTATGATGTGAATCACTAATTTTACGCCCGAAAGTACGAAACAAAAGTTGGTCGGTCGAAGGTATTGAAACGTGAAAAGAAATTCGATAATTCGTATCTGTGGTCGCTTGGCGACAATTTAATTCCATTGACCACATTGATTCCCTGTCGGCATGAAACAACAATAATACTTCCCCAGTCGCATCAGAGCGTCTGCTTTGGGGTAATTAAAAAATTAAATATGACGTAATGGGGTTGACACGCTTGAAAAAGCTTTGTCTGAAAAGGGCTGCAATCTACCTGGCTATTAAATGAACCAATCGAATGTAGAGCAGCCATTAATGAGCGGTGGTCGTTCTGTCTGGATAATCTCATTATCGACAGTGGCCATTTTAAAGCTGCACTTCCGGCGGAATTAACCCGCCATTGTGATTTTATTGTTTAAAAAGACGCTTGAAGGTCTCGTCACTTTTCAGGCGTTTGCGTTATTTTGTGTATTGAATTGCAATAAAACTCAAGAAACTTTATGAAGTTCTCTTGGTTCGAATTTGATGCGGTTTTGCGTCAAAATTAACAAGATCCGAGGATTTAGGCCTCAAACGAGGCCGTAAAACCTGGAATTTTAATATTTCAACCCCAGGTCTAGTTAGTTTCGAGATCGAACTCATCATTTTATTAGACGTCATAAACCTGGATATAGACGACATAAACTGTTTTTATTATGCATCAGTGAACATATATAGACGTTCGTGGCTGCTATACTTTCACCAAAAAAATTGTCATTAAATGTGGTACCTATATCTTTCAGATAATCAGGATGAACCTCGAATTTATTAAATCTTTCTTTATAGACCATTTTAGATAGATTTATCGGACATAAAATTGTTTTATTTGGATCATAAATCTAAATAATTAGTTCGCTCCCGGAGGATTGTAATTACTCCATTGTGTTTTAATTTAATGTTAATCTTAATTATTTAATTAAATTATCATAATATGTATGTGTAAATAACTGCAGACCTCTGCCTAATTCTTATTTCTTACCAACATTCGATCGAAAATAATCTCGTCCTCAAACAGAGGACTTTGAAACTTAAAGTCATGTCGTTGATTCGCTCACATCACAACCATCACAATACATATTTATCATTCACAGAGATGATATCAAATGAACACAGACACATCGAGAAACGTCAACATGTAACATTTTCGAAAGTGCTTGAGTGAAAAGCTGTGAGGACATGATGGGACGTGGGGGTCGGGCTGTTTTGCAGTTCCACAGCCTAAGGTATGTACACCCGGTATAACCTGACGCTTTTCAGGACCTGTTGCTTCAATACAAATATTATAGAGGACAGTCCCTAATTTTTCGGGTAAGTGCGTCTAATTTCTGATAGTGGGGTTTCTACGAAACCTTTTGAAATTCATTTTAAAATGTGATGGATTTCTGTTTAGGAAGCCTTATATACAGGATGGTAGATTTTTTGTTGCCTACCAATGGAGACTTGGAAACCGTGAGGGATGGAGGAAGGTTAGCTTAAATTAGAAAAAAGTTGTGCTTTATTTTGCCGTATTTCATAGCTGATTTTTTTCAAGCCGGAAACTTAAGCGCCATTTTTTCGAAAAATATCATTTTTGTGGCAAAAGGGTCCTTTTTTTGAATTTATTTTGAGAAAAAATTAAATTCTTACTATCAGATTCGATAGCTGTTTTATTGCCAGATCAAAAACCTTCTTTCGAAAATTTCCATTTTTAAAAGACCCCCTTTTGAATTTTTCTTAGTAAAAGGGCATATTATTATTATCGAATCGTGATTTGAAAAAACGAGTACAGCGACAAGACTTTAGACGCAACATTTCCAACTAAAATTTTGGAAAATGCTTGTATCGATAGTCACGTCGCTGTTCTGATCACGATGGTACCTATGACGCAACATCGACAATAATTTCGGACTGCCTTGTTTGAGGCTACAATTTAAGTAGAAAGTTGGCGTGTTCGTATAACAACTGCGGAGGAAGATGTAAGAAGAGTCATCCGCAGGCATCTCTAATCACTTTTTCCACAGAGAATGAGCATTTAATTATAAAAGCCGCCGTCAAAAAGTAATTTCGTTCACGAACGTCAGAAATTGAGACATCAACTCCACAACTAGTTGTTGTAATTATCTTAATAATCTACAATTAAAAACTATCTCATTTGAAAATCAACTCACGAACAACACAGACCGCTTCGATGATTCTTATCTGTTCATCACTGGAGCATTTTTGCAGCCGCATTTTTGATCCGTTGATAGATTAAATCGGCGGGTTGCTTGAATGTGTCAACATTGATGGAAAATAAATGAATAGTAATTAGTACAAAGCGAATTGAAGACTTACCGACACTCGTTAGGTATTTAAATTGAAATTAGTTCAGCTTGCACCTATTGAAGATTAATTATCGCGATACGCGCCTGCTCAAAGTTAAATTAATTTTGTCAGTTTCTGGGTGGCTGATGGGTATTAGCATAAGTATTTCTAATTTCAATTATTATTATTTTTAAAAGTCTCCCAATTCTTACTACCTAATTCCCATACCTATCTGACCTGATGTCTATGATGGCATTATAATCATTCTCTATCCGCAATCGAGATATTGAATGATATAAAATAAATATTGATGAAGGCACAAAAATCTACGAATTTTCATGATTGTAATTATGGTATCACACATTTTTGCTTACGAATAAGGAATGGTGGTATTCTAAAAGGAAATGAAACTTTCGTCTTTCATCACAACTAAAATCATTGCTACTGTTCAGTGTCCATATACAATTATTACGAATTAGTGCCAGTAAAGACTATCCGAAAGGTAATTTTTCAAACTATTTTTGCAGGTAGGTATTCATATTGAACTCAAAATTCACAGTAAAGTAACATTGGAAATTTTCAATCTTTGCTCAAGACCACAGGTAAGACGAAAGTTTTGTTTCCCAATACATTAGCACAGTTAAACAGGGTGTTTTGCAACCGCGTGTAAGTTTTTTAACCTCAGATTGCCCATCGAAAATGTTAACGATTGGCACAAAATTATTTAGGTCGAAGTCGTCTCCTAAGAAAGTTATAGGGCTTTAAAGTCAGCCATCGGGAGCAGTTTTTCTTAGTTATCTCAGGAACGGATTAACGGATTTGAATGAAATTTAGTGGACACTAGTAGATAGTGCATATACATCTACATGGGGAATTTCGTTGGATTATGACCACGGGATCCCCAGAAAACGGAGACACCTTTGACATTTTTCTTCCGGAAAATGTTTGAAGGTCATGCGCTTTAAAAATCTTGGTGTCCGTTAGAAAGGGCAATTCAAACTGCATCTTTTACTATACGTTGCATTTTTTGATTTAATGCGTGGTTCTAGAGATATCCGTACCTGAGGTAACTGGAAAATTTTTCAAGGTCACGCATTTTAAAAATGGTGGTGCCTGTTGTAAAGAGCAGCTTAAACTGCATCTTTTACTATTCTTGGTATATTTTTATTTAATGAGTAGTTTTAGAGATATCCAAATAAGAAAAACTGCTCCCTATGGTAAAGCCGTAACTTCCTTAGGAGACGACTTCGACCTAAACAATTTTGTGCCAATCGTCCCCATTTTTGATGAGCAATCTAATGTTAAAAAACTTACACGCGGTTGCAAAACACCCTGTATAGGGGCCGATTTCATAATCAAAATTAATGTGGTCTTTAAATATTTGCCTAGCAACATTTCAAAATGGCTGCTCCTGCATGAATATGGTCAAAATCCCCTTTAAGGTAGAGTTTAGCTTTAAAATAGAAGAGGAAGAAAAATTACCTAGATATTCAGGAACAGAGAACTTTATGAAGCACAAAATAAAAAGCAGTCCACGAACAACGTTCGGTTTATTAACCTCCCCAACTCCATCACAATTTTAAAAAATGCAGCAGAGAAGCGGCTGGAACCTCCCCATCGCGTGGATCTTTGTATTCTGTGTAGATGGTAGTCAATTCAACAGAATTTTTTTGTGCTTATCATCTGTGACTAATTTCGCAATTTTCTGACAAATACCGACATCACTTCGGACATCACCCATCACATTTGACAATATGTTCCCTTTAAGGTTAACAGTTTGCCACCCTTTTGACAATAACTGATACTTTATGTCATCCACTGTCAGCCTGCTCCCTTTTAATGAAAAAGATTTTTTTCTCTATTTTCCACTGAAATGGCAGAAACTGTGAATACGTTTCTAGAACCAGAATTTGATCGTCTTTCTAATGGCGACATAAAAAAGGAGGCCTTGTATTTAAAATTTAAAGTTGATATGCTTAAATGGCACTTCCTGTGGACCAATTGCTTCCAAAAACCTTTCAGGTCTTCAACGGGTCACCCAATCTCCATGTAGCAAATTTCAACCAAATCGATTCACTAATTTCGGCTATAATGTATTTTTAGCGTTATTACAAAATTTCGATTTTTTGACCCAAAGAGCACTAAATGCGAACGAATTTTGTCTTATTTAAAACCAGAATTTGATGACCTTTCTGATGGTGACAATAAATCTTTCAAAAACTTGTTTTGGATGGTTAAATGAGTGAATAATTTTAAATTTGGAAATTGGTGTGCCAAAACGGCACTTTCCGTGGGCCGATTGAATCCAAAATTTGTTCAGCTCTTCGACGTGCAATACAATCCGCATTTGCAAAATTTCAGCCAAATCGGTTCAGGGGCTGTACCGCGATTTGAAAATCCGATAAAAATCAATTTTTTTTTAATTTTTGGTCAAAAGGGCACTGAGAGTGAATACATTTTTAGAAGCAGAATTTGAAGGCCTTTCCTAAAGTGACGTGAAAAATGGGGGTTTGCATTTAAAATTTAAAAGTTGATGTGCCAAAATGGCATTTCTAGTTGCACGATTGGCTCCAAAAGCTTTTCAGATCTAAGTTGGATTATGAGATGCCTACGCACCAAATTTCAGGCAAATCGGTCTAGTAGTTTTGGCTGTGGCGTGTTTACAAACGTACGCACGTACGCACGTACGTACGTACGTACGTACGCACATACACACAGACACATTTTTAAAACCACTTTTTTGGGTTCCTGAGACCTCGAAACGTGAAGATCTGGTGCTATCTCAAATTCGAAAATTTTAGTGATTGCAGTAACCTCCCTTTTTTTATAAGTGGTGAAGTGGATTGGGGAGGTTAAAAAATGGGAGGTTACTACAATCACTAAAATTTTCGAATTTGAGATAGCACCAGATCTTCACGTTCTGGGGTCTCAGGAACCCAAAAAAACGGTTTTCAAAATGTGTCTGTGTGTGTGTACGTACGTACGTTTGTAAACACGCCACAGCCAAAACTGCTAGACCGATTTAGCTGAAATTTGGTGCGTAGGCATCTCATAACCCAACTTAGATCTGAAAAGCTTTTGGAGCCAATCGTGCAACTAGAAATGCCATTTTGGCACATCAACTTTTAAATTTTAAATGCAAACCCCCATTTTTCACGTCTCGATAGGAAAGGCCTTCAAATTCTGCTTCTAAAAAAATGTATTCACTCTCAGTGCCCTTTTGACCAAAAATAAAGAAAAATTGATTTTTATCGGACTTTAAAATCGCGGTACCTACAGCCCAAGCCCCTGAACCGATTTGGCTGAAATTTTGCACATGGGGATTGTATTGCACGTCGTAGAGCTGAACAAATTTTGCATTCAATCGGCCCACGGAAAGTGCCGTTTTGGCACACCAATTTCCAACTTTAAATTATTCACTCATTTAACCATCCAAGACAATTTTTTGAAAGATTTATTGTCACCATCAGAAAGGTCTTCAAATTCTTGTTTTAAATAAGACAAAATTCGTTCGCATTTAGTGCTCTTTGGGTCAAAAAATCGAAATTTTGTAATAACACTAAACATCCATTATAGCCCAAACTAGCGAATCGATTTGGCTGAAATTTGCTACATGGAGATTGGGTGACCCATTGAAGACCTGAAAGGCTTTTGGAAGCAATTGGTCTACGGGAAGTGCCATTTAAGCATATCAACTTTAAATTTTAAATACAAGGCCTCCTTTTTTATGTTGCCATTAGAAAGACGATCAAATTCTGGTACTAAAAATGTATTCACAGTTTCTACCATTTCAGTGGAAAATAGAGAAAAAATCCTTTTTCATTAAAAGGGAGCGGGCTGACAGTGGATGACATAAAGTATCAGTTATTGTCAAAAGGGTGGCAAACTGTTAACCTTAAAAGGAACATATTGTCAAATGTGATGGGTGATGTCCGAGGTGATGTCGGTATTTGTCAGAAAATTGCGAAATTAGTCACCGATGATAAGCACGAAAAAAAATTTTGAATTGACTATACCATCTACACAGAATACAAAGAACCACGCGATGGGGAGGTTCCAGCCGCTTCTCTGCTGCATTTTCTTTTTCCTATAAGATTTCAGTGATAAGAGGGGAGCCATGCAGTTAAACTGCCGTCTCATTATTGCGATTATTTTATTCATTAAGTATTGAACCAATCCAAAGGATTATTTTATTCATTAAATATTGAACCAATCCAAAGGAGCATTTAGCATACCAGTAATTCTTATTACAGTGATAAGACTACAACGTCAACTTGACACTACTTACTCAATACTTTAATTCATAAAATAATCTGCAAAATACGATTCGTAGTCTCTTGGTTGCCTTGTTGAGTCCTCATGGATGCACTACTTGTCAAATGGTAGATTTTTTTCGGCCAAAGAGGACTCGAGCGAGCTCTCGTCCTCTTTTTAGCCTAAAAAAATCTACCATTTTGACTCGTAGTTGACAGCCATTCGGACGTCAAAACCCGCGGCAATCAAGAGACTACTCGTCGTATTACTATTGAGCATTTAGCATACCAGTAATCCTGATTACAGTGATAAGACTACAACGTCAACTTGACACTACTTACTCAATACTTTAATTCATAAAATAATCTGCAAAATACGATTCGTAGTCTCTTGGTTGCCTTGTTGAGTCCTCATGGATGCACTACTTGTCAAATGGTAGATTTTCTTCGGCCAAAGAGGACTCGAGCGAGCTCTCGTCCTCTTTTTAGCCTAAAAAAATCTACCATTTTGACTCGTAGTTGACAGCCATTCGGACGTCAAAACCCGCGGCAATCAAGAGATTACTCGTCGTATTACTATTGACAATCTTTGAAATGTATCTATGAAAATTATATAATTAATTATTATCGAAAAAATGTATCCAAACTGGCTCCTGAAATGATTTAAAAGTACTTATACATATTGCAGTCGAGTGGTCGGCCTCTAAATTGATTCTTGGCTTATGTTTATTGTTTACTGAAACTGGTATAGAAGTGGATTTAAGTGATAAAATAGCATTGCATCTTTTCATGATGTTGTGGCAAATGAACCCGGTATAGGTACTTTCAAAAAAGTGAAACGAACGGCCGCTGGTGATCGTGCGCCCAATAATCATGGTATCATTCATAAAAAGAAACCTAAAAAATAATTACGGTGGCGTAGCAGGGTACGAATTATTTTTGCGTGAACGGCTGCACATTTCTGACCTCACGCTATCTCTCTAATGACTTAATCATTTCGAGTTGGTATGCCATCTTCTGAATAAATTGCCAGCAATGCTTCAGGATAGCAGCGTCGCGTTGTTCTTGCTTTCATGACGGAGTAAAGAGACAACATAATTATTTTTTCCACGTGCATGTCCGTCATTTTTAAGAGCTTTTTCAAAACGGAATTGAATTAGCCCGTCGCACTGTGGAAGTTTTAATTACTTAAATAGAAAAACGTACTCTGGACAAACGTACGTGCAGTTATCAAAATTAATGGAAATGATGATGTGGGGATTTTTTAATCTAATTAGGGCACCGCAGGCAAAATAATAAATGCCCCTGCGCCTGACGCCAAGCAATTCCAGAAAACAAGCTCTTTTTGAATTCATGAAAAGTCCGACTCGACTCGACATTACAGCAATTTTTTTTTGAAACTAATTGAATTATTATTGTAACAAATTTCTGTGCCGTCAGGGTTGTATTTTCAAATTTTAAAAAACCACGATTACACAATACTGTGAAATCGTATTCACATACATAGATATATCATCATTAGGATTACTAACTGATCCATTCTTTCGGTGCATACATCAATCATCATTAGCGAAGCCGTTGTTAAAAATATAGCTTCAAATTCGTTGCTGTCACCGGCTATCACACAGTCATTGTCAGCATAAAGTCTTTTATGAAAATTTTAATCGATTCTTGCTATATTACTTCGTTTTTGTTTTTTTTTGCCTATTAATGGTAGCAAAGGCGGATTTAACATAAAATCTCTGCACTAGACGTGTGAAGTGTCAAAGGAATTCTCTTTCGCATACTGCACGTCCCTGCTACTTTTAATAAAGCGTAAAATTTAATTTTGTACGTAGGTTTTAGGAATGTGTAAAAAATTACATTTTAATTTGCATTTGTTCAAGCTTTAGATACCGATAACCTCTACCTGTGCCAAAATAATGATGGACAATGATACGGTGAAATTTGTTGTCCCCAGAGAGTCCAGGATTATTCCAGTATATATGGTTGCATAGTCTAATTCCTACGTATGATTTCAAAGGCGTTCTGCATTTTGATGCCCTTTCTACACCTTTTCCAGTAGTAGTTCAGAAAACGTCAATTGAATTTCAGAATGGTCAGTTGAATATCAGAATCCGTCAATTGTAGTTCAGATTAATCAATTCAAATTCAGAATGCGTCAGTTGTATTTCAGAATAGTCAAATGAATTTCAGAATACGTCAATTGAATTTCAGAAAGCATCAATTGAAATTCAGAATCCATCAATTACAATTGCATTTGATGCTTTCTGAAATTCAATTGATGTATTCTGAAATTCATTTGACTATTCTGAAATACAATTGACACTCTCTGAATTTGAATTGACTAATCTGAACTACAATTGACGGATTCTGAAATTCAAGTGACAATTCTGAAATTCAACTGACGCTTTCTGAAATTCAATTGACGCTTTCTGAACTACTACTGGAAAAGGTGTAGTAGTAGTCTGATTAGATTGTGTACAAACAAGATGAAAAAATAAATTGTACTCTAGCAACCTTTCGGAAGGAAGTGCGGATACCCGAAAACGTTTTTAGAATTTAAACTATTAGGTACTTAATTTTAGTAAAAAGTCAAATAAACTTCAGAGAGAAGAAGTAAGTAGTGCGTGCTCGTGCTATACTCTCTCATCATAAATCTTACACAACCAGGATCACAATATTCTGCTGTTCCTTAAGCAAGGAAACGTTTGATGTTGGCGTTTTAATTTTGCTACAAGTTTGTTTTATAAATTTTTCAAGTATAGGCACCTGATAAAGCTCAGTTCCTAGAGACTGCCCACCCGACGAAACCTTCAGGTCCTCTTTCTAATGAACACTATAAAATATGGCACTGGCGAAGGTATATTAAAATGATAAGTTCAAGTATTTTTGAGCGTTTCTAATTTATGCGATATGAGTGTTGCATACGCTAAATTTTTTATGTCTAACATATTAAAACTCATACATACTTAAACAAATAATGGTCCGTTTTCAAAGAGGTACCTACTGACATTTGATTACTCTCGGTAGATTCAGTCTAGCTCCACAAAAAATATTTTATGTTTAGGACGCGTTTCGGAGTGTTGCTCCAACTTCAGCTAGAAAACAAACTAACACAAAATACAAAACAGTTGAATGTTGGTCCTTTTATTATTAAATAATTGTGGTTTGATTAACTTTACCCGGCGATATTGTTTCATGGGTTAGAAAAGTTTTTGCGACATATAATTTTATGGCTTTGTATATTGTTTTATCAGGTAATGACAATTCGTTATTCAAAATAACTTCCGTTTCTCGTGGTGTCCGTTATTGAAATAACGTAATTGTAAGCTTTAAGGACTTCCTTTTAACCTACACAACCCCTTGCACAACTGCACGTTTCGAGGTCCCAGCGTTCCAAAAAAGTAGTTTTTAAAATCTGTATGTAAGTATGTACGTGCGTCTGTAAACGCTCCACAGCCCAAACTACTTATTTGATTTGGTAGGTATATGTAATCATTCGTTTTAAATAAATATTTTATTTTATTATTCATTAATTTTTTTATTTATTACTTAATTTATCATTAAAAATAATAAATTTGACCCCTAGCTGTTTAAAAAAATCAACAGTTTCCATATATTTGACTAACCCTGTATTTACCTAATTTCGTTTACGAATGCATGATGTAAAGAATTGTTGATAGTTAGATTATTACAGGCGCTGAAAAAGGGGGTTAGCGGTATACTCATACCTGTTCAGTAAATAGAACCAGCTTTCGTAATATGGCATTTAATTAAACTAGAAATAATATTGCATAAACAACAATTATGATTGAAGCATTTCTTTTGCTCAGGATTGTCTAATTTAGAATTAGAATTATAAGGTGTTTACAAATTTTCAGGACGATGCATGATGATTTATCCAGTTTCCTCAAGTAACTACTAGTGTACATTTTCAAAGTTTGATGGTCTATGCACGACCGACAAACAATGGACAAACCAATCCATTCTCACAACTGTCCGACAGTCGGTGGTTTTGCAACCGCATCGTTAGTAATTCACTGGTGAGGTTTGTTATTATCGATCGATTAAAAAAAAAAGATTTGAAGTAGCAGGTAATCACATCGCTCGCTGCTAAAAATAATCACCTTTAACAAACTTTAATAAAACCTATTAATCAAAAATTGTACGTTGTTGATTCACAAAATCGATTTGCTCTTGTCCTAGACATTATTACTGATCACAGCATGAAATAATTGTGTTCCTAGGTGTCCTGTAGTGGCTTATTTCAATATAGAAGTCCCTGACTCCTCCACCCGTTAAAAATCTCAACCCGTCAGCGACTGTTATGGATGACCTGCATTAATTTGTTTCAAGTAATCAACTTGTGATTTAGTCAGGTGATTGTTGACAACGACGATGATCCATCATTTATCCGGGAGCCATTGTGATCGTGGGATAGGCACAATCGAAGATGGCGTGAATCCGGCTCAATTAAGTCATTATTTCTTCACCTGTCTAATAAATCCCAACAACCTAGAATTAAGGGGAATTTGGACTAGCGTCGAGTATTAAAATAGTGCCCTTGTCCTTGTTGCAATTTGTTCTCCAAATTGCCGTTTGACCGACCGGTTAAAATGATAAAATCAAACTGTTTCTCATAAATATTCAAACAGTGCCTGCAGATATTCAATTAAATTCTTCGTTCCACCCGCAGCAAGGACAACACATGGATATCGCTCCCGGTATTTTCAAACATGAGAACGAATAGAGAGAAACTGTTTCCATTCAAATGCTGATCGAGTATTGAGGTCTCCGAAATCTAATTTCAATAGACGCATTAAGTCCAACTGTATGTCCCCTCGATGGCACACAAGAAATCCATGTTTGTGTCGCGTAAGTAGGTACATGACAATGGTTGTAAACATGTCTGAAGAAATAGCCCCAAGCGCGACAGGCTGCAATCGCTAAATTAAACAATCATAAACAGGACGACCCCTGTAAGCCGGTTTGCTGGGCACTCGCTCGGAAATGATATGGGACAATCTTTACCTTTCCACACGGAAAAGAAGCAGCAATACGAGTTAATTAGCCCAAAACAGATTTGTCGGGGCTTTTCGCTCGAACTAGCTGTTTGAATTTCACTGTGAACCTAACATTTATCAAAGGGCGAATGCGCACTCATTTCAATGAAGCGCTGCCGTCATAAACAACACACATAAACCAATTTCCTGTCCTCTGCCTTTTAATTATTTCGGTCAAATTTAATTCACCAGTGTTTTTTTGATGTCTGGCTTGATTCGAATTTTCTCGGTTTGCTTGTTTTTCGAGTAACTCTCGAAGCCAGGGCCGGATTAAACAATAGTGAGGCCCGGGGGATGATCAATATGAGGGGGCCCGTTTGTTGTAGGCCAGCTAGGGTGTGGTGCGTATTTCGTACTGTCAGGAGACTCTAAAAAGAATAACTGCCGTTAATTTTTCACGTGGAAAAACGAAAATGACATTTTCAGCAAGAGGTATACACTGGAAGGTGATTTTTTTTTAAACCGTTAGCGACCTAAAGTGTGACCCATCTTGCTTCCTCAAATTTGAGGAAGAATCAATTGGCGTAAACTTCGAACTTCTAAGAGAAAATTTGATTTTCATTGGTTTAAAACTTCAAAATTCAATAAGATCAATAAATCATGGCAAGTTTTAATTAAAACCGGATTTTGTATTACAAGAGATGCTAGTAAAACCATTGCCGCCAGATTTTCGAAGAAAAAACCTTAAAACGCCGAAATTCAGTAGAAACTACACATTTTTACATTTTCTAAAAGTTTTTGAATTTGAAGGAGGACAGATTGGTGCAAATTTCAACCTTCTAGGACTCACACACTTCGATAAAAGTAAGTTTTCTTTAATTTAAAATTCCAAATAGAATAAAACTAACAAAAATTGCATTTTGTATTATCAAAGGCTCTAGTGAAATCAATTTCCAGCAATTTTCCTGATAAAAACTTTAAAACGCGAAATTCACTAGAAAGCATAATTTGGTAAAAGTTTTTTCCGACCGCAAGTGTGACCTATCTTATTTCCTCAAATTTGAAGGAGAATCGATCGGTGCTAATTTAAAACTTCTAGAGCTCACACTATCGCAAAAAGTAGTTTTTCTTTAATTTAAAGTACCAAAATGTAATAAAACTAATAAATATCGGCAAGTTTTAATCAAAACTACATTCTGCATTATCAAAGACTCTAGTGAAACTAATTGCCAGTCATTTTCCTGATATAACTTTAAAACGCGAAATTCACTAGAAAGCGTACATTTTGTAAAAGTTTTTGCCACCGCAAGTGTGTCCTATATTATTTCTTCAAATTTGAAGGAGACTCGATCGGTGCGATCTTGCAAATTTCAGATTTCTAGGACTCGAAACACTTTGAGAACAGGCGGTAGCGGTAGACTCAAACTGGTTTCGAAAGGACATGGGCTGGATTTCAGATCTGCGCAGCTCCGCCTAAATTCCCGCCACCTCTCGTTGCTCAGTGGCGCACGGTGGCATCAACGTTCGGACAGATTTACGAAGGAGGAATACGGAGAATGTAACGACGCGCCACTGTTCATTTTCATGGGAGGCTCCACCTTTGCACCGAAACTTGGATTTGCGCAGCTTTATAGCGATGTACTTTCGAAACCAGTTTGAGAATAGCGTATAATGCATCATAATACACAACAGTAAGTACTTAGTTGTTTTGTTGTTAGGAATACTTTTTGCAATAATTACTGAATTACAAAATTGCGGGGCTCCTACTAGTCGGGGCCCCCTATAAGTTGGGGGACCGGAGGCTGCAGCCCCCCTAGCCCCCCTCTTAATCCGGACCTGCTCAAAGCTATATCACTCACCTCATTAGCTATGCAGGTGTGGTGTGTCAAAAGAACGTTGGTTTTCGATTTCTACCATTATTGAACAATCAATTACAATTGGAACAATTTACCTATCTGCATATGTTACCGATGTTGGGGTAGGTATATCGATGCATGTCTACGTTTAGACGAAGGCGTAAAGCATTCAGAAATTGCTAAAATCAATAACGATTCACTTTTCGTATAGGTGAGCTGTTGAAAAAAGTGTTCACAGATGAATGCCTCAGGAATCGCGTTTGCTCTCCAAGTTCAGCCATTCGGTCGGTGCCAGCCCTTCAGGCAAATGTTTAGACTTTCTATTTCCTGCATTGGTTTGACCCCTGCGCCTGAAGACGACAGGATGAGGAAGTGGTAGCAGCGACGTGATAAACGACGTCACTACCTTGCGGCGGTCTTTATGATATATTTCGCGGTAGCACGAAAAATGCAAGACATATTCCAGAGACTAAACAGCGAGGTGGGGCATTAAGATGACATTCAACATCTGTTAGATGAGGCGAAGAAGAAATCTCTAGTGGAAGCAGTAAATTACTGCTCTATTAAGCGTCATTACGGTGGGAATTTATTGAAATAATATAGCAAAATATTTTATAGCTTTTTCAGCTTTTAATTGCGTGTTAGCGCAGCTGTATCCGTTCCTAAAGCTCGATGTTATCGTGTAATTTTTTTTACGTTATTTATTGCTCTCTTTAATAACGAAATATGTCCTAGTAGCAGAAACTACAACAAAGCCAAGGGAATTAAATTAATTAACTTCATATACATGCACACATACACGAGTTTGAATCGTAATTCTGTAGCGAATATACCTCTAGCTACCTACTTTTCAAATTAAATTAAATTTCGTGGTTCAACAGTAACGGAAGTATGCAACCGAGTTTCACAATAAACAAAAACTGAAAATTCTCTGCATACAAATTTTAAAAATGTATATGTCGCACCCTTTTGGAGTTTTGGTGCGTAATCTGACATTTCGCGAACTGGATATACAGTTCATGAAGTGATTCTAGATGCTGTAATTTGTAAATTTTAAAGTATCTGGACAAAAATCTTCTCCAGTTCGTAAACTGGAGGCGTATTTTTTACACATGTTCTAATTTTTAAATTTTACTGCATGTTGGACGAAAAATATGGTCCAGCTCACGGACTGGGGAACAACATTAGAGAGAAGTAGTTTTTCAGTTCATGAATTTGAGGATATTTTTTGTCCACATGCTGTAAAATGACAAATTACAGTATCCGTAAAGAATGCGTCTCCAGATCATGAACCGGGCAAAATTTTTGTCCAGCTAGTGTAAAATTTAGAAACTATCATCATGAACCATCATATCCGGCGGTTCGCGAAATGTTGGATTACAGTGATTATACCAAATGGGTGCGTCATGTAGTTTGTTTTAAACGTAATTCCTGTATAATAAAATATTGCTCCGCGGAAGTTGCCTGTGAATTCAAAAACTAGAAGAAATATTTCTGCTTTAAGATTTGTTTCTTTTTACTAACGTGATCCGTATGGTAGAGTATAGAGGTTGTCATAAGTTTGTCTAGTCGGCTACTTTGACGCCTACCTCAGAAAAGAAGTCGTTAGTTTTTAAACACATTTTCTTTATTCTTCCTACTTACAACAAATTACGTGGTCGGTATTAAGTTTTCCAAAAGTATCGCAAGATTATGGTCTAATTTGCCTGAATGCAAATATAGCATGCGGTAGCACAGCCAAACTTTATAAAGTTTGCAAGACCGTCATAAGATTTGCATGTGAAGTGTGAAGCGTATAAAGTTACAATTCTCTTATACAGCAGCTGAGCTTTATCTTGTTATGATTTGTTTCACTGCTTTTGCCGAGATTGTACGTTTTAACTAATTTAATTTGTGGCGAAAATACAGAAGATTTAATGGCTCATCCTGAAATCATCCTTTAATTTTTCTTAGACGACACTGTAAACAGATTTTGCAGTTAATTACGCGTCTGGATCTAAGTAGGCAACTAAACGAACCATGGCCGTAAACATATGAAATTACACATGAAATTACCCATACTTAATTTCAGAGGTGGAGGGTTAACTGCGTTGTCACCAAATTCCTTAAAAGGGTCGATCCAAACTTGGCCGTTATTATTAAACCAGGTAAACTTAGTTTAACTTAAGATCACTTTCACCGTAAATTGTAATGAATCTGAAACGAAGAAATCACGCGCGGAAGTAATTTATTTCTAAACGACATTAAATCAGTATTAATCTAAAGATAAAAAATATCTAAACGAGGACCACCTCATCTTGTTACTTTTATCGCAACTGACATGCATGAATAAATCAGACCTTTACATTACTATTTTCAGGTTTTCCGGTTTTTTTTGGAGAAAGAGTGCAACGTACAAAAGCGACACGCATGTCACGATGGCAATTACATGAAATGCAATTAGACGCACGCATTTCATAAAGTGAGGACTTTTCATTGAAAAAGTTCGCCTGAGGCACGAACAGTCTGTAGTCTCTACTTTGTAAAATTTGCATAAAACATCGTATTTCAACATAAGTATCAAAGATCTTATCAAGTTCTCTAGATTTCACATAATACATACGAAATTTTAAGTAAGTTCGTAAGTCAAGGTCCTAACTATGTACAAATGTAAATTTTTACCCACGATGTTTGGTGGAACAAAAGAGCAAAAATGGTCGCAGTTCTGAAAGCCGCGTACCTACCGCCGCCATTCGAACCTCTAGTAAAATAAAACTACCCACGATATTCATCAGGAGCTAGCTATGCCGATAGCTGCAGATTGCTTCATTCATATTTCTTGTTCTTGTTCTTGTTCCTTGTTAGGCCACATTAGTACAGCATGACCAGAAAGGCGACTCCATGACCAAACCAACCCTGCGAAATAGCAGGAATGCGAGGACTGAACGGTGTTGAAGATATAGCTCAACGCCATATAGCGGCCTTTACCAACACTTATAGGATCACTGATGAGGCCTAATCACCAACCACTGTTTGTGTTTTTGAGTTACTCGTGCTACTACAGCACCCTTTGGATTTTGATGTCAATCCTCCGTAAGTGTTGGTAAAGAGGCGTTCAGCCATCTTCAGCACCGTTCAGTAATAGTGGGTATATTGTTAAATGAAGGAGAAAGACGACCATTTCTTATTTCCATTCGGCTGGAAATGGTCATTTCTCACTCTTCCGATCTAGTATAGCCTTTGTCGTTCGCGACGTAGGGCGAAGACTGCTGAAATTAACACTCAAGACGAAATCTGACTAGTAACATTATTATAACGGGGTGTCTTAAAAAATCCGAACGAAATATTTTTGGGAATAACTCAGCCATTTTTTAACCAATTTGGATGAACGTATGGCTTTAAATTAAAGCTAAAGAATCAGGCTATCGATTTGTGCAAAAAAATACTACAGATGGCTCTGTGGTAGTAGCCTTAGCGAATCTTCGTTTAAAGGCTTACTTTAGGTGCATGATGGGTGCAGTTAACAACCAATCGTTATGATTCAAAAATGACCTTGAAGTACGTTCACTTTTCTTTAAAAATCTTCTTTCAGAAGTCAATTTGATTCACACATTAATTTTCTGTATTTTTTTTTAAATTATGTGTTTTCGCATATTTTCACGCCTAGTTAGTGACCATAACTGAATAAGTAACAGTGATGCTTCGTACAGTCTATTTCTGCTTGTTTTGCAGTACATTTCCCATTTTGTTATGGTTTTATAATAGTGGATGGATCCCTTTATTAACAGTTCAGTGTTCATTTTTTGAGTGACTTTTATTGATTGCGTGTTCCCTTGCAACAATATTGGTTTCACAAAGGCTAAATCAAGTCAATTTCGTTTTATTGTTTAAATACAGCAGCAGTGCAGCTCTCTGGTATGTAGAAACAACTTGCTTGAATTTGGCCCCAACTAACTAAAACACTCATCACTAGTTGTAATAAAAAATTTCGAAGTTAATGCACTTTATTTGCGGTCAAAATGAGTAAGACAAAATCACCATCGAACTGAACTTCATTTCTACTTGGAGGACCACTGAGTTTGAAGGGCTGCAAACCGTGCGTTTTCCTTCGTCAAAGACACAGGCAATCAGGCGTACAGGCGTCCTTAATTTATCTATAAACAGCACAAAACACGTGCTTATGACAACCACGTAACCCATTAATCAGGTACCTCTCTTCTCGGTGATCGACGTTGGCCATTTAGGGCCATTTAGTGCACTTCGTTTTGCTTCCCCAGTTAATGAAAATACAATTATTAATAAATGATAAATCAACAAATTTTCGTCGGTGCCGTTCTAAGTGTTGATGATACCGAGCGATTTACCTAAATGAAATAATAATTAGCTACTTAATTTCAATTTTGGGGTGCATAAATAAATACACGTGTTTATGTCAAAGCAGAAGACACTTAACCTGGCTACAAAAAACGTAGAAGCAAAGAGCAGAAGACGATGAAGATATGTGATCTGTCGGCTTATACCTTTCAGAAGTGATTCACATTTAAATTTACAAGAGACAAATTATCTATCTTATCTAATTACTAGGGAGGTGCACTCTTGTGTCGGCGATATAGAAATTTGCTTGTTCTGGGCCTAGTTTGAGATTAAAGGGGAATTTTAAACGTCAGAGGTTATCCAATAGTTCATTAGTGGATGATTAGACAGTTAGGTGGCACACCTGGTATTTCGCAGTGTTCCCCTACTGGCGTGCTCGTTAGTAATTGACAATGCGCTTTCCCAGTTCGT
This sequence comes from Pycnomerus fuliginosus, assembly GCA_963924575.1. Taxonomy (NCBI): domain Eukaryota; kingdom Metazoa; phylum Arthropoda; class Insecta; order Coleoptera; family Zopheridae; genus Pycnomerus; species Pycnomerus fuliginosus. The sequence goes on along the minus strand of OZ004617.1, from coordinate 10,968,897 downwards.
CGATCCATATTTTATTAAAGCATCTAATGTGGCATTAACAGACGTAAATGTTTTGACCATTAGCTCCAAATAATACCATTAACATGGATGAACGTTTATTGCTAATTAGGAGCTAACACGGTCGTTCAAATTAAATTAATGGTGAGCTGCGCCTCAACCAGACATGACAAACCGTAATCAACAAACAACTTCATTGCGACCGGCGACAGCGGAGGAGAAAATATTAACGCAGGTACATTTCTGGTAATGAAACGCTCGTACAGTTCAGGGGAAGGTCGTAAAGTTACCGTTTCCGTTTGATTCAATATAACCGCAAAGAGATGACAGGAGGAGATTTATCCATTTCATGTTTCCACTACATAAAGCTCATTCGACCAGTTCACGTGTGTTGGAAAGTGTCGAACGGCTAATGTTTTGTGAACAGATCTTGAAAGTCACCGGCAGCTTTTGCGGTCTCTCTGTGCGACCGACCGGCTATTGTGATCAAATAAAAGTGCAAACTTTTAACAAAACTGTCACCTTTCTTCTCAGATTGCCAAACGCTTTATCTGTCCCACTGAAGTCTCGGAACTCTTTGTGTTGGAAATTAAAGAAAAACCTTCGCCCTGAATTGGATCAGAATCCGGTTAAACGTTAAACAAACGCCGGACACATCAGCCACGTAGCACGACTTTTTCAAACTTTATTTTGGTCGTCAACTAGGAAATGCCAAACAAATAAATTACAAATTATAGGTGTTGCCTGTTCGAAGATGGTATCTAATGTCCACTACATCAAGTTTGGAAATTTAAGCTTTATATGGTTTGGTACACAATTAATTAATTTTCATTTCGCGGCAACTGTGCAGACTGCAGAACCACCAAGTGTAGAAATGGTGGATGCGCTATACTTCAAACGTTTTGTAGCCAAATATTCCAGTCATTATAGAATTTTACTTCGGAAAAATTATCAGAGGGCTGAATTTTTGAACAAACGTTCCTTTGATAGTCCTAAATGAAATGCTAAGAGTCCCATAGAATCCGAGTTCGGCTTCCGATGATATGCCATGAAGAAGTGTTAAAAATGCTTTTCAGCAAATATCTTCCAAAATATTTGCTTTTGGACAAAAGAGGTGGTATACAAAATTGAAGCTCATCTCATGCGTTACAAAAAAGTTGCTGTTCACTTTTTTCGAGGAGTCGACGGACGGTGTGGCTGAAGCAAAAAGAATGTGCGACGCAAGTCGTTGTTTAGTGATTTTCATTGGTTTTTTTATAATATTTCATTACGTGGAATGGGGTAGGTATTTGAATTTTTTTTACACTTTTTCGATTTGCTATTGTCGCTTTTTGATTTTACATGGAAATTTTCATCAAATTCACTTCTAAACCAGTTAACGGTACTGAACGCTTCACAGTTTTGCCTTAAACAGTGAGCAGCGTATTTTTGAATATACCTGTAAAGTTGAGAAGTTCGTCCATAATGCCCTTAAAGCTGGTTTTTGCGCCGGACCACTCGGACACAATTCCAGTCATTTTAGAATTTTTTTAGTAAAATTCCTCAGAGGGCTGAAATTTTGCCGGCAGGTTCCCATTATAGTTCTAAATGACATACTAAAAGTCACCTAAAATCCCAGTGCCGCTTCCGATGATATGCCACCAAGAAAGTGTTAAAAACTGCATTTCAACAAATATCTCTTAAAGCATTGAGTTTTCAACAAAGGAGGGGATATACAAGATTTCTTGACGATCCATAAAATATAGGTTCTGCCCTCTGAACTTAATTATTTTCAGATCCTTTTACAGATACACTAGCTTACATTAGTCCAGAAGACGTTTCCGAGATTTTGGGCGATGAACGATGAACTGTTGGAACTAATGGAAATTTTTTTGTAGGGAATGAAGTGAACTTTAATATTGTATCACTTCTTTTGTTAAAAACCCAATGCTTTAAGAGATATTTGTTGAAATGCAGTTTTTAACACTTTCTCGATGGCATCTCATCGGAAACGGCACTGGGATTTTAGGGGACGTAAATGTGAAGTGTTTAGAATCGTTAACTGGCTTGGAAACGAAAATTTCCGTGTTAAATCAAAAAGCAACAATAGCAAAGGTGTAAAAAAAATAAAATACCTACTCCATTCCACGTACTTAGTTGCATATTAACGATATATTATTTTAAAAAAACAGTAAATCACTAAACAACATTTGTATTAAAAAATTACGCGACGCGCGCCGACTTACGTCGCGCATTCCTTTTGTTTCGCGTTACTGCCACACCGTCGACTCTATGAAAAAAGTGAACAGCAGGTTTTTTGTGGAGCATGAGACCGGGCTTCAATTTTCTATACCACCTCTTTTGTCCAAAAACCAATATTTTAGGAGATATTTATTGAAAAGCATTTTTAGCACTTATTGGTGGCATATCATCGGAAGCCGAACTCGGATTCTAGGGGACTTTTTAGCATTTCATTTAGGACTATCAAAGGAACGTATGTAGAAAAATTCAGCCCTCTGATAATATGATCTTTTTCTATAATGACTGGACTAAAAGCAAATAGCAGGGAATGAAAATACCCCGAGTTAAAAATTTAACCATTCAAGAATTATTAATTTATTACTGATTTGATTCAAAATACAATAATTTGTTCCCAGGAAAACTTCTATTACCTGCTGATTTACCTATGCTAGTGGCAGGATTAATGAATTTAAATACTGCTGACGAACTTGCTTTAATAGAATTATTAAGCTTGCCCCAATTCGGCTTGTCATCTTATGATTAGATCTTAACAAGGGCATTGAAGTTGTCTAACCCAGCCCCAATTAAACTATCAATTATTGCTAAAAGGGAAGTTATGAATAGTTGTGCGAAATATTGTTGTGTGGAGTACGGACTTTGACTATTCCACCACTCGTAGCCCCACAGGCTTGAGTGTATAATGGTAGTGCCAGCAGACATTGAAACTCCAGTTGAATAATCGTGTAGGGCTTTCGGGAACTCTAGCATTCGGGGGCAGAAAACGTAGTAAATGACATCTCACGCGTGGCGGGCCGCACTACAAACCTGCTCCATATATATCAAAGAAACCCTAGGTAGCTCCATCGAGGATTGCCTCGGTTGATCTGGGATTGCAATCTTGAATGGACATTCGTTAAGCCGGCCACATTTTTTTTTAATTTCAGCAAATTAGTATAGACCATTAAAGGTTGAGGTGCGGAGTACTTTACCATTCCATCAAACCTATCAGTGTGGGACATCAGATCAGAACCGTCTTATTATCTATAGTATGAGATCAACCAGTTTCATCAAAACGACGAAGTCTCCCCGTTAGAGTCAAGTGTAGGACATATCTAATGTCTTGCGATGATTATCTTAGCATCGGCTTTATTTTCACAGGAATTCTTTTCAGCTCAGACTTCAGGGATATTAAGGATATTTTCTCAAATATTTCTTTGCACATATTTGTATAAGTAGAGAAACCATAAAAAATGTTACCTTTTATTTTAGGTTCAGTTTCAGGATTTAACTATACTTTATGTCGGGTATTTAAGTTCATTACTTTATTTTGACGCTATTCATTAAAAAAGGCAAAGAGGAAACTTTAGAGGTCGGTATTCCCATCACAATAACAAGTTTTTACGTTACTTTACTTACCCCATACTGTACACTAGAATCCAATCCAGGGGTGCGTTCGTAAAAGATTACATTGTAATGTAATAGCAAAGTAACGTAATTTGAATGACATTTGGAATGGAACGCAGAGTAATGTTGAATTGTGAACGGACTCTGTAACGATTTTGCTCTGCTATTCGTAAATAATCTCAATCATACCTCCATATTAGCTGCTTCCGAAAGATGATCGCGTTTATAACCGATTGCCAGAAATTATTGAGCAAAAACTTAAAATTATTCGCCATCAAAGTTGAGATGAGGCAGGTTGTGTAAAGTCCCGTCGCCATATTAACGAAAGCGGTGGTTGTGTGTCTCAGGCTTTTTTTCTGTTGGTTTGTAAATGGGATTTCAGTTGTGTCAAAATTCCTGTAATGAACAATAATTAACAACAAAGACCCCTTTCAACCTCCATTGTTACTGTTTATTGACACCGACAGTGAGTGACGGGAGTTTTGACGGATGTGAAATCCCGCTTACAAACCATCAGAAAAAAAGCCTGAGACACACAACCCCCGCTTTCGTTAATATGCGACGGGACTTTATCATGTTATTGACAGTTTATGATCTTTGATCTTTCACCCCATTGCCATTGCACAAACTCTGTGATTTGTAACACTTTCTTGTAACAGAGTGACATTTATGAACGCTTGTAATAATTACAGGCCCGCCATTTATTGAGGGTGTGAACGTTATTTTTGTTACAGAGTGTGTACTATGTAACACTTTACGAACGCACTCCAGATCTGTAAAACCTCTCAAATGTGACAATAGGCTCCTCGTTAATTTCATCAGACTTCAAAGGCAATGTCAAATAATGTGTCTGCCAAACGTTTTGCCCCTAAAGTTTTTATTGGGAAATTGAGAGAAATTTGAAGACATTTTTGGCTTTAGAAAAAAATTACGAACAGGAATATTGACGGAACTTAAAAGCCCGTCTACAAACTAAAAATCCTATTTCAGACAACCCCCGCTTTTGAGATTTTACATCTGAGTATGGGCATGCGTTACCAGAGCTAAAAATCATTATCTTGTCACATTTGAAATGTAGCGTCATTTTACCATGCAAAATGAAAGCCCGTATTTAAACCCGTGCTAAAATAATCCTAACCTAAAAAAGGACAAAATATTTTTTGAAATAAGTCAGCAATTTCTTAACCGATTTGAACAAATCTGGTTTTACATTACAGCTAAAGAATCAGGCTATTGAGCTGTGTAAGAAATAGATATAGTAAATTGATACTTGTTTTTAAAGGCTTATTTTAAGTACCTGGGGATTGGTCAAACAACAACCAATCGTTATGAAACTCAAATGGCCTTAAAGATCATTCTTTTTTCTCAAAAAATCTTTTTTCAGAAGACGATTTCTGCGATTTTTTAAAAAATTATCTTTTTACTCCTTGCGGATGCACAAACGGCGTAATTTTCACTAAGAAATTATTAAAGATGAAAACATAGGTGACTATTGAGGAACAAATTGGGGAGATATATTGCTGAAAATTAGGCTATTTGTCCATGACTCTTACTTTGATTATTTTATACATTAAGTATTGAACCAATCCAAAGCCAGATTTTGTTTACAGTAACCAACCAACTCTAAATTACAGTGATAAGACGACAGTCATAGTTTAAATCAACTGGTAATACTACGAAAACTGACATTTAAAAAAACTGTCATTAAAAAATTGAAAAATAAAAATATACTCAACGTAAATATTAATCCGATTCAGAAAAAGATACGGTTATCAGATTTAAAGAGAAAACTGTTGTTCTTTAAAACTGTGGGGTATCCTGTTATAATTACAACAAAGTCAATCGCCGGAATGTACATTTGTAGCACTTTATAAGATTTCCCTAAAAATCAGGAGCCAACAACAGGAAACATGAAACTATACTTCTATTATTGTTAGTTTAAGTTTACCATTTAGAGCCACCTGAGAGCACTGATATAAGGGTTCTCTAACTTATATATTATTCTTCGGTAAATATTATATTCCTATAATTGTCTGATTCATGAGCTAAAATCTTTGCCCTGTTGATCTCTTTATTAAGTTGTCAATTCCTTGGTAAACCCCGAGGTCTTTGTAATTCATCGGACCATTATGTCTAGCTACTAAAAACTTACAAAAGAAAAGGGACCCAATACTAATAGTTCTATTAGGGGATCCGTTTCAAAGAACAGCTGGAACATTCACGTTTATATGACTGTGAAGATGGTCAGACTCAACAACGTTTTGTGGTTTGTTTGCCTCCAACTCTTTATGCAAGCGATATTAAATAGGTACTTGACAGAATAGTCTTTAGGAATTTTATTAAGTATAATATTTTGCGAGATCAGGCATCAAAGGTCTTCCCGTTATACGCGAAACGAAGAGGTCATCTAAGGTGCCCCGCTGTCTGTTCCTGTTCGAGGTGCTCCTCGCCCTAATAGCTTTAATTAGCAGGAATGCACGTTACATGTGTTCGTTGCAGCACATGGAGCGGAAGAGCATCGTATTCACCCCGTGTATGAGTGACATAAACATGTGTCTCAGTCAATATCCGGTTACCGTTTTATCATAATAATCAGATGTATATATTTTTCAGGTTACCGTATCGTTGTGATGTCGTTGAGATATTTTAATTTGCTGGCAGTTGACCGGTAGGTCCTTGGTCCTTGGAAAAAGGTAACAACCGCATAGCTTGTCATTCCGAGGGTTGACCACACACACTTCGCAGATTGTTAGCGAAGTACCTATCTAAAAAATAATTGTAAGTTGACATCTTATTTATAGGTAGATAAGGCCACCGTTGGTGAGGGGCATCGTTCACAATCGTCAGTTTATGTAATTTATGAGGTCTTGGTTGGTCCCTACTCCGAGGTGGCCCCACAATGGGGCACACCACGATCTACGATTTATCGCGGTTGAAACCTCGACATGAATATTCACCAGGTACCTATAACCTGTATGTCTGCTATCTGTTTATTAAGTGCTATAATTACACCGCTACGTTAGTTTATCGGACCGAACGCAATATTTTAATCGGATTTATGGTATCGAGAGCTGGCCGGTCCGAATTTATTTGGACAGAAAAACAGGTGTCGTGCAAGCGGACTTTCGTAAGTTATCGCTTGAAACCCAATACCTGTGGTTAATTCGATAAAATCTAATGTATCAAGTCTGAAGAATTAATTTTCAACGCCCCTAAAAAAATCTAGATCTGCGCCTCACTTGAATAACGTTTCATTATCATCCGAGGACAATGGGATACCCGAAGTCGACCGAGTGTAAAAATCACAAAGAAAGTCAAGAGAACAATGAGCAATTAGAAGAAAATCAAAATGGCAGTTGGTTTGCGTTGCGACAATCGGAAACTTTTTACCTCGCGACGACGCCGCGGCGCGGCGACTGGAAATTAACTGTCTTCTCTTAGTTATCTTAATATTAATTGCGTTAACTACTCTAAGCGGGGATCAATTCAAGACTAAGTGAGTTCCTGCTAAAACAAATTTAACTAGTTAGCCTAACTTCATCTCCCAATCAATTAAAAGTTGATTACAAAAGTAAAGATCAAGTCACAAGTCACACCAGATTATGTAGGAGTAGGAAGACGTAAGCAGTATAAGTCGTCGTAGGCATCAAGGACAATCAATACTTTCTATCTGGTAAGTCCTGGTAAGGAACTGAATTATCATTTCGCTATAATGCTAACTTAAAATAATCTTTATTCCTGATGTGACTTCAAAGAAAAACAGATTACCACATACCACATTCGTTCCTCTCATTGGTGATGTCTGTACAGGTCTACAGGGCAAACGAGGATTGAAAATAAAAATTGCAGTAAAGACGTATCAGCTATCCTTTTTAGCTGCTCACCATTGGCATATCTTAAATGGTAAGAGTTACGGAGTCGGCTAAATTAGAGAAGAGTTGCACTATTTTTTGGTAATTAAGAATCTGAAGAGAATTCCCCGATATCTTGATTCGTTCCTGAGTTATTCCGAAAAATTTGAAAATGTTTCGAATTTAAATAAAAAGTAATATCTCCCTAACTATTGAATGTTAATGCTATTTAAATGAAACTTAGTAGGTACTTTGATATTTTTGACAGCTGTCAATGAAACGGCATTAAAAAATGTTTTCTAATCTTTCTAGATTTTGAGCAATAGCGATCAACTTTATTCTCTTATGGCTTCCATGTTGAATTTTGGCACCAACCTACACAGAAAAATTAGCTTTCAAAAATATAATCAGCAAGAACTTTTTTGAAAAAACGTGAAAAGTTTGAGTAACAACATCAAAATTTATTTTATTGAATTTTCAATTCAATTATTTTAAACGTCAAAACGGATTAAAAAAGTTAGTGTAGGTACTATTTTTACATTTTTTCAAGAACGTTTACAAATTATTTTACAAATTATTCATACTTACCAATTTCACTATTTTGACGATTTTTCAAAAAAGCCCATATTGATTTCATTTTTGAAAAGTCAATTTAACCTCCCCAACCCCATCACAGAGCACAGAGCTGAACAAATTTTGAATTCAATCGACTCACGGAAAGTGCCGTTTTGGCACACCAATTTCGCCATTAGAAAGGCGATCAAATTCTGGTTCTAAAAATGTGTTCATAGTTTCTGCCATTTCAGTGGAAAATACAGAAAAAATTCTTTCTCATTAAAAGGGTGCGGGCTGACAGTGGATGACATAAAGTGGCAGTTATTGTCAAAAAGGTGGCAAAAGATTAACCTTAAAAGAAACATATTGTCAAACGTGATGGGTGATGTCCGAGGTGACGTCGGTATTTGTCAGAAAATTGCGAAATTAGTCAAGGATTAAAAAAATTCTGTTGAATTAACTACTATCTACACAGAATACAAAGATCCACGCGATGGGGAGGTTCCGGCCGCTTCTCTGCTGCATTTTTTTTTCTGTATCACATGGTGTCAAAATTCAATATGGCGGCCATAATAGAATCAAAAGTTGACTATCATTATTCAAAATATAGAAGGCATAGAAAATTTCTGTGGATTAGGTATCATTCGATTGACAGCTGTCAAAAATACAATCTCTTCTTAAATTTCTAATTAGACCCGACCGATGCAAAAAAAATTGAAATCCTTATTACAATAGCAACCTTATGGTTTGTTTGTGCTCTGCGACCATCATATTTGGTGGTGTGGGAATACGGAACAATTACTATTATTGTTCTTTTTTAAAAGGGCGTCGAAGGAAAACCTTTACGTGAAATTACTATGCAAAAGTTGGTAGGTATAGGTTGATTTGCTTGGTTTTGTTATTGCTTACCAAGTTTAAGCGCAACGCATCAGTGGCATGAATGGAGACAGGAAAGTTGGTAGAATACCTCTCCATCCTCTTGTGACAGACCAAGCAACAACTACTTTGAGTTAGTTTAATTAGGAAAAGCGTGTTTTCCCAGTAGTGGTTGATGAAATATAGATTCAAATTATTGCACAAGGTCCATAACAATCAGACAAACTCTTATCTGATGATATTGCTTGGATATAGCTTTGCTTTAATAATTTCTGTTATATCTAAAGTGGAAATAATAAAAATATTATGCCCTCATTAAAGCCGAAACATAAACGTAAAATTTATTCCTCCTGTATATGGGAAGGATGTTGTTTAACTACAAAATTGCAGTCAAATTCTGGATTTTTATCTTTACACTCGGCAATAACTTTAAAAACACTTTTGAAGTTTATTTTCTCAGGTAAACTGCTAAGCGATTTGGCCAACTTTTACAAATATCTAACTTCTTAAACGGCAGCAATAGTTCTACCATATGTTCGAATTAAAAAGTTACGCCCTTCCTCAAACTTTATTGAGTGCGGTTGAAACTTCTATATCCGAGGCATTTCTCTGGCTCTTCGAGATTTGTTAAGAACTTTCCAGTACCAGTACAATAACCACTTCCTCATGTCTCAGACCTTTTAAGTTTAATTATTCCGGATACCGGGGTGTCTTCAGCAATATTGCCAAATTCATAAAAAATAACGCTGTAGTCTCCGGGAAACAAGGGGAGTTCAGTGTTACGATCGGCTACTCTTGGAGAGAGAATCTAGTCCAAGCCAGTGAACCTATAAATGATAAAGGACGGAGACCTTTAATAGCCTCCAATGTCTTGGCATTTTAGAAAGAGTGAACTTGTTGGGTTTGTGGATATTGGTTTCACGAAGTAGAAAATTAAACATAAAAAAGCCTGCACATCGATCTAATCATAGCTGAAGCGCCATCAAATATTAATAACAACATAAAAAACGCATCAAACCACACATAAAATACGAATCTCAATACATTAAAGTAGAAACTGCGGGGGTTGAAGTTGAAAGTTCCACGCCAAATCTCTGCATCATAATCAATCTTATTCTCGCCTTGCTGCACCACCGGATCATCAGATTGAAATATAAGAGGGTCGTAATTACTTTATATGGAGTTAGTTTGTCACACCCGAAGACGAGTATCAAATGAAAAAACTTTTGGTGTTGTTCGCCGAAATGCGAGTCATGCAAATAATCTTTATCCTAACATTGGAGGTAAGGTACCCGGGGGTTATAAGGCCCACCTAACACAGAAGGGGACATGGAATGGATTATGGAAGCAATAAAATAGTTATTTATGGTACGTGTGTCTTATAAGGCATTTTAGACATGCAAGGAAAGCTGTCTACTTAGGGCATAAATAGATTAGAAATTATACATGACGGTGACAATTTATTCTAATGTCGATATCTCAGAGCTAGGCCGTCATGAAATACCGATTTGCTACCGTAGCAACCTGTTGAGTGTTTTATGTAGCATATATTATAGTAAGTAGCACTGAGTGTTTTATGAAAAATTTTATAAAAAATAAGACACTAGTGTTTTATAGCATAGATTATGGATATGCCAACAATGATTTTATACCTTCAGGCAAGTCGTGGATAAACGAATTAATTTATCAAAATTTTATGCAGATTTATGCAGAATGGATATTTTGCTCTTATAGAATACAACTTAAATGAACAAATTCGAAAAACTGTATTGAGAACAATCTTTTAAACAAAAAGTTGCATTTGGGCCTTATTACCGCCGGTGATAGAGTGATAAGGCCCAAAGTCATAACTAGATTTACGGCTACACTATGGACACAATAATGTCATCTACATCCTAGTCAGAGATCCTTATCATGCATTCTCCATGAATCCATTAAAAGTGCATTAAATGTATTAATTTGTCTCATATTTGTGACGAAGTTATCATAAAATACCAATTTTTAGTGAATGCTTTTCTTGGTATTACTGATGGAACCATACTACCCTCTCATGTTTCAGGGACTGATAGAAAAAAAGACAGATTTTGGTTGTATGTGATAAATCCCATAAGGATTTGGATGGGCCTTATGACCCACGTAACACATTCTTTTATTTTATCATCCAAAGGATATTCATTTTGTACTTAAAAATAGATCGCCCTGGTTTCTAAATGATCATTTATTACATGCCCATCAATTTCGAGTAAGGTACCAAGTCCAAATTTCAACTTCTGTAGACTTCCAGTTAAGTGTTTTTTATAATTTAACGAAATGCGAACTATGCTAGCTAACACAAAATTGTTTGACGCGTTAATTTAAAACAAAGGATCGCATACATAAAAGCAACCTACTACTCATAATTGGTGTCACTTAAGCACCCATAAATGGTATCATGTCTCTACTTTATTGGTTTGGTTTGTTTCTTTTAAAAGGGCCAAGGGCCTTATGACCCACCCGGGGCTTATTACCCCCGGACACCTTATTCACAGTTGACGGTTGGATGGAGTGTTTCAGCGACGATCGATATAATAACTAAAGAATGTCAAAATATGTAGGCGTACAGGGTATACCGTAACGAAAGAAGCTTTAAGGTTAATATTTTGCCACTTTTTTGACAATAACTGCCACTTTACGACATCCATTTTCAGCCCGCCCCCTTTAATGAGAAAGATTTTTTTTCTATTTTCCACTGAAATGGCAGAAACTTTCAATACATTTCCAATAAAAAATGAGGCCTTGTATTTAAAGTTTTAAGTTGATGTGCCAAAAGATCTCCTGTCTATACCTCTTCATAAAACACAATTTTTTAAACGTTCGTTCTCCTACTGTATTGTTCACATTATGAACAAAATATCTTTCAATTATAAAAGTTGGGTACGCTACCTCTAAAAGACTGGTCAAAAGGGTCCTTCTTGATGATCAATAGTACATAATTGCCTTGTCTCGTATCTGTTTCATTTTTCATTCATTCATACCTCTTGGTTTCACTGTATGTATCTGGTTTTAGCATTTTGAAAATAATTTTGCTTTGCTTTGCATTGTACTGGCTTCTTGTATATAGCAAGTTACATGATTTAACGTGGGAACTGTGGAAGATCAGACCTTGTACACGGATTGTCATCTGTGCACGAGGAACTGAACAGCTCCCACGAGATTTCGTGATCTGAATGCTTTTCTGTTTTCTATTTTGAATATTGTTTTGTTTTATCTTCAGATTACAAATAAATGTATTATTATTATTATTATTATTATTAAAGGGTACTTCCCGTATACCAATTGCTTGCAAAAACCTTTCAACTCTTCAACGGGTCACCCAATCTCCATGTACCAAATTTCAGTAAAATTGATCCAATAGTTTGGGCTATAAAGTGCTTTTAGTGTTATTAAAAATTTCCATTTTTTTCCCAAAGGGCACTAAATGCGGCTAATTTGTGCCTTATTTAAAGGCAACATTTGAAGACCTTTCTGATGGTGACAATACTTTTTCAAAAACTTGTTTTGGATGGTTAAATGAGAGTATATTTAATTTTGAAAATTGATGTTGCCAAAACGGCACTTGCCGTGGGTCGATTGCCTCAAAAATTTCAGCTCTCCGACGTGTAATGTAATCTCCATGTGCAAAGTTTCAGCCAAATCGGTCACGAGGTTTGAGCTGTATCGTTAAAATTCTTGAATATTTCAGCTTTTGTCAAAAAAGCACTAAAAGAATGAAAACATCTCTAGAAGCAGAATTTGAAGGCCTTTCTTATGGTGACGTGAAAGATGGGGATTTACGTTTAAAATTTAAAAGTTTTTGTGCCCAAATGGCATTTCCGGCTGCACGATTGGCTCCAAAAATTTTTCAGATGTAAGTTAGGTTACGAGATGCGCATGTTCCAAATTTCAGCCAAATCGGTCCAGTAGTTTTAGCTGTGGCGTGTTTTTGAGTTTCTGAGACCTCAAAACGAGAAGATCGGTGTTATCTCCAATTCGAAAATTTTACTGATTGCAGTATAACCTCCCTTTTTTTAAGTGGTGAAGTGGAGTGGGGAGATTAAATAAAGATGCGGGCAATGCATAAATGTATTATAGACAACCACACGTTGAATCGTCATTGCTGACTGTTCATGAAGCAAATAATATTGTAGTATATCGCACATCACAAATTCTCTTGTTTAAGAACTTCCTCTCCGAAGAACTTCGGTCTAATTAAATATGGATGAACTTCGACCGCCATATATGTGACGAACAATTTGGGCAAACGCCACCAGTATAATTAAAGAGATCGAATCCTATCAGAGGAGCTTAGAATTCAATTTATTCAGGTCGCTCCATAGTTGTTATCTGATTGAATTGCCAACGGAATAGAAGCATTATTGGCTTGTCCGTCGCTCCACAGGAACGACGTTTATGGTAAATTAAACTACTCTCCTTTGAATTAATTGTAACTTAGTTTAAATTGCGTACATACCTGTTTGTTACGGTTACTTAATAACTGCAAGGCAGTAATGCAAGCTATGACTGAGCATCACCTGCCTACACAAGTTGATTTTCAAAACACGGTAATGGCCACTAGAACAGCCCTACACCACCTACACCACTCATATGCATAATGAAACGTACACGAACTCACTTCATATGTATGAGAACACGACGTGGTGCCACTGGGAATAACGAATACGTCCCCATCGGTTTTGCTTGAAACAATACTTTTACGGTTACGGTAACAGTTTTCATTTTTCAGCAGTTACGCCCTCGGTTGCACCACTCTGTTCAATGAAGCACTTTTGACATAAAAAGCTGCTATAAGGAAGGGGTTAACCGTATATTTTGAGGTTTGATATCTTATGCCTTTTTTGGTATCTCATCATTATGATTCATTCATATTATGTATTCTCCCGAGTGAGTATCCATCAATTTCAAACGAACTAATGAGGATGGTAGTTGAAGGGGTTTGTTTCTTCGATCTATCTTGATCTCAGTTGATAAGCCTTCACTTGTTACCTGAACATTTATTTCGGAGTGTAAACTACCTATATATTTACAAATCGATATCGACTGACAGTGACTAACACCTGCCCAAAGTAACTATTGTTACTTCCATCCTTTTTTTGGTAATTTATTTAAATTCTTTCTATACGTGCGTGGTGATTGTATACACCTTTTCCAGTAGTAGTTCAGAAAGCGTCAATTGAATTTCAGAAAGCGTCAGTTGAATTTCAGAATTGTCACTTGAATTTCAGAATCCGTCAATTGTAGTTCAGATTAGTCAATTCAAATTCAGAGAGTGTCAATTGTATTTCAGAAGTCAAATGAATTTCAGAATACGTCAATTGAATTTCAGAAAGCATCAAATGCACTTGTAATTGACTAATTCTGAATTTCAATTGATGCATTCTGAAATTCAATTGACGTATTCTGAAATTCATTTGACTATTCTGAAATACAACTGACGCATTCTGAATTTGAATTGATTAATCTGAACTACATACAATTGACGGATTCTGAAATTCAACTGACTATTCTGAAATTCAATTGACGCTTTCTGAACTACTACTGGAAAAGGTGTAGAAATTATATAGTATAATGAAAAAACTACGAGCTACATAATAAATCTAGAGATGTACCTATTCTCATTTTTTCACAATCTTTATAACTTTAATCGACAGGAGATTTCTTCCTCAGGCACGGGCGGTAGGTTATTCGCAGGAAAATTATTTGTACTCTTCGCGGCAAAGTTTTCTTTGTGAAGAAATTGCCGCTGGCGAACAAAATTCCTAAAAGCAATTCAACAAGTACCTCTTGCAGCTGAACCAGTTCAGGTTCACGTCAGGTAAAGTCTGTTTTTGGTTTAAAATATTTTGTTAAATTCTGCCCGTTGAAAGTTCATCGGAAGTTTTTATCGGAGATCTCTCGAACAATTAATAGCACGGCGAACGGATTCTGAATCTACAATTTTTCGGAGTTAGCAGCATGTATCATACTTGACCGGATGACCGGAAATATCGTTAGGGCCAATCTACGTAAGCATGAACAAAAATCTAATTGCACAGATGAATTTCCATCAAACAAACTAACTTGACGGGTTTTTGCGTTTTTCAAAAATGTCAATTTTTCAATGATTTCTTTGATGTTTTTAAAATCTAGGGTGGTCGTGACTGCATACATGCGGTAAGGTATGATACGTGTTTTAACTCAGAAAAAATCGTGGATATAGAATTCGTTGACAAAAAAGTGTCATTACATCTGAAAAAATTAAGTTATGCCCATTTCCGAAGTGAATAAGTGATAAAAAATTGTCGAATACAACGCCCAGTTGTCCCTCATATGGGAGGCTGATCAGCGTTTTAATATCTTTTTTACACCCAAAACACATTCAAGGTGGGAAATTTAAAGAAAACACCCTGTAGGAATTTTAACCTCCCCACTTCGCTTCACCACTTAAAAAAAGAGAGGTTATGTACTGCATTTTTTAAAAATATTATAATGGTATTCCTAGTGGGCAAGCTGAAGCGGAAGAAAAAAAATTTAATTTTGAATCTCTCATATCAATATACCAGTATCCCAGAACTCGTGACGTGGTAGGCTCTAGGGCCCAAATCTCGAATTGTTCGCACTGTTTCGCATGCGATGTTACTCGGCAGCCGACAATAATATTAATCATATTAATAAATTAATAATAATTAATAAATGTCTAGGTGCTTTGATAAAAAATTAAGTTTAGCAACTAGGTTAAAATTTAATATTTTTATTTTATTTCATTACAATTTGAACAACACAACTTGAGATCAGGAGAGCCGTGAAATTGTAATGGCACGTCGAGACTTTACTGTTATTCACACATACTTACAGCTCACTAACAAAATTTCATGCGATCAGCTTTATAATCTTCACCGCCTCTACTAGTATTAGTGAGATGTAACTATAGGAGTATCAGTATAGTCTCGAAGTTCCATTAAAATTTCATGGCTCTGTTATGGCTCTAATATCTAGGACAAACTTTGTACCAGTTTGTACCTCTGGTCATGAGAAATTATTAGCTATTTTAAGAAGGAAGAACTCGCTTTTATCCACTATTTCGAAAATATCTCGAAAACTAAGCAAGATGGGCCAACAAGGCACACTCATTTAACAACTGTACAGCCGACAAGTCAGTCGTTTAGTCTGTACAGGTCATTAAAGTTTGACATCCGGGATTTTGCAATGCCGTTTAACAATTCATTTTTATTAGTATTCAAGAAGAAAAGTTAGTGTCTGTGCATAAGTTTTTTTTAATTAGTTTCTAAGTTTTTAAATTTTAATCAAGTTAATGGCAGCAGAGAAGCGGCTGGAACCTCCCCAACGCGTGGGTCTTTGATTTCAGGGACTTCTGTTTAAGATTCTAAAGTTGATATGCCTAAATGGCACTTCCCGTTGACCAATTGCTCCCAAAAGCCTTTCAGCTCTTCAACGGGTCACCTCACCTCCATTTACCAAATTTCGGGCAAATCGATCCACTAGTTTGGGCTATAAAGTGGTTTCAGTGTTATTACAAAATTTCGATTTTTCTACCCAAAGGGTTCTAAATGCGAATCAATTTTGTCTCATTTAAAACCAGAAATTGAAGACCTTTCTGATGGTGACCTCGATAGTGACAATAAATCTTTCAAAAACTTGTTTTGGATGGGTAAATTAGAGAATAATTTTAAATTTCGAAATTGGTGTGCCAAAACGGCACTTTCCGTGGGCCGACTGAATCCAAAATTTGTTCACCTCTTCGACGTGTAATACAATCCCCTTGTGCAAAATTTCAGCCAAATCGGTTCAGGGGCTTGGGCTGTACCGCGATTTTAAAGTCCGATAAAAATCAATTTTTTTTTTATTTTTGGTCAAAAAGGCACTAAGAATGAATGCATTTTTAGAAGCAGAATTTGAAGGCCTTTCCTATCGTGACGTGAAAAATGGGGGTTTGCATTTAAAATTTAAAAGTTGATGTGCCAAAATGGCATTTCTGGTTGCACGATTGGCTCCAAAAGCTTTTCAGATCTAAGTTGGGTTATCACATGCACACGTACCAAATTTCAGCTAAATCTGTCGAGTAGTTTGGGCTGTGGCGTGTTTACGAACGTACGTACGAACGTACGTACATACATACAGACACATTTTAAAAACCACTTTTTTGGGCTCCTGAGACCTCAAAACGTATAGATCCGGTCTTATCTCGAATTCGAAAATTTTAGTGATTGCAGTAACCTCCCTTTTTTTTTAAATGGTGGAGTGGGGAGGTTAAAATGTAAATAAAATTAGATAACTCCCTGATGATGCCCTAACCAGGCGAAACATGTCGGAAAAATAAAAAAACTTATGCACAGACACTAACTTTTCTTCTTGAATACTAATACAACACGTGCATACTCACCGCAATTAACAACAAAGAATTCATTTTCAGCCATTTGCAGTAGGTAACACTAAAAATTTGAAAAGAATCATCTGAAGACCTTGGAGAATGTTTTTTGAATTGAAAATGGGTCAACTTCCATTGCTGTTTAAGGGTTTTAGAATTCACTTGAGACAAGTTGAGACAAGTGCGCCCTACTGTTATCGTGTTAAGTATACGAAATTTGCAACAAAAAAGGACTATCACTAGAAACACCCAACTACACCGAAACACTTGATTTTCACCGCTGACGCGTTTCGAACACAATGTGCTCATTATCAAAGCCGAAGCTAAACCACTGCCACGCCTGAAGTTTCATAGCCAAGGCTAGGAATCTAGCCAAGGCAGTAAATCTGTCTTTTGCCGATTGTCATTAAAAAAGTGTATTTTTACTGCCACATGCGCGGCAGTAAAAAATCGATTTTCACTGCCGCGAAAGAGGCAGTAAAAATGCACTTTTAATAACGACCGGCGAAAAATACAATACCCTACTATACATACAGGGTGAGTCTGAAAGACTCCACATCTTTTATACCACAGAATCTACTGTTCAAATGATGAAGCTTGGTGCAAAAATTATCGCTCAATTGTGATTCCTCTTGATGTTATAAGCCGCCAAAGATTTTCATTTTTAAATGTTCTTTTTAAATATCTTTCAGAAGGTGTATCGTAGGATTTAGAATTTTTGCACAGCATTGTTACAGACCCAGATGCAACTACTGATGGTACTTAAGGCATTATGCAAAAAGCGGATCCCTGTTGTACAGGGTGGTCCCGATGTTATTTGCCCTTGAACTTTTTGATGTTTGAAGATATTGCTAATTTGCCTATGCGGCCGTATTCCCCGTTCGATTCTAAAACTTTTTTGGCTCTTAAAATTTTTCGAAAAAACTAACCACTCACGAGGAAATTTGAAAAAACCGAAAACATGATCATCGTGATAAATCTACAATTACAATAAAAATCAAAGTGTACGTTGACACGCATCATATTTCAACTGTTTTTTTGCATTGAAGGTGTTGTCCTACATCTGTGCCCAGAACCATTGCTCACAACTGAAGAAAAAACATTGATGGTAATTTCACTTTTTTATGAGGTAAACTCGTCATTGGTTTTAAGGTGATTACCTGCATCATGTTTTCGATTTTTTCAATTTTTCTCGTGAGTGGTTAGTTTTTTCGAAAAATTTTAAGAGCCAAAAAAGTTTTAGAATGGAACGGGAAATACCGCGGCATAGGCAAATTATCAATATTTTCAAACATAAAAAAGTTCAAGGGCAAATAACATCGCGGCCATCCTGTATAACAGAGATCCGCTTTTTGGATAATGTCTTAAGTACCATCAGCAGTTGCTTCTTGGTCTGTAACAATGCTGTGCAAAAATTCAAAATCCTACGATACACCTTTCGAAAGATATTTAAAAAGAACGTTTAAAAATGAAGATCTTTGGCGGCTTATAACATCAAGAGGAATCACAATTGACCAATAATTTTTGCACCAAGCTTCATCATTTGAACAGTAGATTCTGTGGTATAAAGGATGTGGAGTCTTTCAGACTCACCCTGTAACGGACGCTCTTGGGAAAATCGGGGGGTTACCCTGCACTTTATGATTAAGGGCTGGTACTTTGCACACTTCTTACCTAGATGCCAAAGATCACTTTTTGAGGTGTTGCCAAGTTTGAATTCTATGTGGCCACTTGCCTTGGCGGGTTGCCTATCTCTAGGGCGTACTTCCCGAAATCGCCTATTTTTCCAGCTTTTTCGCTGTCAAGGCTCTTCAACGGGTCACCCAATCTCCATGTACCAAATTTCAGCCAAATCGATTCAGTAGTTTGGGCTATAATGTATTTTTAATGTTGTTGCAAAATTTCGATTTTTTAATCCAAAGGGCACTTAATGCGAATGAATTTTGCCTTATTCAAAACCAGAATTTGAAGACCTGATGGTGACAATAAAATTTTCAAAAACTTGTTAAGATAGTAAAATGAGAGTATGTTTAGATTTGAAAATTGATGTGCGAAAACGGCACTTCCCGTGTATCGATTGCCTTCAAAAAATTTTCAGCTGTAATACGGGTAATACAACCTCCATTATGCTAAATTTCAGCTAAATCGGTCCTGAGGTTTCGGCTGTATCGCGTTTTTAAAAATACGTTAAAAAATCTCGAATATTTGATTTTTTGTCAAAAAGGCACTAAAGAGTGAATAATTTCTAGAAGCAGAATTTGAAGGCCTTTCTTATGGTGAAGTGCAAAATGGGGGTTTGCATTTTAAATTAAAATTCCGAAAAGTATCGGCCCCGGAGATAGGCAACCTGCCACAGCCAGTGACCGCATAGGCTTCAAACTTGGCAACACCTCAAAAAGTGATCTTTGGCATCTAGGTAAGAAGTGTGCAAAGTACCATCGCTTAATCATAAAGTGCAGGGTAAAACCCAAGAGCGTCCCTACTAATATTATTTATGAATAGATAAGTTTGTTTCGACCAATGGCCATTTCTTTATTTGACCAAGAATACAGGGCTTGTAAGAACATTAAGGCCCTAATCCTAATATAGCCAGAATAGACTGATGGAAGAATATAACATAGGCCGATCCGTCATATTCGTTAATTTCATCCCTTTCGCTTAGGGATTGAATGTGGCATCGTAAGTTATTGTAAAGAGGATTTAGTTGGGGAAGTCACCAGGGGAATATCTTCTTTGATAACGGATTATCAAGAACATCATTTACGAGAATAAGTCCGGCTTCCGAAAGCTAATTGGGGTGATACTTCATTTAATTGAAGAGGGGCTTTAGGATTGCTAGTATTAACTAATAAAAATGATTTTCGTAAACATGGACAAATGTTTTCGTACTTTTTGCTGAGTATTATTAATGTGGAAGCGTGTACTCCATTAACGGGCATTATAAATTAAAATGATCTAAAATTAAGTGAAAAAGTGGGCTTGTACATGTGTCTACACACCATAACTCGTTCTTATGATTTGTGTGAGATGTTTCAGCACACATCTGTACACATTAACTATCTTCAGCCTAAGAATCAAAAGGAATATTGATGTTGCTTGTTCATAATCTCCGTTCAACACACATTAAAGGGAGGGAATGTTTTGTTTGAAGTCTCTTCCAAGAGTGATTTATTCAGTTTAGTTTCAAAGTGAGGGAACAATTTTTCTAGCTTCCCTCGAGGGAGGAACTCTACAGTTTTGAATATTGAACGTCTAAAACCGTGCGCTGTTTGAATTATAGCCTTAGACACCCTCGGATAGGTACGCTATAAAAAAATTAATCACTCCCCCCAGGATTCACAGATTTTTAATTTCGCTTGACTAAAAAACAGCGTAAATCGTATGATCGTCATGCTCTGTAATCGATTTGGAAACCGACCTTTTTCACTGACACATTGATTACTATTGTCATATCCTGGAGCGAACGAGGGTGGATCATCCAACTGATATGTTCAGAATTCCCAAAAGGAGCCGGGTAGGGCCTAACATCGCACTCTAGTTACATTCGTTTATGTGTTCAAAGTGATTTGTCGGTACGTTCCCGCCCATCCAAGTCGAAAATTTGCAAATAGACCTTCAATAAAATTGAACTTACCTAACAGTCTCATTTGCATGTCTTTAATTAAGTCCGAAAACTACCCCTATAACGTTACAAGTTTAATTGTTACACTGCGGGAACTAATCTAACTCTCCCCTTAATTTATGCGTTGGACAATCAAAAAATTTACGCCTTCATCAAAAATTCCATTGCATAAAGACTTATGAATGATTTATTGCGGGGGTCGAACCCTTCCACAAAATCTGACTAATTTAGCTTTAAAAGTGTTTAAAAACCAGTGTTGAGCCCCGGGTGGTGACTGTGACTTGCGTTCCGGGGTTGTTTGTTTTTTACCTACAGGTACGCTGCTGACGAGGCGATTTCCTTGACAATAGAACAACTGCGCCCTGTTCTACTTGGAATAAAATTCTTCGGAGGATAAAAAATGCCCCTGACTGGGATATTGCCACTTTACAAGCATTTACGGACAAAAAGACTTGTGATAATCTTTCTCATGTAAAGCAGCTCTTCTTTTCAGAGTTCCTCTGACTCTATTTTACATTCCAAAGTAGGACAGATTTTTCTCTCCGATATAACCCCGTCATGCACGCACTTTAAATAAATTGATCCTCTTGAATTTAACAATAATCAAAGTAATGGAGGTAATTACATAACAATGGCAGAACTGAAGAACCTGAAGTACAGGCATGGAATGTGTGCATATTACGGATATTCAACAGTTTATTTCGAAAATAATAACGATCAATTCACTGGGTTTAATATGTGATTTCATTATTTACTTATAATTTTATGCACCATAAAATCTGTACCACTGCATAAAATAATATTATTATGACAGTTATGGAAATAATTGCAAATTTGCACTTAATTGAATCCAAGCAAAGCAAATATTGCCTGCTCGATATGAGACAATTGTAACTCCTATAATGTTTTAGGGCCCTCAGTATATTTTAAAAAGCAAAGGAAAAATTTTGCAAAAAGTGTTATGTGAGAAGGTTTCTCGAAAACCACCGAACGGATTTTAATGAAATTCGGCCTTTTGATGAGCTCAGTTGATTTTTTTTTGCCAATCCGCAAACGCCAAGTGAATTTTTGGCACATCAACCATGAAATCTGATTCATAAACATCAATTTTTCTGATGTATCTAAAAATGTAGCAATAAATAACACGCTACAATCCCAACTAAAACTTGATCGATTTGACCCAAATTTGGTACGTAGAGATACTATAACCTGCAGAAGATTCCAAGTTGACTTGATATTAGGCAGGTAATGCATCAGTTTAATTAGGTAGGTACATACATATATTTTTGCAACAGCCTGGGTTAAACATCAAAACGTAGCGTACTAGGCAACTCTCGGTTATAAATTGCTCGCCGTACGTGTATTTAATAAAACAAAAAGAATTCACCATCGAGGACCCTTTATCGAAAAATGCGAATTTACGGATAAGCAATTTGTTTCCTTTAATGGATTTTTTGTGTCGTAAATGCAAAGTGTATGATAATCTGTGCCATAAAAAATCTCAGCAACATCCGCGCGCAGTCAGCTTGCGGAAACTACGCCCTACAATATTGCCAGAGGATTAATTTTTAGATAATAAAATTGTGCCTGCCCCCTCTGTCTTGCAAATCGTTCGAGACGGGAATTCTCAAAGGTAATTAAAACTGAATTTTCATTTTCGACGATACCACTGTGCTTATTAAATAATAATTATTGTATGAGCATCCAAATGGGGGGCTAATTCAATTTCCGGCTATTTTTCTGAAATTCTGCCAACTACTCTGAATTAATGATGCAAGAAAATGCATTTTACGAGTTGTTACTTATTATAGCTTCGAGCGGCAACAGAGTTGGGAATATTTTTCATATTTCCCGGGATGGGGATGCTCTAGTTGTTTTCCTCCAATAAACGTGAAGATGACTGCAGTTTTAAAGAGTTGCAAATCAAATGCACCTCTGTGTAGGTACCTATGAAGTTTTAATACAAAATCGAAATTTTCACATCAGATGTAAATTTGTAGATTTAGGTGGATATATTGGGGTTTTTGTGTCACTGTTTGTTATTTTTCAATAAACCATTGTCACACACGTGTGAAAACGGCGACAGCTGATCATTAGACATGCTTTGGGTTTCTTTAACGGAGCAAATACTGTGGGTTGTTCACGCTGATTAGCGCTAACGCGCTTTAGGGTTGGTACACAATTCGTGGAGTTGCTACGTTGCTGGAGTTACAGTGCTTGTTAAAATGTTATGGTAGACTTCGCCTAAATAACCTCAGGGATTAAAAAATATAAAACACTGCAAGTTTGTTGAAAATCTGTGATTTTCACACATTATAATTCGGTAAGTACCAATTTGTGCCAGGGATCAAAGTATCATAAGTGCCTACATTGGGTCATATTACGAGGATTAGCCGTGATAGTAACTAATTACTGCTTCTGTACCACCATTAAAAACTGATGTAGCATGTGGTTTGATTTTTTATGCTTGAGAATCTCATTATTGTGATTATGGTTCAGATTTCACATTATCCATTATACTTGCGATGTCCTTCTGTTCGACGGGAAAATAGTTTTTTCCTTCTTATTTAATGTAATTGTAATATTACTATTATTACTTGAATTGATGAGTAAGTAACCTAATCTACCTACTTTTCCATTACATAACAGTATTGCAATTGCAATATCTGGAACCTCGGATACAAGTTAGTCTAAACAATATGATGCAGGATATGTATGTATGTACTAGTACTAGTAAGGGAAAGCCGGACAAAATGGGGTGCTTAAAGTTTGAAGACCCCACAAAATTAAAACACGCACCGGCACATGTTTCTTTTTGTTAACTGTACCTATGTTTAAACTTTAAACATTATAATATTGGGGAAATAATAAGGAAATGAGAATTTAACAAGCATAAATAAGGAGTATAAAAATACGTTTCACCCCGTTTTTCCAGCTGCAAAAACTGAATAGGTACTGTTGTTTGTTGTTAAGCTCATCTGTCCAAGTTTCAGATTTACATTATTTTTTTCTAGGTCAAAACCTAAAACGCCTGGGCTAATTAGAACTCCGTTTACATTTCAAAGTCGCCAGCAGCAAAACTTGACTAGTCCTTTTTCTTTTAAGTCCCAAACTAATGATTGCCTCGAGGCTTGTCTAAACTAGCCATTCCCATTAATTATTAAAAAACTTTCAGAGTTTCAGCTTCATTACATGCACCTTTAATTATAGCTTTGATGGCCTCGTCCTTGTTTTCTAAGGACCCACCCTTACCTGCTGCTAGACCGTTATTTATATTGAATATCTAAAAAATACACTTCGCCTGGAAACCTGGAAACTTCAGTTTCACCTTGTGGAGCCAAGTCGAGACAAGAACGTCAACAAGATAAAAGTGAGGTTTTGTTCTATGTTCGTCCACCAGCTGGGTTGCATACATTGCAAGAATGCAAGCGTAGTGTCCACGCCACGAAACGTCAAAAATAAATAGTTCATCTGCAAAAAAACTGTATAGTAATAAAAGCTTCAGACTGTATTTTTTCAGCGATAGTATAGTAAGTTACGTTGAAATAAGAATCTTGATGTACTTTTTTCGTTTCCCACTATTGGGACCTCGGAAACCGTGAGTTAGAAAATCGGTTAAATTAGAAAAAAGTTGCACTTTTTTGGGTTGATTAAGAATCCGTAAAGAATTTGCCGATATTTTGATGCGTTCCTGATTTATCCTCAAAAAACTAAATCACGTTTTTAAAAAAAAGTATGTCTTTCTTGCGGTTGATGCTATTTAAATGAAATTGGAACTTTTATATTTTTGACAGCTGTCAGTTGAAATGGCGTTGGCAGAAATTTTCTAGACATGCTAGATTTTGAGCAACGACAGTCATCTTTCCTTTTTCTTATGACCGCCCTATTGGATTTTAGCAGCATTAGATATGCACAAAACTAATTTGCGGTAGTACCTAGTCATTAATGTCAAAACGAACCATCAATGTTACAATAAAAAAATAATAAAGAAAACGATTATGACGTCATTATGTTAAAATCGACTGAACCAAAAAAGTTGACACCATGATACGACACCATGACACTATCGGATGCAAAATACAAAAAAAAACGCTATATGCGAGTATTTTTGCAGAAAATTCAAAATTTAGACACTCTGCATATAGCAGCCTTGTGTAGATACAGCTTTAAAGATTTGTCCTTATACTTAAATAACCACTATTAATATACTAAATGCACTGTCACTAGAAAAACCAAGTGTTCGTTATCATAACCAAAACAGCCAAAGAGTGATGGCTTTGATAATGCACTTGGTGTTCGAAACGCGTTAGTTGTTCGATGTAGTGGGGTGCTTCTAGGGTGATAGTGGATTTTTCCATCGAAGTTGATGTCCATTGCTTTACTATTTCCCATTCTTATACCTAATGTTTGACAAAATTAAAGCACTATCACCTAGTGTGAAAGAGTCTTAGTTTTAAATTTTTGTACCCAAAAGGTAAATTACATTAACCTAGGACTGGGACTGAGAGTAGTTATGGTCTGTCCGGGATCCACACGACCAAGATTCACCCTATTTCCATGGCGAATCATTGTTGACAACAATGATTCGCCATGGAAATAGGGTGAATCCCGGTCATGTGGATCCCGGACAGACCATAGAATAAAGATTGTCCTAATGTCTGTCAACAATGAGTCGCCATGGAAATTGGGTGAATCTTGGTCGTGTGGATCCCGGACAGAGTATAGATCAATTCAATACTTTAATAATATTTTGAAATTCGTAGGTAATAGTCGGTTCGATATGCAATTTTTAAATGTATCAATCTATAAATGAGCTCTTTATGTTATTAGTTAATAGTTACTAAGTACTTATACATATATTATAGGTTTGTCTGAAAGGTAGCTACATAGGTACTTACTAAGTGTAAGTACAGTACACATTTTAGCCTTTAAGTTTAGTTGTTTGTAAAGTGATCAATTCTATTATTCATTCAATGAATCAATATTGAAGTCACCTAAATCTAACATTTTCGAATTAGTTATACGTAAACGCAATATTATCTTATGTATTATCCTTATTGCGTTGTGTAGGTAATATTATTGAAGAGAAGTGGAAATATCGCAGAGGTGGTTGGTAAACCTTGGTGAAACACATCAATGAATTAGTTGTAGGTAATTAGCCAGTGGAAAGTTGGCTCTGTTATAAGTTCTATTAAAAACTGCAGTACTAGTAAATATTTTGTTAGCGATGATTATCAATTGATCATTTGTCAATTTTTAACCAATATTCTACGATAGGTATATATGATAGCAACAGCAACGCCTTAGGTATATCTCTTATTAGGTATATTAGACGCGTTCCTTTTACACATTTATCTGAGGAGCCTCAGTTAATCTCAGCAATTTGATTGGTTCATTTGAATATTAACCAATCAAATTGCTGAGATTCCTCAGATGAAGGTGTAAAAGGAACGCGCCTATTAAACACATCGTTGAACCAACTTGTGACTAACATTTTGAGGTTCTCTGGAAAGATGTGCAGAGGGTCTTGCAATTCGGTTGCATGTGTCCTGTGACGAATTTTATTTTATGCTGATTAGCCGGGTCGACCAACCAAGTTACTATTTTACTACCGGGGCGGGCACAATACCTGTGTGAGACTATCAAAGGAACCGCCAAGGTGGCATTTCCTTGTGCAAGGTTTCATGGTCCGTGGATATACCAACAATAAGATGATTAAATGTGGTTCTTGCTTAAGTCGCTTTAATCTCTTAACAAGCGATTTCTAATACCGATATAACATGGGTTTTTCTAAAACCGTACTTTATAAGATTACTTTTTTAATTTTTGAAGACTTTGCATAAAACCTCAACATTCTTTGATGCTTTTAGCCGAAAAAGGGAATATCGATGATGGGATGAGGCTCAATCCAATTACGAATGACGTGACGGCACTGGCGGCAGCAGAATCAGCCGGCCTAAAATTACCGAATTCTAATGGTGTTCTGTATTTATATTGATGCAAGTGCAGCCGTGTAGCCTTAGGGGATACCGCCACTATTGTGTTCTAAACTATATATTTTATAAGCGCGCGTCAAGGGAGATAACCCTAAGTGAGCCCACCCTTAGATAAACGCGTTACGAGCAACCCGCTATGCATAGTCAAGTGCCTAACTTTGTAAACTCGATTTGCGTTGATTTCCTTGTGTTTGTATCCAATTTTTGCACATAAACTTTTCCAAATTAATTTTCAGGCGAAGCGGTGATTTCCTGTTTTAATGACTTTAGTTTGTTTCTTTTGATGAGAGTTCGTGGAACAAAAAGTGCAACCTGATCTTATTTCAGTGAAAAACATGCATCGGGCTTTCCGCATTTCCCTAATGCAAGGGGTGAAGCAACGAGACGAAATGCGAAGTTCCTGTGCATTGTAGGTACGAGAATTCGGGTACCCATATGAATATAAATATGAAATTACTTGCCGCTGTTGCATTAGAACGTTCGTTTTGTAGAATTGATAACGGGCAATGCCAAAAGGTTGTTTTACCTAATTTTATATTATTTTTAGTGCCGTAGCGAAATGCGAGGCACTCTTGTTTTAGCTTATTCGTCTGCTCGCTCGCTCGTCGTATCGCTCCCCTCTCTCTGTCCGAGCGATAACTTGAGAACGGATTGAAATATCGGGGTGAAACTTGATATACGGCTTTATTTCCCGAAAAGTAAGGCGGGGATTGCTTTTGAGCCATATCGGACCAAGGGGGTGGGAGATAGGGGTGAAAAACCGAAAAACTATGAATTGCAAAAACTCGGAAAGTAGTGGGGGTATCTTACTGAAACTTACTATGAATTCACATTTTGAAAATTTCTTCAAGTAAACAGTAATATAAAATTACGGTGTTTCGATAGACTTCGGTTAACCATTGAAAAAAGGCTTATGATGAGTCTTCAACCTAAAACCAACTCCTAGGCTACTAACAACCCCTAACCCTTAACACGTCGATAAATATATTTTATTTCTGAAATCCTATTGATTTATTTATGAACAATCGAAGTAAGTAAATACGGAAGAAGTTATGTAACACTTTAGAAATAAACTCACCCCTGTAAATCATAAAGGGGTGAATTCATGAAGGGTTGAATACATGATTCTCTAAAAAGCCGCAATTTTTGAACGAATTAGGGTGGAGAAATTGAAAGTACAACTTTCTTTAGAGTATATGGGGGTGGTGAACTAGGGGATTGGAGCTTAGGGGTTGAAACGTCGATAAAGCCCTGCAATTTGATACAGAGAAGCAATATCTGCTGTGCAATTGTGAGGCCTTATACATTGTGTCTTTGAAAAGGGAAGAGTGAATTTTAGGAGTTTATCGAAAGGGAAGGAAGGGAAAGTGTGGAAACTCGAATTTTCACTTAATAATGTAGGGTTAAAAAATTAATGCCGTTCGATAGCTTTAAAGGCGCCACAACCCCCAAAATGCAGAAACACAATAATAAGATAACTTAAAAACTGGTCAAATTAATGCCGAATTTGGTGTGTCAATTTACAGTGACAGGGGTGGCGGGTTTTCATTATGATCTAACAAGGGGGATGAAATTTAAGGGTTAGAACTGGAATTTTTTCGGGAAAATGGTATCATGAAATTACAAGGTTTGATAGATTTTGGTCAACCCTTAAAAAGAAGTCTTATGAGCCTTCAACTTAAAACCAACCCCTAGACTACTAACAACCCCTAAACTCTAGCATAAGCAGATTAAGGGCATTTTATTTATTTTTTTAAGCTTTTTTGTGACTCTTTGGTAATTCAAAGTCATTTTCATTATTTTTTAAACCATCCACAGTTTTTCAACACCTCTCTCGATATATAAACCCTCAAAAAACAAAATTTACGCAAGATCGCTTCTTTTCGTGTAATTTTCGATAGTTCTACTTGACTACAGTCACTTTACACCCCCCTTAATTTTTCATCCCCTTTCACAATTTTGCAATCCCCCGAAATTGCCTTATTTTTGTGGTATTTTCTGTAAATCTACTTAACTTCGGTTAATTTTAACTCCCTTTGAACTCATATGGCTTATGTTTACCACTTTTCACTTTTTCCACCCCATTCGCAATATTTCAACCCTCCAAAAGCTAAATACCCCTGCTCTTATCTTTTAATACCCCTTTACAATTTTTTAACACTCTGAGCGTGAGCGATAATTTTGCAAAATTGCCACGTTACTTTTGGACTTCTTGTAACTGATGCAGTAAATTTTCATTGCCTTTGACTTCTCATCGCCTTTTTATTTTTTTAATCCCCTGAGTGCGAATTCTACATATTTCGCAAGTTTTTATGTTTTTTTTGGTTCATTCTCTATACTGCACGGTCAATTTTCAACATTTCGCCTTTTTGACAAAACTGTGCGTTTGCGGAGGCACTACTACTAGGTGTAGATTGATAAAATCTGCACCCGATAAAAATCAACCGAATAATCCAAAATCAATAGAATATAAATAGTTGGTATACGTGAGAAGTCCAACTGGCGGAGGGGCTGTGTTTGATGAGCCTACTATATTTATCAGCAATATAAATGGGAGTTTGGTTCATGACCGATTGCAGAAGCACACTGTGTACACATGTGACATATGATATGTCACTAAAACGTCTTTGTTTGATGTCTGGTACGGAATGTTTTCGTGTCCTCAGCCCTATCCAAAATCTTTTTAAAGCTGCCGAAATCTTTAAATAAATATTACTCAACATCACAGTTATCGCCCACTATTCATTATCGGTATCAAGGAGACAAACATTTGTTTCTGTTGGGGCGACATTCCATGTTCTCATAGTCCTGCATAAATATACTTGTCGAAATTCCGCGATGCAAGTTGGGAGTTTATCTGTTGCGTTAAATATAGCCGAAGAAAGGAAGTTTTAGTTTAGTTTTACGCATAGGAATGAACGCTCCCTTCAATCTCGTCTCACTTCATGAGCAGATTATTTACAAATATCAAAGGATGTTGGGCTGGTCATAAATCATTTATGAACCGTGAAAGCCCTTTTGGAATATGCACTTGATAACCATCGAGGGATTTGGAAGCAGTGGTGGCATGCCTTTCAACCACCCATTATCTGACGATCATTCATTGACAATTAAAAAGGATCCATCATGTTAACAAAAAATCCACAATCCAAACCAACGACAGTTTCTGAGTACCTCTGCTTACTTTCGTTTCACAATTGAATTAATCCTTTAACTGCCAAACAAATAAGAGACACGATTGAATCTGGACAAAGGTCCAATTCGCATTTTTAATGCGCGGCTTTCCGGTTCCTTATTCAGCTGTATTGATTCGCTTTTAACGTAAGCGGGCACGTACCGGTCAGAAAATAATTTAAATCCTTTTAAAAAGTGTTGATCGAAAAGTGGAATAGGGTGTCCAACAGAAAATGGCCAAACGTGCTCAACATGAAATTAGAGAGAATGACCTCGTCCACTTGATGGATGAGGAACTCCACTAACATACCATCGATCTTAACTGTCGATAGTTGGAAGAAAATCGAGACCTTCAGTAATTGACGTTAATTTGTCTGTATTTATCAATCCACACTCTCGAGAAACTCTAAATCAAAGGATCGATTCTGTTTTCACCCAGAGTACATAGCAGCTCATTAAGTGGAATGTGAATTGTTTTCTAGAATGTCAAACACATGTCACTATACAGCTGCGAATAGAGGAGCCCTTAGCTATGCCAAACACACACAATGAACACATATTATTGCCTTAATTTGATGGAATCTGGTATGTAGCAGGACAGAAACGGTAAATTGATTGTAACTGTTTTGCTAACAGGGAAATTGTTGTTTGTGAAAATAGGTAGGTAGATAACTCTGTTTATGCTGCAACAGAACTGCAGGATTATGGTTTACATGCCGGGTGATTCAGTTTGGTATTCGCCCCCCTGTAATTTTTTTATTTCGAGAGTAAAATATATAAAACCGTATATATTTGTAAATCGCATGACAAAACCTATAGATGGCGTCATTAAATCGTCTATATTCGGACATTATGTCAAAATGATGATAGCCCACTTTTTCTCTTCAAATGACGTCCTATAGATTTCTTAACGGATTCTCGTAGACATTTATTTTCTACGTTCAAGAGTGTAAAGGAATTTTATACTTTCATGATAAAAATTCCGAAAAAAAAAACTCTTAAAACAATTTGGAAATTTTGTTGTCAATAAACATAGTTAGCCATGGAAAAGAAATGAATTATGGTATCGACTAACGTCACTCTCATTGTAAGGACCATAGTTTCTCAAAAAATAATAACTTATTTATACTTTACATGTTGATAACAATAATACCCCTTTTGCCTATTACTCCTTAACAAGAATAACGTTATTGAACAATAGAAAAGTTAAATGAACTGTACAACTGTACAATAATTTTATTTTTTCGACGGCTAACTACGTTTATTGATAAAAAAATTATTAAACTGTTTTATCAAATTTTTTTTTTTCGGAATTTTTATAATGCAAGTATGAACTTTCTTTACGTAACTGATCGTAGAAAAAAATGTCTACGAGAAACCGCTAAAAAAATATAGAACGTAATTTGAAAAAAAAAGTTGAATATCGTAATTTTGACATAATATGTCATCAGATAGATGATTTAACGCCGTAATTTAATAGAGTTTGTCATGGGATTTACAAATACAGTGTCTCACTTAAGACGAAGACACCTAGATATTTTCATTAATTTTGTAGGTGGAGACTGGAGTTAAAAATTCATAAGGTGCATCTTTTGATTTTGACCTTACGTAACGCAAAATTAACAATTTAATTTTTTGTTAAATTTGCATTTTTCCCCATTGTTGTCTAGAATTTAAAAAATCGAAATTTGAATTTAAACTTGGCGAATGGTCATGACGTCACGCTCAAGCGCTGAGGCCTTGTATTAAAGTCGATATTGAGCTTTTCCCGGGCTTGCACATGACGCATAACATGAGACACTATTGATGGTGATCTTTGGTAAATCCATTTCCAGTTCAATGTAGTTCCAGTAATGGAAAGTCCTGTCTTCTTGAACGTGTATTTGAAGTTACAATAAGGGGGGGGGGGGGGTTAGATGAACCTTAAATATAACATCAAATATACGTTCAAGAAGACAGTAAATAGGGTGAGTGGACTGAGTGGTTGACTTTCATTCTATTTTAATTTAAGTTTAACATTGTGGCTAGACGACCGATAACAGCTGGCTATATCCGGCCAGAAAATTTGGGTAAATTCCCCTGGCGTTTTACTAATGGCTCTCTGGTTGTGTGGAGCGCTAACTTAGAAATGCGGTGTTTTGGATCCGAGTTCAAATCTGGACGAAGCTTATTTTTTAAATTTTTTCCTTGCTATATTGGCTATATTTACAAATTTTGTTAAAAAGTAGAAGTTTCTACCATATCCAAGACTGCCACTTTTTTCCACTGCCACTTGATAAACACGAAATGATGAATCAAAAAAATAGTGAAAGAAACAACATGTTACATTATTTCGAGGAGCCAAAGCCGATAAACCTGAACTCGGCGATTTTCACTCTTTACGCACTAGGGTGCAGTTATCAGCTTACTAAATAACGGTAATATCTAGTAGTGGTGGTAGAAAAAACAATACATTCAGGATGTACAATTCCCGCGAAAGTTTTTACTAAAGTCATTATTAAAGGAGATAGGGCTGGTCAAAGTTGTGTGCGATGGACATTTAACTTATTATTAGACGCAACCGGTAAAAATTGTACTGTACGAAAATCGACGATAAGGAAAATGATTTTTTCTAATTGCGTTTTGAAAAGTTGGATTTTACGCAATTAGGTAAAATGTTGTACTGAATACGTTATGAAAAACCTAAATTGTTTGACTCGCCTAATGTTGCAAAACTCGCTATCGCTCGTTTTGGCAAATATTACAACTCGTCAGACAATATAGGACTTTTCATAACTAATTACGTAAATAACTATTTAAGAGGAAATATACAGGAGTTGAATTATCACTAAGGCTAGTGTTTTTATACGTCTATTTCTAGGTAACACATTTCATTTAGAAGCTTTTCTCACCCTCAAAAAAGTTTTATTTGGGCATCCCTCTTCCGTTTCCTTTCAAATTGCCTTCAATTACCGTGGTGGGACCTAATTTTGTACTTCATCTAATCAATCTCTTAATAATGACTTTAGAGAAAACTTTCTCGGGAATTCTCGCCATATGTTATTTGTATGACGAATACATTATTGAAACTATGTGGCAATGGACTTTGATATATTTAATTCATTATATTCTCCAGCATTATCAACTAGTATTGATTGATGCATACTAGACTATATTAAGTTTCGATTCTTCAATATTAATTTACGTGTACCTACATGTGAATTTGTGAATATGTATATGTTATTGCTAATAATTGCGAGATTTATTTAAACAAGTTCATCGTTTTCATAATTGCAATTCCATTTTATCAGCTGTTTCTCTATAAAACATTTCACTGTTAACTGATGATGAGGAATGTAACAGATATTTGGCTCAGAATTAGTCTTTCAACTTCACTACCTAATCTACCTCCGTCAAGCGTCTTGACAAGCTTTAATATTTCAATGAAGCCTATTTCACAGAAAAGTCACGTAAGGTAAAGCAACAATCTACTTGTCAACAATTTTGCTTTATCTGATAAATAAAACTGCCTGATGAAGACAAAGGGCTAGTTTTCAACCCCGCCCAATTTTCATCGAAATGTTAAATTTACTTAACGATCGTCTAAAATTAGCCTTTGATTAACAAATCTGATTTGGGCCACGATATTTCACATGCCATATCTAAATTAAGGTTAAATGTGTTTTTGGTGCCGTTATAATTTTCAATAAACCGCGAAATAATAAATTATTTTGTGTTTGAAATGAGATCTTGATTAAAGGGCAATCAGGAAAACAAGGATTTAAACGATTCAAACTTTTTTTAGCAGTTTAAAGGTTTCAAGTATACGTTTTTTATAATCATGACAATAGAAAAACAATGGACAACTATTACGCACTATCATGAAACATCCCACTAGATCACCTAAAAACTTGATTTGCAAATCATAGTCTTTCGGTGTACTAGTGATAGTGCGTAGGTACCGTCGAGGATTTTAAAAATGCCCACCCCACCGCGACGGTTCACTTGGTCGACTGCATCGCTGAAATTCGTTTGATGTTTGCATGACAGATTGGCAAATATTTAGCAGCACTTTCCGATGCAGTCGATCAAATGAGTCGTCGCGGTAGGGTGGGCATTCTCAAAGTCCCCGACTGTACCTATGTGTACATGTATAGGTAAGTAAAGAGCGATCAAAAACTCCGATCTAGTGGCCGTTGGCGCGAGAGACGTAGATCGTAGACTGTGGAAATTATATGATACTGAATGATAATTTCAGTAGTCTCTC
Organism: Pycnomerus fuliginosus; assembly: GCA_963924575.1. NCBI lineage: Eukaryota > Metazoa > Arthropoda > Insecta > Coleoptera > Zopheridae > Pycnomerus > Pycnomerus fuliginosus. The sequence continues at coordinate 10,934,555 of OZ004617.1, read as the reverse complement.
ACGGCAACGGCTACTAGATCGGAAAATTTTTGTTCACACGTTACATGCATCATAACTGTGTTCAAAGGAGGAGACGTTGATTGTAAATCTAAGAATACGAGATTACGTTCACCTGACCGTTGAGGGACAACCATAATATTAAACTTTTATTCCTATACCTAAAATCAACTTTACAAGATAGCCTCTGGCCGTCTTTCTTTGCGGATCAGATACCTCCATTCCACTCTAGTTTCTATCAAGTTAGTGAACTTGTTAACTGCAGGAAAACTGGACTTTGGTTGAATTTTTCCCGTGACAAAAAATTTCCATAAACTCATAAGCGCTGAATGGCGCAGTTTGTATGAAGTTTTATTGTGCAGAAAACTGGCTCTATATGGTTAGAACCATTTATTCCCCAAATGCGCAACGGCCACAACTACTGTTGGACCCCTGTGGACCACGATTGCCAACATTTCCATATCTCATAAAACTTTACCATGATCTAATCCCTAGGAACGTCGCAACTTCGGGGATAGTCGAATCATAACTTTCAAATGGCAATCAATCAATAGGAAATTGTGTGGAATTACAATAACACAGACCTATTAAATATGTATTTACTCTAAATACGTTTTAGAAATGGACTTCTTCGAAAGTGACGGTGAATCATTAGAACAACTATGCCTGATTGTTTTAAAAATACGTGAATATTATGCTTAAAATTATTCATTCTTGATTCACATTAGATAATAACAGATATACCTGCATGTTTTATAAATTAGTAGAAACGTGATGGCGCTGGGATACGGCAGGAGCTTTTTTTTTTTTTACTCCATATTTAGATACAGCATGTACGTATTAGTGATGGATTAATTTTAAGTAACTATTCAATTAGATCGGTGCGGTTTAGTAAATAATTATACTAGGAGTATACTTATTATTTACATAGTCATCACATCACGCAATAATGCATCAGTTATGTGTATTCGAGTTCAGTCAAAAGTGGTTTGAATTAATTTCTGGTATTTTTAATGGTATAACCTATCCAATCCAGGTATCTCCGATTACCCACTGTCAAAAGAATAAATAAAAAATTCAATTTTATCTTCATCATAATATTGTAGGTAGGTACTCAGGAGATAAAGTAATGGCCCTAGACCGCTCAAAATATGGATAGATGTACTGAGAAGATTTAGTTGTTTACGTACATAATTCACTGAAACTATAAGTTACCTAAATAATTAAGTAGGTACATTTCTATAACAAAATAATATGACGTAGGTATAGAAATTGCGATCAAGGTGTGCTGTGTTTCTTAAAAAAACTATAATTCGCAGTATGGGCTGTGAGCTATGGGAAAGGACGCCCATCAGCCCACACCCCACTACGAGTGAGTTTTTTAAGAAACGCAGGATATTATAAAGCTTTTTCAATCATAATTTTTATTTTTTGATTGTTGCGAACCTAATTATTCTTGCCCTTTCAACCAGCGCCAGCGCAGCGAATGTTATTCGTTTGCGACATTGCCGTATAAGCTAAAAATGGGAATTTTTCATTAATAAAAATTACTCGCATCGGAAAGCTTTGGATGAAGTCCCTTTATAAAATGCAAAAAGCTTAAACACCTGTTTTACTAACACAAAGAGCAATTTCTGTATTACGAGCCGCTTTGAAATTTACACCACTTTAAACTTTAAGCTATAGACTAGTACTTTAGTTTTCCTATAGTTTTCCTTCTTTGATAAAAAATTGCTTGAAAAACCAGCGAACTAAAAACGATACGAAGAAAATCAACATCAACTGTTCTTTTATTTTAATACAGTATGTATACCTACGATCTGCGAGTTTAAAGTCTGGAATAAAATTCTTTAAATTTTAACCTCCCCCCAACCATATAAAAAATGGGAGGTTACTGCAATCACTCCAAAATTCGAAATTGAGATAACACCAGATCTTTACGTTTCAAGGTCCCAGGATCACAAAAAAGTAGTTTTTACAAAATGTCAGTGTATATATGTACGTACGTGCTTATGTACGTATGTATGTACGTATGTGAGCAAGAGATTTTCATGAAATTTGGTATGGGGGTTAGTGTTGGCTTTCTGGTGAGTCAAGTTAATTTTGTTGCCGATCCACAAACACCAAGTGCCTTCTTGACTAATCAACTATGAAATTTGACTGATGAACACCAATTTTTCTTCAGTATATGAAAGGTCTTCAAATTCCACGTCTAAAAATGTATTTTTGGCATAAAATCAAAAAAATGGAAATTTCGAAGCAACAATAGATAACACAAGCTACTGGATCGATTTGGCTGAAATCTGGTAGGTAGACATACCGGTAGGTGCCTAAGAGCTGCTGATTTAATTTTGGTGGCAATCGGCCCTTCTGGCATATCAACTTTGAAATTTGAATAATAAATTCGAAATTTTCTTTGTTAGTACAAATATCATTTCCAAAAATGTATTCAAACTTAGTGCCTTTTTGGCAAAAAATCGTAAAATTTTGAAAAATCCCAGAAAACACTTCAATGTTGGTGGAGTAAAATTTAGATAATATAGCAAGTTAGTAGGAAAATTTACTTAATTTTAGTGGCAATCGGCCAATTACAAGTGTCTTTTTGCCGTGTCATCTATGAAATTTGAAAGATGACCACCATTTATTTTATTAGGTCTTCTGGTCTTCAAATTCTGCTTCCAAAAACGCAATCAAACTTGGTGCCTTTTTGGCTGTTGAAAGCAGTTGGTGAACGGGAAGTGCCACTTAGGCATATCTTTAAAATTTGAAATACAAGCCATGGAAATCAAAGACCCACGCGATGGGGAGGTTGCAGCCGCTTCTCTGCTCCTTTTTTTGTGATAACTCAGAAACGAATCAAAATATTGGGGAATTCTCTTCAGATTCTTAATCGCCAAGAAATAGCGCAACTTTTCTCCAATTTAAACTACTCTCTTGGGTACAAAAGTATTTCTGAAAACAAAAGTTTCGTTGAATTAAGTTTAACAACACAATTTCATTGGAATATTTTAATAAATGAGGAATAAAGGTGGGTGAGCCTGGTTTCGTTGACACCCGGTATATTCTCCTTCAAAATGTCTCCTCGGTTTTTTACCATTTCTGCCACTATATCATCGCTGCCTGCCGCTTTGCCCATCTTCATTTTCTTTATTGCATCGTACACTTCTTCTTCACTTGCTGCTTTAACGTTATCTGCTCCAGTCTCTGTACGTGTTTCGACGATGTCTTCTTCACTGGCGTTATCCTTGTTCAATACTTCTGAGAAATATTCTTTCCATCTGTTAACATCTGCTCATTATCACTAGTTATGTTACCCTCTTTATCCCTGCACATTCCAACTCTACCTTTGCGCATAGAATTTTCTTGCATTTGTTTTCGTGTTGTTGCCCGCTTCGATTGGTACTATCTTGTTTTTCTCGTCTCAGGAATTCATTCGTACTTCTTCTCATCTCCTCCCACTCGTTTTTGCTGTGTTCGTTTTGTTCTTATATCTATTTAAGCCTTTTCTTTCCTTTTTTCTTTTAGTCTTTTTTTGCACTCTTCATCAAACCAAAGTTGCCTTCTCCCTTTTTCTCTCTTCCCAATATTGTTGCTGCACTTTCGTTTAATACGTTTTTCAATCTTCCCCAATATTTATCTACATCTTTGATCTCCTTTGCTTCACCTTCCGGCAAATTTTCCAACAACTTTTTCGTTAATTCTTTCTCCCAGTGGGTTTTCATTTCTTTACTTTTGAGTTTAGTTACGTCCCATGTTTTTAGTCCTTCTGCTGTTACCCCGTTTCTGGTTGTACGTAGTCCTTATCCTTAACCGCGTTTTTCTAGAAAGTGATCACTATCTGAGGTAATATCTCTCAGGATTCTCACATCCATTATCCCATCTGGAGAGGTCCAGGTTCCTTTGTGGAACATGGTTGAGACAATCCTTGGTTCTTTTTGCTGCCTCCAGGTCGATTATTCGTAAACCGTCATTGGATTCTTGATGTACTGTATGATGACAATGATGACAATAATCCCTTGGAGCAGTTCCTCTTAGTCCCACTCTTAGTCTTTGTCCACCTTAGCATTGCAGTCTCCCAGCACTATTTTTATATCATACTTCGGGCTGGCGTCATACACTCTTTCAACCCCATGGTAAAATTCTTCCTTGGTCGAACTATCTTTGTCCTCCGGAAGGGTGGATATATTTATGAAGGTGGTCACATTGAAACGCTTGGCACATGTTAGCCTTTTCAATAATAATATGAGCCAACCAAAGCGCTAATTTCATTCTAGGAACCAAGAACCAAGTCTGTGACCAAGTGTTTGGGAATGTCCTTGCTATGGAACTACGAACCAATGATTACGGACTATGTCGCAAAAGGGGTCCTGATTACTTTCATGAATAGGCTATGAATCTTCTAAAAGGACCCAGAAAGCTTTGCATTGGATTGGAACTCAGTAAGCTTTTTTGAGAAACCAGACAGTAGGGGTGAGATGCAGTTTAAACTCTTCAACACTGATAGTCGGGGAGGCAGCGACAGAAATATTCGGCCGATTTCATTAACATTCTTTTTCAAATTATTCGTTAATTTACGTGTCATAAATACAGAAATTGGCGGTCTGCCAGGCTACCTGCGGGACAGGGCTCCGCAATGGGGCTTCAAGTATGGTAAAAAAAAGTGAAATTATTAACCCTGAAATCCTTTATATGAATTACAGATACCTCCAAGTGTCCAAAAAAAACCGTTCTGCCAGTTCGCCTGGGGGGACAAAATGTGTCTGGCAGCCCCATTTCCTAAATATTTGATTAACAAAATTGTCAAGCTACTCCGAGCTTCAAATTATCTACTGTAGGAGGTATAGAATAGACAGATTGTTGCCTAACGACACTATTATGCCACCTGTTTCACACCTGCTAAGGGTAGATAATTTAAATTTGACAGTATAGTTTGACAATTTTAGTAATCAAATTTCTAAGAAATGTGGTTGGCAGACACATTTTGTCCCGCAGGCGAAGAGCCAGACCGTTTTTTTTGGACACTTCGAGGTGTCCGTAATTCATAGAAAGGATTTCAGCGTTAATAATTTCCATCAATGAGACTAGTTTTTTTTGGCATACTTGAGACGCCCCCATATAGCGTTGTCCCGCTACTTGCATGGCAGACTCGACTTTTTCGAATCACAACGACATGCATAATAGGAAAAATGACTTTAGAAAGTTAATGAAATCAGTCAAGCCAATCTGTCGCTGCCTCCCGGACTAATATGAAACCAAGTTTGCCAAATAAAGTAGTACCTGCCTAAGATTAGTAAAATTGACAATTTTGTAATAATTATTGTAATTTTTTAGCCTATTTCTTAAAATGTGTTTTTAAGTTGGTCTTATAGGACATTAATGGCCGATCCCACGGACCAAACTTATCACGTAAGTTAAACCTAAAAATGAAGAATGACGTTTGTCTTATGGTATAAACGTCATACTTGTCATTTTAAGGCTCTCTTAAAGTTAAGCAAGGTCGGTGGAATCGTGCATAAAATTCTGCAAATTCAACAGTGCTAGTTCTTTTCTTATTGTAGCATATACGCATACCTAAACATAGTCCTGCTTGGAAGAAAGCATCTAAAATTACCATAATACCTATATATTATGTACTTCCCCCATATATCATAAAAAGCACGCACAACGGATTTGAGATCCGTAACATTATTATTTCTGAGCATAAAATTTTTATTGCTCATTTGAATAAGGTGGCTGTAAGTAAATCTAAAAATTCCGCATTTTTTGAAACGTTCCTTCAAAGGTAACCTATCTCTGGCCCCTGATGAGGTATGGTAGTAGAGATCAATCGTCGCTTCGTTGTTTCGGAAAGAAGAGTTTCGAACTGCAATTAGGAACGGTGTTGTGTGGTGAACTCTGGTGAAGAATTTACTTTCGAAAGAAAATGCTTAGTAATGACTGGTGCGTTCGCCCCCTAATTAAATATGTGCTTTATCGCCATGGCAATTAATAAAATACTAACGTCAGCACCTGCACATTAATTAAAAGTTTATTTACGTGACTTCTTAACTAAGTGGAGTAAACAATGTGAAACGATGTAACAAACACAACTTGCAAATTTGGATATGCTATTGGCTATAAATTGTAGAAATGATCACTGGTGACTATCGGAAAATCATAGATCTCGCATTTGCAACATAGTTGCCCTTGCACGATTTACAGTTGGTCGTTAATTTTCAAATTAGATCAGGACGTGATCGATCATTGCACGAGTCAATTATTAGTACATTAAAATGATTTCCATGGTGAGGACAGCATTAGTATGCGAGCTACTGCGGGAAACTTGTGTAACTGTCATGATTGTATGTAGTAGATAATAGAAGGAAGACAACCTATCATCTAATTAAAAATATTTCTGGCTTAATCTGTAAATCGATATCCGTATTACGCTTTTCGTCCCCCAATGTCCGATTGTCACTTCCATCTGTTCGCAAGCACACATTAGCCCGATTACTCTGCAAACTACCCCTAATTCCATAAAGGTACTATTAGTTTCAAGGACGACCTGACCATATTGTTTGTTATTAATCTCCGTGAATGTAAGTAAGCAAGAGGGCAGTTTGCTGATAATGGCCTTCTGTTTGGGGTTGTTTAGGGGTTTCTCATGTCGGAGTCGTTGGAGATGGCCGGGCGTGATTCATTCCCTTTCACGCTCCCTTGTGTTGCGATGCTTCACTGGCGACCTTTCCCTTTCTGATTTTAACCTTAAATCTTAGTATAATTATTTTTCTTGGCTATTATAGTAATAAGGCCAACAGATTTAATAAGTTTTTATGATTCAAGTTTTATTACCGGGGACAGCTTTGTTAAATTGGTATTACACTCTCTTTGAGTTGTATTTATTTGTTGAAAGCACCTACATCACCTACAGTAATTAGGAATTCGATTTTATTTTTTCTTTCTCCAAAATCAATTTAAAGGAAAATTGGAGCAGTCAGGTTTTAGGTACCGATATCCTCTACGTGTGAAAAAATAATGAGCAAATAACTCCCCATATTTCATTCAAATTTTCCACCGACCACGATAGATCGTCCGCAAGAGATCTCTATGCTTTTTTGTAATATAAATTGAAACAAGGGGCCTTTGGCTTAAAAAAAAGTAGCTATCAAATCCGGCAATAAAAATAATATACAGTTATGCGAAGGTTTTCTTTTTCACGTCACCAAGTGTGAATACATTTTTTGAAGCAGAATTCGAAGAGCATTCATATGATAACGCGAAAAATGGGAGTTTGCATTTAAATTTTTAGAGTTGATGTGCCAAAAAGGCACTTTCCGTGAACCGATGTGACCCAAATTCTAATCAGCACCTACAAATCTCCCACTGAATTTGTGTGTCAAACATCTTGATACGTTCAGCTGCAGCGTGATCACAGACAGACAATTTTCAAAAACCACTTTTTCGGATTCCCAGGACCCTGAAACGTAAAGATTTGAAGTTTTTGGCGATTCGATTATTCGATCGAACTTGCTTCGCGAAGCGTAGAAGTTAAAAGTTATTGGAGCGTTACGTGGTCTCGTTGTCACCCGGTATATAAGGTTGTGCGATTTTGAAAAATCTTGCTTTTTGACCGATTTCTTCAATATTTTTGAAATTGACTGCTGGTCAAGTATGATACATATTTTTGATTTAAAAAAAATCGTAGATTCCGAATCCGTTGAGAGAAAAGTATGATTCCATTTAAAGAAACAATATTATCAACTTCCAGTTAAACTGGAAGTCCAAGAAAATTTTTAAAAACATTTTTGAATTCCCTGAATTTAATTTGTACTAACCCTCTGGAGCAAAATATACAAATTAGGTCACAAAACTAACGTGGGATCATTCTTTCGTATAATGCCAATTTCTTCCTATAGGTAGGTCTCTAATAATAAAGCTACTTGAATGCATGATTGCCATTGCTACTAGCAAGTCATTTTGTGACTCGAACTGCCCCATCACTACAAAGAATTCAATTGCAAATTATACGCATATTTTGTGCAAACCTGTAATTTTCAAAAGAACGTGTGCTGATTCGTACAGCCGGGTTGCGGTTTCTCAAATATCGGTTTCTGCGTTAGTTTGTGGAAGAGGACAGCCCAATAGGTAGGTAAATACTGGTAGTGTGGAACAACACTACTGGACGACTTGTAGGCAATTTCTTCTAGGACAGAGGATCTCGGTATCTGAGATGATGAAGTCATTACCTTGTGATGACTCGACCGAAATGAAATTCAAGTAAACAATTCGTGGGAACTATCGATTCGATTTCAATTTGTAACCAATTAGCTTTCTAAACTTAAATAAGACACGGAAAGGTCTTCTGGGAGCTTTCCTGTTTGAGAGTCAATACCTAAAAATAATTTCATCACTGACCCAAATAGAGTTGCAGTTTCAACTTAACCACAACATTCATTATTTGTTATTGAATTGTAGATTTCATTACTTGCACTTATATTCGTTCGTATTTTCTGGTTTTTGGAGCAAACATCAAATGATCGGGCAATAAATGTCATTCTTGTACAATATGCCATCATCTAGAATCAAGATAGTTTAAAATCCATATCTTACATTTCTGTTTGAAGCCAGCATCCCGGTGTTTGGCCATAAGCCAACTTTTATGCACTCATTGTACAAGAAATCAAGGATTTAATTTAAACCGCTCACCGAGAAATGTGGACATTCTTATAACTTCTCTCATCGACCAGAGCGACGACCAAAGGGTTCGAAATAGGTTAAGTTCCGACACATTTACTAACGGCGCGACATTTGGCAATGCTAGCGATTCCCATGACAGAAGGAATTGAAAATATTCTCTCTACTGTGCAATTCAAGAGTATAATACCATTTTTCTTGGACAGAGCCAAACCCCATATTTACTTTATGTATAATACACAGCATTACATTGTCCCAAATGCATTAAATTTTATGACAATAATTGAGTAAGTACATAATGTTTCGGGTGAGGTGAGGGCGGAAATCATCGGAAATGCACACCTGCACATGACAGCTGATGGGGCATCTACACTTTTAGTAAATATTATATACCTACCTAGGCTAGGAGTCCAGGTTATTGGTGATTGTAATTTTAGAAAATGTCACAAAGTTAGAGAGATTTCTAGATGCATATACTTATATTTTCTGCATTTATTGAGATCGATCCGATTTTATCGCTATCTCTGAAGAATGCACCAGTTCAAACGTTCTACAAAGATAACGTTTTCTTTATAACAATTCTAATGCATATTTAAAGAGACTTATACGGTCTCTTCATGCACGTATGTTTACAAGATTTTCTTATTTGATTGTTGTGTCTGGATATTGGCAACATATGTTAGTTCCCCAAGGGAGTTACATGCAGGCGTGAGAAACGCACATTCGTAAAATATGCGATATAAAAATCCACAAACTACAAAACAAACGGGATATTTACTGCGAAATCCTGGGGAGGAGAATTTATGAAATTTAGAAGATGTGCGTGTAGTTGGAATTTATAGGGAACAACCGTTGGATATGAAATGAAATACGAATAATAATTTGTTATATAGGTACAGGGTGAGTGAAACAGGAATGGCCACCATAACTTCTTTCGTATCCGATGGATTAGCACCATTTTTGGTAATGCTACTGAATTTTAATAGGTACACCGTTGTAAAGAAAAGCAAAAATGTTAATAGATACAATAAAGAAATATACAGGGTGCGATTTAAAATAACAAAGTGACATGCCGTTTGCCAATGAAATAAAAACATTTTGAGACCACTGATTTTGTCTAAATGTTGATAGATATAGACTTCCACAAAAAGTTATAAGGTTAAACTTATAAGGGATGGCCGCTCGCTACCGTTTGACTTGCCGTCCTTGTTTAGAATTGTTTCAATTATTCCTATAGGTCCTGTAATGGTGACGTCATGCCGCCATGTATGGCCGTATGCGCAGTCATTTTTTGACCGTCGACAGAATTTACTTGAATGTCTACTGTCAGTTATGTGTCATTTATCATCATTGTAGGTTAAAATAGCACGTGGTAAACGTGAAAGGTCCCAGATTCTGTTGACAGTAGTGACAAATGACACAAGATCAACGCATGCGTATCATACGCGGCCAAGCGCAATAAACTCAGTGCCTTCAAGGACCTATTGTGTCTTATTTTGAAAACATTTTATAGCCGGGGTAGAAACAAGAACAGTATTATTACCGCCCATTTCAGGTCTGTTTTCTCACCCCTTTGGAAATATGATGGTGTGCGGGGGGCGACGCCTACGCGAAAACTTTTTACCCCCGCCCCCGGAGTTCAAGGGTCATATTTTTAATACTTTGGAAATTAAAATTGCGATACTTTTGATGGGCACGTGCCCATGTGCCCCTGAATACCAGCTTCCACTGTCAGAGGGCACCGACGGCGACGTAGCATTCCAAAAATATGAAAACTATTTGTGAATTAGATTTTCCAAAACCAAAGTGTTGTTAGAAATTTTAAAGCCCCTAACAGCTCGCGAACTCGGGGAAGCTTTCTTAACTGCGGCCATCTATCGAAATTTGGGTCGCCCATTTTTAGTACCTATATGTACCTAAGTGAGACTTCGCTGCTGAGTGCTGAGTCCTTTCATCCTAGGAAATAGGAATATGATGGAGTCGAATGTTAGCTCTCCTCCCTCCTCAATTTAAACATCTTGAGCCGTTAACGATTTTAAAGAGTTCGATTGAGATACACAAAGGAAACAATTTACTTCAACTGCAGCAATTTGTACTGGAGAGCTTGTGCACACATTACAAATTAGGATAATTTGCACGCTAGCGCAACATTTTCAGACAGATATACCTGCATTTACGAATTACCATGGTCATGATGTATACATTAAAATCTTGTTAACGCCTATTTGAAGCAGATTTATTTTTTAATGTAGGTTGCGTTCAATATCTTTGATGGACGTAAAAAAGACATCTACTTAATGAAATTGAAAGGAGATACGTTCTCGTGTACAGTATGCGTCATATATTTGCTCAAAAATCGTTTGGGTTTGTGCAGAACAGAACGCATAAACCCCTTCTGTTTGGTTTTTCTCGGGACATCCCTAAAGAAGGCTGAAGTGAAGCCTTTCTCTGAGGAACAGTAACACATCAGAGTTCTCTTCCTAGAGCAAAACATATGACGCATACTGTACCTAATCAGGCAATCAGGAATCAGGGAATTTTTATCACTTCCGGTTTAACCGGAAATGACTCCAACTGTATATCTACATTTTTTCTTAACGTATTCAGAATTTATATATTTCTTAATTGTTGAAGGTGATAGGTAAATTACTGCGCTGCACAAAAATGTATAGGTAGGGGCTTTTGCATGCTTAAGTTAAACAAACCAATAAACTAACACTCACGTTTCGCCCAAATTCAGCTAATTTCAAAAAGTAGTGTCGTCCAGTGTCATCGTGCCGACCTTCTGCTGTATTGTAACGGCCAATCTTTATGATCATTGATCACCCTTTAGGTACCTATCATCAATCTAGGGCGATGTGCCTGTACTTCCGGTCAAGTATAATGCATGATCCCATATCTAATGAATAGCTACAACACAGCGTTCCGTAAACACAACTCGTGATTTTTCGTTTCAGAAATATCGCTTTGTAACCTTAATGTGTATTATTGTCATTCGACTTTATCAAGATAATTATTACTGATATTAAAAATTATCCTAAATCTTTAGTGGTGCGAACAAGGCTTTGAGGTTTAGGATGAAAAATGAGTATACCCGTTTATCCTCCGCATGATGTAGAAGCTAAGGTTATTAAAAAATACAACTTCATCTGCTTAAGTGAAAAAAATGGATATTTATTCCGCCTATACACATCCGCATACCTACATCATATCCCAAAATGCAGAGTGATGAATCTACAAAGCTTGATGAAAAGAAACTTAATAGAATTTTATGAAAAATTGTTATTTTTATTATTATATTAATGGATGCCTAAGCAGTGATAGCTGTTACTTCCGAGGTTGCGACACGAGCCGTCAGACGAGTTTTGTATGTATCCGAGAGAGCAACAGCCATTACAAGCAAATAGAGTGCTGTTTTTTTCTTATGACTCTTCAGTCTGTTTATAGTAGGTACCTTCTTACACGTTTCTTTATTTTCACCGACGCGGCGCTTTACTATACGAAACGGATTTTTCAAACCCAATTATTAAGTGTCATTAGGCGACTATTTTAGACGTCTTAAGTAGGCTATAAATGCATGTGATTAGTTGGTCACAACTGTTGAACAGAGTTGAATTCAATACCACTCTGCTGCGTGTTTGTGTTTCGTCAGACCGGATTTTCATGAAATTTCTAGCCTAGATCGCCTCAACTCGTCCGTGTGCCAACAGGCAAAAATCCAGGTTTTGGGAAAAATTGGGGGCACTAAACGAGACTTTAGGATAACTTCCTGTACCTGGATTGATAGGGTACACGAAAATGCATGCAGGCGGCCATCTGTCAGTGGTAGCTTTCAAATATGGCGACGATTTCAAAATGGCGTCCTGACCGCGTTCAGATAGACGCTCATAAATGTGCCAATGTGAACTTTTCTTCCTAAATTGAGGTAAGGAATCATTAGCTCTCTTTATTTTTGCCACAAGTCTTCTCGCTTTGAAGAGTTCAAAGTTATTTTATTCGAAAAAAAATGGCAGCAGAGAAGCGGCTGGAACCTCCCCAACGCGTGGGTCTTTGATTTCAGGGACTTCTGTTTAAGATTCTAAAGTTGATATGCCTAAATGGCACTTCCCGTTGACCAATTGCTCCCAAAAGCCTTTCAGCTCTTCAACGGGTCACCTCACCTCCATTTACCAAATTTCGGGCAAATCGATCCACTAGTTTGGGCTATAAAGTGGTTTCAGTGTTATTACAAAATTTCGATTTTTCTACCCAAAGGGAATGCGAATAAATTTTGTCTCATTTAAAACCAGAAATTGAAGACCTTTCTGATGGTGACCTCGATAGTGACAATAAATCTTTCAAAAACTTGTTTTGGATGGGTAAATTAGAGAATAATTTTAAATTTCGAAATTGGTGTGCCAAAACGGCACTTTCCGTGGGCCGATTGAATCCAAAATTTGTTCACCTCTTCGACGTGGAATACAATCCCCTTGTGCAAAATTTCAGCCAAATCGGTTCAGGGGCTTGGGCTGTACCGCGATTTTAAAGTCCGATAAAAATCAATTTTTTTTCTAATTTTGGTCAAAAAGGCACTAAGAATGAATGCATTTTTAGAAGCAGAATTTGAAGGCCTTTCCTATCGTGACGTGAAAAATGGGGGTTTGCATTTAAAATTTAAAAGTTGATGTGCCAAAATGGCATTTCTGGTTGCACGATTGGCTCCAAAAGCTTTTCAGATCTAAGTTGGGTTATCACATGCACACGTACCAAATTTCAGCTAAATCTGTCGAGTAGTTTGGGCTGTGGCGTGTTTACGAACGTACGTACATACATACAGACACATTTTAAAAACCACTTTTTTGGGCTCCTGAGACCTCAAAACGTATAGATCCGGTCTTATCTCGAATTCGAAAATTTTAGTGATTGCAGTAACCTCCCTTTTTTTTTAAATGGTGGAGTGGAGTGGGGAGGTTAAAAGGTGCGTCCTGGCGACATTGCGAAAAATGTGGAGGCCCCCACCAAGAACGTACTTACGTCTCTGATGTTAGGAAAAATCTGAAAAAAAATCAAGAGAAAGCTATGGCACTAACTATTGGTCCAAATTTCAAAATCCCATAAATCGTACTTTTCGAGTAATTTGAAAAAAATTAAATTTTGGGTACCCCTTTGAAGGAGCGTAACTCCCCTAGGAAGCGTTTCTGGGCACTTTTTGTCCTAAACTTTTTGACTTAAAGTCAATAGGGCAGTAACTGTAATCGCAATTTAATAAAACTCGCAATTTATTAAAATTAAGATGCACGATCCTCTACAAAAAAGTCGTAATTATTGATCAAAACAGAACAGAATCACAAGAGTTATTGTCAACATAACAACAAAATTGTAAAAGGTCTCAATTTTTTGCAGTAGAAACCCGTACATTCGTAAGGTATAAAGTTATGATATTAAAGTTATGATGGCACCTTACAGAAGAGCGAGCATCAGATGAGCGAGCAGATTAGTGCTGTTTATATTCCAGGCTACAACCTTTCTTTCAAAAGTAATTTATCTTTTAACACAATTATGACTTTTAATACAAGGCAATAAAAGTAAGCAAGTAATAGCAACAAATTTTCATTACCTTAGTCAATAGTTGCACGTATGAACTTCATAGATGTTTCGGATTAATAATTTGAAAACGTTTTTAAATTAAATTTGGCCTTAATTGCATTGAATTTAGACCTAGATGTCTTAAAATCTCTCGCCATAACACTCCCAAGTATTTTTAAAGGTTAGCTATTTTGAAAAATTGGCGTATGCATGTGTGTAAGGGCCGGTTGCATAAGACATTTAATACTGGTCTTGAGAATATAAGTCCATTACACGGTATAATAGAAACACAGAAAAAATTGTTCTTGACAATTTGTTGCTAAGAATATAAATATTCCAAAGTACAAACCTACCTATGTTACATACTACAGTTCAAAAATGTTTTTTGGCCGTATTCTCATCTGAGGCACATGTGACGGTCATTAAGAATAATTTTCGGCAACTTATTGTAGACTAATGTTGTATTCTCCTCTCCTTATATCGTGGATGCAGTAGGCGCTCATAAATATATACGCAGTGGACGTACCAGATGTAACAAATGGCAACGTCATGCCTCTGCCATTATTCTTGGCGGTTTTTATTGGCTGTGGGCGACGTCTACAGACGCCTCTCGGCGCTTCCGTTATCAACAACTATACAAATCAATAAATGGCTGTCGTTATGAATAAAGAAGTTAAAAACTAGCTAATTAGGAATTGCTTTTGGGTGGAGGAGTAGACGAGTACTCCATCAGCAAGTATTGAAAGTTGCAACAACTTGGCTGCATTTTGGACCTTTCCGTCTTTCGCATGACGGATAATGTCTTATCTTAATGTACTGTTTTTCCGCCCAAGTTATTTATTTGCTTCACAATAATGGAAAAGTATTGTTGGATGCCATAATTTAGGTAGAATTCTTCAGTTTATAGTGCGACGGTTTTATTTATATGGCAATAGACTGTGCTTTATTGCGTTCTAACTTCTAATGTTGTTTGTTGCGAATCGCTCAAAAATTAATGGTCCGCCGAGTCGACAATCGATACCTACATTGCCAACGATCAGGTGTTTCATGAAACGGTGCCTACGACAATCTGAGAAGTGTTTCCTTAGTTGTAGTTCCTTCCGGGAAATGTCGCATTCTCATAGATCGTGTTTGGCATAATGCAGCCCTATTGATGAAGCTCCCTGCATTACATTTATGGGCCATTTCAGATTATAGTATCTGAGTCTTTGCATGTACATAAACTCACTGCAGCCGAAACCTTAAAAAACTTCTGAGTGTGCATTCCTAAAATTTTCAAAATTTGTTCTTTTTCGAGTTAGATGGGGGCAGATTAAATATACCCACCAGCGAAGCGTATAGCGCCTATTATTATTATTACTATTCGAGGTCAGTGGCACTTGATGTGACAGTTTCAGTTACTGCCAGCAGCATTTTTACCTATAAGCATTTTGTAGCCGAGGTTATACAAAACCTGTTAGGGCAGTAAGTAAATAATTAATCTATTGCTTTTGTCATGCTGAAGACATAATTTCTTCGCCGATCGTTTAAAATTAACATTTAAAGTGGTCATTCTCATTAATTTTTGACGTTGTCCCCATCATGCCCTAACGCGATTGTTGAGGTTGTTACAAATCTGTTTTACATAGTATACGGTAATCTTTTTTACCGCCAGGCGGTATAAATAAAAGTGGCATTCTGCTGCCATAAAGGTGTCAGTAAAAATGTACTTTTTGCACTCCCTACATTAAAAGTACTACTTTAGTGTTTTTTTTAGGGACTGAAGTATTTAATAAATTTAAAAAAAACCAAATGACCCGAAATACCATTCGTTTACCGCGGCTGGCATAATTTGAAGGTCCCGGGCTAGAAAGTGTTCTCGCTCTTCTTGTGCTCATTTGACCATTCTTCCGGAAGAGGGCGTCAAAACTCAAAACTCGCTATCACTTCTTAAAATTTATTTATTATTAAAATACACATTAAGGGCTACTTTTACAATATCTGAGTTATGAAAACTCAGGGTTTGTTGTCATGACGTTGACGGTCTCATGGGTCAGGGCATGGCAGCATAACTCGGACATTGTGGCCCTTATTGAAATACATTTGTCGGTACTTACCAACTCAGGGTCGCGTAGGCAGGGTTCATCTTTTGTTTGATCTGCACGTTCAATCTCGTCTGATTTAGCTCTTTGCTCGGGCCCTTTGGTAAACTTTTAAAAAAGTCTTTGATCCGCACTTTTCGAATTTGCAAATTAAGAAAACTCTCTTATAATGTTAAATAACAGAAAACACATTGTCTACCTGTCATTTGTCATTATAACTCTTTTTTGCTCGCAACTCTAACATATACTGTTAATTAAAAATGACAGAATATCGGCTAGTGTAGTGAACTCCCGTACAAGAACCTCAGATGAACACTTTGCTTTATTATTATGTTTTGATATACTCCATTAATAAAGCATCGTGGATCCTACTTTGTTGCGTGTTGAATCCTACTCGTATATGATCTGGTCATGAATCATGATGTATGTACCTACCTATCCTAATTTAAACCAAGTTATGTACAATATGGTATAATACAGTGGAACGGTAGATATCACGGTATGAATTAATTAGATGTAATGAAATGGGAACCTATTCTATTAGAAAGCAAATATTAATTTCATATTGAAGCTCACGATTGAAATTACAAATTCTGTGCCTTTAAAACCACCACATAACACAAATCCGACCACTAATGCAAACAACAATCCACAATGAAGATAATATGTGTTTCAAATTAAAGTAATAAATAACATTCGACGATTATTAAATGATATTATGTCCGCAAGAACCATTTGTTGACTATACACTGTCAGAATAGGAATAGCGCCATACGACGATAACAAAGATCATTAGTTTTCAAAATTTTAATTAAATGCAACTCTGAAATATAATAAATGAAATAAATTTAAAATGAAAAAGTAGGAAGGTCCTGTTCCATTTAAACAATATTATGCGTTTGAATATACAGTGTTATTTTCTTGGTCTTCCGTGGTTAAACAGGAAGTGACCCTAAAAATCGTTTTTTTTTTAATGGAATCGTACTTTTTTCTCAACGGTTTCGGAATCTACCAATTTTTTAAAGTTAAAAACATTTATCATACTTGACCAGAAGGCAAGTCGCGGCCACCCTGGATTTTCAGAAACATCGAAGAAATCTCACTAAGCAAGATTTCTCGAAACCGCTAGTACCCGTCAATCTTATTTTTTTAATGCATGTTCAACCGGTCAATTACATTTTTTTAAATTCTTTTTCCTTTTTTGGCTGATCGTGAAAATTTAATAAATCTCAAAACAGCAAAAACAAATAAAAGGAAATGTAATTGCGTAGTAGCGTAGTTGAATTTGTAGGTATTAAAAAAATAAGGTTGACATGTAGTTGCGGTTTTGAAAAATCTTGCCTTTTGACCGATTTTTTCGATGTTTGTTCGTTTTTAACGGAAAAAATCTTCTTTTGACAAGAACATTAACCTAACTTAAATTAATCAATAGATGCCATCAGATATTTTGCTTCAACTATCTTGTTGCCACCAAATCACATATATTTTCATGGCCTGTCGGTGTGTAGAATAAGTTTGAATTTATAATACTTATACTTTACTGTCTTCAGTGTGTACCTACTCACGTACTCACGACGCAAACATATAATTCCATATTATAAAGAGCATTCGGAATCGAAAACTAAAACTTTAATGTCACAATAAAATTTAATAGCGTCATAAACTCCTTTCTGTCATTACGGCAAATTTGGCGGTTATTATGTCATGTTTTATATTTCTCAGTCGTAAACGCGTTATTTTCAGGTGCACGAAAACTGCATTTATAAAATTTTTAATTTCTTTGAATTATTATTTTAACTAAAGCAGTATAAGTACCATTTATTTCATTATTGCAAGGGTAAAGTTGACATAAATGAGGCAGTGGCCAACGGTCAATCGTCTTCTATTATAAATGTTTTGAAGTGAAAAGATCCATAATTCTCAAAGTGGATGAGGGTAAGTTCAATAAAAATTCTTGGAGTTTTGAAGTCAATCCACAAAAGTTTGTTTATGTTATTTAGTAATACATGTTTCGGAGATTAAGCCTCATCTTCAGTCTTCTCTGGAGTTATAGGAACATGGGAATATTGAAAAAAGAACTTGTAAAGAGTTCGGTGAATTTAAATTGTAAAAATTTGTTAAAATTTAAAATTTGTTACATTTTTTAAAATTGGAAAATTAAAAACCGACGACACCGTCTGGAGGACTCTTTACAAGTTCTTTTTTCAATATTACATGTATTACTAAATAACGGAAACAAACTTTCGTGGATTGACTTCGAAACTCCAAGAATTCTTATTGATATTATAAATGTATCGAGATGTCATCGTGTCGAAGTCGTGTGGGACCTGAAATAAAAAGATTGGTGATGTAACGACAATTGTCGCCTAATGAGATAAATCAACTGTTTCCGCAAAGGTCAGCTGTAAAGTCATTGTTTGCTGTTGTCTCTATACACTTCCCAATCTCTATGAGGTTTTCCTGTTTTAATCAGCATAAATTCAGTTTTCACCCTCCGTGAAAAAAATGAATATAAGGTTCACCCCCAACCAGGACCGTACTGGTGACCGGCTGCCTTGTCTGCGCCGCACAGTGGGTCGAAATAGGGTAAAAGTGGACATTCACAATAATTTTCTTAAAGGATGCTTCAAAAAAGTCCCAGTGACTTTTTAAAGTGCTGTTTTCATGAAGAGAACAATTAATTAGTAGTTTTTTATGTCAAAAATTGTTGAATAATTGATATTGTTAAAAATTCTTGCCCGATCCCCATCATGATTGTTTTATACGTTATTAATGTACTACTAAAGAGTAATGAAATCAAATGACACACTTTCGCTAAGGTAGCTGGATTATGCGAAAACTGCAAATATGGGCTCGAGCAGAACCCAGATAACTAAGCTGGTAACTAAGATGGGCTAACTTAGCTTTGTTTAACGTTTTCAATAATTGATATTGCCAGTGAGATTCAGATATGATGGCGCCTCTAGAAGAAAATTTAGATTTATTTTCAGTTTTAAAAGACTTCTTGGCAAATCTTTCGGGCAGTAAACAGTTGTGTGTCATCTAATAAGTGCATGAATTAAATTATTATTTCAGTTCATTTAACTTTGTTTTATACTGTTGAATAAACTTTGACAGAATTAGCCATCAAACATTTTTTTTTAACTACTTATGGGCACCCAAGGGCGAACGTGTGTCATGTCATTTCATTACTCTTTAGTAGTACATTAGTAACGTATAAACCAATCATGGGGATCGGGCAAGAATTTTTAACAGTATCAATAGACGATATTCAAAATTATAATGCGCATGTGCGTAGCAGCGCGCGAAGGGCTCTGGTGTTTCACACGAAATTGGCGTCCATAAGAAACGCTTACATTAAAGTGGTTGTAAAATATGAAATCATTTGAAAACTGTGGCACCTACCTTCGTGTAAACTAGTAGTATGAAGACAATGAACCTTTAGTATTACAACTAGTACCTCAAAGTGCTAATTTTCCTAATGCAATAATTATAAAACAATATTAAAATAATAGCAGTTTCATTCAGAACTAAACCATGCTGAACCGAGTGGGAACACAACTTGACAAGAATGACAAGTGACAGGAGTGACAGCCTCACTTGGGGAATCATCGTAAATAATTAATTTGATGCGTTAAAGGACCAAAAGTTACTGCCAAAGTTCGTTTCTAGGCCATTAGTCAATGCCACTACCACGGTAGGATCCATTACCATAAAATTCATTGCAACAAGCAACGCTAGTTATTGACAGATATAAGTTAATTTTTGGCGGGGCATTTGAATTTTTACAGGCTGAAACACCATCTGAGGTTCGTACAACATCCGATAGATGGCTCTTTAATTTAGAATAAGGTCTATTATTCAACAATTTTTGACATAAAAAATTACTAATATCTGTCCGGGATCCACACGACCGAGATTCACCCGATTTCCATGGCGATTCATTGTTGACAACAATGATTCACCATGGAAATAGGGTGAATCCCGGTCGTGTGGATCCCGGACAGACTATAGTCCGTTCATTTTCTATAGCAGGACTAAAGTTTTTCTGGAACTATACAACATTAATTTGCAAGGGCCTGTACTTTTGACAATTTCATCGAAATTTAGCGGGAAAGCAAAAACATTACATAACCCAAATCTTCTAGGGTTTATTTTTATTCTTAGCAGCAGTGTCACAGATAAACGTACCTGAGGCTTTTTCGTGAATATTTTTCTTTGCACTTTACTCAAAACTGCACGCACACAAAGGCCATTTTGGGCCAATTCAAAGCAATTGCAAGATTTTGACATTTGTCATATATTCTGACGTATCGCATTGAAATCGCCTCTCCT
This sequence comes from Pycnomerus fuliginosus, assembly GCA_963924575.1. Taxonomy (NCBI): domain Eukaryota; kingdom Metazoa; phylum Arthropoda; class Insecta; order Coleoptera; family Zopheridae; genus Pycnomerus; species Pycnomerus fuliginosus. The sequence continues at coordinate 10,913,904 of OZ004617.1, read as the reverse complement.
CTATACCAACTCACCAGTTAGTAAAATTCCTTGCAAAATTTCCTCATGCCAACCTAAAATCCAAATTTTGACGTTCTGTTGCTTCAATAGAAAATGAATGGAGAGTTATTACTTGTTCTCTTCATGAAAACGGCGTTTTCTTAAAAAGTTACTGGGAGCTTTTTTGAAGCATCCCTTAAAGTCTATCATTTGGCGTATATAAAAATACGCTACCATAAAATTATTGTCAATGTCCTCTTTTACCCTATTTCGACCCACTGTGCGCCGGCCGGCCTGCGAGGTGTGCTCGCCTCCAGCAGGAAAGCTCGCGTATTCAGTTGATAGCAAACGGTTGTCTTGTGTGCTTGTGCCACCCACGGAGCCGTCTGACTCGCGTCGTGCTGACGATCCCCCATGACACTTGACTGACACTCCACGAGTGCGTCTGACAGGTGTATTACACCCAGTGAGAGTGACTGTGAACGAACGAAATTATCAGTCCGATGGAACTTCATCTTTGAAAAGGTACCGGGATATGTTTTATTCGATTTCGCTGATTGCATTGTAAATAAAGATCGCCTCAACTTGAAAACAAAAGTTGCTCCCTGACCCAGCATTGTAAACAGGATGTAATTAACTTTTGTTTACGGAGAAATGCCGCCTGCTCAATCAATTTTTAGACGGATTTGAAAAATTGCTCGTCGCGGATTTATCCGCCTTAATAGAAAGGCCAATTACGCGGTGTTTTGCTATTCTTCGAGAGCTGCTCACTCGACGAGCTAGCCTTAAATTATAAAAGCGTTTCGCCTTGGCTTGGACGAAATTCTAAAATAAATTTGACTTGGTAAATTATTCACTTACCACTACTATTATTAAAAGTTGAGATGAAGTTGCGAGAATGTGAATTTCTAACTTCTTTTCATTTTCTTTTCCCAAGACATTTAAGATTTAAAGAACTATTCTTGGGCATGACAGCTCTCTCATTAACAATAATTTTTAATACTAACCCTCATTGAACTCGCGATTGCTCAATTAACACGTTATAATCGCATTATAATTACCGACTGTAGGATCATTACATGTTCGTTCGTTGCTAGAAATGGTGGAGGCGCTAGGCCACGATCTGCTTATCTCGAAAAAATGCGTCCACGCAGCTTAGCGCCTCAAGTGATCCTTTTAAAATTTTCGCAAATGTTATGCATCAGTATTGCAGAATGTATCAGTAAAGTGGAATAGGAGATATATTAAATATTATCAGTTTAAACCACAGCACAGTATAGTCAAACTCAACAACATCTTCAGTCTCCATTATAATAACAATTCTTATTTCACGGTTGATTTATGAATAGAACGCAGTAGTATTAAAAAATCTAAACGAGCATTTCGCCAGCTGTGATAGCCGATCCCCTTTGTAGATACAATCAGACACGTGTCTCCACAATAAAAGTGCAGAATTATAGGGTCTGACTAGTAAAAATAAGAACACCATATTGGCATCATGAATTATATCTGTTTTGTGTTAACTTTGGCACCTTTAACGACCTATAGTGATGTCAAATAGCGATTCAAAAAAACATCCCCATTGGGCTTTGAAAATCAGTCATGTCTTTGTTTGTTTTTTTTAGGTATTTTGAATTATGACAGTGATTTTGTGTAATAATATTAATTTTTTGACAGAATCATAGACATAGGTAGACGTACATGATTTTCGATTCCAAAAAGAGACACGTAAACCCGGGAGGTAGAATTCAAGTTCCAGTGGCGCGGTTGCTACGCCACAGCCAAGTTGTCAAGGACATCAAGGGATTGAAGCCCCAAACGGCCAAATTATTTGTCAGGACAATCAAACTGTTTAGAAGACAGCTGAACTCGAAGACAGTTGAACTGATCATCTGTTCACCTGACAGATTGCTTGGACGTTTAGTGCTTCTGAACTCGAATTGTAAAACCGGCCTTAAGAAGGATTTTTAAACTCCCCCCAACCAACATAACTCCAAAATTCGAAATTGAGATAACACCAGATCTTTACGTTTCGAGGTCCCAGAATCACGAAAAAGTGGTTTTTAAGAAATTTTAATGGGCAAAAAATACTAAAATCGTTGGGTCGTCAGATGGTAAATCCTACCAAGGTAACGAAGAGACTTAAACCCTCGTACTTATTTATGGTGGGTAATACAAAGTGCGGATTTAGCCATTTTCTTGAAATTGCTTGATATATTGTTAAAGCATCACCGGTTTATCCGCAGGAATTTTTGTTCCATTCTAAACATTGCATAACAAAATATTTCCCGTAAACTGACGTACCGTAGTAGCGTTCTGAGTCCTCAGCGATTCAATTTGGGATGAAAAAATATCACGACAATAACTTCACGGAGATAAAGATAATGACAAAAACATTCGTTCGCATTTTATCCCTGTTGATGGTTAATTAAGCTACCTGCATGATACAACGACGATTAAAATGCGTTGTGGTCGTGAAGAAATGCATCTCACCGTTCAGTGAACTTGAGAAAGAAACCTGTGTTACATATTTCTTGTTAATAACATTAATATCCACTGCACTGCGGTCAGTGGTAGGCAGGCCACAAAGTCAAATTTGAATTTTTTACCTAAAATAAGAGTTTCATTCTTCTTTTAGACAGATACTTTATTTATAGATTAGTGTTAAAATATTGATGTTTCTTGAGTCATAAATTCGAGAAAATGGACAATCGTAGTCTATGAAATGTATTGTATGTATATCAAACTACTTACTCCTGTTATCCGCACGACATTTTAACATCAATTTATACCTCGTTAAGAGTATGTTAACAAGCCATTAGATCGCGTACAGCTTGGGACAGATTCTTTGTTCGATGGTTTGTGAAGCAACTGAAAACTTTACATTTGATTTGACGCAAACTGTACGTATAGGGACCCAGCGGATTTCAAATTTTGCGCGCGTTTGCAGCGCCATCGGCGAATTCTGAAAGTTGTCAAAGGAAAACGTGATTTCATTATAAATTTTAATGCGATTCTTCCCTCAAAATTCAAAAAGAAATGAATCGACGGGAAATTATGAATTTGAAGCAGATAATTATGTTTAGTAGTAAATATTATTATAATTATGGAAAATGGTAAATGCAATTTTGAGAGTTTACCCTTATTTAGGTACCTATATATTTTAGAATTACCCGAGGTACCTGTAAGTAAGTTCAAACATTTTTCCAGATGACTCTTCCTTCCAGAAAATTTTGAAAATCATGATTTTAATATAAATAGGTATGTAAATAAGTAAGGAATAAATTCAAGAACTTTTTCGATAGGACGGGTCGACCTTATTTTTGTATGTAGATTCAGTGGTGTAGCCAGATATTTGTTTTGCACAACATGTGAACTTTGGTTTTTCCATATAAATTCAACTGCGCTATCACTTTTTTTTAAATACTTTTCGTTTATTTCAAATATCTCAACAAAGTTGACGTGTTGTTATGTTTTTCAAAAATCTCAATATTTCACCGATTTCTTCGATGTTTTTGAAAATTTATGGTGGCCGTGACTTCACTTACGGTCAGATATGATATATTTTTCTTACTCAGAAAAAATCGTAGATTCGGAATCGATAGGGAAAGGAATATGGATGCGCCTCAAACAAATAAAGGTTGGCGTGTCCGAGGATATTTCAGAAATATTCTCCGCAAAAAGATTTTAAATTTATTCCTTACTCTTGAAAAGCACTGTATGTATAGTAATAAATAACAATAAAACTGCTGAAAGAAATAAGTAGGTAGTTATTAAAAGGCGTAACTTCATAGGGGGTTAACTTTATCGAAGTCTGTCTCAGCACTCTCACACTTTCGTTCAACAGTTGCCTGGCGATAAGTGGAAACATTTGTTTCGCAAATTTTGTCGGAAAAAATCAGTACCACTCGTTATAATATACATATACGATAAAACAACGTACGACAAGTAAGTAAGATTTTTTAAACCGGGGTTGTCTAAACTCAAGAGCCTAATAATATGTTGTGAACGAGCCTTTATAATTCATTGACGTTTGAGGTTAGGAAATGTCCAAACAAAATGTCTGAGTTTTGATATTATTTACAGGGGAAATCAGCGTCCTTTATATCCAAAAACACTTAAAATATGGTTTGTGGAATAAGGAAGACTTCACGTGCGCGTAGGATATGTGCCTGGTGGTCATATTTATGGACCTTTATTTCCCTTAATTTAGTTTACGTGGCACGTAATTATTTTTAGCAGTGAAAAAATTCTGTTCAAAATCAAGTAGTCAAGAAAACTCGTGCATGAATCACTCTTACATGAATTTTATTGGATAGAAATTTTAAAATGAGTCTGATTGATTGGTTTAAAAGGTAATTTGGAAATAATCGAAACAAAACAATTTGAAACTTATGAAACAGACTTCGTTTGCGGCTTCGTTTTCCCTTCTGAGTTTCAAAAGTCGCCGCCAGACGGCGCCGCAGTCAAATCTGCAGGATCCCTATGCATGAAGAGCTGTAGAGTGAACATGGTATGATGTTTTTTTTGTTATTCGCATGAGACCGGGTAACTTCTCCCGTAAATAATTTGCTGGGTTCAAGCGATCCGTGAAGGGTCGATAAGAAGGACTGTTATTAAATTTAAAATCATATCGGAGGTAAGCCCCATCTGCTGATTCATCCGGTCCCGATTTCACTCCCTTCTCCATTTATAGGACACGCGCGCCCTTTTGTCAACGTAGCCCTAATAGTGGGTTAGAACACGGGTTTTTACCCCGATATTATTGTTGGATACTTGCACGTTTTCACCCTGAACTTAGAAAAGCGCGTTCTGAAAGTTTCATTATGTGATAAAACTGGTGGGTGGTTCTCAATGCGTTTCAAAGGAAGACATGCTTTTTTACTCAGTTTTTTATTTGTTATCCCTTCGGACGTATTTTAAATTCGACCGAGTGGTTATCATCAAGTCATTAAAGGCAGCTGTCCTAACAAGAGCGGCTTCTCAGCGGCGCACGGCGTCTCGATACACCTTAATATAGTTATTAAAAAAATACAATTTCTGTAATGACGGGGTAGACCTGAGACCCGGCGGGCGTAATATCCCGTTGTTTGCAGCAATAGCATCAGCTCTAAGTGGTTGTCGGCTTGGCCACAATCCACGAAAAACGGAAGAAGCACTTTCCACTGCATTACGTTACAGTAAATATCTATACGACACTTTCAGCTAAACGTCTTGTAGCTTTGTTTAAACTGTAAAACAGTTGCTCAGAAAATTATGCATCAGACATCTTGGCGATGTGGTGCGACTTGTATGCTAATTCTACCTATAGCGATGTTTCCATCTCTAATAAATTGTTTCATTAAAAGTTTACTGGAATTAACGCCCGGTGTCCTAATTATGAAAAATAACAGTTCCTGAAGTGTATACTTTTTATGATGCATGCCACTTTATGTTAAGACCGCATACATTTAAGGACGTTTCATTAAATGTTTTTGGGCATCGCCATCTTCATGTGACGCATATTAATAAATTTGTGCTTTGCTCCAAACGTTGTCCAAACCAAATATACAGGGTGGTTCCTTTTTCACTGATGCTCACCATTGGCATCTCCTAAACGGTAAGAGATACGGTGTCGGTTAAATTAGAGAAAAGTTGCGCTATTTCTTGGTGATTAAGAATCTGAAGAGAAGTTTTCGATATCTTGATTCGTACCTGAGTTATCCCGAAAAATCTGAAAATTGCGATTTTAAATGAAAAATATCTCCCTAACTATTAATTCTATTTAAATAAACTTTACAACTTTTATATTTTTGAATGCTGCCAATCGAATGGTATCAACAGAAATTTTCTAGGCCTTCTAGATTTTGACCAACGATCGTCAACTGTTCTTTCTCTTTTGGCCGCCATATTGAATTTTAAGACCATCGGATACAGAAAAAATTAGCTTTTCAGAAATGTACCTAATCAACTTGGACTTTTTTGGAAAAAGCGTCAAAATTTTTTTGTATGAATAATTCATAAAATTAGCATTAAAGCGTTACGAAAAAAAATACGAAAAAGTATACGCCAACTTTTTGATACACTTTTGACGTGAAAAACAATTGTGTTCTAAACGATAGGTTTTGAAGTCGTGCTTAGCAGTTAGCTTTGATACGGTTTTTCAAAAAAGTGCATCTAGATTTCGACCAACGATAGTCAACTTTTCTTTTTCTTATGGCCGCCATATTGACTTTTAACACCATCGGATACAGAAAAAATTAGCTTTTCAGGAATGTAATCAACTTGGACTTTTTTTGAAAAAGCGTCAAAATTCTCTTATATGAATAATTCATAAAATTAGCATTATAGCGTTATGAAAAAAAAATACGAAAAACTACATGCCAACTTTTTGAGTCCCTTCTGACGTGGAAAACAATCGCAATTTAAAAATTCATGTCCGGCGTAACCGTAAGTGATAAAAAGTTGCAATAAATGCCAAGAAATGATGTTCGGTGAGTATGTTCACTGTAATTTTTTTCAGATTTTTATGTTGATAATTGAAAAAGTTATTGGAGCGTACGTATGGTCTCGTTGTCACCCGGTATTAGAAAAATTCCGTTGCGCTCTAAAATTCTACAGTTCTACAGAGACATCGAGAGTGGTTGATTTGTCCCTGAATCTAAATTTTCTTCATTAATGAAAAAGAGCCATTGGAAATTTTGAAGTATGGGCCGGTGGAGGTCCGTTGTAAAATTTCACCAAGCACGGATTTAAGTTACATACTTAGTATCCCCTCGAAATAAAAATCTGCGAATTTTATTTGGTTTACGAGATATTTGGGGGGTGGCTCCTTTTTATTAGAAGTTGGAACGTTCTGTATACTAAGTACTGCTCGGCGTACAAAATCTTTTGGATGTTTAATTGAGAGAATAATTTTAAAATTTCGAAACTGATGTGCCAAAATGGCACTTACCTTGAGTCGATGGTCGATGGCCCCCAAAAACGTTTCGTCTCTTCGACGGGTAATTCAATCGTCACGAACCAAATTGCAGCCAAATCGGTCGAGGGATTTGGGCTGTACGGTGTTTTTGAAGTAGGTATGTGCGTTAAAAATCTCTAATTATATGGCAACGCCAAGAATAGGGGTTTGTATTTAAAATTCCATAATTGACTCCAGAAACTTTGCAGATCTAAGTTAGGTTATGAGATGCCTATGTACCAAATTTTAGCCAAATCAATCGGTCTAGTAATTTGGGCTGTGGCGTGTTTGCAAACGCATATATGCTTGTATGCACATACACAGTGGCGTATTTAGAGGGGGGGCACACGCCCTCCAATAGTAATAATAATTATAATTTTCAAATGACGTTTAAAAAACTAATTTTTATTTCTGTAAATAAATATAAATCAACATGGTACACATAGAAAAAGTTCATCGCCAAGAAAAATCGATTTGGAGAGTTCTGGACACTTTGGCCAAGCAAAAAAATCGAAGAATGCGAATATATTTGTAGTTTTCTTTTATTTTTTTTTAGTTCTGCTTGCTTGAATTCGATATTATTCATTTTATTTTGGTGATACCCCATCCATAGTAGTTATTTGTTTATTAATAAGGCAAAAAAATTGCAGATTTACTGCCGCGGCTGAAGGAATCCAGCCAAGGTAGTAAATCTGTTTTTTTTTGCCCTGATGAACACATCATTTTTTCACCGATTGTCATTAAACAAGTGCATTTTTACAAAGAGGCAGCAAAAATGCACCTTTACCGGCGAAAAACATATAATTATTATTATTACTATTATTATGAAAAAAAATTTCGCCTGCGGCGCTTTACAACCCCCCCCCCCAACCGCGCGTCGTTGCCACCATCTATGAGTGAAGTGTTATTATATGCCCCCCCTAAGCAAATTTTCTAAATACGCCACTGCACATACACGCAGACACATTTTAGAAACCACTTTTTGGGTCCCGGGGACCTCAAAACATGTCTGGCCATGTCTCAAATTCGAAAATTTAACTGACTTTTACCCATATTTCCTAAGACTTTTATTAGGATTTAGAAGACCTTGAGTATTGTCGTTGACCTGTATCAAACTCTGACGAATTGCATTTACAACAATTAAGCGCAATTATGAGTTGAGCGTAAATTAACCTTATTGGCCACGAGGCACATACATATATGCGTTTTTTGCCTGATATTGCACGAGATGAAAGATGAAGAGCCACTCGGTTTAAAAAAACGAAGAACTTAATTCCTCTAGCGCTTTGTATAAAAATCGTGCAGCTTTATTAAAAATTCATGGAACGATTAGCAATATAATGTATTTCAGTAACCGCAGGGTAAGTTTTGTGAACTAGATCTGAGAGGAAAGTTATTTATGAGGGCCGGCGGCCAGCCGCAAGAATTTAATACCGAAAAATTTCATTTATAACCATGCATTTTTTTACATTTTACATGCTAATATAGCCAGCCATGGATTAAAATTCGTTTAAAGTACGAATGGAGCTTTTTAATAAAATCATGCCTTCAGGCAATAGCACAATGCAGTGTGTAATATCTATCACTCCACATCCGGAGAAATTATTAAGGCGGCGAATGCATGTTTCCACAAAACAATACGAGGGCACGTGCAGCTCCTAGGGGCCATAAGTTTAATAATATGGGAGATTAGTAAGCGTCTGATTTTCTCTGTTCTACAAGAATTCCAAGTTGGAGACAGCACGTGCTTCGGTTAAGAAACAGAGGAAGTGCAATGGATGCTGCATCATCAAATAAACCACAATCTCCTTAGTCCTTACTCGTTAGCTTAGTCCTTATCTTGTCATCTGGGATCAAATATATAGCATCAGCTTTAAAAATTTATCTGCAAAGTTAATAGTTTATCAATAACGCATTTATCCACTTCAACGCTCCACTGTTCGCTTTAACACGGCAACAAGTTATTTTCTAGAGCCCAAATTAATATAAGAGGTTCTGGTTCCTTTTCGGTATAGCATAGGACATTATAATCGGAGTTTTTTTCCTCCCGCGCTATCTTCCTTTTATGACGAAAGCTGTATATCAGCATTAGCTAAAGTAATAATTACTTGGCATATAAATCACAAAGATTTGGTGGCACAATGGCAGCAGGCGTACAAGAAAGCGCGCTAACACGCGTTACATATCATAAGGCTACGGTGCAGTTGACAGGCAGGATAGCTTAGCGGTTAGGCGGCTGTTATAAGCAGGAGGTGCTGATTTATAGATGGCTCTCATTAATTGGGACTCCCACAGATCACTTACCGCCTCATTACGTCGCTTGTGCCCTATACCCGTTCCCGGATCACCAGGGTTAGACGGCTCACCTGCACCGCCAGGATTCCGTTCTAGCAATGGCTGTTGTAAATCCGCATTAGAATGTTAGACTCCGGAATTTATTGCCACTGCCTTTGTAAGGCACGCATTAGCCGTTTCATTGTACGTTTTGTTGTAATTGTAGGTTTCGGAATAAACAAATTCCAGCCGTTCCTTGCTACGGGGTACATCGATACACCATCCTCTTCTTGCTGCACGGTTTACTAAAATAATCAAGCGACAGTTTATCCGATGATTAGTCCAATAACAGAGAGCACGAACTTCCCTGTGCTAGAGAATCCAATACTTCCCTTTCATTAGTGCTTTTAGTGCCGTAACAGAATGCGGAGGTACTCTTGTCTTAGCTTATTCGCTCGCTCGCTCGCTCGCTCGATCGCTCCTCAGTCTGTCCGTCGGATAACTTGAGAACGGATTGAGATATCGAGCTGAAACTTGGTAGGCAGCTTCGTCTCCCGAAAAGTAAGGCGGGGATTGCTTTTGGGCCATATCGGACCAAGGGGGTGGGAGCTAGGGGTGAAAAACAGAAAAACTACTAATTGCAATAACTCGAGAACTAGTGGAGATATCTTGCTGAAAATTAGTATGCACGTTCGACCTTCAAGTCTGTTGAAAGTGAGGGGGTGCCAATTTCGGGGGATGAAATTTAGGGGATGAAAACCACAAAAAATATGATAACTTCGCAAGGGTTGCACGCAGCTGTCGGAAACTCAACGTACACACATATATCGGTGAAATCTTGTGGGGGATGCGTTTTTTCGTAAAATCGAACAAATGGAGTGGAAATTAGGGGTAGCAACTCGAAATTCCGCTTAATAAGTACTAGTCGAAATTGGCGTCATTCGATAGCTTTCCATTAATTATTCAAAAAAGGTGTCATTCATATTTTGCGAAAAACCACCCTTATAGGCGCTACAACCCCTAACATGCAGAAACACAAAAATACGAGAACTCAAAAACTACTCAACGTATCAAGGCAGAATTTGGTTTGTGAATTTCCAGTGACATTATAGGTGGATGGACAAATTTTCAAAAATATCTAACAAAGGGGATGAAATTTAAGGGTTGAAACTTGAAATTTCTTCAAGTAAATGGTAGGCTAAAATTACGGGGTTCGATAGATTTCGGTCAACTATTGAAAAAAGGTCTTATGAGTTTTCAATCTAAAACCAACCCCTGGGCCATTAACCACCCCTAACTCTTTGCAAGTCGATAATTATATTTTATTTATTTTTTCTGAAACCCTATTGGTTTATTTATGAACAACTGAAGTCAGTAAATACGCAAGGAGTTATGTCACACCGGAAAAATAAACTCACCCCTGTAAATCATAAAGGGGTGAAATCATGAGGTGTTGAAAACATGAAACTACAAATTACCTTAATTTTTAAACGAATTGGGTTAGGGTGGTGAAATTGAAAACACAACTTCCTTTAGGGCATGTGGGGGTGGTGAAATAGGGGGTTGGAGTTTAGGGGTTGAAACGTCCATAAAGCCCTGTAATTTGACACAGAGAAGCAATATCTTCTGCGAAACTGTGACATCTTACACACTGCATCTTCGAGAAGGGAAGATCGAATTTTAGGAGAAAATTATCGAAGGGGATGAAAGTTAGGGGTGGAAACTCGAATTTTCAATGAAGAATGTATAGTTGAAAATATTACCATCCGATAGCTTTCTATTGATGGTACAAAAAAGGTCTTATTCATCATTCGCGAGAAACGACCCTTAAAGGCGGTACAACCCCCTAACATGCCGAAACAAAAAAATGCGAGAACTCAAAAACTGCTCAACGTATCAGGGCTAAATTTGATGTGGTAACTTACAGCGCCACTGTAGGCGGATGGGCAAATTTTCATTAATATTTAACAAGGGGGATGAAATTTAAGGGTTGAAACTGGAAATTTTTTCATGTAAGTGGTGGAATAAAATTATGGGGTTCAATAGATTTCGGTCAACCATTGAAAAAAGTCTTATGAGTCTTCATCCTAAAACCAACCCCTACGCTACTAACAACCCCTAAGCCCTAGCAAGCGGAGTAAATATATTTCATTTATTTTTTTTTTTGCTTTCTTCTAATTTGTTATTAATTTAAAGTGATTTTCATTAATTTTTGACCCATCCACAATTTTTCAACCCCTTTCATGATATGTGAACCTTCAAAGAGCAAAATTTACCCAGACCGCTTTTTTTTCGGGTGATTTCCGCTGGTTAATTTTGTAAAATTCGCGCAGTTTTGCCTTATGAATTGTTCTTGCCTTTTTCACTTTTTCGACCCCTTCGCAATGTTTCAACCCCCAAAAGTCAAATTTGCATAATTGGCTTATTTTCGTGTTATTTTCTGTAATTCTACTTAATTACGATTAATTCTCATCCCTTTTAACTTTTCACCCCCTTTACAATTTTTCAACCCCCTAAGTGTTTATTTTGCAAAATTCACATAATTTAGTTTTCCTTCGGTAATAAATTGAACTCAATTGGATTATGTTTATCTTTTTCACTTTTCCAACCCCCTTCGCAACATTTCAACCCCCAAAATCTAAATTTGCATAATTGGTTTACTTTCGTGTTATTTTCTGTAATTCTGCTTAATTACGATTAATTCTCATCCACTTTGACGTTTCATCCCCCTTTACAATTTTTAACCCCCTAGGTGTTAGTTTTGCCAAATTCGGATATTTTCGTTTTTCTTCTGTAATAAATTGAACCCATTTGGATGATGATTAAATTTTTCACTTTTTTCATCCCCCTTCGCAATGTTTCAAGTCTTCAAATGCTAAATTTACATAATTGGGTTAATTTGGTGCTATTTTCCGTAATTTTACTTAGCCACGGTTAATCCTGATACCTTTTGATTTTTCATCCACCTTTACGATTTTTCAACCCCCAAAGTGCTAATTTTGCAAAATTCGCATAATTTCGTTTTTCGACGGTTATAAAATTGAACGCATTTGGGATTCAGTTTACCTTTCACAATTTTTCAGTTTCCTTCGCAATAGGTAGGTATAAGTGCTTATTTCAACCCCCACAAAAGTTTTAATTGCATAATTTGGTTATTTTAGTGTTTTATTTCGTAATTCTACTTAATCCACACTTCATTTTCATTCCTCTTGACTTTTCATCACCTTTTTTCATTACCTTGGACTTCTCATTCCCTTTTTCAACCCCCTTAGTGCTAATTCTACATACCTACTTCGCAAATATGATGTTTTTTTGTTAACTCTCTACTGTTTAATTATGTACGGCCAATTTTCATAATTTCGTCTTTTTAACACTACTGTGCGTCTGCGGAGGCACTACTACTAGGTGCAGATTTATAAAATCTGCACCCGACTCCACCAGTAAATTCAGCTCGCCCCTACATACACATTAACAAGGTAAACATCTACAGGGACACACATCGCATTGATATACATCTTTCGTTGGCTTTTGGTTGTGGCTGTATATGGCATTACCTGCTAGCAACCTACTTATTGAGACGGTTCAAATTATTCAAATGCCACCGGAAGATGTACATCAAAGCCATGTGTATCCCTGTAGGTATATGTTTATCACGTTAATGTGTATGTAGGGGCGGCTGGTCTTACTGCCTCTGCTGACGTACAGATGTGCCAAAAAGGCGAAATGTTAAAAATTTCTTGTTGAAAATCACCCAATTATGCAATTAAAGCTTTTGTGGGAGTTGAAATACCTACTTATACCGATTGCGAAGGAAACTGGAAAATTGTAAAAGGTAAACTGAATCCCAAATGAGTTCAATAATTTACTACCGATGAAAAACGAAATTACGCGAATTTTGTAAAATTAGCACTTAGGGGGTTGAAAAATCGTAAAGGGGAATGAAAAGTCAAAGGGTATGAGAATTAACCGCAGTTAAGCAAAATTACAGAAAATAGCACCAAAATAACCAAATTATGTAAATTATTGTTTGGAGAGCTGAAAAATTGCAAAGGGGGTTGAAAAAAATGAAAAGGGCAGACATCTTCCAAACGAGTTCAATTTATTACCGAAGAAAAACGAAATTACGCGAATTTTGCAAAATTAATAATTAGGTGGTTGAAAATTGTAAAGGGGGATGAAAAGTTAAAGGGCATAAAAATTAACTGTAGTTAAGTAGAATTTAGAATTACAGAAAACAGCACGAAAATAACCTAATTATGCAAATTTTGCGTTTGGGGGGTGAAAGTGAAAACGGCAAAACATAATCTAAATGAGTAATATATGCAAACTAAGTAAGCCGTTCCTTACGCACGCAAATCTAAAACTGTGCGTAAAGAGAGAAAATCGCACAGTTTTCAATTGTCATTTGTCAAATGTCATTCTTCACTCAATTTTATTGTTAAATTGATTATTCTCGCCTTATTTATTAGGACATTTTAAAAACCTATCGACTACTCCTCTTCCAGGATAAAAGCAGTCCAACCGCAAAGTAAAATCCGGGGTAAAAATTTAAAATCAATAAAAATCTTCTGTGCAAAAGTTAGATTATATCGCTAGACCTTTTTGTCCGAAAATGTCTTGGGACCGGTAAGTTGTATTTCTGCATATTATCTTGAACTTTTGAGCAGGTATTTTAAAGAAATTGTCCTAATATAGAATACTTGCATCAGGTTTTTAGTACCCATTAATTTAGTTGAGTTTAAGAAAAGTAATTCCATTGTAAGCACGAATCAATTATTTATGCTTGAAAAAAACGTTTCAGGAACCAAAATAATAATGCAGAGTAAACTTGCATAAAATCGTAGATTAGGAATTCGTTGAGAAAAGGTATGATTTTATTTGAAAGATAAAAATTATGGTCATTTCCGGTTGAACCGGAAGTGCTAAAAAATATCTGAGTATATTACTGGATTCACATAAAAAAATAATGTTGACTTGTCCTAGGATATTTCCGAAATATTCCTCTCGCAGACGTTCTTCAATTTATTACCTACTTTTGAGAAAAGTTAAGTACCTACCTATTGTGTGGTCGTAGAAAAAGTATCGTACGCAACTCGAGTTGTAAGGCAATTACGCACTGTGGAATTATACACTCGCCGCTACGCGGCTCGTGTACAACTTCTTCCACACGTGCGTAATATGCTTCTTACAACTCTCGTTACGTAAAATACTATTTTCTACAACCACTATTGTAAATAGCCAATTTTGTACAATGTGCAAACTAAGTAAGCCGTTCCTTACGCACGCAAATCTAAAACTGTGCGTAAAGAGAGAAAATAGCACAGTGTTCAATTGTCATTTGTCAAATGTCATTTTTCACTCAATTTTATTGTTAAATTCATTATTCTCGCTTTATTTATTAGGAATCGATAAAAATCGTCTGTGCAAAAGTTAGGTTATATCGCTGGGCCTTTTTGTCCGAAAATGCCTTGGGACCGGTAAGTTGTATTTCTTCATATTATCTTGAACTTTTGAGGTATTTTAAAGAAATTGTCATAATGTAGAATACTTGCATCAGGTTTTTGGTACCCAGAAATCGTTAATTTAGTTGAGTTTAAGAAAAGTAATTCCATTGTAAGCACGAATCAATTATTTATGCTGGAAAAAAACGTTTTAGGAACCAAAATAATAATGCAGAGTAAACTTGCATAAAATCGTCTTTATCAGTACATGAATAGCCTTCAAATTCTGTTGCCAAAAATGCAATCAAACTTAGTGCCCTTTTGGCAAGAAGTTTAAAATTTCACCCCAGAAACATAATTAAGAGACTGAATTGAAATTCACAGGTGATAGGATTGGATTATTCACCAAGTGGGGAGGTTCCAGCCGCTTCCGTACATGCAAACTTTTTTTAGTATAGTAACTTCGAGTGTTAGTCACAACCCTAAATATACCACTTTATAAGAATTATTTATGGAGTTAAATTGGACGTCGAGAGCTCGGAACGAGGAAGTCTTGAGAAAAATCAGCAATCATATTCATATGCAAAATCAATATTTTTCAGTTGTTAGGGGATAATAAAAGCATTGCGGAGTGCTGCGAAATCATGATGAAACCTGACAGTTCCCCTGCCAATCACATCAGCTTATTCAATCTCCGGTAACTAGATTTGAGCCCTTACATACAAGCTCGCCCTAAAAAGAGGTGAGCCCATTATGGAGTCAAATCATAGACGGAAATTGAATTCGCGATTATGTATACCACTTCTCCGGGTCACATTTAGCAGATATAGAATGGTCCAGGGAATGGTAGCCTGGAATGGGTTTTGTTTTAACGAATTTTTTCCGAGCGGATGTTGAGGCATATTTAATAGATCGTAATCAGGCTTGTGAAGGGTCGGTGTTATAGAAGTGCGGTCGAGTGCAAATCTAGTCGTATTGATGGGTCTCTCGATCGTAGTTCGAATGCAATATGACGGTGTCACGGCCAGATGACGGCTCGGGAACCACCACGGAAACGACTGCTTTGTCTGTAGCTTTCTGAAATGTTCGCACCCTCTGCCCATTAAAAATCTATTTTTCATCGTACAACTGCGACGAATTAGCAATCACTCTTGACAGAGTTGCACCTCGGAACTTTAATTGAATTTGAATTAAAAAATTCGTAGGCGTCTAATTTTAGCTGAGAGACACTGTTTAAAAAAATCAGTTAGGATGTGCACAAATATTCTGACGACCTAGAATATTAGCATGGAAAATGTAGAAAACTTTTTAGCCCTCGAAGAATAATAAATTGTTCGTGTTAAAAATTGTGCATGCGATATGTGTGTGATATATTCACATTATTGTGACAGGTAGTGACTCAAAAGTAAACTTTCCCGATGAACCAGTTAAAACGTGTCACTCGCAATAACTTAATTTGAATCCGAGTGATTTAACCTCCCCATGACCAACATAAAAAGCCCCCGGAAGACGTATATCAATGTGTGTATCCCTGTAGATGTTTATCACGTTAATGTGTATGTAGGGGCGGCTGGTCTAACTGGTGGAATCGGGTGCAGATTTTAACATGAAAGGGGTTGAAAAATTGTGGATGGGTTAAAAATTAATGAAAATGACTTTGAATTATCTAAAAATCAGAAGAAAGCCCGTAAAAATAAATAAAATGTATTTACTCTACTTGCTAGGGCTTAAGGGTTGTAGTGAAAATTTGTCCACCCGCCTACAATGTCACTGAAAATTAACACACCGAATTCTGCCTTGATTCGTAAGTTTCAGCAAGATACCTCCACTAGTTCTCGAGTTATTGCAATAATTAGTTTTTCGGTTTTTCACCCCTAACTCCCACCCCCTTGGTCCGATATGGCCCAAAAGAAATCCCCGCCTTACTTTTCGGAAGACGAAGCTGCCTACCAAGCTTTAGCTCGATACCTCAATCGGTTCTCAAGTTATGCGACGGACAGACTGAGGAGCGAGTGCTACGGCACTAAAATGGCACATTATTGAAATCAGTCCAAAATTCGAAATTGTTACAATGGTTCGCAAGCCAATTATTCGAAAGACGTGTACAGATAGATGAGCGAGCAGAATTTGAGAAATACAGTTAATTAAAAAAAAATTGCCTGATACGAATGAAAGTTGAAAAAGATAAGAACTCGGGACCTGACCTGGATTTACGTAGCGCATGGATTCGCGTACGCGTGGTTTACTGTTGACTACTAGCTATGGCATCGTAGAATTTTAACTTTAATTTCCATAATTATCAAGTCAAATAGAGACTCAAATGCATTAAAAATATTCGCTTAATGTGTAACTGCGCAGACTGTACATTAGTCTTTTTTTTGAAACAATTGTATTTCGAACAATTGCCTTTTGAACAGTTGTGTTTCGGACAACTGTCCATCGAACACTTGTCCTTTCGAACAATTGTCCTATTTCTCCAAAACTACTAAACGGATTTTGATCAAATCTGGGAAGGGGTTAGTTTTGTCTATTGTAAGAGCCCAGTTGATTTTGGTTACAATCCGCTAAGGGCGAGTGCCTTTTTGGCATGCCAGCTTTGAAAATATAATTGTAGACGCCCATTTTTGGCATTACCTACCATAAGAAAGGTTTTCAAATTCTGTTTCTAAAAATGCATTCACCTTAGTACCCCAGTACCCTTTTATACTCTGTCCGGGATGCACATGACCAAGATTCACCCAATTTCCATGGCGACTGATTGTTGACAACAATGATTCGCCATGGAAATAGGGTGAATCCTGGTCATGTGGATTCCGGACAGACCATAGTATAGAACCCAAAAAATTTACATTTCGAAAGAACACTATAGTTACCAATGAGTTACAACTAAAACTACTGGACCGATTTGCCTGAAATTTGATACGTAGAGATGCCGAAGAACTAGTTTAATTTGGTAAGTGCCTTTTTTGGCATATCAACTTTGAAATTTGAAAGATAGACTCACATTTTTTTATTAGTACATGAAAGGTTGTCAAATTCTTTAAAGACTATATGCGCTATCTAATAATACCATGTAGAAATTCTTCTATATAACTAAAATTAAAAGTGAAACATGTTGGCACTTCAGAGCTGTGTGTTTGCTAGTAAATGCAGTAATTTGAGTTTATTCGTGCGAATAAAATCAAACTGAACTGAAAATGTAAAACACGCAAATCAATTTTACCCGTGGCAAGTACATGAAATATTTTCTATAGCTTTGTTTGTAATTTTTGGTTTTAATAAATCCCAGGTAGACATAGGTATAGGTAGATTTTAATAATACCAGCAGTTTTAAATTTGATTTGCGCATCCATAGTAGGAACTATCTGCTGTGAATTAATTTATCTGGTTGTTTAGCTTCGTGAAACATTTTAACAGACACCACGATAACATTCTATAATCACATTTAATAAATGCCACTGGGGGCTGTCATGTATCAAAATTATTTCCGGAATTGGCTACAAATTTAGACGCCTAATAAATGGCCCTGTGTTGTATCAATTACTGGAAGGTTTTAATAATAATAATAATAATTCACATTAACTGCTTTGATATCAGTTAGCTAGTCCCATCAACTCCCTCCATTCATTATATCAATCCCGTGTGATACGATAACAACAATTATTATTACTTTGTCGCTTTGGCGAATGAAGCGACATAAATTACAAAGTAGAATATTTAACGAGACCAAATTTAAACTTCACAAGCGCAGTAATACAATTGACAACATAATCCTAAATTTGATTCCATCATCCAACTTTATGGATATGGGTGAATAATATTCATAATGGCGAAGTGATGTAACGGTATATTTTGTAGCAAAATGTTGACTTGTGTAAACAGAAGGTCCTTGGGTGGCGCAATTAAGCCCGTTTTTACTGAACTGAACTGAATATGTACTTAACCTTAACCCGTTAGTTTGTCTGAAAAAACCTCTGCAGAAAATTACTGTAGACTCTTGGTAAAGACTTTTGAGTTTCAAAGTTAATCATAGTGTCTTGGGTGCGGCCCGAGGGACGGCCCTGTCCAGATGCGGTGTACACCCTGTAATTTTCTTATATAGACTCGGCCGGCAGCTGAAGAGATAAAGACATCAACCCAACTACTCTGTTATTAATCAGCCATCAGATAAAAAGTATCGCTAGCACAAACAACAATTAAACAGTTTCACGGAAAATACCTTTAATTAAACACATAACTTATTAATTTAAGTTATGCTCTCGCGGTCATGCCAACTTATCATTATGTCATGAGAAGTGAATTTAACCAGCTGAGAAATTAGGGGTCTTATACCAAGCTCAATAATAATTATTCCTCTTAGCAATTTGTCCGCGAACGTCCGTTGATTTCTGAGAAAGCGATAGCGTTTCTTGCTGGTCCCGTTGTAGTCTCTACGTTGCCACCCTTAAAATAGTCCTTAAAATATAAAGCCATACTTAATGGGTAAACAGCATAGTTTTATCCATTTTGAAAGATTCAAACGCACATTCAGGTCAAGCAAATGGTACCCCGGGGCGATTGTTCCTGATAACGACCAAGTCTACGATTATAATAACCGTCAGGAGGGTGAACGACTCTCTGGAGGCTCGCCGAAAGACCTCAGAATTAATATCCATTACTCAGGTCGAGGGTTTTTCTATATGGATGCGCCAAATGGAGACATTGATATCGTTACAGTTTCGCGGCCCAACTTACGATAACATATTGCCCCAGTGATATATGAAATTAGCTTTTCATTTCCATTGATCGCCATCGTCGTCCTAATGGCTAGACTTTGTTCAGAAATTCACAGGATTTCGCACCGCAGTCCGTTCATTCTTTCATTCGTAGACTTATGAGATTCCCACGTGCCGTATATCGTATATTGATTCTTATAATAAATGTCTGAACTTAGAGGTAGGTACAGCATGGAAAGGAGCAAATGCCCACCCGGGAAGGTAGGGGCCAACCACTGCATGCCTGATGGAAGTTAGGAGAGGGAAATATCAATCGGTTCTTCAGGTAAATACGAGCTTCCTGTTTAATTTAACACGAGGTAAGGCAACGTGAAGTCGGGCGCGCATTGGTCACTTTTAGAAATCCGTCGTAGGCGCACTTTTTTTTTCGCACTTTCCCGCATCAATGATTCTCAAAATGTCAAAATAAACATCATTGGATAATCGAGTCATTAATCATCACTTTTTCAGAAAATATTTATTTTCCAATAAAAGGTCGCAATTAAAGGTTGTTTTTCCTCTGCAACTAAAACTAGTCCCCCAATAAGGTTTTTATAGGAGCTTAGTGAGTCGTATTTTCGAATAAATCTTTGTTTTTATGTTTTGTAATGATTGTTTAGTGGTCACTCTGTAGCATTCTTAACGGGCCTAGTCTCTTTTACAAAAAGTCTAGCTATGCTCTTCTTAATATTTCGGAGGCAGTGAAACCGTTTTCGGGTAAACACATCACCGCCACCTTCTTTTTTCTGGGGTGGATCCTATAGTTACACAAATTAGAAAATACACAAAAATAGGGAGGTAAATAGAAAATCGCAATCAAATGATGTATTTTAGAATGACTGGTAAATTTTGCTCACAACTTAAAATTAAAATACTTTTTGAAGGTGTTCTCATCGGGTTTTCTTTTCTCTGACACCAAATCTGATTTTGGGGTTCAAATATAAGTGAGCAGGGCAGATATAATTATTTTCGTAGAAATTTATAAGTACCAGATGTAAGCGCACCAATAGTAGGCGCAGAAATGTTACCAGTCAAAATGTAGGGCTAGACCCTTTAAGAATTTTAACCGCTCCAATTAAAGGCGTTTTTTCTGGGTTTTATTAATTTGTCTCGGAAAACATAAAGTCGAGAAAAAACGCCTTATAATTCACAATTTGTATTATTATAGTTACGAAGCTAGCCTATCGGTGATAAAAAACAAAAGCTACTATCATCGTATTTTGGTCCGTTGCTAACATCAATAATACCCCTACAACAATAATAAAAATTTGTCAGTTAGTGAGAATTTAGTATATTTTTGTGTTGGACAGCCAAAAACACGTTAAAAATATCTGGAGAGAAGCAAATGAAAATTAAATAAACGCAAGTACTCCCAATAATACCGTTATAAACAAAAGGTCGCAGTAGCGACAGTTTACAGTTTATTAATTATATTTTTTCGTCGAATATAACTCGTGAAATGATTAATAATCGAACATATTACTTGTAAAACCGCATCAGCACAACCAACTCGTCCTCCGGGCTCGTGGAATGTCATCGATAATAATTATATCACTTGTTATATCATAGCTGAAAATACGACGACAATGATAATGATATCACTAAGCTCCTATAAAAACCTTATTGGATGACCAATTTTAGTTGCAGAGAAAAAACTCCCTTTAATTGTGAACTTTCTTGAAAATACCTGTCTCTCCTGAAAAAGTGATTTATTTCAGTACCTACGTCCGCCACGTTGTTAAATTGTAACAAAAAACAAATGCAGCAGAGAAGCGGCTGGAACCTCCCCATTGCGTGGATCTTTGTATTCTGTGTAGATAGTAGTCAATTCAACAGAATTTTTTTAATCCTTGACTAATTTCGCAATTTTCTGACAAATACCGACGTCACCTCGGACATCACCCATCACGTTTGACAATATGTTCTTTTTAAGGTTAATCTTTTGACACCTTTTTCACAATAACTGCCACTTTATGTCATCCACTGTCAGTCCGCTCCCTTTTAATGAGAAAGAATTTTTTCTCTATTTTCCACTAAAATGGCAGAAACTGTGAACACATTTTTAGAACCAGAATTTGATCGCCTTTCTAATGGCGACATAAAAAAGGAGGCCTTGTGTTCAAAATTTAAAGTTGATATGCTTAAATGGCACTTCCTTTGGACGAATTGCTTCCAAAAGCCTTTCAGGTCTTCAACGGGTCACCCAATCTCCAGGTACCAAATTTCAGCCAAATCGATTCAGTAATTTCGATTTTTTCAACCAAACAGCGCTAAATGCGAATTAATTTTGTCCTATTTAAAACCGGAATTTGAAGACCTTTCTGATGGTGACAATAAATCTTTCAACAACTTGTTTTTAATGGTCAAATGAGAGAATAATTTTAAATTTGGAAATTTGTGTGGCAAAACGGCACTTTCCGTGAGTCGATTGAATTCAAAATTTGTTCAGCTCTTCGACGTATAATACAATCACCATGTGCAAAATTTCAGCCAAATCGGTTCAGGGGCTCGGGCTGTACCGCGATTTTAAAGTCCGATAAATATCAATTTTTTTTAAATTTTTGGTCAAAAGGGCACTAAGAATGAATACACTTTTAGAAGCAGAATTTGAAGGTCTTCCTTATGGTGACGTGAAAAATGGGGGTTTGCATTTAAAATTTAAAAGTTGATGTGCCAAAATGGCATTTCCGGTTGCACGATTGGCTCCAAAAGCTTTTCAGATCTAAGTTAGGTTACGAGATGCCTAAGTTCCAAATTTCAGCCAAATCGGTCTAGTAGTTTTGGCTGTGGCGTGATTACAAACGAACGTACGTACGTACGAACGTACAAACATTTTAAAAACCCCTTTTTTGGGTTCCTGAGACCTCAAAACGTGAAGATCTGGTGCTATCTCAAATTCGAAAATTTTAGTGATTGCAGTAACCTCCCATTTTTTTTAAATTATGATGGTGTTGGGGAGGTTAATTAATAACAGAACATTGCGGAAAAATAAAAAAAAAGTGCGTCTACGACGGATTTCTAAAAGTGGCCAAGACCACAAATTTCAATACGCGCCTTGTCTCGGGCTAAATTAAATAGGAAGCTCGTATTTACTCGAAGGACCGATGCTACTTCGAGTTGTAGCTGATGCAGCGGACCAGGCATGCAATGATTAGCCCCCACCTTCGCAGGTGGGCATTTGCTCCTTTCTAGACTGTATACCTATAACAAAAAATCAGCACCATCAATTTCCGGCCTAAGTTTGATGAGAACCTTCAACCTCTCATTTCACCAATTTTTTGGTTCTCTGCGCATGTTCCTTCGCAAAAAGCCTCGTGGTTTGATCATTTGCACAATTTATTAGGTATTAAAAGTCATCAGGAGAGCAGGTTAATCCAGATCTTTCCAGTACTTTTTAATGTTCTTTCGAAATTCAAATTTCATAATTGGTGTGCCTTGTCGATTGCCACCAAATATAGTCAACACTGCTATGGGTCAAAACTAACCCTCCTACCAGTTCTTCATTTACCTGCTCTTTTGCAATTTTTAATAAAGCGCGAGACGTCTTCATCGAATGCCAAATCACGATTATCAATGAATGCGCAAACACTTCACATTTGCGTCACAATTTTTGATTGAATGGAGCACGACTGGAGGTACATTAAAGATGAAATATAAATCGAGTGAGCAGACCGTGCGACTGCATCGATTGCACTATTTCTATTTCAGATACGGGAAGAAAAGAATCAAGTGGAAACCGGAGCGATAGCATTCACCTCACGAATTATATTTCTGGAGCTTCCTTGGTGTCGGTCCAGTTAACATGCATAGCGTACACTGCAGGACTACACCATAAATCTAGAGTCGATCTTGGGCCGTCTTCATTATTATGTTCGTCTATTATCATGTATTTTTTGAATAATGTTCGATGATGTCCCGATAAATTCGAACACAAACTGGGGGTATATCCTTGACTTTTTTAAAAAGCAGGGTTGGTCGTCGGAATCGCTGATGGTGAATGAAAGATGTGTTGTTTTTATTGTGCCGATTGGACAGGAAAACAAATGTTTCAAGAGTGATTTGATGTTTTTACATCGACGCTGGCCTTTATTCTGCATCAACCATCACTCATTCTCTTTCATTGTGAAATTGCTCATTGTTATTACACATCGATAACGATAATTATTGCATGAATACAAAACCAGCTCTTGTATGTGTGCCATTAAGCCCTGCTAATGTGCCCCCTTTTTATGAATTTTAAGCTCTCTCGTTTAGTGGCGTGTCTATATAAAACCTTACCATGTGCGAGCATTTTTATTATCTACCCACTTCATTAAGGATCCGATTCCAAAAATTCATTAGGAACGCCGACTTCAACACCTTATAATTCTTTTGTCGGCCGCTAGGTATTGTGGTTCCTGTTCCTGCCTGAATAAGTAATTTTACTCGAATTCATTTAAGTGGTACAATCAGCGTCGGATAAAATCTCGTACCCAAATCTATTTTAACTTCCCATCAACAAACACGCTACAGCCCAAATTACTACTTAGGCCGATTTGGCTGAAATTTGGTACATAGGCATCTCGTAATCTAACTTAGATCTGAAAAGCGTTTAGAGCCAATAGTGTTACCCGAAATGCCATTTTGGCACATCAGCTTTGAAATATTAAATACAAGCACCCATTTTTGATGTCACCATAAAAAAGGCCTTCTCATTCTGCTTCCAAAGATGTATTCACTCTCTGTGCCCTCTTGACCAAAAGCTCAAAAATTCGAGATTTTTAACCTATTTTAAAAACACGGTACAGCCCAAACCTTTGGACCGATTATTATTTATTATTATTATTATTATAACCGTCGAAGCGCCAAGAAGCTTTTGGAGGCAATCAACCCACGACCGGTGCCATTTTGACACATTTTTGAAATTTTAAAATTATACTCTCGCTTACACGCCCTAAATAAGTTTTTGAAAAATTTATTCTCACCATCAGAAAGGACTTAAAAATTATGGATTTAAATAAAACAAAATGCATTCACAGAAAAATTGAAATTTAATAACACTAAAAACATACTATAGCCAAACTTCTGGATCGATTTGGCTAAAAATAATTTGGTCCATGGAGAGTCGTGCGAGTCGTTGATGAGCTGAAAGGGCTTATTGGAAGCAACTGATGGTTCACGGGTAGGGTTATTTTGGCATCATATCAACTTTAAAATTTTAATTTAAATACAAGGCTTCCCCTTTTGTCATCATTATAAAGGTAAATAAATCCTGCTCTTGAAAATGTATTATATCATATACACATCAGAAATCAAAAATCGACACGATGGATGGGGAGGTTCCAGCCGCTTCTCTGCTTCACATTTTTAACCTCCCCACAACCAATTTAAAAATGGGAGGTTTCTGTAGGTAATCACTCCAAAATTCGAAATTGAGTTAACGTCAGATCTTTACGTTTCGAGATCCCAGGATCACGAAAAAGTGGTTTTGAGAAAATGTCTGTCTGTTTGATGTATGTATGTGCGTATGTGCGTTCGCACGTATTTGAGCAAGATTTCTCGAAAATTACAAAACGGATTTTAATGAAATTTGGAATGGGGGTTAGTGTTGGCCTTCTGGTGAGCTCAGTTAATGTTGTTGCCAATCCACAAACGCCAAGTGCCTTTTTGGCGAATCAACTATGAAATTTGACTGATGAACACCAATTGTTCTTTTCAGCACATGAAAGGTCTTCAAATTCTGTGTCCAAGAATGTATTTATACTTAGCGCCTTTTGGCATAAAATCAAAAAATTCGAAATTTCGAAGCAACATTAAATAACACGCTACAGCCCAAACTACTGAATTTGAATAATACTCAAAGTTTCTTTACCAGTAAATGAATTGCCGCATCGGGCCCTTTTGTTAAAAAATAGTAAAATTTTGAGAAATCCCAAAAAACGCTTTAAGGTTGGTGGTGTAAAATTTAGAAATAGCAAGTATAGGAAAATTTACTTTATTTTGGTGGCCATCATCGGTCAACTAGAAGTGCCTTTTTGGCATGTTACCTATGAAATTTGAAAGATGACCACCATTTGTTTTTATCAACAGATGAAAGGTCTTCATCCAAAAATGCAATCAAACTTAGTTCCCTTTTGCAATAAAAAATTAAAATTTTGATAAACTTCGGAAACAATTCGAAATTTATAGATGATAGTATTGGATCATTCCCCAAGTGGGAAGGTTCTAGCCGCTTCCGTAGCTGCCTATTTTTATATAATGTAATTTATTTTTAAATACTACAGTGGTGGTCAGATTAATAATTACCGTATTCCCTCGTGTATGGATAATTTTTGCTTTAGCCAGCTTTAGCTTTATTATTATTATTATTGGTCCTCTTCGTTCCCATTGGAACATACGGCATCCACATGTCTCCTCCATTTTGCTCGATCCTTAGCCAGTTTTTTTATCTCTCCCCAGGATTTGTTTTCTTGCTCCATTTCTTTAAGTACTGTTCTTCTCCAAGCTTCGATTGGACGTCCTTTTTTTCTTTTTCCATCGGGATTCCACTCCAGGCTTTGTCTTTATCTATGAATATTTTGCCCGGGAATAGGACTCGTGCCCTAAAATTATTGTTGACATAGCTTATGACTTATAGTATTTGTAAATAATTGGTAAGTTGGATTTTCCTCGAACATTTTTC
Organism: Pycnomerus fuliginosus; assembly: GCA_963924575.1. Classification (NCBI taxonomy): domain Eukaryota; kingdom Metazoa; phylum Arthropoda; class Insecta; order Coleoptera; family Zopheridae; genus Pycnomerus; species Pycnomerus fuliginosus. Next base: position 10,887,855 of record OZ004617.1, on the reverse strand, counting down.
CTGTTTGGAGAAGAACTAAACCGCAAAAAGATAATTGCACAATATTATAAGTAGTGTCAGGACTTGGGACCTTATTTGTAAGAATAAAAAATGTCCTTGCCGCGCCGTCGAGATTATATCGAAGACAACAACTTTCTCACAAAAGCACTTTCACTACTTATAAAATATTTCATCGGCGCGTATTATCCGACAGAAACAAAGGACATCTTAAGTTGAATGATGAAGCGCACCCTTATCATGCAAGTGCAAAGGTTCAACCCTATATGTGACTCAATAAACTAGAGTGCGGTTTTAGTTTCATAAATAATTTAACTCCATCACCAACAACTACTTAAATTATTGAACCATCACGGTTTTAATTGTTGCGTTCGCGTGCATTGTGTTCGTTGCATTTTTCTATTATTAATTATGTCCGCATGATGGTTTATTAATGTACAGTTATAATTTACATTACATCCCCGTACTTTGTCTGCGTTTTGTTAAAACGAGTGGAAGAAAAATTGCAAAAAATTGCGTTCAATAGGTAGTTCAATGACCAAAATACAAGACTATTGTGCAGGACATATGGGTGAACGTTTTAATAAACGGGGACACGCATGCTGTAATAAATTCAATAAACGTGTATTTTATATTCTGGTCCCCTGAAATCAACCACTGAAACTAACTATATTGTCAGACCACCTGTCCTTGTGACAGTCAGCAAAAGTGACACACCCCTAAAAAGTTGTGAGCTATAGGATTGATTCCGCTGCCCTGCAGGGGTAATAAATTTGAAACTCAGGAAATGTTATTTATTATACAAACCAATATGTAAGCTACGTCAAAAACTTAATTTTTTTGTACTTTGTGTCTGGCAAATACAATTTTGCAGACAAAGGATTTCTGAAATGAAATCAGCATAAGTAACTTCTCCATTATTACATACACTGAAAATTTTATCAGCCAAAGACATCTGAGCCACAAAAATGGCACCCTATTAGCAGGAATCCAATTCCATCAGCTGGAGAAGAGTGTGCGAACTTTCAAAGCTATCGGGTTTTGCCAGATTGTAGTCGGCTTGTATGTTGCCAGCGGAGACAAGCCATCTATACTTTATGGCCGTAGAGGGAGCTTTCGCCTTTGCCTTATTGTGATCGTAAGTTAAAATAGCGACCACCCCCATCAACCCGATTGTGTTTGATCTGACGTCACCAGTTGTGTGAATTACACGCTCAGCTAACAAACGGCCCTTTTATTAACAGACACGTCATTCCTCATGTTTTATTAAAGCGGGCAGATAAGTCACTTGGTTGCTTGCTCTATTTAGATATTATTTGTAAATGGGGAGGTTCATTTTTCTGGAATACTTCAATTGCAGGAAAGACAGTACGTGTCTGGTAAATTGTTCCAACTACATCACTCCTAATGATAGTGTCTGTTTGTTCCGACCGCACCACGACGTTCCAGACTACAGTGACTAGACTACACAATGTAGAGTTTAACACGTTTAAAGTCAATTCTGGAACAAGACGAGACTTGTGCAAGCTAAAAGTGCCCGTCACAGACACTTGAAATGTGCCTTCCCAAACATAATAAACTCACATGTACGTTAGAGTAAATTGCTACACTTCACTAACCCTTTTCCGCGCAGTTTTCAGTCAGCTTTCAGGATATGTGTTACGATCTGTTAGATATAACGTAATTATGCTAATAGGCACATTATCTATTTTAGGAAATATTCAAATTTTCCGTAACACGAACAGAACTGAAAAGGAAGTGAAGTGAGCCATTTACATTGCCAATGTAGGTAGGTATACAGGGTGTTTCCATCATGATGATTTTCAGTAAAGTGGAGGCTAGCTGCTCTGCCTTATCTACTAAGCTTATAAAAAAAGCCAACGGAAGAGGTATATCAATGCGATCAGTATCCCTCTAGATGTTTATTCACCACGTGAATGATTCATATGTATATTGAGTTGGACGTGGCGGTTTTGGGTGCAGATTAGTATCTTCCAGTAACAAGTAGTCTAAGGGTTAAATTTTCACCGAGTCAATTATTTATGTTTGTCAATTTTTCGTATTTGGAGGTTGAAGGGGGTGGTTTTCGGGGTTGCAACTTTTTTTGTTCAGTTAGTCTGTTTCTGTTGTAGATAGTCCGAAGGCTCAATTTCCTCCAAGTCAATTATTTATTTGGTTGAAAGATTGGTCCATTTTTCAAAGAGGAACTGATGTTTGATTACACAAGGTAGTTTCACAGTCTCGTTCCACAAAATTTTTACTTACTGTTTAGGACGCGTTTCGGAGTGTTACTCCATCTTCAGCTATAAAAGAAATTAACACAAAATACAAAACAGTTGCCTGGAAAATTAAAAAGCTGAAGATGGAGTAACACTCCGAAACGCGTCCTAAACAGTAAGTAAAAATTTTGTGGAACGAGACTGTGAAACTACCTTGTGTAATCAATTATCTATGTTCGAGGGTTGAAGGTTGTGGGTTTTGGGGGTACAATTTTTTGCGTTCAAAATAGTCTCCTGCGATAATGAGTGGTCCAAGGGTTAAATTCCGTCCAAGTCACTTTTTTGTGTTTCAGGGTTGAAGGGGGTGAGTTTTAGGGGCGCAGTTTTATATATAGTATATGCCCAAAACTTTTTCTGAGCCATTGATGAAAAGTTATCGAATGGCTTGAATTTCATGCAACACTTATGTGAAATTTCGAGTTTCAACCTATGGTTTGCACCCCTTCTGTCTCATCTTGCAGAAAAAAAAACATCCCTTATCAGATATTATCGAAATATGTGTGTCGGCTTTCATCAGACCTCCATGTGTAAAATATTTGAGAAGTTTTCGTTTGTATTTTTGTGATTTTCAACCCCTAAATTTTATCCCCCAACAATTTTGGGTGTCAATACACCCCCTCATCTTCAACAGACTTGTATCTCCACTGGTTTTCGAGTTATTACAATTAATAGTTTTTCGGTCCCGAAAAAAACCTCGCATTCTCGCGCTTCTACTGCGAACGCTGCCTAAACGCTTGAAGATGATGGATTAAAATCGTATAAGAGAGAAATGTCGGCAACGAGTTGATCTACAAAAGAGTCCCCGACAGCATATAAATATCTCATCTAACGGATAGCCGACAATAAGCCACCAAAACCATTTTCGTCAAAAATTAAAATACAAAAACGATCACGGTGGGCCACCCATCGTAGATAGCTATTTGCCGTCGCGGACTTTTTTGTAGATCTTTTCATTGCCGACAATGCCTCGTTTCAAAGTTTTGATCTATCTTCAAGCGTTGAAGCAGCGTTCGCGATCAAACGTCGAAAATTGTAATTCCTTTCAGTTTTTCACCGTAACTCCGACTCCTACGGTCCGATATGGCCCAAAAACAATCCCCGCCGAGATTTTCGGGGTATACACCTGTGTACAAAATTTCAGCTCGATATCTGCTTTCGTTCTCAGGTTATGCGACAGCCGAGCCGCAAGCGAGCGATTTCACTTAAAGTGCCTACGCATACCTATGCCTCGGCACTAACCGCCGAGCAAGCGATTTCACTAAAACTAAAGTGCCTGCGCATATGCTTCGGCACAAAAAAAATTCTGCAGCAAGATGATTGTCTTGAAACGCAAGTTTGTATCAGTGAGAATAATTGTGTCATGAATTTATTGAATTTCTATGCTCTAATTATTATATCTATATGCAGTAGTGCTTTTACCGCGAAATTCGGGGTATACATGCTAAATCGATTAAATTTTCTATCTTTGAGCTTGGTGTTTCCACGTCTGTCGTCTTGGAAGTCGAGGGGCTCGGCGGTTTGACGTTAATTCAGTTAGAGTGACAGTTTGACGTTGAGTTTGAAATCAATTATTTACAGTTGCGTATAATTAGCGACAATGAATGATGGCATTGTAGTTGTAGTAGATCCCGCGCGAAAACTTAATCGTCAATCTTGGAACGAAAAGGACCTAATAACTTACGGATGAGATGAGATAGTGATGGTATCGCAGCGTGCGCGAGATATCATCATGTAGAGACATGTGTTTGATATAAACATCGTTTTAAAATGTTGCCATGCGATCTAGAGACAGCATGTCTGCGTGAATTTAGCATAAAATGTAAATATAGATAGCAGGCGTAGAGACGTGTGTGTAAAAAGCGAAGGAAAGACCGCTCAAATTTTCTGAATGGAACTGACATAACTCTGCGCTCGCCATTTTACGCATATTTGCGGATGTCTGATCCGTCCAGACATTTGTCAGGACCGTTTAGTATTGTCTGAGCAAGTTTGCAAATATCTTGATGTCCCCTGACGGACAAACAGGGACAAACTTTGATTATTGTGCACCGAAGAAGAAAAGGCAACACGACAAGCCAAAACCTCCTAAATTGGGATTGACAATAACCCAGTAAAGTGTGAGAAAGTTGTATGGCGTAGATGTCGCCTAAGAACCACAAACAATTAGGAGTAGAAATAAATGCACCTAATAATTTCAACTATTTATCAGAATTGTATAATCTTTCGTGACTATATTCAAAATACAGTGTTATTCAAAATATATCAGGACTATTGCCGCCGTAGGTATATTTGTCGCACAATATATTGACAATTTGCCAAAACCATTGGCCTCAACGTAAACATTTATTAAGACTGATGCCCATGGTCCTAGCTATTTGAATGAAATATACGGAAATAGTGAATATTGCTAGCTTACGACTGATTAATTAAATAGATACTAAACTGGATATGGAAATCTTATAGTTTCGATATTATTAGTACTTTCTTTCTTTTTAACTTTTTCTGGTTTGCGTATAGGTAGAGATTTAGAGTATTCTGTATATTCTCCTTCTGTCATATTCATGCGCTTTTTTTCTGGGTCACAGATCTAAAAGACTTGTCACAAGATATAGAGATAGCATTCCAGGGCTGTTTCAAACATCCTAATGTAAATATTCTTCCTATTTTATTTTTCGTGTGCGGATTTGCGTTCCCTCGGGATATTTTAACCTGAATGTTTACCGCTGTATATTACAAAACCCGGCCTTTAGGCTAGAATTAAATCTGTAATGAAGTCTAGATATAAGATTCTCTCCACACAGTCAACGTAAAATAAAGGGTGGCCCATAAAAAACCGGATTTTTTTGTTTTTAAATATCTTCGTAAGTTTTCGTACGAGTTTTTTCAATCTTATACACAACGTAGCTGAAGGTTGAAATTGTCGATGCCATTCATCAGATTTGAATTTGCACCATCAGTGTCCTCCTTAAGAACGTGTAACTTAACATCATTATTTAGGCCAATGGGGTGGGCTTACAATTTGACGCATGACAGAGGCGTTCACACATGATCCAAGCCTGTCTTTTCCTCTTTCCAAATTAACTTTCAGAAATAAAATAAATTGATCAATCCCTCAATTTTTTATGAATTTTTTTGTAAAATGTTAATTTTCGTAATTATCACAAATTGTGAAAGGGAACGGAGGACAATTTTTTTTGCATCTTTGTTACTTTATGTCCAATACTTTTGAGTTTTATTCAGGATGTAACCAAAGGGTGAGCCTTTCGATTTCTCTCTTTGGGTTACAGATAGCACTATCATTGTTTTCCTTAAGAAGATCTAACTTAACAGCATTATTTAGACCAATAGGGTGCGACTATCATTTGACGTATGACAGAGACGTTCGCACATGATTAAAGCACGTCTTTTCCTATTTGCAAAATAAGATTTCATTTATTTCATTATTTTATTAACTTCATTAATTTGTCACCATATTTATTTAATTAATGGCACATATGCAATTCGCGATTCAAATTAACTTTGTGACGTCACACATAGGAATATTTTGTTGAAAGCGTCCAATCAAATGTCACTAAAAATGACTGTCATTATATTTCAACGCGCTTCATTGGTAGGGTTCCCACAATTCCCCATGTGTGACGTCACACACCAGAGGGCGTTCTCCTTAGCTAGAATCGCCAATAACACTTTTTAGAGTACTTAATTAAATTATAAAACAAAAAATTAAACATCTAAGTAAGGCATGATTTGACCACCGTCCAATCGTATGCAACATAACCATAGCAACAAATAATCAACCTACTCGATTTACGTTTTAAAACACAATTTGTTATAAAAAGACTGTTGCAAGAAAATTGACGTAATTTTAGTTTTGACATCCATATTAGACAAAAAAATGCAGCAGAGAAGCGGCTGGAACCTCCCCATCGCGTGGATCTTTGTATTCTGTGTAGATAGTAGTCAATTCAACAGAATTTTTTTTATCCTTATCGTCTGTAATTTCGCAATTTTCTGACAAATACCGACATCACCTCGTACATCACCCATCACATTTGACAATATGTTCCTTTTAAGGTTAATCTTTTGCCAAATTTTTGAGAATAACTGCCACTTTATGTCATCCACTGTCAGCCTGCTCCCTTTTAATGAGAAAGAATTTTTTCTCTATTTTCCATTGAAATGGCAGAAATTGTAAGTACATTTTTAGAACCAGAATTTGATCGTCTTTCTAAAGGCGACATAAAAAAGGAGGCCTTGTATTTAAAATTTTAAGTTGATATGCTTAAATGGCAGTTCCCGTGGGCCAATTGCTCCCAAAAGCCTTTCAGGTCTTCAACGGGTCACCTAATCTCCATGTACCAAATTTCAGCCAAATCGATTCAGTAATTTGGGCTATAATGTGTTTTTACTGTTATTATAAAATTTCGATTTTTTGAACCAAACAGCGCTAAATGCGAATTAATTTTGTCCTATTTAAAACCAAAATTTGAAGACCCTTCTGATGGTGACAATAAATCTTTCAAAAACTTGTTTTTAATGGTTAAATGATTGAGTAATTTTAAATTTGGAAATTGGTGTGCCAAAAGGACACTTTCCGTGAGTCGATGGAATTCAAAATTTGTTCAGCTTTTCGAGGTGTAATACAATCCCTATGTGCAAAATTTCAGTCAAATCGATTCAGGGGCTTGGGCTGTACCGCGATTTTAAAGTCTGATAAAAATCAATTTTTTTTTAATTTTTGGTCAAAAGGGCACTAAGAATGAATACATTTTTAGAAGCAGAATTTGAAGGTCTTTCTTATGGTGACGTGAAAAATGGGGGTTTGCATTTAAAATTTAAAAGTTGATGTGCCAAAATGGCATTTCCGGTTGCACGATTGGCTCCAAAAGCTTTTCAGATCTAAGTTGGGTTATGAGATGCCTACGTACCAAATTGCAGCCAAATCGGCCCAGTAGTTTTGGCTGTGGCGTGTTTACAAACGTACGTACGAACGTACGTACGTACGTACGAACATACACACAGACACATTTTAAAAACCACTTTTCTGGGTTCCTGAGACCTCAAAACGTGGAGATCTGGTGCTATCTCAAATTCGAAAATTTTAGTGATTGCAGTAACCTCCCATTTTTTTAAAATTGTGATGGGTTTGGGTAGGTTAAAAAAGCGGGCTTTAATTATGCGTGAACGCCACTGTCATGTCAATGAGAAAGGCCATCCCTATTAGTCTAAATGATTTAGACCAATAGGAATGGGCTTTCTGTTAAGTTAGACGTTCCTAAGTAGGACAATGATGGTGCTATCTGTAGCCCAAAGAGAGAAATCGAAAGGTCCACCCTTTGGTTACATCCTGAATAAATCTCAAATGTATTGGATAGAAAGTAACGAAGATACAAAAAAAAGAGTCCTCCGTTCCCTTTCATAATTTGTGATAATTACGAAAATTAACGTTTTTCAAAAAAGTTCATAAAAAATTAAGGGATTGATCAATTTTATTTCTGAAAGTTAATTTGGAAAGAGGAAAAAACAGGTTTTGATCATGTGTGAACGTCTCTGTCATGCGTCAAATTGTAACCCCACCCCATTGGCCTAAATAATGGTGTTAAGATACACGTTCTTAAGGAAGACTGATGGTGCAAATTAAAATCTGATAAATAGCGTCGACAATTTCAACCCTCAGCTACGTCGAGCATAAGATTGAAAAATATCGTACAAAAATTAACAAAGATATTCAAAAACAAAAAAATCCGGTTTTTTATGGGCCACCCTTTATAACTTATTGTCCTTACGGAAAGTAATAACTCCTCACTATGCGTATTGACAGTCTTCCTTCGTATAAGACTGATTTGTTATTCGTAAAGAATCCTCAGGAGTCACCTATTATAAGTGCGATAATAATAAATATTTATGAGTAATCCGAGAATGGGCTATAATAAGATTATTTTAAACGAATAAATTTTATAAAGGCTTAATGGGTGCATTCAGTCATTAATATTAAACATCTTAAATGGAGGTACAATACAAATTTACATAAAGATAACGAAATAGAGCTTTTAATGCACTCGAATGATTTTTGCCTACGAAAGATTTATGTAAATTGCTGTTTTATATTTAGTTTTTTAAGAAGTGATGCGTTCTTGAAGAAGCTTTAGGGACAGTAGTTAATGATTATTTATTAGGTATAGGTATAGGTTTTAAGATTAGCATTAACACCTACTTCATTTTTTTGTTGACTGCCATAACATAAATCTAAATATATACTTATTAAGGATGACTGAAATTATTAGATCAAAAACATTTATCCTCATCGTTTGTTTTGCCATCAGTATGAAACACTCAATTACTGTAGGGAAAGGCAATATATTTTAACATTCGTTTACAGGAAATTTGCGCGACAATACGAGTTTTTGATTACTTTTTTAGAAGTTCCTAAATGGAACGGGGTGTCGCGGAGGCAAGCGAATTCGCTGGTGCAAATGAAGGGATAAAAAAATTCTTTATGGCCATAATTTAATGCGAGTGGAGTTAAACTTTTAGAAATATGTATGTCTCAACATGTCAACAACAGCCATTACGAAACAGTGTGCAGTAATTTGCAGTGCTCTGTAATGACTCGCTGACTACGGGGAATCCCACCCGGTCCGACCGCAAAGTCTAAACTCTAAACCGTCCTCAACAAACAACGGTCGACAAAAAGTTGAGAAAAACACTCAAATTTATATCTATCTTAAAACGTGGTGGTTTTTGCCACGTTACGATTTCAACTCTTGTTCAAGCTGGGGACCCTTAATTAAAGCATTTGTTATCTTGGAGATCTGCGACTCTAATCAGTTGCCCTTTTCACATCGACCGAATGCGGGAAAACAAACAATGAATTGAGCTTTATAAATTTCCTATAAACCCAACCGGAGCTATTATCGCTATTTAATTCAATAAGGATCCGTTTATCTTGATAAATCGACCATAAATTGTTTAGGGGTAAAGCTGAGAGAGGTAAAAAAAGTTTCACGTCTAAAATGAATTTCACTTCTAAGCGCACATTCAATCTTGGCACGTCCCACTTTTATCTTGCTTCTAAATTAAATTATATTCTACTCCTGAAAACATGGCAATTTAATTTTTTGTCCATGTACAAGCATCCATCACCACCCCCAGAGTGATTCTTATAATTAGGAAACACACATTTTGAGTTTAAGGTTAACATTCAACACCTCGCGTACTCGCAAACTTTTTTATGATCTGATGCAATTCTGATGTCGCATTGACGAAAGGTAAAAAAATAAACTGAGTATATTCAGAATAGCCTACAGACCCTCAAGGTTCACTCTGCTTATTGCTTTGGATAGGATTCCGTTTGCCATCGAATGAAAAGAATGCCAAATGCACATTTATTTCAGTTTATGGGGCACTTCTCGATCGAAATATCTGTAATATTAGAACAAAGAGAAAATTTCCAAGAGGACTTTATGGGCTGTGTGTTCAATGGCAGCATTATCCTTTTCCTTTTCTGCACCCCCAAGGATCTTCTTTCCCACCTGGGCGTTCTAAACAAAGCACTATAAAACGAGTGCATGCCCTTAACTTACATTTTTTATCATGAATCAAGAGACTATAAAATGCATCGTTGGTTCGATTTTTGAACAGGGTTTTTATATAAAATACAACAGGGACAACAGAAAATGTGGACATATTTAGAATGGATGATAATAAACCAATCATCATAAGTCATAATTTTGCTTATTCTAATCTTAAAATTGTCAGATTATAAACGCGATTTTAGCGCGATTATAAAATGACCTTATATAGTAAAGATTGATTACCCCATCAACGTTAATCTAATTAAAAATACTACAATTTGGTGAGCCAGATGAATTTTTTCAGGGCCACCCCAGTATCTTAATTTTACCCCAATTTTATGTTTTCAAATGTATAAACCTTTTTTAGACCGAAAAATTGAGATTTTCTAAAAACGCAAAAACACGTCTACTTAATTTTCTTTTACCTGTCTTTGCTGTTTCAAAATTAATTTCCACAAAAAAACAATTTAAGAAAATGTAATTGCTCAGTTGAATTTGTCTGAAAAAAAAATAAAGATTTTTTTCGTTTTTCAAAAATCAAAAATCCCTATTTTTTACCGACTTTTTCGATTTTTTTGAAAATCTAGGGTCTAAATTTGAGAACACAAAATTGGGGTAAAATTAAGATACTGAGTATGGCTATGAAAACATTCATCTGGCTCACCAAATTGCGGAGTATTTAATTAGATTTTCAGACAATCGTTTCGATATTTCAACTTACCATAGTTACTATAATGAGCGGAAAGTTAGCATTGTCTAAATGTCGGAGGTGCCGCGCATGCGTACTTGTAAAACACTGTTGAAATGTCAATGTCATGTCATTTGCAATTGTCAATTGTCATCGCTGATGTAAACAAACTCTCTGGTGCTTAAATTCAAATCCAGTAGGGCCGATTTCATAATAATAATAATAATAAGCTCTAAGGTGGTTTTCTAATTATCAGGTTAACTACTGCGATGTTAATGTATAAAAATGACTATTGACCAATGACTAGGTACTTACCTAGGTACCTATATAAATTACCTATAATGAACATAACATTATAGCTAATAGACACATTTAAAGTGCGTCGGCAGTGATTTTCGGCACACTTTCAGTTACGGTTATAAAGGCCTATAAGGTATAAGGGGTACCTAATATTAACCTTTTTCAGATATGCCTAACTCTATTTTACTGTTTCTTTCTCAATCATTTCTCTTATACAGTGCTTTCGTAATATAATGTGGGTACATCATAAATAACATTTTTAAGCGGCCTTGTTCAATAAATAAGCATTATTATTGTATTTTACTGATATGTCAATAAAATTGATCAAATGAGTCATAATCACTATTGTTTTACCTCCTCAAATAATAATTATTGTGAGCATATATGGTGGTAGTGGGCGTTTTATAAAATCCCGCCTAAAACAAAGATCTTGTGACACTCAGTCATTTTTCTCTTTGAGTCAATCTGTGCTTGGTTATGCCATAAGGAAAAAGAAACCCTTCTTTGTACTTTTGTTTTGTTTAATTTCTCTGTAAGGTGTCAGGAGAGTTACAAATTTGTGTTAGTAAATTTAGCTGTTATTTGCTGGGGAATACAAAAATGTCATCAACGTAAGCCAGTTTAATTTCTTTTAAAGTTGATAAGGTATATTATAATCCAATATTCTGCAGAATTGACAATTCTACAGAAAAAGTGGCCTGCCAAACTTGCAAAAAAACATTCGAAGGTGTTTCCAGCAGGAACAGGCACCTAAGAACTGTTCACAATGATGATTCGAAAACCACTAAGAAAAAGTCGCGCATCATTTGTCCCTTGTGCACTGAAGAACATTCATCCCCAGCTTTTAAAACCTTTGAACTGCTGTCGAACCACCTTGCAGGAGTTCATGATACAAGACCTAAAACAGAAAAAATTGAGTTTGATTCTAAGGAGAAGTTCAATGAGTGGAAAGAAAAAGTAGAGAAAGATAGTAAAGCATTTTACCTTTTAAATTCTTCATGTGAAAGTACCACTAGTAAGGTCTTTTATTATGAATGTCATAGAAGTAATTTAGCAAATGCTCAAAGCCAATGTCAGACAAGGGCCCCCAAGGTAAGTGGCAGCATTAAGATGCATGGAGTGTGTCCTTCAAGAATTAGGGCCGAAATTTTTAATGAGTCATCTAAGGTGTCTGTTGTATTTGTCTCCACTCACGTTGGTCATTCGTCTGAGCTTCGATGTCAACCACTAGCTGCAACAGACAAACAAGAAATTATTGAGAAAATTCGTCAAGGTGTTTCTAATGAGGTTATTATTAAAGGTGCAAGATTAGTTGAAGGAAATAATAATTGCAGCAGATTAAACCTGCTCACCAAAAAAGATCTGTACTATCTTGCAGACAAAAATCATCTCACAGGCAAACGTCATGCTTCGGATCTTGTTGCAGTAGAAATGAAAGTAGCTGAATGGAATTCCGCCGAAAGACATAACGTTTTTCTGTTTAAAAAATGTGGGGATACACATGAAAAATTAGACTTAAATGATTTTGTACTTGCCTTCATGAATGAGGAGATGGAGTACATGCTTAAGACATATGGGACCAGAATTGTGTGTATGGATGGCACTCATGGAACTAATCCTTACAATTATGAGCTGACAACAGTCCTAGTTTTGGACGATCAAGATATTGGTTACCCTGCAGCTTTTCTCATCTCCAACAGAAAAGACACTGTTATTCAAGAAGTGTTTCTTACTGCACTAAAAGCAGTAATTGGTCCATTAATTCCCAATTACTTCATGACTGACGATACCCTAGTGTATTGGAATACATGGAGAAATGTTATGGGAAAACCACAAAATCGTCTGTTATGTACATGGCACATTAAAAAAAATTGGGCAATTCAGGCTAGGGCAAAAATTGTATGCAAAGAAAATGTAAATAAAATTCAGGGAGATTTGAACACCTTATTGAAAGAAACTGATGAACTTGAATTTTTAAGGCTTAAAAGTGAATTAATAACTTACTTAAAAGAAGCCAGTGAAATTCAGTTTTTGAATTACCTGAATAAGTTTTACTTTCAAGATGCTGACAGAATGTATTCTTGGGCTCACTGTTACAGAAAACATGCAGGAATCAACACTAATATGCACTTAGAAGCCCTGCACAAATCCTTGAAATACAATTATTTCTGTGGAAAAACTGTTAGGAGATTAGAAGCTTGCTTAGATGCCCTAGACCGACTTGTGATAGACAAATCATGGAAAAGGATAGCTTCAATTTTAAGACCAACTGCTACACATCGGGATCTCTTGGTAAATAAGGCACACAAGACTGCAATGACAATGAGTTTTGAAAGTGTAGTGCAAGAATGCCCTACCAATTATCTTGTTCATTCTCAATCTCGCGTAGACTTCTATGAGGTGAAAATTGTAGACGATTCCTGTGAGTGCCGTACACTTCGGTGTGCTATCTGTGATGTATGCATCCATTATTTCCAATGCACATGTTATGAAGCAACAGTCAAAAACAATTTCTGCAAACATATACATCTAGTTGCCATGTTCAGGAAAATTACAGGAGAATCACGAAGAGGAGTTTCTGTTGAAGTGCCACCTGAAACTGACATCAAAGAAAAGTTGCTAAAAGAAGCTGACTTACGTATACTAACCATGGCACATTCTTCTTCCAGCAACACCACAACTTTAAGCTGCATTGAACAAAATGAAACACAGTGCCAAAACTTATTTGCTGACATTCTTAGGCAGTGTTCTTCAGTCCCGGAGTATGATTGTGTACTGAAGGGTTTAGCAGACTTAAAGTCAAAATTTCATTCTAATTCTTTACCGGAACCTGATGCTGGGCGGAAGCGTAAAATTGCGAAACAAACTTTTTTTCCCAATAAAAAGCAATAATAAAGTTTCTAATTAAACCAAATAGCTTGCTGTAAGCGTGTTTACTTTACTGAACTTGACGTTTGAGGGCGAGCGCCAGATGACATCTCTGCTGATGACAGCAGACGCAATGCGCATGCGCGGCACCTCCGAAATTTAGACGATGCTCGGAAAGCAGACCTTGCCAAAAACGGTTTAGTTTCCATAGAAACAAAAAATAACAGTGCCTTTATGAACCATAAAGGCAAACATGCGCGGTAAGTTAAACAAATGAAAATCGTAAATAGCGCGTGAAATATCAAATAGGTATCAAAAACGTTCTAATTTAATAAAGCTTAGGTTTCCTGTGATTGCCGCTGCCATTTTGCTTAAAATTTCTCGTCCGGTCGGCTATAAAAAGCTTGTCCAAGTTTGTCATTCATTACCTAATGGAAAAATTCGATTGTGCGAAAAATTATCTACGATACTCGGTTATTAAGTGCGTTTTAACAGAATCTTGGAATTTGCAAAAACGAGGCAGAGCCGATTCTCATGCACTTACCAATCTAGTATCGTTAATAACTATAACGTTGGGGTATCATTATTTACTATAGGTCTTTTTATAACCGCAGTACAATTCGGTCCGGTTTTTATAAAATACACACACGGTATCCCTGGTTGGAAAACGGTAAGTTAATTAATCGCAATCGTCTTTGACGTTGCAATTATTTGCCGTTTAGGTCAACTCATTTCGCGTTTGTATTGTATAATAACGTTCAGAATTTCAATTTTCGCAATGAACAAAAAAACTGATGGTCCAATCCAGCTGCGTCTAATTACTTCACGTTATCGCGTTGCATCTCCAGATTAAGTTAGCAAACATCAAAGAGGAAATAGCAAAACTTGAGAATTGAGATTTACTTAAAGCAACGCAACCTGTTACATTGTTCGATCGAAATTTTGCCTCAAAGGAGTGATTTTGTGTTGCGAAATGGACCCAATTTTCCATGTTATCTCCGCATTGATTTGGCATGAAGCTGAAGTTTCTGAGTGCGGCTCATTGGTTTTCAAGGGGTTGCACCAATAATCCTACTAAAATCCAGCTTGCAGATTTAAGAATCATTTGGGCGATGAGCGAAAACAATGCATGCCGCATTTTCTCATCCAATTATATTGATGAGTTTAAGAGACAAATGGTGCATTCTGAGCCAACAGTGGATCCTCCCCAGAAGAGAAAAACGCTCCTTCCCATTTAAAACGGATTGGATTCAAGCATCTGACGTATGGTCGGGTGTCAAAACAGGGCTCCATGAATTTATTATGCAAAATGTTGTGAGCGGGTCGACCACAACAGCTCTCCGCTTTATTACTCTATAGCCCTACTGGTGAATCGTAAAATCTCGTCCTCATGATGAATTTATGTTTCTCTTTTCTACCGTTCTCTAATTGGGGACTTGCTAGGGAAATTCGCTCATTCTGTTTGGGGCGGCCCTTTTTCTTGCGCTCTACTGCACACCAGAGAGCATTTTAATGGTGACATACTGATGAACTCTTCCCCCTTTATCCAGCGTTACAAGAAGGGCTTTACACACTTTTGCGCCTAGACACAATGAAAAGAGCTTTCCACTTACGGTGCCTTGTTATCAGAAGGTAAAGATTACAATTTTACTAAGGAAGAAAAAGGTGCCATTTCTTTTTAGAGAATCCCAGAATTGACCCGATAACAAATTATGATTTGACCTGTATTGGCAGGAAGAACCATGCAAATGATTTAAGATTAGTTTTCACGCAAATTTTCCACTAAGTATAACTTTTATGCTTAGCTGTTAAAGCATAATATTGACTTTAAATCGGAAATAATATGAGCTTACTTTAGTTTGAGTTAAACTTCGACGAGAATGCTTTATAGGCTATTCTAAAGTTCAACAATTAAGTACAAAGTCGGACTACGCACATTTCAAATTAAAATTTTTGGATTTTCACAAGTTTCGTGGGATATTTATTTAAGTAAAGTTATCACAAATTTACAACAAATCCTCCTGCTCTTCTTATTGCCAATAGGCAACATCCCGCACTGATGAGACAGAATAAGAATCGAAACACATGTCTTTGCGTCTTGTACAGTCGGGGACAATGAAAAAGCCCACCCCACGGCGACGATTCATTTGGTCGACTGCATCGTTGCGGTTTGATCGACGTTTGCCTGACAGGTTAGCACACATTAGCCGCGTGGCAGCACCAGTCGACCAAGTGATTCGTCGCCGTGGGGTGGGCATTTTCAAAGTCCCCGACTGTACTCATGTGCGATGGCAGTGGTGTAAGTTCAAAAACTGAAATACGTCCACAATGTCAAACAATGTCGGTTATACTTTTTCGTTCAGTCGTCAGATTCTACCTCGGAGTTCAATACTTTATGTTGTTTTTAACTTCTACGCAGCGCGAAGCAGTTACTGGAATCGATCGGAAAATAAAAAAAAATCGAATCGCCAAAAACATGAAATCTTTACGTTTTAGGGTCCTGGGAACCCAAAAAAGTGGTTTTTGAAGGTGCTGATTAGAATTTGGGCCACATCGGTTCACGGAAAGTGCCTTTTTTGGCATGTCAACTTTAAAAATTTAAATGCAATTCTGCTTCTAAAAAGCCAACGAAAGATGTATATCAATGCGATGTGTGTCCCTGTAGATGTTTACCTTGTTAATGTGTATGTAGGGGCGAGCTGAATTTACTGGTGGAGTCGGGTGCAGATTTTATAAATCTGCACCTAGTAGTAGTGCCTCCGCAGACGCACAGTGGTGTTAAAAAAGGGGAATGAAAAGTCAAAGGGGGTGAAAATTGACCGTAGTTAAGTAGAATTATAGAAAATAACACGAAAATAAGGCAATTATGCAAATTTAGCTTCTGTGGGGTTGAAATATTGCGATTGGGTTGGAAAAAGTGAAAAAGGAAAACATAAACTATATGAATTCAACTTATTGCCAAAGAAAAAAACTAAATTAGGCGAATTTAGTAAAATGGGTGCTTAGCGAGTTGAAAAATTGTAAAGAGGGATGAAAAGTCAAAGGGGTGAAAATTAACTGAAGTTAACTGGAATTACAGAAAATACCACAAAAATAAGGCAATTATGCAAATTTAACCCTTAAAGGGTTGAAATATTGCGAGGTTGCGAGAGGGTTGAAAAAGTGAAAAATGTAAATATTATCCAAAAGAGTAAACTTTATTACTGAAGAAAGACAAAATTGCACGAATTTCGCCAATTTAACGTTCGAGGGGTTGCAAAATTGTGAAGGGGGATGAAAAGTTAAGGGGGTGAAAAATGACTGTAGTAAAGTAGAACTTTCGAAAATTACACGAACAAGAAGCGGTCTGCGTAAATTTTGCTTTTTGTGGGTTCACATATCAGGGTTAGGGGTTGTTAGTAGCCTAAGGGTTCGTTTTAAGTTAAAGACTCATAAGACCTTTTTTCAATGGTTAATGAAGTCTTTTGAACCCTGTGATTTAATACCAACATTTATCTTAAGAAATTTCCAGTTTCAACCTTTAAATTTCACCCCCTTTGTTAGATTGTAATGAGAATTTGCTCATCCACCTACAATGTCACTATAAATTAGAACACCAAATCCTGATGCATTGATACGTGGAACAGTTTTTAAGTTCTGGTATTTTTATGTTTCTTCTGGGGGGTTGAAATATTGCGAGTGGGGTGGAAAAAGTGAAAAAGGAAAACACAAGCTACTTATATAAATTCAACTTATGGCCAAAGAAAAAACTAAATTGGACGAATTTAGTAAAATGGGTGCTTAGGGGGTTGAAATATTGTAAAGGGGGATGAAAAGTCAAAGAGGGTGAAAATTAACCGAAGTTAAGTATAGAATTACAGAAAATAATACAAAAATAAGACAATTATGCAAATTTAGCCCTTGGAGGGTTGAAATATTGCGAGGGGGTTGAAAAAGTGAAAAATGTAAATATTATCCAAAAGAGTAAAATTTATTACCGAAGAAAGACAAAATTGCACGAATTTGGCCAATTTAACGTTCGAGGGGTTGCAAAATTGTGAAGGGGGATGAAAAGTTAAGGGGGGTGAAAAGTGACTGTAGTAAAGTAGAACTTTCGAAAATTACACTAAAAAGAAGCGGTCTGCGGAAATTTTGCTTTTTGTGGATTCACATATCGAGGTTAGGGGTGTTAGTAGCCTAAGGATTGGTTTTAGGTTGAAGACTCATAAGACCTTTTTTCAATGATTAACGAAGTCTTTTGAACCCTGTGATTTAATACAACACTTATCTGAAGAAATTTCCAGTTTCAACCCTTAAATTTAACCCCCTTTGTTAGATCGTAATGAAAATTTGCTCATCCACCTACAATGTCACTGTAGATTAGAACACCAAATCCTGCATTGATACGTCGAACAGTTTTTAAGTTCTGGTATTTTTGTGTTTCCGCATATTAGGGGTTGTAGCGCCTTTGAGGGTGCTTTTTTGCAAAGTATGAATAACACCTTTTTTAAATCATTAACGGTAAGCTATCGAATGACGCTAATTTCGACCAATACTTATAGATCGGAATTGTGGGTTACAACCCCTAATTTCCACCCCCTTGGTCCGATATGGCCCAAAAGCAATCCCCGCCTTACTTTTAGGGCACAAAGCCGTATAGTAAATTTGATCTCGACACCTCATTCAATGTTCTCAAGTTATCCGACGTTTTGTATTTCTGCATGTTAGGGGTTTGTAGCGCCTTTAAGGGTGGTTTTTGGTAAAATATGATTAACACCTTTTTTGAATCATTAACGGAAAGCTATCGAATGACGCCAATTTCGACCGATACTTATTAAGCAGCATTTTAAGTTACAACCCCCAATTTCCACCCCCTCCTTCCGATTTTGCGAAAAAAACATCTCCTGTAAGGTTTCATCGAAATATATGTGTATGTTGAGTTTCAGATGGATGCGTGCAACACTTGCGGAGTTATTAGTTTTTTTGAGATTTTCATCCCCTAAATTTCATCCCCCAACTAGGGACCCCCTCACGTTCAATAGACTTGAAGGTCGAACATGCGTACCAAGTTTCAGTAAGATACCTTCAGCAGTTCTCGAGTTATAGCAATTAATAGATTTTCAGTTTCAATCCCCTAAGATTTCACCCCTTTATGATTTACAGGGGTGAATTTATTTTTCCGCTGTTACATAACTCTTTGTGTATTTGCTTACTTCGGTTGCTCATAAATAAGTCAATAGAATTTCAGTAAAAATAAATAAAACCTATTTAACCACTGACAAAGCGTTAGGGGTTGTTAGTAGCCTAGGGGTTGATTTTAGGTTGAAAACTCATAAGACTTTTTTCAATGGTTGATAGAAATCTATCGAACCCCGTAATTTTATACTACCATTTACTTGAAGAAATTTCAAGTTTCAACCCCTAAATTTCATCCCCTTTATTGGATGTTAGTAAAAATTCGTCCATCCCCCTCCAGAGTCACTGAAAATTACCGCATCAAATTCTGCGTTGATACGCTGAGTGGTTGTTGAGTTCTCGTATTTTTGTATTTTTGCATGTTAGGGGTTGTAGCGCCTTTAAGGGTGGTTTTTCGTAAAATATGAGTAACACCTTTTTTGAACCATTAACGAAAAGCTATCGAATAACGCCAATTTCGACCAATACTTATTAAGCAAAATTTTGAGTTACAACCCCAAATTTCCACACCCTCAATCCGAGTTTGCGGAAAAAACATCCCCCGTAAGGTTTCATCGAAATATATGTGTATGTTGAGTTTTAGATGGATGCGTGCAACCCTCGCGGAATTATCACATTTTTTGTGATTTTCATCCCCTAAATTTCATCCCCCGAAATTGGCACCCCTCTCACTTTCAACGGACTTGAAGGAAGAACATGCATACCAAGTTTCAGTAAGGTAGCTCCAGTAGTTCTCGAGTTATTGCAATTAATAGTTTTTCGGTTTTTCACCCCTAACTCCCACCCCCTTGGTCCGATATGGCCCAAAAGCAATCCCCGCCTTACTATTTGCGAGGCAAAGCCGTATACCAAGTTTCAGCTCGATATCTCAATCCGTTCTCAAGTTATCTGACGGACAGACTGAGGAGCGAGCGAGCGAGCGAGCGAATAAGCTAAGACAAGAGTACCTCCGCATTCTGCTACGGCACTAAAATGTATTCACGCTTGTATTGGCCAAAAAATGGTACCGAAAAAAAAACCTATGCATAACTGTATATTTTTATTACCGGATTTGATAGCTGATTTTTTGTCGAAAACTTTAGTGCAAATTTTTCTAAAAATGTCATTTTAGTGGCAAAAGGGCTCTTCTTTCATTTTATTTTACAAAAAAGCATATTCTTACTATCGGATTCGATAGCTGTTGTATTGCCGGATCAAAAACCTTAGTTCAATTTTTTAGAAAATTTCCATTTTAGGGACAAAAGGCCCCTTTTTGACCTTGGTTAAAATAAAGTTAAATGTTACATTTACAAATTCTGTGAAAAAGTAGAAGCTTCTACCGTCTCCAAGACTGCCAATTTTTTTTGTATTACAGAGTATGGGTACTTCCTAAATCGATCATGACAAAATTATACCAAATGTAGCATTTATGTATTATGTGGAAATTATTCTAGCAAAGGCCTGTGTCCAGTTTAGCTAACTGATAGTTATCAGCTTCTGGAATAGCGACTTAAACACACCTCTAATTAACTGAGGCTTGCTTTTTCGGTCCCGGCGCATCCACCAAAATTGCATTAAGCATAAGCATTCGTGAAGCTTGAGAATATTAAAATGATGTAGGAGTATGTCGTTTCGTTCCTCCTCTTCGAAATTGTTTTTTTGACATAGTAGATTCCTAGTTTCCATGCATGTTTAGGTAATCCGTTTTCATGATAAATAGGGAATTTTTGAAAAAAGCTTGCAAGTTAGGTTTGAATATTCTAGTATTCTACTATTTTCAGCTTATTGCCATGCTTAATATTCCGAAATTTCCTCTAGAGCGAACCTATATTTGGCTTTCAGATATTCAATCACAAGTTTCAATTTCAGTTAGTATTTCGGGTTGCTCTGTAAGTCAAGAATGTTTCATAAAGTTCTCAGGAGTTTGGTAAGGCTTGTTCATTAGAGAGCTGTACACATTTATTTGTTTTCATAATGAAATATAATTTACCCCGGATCATCCATCTTGCTGTAATATTCCTGAAACGGTGATTACTTTTCTGAAAGTGTATGCTTGACAAAACCCAATTCATTGCATTAAATATTAGCATCAAGCCAACCAAAATAAACTTAACCTCAATGGGATTTGGAATTGAAAGTGATTGTTTTACAAAATTATTGACACATGGCAAAGGAAAACATAAACAATCACCGACATCCACTAATGTCTGTCCGGGATCCACACGACCGAGATTCACCCGATTTCCATGGCGATTCATTGTTGACAACAATGATTCGCCATGGAAATAGGGTGAATCTCGGTCGTGTGGATCCCGGACAGACTATAGTGAATTTATTTTGGATCGCTTTATATGTATACCTGCCATGATCGAAGTACAGGAACTACTGATGCGTGATGCATTGAATTGACTAATTATTATTATTAGCGATCAAGACGAAATAATTAGGTCGTAATTGTATATTGATGTGAACCTTGTTGATCATTGCATTGTATTTTCGCTTACGAACAAGTTAACCCGGAGACGCATTGAAACAATATCCTAAGACGTTATTTCTGCTAGCTAAACCTATTCAAGAAGTGCTGAAAAAGTGGAAGACTGACACAAAGAAACAAAAAGCGCAGAACACGTCCGACTGCCGGGGGAACGAAACACCTGATGGTTTGCATGCTGCATAACTTTAATGGAACCGAAAGTTATGAAAGGGAAATAAAAAGGGAATGAAGAATAGACTGAAAACTTTATGAAGGGTGGCGAAAAGTAGTCCGCTTATACCGTACAAAATACATTATACAATAAGTTTAGAGAAAGTTTCTGAGAGATATAATCACTTTCATGCAAAGGGATTGTGTTCTTTCACTTGAAAGGCTCCGTCTTTTTAGAAAATCCATGGCATGACATACTAAATTACAGAAAATTCTGACTTGGGGAAAATTAGATGTTCCAGATGCATGCAAGCTAAAACACTGGAATTACACTTCACGTAAAGTATTGCATCCATATTTGTGAATTTCAGTAAAGGAGTCGTAAAAACGCAAAGATTTTCCCCAATAATATCATGATTTGAGCACACTTTCATTAATTGAGGTTCTCTTACTCCGGGTCATAAAATTGGGCGCGGGTGAATTTTTCTGGCGGACTTCCTGCTTGACTTGAATACTCACCTCCTTGAGGCCATCATAAAAAGGAGTTAGAATACTGCGTTGCGTGCGGCTATAAAATGATAATAACCCTCATAATTGTTGATTTACATTACCACAATTGGATGTCGCGGCTTGAGTGGTTCAAGAGATAACATAGTTTCCCCTATTTACCCCCGGTCGAGTAATGCTATTACCGTCGATAAAGCCACTCATAACCAATTGGAAAAATAGAGTTATGCCCCGATCGTAAAAATAACTGCCAGTAATTACCTAGTGCAGAACTAATTGTCGCAAGATAGACCCGTCATAATGATTGCTGTTGCACTGAAGCCCAACCTTTACGATTCAATTATTTTTGAACGCGTAGGGTATTGATTTTCCTGACTTGGCACTTTTCTGCAAATTAATATCGGAGTTTGTTAATGAATCTCCTCTGGAAGGTCAAACGTCTGCAATTAATTCTGGAACTTCGTTATCGTTTCCCTTAATCATTTATATTCAAAAGCTGTATGTGTCAAGGATGGAAAAAATCGAGGAAGAGGCTCCTATTTTCACGTCGTATTTTCGCAACGGGCTGTCTTGGAGGGTAGCTGCTATCCCGGCAGGCTATGCGACCTCCTGCCCGCATATTGCACTATCATTCACGGCGAGCTTTCATCGCAGCAGACGACAGACTTGCATTTCCCCCGACGGTGCCAAATACTTTCAACAATGACTGCGAGGATAATGGAATAATGCTATCACAGAACCGAAAGAGGGCTAAAATCCGACGAACAAAATATTAGAACTCGGAATCACATTTCGGAGTCTTCTGAAGATACACAAGAATGGAATGACTAGTAGCAGGAATTTATTTCGCAGTAGGCATAACATCAAAGTGCATGAGTATGTTTTACCTTTATGACACTATTGTAACAATGGTTTTTGTCAAGGTTTTTGTATAGGTATATTAATATCGGCATTATCATCATCTGAGTTAGGTAAGTAAGGTGCCCGGGGGTAATAATTAATACCCGGCTGGGTTATAATAAAACCCGCTGTACTGCACCTTTAAAATAAACAAACCAATAAAGTAGAGATTTGCTTAATTGCCGACAATTATAAGTAGTACGTTGCTGTTAAGTATGCGATCCCCCATCTTAAATTAACACGTCAAACTATTTTGTGTTAATTCGCACTTCGTTGAACTATAACAAAATACCTAACTTAGGTCTGATATAAAAGTTGAAATTTGGAGCTGCAGCCTTACTGGAAATTGTTATCCATGTAATGAATGATCATTTAGAAATCATGACGATGTGATAATGTTTATTGAATTTATGGTTGTACCAATGTGAAACAGTAGAATTTTAAACAATTGAAAAACCCTCTTTCCCAGAATATCCTAGCAATAAATCAACAATATCCACTGTCCCTTCGCTCATCCGTACCTATCCCATATTTAATTCTAAAGCATTTCTTTCTTATTTTACTTCAATTTGTATAAACTCCTTGATAATATTCGTTTGACCGAAATAATAGGCCATTACGGTATGTCACAAATTTCCCTATTTCCCTAAAACTGTCCGTACGTTTGCTTTGTGGCAATGATAACTTTTGATCAGGAGGTCAAAATCATACTAAAATTTCAGCCAATCCGACAGAAAGCCATTTTCCCATAAGGATGGTGCGGGGTCCTTTGATTGAGATCCATCGTTTTTGTTTTAGATTTTATCAAGTATTTTACTTCAAAAAGCAATTTTAAAAAATTGATGACGTATGTGCTAGCTATATCACCTTTCCGTACAACTTCTTGTTGCAAGTCTTGGTTCAGTATGGACATGGTTAGGCATTCCCAGAATCAACCCTGTCCAAAAACATATTTAAGACTGCTGACGTGTCAAAAAAGGATATCTCACCTCATGTAATTTTGCACAGCATGACGTCATATTGACGTATACAGCGTCTACCAAAATGTGCTGAGTGCATAACCATAGTCTTTGTCTATTCGCGAAAATCAGCAAAGTGTCTGACATCTGGTGGCAATACTTTAATTACACTGAGAGACAGGATACGGAAATACTTTTAAACGTTCGTCATCATAATTTCGGCTTACGTCAGTCAGTTGTCAGTTGCGAGGTTAGGTAGTAGTTTTGTTCGGAGGCATCCTCTCGCTGACTCGAAATTTTGGGAATAATTCTGTGGAATTTTACGTTTTGTGTACTTAAGCGGAACATGGTAAATCCAGGAAAACTTGGCTTTTAAAAAATCCTCGTATCAATGTCACTGATGTCACCAACTGACACTGTCAGGCACGTCACGCTGGAGTTCTCACATCCGGTTCTCCAGTTTGGTGAGACCGCCATTTTGTGGTTTAGCAATGCCATCTATTAGCAGCTGATTTTCGCGAATACTTAACCAAGGACCAAGCTGCAAGTGTGAGACAAAGATGATGACATTTGTGTCACTTGTTTCCATTAGAAAATTAGATTTGACATTCATTGACGAAATTAAACAGGAATGAAATGGACAGATTATTGGCTCGTACTTTTTATGAGAACGTGGCTCAAATTGATATTATATTTTATGGCCTTAGGACTAGCTATATTCGAAAATGCAAAAACACGTTTGAGGTCATTTTAAAAGGCCTTTTTCAACCAGACAATAATAAAGGTACCGTAAATCCCCATTGTAGGAAACAACTTAATAAATTAGTAAAACAAAGCAAAGTGATTTTCAATTATTTAAATTTTATTCATGACCATATAATTTTAATCAAAAAGTAAATCTCTTTTGGATGCTATGCCTAAAACTGGAAAAATGTGTTTTGCGGGTGATATACCTAAGGCCCATTCAAACCCTAATGGAATTCATCCATTAGAAACTGTTTTTAAATTTTCTATAGGTCCCTAAAATATTTTGTAAATCAGAAATCCCAAGAAAATAGCAATAGCATTCCCAAAAAAAATGGGCAGCTACAGAATCGGCTAGAACCTCCCCACTTGATGAATTATCCAATCCTATAACCTTATACGTTTAAATCCACATCCTCAAAGGGTTTCGGAATTCTTTTTAAATTTTTATTTACCTCCCCAATCCACCTCATCACTTAAAAAGAAAGGAGGTTCAGGTTACTGCAATCACAAAAATTTTCGAATTTGAGGTAATACTAGATCTTCACGTTTTGGGGTCTCAGGAAACCAAAAACGTGATTTTAAAAATTGTGTCTGTGTGTATGGCAGTACGTATTCGTACGTTTGCAAACACGCCACAGCCGAAACTACTAGACCGACCCAACTTAGATCTGGAGCCAATCGTGCAACCAGAAATGCCATTTTGGCACATCAACTTTTAAATTTTAAATGCAAACCCCCATTTTTCACGTCACAATAAGAAAGGCCTTCAAATTCTGCTTCCAAAGATGTATTCACGCTCAGTACCGTTTTGACCAAAAACTAAAAAAACTAAAAAAAAATATTTTCTGGGATTTTTGAAAATTTTACGATTTTTTGCCAAAAGGGCACTAACTTTGAATACATATTTGAAAACGACATTTGAAGGCATTTGATGTGCTTACGGGAGTTTATTATTCAAATTTATACCAAAATGGCACTTGCCGTTCGCCGATCATTTAATGGTTCCTCGAAATTTCGAATTTTTTAATTTTATGCCAAAAAGGCGCTAAGAGTGAATACATTGTTAGACACAGAATTTGAAGACCTTTCGTATTATGCTGATAAGAAAAATTGCTGTTCATCTGTCAAATTTCATAGTTGATAGTCCAAAAAGGCACTTGGCGTTTGTGGACTGGCAACAAAATTAACTGGGCTCACCAGAAGGCCAATACTAACCCCATTCCAAATTTCATTAAAATCCGTTAGGAGGTTTTCGATAAATCTTGCTCACCACATACGTACGTACGTATGTACATGACATACACACAGACAACATTTTTGTGATCCTGAGACCTCAAAACGTAAAGATCTGGTGTTATCTCAATTTCATATTTTGGAGTGATTGCAGTAACCTCCCATTATTAAATTGGTTGTGGGGAGGTTAAAATTACTTAATTGGTGAGGTTAAAATGCTAGGATTAATGATCGAAATGAAAAAGGCTCCAAGTGCAATTTTATTCTCAAAACTTTTCCTTTCAGTCAGTCACAGATCATTAAAAAGCCATAAAATCAATCTGCATAATTACCCAATTGTTTCCTCGATAAATTGAGGGTCTAATTGAAATTTAAATGTGGTCCCCGAATGGTCGTTTTTGCCGGCGAGAATAATTTTTCTTGCTAACAGGATGATTTTAGGACGAATAATCCGGCAAATTAACAGCTGGGGACTTAATTCCACAGGGAAAAGGTAAACAGATCCTGTCGCTCTCGAGAAGAGACTTCAGGTCAACACTTACAGGCCACTAATCTCCATTTAAACATGCTCTATGAGAGACAAGCTGCTAAGCTAACAGACTTTGCGTTTAATCTCTCCCACAACTTTGGTCGGACATGTCGTGATGTTATGCAAACTGCACCCGGTGCCGGATTAATTTTCGATTAGTTGTTCGGCACTGTGATAATACAGATAATATCGGTTAACAACGGCTCTCAAAATGCTTGGATTTCCGAGAAAATCCACTAACCACTAACTACATATATCGGAGTTACATCCGCGTTGTCTTCGCCATTCGTTGGGAGTCACGTATAGTCTGAGTTTATATTAGATAAGCGTCAAAATGTCATGTATTCAATTTTGAGAATCATGTTCGTACTTTTCGATAGGGCAATTTTCTTATTGTATTGAATTAAAAAGTTTCGAACTCAGAAACCCTTACGTATACAAACCTTCCAAATTTTATCAAGAATCAGCTTAAAAATTAAAATGGTTTCCCCTCGGGTTTCCCAAATAACCAGTAATGTATTAATGATGAGCCTGGGAAATTTTAAAATGGCAAAATTTATTGCATTAACCTGTTATTTGGATGCAATTACGGAAAATTCTATAGAATAAAATGGAGAAAACATGCTGGTAGAGACTAGAGATGAATCGGCAAAGCAGATAAATTTCAATTAGAAGCGATTATAATTGAAACTGTGTGGAGCAGAGATCAAAAGCTTTGACTCGATAAGCTTCCTCTCCGATGAGCACGGCCCATGTAAGTTTTATTAATTCGGGATATCATACAGTGATAAACAGCATTCGAGATCTCCTTTATAATTTTCACCCGCCGAACTGGCAATAACTTGTTTGCCGTCCCGGTTGTTTAACTAATTCGTTTGTAATTAAACAATCCGCAGTGCATACGCATGTCAAAGACAATAAATCCCGCCCACATATCATAACAACCCGGATGTACCGAACTGAAAGAGAAACTCACTGGAACGTAAAAATGCGTGCACTTACTCTTCATCCTCGAAATTAATTGCTTGGAAACTTGGTGAGGCCTCTTCAAATCTCTTTTAATGATTCTTTGATTTCTTCTTGGAGCGTTTGTGTACACCTGAGAGGACACTATCTTCTGTATAAATATACAATGGTGTTGATTGCATTGTTGTTATCAGTCAGCCTCGTTAGATAATCAGCTTATGAAGAAGGAAACTAGACAAAAGTCACCAACAGATTAACAAGTACGATTCACATACACGTCTAGCCATTGTTGGAATTTACAAGTGTCTTCACACTGAATAATCACAGTGAAAAGCCGACTGCGAACAATGGACGGCATCACACGAAGTTAACTTCCAATGTACTGAAAACAAACACCGCAACGGCAGAGAATTCAATCCAGTGAGTGATTGGATTTTTCAGACTATTTTAAATCTCATTGATAAAATCAATCTGGATTCTGCCGCAGCGAACACGTCAGAATATATCCCCTGCAGCGCTGAAAAACTACACCACTTTTCAAAGGCTAATGTAGAAATCATTTCCGAGAATGGCGGGATTAATAATTTATCGGTACGACACGGGTAAGAGCTTATCGATTCGCCCCCTCCCCCTCTTCCGTGTTAAGACATTAGGCCCTTTTTATACAAAGCCAGGACGTATATTTGAAGTAAAATCTCATATTTCGTAACTCGAAACAAACAAAATTGTATTCGTGGGTAGCGGCGAAGAAATTGAACGGTGTGATTCCAGTAACTCATGTTATGAAAAAGTAGATTGTTATAACCTTCGTCAGTGAAATTCAAATATAGAGGTTTCGTTTCATCATAGAAGAATTTTGTATTTCCGCAGTGTTTTAACTTCTACGCTTCGCGAAGCAAGTTAATATAACATCGATCGAAAAATCGAATCGCCAAAAACATCAAATCTTTACGTTTCAGTAGAGTCCTGGGAATCCGAAAAAAGTGGTTCTTGAAAAATGTCTGTGGGTGTGTGTCTGTCTGTACGTGTGTCTGTGTGTCTGTCTGTGATCATGCTGCAGCTCAAACTATACTGAACGTATCGAGATGAAATTTGGCACACATAGTCAGTGGGAGATTTGTAGGTGCTGATTAGAACTAGAACTTGGGCCACATCGGTTCACGGAAAGTGCCTTTTTGGCAAGTCAAATTTAAAAATTTAAGTGCAAACCCCTATTTTTCGCGTTACCATGTGAATGCTCTTCAAATTCTGCTTCTAAAAATATATTCACATTTGTGCCCTTTTGGCCAAAAAATGGTGCCCTGAAAAAAACCCATGCATAACTGTATATTTTTATTACCGGATTTGATATCTGATTTTTTTTAAGGCCTTAGTGCCATTTTTTCGAAAAATGTCATTTTAGTGGCAAAGGGGCCATTGTTTTAATTGATTTTACAAAATGCGGCAGAGAAGCTGCTGGAACATACCCACCGCGTGACCCTAATTTTTTTTTATTTTTGTGAAAAATTGGGGTTTGCTTTTCAGATCTAAGTTAGGTTACGAGATGCCTATGTTCCTTTCAGTCAAATCGGTCCAGTAGTTTTGGCTGTGGCGTGTTTACAAAAGAACGTACGTACATACATACAGACACATTTTAAAAACCACCTCTTTGGGTTCCTGAGACCTCAAAACGTGAAGATCTGGTGTTATCTCAAATTCGAAAATTTTGCTGATTGCAGTAGCAGCCTCCCTTTTTTTAAATGGTGAAGTGGAGTGGGGAGGTTAAAAAGCATATTCTTATACAAGGGATTCTACGGCTGTTGTATTGCCAAATCAAAAACCTTAGTGCAATTTTTTAGAAAATTTTCATTTTAGGGACAAAAAGGCCCCTTTTTAAATTGTTCTTAGCAAAAGGGCATATTCTCATTATCAAATTCGATAGCTGTTGCATTGCCGGATCGAAAACCTTAGTGCCATTTTTTCGAAAAATGTCCATTTTAGGAGTGAAAAACATTTGTATTTTAGATTTTAGTAAATAAGAGCCGGGTGCATCAGCCATCCAACCGCTCCGCACGCCCGACCTTGGTTAAATAAAGTTAAATGCTACATTTACAAATTCTGTGAAAAAGTTTCTACCGTCTCCGAGACTGCCAATTTTTGTATTTTAATTCACTACCAAGGCGCATCCTGGCGCCTGTATACAGTGCGTTTCAGTTATAGATACCTATTGTAACTATTTGCACAATCCGTTAGTTAGCATTATTGTGTAGCGAGACACTAGGGTAAAACTGGTGGATGCGCCGAGTATATTGGCCCCAGAGAAATTACCTACGAATTTTTAAGCATTTCTCCACCCTTCTTTGAGTTTTATTAGGCCTTCTTAGAATCATTGGCTGTGGAATAAGATCCTCGCTCGCTGGCGAACAAAATTACCCGATTTGCAGCAATGATAAAGGCACGACTATTAGGCGCAAATCGTTGAAATGTTTCGACACAGCAGCAATGTCTTACGAGGAGTGCTGGTAAAATGTCTTTCTCGTCGAAATTGTCTATCGTAGAGTTATAGATAACTCCATGTTGGCTTCCAAGAAGGCAGAACAATGAGCAACGCCGAAACTAGCAAATTAACATTAAACCATCCACTCACCTAATCGCATTCGCTGAACAAACAGGCAATAATTTAGCTACTTTAACAACCCGATGAAATAATGCTTTTAATTAAAAGTTAAAGAATCTTAATTTGATCCCGGTTTATGTTTGCCGACCAGAATAAAAGGATTATAAAGTCTTAGCAATTGCAAGCGTCTTGCTTTTAAGAATGTTAATCGAATGCTTTTGTCTCGGACCCGGGAATAAATAATAAGGAATGGTTAAAATATTTCTACAGAAAATTAAACCCCGACGTTTATTTCCGGGACCCCTCTTTGTTTTCCGGGCCCTCTTTTTCAACTACAATTAAAAATTAAATTCCGCCGATAAGATTTTTCAAATTGCATTTGATATTCTGGGCCCAAGGGGCTCGAATACCTCCCTCTCAATCTCAGACGAATCCCGTCGCGTGGAGCTAATTTACTTTTTTCCACAACCCTTGCTGGAACGGTTAATTTTATTAGGCCAAACGCACATAATTTCCCCCTTGCAGACTTTTATTAACGGTCGATATGGGAATTTTAATATTATTCTTTATACACACAACTTCTCGCTTTGTTGATCTTATTCTATGTTAAATTTTTCCTATAGCTGAAATTTTACTGTCGTTCCTGGATGAGAAGTGCATGTGAAGTGTGTTACATTTTTGTATGAGTTATCATATTGCATCAGCCTAACAAAGAAATTTAATTCGATTATTCAACCATCCGCGGATTGATCCGGCAACAATGCTAAAATAAATAAAATAGCAGCTCATTGTGCAAAAAGGGGTTGTCAACAAAGGACGCTTCAATTTAACACTGTGTTGATAAGTGCACGCCGCGGCTGTCCAAATATTAAACATGTCAATGCAACTGCTTAAACGTCCTGACATTTAAATGTGAATGGTTCTATAGATGTGATTAATACCGGCCTTTTGTGCAAGGTGTGGGTATCGTGTTACAGATCGCGTCTTTATTTACACCTATATGGTTTTGTTAGTATAATTTGAATGAAGCCCAAGTCCGTGTTAAATGCAAGAATCAGGCCATTGCGATTAACACATACTCCTAGTAAATTACCCGCCAACAGTCGAAGTATACGTGCATTCTCTTTCTGATCAAAGCTCGGGCTAGGGCGAGGCGGAAAAATTGTGAAAAACTTGGATTTATTCCAAGCGAAGCGGGTAGGTCGTAAATAAAAAAAAATCGTTGACGCCGGATAATGAGCGCTGCAACGAGATTACAGTCACGATGCTGAAAACTTGAATTTGTTCCTTCATATCAGAATTTTTTCGGTAGGTATCTGCATTGTAGGGAAGCACAAGCAAAACCTGCTTGAAATTCATAGCATCTCACGGTATCTATTTTACAATGGACGTATCGATGTTGAGAATGAAAGAACCTACATCAAGGGTGTTAAACGCAACAAATGATGATGGATGACCATGGAGATTAACACATTACATCAATCTTTTATCCAGGATTTTAATAGGGGGATGCATTGTCCGATAAGCATTATACGAGTATATCCGGCGGAAGGCTTTCCAGATATTGTATAAATTAATGCGAAAAGACCGATATAGGATTCTCGACAATAGCGTATACGAGTACCAGCATGTGAATTAAGCGACATTATTAACTGTGTTTTAAATTGAATTTTAAAAGATAGAGTGTGTCGGCGCTTTTCTTCCAATTACAAAAGTAAATTTAAATTAATTAAACCAACTGAATGGCGCCTTTAAACGCGGTACAGACACCTAAAAATATTTTTTTAATCCGGAATACCTTTCTAATTAACCAAACGTAATACTCACGGCGAAAAAAAAATGACAATATACGCCTCTTTTACTGGGTCTTTCGGATCGTAAATTTCGTTTTCACGACGTCTGCAGAGGGGCGTAGATCATCGCCGTAAACGAGCCCCGGTTGCGATTCACCACAATTGTTATTTTTACAAAAGACTACAGCATGTGGTGAGATTAAGTCATTATAAGCAAAAATATATTATCCGGAACATTAATAAATCTCTTCCAGGGACAGCCCTATAAGCTGACCCTAGATTATTAGAAAATATAGGCGGTGATTACCTTATCTTGCATACCAATCAAGGCAACTTACCTGATGAAACCATATACACTCTGCAATAAGTACTTTACATGATAGGAATCTCATTACGGCTAGCCTAAGTTCGACTTTCCTGGCTTCATAAGAAAATGAGTAGGCAATCGTTTTTAAAATTTTGTATTCAAACTACATGCCTCAAGCCATAATCACTTCCTTATGCCCTTCATGCACATCAAAGATAATTAGATACTCCATAAATTGTTTCATTTTAAATAATAAGCCATAATAACTTTTCCGCTGAGATATTCATGGAAAGTACACAACACATACTGTTATAGAGTATTGATTATCTATTTACTCGTCGCTGGCTTTGTTAGATTAAACGAACCATTGTTCAAACTAGAATAACGACTGCAGTAAGTACATACATTGAATTGTCCAATTTTGATAACCAACTTGTAAAGCGATCCACTCATACTCCAATAAATTCATAAAATTATTCAGAAATTTAATAAACTCAAGTTTTCCAAAACGAATAAAGTCGGAATATATTCACGTTTTTCGGTCTAAATTCGTATTAGTTTCTCTCTGTGGAGCAGGCATCCAATGCGAATATACACACGTGAGAAAAATACCTGGTCCTAAAATGTGTTAAATATTTTAGGAGCTTTCCACTACAGAAGTCGGGTAACGCCTGGGACGAAGGTGTTAAAAACGTAAAGCAGGGACTAAGCCGTCATTAATTTTAATGATTTTTCTAAACACGAATATACCCCTGGTAAATAAACTCCATGCCTCTGAGATATATGAGAGGGTCGTGTTTTTTCTTTGAGATTCCTGTTATTACACCTCCATTTTTCTTGAAAACACATGCAAAATTGAACGCTTCCGCTGTATACTTTATATCAGAGAGTAGATTTAAAAGGCGAAAGTAAAGATGATTCACCGTTCCTTAATGCATTTATCAAATAAAGGCAATACCATCAGTAATTAAACAAGTTGATACAAATACAAATAGATCGGTATACTTATAGATATATCAAAACACCGAAAAACCTTCTAAAAAATGTAAATTGTTTACTTATTATAACCAAGAGTGTAAAGCAGCAAAACCCGAGATGCAACCATTTTTTGAATTTGAATTGATTTTGAATCAAGATCAAGGTGCTATCCTCCAGGAGCCAACCAATTATTGTCGATGTTTACCGGAAATGTCATTTTGGTACATCAACAAATTTTAAATACAAACCTTCAGTTTGACGTCACCATAAGAAAGGCCTTCAAACTCTGCTTCCAACGATGTACTTATTCACTCTTGGTACCCTTTTGAAAAAAGCTAAGAAAATTGAGATTTTTAATGGAATGGAAATTGTATTACTTACCCGCCAAAAGAACAAGCATTTTTTTAGAGGATAATCGACCCACGGCATGTGTCATTTTAGCACGTCAATTTTGAAATTTTGAAATACATATACCTATGTACTCTCATCTAACCATCCAAAACAAGTTTTTGAAAAAAATTTTGTCGCCAATAAAAAGGTGCTCATAATCTGTTTTTAATGATGGCAAAATGCAGCATTCACATTTAGTGCCCTTTAGACACAAAAAATCGAAATTTTATAAGAGCATTTAAAACGCACTTATAGCCCAAACTACTAGATTGATTTGGATTTAAAAGCTTCGCCTTTTTCCCTTTTTTATGTCACGGTTAGAAAGACAATCAAATTCAGGTTCTAAAAATTTATTGAGTCTGCATCATTTCGGCGGAAAAAAATAAAAATTTTCATTCCCATTAATAATTTGCCGGACGGACAGTGAATGACGTAAAGTTACTGTTGGTGACAGTATATTGTATCTGACAGTATGTTATAATCTACATTTTTTTATATTTAGAGAGATTTTGAATCACTTCCGGTTGCAGCGGAAATGGATCTGTCATTGAGTTTTTAAATTGGGCACCCTATATATCGTAATGTTCTCGAGTTCTGTATTAAATTCTGAGTATGAC
Organism: Pycnomerus fuliginosus; assembly: GCA_963924575.1. Lineage (NCBI taxonomy): Eukaryota > Metazoa > Arthropoda > Insecta > Coleoptera > Zopheridae > Pycnomerus > Pycnomerus fuliginosus. The sequence goes on along the minus strand of OZ004617.1, from coordinate 10,853,829 downwards.
GGAATAACTTATTTCAAATTTCTGATTTCATGTTTTCAAAAAACTTGATTTTTAACTCTTCATCTAGAGTGCTATGACCCCTCAAAAACTAATCTATGGTCTGTCCGGGATCCACACGACCAAGATTCACCCAATTTCCATGGCGACTCATTGTTGACAACAATGATCCACACGACCAAGATTCACCCTATTTCCATGGCGAATCATTGTTGTCAACAATGAGTATAGTATAGTATATACAGTATACAGTATAGATAGACAGAGTATAGTCATCAAACACCTCATCAAAATTTATTCTAGGCTTCTTCCTCTATCTGTCACTTATTCTGATTTGTTTGAATAAGAATGCAAAACAGTTTTTTCAGTTTTTTCCAAATTACAATTTTTTTTCAAATGGATCAAGGGTAGCCTATACAGTTTTCTGAAAAGTAGATTTTCTTAGGAATAAAATTGTATAAAATTCGACTGGTTAAAGTGAAACATGTACCTAACCAATGGATAAGGAATAAAGTTCTTGTATTTCTGAATTAACCAGTAGGCGTAAAACGTAGTAGGGCACTGTAAAATTAAAACAATTGCCATCTAATTTGATTGTTTTAATCCACAGGTCCTTGATCCAGATGAAAATCAATAATTAGGAAATTGTGATTAGTATGAGAGGTCATAGCTAGGGCTGTGCGATATCGGAATTTGAATATCGAATATCGATATTTAAAATTTAATCGATATACCGATATATCGATAAACCGATATATCGATATACCGATGTATCGATATATCGATATACCGATATATCGATATACCGATTTATCGATATATCGATATATCGATATATCGATATACCGATACACCGATTTATCGATATATCGATATATCGATATACCGATATACCGATAACTAAATATACCGATTTATCGATATATCGCCTTATCGGTATTTATACTATTGTATCGATATCGTTACTGTGGTATCATATCTGTAATCGAGTAATCTTAGTTTTAAGAGCTAGATAGGTATGAATAGGTAATAGACCTTTTTCTGTAGTTTCTTGATGTTAGTTAGTTAATAATATTGAAAACAATTATTGATTGAATCGATTGGATTGGAGCGCTCAAGCATTATTGTTTACGTTGTGCCCTGGAAAATAACGTAGGATTCAAAATAAACGATATTAGGGCCCAAGGGCGCTTTGAAAAACATCAGTTGCGTTGCGATGTCCAATTTTCTACAAGTCGTTTAAATAAGTATAGTAGTTCCTACCATCACTTGTTTAAATTGTTTATATACTAATTGTTTATACACTGCACGAAAATATTGATATCTCCAAGACGTATACGCAAATATTCTTCAATTTTGTCAATTCATTTCAATGTTAGCCAGTTGTCAACAAATGACTGAGTCAGGCCGAATACCTACTCCTACATTTAAAAGAAGTCAGAACTTCAGAAGTATCATTATATGTATCGATATACGGGACACCGGTTATCGATATACCGCTATATCGATATATCAATAACTTATCGATATATCGGTATATCGATATATCGGTATATCGATATATCGGTATATCGATATATCGGTATATCGATATATCGATATATCGATATATTATCGATATGTTATCGATATATCGATATATCGATATTTCGGTATATCGATAACACACTTTTATCGATATATCGATATATCGATAATCGATATATCGATATATCAATTAAAAGTCGCAGGCCTAGTCATAGCACTCTAGATAAAAAAATTAAAATCAAGTGTTTCGAAAACATTAAATCGGAATTCGGAAATTTGAAAAGAAATATTCTGTCATAAGTACACAGAATTTAATACAGAACTCGAAAATTTTATGACATACGGAGGGTGTTCCATTTAAAATTTCAAAGTAGGGCTCATTTCCGCTGAAACCGGAAGTGAATCAAAATCACTCTAAATGTCAAATAATGCAGTTTATCATGTAATATGTATGTGCCAAATTTCATTGGAATATTTTAATAAATGGAGGGTGACCATGGTTTGGTTGACACCTGGTATACACAGTGATTCACGAAGACAGTTTATTAGAAACTTTTAGGGATCCACGTACACCAAAAATAAAATATTTTCAACCCCCCAACACTTCCGGTTTTACCTGACGTGGCCGCCATCTTTGCTATTTTAAATGGAAAACCCTCGTTTTGATTTTGGATTTGGATTCGTTTCTTAATTGCGAGTTTATCGCACCCAACTTTTACCTACTTAACTGTCACCGTTTTTGACATATGTCAAAATATGTATCAAGAAATTTATTTGCATTCCGCAATAGAAAAATGTATATCTTCCAAACGGTTGAAGATTAAGGAACCAAACTGAGAGGGTTGAAACTAGGAGGTTTGAGCTTTCTTTTGATTACTCAGTTGTTCTTGTTGACGTAACAATAGAGCTAAAATTAATTTTCAAAATTGGCGGAAAAAAATTGTCCACAACTCAATTTTTCCAAATGCAAGTACCACAATTTTATGCAGTCAAAATATGCAAAATTAAATTTAGACTGCTATTAAAATTCCCTATACCTATTTTCACTATTTTCAAAGATATTAAAAATTAAGGCGGTTTTCAGGTTTAAACAATGTAAGTTTAGGCCATGGAAAAGACGAAATGTTCAAGAAGGTTAAGCCCCTCTTGGACAACTAATGGCTTAAGTTTTATTCTCGGTTTTATTAAAATTGATTGACTTCATAAATATGTGTATATAGGTACCTACATTGAGTTTTTCCTTTTCTCAAACCGCTCAATATCAATGCTTTATCTGTATCACTAACAAACCTTACATTATTCATTGTGTAACTTTTAACTGTTTGGAAGTCCAGTCGGAGAATGTAGCAATAACCATTTAGATACCTCCCTATACACGGTGTCTCAGAACGCTCGCACTAAATTCTAGCGGAGTATTCAGGATTAAATTCTGAGTCGATCCGTGTTTTTGAAAATTTCCAGGGTCCAGTAGTTCCAGAGTTATAAGAGGTTTAAGAAGACCAATCAGATTTCAGCTCTTAATTGCTTTACAAGGTAATTTAATGTTAGATGCACTATTTCCTAGGTAACAAGATACAACAATATAAATTTTCATTGATAGTATGTTGTTACCTAGGAAATAGTGCACGGATCGACTCAGAATTTACTCCTGAATACTCCATTAGAATTTGGTGCGAGCGTTCTGAGACACCCTGTACATACCATGCACAAACCTATCTTTTGAAATAAAGGCTGCGCTCCGCTCCCCACGCTGAAGGAAGATTGATGGTTCGATTCCATTTTAGCTCTGGACGTCTGCGCGTGTGTGTGTGATTATAAATAAGCAAATTAATTGGCTCATTCATGAATGACCAGCAAGGGTGGTAGTAAACCTGGAGTAACAGAGATTCAAAATCAGGATTGAAGATTCATATTTCTAACCTTTTCGTGGTGCAAATATAGATTATGTAGAAGGTGTATTTTATATTAAAATTGGGTGAATTTTAAATTATTAATCAAGTGTAGGCGAAGGCACTGACGAGTGAGGGCGGACTTGGTGCTATATCTGTATAGGTTAAAATCAAAATCTGCATTTCGGAATGAATTGTTAACTGCGGCCATTTGATTTATGTAGGTACGGTTTCCTGGTTTCCCAAAATGTTAAATGATCGTAAAGGGAAGTTCTCCAAAACGACAGGCTGTGTTTCGTTTGTTGACCAGACAAGCAGTAAATTTCATTTTATTACACATTAGGTTCGCCGTCGATATATCATCTAGAAGTTTCGCGGGATCGACTCAATTACTGAAACCAGTGTGTGCTTACATGGCGGGAGCGCGCGCTCTTTTGAAGGATCGCTGAGGTTAACGGGTAAATGGGCCGCAAAACGAAGAGCAGTCGCAGCAGCTGGATCTCTGGACGAGTGAGACGAGAGATCACTCACTCTTGCCTTTGACGACTGCATTTCTCACTCAATCCTCCAGGAAGTCGGGAACACGTACTTGATCCCCCGGGATGAGGATGCCCCGGAACGTTACAAGTGGTTGTTGGGAATCGACTCCAGACTCTCCTGCACCTCGACTGCTTCGCTTTGCAATTAATTTATTATCGCAGGTCAATGAATGCGACAAAGGACTCTGGTAAATCGTGAGTCGTGAATAGCTGTACTTTCGAACGAAAGTACGTAATATTTGCCTCAAGGCACATGCCAGTCCATAACGCCTACACACGCCTACTGTAAACTACCCCAACACTTATCCGATTATTGTTGAGGGAAAACGACATTGACATCACCCACACAAGTTGTATACGACTTGTTTTAGGTTTCAACTTTTATAAAGAGTGATCAAAAACTCTTCCGATCTAGTAGCCCTTGACGTATGAGAGACGTAGGGCGTACGTCACTGTCATATTTTGCTTTGAATGATAATTTTAACTGTCTGCGCCCTACGTCTCTCACGGCAAGGTCTTACTATGTATACACTAGATCATAAAAGTTTTTGTTCACACATTAGTTGTTAGTTGCTTGCAGGTAGCAAAATTACCTTTGTAGCTAAGTATATTCAAGAAATTTCCACATAATGTACAGGGTGTCTCAGAACGCTCGCACCAAATTGTAATGGAGTATTCAGGATTAAATTCTGAGTCGATTCGTGTTTTTGAAAATCTCTAGGGTCCAATAGTTTTCGAGTTATAAGAAATTTAAGAGGATCAATCAGATTTCAACTCTGAACTGCTCCATAAGGTAATTTAATGTTAGCTGCACTATTTCCTAGGTAACAAGATACAACAGTATAAATTTTCATTCATAGTATCTTGTTACCTAGGAAATAGTGCATCTAGCATTAAATTACCTTATGAAGCAACTCAAAGCTGAAATCTGATTGGTCCTCTTAAATCTCTTATAACTTGAGAACTATTGGACCCTGGAAATTTCCAAAAACGCCGAACGACTCAGAATTTAATCCTGAATACTCCATTAGAATTTGGTGCGAGCGTTCTGAGACACCCTGTATAAAGAGATCTTTATTATTACTATTAGCATTCGAGTTATGTACAGAACCTGACGAATGAAACCAGGAACACCGCACACAAAATAAGAAGATAAGAAGCGAATGGAAAAGTTTAAGGAAATAGAGAAAAGATTTACGGAAATTGATGCGCCAGAATCACCGTTTATAGAGAACAACGACGCACGTAAAGGCTGTATAAAACGAGGATGTTTTAAACAGCCCACCTATATGTAGATTATTGCTGGAATGTGTTTCGAATAGCCATATGGAGCCTTCAGTGATGTACAGGCGGAACGGCAATATGCATACATATATGCGATATCGTATCTGCAGTGATGATCGCTGAAAGTTCTACGTCCACCAAATTAACCGTACCTGCTTATTAATTTCTATTATGTTAACAGTTCATTACACGAGCACTATGTATACATATCAGCAATGCTAGATTATTATTATTAATGTACCGTATGACTCAAATAAGTGCATATCACTACACTTAAAATAACCTACAAATTGCGAAGGAAATGTTTTTAGGAGCCACACATCAGCTTTTAATATGTAACAAATAGGTGCTTGACCTACGCTAATATTTAGTTAACGTTTTAGTCGAAGTTTTAGTTAACATAATAATATTTTCTCTATAACAAGATGAAGGCAGTCAAATACAGGTTGTCCCAATTGTCTGTATTCGGTCGATATCTCCATTTCTATTAGAGATAGCGAGTTAAATGCAAAGTTGCAGAAAGTCAGACAAGGCTCATTTTAAAAATACTCAAAAAAAGTTGCAGCATTTTCAGCATTTACTTACTAAAATAAATAGGTAACAATAATTGCACTTTATAGGTACCTACATTTTTAATTACAGAGTTAAATTTTAAATTTACTGTTATTTAAAAACCAATAGGTACTCTGTTTAGAATAAAGTGATGATAATTCCAATGCTTAGGCTTTGATAATGAGCAGTTTCTCTTCGAAACGGTTTAGATGTTGAATTAAACATTTTCGGTGTACTGGGGTGTTTCTCGTGATAGTGATAATAATCCTGCTTCGTTTTTGCAGACACATAATTTAGTGGAAGCCCAAAGACAATAGGATAAATGAAGGAACGCATCAACCAAAAAATATTAGATCTATGGAAATTGCAATTCGACTGATAACACATTCAACTACAATGATATAGCGGGAGAACATCATAAAGAAAATAGAATCAAGAATAAATCGAAAATACGAAAAATATAGGCAAGGATGCCCAAACCTTTCTTGATGACATGCTAAATTTTCAAAACCGAAGGTTGAAAATTGGATGTGTGGTGATTTTTTCAAAACAATAAGTACTGCCGAAGAAAGGACCCCGCACGATTCTTATGGAAAGTGACTTTCGGTGAAATTGTCTGACTTTTTGATATGTTGTAGTTTTCATGATTCTGAACAAAAGTTATCATTGCGTCAACCTCCTGACATGGACAGTTTTTGCCACAAAAAATCCCGAAGATAGAACTTTTCCCATAAGAACAAGAACTACATGTAGCGAATTTGGAATCAGCCGTTTTGCCCCCATATTGCTAACATGCGTCTATATAGAAGCCTTTTGGGCGTATTTGAATGTTATGTCGGGAAGAGTAGGAAACGGCGCGGCGGGCCCAAAAATGTGTATAAATCTTATGGCAAATTCTATCTTCGGGATTTTTTGTAGCAAAAACTGTCCAGGTTGGCGCAATGATAACTTTTGTTCAGAATCATGAAAGCTACAACATATCAAAAATTCAGACAATTTCACCGAAAGCCACTTTTCCATATAAAACGTGCGGGGTCCTTTTTCTCACAAAATTGTCACATCTTCTAAACCATTCACTTCAGATGAAAACATGCTTAATGAATGTTACTTGGAAATCATTATAGAATCCATTAAAAATTTAAATTAAGAATTAAAAAACCTATGTTGTTACTCCTTAGTGGGACAGCATGTATACAGGGTAGTATTTTTTAAATGTGCCTTGTTTGACCCTCTACAACTTGGTTCATTTATTTACCAATTTTACCAAAGCAATGGAGATATCGACAGAATACAGACAATTGGGATGCAACTTTTGTGATGGTATTCATAACTCAAATATAGACAATATAGACAAAAAACTAAGTTTTCCTTTGTTTTGTTTAACTAACTCTCGATCTCTTACGGTTTCCGAGTTGGCAGCGAAAAATTCTCCCTGAAGTCACATAAGGCTCCTTTTTCCCTAACTCTAAGAAAAACCATTCTTTGGCATCTTCTTTGAAAGATGGGGCCTCAAGCGCACCTCTGACGAAGTCGATTAAGACCTTTTCCAGCTGTGTCCTAATTATTTTATTATTGATTGTACTTGTCGACTGGACTAGTAGGTACCTATCTATTGTTTTTTACTTGTCCTAACCAAAGGAAAACTTTATATTTAAGAGTACATTGCATCATATGCATTAAAACATTAATTTAATTGTTTCCTTCTTTAGCGCTATTTTTTTTCCTAATAAAATCGCATACAATCAGATGGGCCCGCTTCTTCCAAGAATTAGATTGCCGGCAATTATTTAGGAAGGATCGTAAAATCTTGCTGCGAGCACTCTAAATCAACTCCAAATTGTGCGCAGTAGTTTTATTCTCCCACATGCATGCGATTTGTTGCCCGTCACATGGGTGCCTGGTGTTCTTGTGTAATGTGTGATCAAAGCGCATAGTCACAAGAAACGCAATAGATACTGAAATTAGTTCAAAAAAAATGCAGCAGTGAAGCGGCTGGAACCTCCCCATCGCGTGGATCTTTGACTTGGGTTTCTAGTCGAATTAGCAAAGAAAATGTATGACTGGTTTCCATGATGGTTTTAGAACTTTTTTAGAACACACAAATTGAAATATTCATCAGAGAAAAGTAGGTATAAGTAAGTCCTTTTTTGGCAGGACCCCCAAAGTTCTAAAACCGTCGTTGAAACCAGTCTTATACAATTTCTGTGCTAATTCGGCTAGAAACACAAGTCAAAGATCCACGCGATGGGGAGGTTCCAGCCGCTTCACTGCTGCATTTTTTTTAAACCAGAATTTGAAGACCTTTCTGATGGTGACAATAAATCTTTCAAAAACTTGTTTTGGATGGTTAAATAAGTGAATAATTTAAAGTTGGACATTGGTGTGCCAAAACGGCACTTTCCGTGGGCCGATGGAATCCAAAATTTGTTCAGCTCTTCGACGTGCAATACAATCCCCATGTGCAAAATTTCAGCTAAACCGGTTCAGGGGTTTGGGCTGTACCGTGATTTTAAAGTCCGATAAAAATCAATTTTTTTTTTATTTTTGGTCAAAAGGGCACTGAGAGTGAATACATTTTTAGAAGCAGAATTTGAAAGCCTTTCCTATCGTGACGTGAAAAATGGGGGTTTGCATTTAAAATTTAAAAGTTGATGTGCCAAAATGGCATTTCTAGTTGCGCGATTGGCTCCAAAAGCTTTTCAGATCTAAGTTGGGTTATGAGATGCCTACGCACCAAATTTCAGCTAAATCGGTCTAGTAGTTTTGGCTGTGGCGTGTTTACAAACGTACGTACGTACGTACATACGTACGTACAAACGTACGTACACACACACAGACACATTTTGAAAACCGCTTTTTTGGGTTCCTGAGACCCCAAAACGTGAAGATCTGGTGCTATCTCAAATTAAAAAATTTTAGTGATTGCAGTAACCTCCCATTTTTTTAAAATTGTGATGGAGTTGGGGAGGTTAATACTCCTGCCAAACAAAGCAAACGTGAGTTGTCATCTTTTTAAGTTGACAATTCGTAGGGGTGAACTTATCAAAGGGGTCGTCGTGTTTTAGCGAATAAATTAAATTTTTGAATAGGGCTGTGTCAAATATTGAGCTCACTTTTCTGTCTCCTCTGAGCCACTATTAGTTTCAGAATTGATATAGCTTTTTTTTCATCCTGTGGATGCCATAGCGGACGCGAGAATGTTACCGATTGCGGCATATTTCCAAATTTAAAGGAGGCAAATTCGACCCGTCCCGCGTTGGGACTACATTGCTTATGTGATTTCCCGAGAGTACCAGTGCGACAGTTAGATCCTGCGACAACAGCGGACATTCTCGCGTAATTCCGTAACGTAATATTTTCAAGGAGATTGTGTTTCAAAATAATCTAATAGAACAAATGGAGGATGCATCCGACTTTACCTTCAGCTGCTCACCCTTTTGCATTTTTTAGGATCAAGACCCACAAAAAAGAAATTCAATGCTATTAACCACTACTCAAATTACCTATACGACTGTGTCGAAGACAAACCTTTTCTTGTCCCCTTTTTTGGTATTATCTGTGGCATTATAATCGGTGAGCGAAAAAATAACTTGGGATGACTAATGAAGATCCTCGAATTTGTAGCAGTAAGCCATAAATAAAACATGGCAATTTTTCAGCGGTCAGATTTCAGCTCCTTGCTGAAAAATAACGACTGGGAAAAGGGTTGTCTCTGTAGAGGAGTTTGCGGTCAGGTCCCTTGATCCATTAGGAAATTCGGTTGAAAGGTCTCCAATTTCACATTTATATATGGTCAGCACTTTTCCATTTTCGTCTAATTTATTTCTCGGACAAGACAATTTGGGATCAAAGCGACACCTAACACTCAATTATTATTCTTTTGATTAGTGCGGCTAATAAATCTCATTCGCCTAAAGGATAAATCCGGAACCTATGATCTTGTTAAGTGGGATTTAAATATGGGCTCGTAAATTTCGATTAAATGGGGGAATGTACATGAGGCTTCGCGTGCCTGCGAAATATTTCAAGTTTCTTAACAATGCCTACACTATTCTTCATAACTTGATTAAATTAGTTTTGTTTAACAACATTACACATCCGCAGTATGCAAATTGTTGAACCTAACTTTGTAGAGAAATTAACTCGTGGATGTGTGGAAACAATCCTAGACTCCCATTTTAATTCGAATCCTGATCATCCACGGTTGTTAAGAACACATTAGCAACACAATGTATACACTATAGATCAGATAATGTGATTTCTTGCTCTGCGGATTGATATACGGCCAGCGTTACGCCATATTTGGCAAGATAATAGATACCCTGCCTATCTATTCGGTTAGTTTAATTCCGGATTAGGACCATCTATAAGCTTGATAGGATCAAATTTCGAACTGAAAATTAAGAACCTGTATTATATAAATAATACTTCATTCGGACCTGCACATACGTACCTGCTATTCAAGTCAATAACAATTACAAAATTTCGATTTTTCTACCCAAAGGGTACTAAATGCGAATCAGTTTTGTCTTATTTAAAAACCGGAATTTGAAGACCCTTCTGATGGTGACAATGAAAATTTCAAAAACGTGTTTTGGATGGTTAAATGAGATAACAATTTTAAATTTGGAAATTGGTGTGCCAAAACGGCACTTTCCGTAAGTCGATTGCATCCAAACACTTTTCAGCTCTTCGACGTGTAATACAATAACCATGTGCAAAATTTCAGCCAAATCGGTTCAGGGGTTCGGGCTGTACCGATGAAAATATCGATTTTTTTAGTTTTTCGACAAAAGGGCACTGAGAGTGAATAACATCTTAGGAAGCAGAATTTGAAGGCCTTTCTTATGGTGACGTGAAAAATGGGGATTTGTATTTATATTTAAAATTTAAAAATTGATGTGCCAAAATGGCATTTCCGTTTGTACGATTGACTCCAAAAGCTTTTCAGCTTTTCAGCTTTTGGGTTAGGTGATGACTACGTACCAAATTTCACCCAAATCGGTCTAGCAGTTTTGGCTGTGGCGTGTTTACAAACGTACGTACGTACATACCAATTACCAACATACCCACAGACACAGTTTTTAAACCGCTTTTTTGGGTTCCTGCGACCTCAAAATGTGTAGGTCTGGTGTTATCTCAAATTCGAAAATTTTAGTGATTGCAGTAACCTCCCTTTTTTTAAGTGGTGAAGTGGAGCGGGGAGGTTAAAAAACAAAAATTGAAAATAATAATAGTAACAATACCCATTGCGCCTACCTCAGTAGTTCGATCCGAGAATTAGGCCCCAGACACTTTCAGCATAGAAACCAATTTATGAAACTTAATTGTCTATATTAGGAGTAGAACAAAATCTTTTCCTACGACCCTAAGAGAAAGTGAACGTTTCCATCCCCTTTCCGGCGAGGAAAGTAGCCATCATTTGTAGTAGTCGAGGCAAGTGGTCACTTTCCTAGGGCTTCGCCGTCACAAAAACTTTTGTGAAAAATCATGATAATAATAATTTTCGTATCTTTCTCTAGACTTTTCTAGTGGGAAATTTTGCGCAGCTTAGTTTGTTTCATCCTGTTGGTGGTCTGGCATGGCTTCTTTATCCTTGTCTATACACAACGACCCTTGTTCTTTTAATAATAATATAACTTTGGAGTAAAGTGCCGTTTCCTCCCTTTGGTGATTATTGGCGTCGGTAAACCTATAGGGAGGAAAGTGCATCGATAGTGAAGTTTAATAACTTCACTGTCTATGCTCTTTCCTCCCAAATACTGCGCCGTATTTAGTCAATTATTAGTAAATCGACGCCCCACTCAAAATAAAAAGCTAGAAAATTCTGGTTGGAAACGTGACAGATTCTTATCGAGCTACAAAAGTCGCCCATCCATATGACGGAAGAGAAAGACATTTTACTCTCGGATGAAAGGGTGAAATCTGGCTAAGGCAAGTTTATATTTTCATGAGATGGCAAAGAAAAGCATTAAACTTGACTTCTGATGATGAAAAAGATATAAACTAAATGATTAAAATGATTTGGTAAAGTGATAGTTTAGGTAAAAAGTTGATCGGTTGGAGGGTAACGTGTAAAAAATAACTCAGAAGAGAATATTTCATTGGGTAAATTAATTATCACGTTAGTCGGTTGCTCGGCAGCCGTAGTTAATTATAAAGTTAGGAAACAGCGATAAGATTCAATACTGAAAGTGCTACAATGTTGTCGAGGAAGTCAATATCGTTTATGCTCTCACAGTAAGACAACACGCGTCTCCAGCACCCAACTTTGTTATGAAGCTAGAGATAAGTTTGAGATCATTCTAGTATCTTGGCTTAAGACTACGACAACCCCATATGCTGTTTGTTTATGATGGAGATTATATTTGATAATTTAAGTTTGAAACATGCTGTCGGAGTTTAATAAGCATTAAACACCGAACGAGATGAGCCCGAGAAAATTGTTTTAAAGTACTTAAGTTCCATGGTTCGCTATGTTATAATCTTTAAGAACGAGTGTGTGGAGTGAATCGAATTATCCTCCCGTTTTATAATAACGCTCCACGAACCTACTTCAATTAACTTTTACAGTATTTATGAACAAAACCAAACAAGTTTTGAAGAGGGTTATGATCCAAACTCGGAGAGATTATGCAAAACATCTTGTTTACTGCCTCCTAGAAGGTATTTCGAACGTTGGCTTGGAATATTTTATTCTGCATTATGATGGGTGAATTACATATCCAACACATTGTTGCTCACGTAAGTTGGGGTAACAACGGTTCCTTGTAATAAAACCGCCAGTCATTCCCTTAAATGACCGATCTGTGATAAACCACATTTATTACATCTTCATCTCAGACGGCAAAGGCATATGCAAATGCGACTGAAGAATAATCGATATTTCTTTGTTTCAGGTATGCCCATACCCTTTTGACGATGGTTATCTGAATCGACAACGATCTCTGAATCAATCAGGACAATCCGGATTCCTAGAGTGATTCATGACGGTGCGGAGTTTCGGTAGCCAAGCCAGCGAGCTTTTTAAGCTATACCATCATCTGCGACGTAAACTCTCTTCATTAATATCTAATCACATACTGATGTAGTGGCTAATCTTACTAAACATAACATCTAATAAGTTATATTATCGGACTTATCGATTTTACAACTTAATTATTTCACCATCACCCTTTACAGTAAAGGAAAGTCAGTCACTCAAGACAAGATATATTTTTATTTATTACTCACCACCCATAATAATGAATTACTTTTAGATGTTTAATCTCTTGAGTCCCATATTTGGAAGATTGTTTTTACGCCCCGCCGACTCATTCCCAATGCAAATTCCGGATTTACGTCCGTCAATTACTAATCAAAATTTCTTGTTGGTGAGTATCGAGAGCTGCCATCGACACGCTTTAATGTCCTGTTTGGAATATTTCCAGGCATTAGCGTCTGCGGGGATTACGGTCATGTCCTTTCATGATGTCCTGTTGGCATTTCATAAATTCATTCTTCTTATCTGATACATTTTGATGACTGAAAATAAAAACCTGATTTGTATTATTAATTATATGTATACATTCGATTTTTGGAAGCAAGAATGAATGGTTCGGTATTTTTTTTTTAATATTCAGTCATTTGCATTAGATAGCAACCAAGTTTTAATTATAAGTCGTAAAATTTGACCCGGATTCGACGAATTTTTTACGCAGTCCAATAATTATAGAACTGGAGAAGGGGGAAATAGTTTTCCATATGGCTTTTAAGAGTCATTACATTTTTGCAATTGGGTAAGCGCTGCGTCGCATTTTCTAAAGCTACAGAGCGTGCACCATGCATACGCCATACACGCCGGTTTAAATTCAAATACCTACTACAAACACAAATGGTATACTGATCGATTATTAAAAAGTGAAAAAATGTTGCAGAAGAGTCAGTACCTATAGTCTATTCCTAAGCATACACTTACCTTTTTGCTTTAATCGTAGACGGCTCTTGTTCTAAGGACGTTAGCATATTAATTGGTAGTAAAAGAACAAGCATAATAGAAATGCTAATGAGAGCCAGTAGTTTGGCCAACGGCCAGGATGAATTTTAATGTTCCTGATTAAGACACGGCCTACTATTTATAAATGCTCGCACACAACATAAAATATATCAAGGCAATTAAAAAGATGTCTTCATTATGGCTCACGGATATTTGCCTTTATGTCCTTTAATTGGGGGACTCGATTTTCTCGCGCAAAATGAGCACAATATTGTGGACGTTTTGTAATCGTAGAGCACCAGTAGTTGCCTTTGAAAGTGGACCCTCGTCAGATGCCGCCGTGTATCATCTGAAATGGCAATGGGCGAATCCTCATTTGCACACAATACCCAACGAGATCTCTAATTAGAGGATACAGTTAGCATTTAATGATCTCTGCGCTCATCTTCCGAAAAATTTTGCAAACTGGTTCTCCGACACAACTGCACTGCAAATTCGTATTATGCTAAAACTCTCAAAGTCAAATGTACACTCGAGTGCAAGTGAATTGTCGTCATTCGTTATTCCTGAATTTTCCCGAAAGAAGAAACATTTATATCTTCCTAACGATTGGTGGTATATTTAAATTAAACTTGGAACTTTTGACAGTATCTATATTAAACCACTGAAAACAATCATTGCCATGCCATTTGTGAAAATTTTAGCGGGCACGAGTGGTATTCAGAGAGAAATTTTCACTGAAGTAGGTATACAAAATCGTGATAGTAATACCTGCGAAACAAAATTTTCTACTTAATTTTCAACGTGTTGGGAATTTCCTTCAGATTCTTATCACCAAAAAATAGCGCAACTTTTCTCTAATTTTACCAATTTTCTATACTTCTTACGGTTTCCGAGATTCCAATGGTGGGCAATGAAAAATTGACCACCATGCCTTAAGGTATGTTATCCTATGTTTGTCTAATAAAAAGACCATTTATTTCGACACTGTGATGTGTCGAATCGAAATTAGTCAACTCCAAACATCAGGGGTGGAAAATTAATAAAACTGTGGGGAAATCCATATTCATTTTACTGCATACGTAATTGTATCTTTACCGGTCCTGAATCATTTAAATCTATAGTAGATACATGCGATAAGCTAAACGTAATAATAAAAAACTTTGCTGTTGAAATTATACACGGTGTTGCCAATTTCATTGTAGCACTATTGGGGACTCGGAAATTATATAAGAGGTGGCGAGTTGGTTAAATTAGAGAAAAGTTGCGCTTTCTTAATGCAATTCTTCTTTCTCTTGATTCGTTCCTGAGACCGAAAATCGCGAAAAAAAAACGTATCTTTCTTACGATTAGTGGTAATTAAATGAAACTTGAAACTTTTATATTTTTCACAAATGTCATCTCAGTGGCATTGACAGAAATATTCTAGGCCTTGTAGATTTTGAGCGACAGCATCAGTCAACTTATCTTTTTCTTATGGCTGCCATATTGGATTTTAACACTGCCGGATACCCAAAAAAACTAGCTTTTCCAAAATGTAACCAGCTTGAACTTTTTTAATAGATCGTGAGAATTTGAAATCCAAGATGGGGCTATAAGAATAAGAAAAGCTGCCTGTCGTTGCTCAAAATTTGGAAGGCCTAGAAAATTTCTGTCTATGCCATTTGATTGACAGCTGTCAAAAATATGAAAGTTCCACATTTCCTTTACCACCTTTCGTCAGAAAGATATATTTTTTTTTAAATCGCGATTTTCAGTTTTTATGTAGGAATATTGTTTTTTTCAAATGGAATAAAACTTCTTTATAAAATGTTTAATTCTGAGTTTAAAACTGTTTCTAATTATTTATGTGAGCAACCGGAAGTCAATTAGTGACGGTGTCGAAAATGTTTGTAAAAATCTTCAATCTTCAATGATTGGGAATACAAAATTTTAGAATCTGGTCCCGAATTTGAGTCCATTACTTTTTCACAAGTATAGAGTCTGCCGGTACCTAAACCCTGCAAGAGCATGACTGCTTCAATTTTCCACTACAATTAATTACGGAAGGGTGAAAAATAAAATCGACTATTAAAAATTGAGAATATTCCAATGCAGCAATAACCGCATTTTGTTCATACCCGTGTAGCAAGCCGCCCCAGAGCATCAGTAATAAAGGCAGAAAGTAAAGGATCGTGCGGTATTCAATGTGAATTCTTTTGTTTAACAATGATAAGTATCCGTTTTGTGTGCAATATACTGACAAGACCGTGAAATTAATGGGGACTTTCTGGACAATGCCGAATGAAACCTGTTTACGGGATTTTTTTAAAAACGTAACGGCCGCTTTACTGTGCAAGTAGGTATTTGAAGATTATTCGAGCCGACCATCCAGACAGGTCCCTAATCTCAATGGGCTGGTGGGCACGTAGGTATTTCTTTTTAGCATTATCTTTCACTGAGATAATCCTTTCTCATTCAATGAAAAGCCTCAAGTAGCGTTATACGGCAGCCGGTGCGAGTCAAGTGACAATCTAAACGTCATTAGATACGATAAAAACTGGCATCTTTCGTTACATGACAGCATGACAGCTTACATCAAATCCAATATAAACATCCAGGCGACTCGTTAATGTGTTGATCTTACCCTCGGAGACTTGTCAGATGCACTTAAACATTACGACTGTTTTCAGATCGCTGCTCCATCACATGCGAATTTATTTATAGGTTGTTGCACCAAATTGTGCACACTAGAACTTTTAGCTAAAAGCATTTGACAACTTCAGGCTAGGTACTATAGTGGGTGTTGCGTTGCAAAAATATGATAAAATGTCACGTTTCTGTCTTGTTTCTTATTGTATGTAGGTATAAGATTACGAATTCGAACAAGCTGGCAGGCCATGGAAATCTGGTGATATATTGGCAACAGGACAGTTGTAGCAAAATATTCCTATCGTCTATTGACAAATTTAATACAATCCCCAAAAATTTCAGCCAAATCGGTTCAGGGGGGCTGTACCGCGATTTTAAAGACCGATAAATTTTTTTTTGTTTTTTGTCAGAAGGGCGATGAGAGTGTAATACATCCTTGGATAAGAACCACAATTTGAAAGTCTTTCTTATGATATAACGTGAAAAATTGAGGTTTGTATTTACCATTTTACCTCACAATTGAGGTTAGTTTTTGAAGTCAGTGGTGATTGTCAAAGTCAGCATTATTGAAAATGTTTGAAAAATAAAAGGTATCATAAAATTCATAAGAAAGCCATGGAGCCTTAGTTACCGTCGTTGTTGGTTGTCAAAAATGTTTGTATTTTTCTACATTTTATAATTTTCAAGATGAATCAAGAGAAAAATAGATTTTTCTTTGTGTGTGCCACTGTCTGATAACTGATAACATTTTATAAGTGCAATAATCGCTTATGATACCACAAGTGCATGCTATTTAATCGGTTAAATTTTGAAAATGGTTACGAAAGCTTGCTGCCGGTGGTAAAATGATGAGAACTAAATTGCCATTTATTATCTGATTAAAGCCCAAGAGCTTTAGTTGGAGGGTCTTAATCTGTTTTACCTAAACGGTAACAAAGCTTGAGTAATTATTTCCAAAATTTAGCTGATTACAATAGCGATGCACGAGTGGTAGTCGGTAAGATTATTTCACAAAATAAACTCTTTATAATTCATTGATGTTTGAGGTTAGGAAACGTCCAAACAAAATGTCATTGAATTTTGAGATTATATCCAGAAGAAATCAGCGTCTTTTCAAGTCCAAAGACACTTAAAATATGGTTTGTGGAAGGAACACATTACGTGCGTGTAGGATATGATTGTGTCTGGTAGTCATATTTGTGGACCTTTATTTTCCTTAATTTAGTTCACGTGTTTATTTTCAGCAGTGAAAAAATTGTGTTCAAGATCAAGTCGTCAAGAAAACGATTAAATGACTCGTGTAAACTGCGATAAAACGCATTAATCACCCTTAAATGAATTTGATTGAACAGAAATTTTAAAATGAGTCTAATTGATTGGTTTAAAATGTAATTTGGAAATAATCGCCGATAATTGCATTCGTGCAATGTTATCGATATAATACTGCGATATCTAGGCGACAGTCCAAAATACGCTTTGATTATTGCTAAATAAAGTAATGCAAATGCAAAATTCAACTCGTGCGTATATCTTGTTATCGATAATTTTGCATCGGTCAATCTTTCATGCGTGTTACGGTGAATTCAACTGGAAATTTCACTAGTGGTAGTTTCTAAACAGAAATACCACTTGTCATAGTGACAACGTTGGAATTGTCAGCCAAATTCAACTCTTGATTTTACAATTTTAGGAAATTTTTTTCGTTCCTTTAGTTCATGTTTGTTGGATTAAACAATTTTGAACCAACAAGCATTCGTGTCTGCAACTCGAAAATTTCTAAAAAATCACAGCAGTTTTCACACTTATTCATCATAATTAATTGACCGAAGCGAAATTATCGATATCGATAACTAAAGTATGATGGCACTCGTGGTATTACTTATGACAATTTATGTTGTTTTATCTTGTTTTCTAGGAAACAGTTCATCTCACATTAAATTGCGTTATGAAGCAATTTAGACAGAACCTCGGACAGAACCGAAGTCTGATTGGTCATCTTAAATCTCTTATAACTGGAGAACTACTAGACCCTGGAAATTCTCAAAAACACGAATCAGAATTCAATGCTGAATACTCCATTAGAGGGAAGTGCTCGCGTTCTGGGACACTCTGTAGTTCTCGTCTCGCATTCACTTTAGTGTGAAGTTTTACCTTAACTCTTCACTACTAGCGCGACTAGCGACTAGCGCAGAGACTTTTCGATCGTGTCAAGCGTAAAGTTATTTGTTGCAAAAAGTAGAAAATACGTTACAATAATAATTGTAGATGATTTGATTAGGTATGAATACGGACATACCATTTTAACGATGATGATAAGAAAAAAAATCTTGTATATCTCAATGCTTATAATTATGGTGATTACAGATTTCCCTGCAATTTTCATTCACGCGAGCTTTAAAAACATTTTCACACTTGTGTCATAAATTTAATAGTTCATTATCAAACTTTTACCTTTACTTATGCAAAGATCATCTACCTAATGCCGCGCTCAGCATTATCAAATGAAACAAAACAGTGCATTATGGGTCCTGCAACTTTACTATTTCTACAATACGCTTTAAGATTTTATAAGCATGTGCTTATGGCTCGATTGATTGGCTCAGATATTCACTCAAAATGTTAGGCTTGCTTGATTGCAGAATTAAGATCCAATACTGCTGTATTGAAAATCTCTTTCGACTTCAATCTGAATAAAAATAGCTTTTGACGTATATTTGCATTCCGCGTTATGCACGTCTGGGCGTAAGCAATGATGCATATGACTGCAGTTCATTTATCAGAGTAAATGTTCTTGAACGATTCCGATAAATGGCATTCACTATTTGTGTTACAAAAACAATGACAAGTGGCTTTTGGTAAATTGTCATGATGATGGTTAAGGGCACAATAATTTAAGTATTCGTAACTATATTGTATGAAGTTGTTTGAAATTTCCCCACTGAATGAATTATAAAAGATGGAGATAATAATCATTTATAACAAGGAAGTTGTACAGCAGAAATGTAACTATAGCTTTGTCTAGTACTCAGTAGGTATCCTTTTTATATGTATTTTAACACCTCTTTAGTGCGAACTGGATAATAGTCCCTCTCCGCATTACAATGGCTATGTAACAAAGAGGATTTTCGGAGATTGAAACTTTCAAGCTGCGGCAGGAGTATAAAGATCAAGTGTGCGGATGTTCCGAGCCTCTTAAATAATTCAATACTTAAGCCTTTCAGAATATGGACAATGTTAATAGAGTACTTAGTTAAGTGCATACCCTTTCGGATTTACACACACCTGCTTTTGGAGCGATAAATGTACGTTTTATGGTAATGAAGACGTGTCCCACTCGGAAAAAAACGAATAAATTTCAACATGACTGAATTAAGTCATGTTAGTAACTTAAATACACCGGCAAACGCCTTGCCACCGTGCCTTTGACCCGAGTAATCTATGCTTATTTCAAGAACAGTTTTCGTATAATAAATCCACCTTTTGTCACAAGAAATTACTAACTAAGGTGTGAGTGACTAATAAAACTATTAGGTATCTTATTTTTGAATGTCAAACGATTTAAAATGATTTTAGGTAGGTAACCTACCTGTGCATTTAAGTTTGCTCATACTGTTTCAGTGTTTCCAAGGTTTAAAGAAGTATTCAACTCAAGAAATCGATGTTGAGGTTACGGCTGATTCTAGTGAGAAAGGCTCTTCTGAGACCAATGGTGCTATCAGAATTAAAAAATTCTTTACCGTTTTGAAGATATTCAGAAAAAACAGCGGGAAAGATGACGTCATCTTTCCACGATTTCTTGCCCATCTTGATGATATTTCCTGACGCCGGCTGAGTATTGATTTGTCCTAACTCCTACGTGTTTCCTATGGAGTTAGGACAGCCGATGTCTGGAAATATCCTCAAGATGGGCAAGAAATCGTGGAAAGATGACGTCATCTTTTCCGCTGTCTTTTCTGAGTATCTCCAAAACGGTAAAGAATTTTTAATTTTCGATAACACCATTGGACTCAGACGCTCCTTTCTCACTAGATTCAGCCATAACCTCAACATCGATTTCTTGAATTGAATCCTCCTTTCAGTTTTAGAAACAAAGTACACAGTGCCAAATAAAACGGTCTTGCAGCATATAAAATTGACTTAAATGCAGAATGTTAGAATTAATTAAGTATAGATACTCAAAAACAACAACAGATGAAAGAAACATGCTGCCCTCCGAAAACTGAGAAAGATGGACCATTGGTAAGTTCAACAGGAAAGACCTAATTTCCATTCGGTATGGGATTGAAGTACTCTGGGATGAGAGAAAACCTAATGGATATCATATTAGCAATGCAGATTGTAAAGCTGAAAACAATATCATCTAGTGGTCACCAGTAATTTCTAAAGGGAATATTGATTGATGTATTCCATAATCATTTTATTCTGATGTTCATGCATTCCGGGAAAAAATTGCAAATTGCCAGAGTGTTGAATATCAAACATGATGGTGCAATATGTTGGAGCTAAATGAATTCCGCCAATGTGTGTCCCCGAGGCCCGTTTTGTGTGCCAAAACCACATGAACTTGTGACAACGGCAGACGCGGTAAAGCGGCCATTCCATACCTGCACCGCAACTTAATTAACAGTTAACCAAATTCAACCCTTTATATGGCCATTTTATGACACACCACCTTTGATGGCAAATTGAAGCGAAATTTCCAATTGGATTTTTAACAGCGCAGCGCCTTGCGAGACATCGTTAATTTATTGTCGTAACTTCGCACTGTTTAGGGTGGCGTCTGTCTCAAAGTTGCAAAGTTTACTTTATAGTTCGTTTCCTTAATGCATGCATTAAGTTTGTTGAAATTGGAAGACTTGCTGTTTGATACTGCCCGAATTAATTAATTTAACCCAAAGCTTTCTTTTCTCGAAAGGGGATAAGAGCATCATAATTTGTATCCGCGAGGAAAATGATTAAACTTCCACCGGTGTAACCAGTCATTTTTAATTAAACCCACCCTGATCGAAAAATGTTTGAGTTTGAATTTGGAAAACTTAAATCAGTTCAATAGCTTCATAATGTTAATATATTCCAAACTTCTGAATAGTGTATTGAACTTGTTGAATAGTGTTATAATGAATCCAAATAACCTAATTACCGGCACTAAGGGTCTTAACTAACTCTGCTTCGTCATCGTCATCGTGTCTATGTCTACTCGACACTTTCCTTCAATGAACTTTTACACTTTCAATAGCGTCTCTTGAATACGGAAGATATTTTATATCTAAAAAGAAAGTAGAAGGCAATTTATTTTCTTTTTAATATTTAGACTTCTTTTGCAGTAGATTTATTATTAGGTATTTGTTTCTTAATTTAGCTTTTGCGTATGAAGAAAGTGAAAATGCAAAAGATTAATTTACTTCACAGTCCTAAGGAATTATTGCGGAAATTAATAAACCAGCAAAGTCAGTAATGTTGACATTTAGAGCATATTTGTATTCAGTCTGTGAACAAGGTATAAGGCACATCCCTTTCATTCATCAACACCCATTGTATAGCTTAAATTGAATACAAACTGGAAATTCTCGGCTCAGCCTCACAAGAGATCGTAATTATTGACTTATAATAGACTCGCCTTATCTTAGTGATGAATTTTTCCCAAATGCACCACGTGAGGTTTGCTGTAACAATCGTATCCCCTAGACTCACTAATAAGCTCTTACATGTCAACTCAAATGGCCATTAACCAAGTCTTCGTGGAGCCAGTTTAAGAAGTTATAAGGGCTGCTTATATACATATATTATATACCCATCGGCTCAAGGAGTAAGAAAATAATTAAGTACTTATATGTGAAATATTTTTTGGATTTTGGGCAACAGTTGCATATTTAAGAAGCAAATGAATTTTAAATTAAGACGGAGAGAAACTCAAGTCGAACCCACTTAGGAATATATTAATCTCGATATTAATTTAATTAAAATCTTTAAATGAATGTTAATTTCGGTTTCTTAAAATCCTGCATCCTGCATAGATTTGATCGAGACGACGGACGTATACCTATACTTAATCTGTATGCAATAAGTCGATTTTACTTCTTTACAGTTGGCCAATCCACGATCCAGGACGAAACGGTTTGGTTTGATGGTTTGATCTTCGTCGATACACCCCACAACGCTTGACTCTTTTATGTCGATTCCTGAAATCAGATCTGTTGCGCCCTAGATTTCTTAGAGGAAAGCAGGGAAACATATACCACCACCCCTATCAGAATTACATTACATTGCACCATCAAACTTATTATGGTACGGAGATTATTGATTCAGTCATGTCTATGTGCCTAGTATACTACATATAGGTAGGTATACAGGGTGGTCAATTTTTCGTTGCCTACCCTTTTGAACTTGAAAACCATAAGATATAAGGAGAAATTTAAATTAGAGAAAAGTTGCGCTTTTTTAAGGTAATCAAGAGTCTGTAAAGAATTTGCCAATATGTTGATTCGTTGTTGAGTTATCACGAAAAAACTGAAAATCGTGATTTTAAAGAAAAATGGACATGTTTCTAACGACTTATGGTATTCAAATGAAACTTGGAGCCTTCATATTATTGACAGCTCTGTCAATTCAATGACGATGATTAAAATTTTCTGAGTAACGACGGATAATTTTTATTTTTCTGATGATGGCCATATTGGATTTTAACACAACCGAATACAAAAAAATTTACTCTTCAAAAATGTATTCAATATGGCCTTTTTTGAAAAAATATGTCGAAGCTTAAATCACACCATGCTAACTAATTTCGTTGAGAATTCAAATTTGTAGAAATTTTTGATATTTGTTTTCCCCCAGCGCCCTCCTTGGTCGAATTTTACGTTACATTAAGCTCGTTCAAAAGTTACAACATAAAGAATTATTTCTAGGCCCCAGAACCAGCTCCTGTTCTTCAATGTAACTTTTGAACGAGTAGATTGATTTCAAAAATTCTAACATCAGTTTATACAGAATTTTATCTCCTTTCAAATAATGAAAATGTCACGAAGAGCCCTAATGTAATTTAAAATTTTTGACATTCGTCCTCCCCTAGCGGCCAAAGTCGAATATACATATACATATAGAAGTACCTAACCTATGCATAAGTGGGACATTAAAATAAGTGCAACGTTTCATTTTCAATCAAACGAGAAATTACAAATTTTTCTTCTAATGCCTGTTGTTTGTCACTTTGTCAATTCGCAATGATAAGGAATGTCACAATGTGTTGAACTCTAAAGTTTTTATTTGAACGCCGCTCATAGTCGTGTCACAGAAATGACGGTTATATACCTAATGGAAATGAAACTTTTGTCCTACGTCACAACTAAAATAATTGCTACCACTAATACAATAAATACCAGCTGTTACCAGTAAAGGCTATCCGATAGGTAATTTTTCAAACTATTTTTGTAGGTATTCACATTGAACTCAAAATTCAAAATACGACAACGGGGGAATTTTTTCATCTGTGCGTAAGACAAAAGTTTCATTTCCATTAGGTATACCTTGTCATTTATGAACGTTTATCTGATGTTTGACAATAAAATAAATTGATGAGCTTTTTAACATAGGTATTGGCTGCACACCCCGACCCACGTATACCTAAACTTCAACAATAAAATATAATGGATGCCGCATTTCAGGCAAAAGAAGTACTTATTTCCTTATGAGTAGACTCTGAGACTCACTGCTTCGCATGATGTATATAAATAACCCAATAAAAACCTCATAAAAAAGTGACTGTCCTCGTCGGCTGCTTCAATACTAGTGAACACACAGAAAATCTATACACTAGGTATACACACAATTCACACAAAGGGGTAAATATGTATGAACATAGGTAACAAGCGTGGGGGATGCATCAGAAACACATCATCACGTATGTACAAGTAGAACATCATAAAAATTTGATGTAACACAATTCCTTGACGAAAATAAATAAAACTTGGCTATGTAGAAATTAATTAACCTGATAGTGATGAATAAAGCATTTCAACTGCCCATGTTAGCGATAATAAGGGTAATTATACGTTCAATGTTGCTGCCGATAATCAAAAGACCTTTAATTAAAACCACATTAAACTTTATTGGACTCATTATACCGACTTATTAATTGATTTTCATTTCTTTCTCGGACATTTGTGGGTCAAAACGCTAACCACTGTTACGACTGTGCGTTCTAAAGACAAAATAGACAACTACTTATTAAAAGGGATATTCTAAAAATCATAAACTTGTTATGTCCTTAATTCCATTGATTGAACAGATTGACAATTAATTTTGGATGACTTGTGCAATTTACAGAATTTTGTATTTGAGACTTTACAAAAGTTTTATGTCGAGAGCTCTCATAAAATGGGAAGTTTGTGATTGGTCGCATGCGTTTTACGTCTTGTCGAGTAAACTTTATCACAGAGTGCATTGAAAACTACAATAAGTACTTTTGTTATTTTTGGTTTAAACTTTCCAGGAGTATTTCCGATTATCCTACAAAAATTTCGATTGCGTCATTTTATGATAGTAAAACTAATAACATTAAACTATCCAATGTTCGGATTTTATTTTTCATCAAACATCAAACTCTGGAGAATTGTATTGTCATGTCAATAATAATGGAATTGAAACATCTTTCTGCTTCGGTGCACAAACGCAATTTTTACTACAACTTTTTACATTATAAATCTCGATCGCATATCGCATTATACAACTGTGACTATAGTTTTTGTTAGTGGGTATAGCCAATTGAACTCTGAAAAAGCTAATAGACACTTTAAATAAATTTTGTCGATTCATACGAAGCGCTTACGTGTAGCGATAGTTCTGGTGGATGCGCTTAATGGTTCTCACTCGTGCAGCTAAATAATTTACCGACTGAAATTTTTTTGTCAGGGCCATCACAGGCCTTGTTTAAAAAATGTAAATGTTGAGAATGCGAGAATGTGACATGTGTCTTTGCTCTAGGTACCACCAAGCCATAAATTTGATCTCTCATCAGTAAAGGGCGGATTAAAAAGCATTTATTTTCCAGAAATAAGCGCCTATAAAAAGCTTCAAAAATCGAAAATTAAGCTACAAAAAAGTGAAAATAAGCACCTAAAAGTTCAACTATTTCAAAATTGCAAATTGAAAATTTACATTTTCGCTAATTGCAGGAAATGCCTAATAGACCAGTCAAATAGGGACCGGAGGTTACAATAAATGTTGGAAAGCGGGAGATGATCTTAAACCCTTTAGTAGGCATCTAATAGAAGTATCCTAGTTTTGCAACTTCCCAGGATGTGTGCGTATGATAGGGTGTCCAAAAAACCCCGAAATTTTCTGACTTTTTTCAGTTTTTCGCTTATAATTTCTAAACAGTGCTTCCTAGCGGAAAGTTCGCTATTTTCGAAATTAAAGCGCACTAAATTCTGCGTCGAATGAGCCCCCCAAACGTTAGTTTCGACCATGATTTTAAAAAGCATCACAAATTTAAATTTTGGTTAAACGTTTCTCCGATTGTATGCGCGGTCACCCATCTCTGTCACTCCTCGGTCGGCTTTGTTCTCTATCTACGCATCTCACCATAGACAAAGAAACCTTAAGTTAAGGTTTTTTTCATTTTAGTGCCAGTACCTTATCTTAGTCAATTAAGGTTGCGAAATAAGTAAAAATCGACCAAAAACGTGGTAAGCTAGCAAGAATAAGCACTAAATAAGCTACAAAAGACTTAAAAAAGCTCACAAAATCGTAAATAAGCACTTACGCGAATTTTAGGCAAAAATTAGCAAAATAAGCAAAATAAAATTAGTGTCAAATGATTCGAAATTTTATGAAACGGAAAGAACCAACAGCATTTCGTTCTGCTTACAATATTAAAAAAAAGCAAAATGCCAGAAATCCGCCCTCTACTCATCAGTGTTACACTGTTAGATATACATATATTGTAATGAATAACGATAACTATACATACTTTACTATAGAATTTTACACTCTTTGTCATTGTCACAATGAAGTAAATATTCAGCGTGCGTGATAACGATTTTTTAAAACACATGAAAGAATGTAAAAAGGTCATAAAAATAAATAACATCCTCCGAAAAGCCGCTTTAAAGACCACTATTAACACGTCGCCGCGCCGTAGTCATTGTAAAAACAAGGAGATAGGTAAATTCCGTGTTTGTAACGGTCTCTTATTTCCTGCGCCACACAAAAGGCTTATCTTAAAAGGGAAAACTTGTGAGAGGTTTTTCTCGATGACTAGATCAAAAAATCCAAAACAGTGAACACTGAGCATTTCCCCATTTGATTGAAAGAGTATAAAAAGACGCCGAATGTGGGAAACAATTCCTTCAGACGTCTTTTGTTCCACTTTCCATTGACGTTCGCTCAAGATTATTGGTCTTACGCAAAGGCAAGACAAATTCGTCTTCCTATATCTCAGAGGCTCAGAGCCGGTGTTCGATTTTACTTAATTCTAATTAAACTTTTGCGGTATAGATATACATGTTTAAAATAACTTTGTTCGAGATAATCTTTGAAACTCAATCTTGATGGAGGAAATTTGATAATGACGCACCGCGTACCTACTTAAAATTTCAGGAAGCTTTTTGTTAACAAGGTCTAAAAATACGCAGTTTTATTTTTGATTTCCAAAAACTTTAGTGATCACGTCTTCTGGAATGCATTCCGCTTCGCTTGCGGGGAAAATGTGGGATGCTTTCTCTTCCCTGACGACATTTAATTTAGACGAATGGAGTCGTGTCAAAAAAGTGTTTACCATTGTGACTCCTCGCACATTAATTATTTCGCTGCCAATAGAAAACCACAAAGTAATGGCTGCTAGCATTTAAACTGAAATAAATCCTTAATTGATGAATGTCGTGAAAAATCACCGGACCTTTTACACAACATGTGTAAAGTAATAAATAACTTAGCGCCTGTTTCAAAATAACTTATGTCGTGGTGTTGTAAGATATGAAGTTTCATTACGGTTTTTTCGATTATCTGCTTCATTAGTAACCACACTGATATAACTGGGGGAGTTCCATAATAAGAACAAAATGTTCATGTAATTACCTACCAGGCGATCCATGGGATGAAGCAAACTGTAGTGTTGTTTTTTGCCATTATTTATGCAGCGTAAATAAAGTTGCATTACAGTTGGATTTTTGTTGTTTTACTTAATAAATAAAAAACCCGGACCTATTCTGAAGAGCCAGCTGAACCAACATGATGTAAGCTGCATGCAATTTAAAGAAAAAATGTTCCAGTTTGCCTGGATGGTATAATTTAATCTCTAATATATGATTTTATAGGAGGTAAGTTCTTCAGATCATACGGTACTGTACGGTACCTACCTAATGATAATTATGTAGTTATTGTAGTTATTGAATAGTCCTACAAAAATAGAAAATGTAAAAATGCACATAAAAAAAATTGTTGCATTAGATACAAGACTAGTTTGGTTTGGAGTCAGAAAGCAAAATTTTTAACTTCCTAATTAAATCAGAATCCAATGGGCATGCGAATAAATCAGGAACAGGTGTATAATATTATGGTGATTTCGTAAGGTTTTATGGACTTGAGATTAGCTTCCGTACCATTTAGACTATTAATACTGTTATCATTTTATTAACTTCTCTTTCCCGCCTCACATGGAGGAAGACCCCTCAATTAATTAACAATGGTAAGAAAACGCATCCACAATGCTTCTTAAAAGATTAGGGATTGAAGCCAATTTGGAGATGTCAGTTCCTGTATCCCTCAGGTAGGGTTCGACAGGCAGTCGATAACATCTTACTGAACGCTCCGCAGCTGACAGACGTGATAATTGGCGTGAACCAGAACACAAAAAGAAATCACGAAGAAAACAAAAATACATCTTAGGCAACAGATGTTTAACAAATGGATGATAATGCGTAGGGCATCCTCTTGACCAACTGTTGATTTCAGCATTTAAGCCCTACAAATTTTCTTAATGCCGAAAAAGCGGCTGTTTTATAAGACACATTCGGATATTAGGGATTCAACCTTCTTGAGAATGGGACTGAGTCCATGATTCATCACTTTGAGAATAGAAGTATTTTGATCGAGGGGGAATGCACTAGCCGAATTAACTGTACATTTTAAAGGAATTATTACTCGTAGTACCTATATATTATTTGAGGAATTACTCGCCTTACTTTTCAAATTATTCGTATTACTTCGGATCTGCTGACTTCATGGGCAAAAATATACATAATGTTGATATATTTTTTTAACCTTCCCAACCGCATCACAATTTAAAAAAAATGGGGGGTTACTGCAATCACTCCGAAATTCGAAATTGACATAACACCAAATCTTTACGTTTCGAGGTCCCAGAATCTCGAAAAAGTGGTTTTAAAAAAATGTCTCCGCCGAAATTATATACCATATACTATACTATACTATACTATTCTATATACGATATACTGTATATAAGTGTTAAATTACCTGCCTTCTTGTCTATTATATGTCAAACGCTTTAGCAGATATACTAACCTCGGTACTAACCCATTTTTTTTAAAAAGTGAAGTAGTTACCGCCTTTGTAGCTCTTCTGTCAGTATACTTATTCAGTATTCATGCCTTAGCTTATGGATTTGATGTTACTGATGTTAGCCGCCGAGGAATAAACGCTTGCGTGGGGTTGGCATTTACCCCTAAGGGCCCAAACTCGATAGCATGTCGATGTTTCAAAAAATAAGTAAGTTCATGGCTGCTTCAACAACTAGTTAGCATTTTGCTTTCCAATAAGAAAACAAAATGCATAGTCCACTTGAACCGGCAATAATCACATACTAAAATTTGTCGCAATAGTAAGAAAAGTAACAAATTGGTATGGGCAGCAATGGCAGTGAGCTATTATAGTGAGTGACTAACTGCTATATTGGTACTTTCGTTTGTCGCACAATAGGGTGTTTCTTGGGGCGAGCATCAGTTTCGTGTCCATTAGCCTGGAAATTAAGTTTATATTGGCGGGAGTTCATCAAAGGACAAAATTACGATAGAGCGCTTGTGCTCACATCCGTTGCAGGACTAATTTTGGCCATTAAAACGAAACACGGCTTGCATAATGCACATCATAAAAATCCACGAAGCGTGTAAATGTGTTGATGTATCAATTTGAAATAATGTGTTTATTACGACTTCTTTCCAGGTAAAGAAGGAAAGGAAGAGAGATTATGTTTTCATTACGGGCAGTCTGGCACCATCTGGCCGGCGAGAGGTCAGCCCTCAATGCAGCAGGGCTGTTAAAAAGTTTGCCCATTAATTACAGTCCAAAAATTAATGCAGATTTTTACGGGGGGTACCGAAATAAATTCAGTGGAGGGTAAAATTCTGCAGTTTATTGGATATTTGCTTAAGTAAAACATCAGGCTGGAAACAATTAAAGCATAAATAACTATTTAGGGCTATTTTTTTACAATTATGTTGAGAATTATATCTAGCGTAGCATCGTTCCCATCCCAAGAGTTGACATTTTCTATTTAAATTCGGTGGATAAAGGGGAATTCTGAATATTCAAGCAAGCCTTCGCTGATGGCTATATGAGATATATTTCCGAGCTATATTTTAAAGGTAATTTAGCGTCGACTTTGTTTTCTGCGAGATTATCTGTAGACATCTGGTCCTCTACATCAAAGATTAGACGGACACTTTGGATTAATGAAGGCAGACAGAGTCAGATGAAGATGTCACAGAACAGGCGGGGCGAGTCGCGTGACGCCGCGACGGGCCGCAACTAATTATGTCTGGAAATAAAGTCACGGCTGGCGGACCTTCAATCCGCCAAATTTTGTTCGCACCCTGAAAATTGCCGAAATCCCTTTGTTCGAAGTCGTTTTCCAATCGTTGACTGCTGTCTGCAAATTTATTTCATTAAATCAGTGAATGATTTTGTTTTTGTACTAAAGAGCGGAGAATAAGTTTACAAAAATATGATATACGTAAAGGAAATTAAACTTTCGTCTTTCATCACAACTAAAATAATTGCTACCGCTAATACAATTAATACCAGCTGTTACCAGTAAAGGCTATCCGAAAGGTAATTTTTCAAACTATTTTTGTAGATATTCACATTGAACTCAAAGTTCAAAATACGACAACGGGGGAATTTTTTCATCTGCGCGTAAGACGAAAGTTTCATTTCCATTAGGATACATTACATATCGTAAGATAATTGTGGATATATAATAAAATTCAGAATTATTACAATTTTGTCACCACTCCACGTGGTGCTGTGGTGCATGTGAACCAAGAACTTAATTCTCAAGTTCTTGACTTTATACTTTCACTAATTAAATTTCTTTCTTGTCTTGCTGATGAATGATGCCAGAGGCCCGAGCCCATATTTAGTCTTTAGAATCAGTTTATGGTTTTTCAAGTATAAATAGAATGTGTCCAAGATACCTACCTATTTAGGCTATCAGGTTTTAGATACCGATAGTCTGTAGGTTCCTGTAGAAATAGCCTGTACCTGTAGAAAAATACTCAGCGAACAGCTCCCCGGGGTTAGTTCATAAACGAAATTTCCTACGAAGACGACCGAGCACAATTGACACTTCGTTAAATCATCTCGATTTGATATGACGTTATTTGTGTACCGTGCTCTCATTTGCTGTAGTTTTGTGTTCCATAGCAACATCCAACATATTTGCGGGAAATTCGAATAATGGCCCATCTTATCTTCGTTTATGAACTAACTCCTGCTCGGTATCTAAAACCTGATAGCCTGAAATTTCCATTAAATTGATTAGGGAAGCCGGAAAAAAATTAAATCGAATTCCCCCACGTAGATCCCTATGGACACCTTGGAGAGTAGGCATACTGTACTGTATACCACTTGAAAGTGCATATCTATTCACAGTTATTAACTTTTATTTAAAGGCCACTTAACATAATACGCAGGTATTGAATAACTTGATTTTTCATATTTCAACGGCGGCGCAACGTATTTAATTTTAGGTT
Organism: Pycnomerus fuliginosus; assembly: GCA_963924575.1. Classification (NCBI taxonomy): domain Eukaryota; kingdom Metazoa; phylum Arthropoda; class Insecta; order Coleoptera; family Zopheridae; genus Pycnomerus; species Pycnomerus fuliginosus. The sequence continues at coordinate 10,822,448 of OZ004617.1, read as the reverse complement.
TAGGTTAGGGTTCTCGCAGTAAATGTGAAAGCCGCGGCTTTTAAAGGAACTGCAGCTATAATTTCTCAGTATCAAATATCAAGGGCCCTATAATACCAATCATGCGGCCCAATGGGTAGAAAGGTTATTATTTGGGATCGACTAACTCGATTTGTATCACGAATAATCCCCCTCCTGATGTTTATCAAATATGATTTTTATTCGCTGCACATAGCTTTTATGCGCGAGAATGCTCACAAAACTTCGTTTGGAAATGGAAGATAAAAAACTGGGGCGCGAAAGGCGGTGCAAAATACGCTTGCAGCCATCAACGCAACAATTTAGTGCATCATTCAGAAAATTCATTAGGTATACATACTTTCGCGAGCTGTAAGGTAAGTTTTGAATTTCCACCTTTATGCAGAATTATGCGAGTAACATTATACATAGGATGAAATGTATATTTTCGATAAAATAACGCCATCGTCGGGGTTTTTATGTCGCTTCTCCAAGAAGACATTGTTAACATATTCTTCCGAATGAACTCTCAGAGGAACCCAACAAGAAGAGACCAGATTACCTCGCATCATGCCGATATATATTGCGACTATCTCCCAGTTTTTATTCAATAAACATCAGAATGCAACAATAAAAGGAAAAAAGTCTTTATATCACACGTTTATTACCGAAACAGTGCAAAGTATCGAAAAATTGAGTTTGCTTTACGCTATTTGTGCAACCCTCGAAGTTCTTGGCGGTTCAGGTAGAAGCCGCCTTCCTACCTGGAGGTAAAATCTGAGCTGTGTAATATATCTCTTGAACCGAACAAAGTCAACGCTGTATCGGCTTACAGATATGAATCTAGATTACTCACGTTTATTGATTCTGGCATTGGCATTCAATATTTACCTAGGCTTAAGTTGTTTTAAAGTGCGTTATAATGTGTTTACTCAACCGCGGAGAATGCTTCAAGTTCGACAGGGTTTATACCGTGTGATCGAGCACCCTGCCGTAGTCCATTGTTTGTTGTCGAATTATCAAGTACTTGCGAAATTTTGAGGCTCTCTTCCAAAATAAAATGAAATGCAAATCGGCAATAAATAATCGGAACAGTTTTCGCGTTAAGCTATTACGAATGTAAATTAGTCCTCGCCCCGAAAATTAAGTTGTTTCAGTTTGTGTTTGGCTTGTTTTCCTCTCACTGAGAAAGTTTGAAGGAAATTGAAACACAGGTATTGGATCATCACACAAAATGGAGATAACGTAATTCGAGAACGTGTTTCAAATAATTAGATGGGCACGTATTATGGCTTCCACCGATTCCATCGATGCGTCAAACGAACAGATAATCCCACAAGAATCATTTTTACCGTTATCACAATTTTACTTCCCACAAACTCTCCGAAAATCAGGCTTCCTACGAATCAAACCCTTATTCATTATTTTCAATTTTACTCTTCAATGATTTTTTGTGTTTATGCCTTAGGTACACAGACATTCATCCAGCCAAATTTCTTGAAATATATTGCTCTGCATTAATGGCATTATTAGATTGCAAATTCAACCGCACTACTGTACATACAAGTACAATTTGTATACCTACAGGGCGTACCATTTTAAAACGAAACACCCTAAATAACCCCTGGAGAGAACCAAAGGTTGACTGTCATTGCTCTAAATCTAGAAGGCCTAGAAAATTTATGTGAATCACATTCGATTGACAACTGTCAAAAATATAAAAGTTCCAAGTTTCATTTAAATAGCACCAATCGTTAGGGAGATATTAATTATTATTTGAAATCATAATTTTCAGATTCAGACTCAGGAACTGATTGAGATATCGGGGAATTCTCTTCCGATTCTTATAATCACCAAAGAAATAACGCAACTTTTCTCTAATTTAGCCAACTCCACATCTCTTACCGTTTAGGAGATGCCAATAAGGGTAAGCAGTGAAAAAGGAACCACGCTGTATACTTGGCGAGATTTTCCAAGCACCCCCTACCCCCCACCAACCCCTACTTTAATATTTGGCAAACTCCGGACCTGTGATACATTATTTGAACGCTATAGTTTCAGTATTCGAATTCAATTTTGTAAAATTTTGATATTGAACAATTTATGTTAGGGCTAGTAATGTAAAATTATTGATAAATCGTAATTTTACCTTTAGTATTACGTCATATTACCTATATTACCGATAACATTGATAATGTTGGTAATTTACAATAGTTATTTATACACCAAGTGAGTTAAGTTAATGTTTATTCTTGAGAAGAATGTTTAGCCCACAGCCGAGGGGCAATTGCAGTTAACTTCCATTTTTAATTTTTAAAGGGAGAGGTTAAAAATATACAGTTATACATAGGTTTTTTCACAGCACCGATTTTTGTCCAAAAGGGCACCTAGTGTGAATACATTTTTAGGAGCAGAATTCGAAGAGCTTTCATTCGGTGCGTAACGCGAAAAATGGGGGTCACTGTAGGCCGATTTAGCCCAAAACCTTTTCAGATCTTCCGAAATCCATAAGATGTATACGTTCTAAATTTCAGCCAAATCGATCCTTAGTAGTTTTTGGGCTGTAGCGTGTTTACTGTTTACAGACACACGGACATACAGACAAACACAGACATTTTTCAAAAACCACTTTTTGGGTTCCCAGGACCCTGAAACGTAAAGATTTGATGTTGTTGCTCGATCGATTTTAGTAACTTGCTGCGCTAAAGCGTAGAAGTTAAAAATAAAGTTCACATATTTTTGCTTTTTCCATTTGAAAAAACTAGGGCAAAGTTTAAGATACTTACTAACCTACCTATATGATCGAGATTCGAGACCTTGAACAACACCCGATGGAGCAAAATGTAGGTATAGGTATAGTATTTCAAAATAATGAGTTATAACATTAGTGAATCATTTGGAAGATTGTTTAATAACGGCTCTGCATTTCGGTCGGTTTTAAAATATGGAATTTGGATTTATCAGGAAATTCTAAAGTTTCAAAAATGTTTTGCCTTTTGCCTTTCTCTATATGCCAGCAAATTATCGATCGAAATACTAAAGCACATAATAAACGAGGCAATTAAATTGTAATAAATTCAGTGTGAACCCTTTTGGCTAGGAGAGCTCCTTGTGGAAATTCATTATACAATTTTCAGCTTCTAAAACAAACCGATGCGATAAATTAGAGTAGGTAATTGTTTGCCCTATCACTTCAACCCGAATATATTAGCGGAGGCCAAGTAGTTAATTGTCGCTCCTCCTCTGCCTTCCGTATATTTATTTTGTGCACTAACGCCGAAAGTAACAATACTAAATGGCTTTACTGTGTTAAGTCATGAAAAGATCTAATAAAACCAGAAATAAGGGGCGTTTTACAGATGGGTTTAAGGATTATGAGGTATGCATCAAGATTTAAATGCGAGCCCACGAACTTTTAAATCCTTTGTCCAGGACTCATTTGCTTTTTGGACACGTACTGTTCATAATAAGTGCAATTTGGAATTTACGGTATTTCAGCTTTACCTCAGATACTCCGAAGCATGTGACGCGCGTCAAACTTTTTGTCGCCTGTTGGCACGAATACAAATCTTCTGTTTGTGGGGGACGCAGAAATTCATTTCAAATGGAATATTCCTTCTTTTAATGGTGACATGCATTTGCAATCTTAATGTGTGCATCACACGTCACGCGCTTTTCATCATGCAGCCAAGACTAATTACTAATTGCTTCATCTGCATAGTCTCATCTCAGGAATCAGTCAACCTAACTACATATACTTAAAAAATAATAATATTATATCCTTCAGGAATGGTATAAGTACCTACCTTTTCGTCCACTTTAATGCTTACCCTTTTAGTAAGATAAGTGAAGACTGATGATTATCGTATGGGCAACATTTATTGCATTTATAGATATAAAGTACAATGTTTAATATAAACTTGTTAACATACTACCCCCAAAAACCAATCCGAATTCCGAATACCTATACAGGTTTTAACTCAACTCTTTATAAGTATAAGTTTATACCGAATTATTTATTCATTATGAAAATCCTTAAGACCTTGCACCGTGAATATCCGCTGTTAATATTTGTGAGAAGGCTAAAACGATTCCTGAACTATGCTCTTTAATCTTGAACCCGAATATGTATATATTTTATTCATTATTGTCTAATTTCTGAGATATTGAATGAATTCAAAACTTAGATAAAGTTATCAATATGCCTACCCCTACATACATCATACATAATTCCTATACATACAGGGTGTCTCAGAACGCTCGCACCAAATTCTTATGGATTATTCAGGATTAAATTTTGAGTCGATTCGTGTTTTTGAAAATTTTCAGGGTTCAATAGTTCTCGAGTTATAACAGATTTGAGAGGACCAACCAGATTTCAGCTCTGAATTGCTTCATAAGGTAACTTAGTGTTAGATGCACTGTTTCCTAGGTAACAAGATACAACAATATTAAATTTTCATTGATAGAATCTTGTTACCTAGGAAATAGTGCATCTAACATTAAATTACCGTATGAAGCAATTCAGAGCTGAAGTCTGATTGGTCCTCCCAAATCTGTTATAACTCGTGAACTATTGAACCCTGGAAATTTTCAAAAACACGAATCGACTCAAAATTTAATCCTGAATACTTCATTAAAATATGGTGCGAGCGTTCTGAGACACCCTGTATAGTATCTACAGGGTGTCTCAGAACGCTCGCACCACCTTTTAATGGAGTCCTATTCAGAATTAAATTCTGAGTCGATCCATGTTTTTGAAAATTTCCAGAGTCCAATAGTTCTTCCAATTATAAGAGATTTAAGAGGACCAATCAGATTTCAGGTCTGAATTAGGGTTTCCAATTAAACGAGATAGACAATATGGAGGCAAAATTTGACAAAACCCGGTATGCAAAAGCAATGTAAAAGTCTGTCATTGTCAAATTTTGCATTCATATTTTCATATACACTGCGAGTGTAAAGTTTGGAATAAAATTCCAATCTGCTAATGTAACAAAAAGAATTTAAGAAAATGTAAATTGCGCAGTTGAATTTGTATCAAAAAAATAAGGTTGACGTGTATTCGCCATTTTGAAAATTATTGTTTTTTGAGGGATTTCTTCGATATTTTTGAAAATCTAGGGTGGCCGTGACTTCACTTTTGGAATTCTGAGTAGGTAAGTATCATGCATGTTCTTGTCTCAAAAAAATTCGTAGATTCCGAATCCGTTGAGAAAAAAGTATTATTCCATTTGAAAAAACAAAATTAGGGTCATTTCCGGTTAAACCGGAAGTAAAGTAATAAATCTTAGTGCACCGCTAGATCCGCATAAAAAAATAAAATCGACCTGTCCGAGGAATTTTGGCAGAAATCAGCGGTAAAAAATCTATGACTTTTATTCCATAATTTATTGCCATGGATTTTTGCACCTTTAGTCACATAGAAAAAGAACACAGTGTATAACGTTAAATTGTCCTCGAAATTGCCTTATGCAGGAATTCAGAGCTGAAATGTAATTAGTCTTTTCAAATCTGTTATACCTAACTCGAGACCTATTGGACCCTGGAAATTTTCAAAAAAACGAATCGACTCAAAATTTAATCCTGAGACACTCTGTATACTGTGTATACCCACCTTCTACACTCCTTAATAAAAATAATACCTACTACCATCATAAAGTCAATCAATCAATACAACATGCAACAAATTGTGCATTACATTTGCCCCTCTCTTCTACCCTCGTTACATTTCAAACATCACCTGCATTACATTCCTCAAAGCTCCTGACATGATAATATCATTTTTATAGGCCCTTTATTAACTTTTATTATTAGTATAATAGCTTTAACTCTTTAAGAAAGTTCCGGACAAGGTTCCACTATATCTAATAGTCGAACCACAAGCAGTTTTTTTAATAAGGGATAATTTCAGCTGAATTCAAGCGAGGCGAGACAACCAGCAAAACACAATTCACCCAAACAACTTCATTTGGTTTTTTTCTGGTTATTGGATATTTCAATCTCACCAACATCAATAAATCTTTAATCACGCTTTAATCCAGTATCGAAAATGACCTTCCACCGGCCTTCGTTCCTCAACCGTGATACCTGTCGGCAATCGGCGTCAACATGGCCAACTGTAAATTAGAAAATAATGAGGATATTATCCCCTCTGTCAAAACCGCAGCATCCCTACCCTACAACTTAGCCATTGGTTAGATTGGGAAGAGGGGGATTAAGTCATGCAGCTGTCGAATAAACTCAGCGTGTCTTCACGTCAGTTTATTTTCGGTCGCTGAGTTGGTGAGAACGTAGCTTTAGTCCATGTCTGGGCGGGCTTCATCTATTTATTTAGTGAATCCTATTGAAAAAATTATGGTTTCTGTTGTGTGCCCCGAAATTACAAAAAGGTTCAATGTGTTTGAAGAATAAAGAAAAATGTGTTACTTCGTAAAAATTTTTGGTATCTCTGGTGGTTCTTAAACAATAAAATTCGCGATTTACCAATTGTCAGCCAAAAGAAAAAGGAATACTTCTGAAACAGTCCTTGTTCCGGTTCCGGTGTGGTCGTACCTAGTTCCGGAAGGTCCGAAAGCTCGTACAAAAACGTTTGGCGCCACCTATCGGAAATCGCTTCCCTTCCAATGAATTACAAGTGCAATAATTTATATTATCAGTTAATCGGTGATCGCATTCTCTGATAGCTATTATCGTTATCTTACGATTGAAGATAGGATAGTACCTACAAGTCCACTCTTTATGGAGGAAGTTTCATCGGTGTGTGTTTATAAATTCAGGAGAAACTAACCAGTGAGTAATTTGCTATTTGTTTTTAAATATTTATCGCACTTAAATACCTTATAGTCGCAACTTAGTGATAAAAATGAGTAACGACTGAGTAACTCGGGCTTGTTTTATAATTATTAACTAGAAATATGGTTAAAATGAAGTATACAAATTTATGATCAACCTTAGATTTCCGCTGGATAAACACCTACAAATATTGTCTTTGTTCATCCATCAATAATGTGGAAAATAACTATGTATATATTTAAGCGACAGAGCATAAAATAATTATACCTAAAAAGAAAAAAAGAATATTGAACCTGTTCAAAGTTTGGATATATCGAATAGATTAGATAATTTCTAGAATAATTTACACATTTATAAATATGTACCTAATACTTACCATTGAATGTGTAATGTGTGTTATACAGAGTTAGTACAAAGTCCCGGGACGGTCAATTATCTCCGTTGTTTCTTAAGATTTTACTTTGAAACTTGGTACCTAGGCACGACTGTTTTTAAAAACTTTCTTGGACTTCCGGTTAAACCGGAAGTGACCCTAAAAATCCTTTTTTTAAATAGAATTATACTTTTTTCTCAACGGATTCGAAATCTACGAATTCTTTAAAGTTAAAAACATGTATCATACTCGACCAGAAGTCAAGTCGCGGCCACCCTGGATTTTCAAAAACATCGAAGAAATCGGTCAAAAAGCAAAATTTTTCAAAACCGCAAGTACACGTCAACCTTATTTTTTTAAAGCAAATTCAACCGGCCCATATTTTTTTAAAAATTCGTTTTCCTATTTTGGCTGATTGTGAATATTTAATAAATCTCAAAAAAGCAAAAACAAATAAAAGGAAATGTAATTGCGCAATTGAATTTGTATTAAAAAAATAAGGTTGACGTGTACTTGCGGTTTTGAAGAATCTTGCTTTTTGACCGATTTTTTCGATGTTTTTGAAAACCCAGGGTGGCCGCGACTTGACTTCTGGTCAAGTATGATACATGTTTTTAACTTTAAAAAATTCGTAGATTCCGAATCCGTTGAGAAAAAAGTATAATTCCATTTAAAAAAACGATTTTTAGGGTCACTTCCGGTTTAACCGGAAGTCCAAGAAAATTTTTAAAAACAGTTTTGAATTCCCTGTAATTAATCGTGAGTAGGTACCAAGTTTCAAAGTAAGATCTTAAGAAATAACGAAGATAATTGACCGTCCCGGGACTTTGTACTAACCCTGTATATAGTTACCTACATACACGACATCAGCTGCAATAGGATAGTACCAAGGTAATAATTTCTTATTTTTATATGAATCAGCATTTGAATTTTTCAACAAATTTTATCCTAAAAATCACATGACAGGTAATTTAACCTCTCATTTCTTTAAACTTAATATACATATATTTATTAGGTACCTATATGCATGAAAGGGCTTTCAAAAATTTCTATTTGGAGCAGGAGTTGAAAAACTAAAGAATAAGACAAAACTTGGGTCTTCCATAACATAACTTCACACCACTCACATCCTTAGAATGGAACGTCATATGATTGTGCTTAAATCTAGGCTTAAAGGCACCAAATGAAATTAATTCACATCAGAAATCAAAATCAGTCGGATATAGGCGAAAGCGCAGAAGTATTTCTCAAAGTTGCTTGATTGGATATTTGGAAAGTAAAATTCTCAGTCTTGCCACGTAATATGTATTTGATGGTGATCTTCAGAGTTCAGACAGGTCAGTCGGATAGTTTCACATCACAACACAAACACAACCAATTTTTATAAACAATCGGTAAATCAAAGGCGGTCTCTCTACTCGTCTGTCCAGTAGACAGTAAACAGATAGTACTTACCTAATGTAGGTAACAGAGCAGGTAAATTTAGAAAGCGGCAAAGTTTTTTTTTCATTTGCTAAAAACCAGCTTGCTCTAAATCACTTTTTTACCCCCATTTGCACCGGTTCCATTAAAAATTTATTCAGATTAAACCCCTAGAAACGATTATTGACACAATTGTTTCTATGGAAAAGAACTGTCGTTTAACTTTTAACGGAGCCGATGCAAATGGGGGTCAATGAAAACCCTTTAGGTATACTTATTATCTAATAATAATAATAATCTTTAGGGTCCTTAAATTATGATTTTTTTGTTTTTCCGAAAATTACAAATAATAACCCGATGCCTGCTGATGCCAGCTTTATTCATGATATACATGTATACAGGGTTAGTACAAAGTCGTACCTACAACCTACGTAGACATTCTTATTCATTCTTATCACCGAGTTTTGATGATAATCGTGGGATCAACCAACATTTTTATAGCTGGCGTTGTAAGAAGTTCAAAAGTGAATAAATGTAATAATGTAAGTCCTACAGAAAATGAATTTTCTTCCTACACTACAGCCATGCTAGCCAATAAGAAAATAATTTGGCAGTTGTGAAGACAATTAATAATTTATTTTTTATCTCGGAAAATATTTTTTTCTGGCGAAGGAAGAAAAACGTATGCATCACCATAGTGTGAAAGTAGTTTTTCGGATCTCAAGAAATGGCCATATTTTCTTTCGACCCGGAAATCATTCACTTTCACGCTTCGACTTAAGTACATAAGCTATTCTAACTATACTATTCAAAACCTTTCCTTTTCTACTTTGTTGCGAATCGGGTATAGTTGCGTTGCGTGAAAAACACTGCTTGAAGGATATAACTTGTATTGTCGAATTTTACACGCTTTAAGTAGAAACTGATGACTTCTTTCTGGTGAATGTGATGGAAGACTGATGGATGCATGACTTTGTATGACCCGCTATGGGATGAGGTGCCAGAGTTTTTATATATGATACTAATTAATGTATGTGAATAGGTAAATATGTATGGTATAATAATTATGAAATAGGTACATATGTAAAAAACTTACTTAGTGTATGTGATGTTGATCTTACAGTCCTCCTACCCATACTTTATTTTAAAGGACATTCAATAGTTTTTACAACTTTTTTGCACAATCGTGCTTATTTTGGAACAAATATTGCTATGTCAACGTGTACCTAAGTCAAATTTACCAAGCACTGTAGGGTTTCTGTATAAACCAAAAAATAACACTCCTGATATGAACTCATGACAGCAGATAATATTGAGGGGCAAATTTCAATAAATCCATCACAATTTTATTAATTTGCTTTTAAAATTTGAATTTCGAATTTTCGACCGTGCAAAAATTGTATACCTACTAATACGATATACGGACTTATAATTATTGTTCAGTGCATATAATATGTAACAGAATCTCCGAATTTTCAAAAATTGTAGACCTATGCGAATACAATATACGGACTTACAATTGTTAAGTGCGTGTAACAGAATCTCCGAAATAGCAAAAACTCGGCTTTTTGTTTCATTTTCGCAAACTATTCCTCGATTCGGTTATACTCGAGGTTATACTGCACTGCACTACCCTGTACCCCGAGAGCCTACCTTATAAGTTATAATATACTATTATTACTATTTCTAGAGTTTTGCCATAATCTAAGTTCAAAGAGTTCAAAATTACGACCAACAGTGTAAAAAACTACCTAGCATTCCGACCTCGATTCGTAGGTACGTACATAAGTAACTCCAACTGCAAATAGTCATTTGTGTAATTAGGGTGCGACATAATCGGCGAAAAAATTTTGTGTTCAACACGGCAAAAAACAGATTTACTGCCTTGGCTGGATTCCTAGCCTCGGCTATGAAATTTCAGCCGCGGCAGTAAATCTGCAATTTTTTGGCATTGTTAAACATCAAATAACTATTTTCCTACAACAGAATACTGACTTCAAATAACACTTCGCGCACCCCAAAAAAATCACGCAGTTCGAGCACTGTCATTGATGAAAAAAATGATAAGTTTTTACCAGTTGTAGAAAAATGAAATTTTTAGGCCGCGGGAAGCCAAATTGGTGGATTTGAGATGGGAATTATCGTTTGCACATTATCCACAAGTCGTCCACAAGTATCATCGCAACGTTTCATCACTAATAAAATATTCGAATAATGCAGTCATTTACCATCAATGCTCGCATCAATGGGTACAAATATATGTATGCAGTTTTTTGATTTAATTATAAGATTCTTGTGAATAAAAAGAATCAGGACCTATCTCCTCTGGCACCAACAAAATTCGCAGACGCCATAAGTTATGTCAGGTGACATGGCACTTGATTTCAAATGATTATAGAAAATTTAAGTATTTTCGTAATGAACACTAAACTACTGAACACAGAATTACGCTTCTTTTGAAAATTGTTTTTAAACCTTATTTGCTCCGTTAATTTTCCTGAAAACATGGTAAACGAAAGAACCGACGATTTTAATGACAGATCCATGACAGACAACTTGTCAATGTTGCCATAGCGGGTGCCAAAGTGACGAAATGTTCCCATGACCTATACGTAATATCCGAGGTAATGTCTATGTATACATTATACATAATATACCTATAATAATAAAATAATGGAGATGTAGGTATAAGCAATAATCAACCTGCAGTAATTTAGCAATTTTCTATTCTTCGAATTAGGTGATACTTGATAAATCACTCGACAAATCATATGCAAATGGGGACGATAATAAAGTTGATAAGTTGAAAGAGCACGATGGGGTTGAAAGACCGCTAGTTAAAAAAATCGAAATCATTTTCATGCGGTACTTACCTACCTACCGGTAGCAACTTTTTCTGGTCTTTTCCCCAATTAATATAAGTTTAATTTTCGCCCCTGTATAAGTTTGCACTGGAACCCAAAAAATTGGATGGATACCTACTTTCCTACAGCTCACTGCAGCTTGACTTACAGCGACATCTTTATTTTAATACTTGTTTTAATAATTATGACATGTAGGTAAGGATAATTAAGTTATTCTGTTAATTACTAGAGACAATTTCCGGATATTAATTTTTAAACCCACGACCCACCTCAAATACATGTCAACTTAGATACGTTTTCTTTTTTGAGATACCATCACTTACACACAAGGAAGGTATTGAATTACAAAAGCGGCTGATGTCGTGTCCACACTTTACATTAATAATGATGGGAATGATGATTTAAATTAAAACAGGGAGAGTTTCTTTAGCATTTATAAAATAACATTAATATTAGTCTGGTGCTTTTATAAATCTTTTCCAATTAGTTGATGCAAAATTATAATTGCATGCATGTTAAAAAAGTTGAAACAGGAATGTAGCGTGTTTAATTACGATGCCATTCAAGAAATAACTTGGCAGCAAACAGACAAGTTAATGTGTCGCTACTTCGGGGCGCTAAAATTACACAGAAGGAAAAGTACATGTGATAAACCACACAATAAACAGCAAAGACATCTTTTTTATTCGTGAAATATAATACGAAACACGTTTTGCAAAAATTTTTCGTCGTTGATATGCCCAGAAAGATTCTCATTCTTATGATCGGTTTTGCAGAAGCTCGTCGGGGGTCTATGGAAAGGCCTGGAGAATACGGAGAAGATCCGCCGCCAGGTCTAGAGGCAATGTGGGGTATGGAAACGGCAGCTGAATGTGATTGTCCCGGGCCGCCCCCGGAATTCCTGCTTCCGCCGCCTCCTCGACCGCCCATACTTCAACCACCCGATCCGATGTACTGCACGGAAGATCCGTTACCCATGGAGACGTGTGATGCGTTACCGGTAAGTCATTACCTAAACTAAGGGAGATTAAATTATTTCGATTGCTGTCTATACCAGTGAAATCTATACTGTCCAATTGTCCTATATCCCAGATAAAATGTGGCCATAAAACTTTCCAGTAAGCCAAAGCGCTACCGAATTTGATGATTTATTTATAATATTTTAAATTTATTATTTTATTACCTGGTCGGTTCGTTTGTACAACAGACAGAACTTGTGTGTTCGTGATTTTATTACCTCTTTTATGGCTGCGCAGCAGCTAACTTCAATGACTTTTTCTGTTATTGCAGTATACAGTAGCCCATTTAGTGCTCCCATTCATATTCTGAAATATTTACTACGCCAGCAATTAACTTTTATTTACCTGGTAATCACTATTTTCCCATCCCAAGGGTAGTCTCAAGGGAGCTTTCTATTGCTTTCTTAGAACTGATACACGATACTTGACGCGCCACCAAAGAGAAGCAATAAATTCTGACAGTTTGAAATAGAGCTGTAAAATGTCCCTAACACGACCATCATCAAAAGACAAATTTTTGCTGTCCAAAATAGTTTACTACCTCTAACTGACGTGCAGATAAAGTTTTAATTACGGGAAAGATTTTTCAGCCTGGAAAGCAGAGTCGAGTCGAGGCTTCTCAGGAAGGACAAAACGAGCATTAATTAACATTCGTCAAAAGCTAATTTCTCCACCTTTTGATAAATAGCAAATGCGACTGATAAAAGTTGTCGATTAAAATAATCACCAACATTCTAGCTGAAAATGTCAAAAAACCCTTTGAAAATAAAAGCTGGAAATTTTACTACACTGACTAAGTTGTTCTGAGCAACAGGGAGAATGTTTCTGATAAAACAGCAATACAAAACACATGACTTAAGTACTAGGAATTTCAATTAAAATTCCGTCCGAATGGGGAATTTTAAATAACACCGATACCACACTTCTATTTTCGGCGTTTTATATGTCTAGCAAGTGTTTTTAAAAGATTATCAGCTCGTTTAGGTAATTATCTTTGTAGAACAAATGGAACACATTTTTATCATTCAAAGTTTCAAAATATTTTAGCCCCCGGTAAGATACCTACGAAATACCTCACCTCGCTTGGAATTCATTACTGAGATTGATTTTCCGGCATAACTCACGCATTTTAAACACGAGAGCAAGAAAATATTAATGATCAAATCTAGAAATGCGTTTATAAATGAATACGTTCATTATGTACAATGTAAATCACCATCGAGTATTACAATATTACAATAGATGCAATTCTGATTAAGTGACTATTCCCCTTGATTTCTGCACCATCAGCAATTAACTAAGAGACAATCACAGGTAATAACGCCACATCCACATCCCTTCCTGATGCTCGAATAATATTATTGAGTTTGGTTCGAAACTGATGATTGACATATGTTAAGCTGTACTAAATAATTTTAAATTTTATTGAAAAGGATGAATTGACGAGAATGCATTTGCGTTTCATTGTGAGTACATCCACAGTGAACAGTTAATATTTAATGGGTGGCGTATTTCCCATGAGGGTCATACTGAAATTTCATATGCAAATTTTACGATTTAAAATATCCCATTTGATGTTGTCGTCGAGTACAGTAATTTCGGATTTTTCACTAAATGAAATATACATTGTCGCTACAATTACGCAAATTGCGAAGATAAATCAGTACCTGGGACATTGACAATGTCATTTTCATAGTGCCCGGTTTCCGTTGAAGTATATTTTTATTGTCTATAGTCTGAGAACACATGTCGTTCTGTATAATTATTAATAACTTACTGGCAAGGGTTCATTTCTGAAGACGAATTAATTCGCGCTTCGCTAGAGGGCATAACGATTAATTACTGCGCCTCTACAGACACGTCTTCAGGTGGACTAAGAGAAAACTTGAGGCGCCCTACTTTGCAATTCATACTCAAAACGGGCACGATGCTGCGTTTATCAACTGATATTTATACGTCGCATTGCGCCGTTTATATTACTTGTACGAAACTGAAATATGGACGTTCTCGGCTATTTTATGTAGCCGCAACGTATCGCCCAAACGGCAATAAAAATAAACTCCTGCACCAAATAAATATACTGCCAACCGAAGACTTCTAAATACCGCTTTTACTAAGTTTTGAAAATTTATTTTTTCCATATCCGAAAGCTCGACGCGTGGTATACCTCATGTGGTCCTGTTTATTTACTATTCAAGGGATGTTGAACTTGAACCCAAACAGCATTTTATCGCATACCTCTGTTTTTATGTATAGGTATATGAGAGTAAATAGGCTAATTTTTTATCTATCCTTATACGGTTAAAGCACTATTTTATCAACACATTTTGAGTCGATAAAGGTACAGTTTAAAATCTGATATAAAAAAATGCAGCAGAGAAGCGGCTGGAACCTCCCCATCGCGTGGATCTTTATATTCTGTGTAGATAGTAGTCAATTCAATAGAAAATTTGTTATGCTTTTCGACAAATACCGTCATCATCCATCACATTTGACAACATGTTCCTTTTAAGGTTAATATTTTGCCACCTTTTTGACAATAACTGCCACTTTATGCCATCCACTGTCAGCCCGCTACCCTTTAATGAAAAAGAATTTTTTCTCTGTTTTCCACTGAAATGGCAAAGACTGTGAATACTTTTTTAGAACCAGAATTTGATCGTCTTTCTAATGGCGACATAAAAAAGAGGCCTTGTATTTAAAATTTTAAGTTGATATGCTTAAATGGCACTTCCCGTTTACCAATTGCTTCCAAAAGCCTTTCAGGTCTTCAACGGATCACCCAATCTCCATGTACCAAATTTCAGTCAAATCCATCCAGCAGTTTGGGCTATAATGTGTTTTTAGTGTTATTACAAAAATTTAATTTTTTTTTACCCAAAGGGCAGTAAATGCGAATGAATTTTGTATTATTTAGAACAAGTATTTGAAGACCTTCCTGATGCTGACAATAAATTTAAAAAAAAGTTCTTTAGGATGGTAAAATGAGAGTATATTTAAAATTGAAAATTGACGTGCCAAAACGGCACTTTCCGTGGGTCAATTGCCACCAAACAATTTTCAGCTCTTCGGCGTATAATACAGTCTCCCTGTACAAAGTTTCAGGTAAATCGGTCCAGAGGTTTCGCCTGTATCGTGTTTTGAAAGTGCGTTAACAATCCCGAATATTTAAATTTTTGACAAAAAGGCACTAAGAGTGAATACATTTTTAGAAGCAGAATTTGAAGGTCCTTCTTATGGTGACGTAAAAAATGGGGGTTTGCATTTAAAATTTAAAAGTTGATGTGCCAAAATGGCATTTCCGGTTGCACGATTGGCTCCAAAAGCTTTTCAGATCTAAGTTGGGTTATGAGATACCTACGTACCAAATTTCAGCCAAATCGGTCCAGTAGTTTTGGCTGTGGCGTGTTTACAAACGTACGTACGAACGTACGTACGAACATACACACAGACACATTGTAAAAACCACTTTTTTGGGTTCCTGAGACCTCAAAACGCATAGATCCGGTCTTATCTCGAATTCGAAAATTTTAGTGATTGCAGTAACCTCCCATTTTTTTAAAATTGTGATGGGGTTGGGGAGGTTAATATATATAATTTTCGGTCGATATAGGTACCGATGGTATATAACTTATACAGCAATAATAGTGACAATTCGACTCATTTGAGATTGACCAATGACAGAGACCAAATGACGAACTTCTGACCAACCATAACACCTGTATTTCAGCGACAATTTTGTACTAGTCCAAATATCCGCTGAAATTTATTATGCTATAGGCCAGGCGTCAGCCATTTCAATTCGGAAAAAAGTCCGAGAAAGCTGGAAATGGTTTTCGTCGACTCATTTTAAGTCTGTTATGAGTGTACTAAGTTATCACCCTCCAGCGAGGTCTGCGTTCCGCACAGCAATGGGTGGAAGGCCCCGCACAGAGCTTTTTTGAGAATATCTACATATAGTTAACCGTTAATTTTACGCCAAAACTAAATCGAGCTAAATTATTCAGGATAAAATTCTCTATAAATAAGGTTGTGAGAATTTTCTTCCATAACAAATACTTTCCGAAATACAACCGACAGAAAAAATTATTTTTTTTACAAAACAAACTTACAGAATGGATTCTATGACGGAAAATAAGTCAAAATTGGAAAGATGTCTTTTTCGATAAAATGCTTTCTATATGGGTGATACGCGCCCCCCAATGTCTAAATTGAAAATTTAATTTCCTTGGAAACACAAAGCCGCAGAAAAATCAAATTTGCGGATTACGTTATTGACGTCAACACGGTTTTTGACATTATATACTTTTTTTTTCTCCTTGGCAGGGACCTTTGGGGGGTGTCAAAAACAACGAAGAAATCGGTGAAAAATTGAGATTTTTGAAAAACGAAAATACACGTCAACTTAATTTTTATGATGCCAATCCAAACGCCCGATTATATTTACTTAAATTTTTGGGAAATTTGGGAAGCTAGGACACTAAACAGAAAACGCAGAGGTAGACCAAAAGAAACATGGGATGACGTCGTAGGAAAGATCCAACTATAAAATTTCGCTGTCCGACATCGCATTTGCGCATTACTCTCAAGTTCACGTCACTTTATTCAAGGTCTGTCTCAAATTATTATAGATGACCCAGTATACACTCCGTTGAATGCAGAGGCATCAAACTTTGGCGGTGGAGGCACGGAATATACAATCAGGACAGGATATAGGTACATTTTTAGTGCCGTAGCAGAATGCGTTGTACACAGGTGTATACGCCGAAAATCTCGGCGGGGATTGTTTTTGGGCCATATCGAACTATAGTACTTAGTCGAAGTTACAGATGAAAAACCGAAAAAAATATCAATTTTCGACGTTTGATCGCGAACGCTGCCTCAACACTTGAAGATAGATCAAAAGTTTGAAAGGATGAATTGTCGGCAATGAAAAGATCTTCAAAAAAGTCCGCGACGACCTATAGCTATCTACGATGGGTAGCACACCGTGATCGTTTTTGTGTTTTAATTTTTGACGAAAGTGGCTTCGGTCGCTTATTGTCGACATTTCTTCCTTATACGATTTTAATCTAGGTATCTTCAAGCGTTTAGGTAGCGTTCGCAGTAGAATCACGAGAAGCCGCGTTTTTTTCCCGGGAGCGAAAGATTATTAATTGTAATAACTCGAGAACGAGTAGAGGTATCTTACTGAAACTTGGTTTTCGAGTTCTACCATCAAGTCTGCTGAAAGTGAAGGAGTGCCAATTTTGGGGGATGAAATTTAGGTGTTGAAAATCACAAAAATACGAAAACCAATCAAATATGTTGTACGTGGAGGTCTAGAACCCGACACACAGTTAGAAATAAACGCACCCCTGTAAATTAGTCGTGAAGTAATGAGGGGGTGAAAAGATGAATCTCTAAATTATCGCAATTTTTCAATGAATTGCATTAGAGTGGTGAAATTGAAACCACATCTTTCTTTAGAGCATGTGAAGATGATGGTAAAATAAGGGGTTGGATTTTAGGGTTTGAAATGTTCATGAAGCTTTGTAACTTTACACAGAAAAACAATATCTCATGTGAAACTGTGAAATCTTACACACTGTGGAATAAATTCATCGAAGGGGATGAAAGTTAAGGGTGAAAACTGGAATTTTCACCGAATAATGTAGATTTGAAATTAATACAGTTCGAAAGCTTTCTACTGATGGTACAAAAAAAGTCTTATTCATAAGTCGTGAAAAACCGCCCATTAAGGCGCTACAACCCCTAACATGCCGAAACACAAAAATGGGATAACTTAAAAACTGCTCATCGTATCAAACCGTATCAGACCGCTTCACAATTTTTCAACGCCGCGAGCGTTAATTTTGTAAATTTTGCGTAATTTTGTCTTTCTGCGATAATAAATTTTGCTTATTTAGACTATGTTTTGCCTTTGTCACTTTTTCGATCCCTTTCGCAATATTTCAACCCCCCAAAACCCTAAATAATTGGGTTATTTTCGTGTTGTTTTCTGTAATTCTATAGGTACCTATAACTACAATTAATTTTCATACCCTATGACTTTTCATCCCCCTTTACGATTTTTCAACCCCCAAGTGTTAATTTTGCAAAATTTGCGTAATTTCGCGCTTTTCTTCGGTAATAAATTGAACTCAGTTGAACGATGTTTACCTCTTTCTCTTTTTTTAATCCCATTCTCAATATTTCAACTCTCCAAACCCAAAATTTACATAATTGGATTATTTTGGAGTTATTTTCTGTAATTTTTTACTTAAACATCGGTTTATTCTCATAGCCTTTGACTTTTCATCCCCCTTTGCGATTTTTCAACCCCTTAAGTGCTAATTTTGCAACTTTCGCGTAATTTCGTTGGTAATAAATTGAATTCATTTGGGATTCAGTTTACCTTTTACAATTTTCCAGTTTCCTTCGCAATAGGTAGGTGTTTCAACACCCACAAAAGCTTTAATATAATTGGATGATTTTCAACAAGAAATTTTTAACATTTTGCCTTTTTGACACATCTGTCCGTCTGCGGAGGCACTACTACTAGGTGCAATCTGCACCCGATTCCACCAGTAAGACCAGCCGCCCCTGCATACACATTAACATGATAAACATCTACAGGGATACACATAGCATTGATGTACATCTTCCGTTGGCTTTTTCAAATGACAATTAAATCTAAATTAAAAGACTTTAAGAAGGATAATAGTATCTCTTCGGTGTGTTAGGTACAAGATCTTAGAGAAGAGAAATGGAATTGTGAAAAGATAATACATCATTCGAAATAGTATAGGTAATTTTATATTTTCAGGAAAAGAAAATGAATAAGTCATTTAATTTTATTTATTATCATTAGCAATATCATTTAATTTTTGTTCATTGAAAAATAAATGTAAAAGTTACGAATGCGCATGCATTTATTATTTTGGTTGAGGAATTCAGGAATTCATCTAGAAATCGATTTTGAGTTTATTATTGACTCTAACGTAGGTACCTAGGTATGTAATTTGATGTTCCTCGGACAGGCCAACCTTATTTTGAACTTCTACGGAGCAGTTATTGGAATCGATCGAAAAATTCAAAAAAATTGAATCGCCAAAAACATCGAATCTTTACGTTTTAGGGTACCTGGGAACCCAAAAAAGTGGTTTTTGGAAAAATGTCTGTGTCTGTATGTCTGGATCACGCTGCAGCTCAAACTACTGATCGCATCGAGATGAAATTTGGCACACATAATTCAGTGGGCAATTTGTAGGTGCTGATTAGATTTTGAGCCACATCGGTTCACGGAAAGTGTCATTTTGGTGAAAATTCACCAATAGAGATTTGTTTTAAAATCTTCACTGTCACCTGAAATTTTGAAAATTTTACATTTGATAATACAGAATTGACAACTACGAGTACGTTTAAAAAGATTTTATGATGTAAAAGATTACTTCATTAGGCGCGCGGAGCGCGCTTCATGTTCTAGTATTAGTAAAGAAGAAATCAAACTGGCAAGAAGCAAAGGCATTAGCACTTAACAAGAAAGAATGGCAGAAGTTCGTGCACGAAGCGTAGAAGAGAATCCCGACACCTGACGGTAAAAGGGAACCCGATTATATACAGGGTGAGTCAACAAGGCGACGGCGGTCCATAACTTCTGAACCCTTCCAGATAGGGAATCAATTCAAACGCCATTATGTACAACACCGCCAATTCTACTTCCTAAAAATACTTTCAACTATACAGGCTGTCCCAAAACACTTGCAACGCATGGCAACTTGATTTTTTTAAATGGAACACCACCATTTTGATGCCATATTCTGGATCACCTATAACATAGCTTTACATCGACATAAGACATTCGATGGTTTAAGGCTCTGTTCTCAAGTAATTAATTCTTTTTGAAAAATTTCGACTATTGCGGGTGCTTCTTAAAAAAATTCCTGAGAACTCAATTTTGTATCTAGAGAGCTGAGGTTCGGTACGAGTATAAAGGAAGGTCTATTCAAGCTATCTGACATGATAACTATCATGATCACTATACAGGGTGTTAAAAATTCTGTGTCAAGTTTGGAAAATTTCAAATATGCAAAACTCCATTTTTTCAAATGGCACCCCCTGCTATTATTGTGCCATGGGGTTCGGCTGTTGAAGTACTTTATTTTTTATTAAGTATGTCCTATACCTAAAGTCAATACTTCAAAAGATATTTTTTGTCTTATTTATTTTATTGAAGATTATTACGATCTCAATTAAAGCATGCCATGGACTGTATGACAGTTATGATTAACATTGTTTATTTACATAGTTACCAGACAGTTTGTCACATTTATTGACATACACAATGAATTTCAACCATAAGCAATAAACCATGTCAATGAATTCTTTCTGGTTGTGTATGTCAATAAATGTGACAAACTGTCTGGTAACTATGTAAATAAACAAGGTTAATCGTAACTGTCATACAATCCATGGCATTCTTTAATTGAGATCGTAATAATCTTCAATAAAATAATTAAGACAAAGAATATCTTTTGAAGTATTGACTTTAGGTATAGGACATACTTAATAAAAAATAAAGTAATTCAACATCCCAACCCCATGGCACAATAATAGCAGGGGGTGCCATTTGAAAAAATGGAGTTTTGCATATTTGAAATTTTCCAAACTTGACACAGAATTTTTGACACCCTGTATAGTGATAATGATAGTTATCATGTTAGATAGATAGAATGGACCTTCCTTCATGTTCGTACCGAATCTCAGCTCTCTAGATACAAAATTGAGTTCTCAGGATTTTTTTTAAGAAGCACCCGCAATGGTCGAAATTTTTCAAAAAGAATTAATTACTGTAGAACAGAGCCTTAAAACATGGAATGTCTTATGTCGATGTAAAGCTATGTTATAGGTGATCCAGAATATGTCATCAAAATGGTGGTGTTCCATTTAAAAAAATGAAGTTGCCATGCATTGCAAGTGTTTTGGGACAGCCTGTATAGTTGAAAGTATTTTTAGGATGTAGAATTGGCGGTGTTGTACATAATGGCGTTTGAATTGATTTCCTATCTGGAAGGGTTCAGAAGTTATGGACCGCCGTCACCTTGTTGACTCACCCTGTATATATAATTTTTTTTTGCAACTTTCGCAGGCTTTGAACACTCAGCTTTAAATTAAATATAACAAGCCCTTTAAAAAATAGAAGTTAAAAAGGAATTGCGCAATTCAATTTATATCGAAAAAATAATGTTTACGTGTTCTTGCATTTTTCAAAAATCTCAATTTTTCACCGATGTCTTCGATGCTTTTGAAAATCTAGAATGGCCGTGACTCCAATCCCGTACAGGTATGACACATGTCCGGGGATATTTCCGAAATATTCCTCTGAAAAAGGTTCTTAAATTTATTCCTTACTTTTGAAAAGCACTGTATATGACAATTTAATTATTTCAATGTTGGGGAGACATCAACAATTATCAAAAAAGAAATAAAAGTAAACTTTTCGTGCCAGAAATCAGTTTTTATTGTTGAAAAGGGTCCTAAAAATTTAAATGATAGTCAAGACTTGTATTTTCTGGAGTGTCCCCTGTATCTCTGGTTCCTTTTTCAATGCACCCCTTTGGGATCTCCTAAACGGTAAAACCCACGAAGTCGATTAAATTAACTCTTAAGCGATTTTTTTGCAATTCCTATTTAAAGCACATAATGGAAAGGTATATGAGATTTATCTCTCATATTCCATCCATGCAGACCCATCATTACGTTAATGTGAAGCATAATTTTATCATATTATTGCGTTGACCCTTTTGCATCAGTTTAAATAGTAAAATTATGTGAATTTTAAATTTTAAAAAACTGGCCGAGCGACAAGTAGCAAGAGCGATCAATTAATATTTTTTCCAATTACCCTGCTCTAATGTATGTGAACAGGATTCCGCGAGAAATAATTAAAGGTCTGTGCGTCAAATTAATTATGGGATATCTAAACCGGTTTAACATCGTGGTTTAAGGCAATGACAAAAATAAATAAATAAATAAATAAACAAATAAATAAATATAGAATGAAATGTAATATTCCTACGCCGGATTAGATTAACTTCTAACCGCTTTGCACCAATAAACCCGTCCAATCTGTTCGTAAAATCAGCTAAAGCTAATCGTAGAACTTGAAGCACGCACAACGCGCGTTTCATAATAAAGAGCTTACAAAATATGTTAATAACCCTGAATAAAAAAGTTTACCTGGAGGTGATTGAGTGAACCCGCTCTCTCTCGATCCCCACGGTTCAGGCAATCAACGATGGAAAATGAGACGTGCTGGGCCGACCATTCTTCGATTAATATGAAGACGTTATATTTTTTACAGCAGTCGCGCCATGTTGAGTTTTGGTAATTAATGCAAATTCGCCCGGCAACAAGTAGGTGCAAATAAAACGGCAAAGAACGCCGGAACTTTGGATATTCAAAGGTTATTGTGCAAAACGGCATTGAAATTCGATGCACCGTTGGGATATGGGTTGACACAAAACACCCGAGTAATTTCCAATTGACAGACTTACCCAGCGTGTTTTCACCTGGGGCAGGTAAGATTTTGGTTATTCGAACCGACATAAATACGAAGAATGTTGCCGGTGAGACGTCGCGTATAAAACAATGTCTTTCATCAAGATCGTGTTCTGGAGCCGGAAACGTATTTAATTTTGAGCGACGTTTCCGCCAAATTTCGACATTATTTTCTAATAGGTACATATTATTATTTATTACTATTCCGGTCTTGTAGCAGCGAGAGAAATGCCTAATATCTTATATCTAATACCTATACATATAGTCAAAAAAATGTATGATCAATTAGTTATTTGTCATGGAGCTTTTATCGTAGACAGCTTCGATAAACAGTTAATAACAAATTAATGTATATTTAAATGGGAGAATATTGATGCTGGATTACATCCAAAAATAAAGCAGGCTCGCAGGGCAAAAACAAACACCATCTTTAACCATCTTTAACTTAAAAGAAAAAAATCCGGCTAGTCCCGGACGCGTATTCTAAACACTGAAGCTTGCATGCTAATAGCATCACTAACTAACCTCAACAGAAATAAAAATAATTTGAATACAGCCTGAGTAATCTACCGTGGAATATAAAGTCTAGTAAATGGGCCTTGCTATAATTTATACGACGTCAAGAAGGGAGGGAAGAAACTTGAAGGAATGGATTCCACCGACTTTTTATTTCATCCACGTGCATTCGTTCTCATTAATTAATATTTTTCGATTGATTTACGTCCAATTACGAACGTTTCACTCCATTTAATATTTAGAATGACGAAATAAATAAATGGAAATAAATTAAGATTACTCTTTTATGTACTTCTTGCAGGTACAATTTTTATTTGAAAATGTGTCAGGAAATGGGAAATAGTATATAATGTATACCTACTTGATGGAGTTTTGGACTGGAACTTTTGAATATACTAATAATTTTGAAATCGGCACCAGATTTTTTTTTCAGGTAGTTTATTATTACGGCAGAAGGGATTAATTTCTAAGTGCTAAAACAACAACATGCCGTATAAATGGAATTGAGTTAATGTTTATTCACATGAAGAATGTTTAGCCCGCAGGGGAAGTCGGCTAATTATTCTTCGATGAAGTAACATTTTTACGTGGTTTATGCAATTATTTTATTGAATTTTAACGAAATAAAGGTTTTAAGCTCGGTTTTAAGTGAAATATTTTATTGAAAGAGTGAATTAAAATGATAAGGGTGATTTCAAATCATTGAATTCACTAGTAGACTCCGACTACTGTAAAAGAGGGGCAGTGTGTCATCTGAATCTGATGGGCAACTGTCCCTCTTTTACAGTAATCGGATCGGAGTCTACCTACATAAATAATTATTTTAGACTGATGTTCCTACAGCCTACATGATGGAGTTGTACTATGTTCATCATGTATAATGACGATTTATAACGTCAAAACTGAATAAAAAATAAAGTTACATCATATAATGTATGACGGGATCAGAGAGTAGGGAGTTTTACCGTTGGTATATTGAAATAAACAGCGACTTTAAGGTTTTATCTCAAATAGTTAAAATTCTCTTTTTATTGGTCAGTTAAGCGTTTGCCCTCCGAACAGTTTTACTGCCAATAAAAGTTAGAAAAGTTGTTTTCTAAATTCTGGTTATTCAATTTGACGTACAAGGTAAATGTCCTATTACCAGAATTACCACATTTTTAGTAACTTCTGTTTGGTTTCCCGGATGAATAAATAAATAAAAGCAGATGGCCGTGTTCTTGCTTCAGTCATTTTGCGCCTGTTATAATTCCATGAGGCACCAGCCTGGTGTTGTGTTTATAGACTTTTTATATAAAATAATGGCGGGGCGGCGTAGTTACACACAAAACGCGAGATCTAAATAAAAAGGCACTAGCAATGTCGGGAATGTAAAAAAGAAACTCTTGGGCGGCAATAACAAACAGAAGAGATCAAGCATCATCGGGGAGAAGAATCTCGGCAAAGGAACCCTCGGAATACGAAGGACACAAAGAGGTCCCGAAATAGTTTGTCTTTAAATATTTGCCTTTTTTCAGCGTACTGTGAAAATTCCGAGGGCTCCGGCAAATCGGATCACAATTAAAGCGCACAGTTGTGGCTTAATAAATTTACCCCCAACAATAACGTTTTACTTCAAAATAATAATTTCGTAATAAAGGTTTGATTTATAGACGTAATTAAATTACTCCATTACCAAGATTTAATTTCGGTCGTAAAACTGCAACATTGAACATGGTCTATGGCAAATTTTCAAAGCAATTGCGGCGTTATTCATCCTCAAAAATATTTCCTAGTTTTATTCGTTTTATTATTTCATACTATTTATTGTACTTTTCATTTGCTGATATACCTTGTGATGCACCCGTAGATGCACCTAATTAATTACCCACCTGTACCTAAGGTACCTGGGTCCTGGGATCCACCAGTATAATACAGAAAAAGTAAAAATATTTTCAACTTGGTGTAGGTATTATTATTTAATAAGCATAGGATGATGGCAGCTCTATAAAGGCAAGTACCAACCTTCCATGCACGACAAAATAAATCATCCTAAATTATCAAAATTGACATAATTATAATCCTATGCACTTTCATCTAAATTATATGCTATGAAACCAACTAATTTGGAAAACTTGTTCATTAATTATTATGAAGATCCCCCAAAGGTAGAGAAATTACCTTAGTCGACCTTATTAAACGAACAATCCTCGGAACAATCAAGATTTAACTTATTCAGATGTAGTAAAGACAGTGATTCAATTTCACACTATAGTATGTATAATGAAACAATAATAAGTTATTAAATACCATCAGAAGATGAGATTTTTTCCTGAATTTAGGTACTAGTTTTACACTGTATACGTTACGATAAAATAAAATACCTCTTACTATAGTTACTTGCGGTCACCCAAAATTAACAGATTTCAGATGTCTTTCAGTAAAATAAAGTAAAGTAAAGAAGGATTCAACTTAAGAAATCTATACTTTTGGCTTACCGCAGTTTCTGGTTAATTTCAATCTTTTGAATCTATGGTCGCATTGAAATTTTTAGAAAATCTCTATTTTTTCGAATTATCTGAAAATTAAAAATTTTCAAATTCCAGGCATCTAGATCTTAAAATCGCTTCAAGTTCTCATGTTAACAATACAATGTGACATTTCACGAAACGCTGCCTTTTGTGGGTTATGTTTATTAGAATTTAGAATTTAGATTAAAGTTTAGATTATCGAAGGTTTTTATGATGGGTAAATTAAAGAATGAAAACTATACTCAGACTTTGAGGAAGTCTTTGTGTTTGTACTCAATAAAATGTTAAAATCAAGATAGGTAACCCATCGGATTTGCTAAAAATTTGCCCAAATTTTCAGATTTAATTCAACGGTGATAGCAATTGTTATTAACTTCAATAAGTTAATAATAGTTGTTGTATTAACCAAGCGGGCGGAAATTGTAGGTACTTACAGCACCCTGTTTGATGAATTTTATCCTCTGAAAGATGACCGGTCACCGGTCACCGGACCGGTCGTCAGTCTAAGGGTTGCCAATTTTGGTGATTAATGCACTACATCTGGTGCTCGATCTGGTGCTTTTGGGTGCTTTCATCTTATTACATTTTGTGACAAATTATTTAGTTGTTAGTTATTATTTGTCATTCTTGTGTCACAGCAATCTTAAAACTGGCACTACTGGCAGAGCCGATAATACAGCCGGACTGTTTTACCTACTGCGTAGACTGATTCCCTTCATGCACTGATGGAATTATTGAAACTCATGTGAAAAATTTGAACTAGGAACTTTCCATAGAAAAACCTTGTTGCAAATACGCCAAATGTCAAATTTGTTTTGACGTATTAAATTTTGTGCATTAAATTAACTCTAAAAATATCCTCAAGATGGCCAGGTAATCTTGGAAAGATGACGTCATCTTCCCGGCTGTTTTTCCTGAACGGTAATGAAATTTTAAATTCTGATAATACGTCCTACGTCGCACGGCAAAGACTACTCGGTCCAGGAGAGTTTTTGATCACACGATTTCTGTAAAAATACATACAGTTTTTCATCCTGAAACCACGAATGTTCCGAAAGCAAACGTCCATCAGAGAGCCATACTCCATTACGCTGGTCTCGCACTAGTATGATTTTAGTGAATAAGAGCAAAAGGAATAATAACGACTTGTAATAAATAATTGCAATTTGTAACTGTCAAACAAGGCGTTATCTGTTGATAAGGTCGGTAATTAGAATTAAATCGAGGGGTAACAGATAGCTTGTCCGTGATTTGTGGATTATTTGATAACGAAACGAAATGTAATTAATTTCGCTATGATTTAGGACCGAAGCCCTGTTGTTGCGTACTAATGAGGCTGCTATAACGCAGATGCTGCACTTTCGCTTTAGGGAATTTGAAACTTATACATATACCTACTTACCTAAGCATAAACAATTTTTGGTGCCCTCCTCCCTCACCTTTGCTGTGGCACAAAAAAGGCTTCGATTATGATAATGATAATGATAGTGATAATAATCCAGTTGAAGGCGAATACTAACAGTATAGCCACTTCTATATTAGTTATTAGTTTTTTGTCGAAAAAATAAATTACGTGAACAAAATCTGTTTGCATCTCTTCCAGAAATTTTCTACAGGATTTTTCGAAGGGCCCTGAGCTATTTTGAACTAGATTGTAAAACTGGAGACTTGAATGGTGAAACTTGTGACTGAAAAACTTCATTTTGGTTACTTCTATAGGGGTGTTGCTAGTGGCTGCTGCTTCGCTGATGTCAATTGATTTTTCACATGTTAGAAATGAAGTCAATTTAGGTACCTTTTTCAATACTTCAAGCTCTCTCTTTTTTTCGTCCGCCGCTTTTCGTTTTTGTGCCCCGCTTAATTGATGGCGCTTCATGATTTACGGAAAACAATAATAATAATAATAATAATATTTAGCAAAATGCTATCTATACACAGAAACATAATTATAATACTTGTACATATTTCAATTTTACAAAATTGCTTAAAAATACATTAATATACTCGCATCTACCTAACCTAGTTACATATTATAAACACTATCAATAAAGTCTAACTTCAGCAGTCTTTTAAATTTCTCTATATTTTTACATGTTTTTAAACCCGTTGATAACTTATTGTATTCAATTAAACCTTTGAAAAGAACGCCATTTTGTGTTGTTTTTTTATTCACGTGTGTTGTAGAATGAAATTATTTTTATTTCTAGTATTATGTTCATGAACTTCAGTAAAAGTTTTTGTCAAATTTCTAAAGTATTCAGGTAATAGTCCTAATTTTAACTTGTGAATAAAAATAACAGTCTGAGAATTGGCTAATTTTTCTACATTCATCCAGCTTAGTCTGTGTAGCATTACTTCATTTGATCCATCGCAGAATGACATTTGATTTTAAAGTGAAATTGGGGTTACTGGATTGATTTTAGAATTAGGCAGGTACTTACCTAAACAAATTAATAAAAGTGGCAATTGGCAAATGAAAAGTATAAAACATTCGCGGTAATAAAAAATTGGCAGGCTTGAATTTTATTTTGCCCCTTTTTCCGTGATGCACAAAGCGCGAGCTTACTCTGCAATTGGTTAATCCAGCCCTGATTATATAGTAACCTAAGTAGTAAATGTATCTATATCTAAGTGTCAATATAAGTATTATTGAATACTTTTCCTCTACTTCTCTGCAAGGTATCTTTCCAAAATACTTAATAATGCGTAATATTTTTGATTGAGTTTTTAATTGTATAACTACAGCTACAGCAAATATGGTTAACTTTTCTCAGAACGGAAGTGAAAAGGGAAGTACAAAGGTCGGCCATTACAAATTGCGTCTTGCCTGTTACATTACATTCTGAACAAAAAGGTGGCAATAGTTCTGAAAGTTAATTAACATCCCTTTAAGGTTGTTTGATGTATGGATGAGGAAAGTGATTTTTGAAGGTTTTAATTAAATATCTGCCATTGATTTGCCTCATATCTTCAATTAAATAGATAGCAGGCAACCAGTCTTAGCGGTCATGTGTGACCTGGAATGGCCGGTTCCGGCCGAAACAAAGAGACTTGGTCGTAACCCGAACCACGAAAACTCATCTCCTTCAGCTTGCTCGACCATGCACAAATCCCAAGTTATTCTACAAGATTGTGTGATAAAGGGAAAGTTTCCAAGCGGCTATTGAAATTACACCGTATGATTGGTGGTAACCGATTTATTAAACGACACTTTTTATGAGAAAAGTTCTCACAAATCATGAATTACAGCGACCACCAACCTGACGATTAATTAATTTAAGCCACAATTTTAGCGTTGTCAAAAAATTTATTTGCGTGGATGGCTTTGCAATCACTAAATCATAGTTGCCTAGGTACTTGATGAGCTAATGTTTTCATTCAATTTCGACTTTGGAGGTTGGAGGGATTATAAACTCAGCTCATACATGTTTGCATTACATTTTATACGTTATGCACACACGCTTAGTCAATGAAGGCAAACGAATCGTTATTTATAAAAACCGTGATGAAAACCTGCTCAAAATAATTCGCGGAAATCTGAATTTTTGGCAAGTTAGACAATGATTGTCCCATCATTCGATCCTGAAAACCCCCCGTGGGGGTTACAGCAAAAATTTTTAAACTTCACATTTGCTTTGAAATAAAATGCAAGAGCTGATATGGCAGGTCAAAATAAGACAAAAAGTAAGAGTAACGACGTTATGCCTTTAAACGACTCTTAACGGAGTTATGCCCACTCAAACGGGTACACGTCAAAACTCACAGTCTTTCTTAATTTATTCGAAAGAGCAACTGATAAGGATCTGAAATTTGGAACAGAGACTGCTATGATTAAAGAAAGGCTTTCTTCTGATCGTTTTTCAAATTCATGAGGGGCCTGCATTCTCCGGGGGGCTACTAATTTTACACATTTTTTCGTTTAGCATTTTTCTCACAACGTAATCAAAATCGTAATTAATGGCTCGAAAGACTGAAAAAACGAGCTCTTTCGTAAAATCTCATAACACAGTCCTCGAAATTCAAATAAAATAGGTTTCATTATTTAGAGCGCGCACATACAGTGAGGAGTGAGGACCTAAAGTCCGGCCCCCCCTACCCCTGCATCCCTGGAGCCGCGCTAGCTAGAGCCTTGAAATTTGGAATGGAGCAATTAGTTGAGAAATGATGTCGATTGCCGATTACACAATGTGCCTTGACCTTGAAATGTCAAAGTACAAGTCAAAAATTTTAAATGACAAGAGGGGTCATGCGACCCCTTATTTGAAAGCTAACCTCCCCAACCCCACAACTTCAAAAAAATTGGAGGTTTCTGCAATCACTAACATTTTCGAATGAAGGTTTCCAAACTTGTAAGTAGGTCTCTCTTTATTTCGTGACGCAATATGGAGGCAAAATTTGACAATGACAGACTTTTGTATACCGGGGTTTGTCAAATTTTGTCCCCATATTGTCTATCTCTTTTAATTGGAGATAAGACCGGATCTATCTACCTATATGTTTTAATTTCATTTTACGAACTTTCCAAATTATGACGTTTCGCGAGCGAAATTAGAATTTTTTTGTTCGCAGCGTCAGCAGCCATTTTAAAAAAATATGTGTGGCTTACACAATATAACATTAACACTCAATTATTGGGTTTATCATTCTCGTTTTATGCAAAATGTAAAAAAAATGTTTTAGGTCCCATATAGCCATCATCTACAAAAATATAGCAAAAAAAACCGACGTGAGTCACAAAAACTAATGACAGATTCGTGATCAGCGATTCAAAATTAGTTCAAAAAAATCTGCAGCAGAGAAGCGGCTGGAACCTCCCCATCGCGTGGATCTTTGTATTCTGGTATTCTGTGTAGATGGTAGTCAATTCAACAGAATTTTTTTTGTGCTTATCATCTGTGACTAATTTCGCAATTTTCTGACAAATACCGACATCACTTCGGACATCACCCATCACATTTGACAATATGTTCCTTTTAAGGTTAACAGTTTGCCACCCTTTTGACAATAACTGATACTTTATGCCATCCACTGTCAGCCTGCTCCCTTTTAATGAAAACGATTTTTTTCTCTATTTTCCACTGGAATGGCAGAAACTGTGAATACATTTTTAGAACCAGGATTTGATCGTCTTTCTAATGGCGACATAAAAAAGGAGGCCTTGTATTTAAAATTTAAAGTTGATACCCCAGCAGCACCAAATATAGGGCCAACGTAGAGCCTACGTTGGGCCAATATATTAATCGTGGCCCAATATTTCAAACTTTTAGCCAATATTGGCTATGCATTGGTGGAAAAATGTTTGCCAATATATATAATCCATGTTTGACCAATGTAGGTCCTATATAGTATCTTTGCATGTTGAAATCATAAACATGCCCCCAATATGGGTAGAATGTGGTAGAATATTATTTCATAAATAGGTATTAATGCACTAATTTAATTACTCAGAAAATAAGTACCTACCATAATACATGCACATGAAAATTACCGAATGCAATACATATATTACATATTTATTAAAATTTTATTTGATAATAAAGATGAATTACGGATATGGGGATCGGGAGGTTAGAAGCAGGATGCAGTTTATTAATAAAATTCGTTCGGTACCTATGTGCAATAAATATTTGATTTCATTAATCAAACAGCACATACCTAAATTCTAAATTATAAAATATTTGTTAGGGCCTGCACACGATGCACGCAGGCTGGTCACAGCTGTGCGCGCAGTCGCTGATGGTGTACGTGACCTGCTGGTCGGACACTCCAGTCAAGTCCAGACAGGAAAAAATTGCGCTAAGCTAAAAGCCGGGGTGTGCATTAAGTGCATTTGTCTGGTTTTAGTGCTTGTGGTATTGAATCTTTTGTGGGGTAAGTAACTCTTAAATAACGATGTTTTAAGCCAGACAGCATGTAATTTTGTTGGGTTAGAGTTGTGCCAGTTATCAGCTATTTAAAGGCTATTTTGCCATTCAGTTCTTTAAATATTGTGAAGCTGCTTTATTAGGATATCTAATTACTGTATGTACATAAAAGTACATGTCTTTTACGTACTTTTTGATTACTCTTTTATATACAGGGTGGTTTTGAAAGGGTTCGTTGGAAACTGTTTGACTTCCTAACAGATGACGTGATGAGGATCTTCGAATTTGGTATGCGACCATAATCGATCATGACGAATCGAAGTCAAATATTTTCAAGATGGCAGCAGAAAAGATGAATACATTGGTAACTATGAGATATTGTTTTGCAAAATTCTTCAATAATGTGTTTTCAGGTGAATCATCTTTACCTTTGTGGAGGTGACACTGTCCACAAGGCTGTCTTTTACCAAATGAGATGCCGTGGGGCCATACTACGTAAGTTAATTTTTTGCAAATCTACTTGACAGTTGCTGATTTTTCGTTCTAGGTGCCGTTAGAAAGGGGTGCCCGGAGGCTACAGAAGTCGAGGTGCAACGATCAATTTCCCTGCACTTACCTGGCGAGATCTAAAGACCGTGCAGGGGGAATGGGGGAGCGATAAAAATCTAAAATTTGTAATGTTTTTTTATACAAATTAATAATAGTAATTAGTAATATATTTCTAATGATTTCCTATTACATTGCTCCTATGAAAGAAACCAATCTGGGGCGAATATTTAAAAGATATATTGGCTAATGATTATTAAACAATGTTTTCCCTATAAAACAAATGCACGTTGGGCCAATATTCCTGTAAATATAGGGCCATTAAAAAAAAATCTGACGTTTACATGTTGCCCCAATATTTGAGAAATATGTTGGGCCAATAAAAGTGTGCTGCTGGGGTATGCTTAAATGGCAATTCCTGTGGACCAATTGCTTCCAAAAGCCTTTCAGGTCTTCAACGGGTCACCCAATCTCTAATATGCAGCAAATTTCAGCCAAATCGATTCACTAATTTGGGCTATAATGTATTTTTTGTGTTATTACAAAATTTCGATTTTTTGACCCAAAGAGAACTAAATACGAACGAATTTTGTCTTATTTAAAACCAGAATTTGATGACCTTTCTGATGGTGACAATAAATCTTTCAAAAACTTGTTTTGGATGGTTAAATGAGTGAATGATTTTAAATCTGGAAATTGGTGTGCCAAAACGGCACTTTCCGTGGGCCGATTCAATCCAAAATTTGTTCAGCTCTTCGACGCGCAATACAATCCGCATTTGCAAAATTTCAGCCAAATCGGTTCAGGGGCTTGAGCTGTACCGCGATTTGAAAGTCCGATAAAAATCAATTTTTTTTTAATTTTTGGTCAAAAGGGCACTGAGAGTGAATACATTTTTAGAAGCAGAATTTGAAGGCCTTTCCTAAAGTGACGTGAAAAATGGGGGTTTGCATTTAAAATTTAAAAGTTGATGTGCCAAAATGGCATTTCTAGTTGCACGATTGGCTTCAAAAGCTTTTCAGATCTAAGTTGGATTATGAGATGCCTACGCACCAAATTTCAGGCAAATCGGTCTAGTAGTTTTGGCTGTGGCGTGTTTACAAACGTACGCACGTACGTACGTACGCACATACACACAGACACATTTTTAAAACCACTTTTTTGGGTTCCTGAGACCTCGAAACGTGAAGATCTGGTGCTATCTCAAATTCGAAAATTTTAGTGATTGCAGTAACCTCCCTTTTTTTTAAATGGTGAAGTGGAGTGGGGAGGTTAAAAAAGCTGGTCAAATATCAAACAACGAAATTGTCGACAGTGTTATTGATCTAGAAATTTTTAACGATGGATGTACAGCTTAGAAATATGAATATGCCCACCCCTAGCTGAATATTTACGTGTCCTAATGGACCAGGCGATAACAGACCATGCAGAAATTAAATACCCCTACCTACCTGCTATTCGAACGCTAGGCGGCCAACAAAGTATTCAGCTCTGGGTGGGCATATTCATATTTCTAAGCTGTACCTTACACCCGACCTTCACCAATCAAGATCTGGCTTATAGAATTGGATTGCATGTTACATAACAACGGTTCGTTTACCTTAACCCATCTGTAGCTCACACTTGCCACTCAATACCTCTATACCTATATACTTGTACGCTAATTGTACCTAAAGACACAATGGATTCGGAATTCCATCACATAGAGGGTCTTTAGACCCCGGAACCAAATTTTTCTGTGTAAATCGTTTGGATATTTATACCTATAATAAAAGCAATCTATGGGTACGTTTCTTAGATTCCACATTATTTTTGCATAATTATTTTGCATTATATTATAATTATTGACGCTTGCATTTCTTTGAATTAGTATACGCAGACTTTACAACTTTTGTGTCGTTTTTATATGAATGTGCTGATGCCATGAGACTATAGTTCAATTTCCAAAGTCGAAGTAAATTATGGGATACTCAACTTTGAATGGGGCAGCCCTAATTTTCAAGCTCTCCCTCATAAATACGTGGTACCTACCTACATAATATATTGATATAAAATGCAATTTTTGTTAGACCGTCATCATACATAACATAGCCGCAGCAGATGTTTACTGTATCTATAAATTCCTGCTTTCTGGGGAGCGAAGCTTTTTTCCACATAGGAATTTTTGCTTTTCCGATGCGATATATGAAATGCAGATGCTAACGATGTTTATTTTTTCAGCTGATCGACGCAAGCTACCGCAGTAGTCCATCTCTCCAGACATCGGCTGTGATAGTGCTGTGTTCCGTACTTGGTCTCTTCGTTTTCATAGCAATCATCCTAGTGTGGAAGTGAGTAAAGCGCAACATTTTCCTGGAGCTTATACCGGGTGGACCAACACTATTGCCCACCTCAATAATTGCCCTTTACCTTGAAGCTAGAGTTTTGATTTTTTTACAGGGTGCATGGGTACTAAAAACCCTTAAGAGGACGTAAAAATTTTTTTGATTGGCCCAAAAATGTGACGTCACGAAATTTTCAATGGGGCTATTTTCATGAAATAAATAATTTTTGCCCACAGGTTGGTTATTTAGGGCCTTAGGATCACGCTAAACTGATTATTTAATTTTTTGGACATCAGGTTACCAAACTGCAGAAGCTAAAAATCACGTCAATTTTTCTCACAAGTCGCCCATGAAACAACACCTAATCATTGCGAGGTATGTCCTTTATCGATCGGCGGATATTCAGAAATGTCAGTATCAGCTTGTCATGTCGGCAGGGTCATCAAACCACATTGTTCTTAATTTTCGAATTCATTCAATTAATTAATTAATTTTCCCGGAAAATTATTCAAACAAAACCCCTGAAGCATAGGGTTTGTGTGAGACAAGCGCGTGCGTAATTCCATATCGATAAAATGACACATAACGCACATAACCTCGTTTTAGTGAAATTTTTCCAAAGTAATTTACAACCAGCACCAAGTACGTTTACCCATTGTACGCTTTCTGATTTGGTAAGTTTTTGGAATTATTTAGGTCGATTTATTTAATTGTAAAATTGAAAATTTTAGATGGAGACCAAAAATGTTTAATAAAACGATGGGGCCCTTTTGTGAACCCAAAATCTAATAATGGCAGTGTCTGGCCTGTTGGTAGGTTCTCTGCAAGCCTGATCAGACAGCCTGTTTGCAACATAATAATTGATTCTCAAAAATGTTATCACGGAGAGTGTCAGATAATCGACAAACCAGGACTATTCTTCTCAGTGCAAGTGTACCACCTATGAACAGTGCCAAATTAGTGACGCTTTGTCCGTAAACACAGCAAAGCTGCAAGTTGTCTGATTAAATTGATTAATAAAATAATAAAAATTGTTAAAAAATCTGTCGTGTGGTCTTAATTTTTGATATTTCTGGAGGTAGGTTAATACTTACCCATCGTTATGAAATTAAGTAAATCCAGAGCACTGTCACATCAGGAATTTCAACAATTTACTTAAGTTACAAAATACTTTGAATAGCTTTTATTATCAGGAGTCAAATCTAACAACGTAACAGGAACAGTCTCAATTTTATCAACAATTTCAGTGGACCAATCTTCCACACTTGAAAGTAAGCTTCTTTATTATCTAATGGACCTTCTGCAGAGTAGATACCACCATCTACTAGAGTAGATACTACCAGCTACTAGGTTTTGGGTTCACACATATCATCTTCGTCACCTAAAATTTTCAATTTTACAATTAAATAAATCGACCGAAATTCCAAAAACTTACCAAATCAGAAGGCCCTTCAAATGGGTAATGGGTAAACGTACTTGGTGCTGGTTGTAATTTAAATTTGGATAAATTTCTCCAAAACGAGGTTATGTCTGATTTAATTTGACGCGCAATGTGGAACACTACGCACGCGCTTAAACAAACTTTGGGCGTTTTGTTTGAATAATTTTCCGGGAAAATTAATCGATTAATTGAATGAATTCGAAAATTAAGAATAATGTGGTTTGATGACCCTGCCGACATGACAAGCTGACACTGACATTTCTGAATATCCGCCGATCGATAAAGGACATACCTCGCAATGATTAGGTGTTGTTTCATGGGCGACTTGTGAGAAAAATTGACGTGATTTTTAGCTTCTGCAGTTTGGTAACCTGATGTCCAAAAAATTAAATAATCGGTTTAGCGTGATCCTAAGGCCCTAAATAACCAACCTGTGGGCAAAAATTATTTATTTCATGAAAATAGCCCCATTGAAAATTTCGTGACGTCACATTTTTGGGCCAATCAAAAAAATTTTTACGTCCTCTTAAGGGTTTTTAGTACCCATGCACCCTGTAAAAAAATCAAAACTCTAGCTTCAAGGTAAAGGGCAATTATTGAGGTGGGCAATAGTGTTGGTCCACCCGGTAATTGATAAACAGAGTCTATGGGGTAAAACGCAAGTATCCACTTTGGATCGCTTGCAACATATATAGATTGCAGTTAGATAACTATTCCTGGGCGGTGTAGGGGCAGGGGGTGGAAAAACGTCCAAAACAATTCAAGAGGGACTGCCAGAAAAGAGAAATACTCGTGGGAAGGGCACAACGCGTTTGAAATAATTCCGAACTGGATTTTTAATCTGGAATGTGGATGAGGAACAAGTATAGAACAATTAATGCTTTTCGCGCGGATTAAAATAATTAACCCTGCTGTCTTCCGGAGAAATCTACTTATTTTCGACTCAATTAAAGAGACGTCTCCCGGTCGCTAATTTCCTCCCGGGAATAATTTAAATATTTATTTATCATAAAACTTTCTGATTTGCATTTAGAAGAACTTTTCGCCCTGACTAATTCCTCTAAGTCGGGGTATTTACTAAATCAATTTTTCAGTGTTGCTCTCACAGCTTGAAACAAACAAAATTATTTCAATTTAAATGCAGCAATATGATTGTATCTGTGTTTACAAGAATCTGATCATAGATGTGTAAGGCTTTCCTCATACATGAACGGGGGCGCCCACAAGACTTATAAGTGAAACGCAGCTGTTGGTAGTCTTCCCTGAGTTTATAGGATTTTAATCCTACTTGGAAATTCCTGCGTGTTTGAGTTAATTTCAGAAACTCTGGAGCCATTTCGCTGATTAAAAATATGTTATATCTAAACTCGTCGACTTCAGACAACTTCTATTACACATCCTGTCGTTTCCCGTTCCGGCAGAAACAAAACTCCCGGTGGCAGGACATATGTTTCATGTCCCGATGTTGTCGATAAAAAATGACAAGGAACGGGTTGAATTTCCTTGTCTTTAAAGGATGATAATAATGTCAAGTTATTTTATTAAATATTTGGTTCCGTTTTATTTCCGGCTATAAATTATAACTTTCCTGTAATCTTATCTTTTTCACCTTTTGTTTCTCCAATGCCGTAGAGGATGGTGTGATAGGGCAGGCATCATCATGTGTGGAATGTGTTTTTCTTGCATATTTTGATATTCGATTTCACATTCTTCTGCTGTCTAAGGAACCTAGGTACTGTATTTCAAAGACGAGACGAGCAATGAGCAATCCCCTTGAACAGAAATCTGGTAATCAACTTTATAGAGGGAATAATGGAGAACAAAGGAGCTGTCGATTGCTCGGGAAAATTTAATTCGTCCACAATTATTTCCATCTAAAATATTCTGAAAATATTCAATCTACTTACCCTCTTAATTAGAAGTTACCATGGCAACTGGACGAGTAATTACACGTGTTTCGGAAACAATACCGTGCTCAACATCAACGACAACTGGTTGTGTTACGCCGGGTACACTTATCCCGACAATAAGAACATGCCCATCATGCTAATCCTGTAGTCTGGACGGTTCCCGGACGCCGTTAATCTGCCCACTTTTCACGTTGTTTCAGAACAGATTATGTAGTTAGATCTGAAATATAAAGTTTCCACTGATTCAATGGCTGTGTGCTCTTCATAAATCACCCTCCTCCAGGTTTTTTGTGTAAAACGGTTAGGGGATGTGATACGTGTTTTACAAGAAGTGTCCACGTTTTTGTATTTATAAATACATTTTTCTCATAAGATAAATGGCATCATGGAAGAAATTCATTAGGGATTCACTAAGGACGACACTATGCACGTGTGGCTTTCTCGTTATACGAATAAATTTCCATTTCAGTAATAAAAATCCAGACAGGCTTCACAATGTATCCATCCTGGTGGAAATTATCTCGGATGGCAGTCGCGATTTCCTCTCTTCAAAATTGTATTGATTTTCGTCAGTGTTTACAGTAGAGTGGTCATCGGGGCGTCGTCTCGATGCTGTTATTTGCCAAATTAAAACCCTTTCTGCACTCCCACAGGGGACGCCATTCCATGGAGCCATTTAGTCAATTTAGTGTTTTCAAGTAAAACGATAAAGAACTGTGTCGTTAAGGTGGCCTTTGACGACTTTAGACCGTCAGATTATACCTCCAAGCGACTTTCAAGATAAAACCAAGGGTTTATGTTTGGTTTTTGTCAAATCGCTAAGCAGCCGCCTTAAGTAGCGCTCTACCTAATTTTACGACCGAATTCGTTTATGTTATTCCAAACACATAAAATATCAACGAATTACCATAAACAACCCTCTATACTTTCTTAACCACAGGCGCCATTAGCCTTACCTCATCTAATGACTTCCTGGAGGCCGCTGTGTAATGGATCCAGGCGATAATGAGCCGCGTCTCTTCTGATTAATTATTACACATAGTGATTGCACTTCGCTACCTATGTGTGTTAAAAGATACTTTTCTGAACCCATTCAGAGGACCTGAATGAAACTTGAGAGCGCTGCTTCGCTAATGCACCCACCATCAGGCGACGGCGACGTAGCGACGATAATTACAGCGGCCACACTCAAATTAATTAAAGGTTAGCTTTTTGTGAATCACGTTCGAAAGAAGGATCACAAATCTCCAAGGAAGCTCACCCCTCTATGTATATTCTCATCTTTCACCTCGTCATCGAATAAACGAATGTTGCTTGTTTACAGTCTGATGGCGTGGGGTTGGGGTGTGGAATGTAATGGCTTGCCAAACGCTTGAATTATCTCAAATTTTCAAACAACTTTCGGTAATTACACTTTCAGCAAATTGTTGAATGATGACGGTAATGATCATTATCATTATGATTGGAAAAACTGTTTAACATTAAATTTCACTTCTTGTTCGTCATGGTGGATTTATTTTTACCGACAAAGACAGATTTTGATGCAGATAAAATCAGAAATGTCTCAAGATTGCCTCTCGTCTAGCCTCTTTAAGACGCGTATCTTTTCAGTTTACGTACTGGAGTTAATATTCTTTGACGTGGGTGGTTAACATAAAAATGAAAGAAACATCTCTAATGGAGCAAGGAAACTCCTACTCTGTTTGAATTCGTGATATGAAAAAATATAACATTAAGTTTGATGCTCGGGAAGACATTTACAATTCACAGACAGACGTAAAATTTTAAAAGGTTAACGTATATGACGTAGAAGTGAATTAGTTTTTTAAGAACTTGAATAAAATGAGTTGTAGAGGTGACTTGTTGACGTATAAAAGGCACCTGAAGAATATTATACTATTACTCTTCCTACATGTTATATAATAAAAGTGAATTTAGGAGAATGAATGCCATGGTCGGATTCATAGTAGTTGTCTTTTTACCATATTAGTCGTTTCAGAGGCGGCAGTAGTAAAAAAGCCGATATCTTTTTCTTATACAGTTGATTGACTAGTAAACAACCCCTTTTCGGGGATAAGTGAGGTTTGGTGGGGATAGAAGTTGATGAATCTCAGGAAAACATTTATGATATCTTCAAGACAACAACCTAAACAATAGTCACATTAGCCGATCCAGTTTTAGTTCGGGAGGTAGTGAACATTTTAACCTCCCCACTCCACTTCACCACTTAAAAAAGGGAGGTTACTGCAATCACTAAAATTTTCGAATTTGAGATAACACCAGATCTTCACGTTCTGGGGTCTCAAGAACCCAAAAAAGTGGTTTTAAAAATGTGTCTGTCTGTACGTTTATAAACACGCCACAGCGAGAACTATTAGACCGATTTGACTGAAATTTGGTACGTGGGCATCTGATAACCTAACTTAGATCTGAAAAAGCTTTTGGAGCCAATCGTGCCACTGATGGAAATGCCATTTCACGTCACCATAGGAAAGGCCTTCAAATTCTGCTTCTAAAAATGTATTCACTCTCAGAGCCCTTTCGATCAAAAATTAAAAAATTTTAGATTTTTATCGAACTTTAAAATCGCTATACAGCCCATATCCCTGAACCGATTTGGCTGAAATTTTGCACATTTGGATTGTATTACACGTCGAAGAGCTGAACAAATTTTGGATTCAATCGGCCCACGGAAAGTGCGGTTTTGGCACACCAATTTCCAAATTTAAAATTATTCTCTCATTTAACCACCCAAAACAAGTTTTTATAAGATTTATTGTCACCATCAGAAAGGTCTTCAAATTCTGGTTCAAATAAGACAAAACTCATTCGCATTTAGTACCCTTTGGGTAGAAAAATCGAAATTTTGTAATAACAGTAAGACCACGTTATAGTCCAAAAACTACCGGATTGATTTGGCTGAAATTTGGTACATGGAGATTAGGTGACCCGCTGACGTGCTGAAAGGCAATTGGTCCACGAGAAGTGCCATTTAGGCAGATCAACTTTAAAATTTTAAACACAAGACACGGAAATTAAAAACCCACACGATGGGGAGGTTTCAGCCGCTTCTCTGCGGCCTTTTTTGTTTTTGGTATGTCATCTCAGCAAAGTTGGTTTCGCGATTTTATATTTATTTTCATGCTGGGGATTACTAAAATGGAAGTCTGCCGCCGTAAATCTTGCTGGACAGGGGCCAATGGTAGCCATTTTAATTTCTGAAAAATTGACGTTTCGGATCCGGTGACAGATACTAAATTTTTTATTGAAATTAGAAAAAAGTCGCGTTTTTCAGTGGGGATTAAGAGCTTATTCACAACCACTTAACGTACGTAACGTAACAAACTTTAACAATGGTCAACAATTGTTCATGACAGCTTCTGACTTTTCTAGTAATTGTTGACGATTGTTAAACTCTGTTATGTCACGTACGTAAAGTGATTGTGAATGAGGTTTAAGAATCGGGAAGAAAATTCCAGATATTTAGCTTAGTTAAGTACTGAAATATACTGAAGAAACTGAAGAAAGTCATACTTTAATCTATTAGAAGGCTTGGAAAAGTTTTCGTCGACTCACTTTGTTCTTTTCAGTATATTTCAGTAATCAATCTAGATATCCGGGATTTCTCTTCAGATTCTTAATCTACACTGAAAAACACAACTTTTTTCTAGTTTAATAAAATTTCGTATCTTTTACCGTTTGCGAGACGTCAATTTAAAAAAAAATACAACGGTCGCCATTACTCCCTGTCCCACAAGATTTATGGCAGACCTTCGTTTTAGTAATCACCAGCATGAAAATAACTATAAAATTGCTAAACCATGTTTGCTGAAATGACATGCCAAAAAAGTTCACTGCCTCCCGGTCTCTATTTCTAATTGATTTCAATGGTAAGAGTGTTGAACGTTGAAAGTCAACAAAATGCAGAATAGGCCAAATATAGCAAGAGAACATGATTTTTAGTTTTTGGGTTATTCGAATTCATTTTTTGTATGATCGGAAAAACCACGTAAACTGCATCAGTTCAGCCATGCTGATGCATGCTGCAAAATGACACCATAAAATAAGTGAAAACTGCTTATAATTATGGTGTCGAAATTTCAACAGCTTCAAGTAGGTATCAAGAGAATTTTACGCAAAATGGAATCTGAAAGACATCCCATCTACAATGTCTCATTTTCATTTTAATTGTAGTAGATTAGTTATATCCTTCTGGGAAATGGAAGACTTCCTCCGGTAATTATTCTTTCAATAAGAGAAAATTCCCGTCTCGTAGGAAGAGAACAAGAACAGGTGGCGGCAAGCACCCCCAAGAACAGTGTCCTTATTTCGCTCATGCCCGCATAAATACCGTATGTAAATGAGAAATAATCGTGTTTATTCGCAAGCGGCGACACCGTCGGATGAGTTGTTTGATTCGCCGAATTCCCGAAGCATCTTGAGCAGATCCCTCTGAAATTATAAATTCAAATGTCAAAACACAGCCTCGCTTCCCCCTCACATAATTTATTTTAGTTCCAGGATTAGCATTCTATTAAAAGTTGTAATCACGTTGGCTTTATAAAAAAGGTGATGGCAAATATGATGATTCCCCTTGACACTTTATTTTAATTTTGTCAGTCAGTTTATTAGGCCTTCTGGAGAGAGGAAATTCAGCCTAATCATACTGGATCATTTTTATCAGGGATCGCTTTAATTGCAATTTATTACTGTCGGTTAGCTGCATAAATGAACAAATATTGTCAGCGCAATCAACAGAAGTCGTTAAATACTTCCACAGTATGATATATATCTTAGATAGCGTCCATCAAAATAACGACCTCCTTTGTTGCAGGCACAAAAGAAAAGTACAAAATTTTCTACCTTGTAAGACTTCACCTCGAAACAACTGTGATGGTCCTGCGGCCGCCGGAGGCATATACGAAGACCTCCACGATGCCATCCCGCGTCCAACACCGACACATCATCACCATCCCGCCGGAGGGCATATCGTAGCTCCTTCAATCGAGGTTTGTATCGATATTGATGACCGCTTAAAAGAGTATCTTTGTAAATTACGCCCTGGAGAGCGAAAACAAAACAGCCCCTTTGTTGACTTATTCATGCGTAAATTTAACTGCGAACAGAGTTGTATCTCTTTATTTTGCGAATTCGGCTATGAGAATTGTATTTTCTAATTGATTTTTTTTTGAACAGCTCAAGCCACTTGTAGGGATGTATAGTGAGCCGGAGGATTCATTGACTACCAATAGCGTATATTCCAGAGTTGTGGGTGACCCCCAACAGGCACTTTATGAAGGAAATGCATGAACACCCCATAAGTAATAAGAATATTTTATTGTTACGCTTTATTGTACGTAACTTGCTTTTTCTGTTGCTTACTGAATACTGATCGCAGATGTGTAACTCCTAGTCCGTAAAAATTGTTCCTCCTATTTCATCATGTTTGTTTTCGAATTTGCCAAAATGCAAAGATGACTTGTCAAATACTTTCTGAGCCCAAAAACGGACAAATGTTTATTTCATAAAGCAACTTAGACATACCGTCTCGGTCAAAGCAAGGACACTGAAATACGTAATAGCATTGTTGTTATAGTGTCAATAATTTCAGGTTCAGTCCCAGGTCCGCTCATTCACGCATTATACCTACCGCGTG
The DNA here is from genome assembly GCA_963924575.1 of Pycnomerus fuliginosus. NCBI lineage: Eukaryota > Metazoa > Arthropoda > Insecta > Coleoptera > Zopheridae > Pycnomerus > Pycnomerus fuliginosus. The sequence goes on along the minus strand of OZ004617.1, from coordinate 10,778,669 downwards.
CGTGCTATAACTATCAAGCGATCCAGAAAAACTCATTCTCAGTCGACTTTGATTACCTACATTTTTGATACAATAGAGTATTGCAGCTCAAAAATTAAAACATTGGAATAGATATGTACTACTTTTTTCCTACGACCACTTAAGAAAGTTGTAAATATCGCACAATTAAGTTGAAAGTTAAGTTGAAAGTTGACACTAACACACGCGTGTGTTAGTGCTGTGCGATATAATATCGCACAGTTCCACCCACGTCGCGAATCGATCACAGTAGCATGGCAGGCTGGATTTCAAAATTTAATAAGCCTGTCATTGTCAAATTTTGCCTCCATATTACGTCATGAAATAGAAAGAGACCTACAAGTTTGGAAACCTTCATTAGTCATAATGCTATTAGACTATCTACCTTTTATCCTACTTTCCCAAAATTGTGGTTTCAAAAGTTTTTTCTTCGATTGCAATACTCGTATTTTGTACAACAGTAATTTTTGAAAGATCAAAGATTTTGACACGTTATAACGAGCATTAGAAAAATTTTCGTTCATCGTTTATTAATGAATTTTCTTAAAGATAAATGCATTAACAGATTGTTTTTTTTTGCATATTGACAATTAAAGTCGTTTTCTTGCAATGAAAAATCTTGATGACCACTTTTTTAACGAAGAATCATCATAATGAAATGAAAGTATCACTTTTTTAGCTGTTTAATTAAAATTTCTTTAAACAAAAATAAGATCTCAGTTGTTTGGGGTTCATCATCAAAGGAAGTCAAGGGCTACCCAGTACCCAGTATGTTGCCAATCACTGGTAATAGAAATACCACCAGATGCAGAAAAATTTGTATTCACTTTTTCGCCCATGAGGTAGATGAATATTCAATAAATTACGTGTACAACACGTAATGAAAGTATATTCTTTTCACTCCTTCAAGTTTATGAAAAAAAGTTGTACTTTCATCACTAGTTGTATAAATAACTATTAGTATAGGCAACCAACAATGACAATTTAAATTGTGTTCATTCAATTCAATTCCGAGGTCAATTCCAAATGACAATAATTCAATATTAAACGTGTGCTGAACTTGACAAAACCTAACGGCGGGTGGTTGTATATGTATAGGTACTTGATTGCATAACGCATTTTTTCAGGTTGAAATTGAAATTTTTTTTTTGTTTTGACCCCCCAACAACCAACATAAAAATGGGAGGTTAGGTACTGCAATCAGTTCAAAATTCTAAATTGAGAGAACACCAATTTTTCTTACTTATCAGCACATGAAAAGCCTTCTAATTCTGAGTCTAAAAATGTATTCATACTTAACGCTTCTTTGTCATAAAATCAAGAAATTCGAAATTGAGAAGGAACATTAAATAATACGCTAGAGCTCAAACAAACTAGCTACTTAGTCGATTTGGCTGAAATTTGGTAGCCAGAGATAGTTCTATTCTGTAACTTGGTTGACTTCAATCAACATTGAAATGAATTGAGAGACCTGATTGGGGAATGTGACCTTTGTTTACGTTGTTGTCTTGGAGATATCAGGAAATATCTTGTTTTCTTGAAATTTGTCAAGATTTTGAGCAAATGATGGTTGGCACTTGCTTCCATGTCAATTTACTTGCGAAAAATATTGACATTAAAATTGATATCTCCAAGGGAACCGGGTAAACAAACGTCACGTTCTCCAATCAGTTCTCTCAATTCATTTCAACATTGACTAAAGTCTACCAAGTTACAGAATAGGACTAATTATAACCCGCCGAAGAGTTGATTTAATTTTGGTGGCAATTCGACGAACGGCAAGTGCCATTTCGGCATATCAGCTTTGAAATTTGAATACTGCAATTTTTTTATCAGCACATGAAGCCTTCAAATTTTGTTTCCAAAAATGTATCTAACTTAGTGCCCTTTTGCAAAAAAAATAAAAATTTTAAAAGATTCCAGAAACACTGATGTAGTGGATTGAAGTATACAGCTGGTTTCTTTTTCACTGCTCACCATTGGCTTCTCTTAAACGACAAGAGATGCGGAATCAGAAGAGAACTCCCCAATATCTTGATTCGGTCCTGAGTTATCCCAAAAAGTCTGGCAATCGCGATTTCAAATCTCCTTAATGATTCATCTTATTTAAATGAAACTTTGACAAGCTCTTACATTTTTGACAGCTGTCAATTGAGCGGCGAAAGGACCTTACATATACTATAGTGGCCCAGGAAAAATCTGATCCAGACGATTCCAAACTTTGATTTTTGCTGTGGAGGTATAATAAAGTATTCTTACAACATTGAACACAAAAATATAGAAATTTTCCCAGGCAGTCATATTTTTATTAGGCACTAAACCAATTTGAGCCCCGAAAATGGCATTTTCACGAATTTTTTTCTCGGAAACGCAAAACCGTCAAAATTCTAAAAATTGTATACTTAATAATTCATAAAATTTGCATATAATTTTATGGAAGAAAATAGAAAAAAGTACACCACTTTTTGAATCCCTTTTGACGTTGAAAATAATTATTGAATTCTAAATGATAATGAAATAAGGTTTTGAAGTCGTGTCTAAAACTTTGACATGCTTTTTCAAAAAAGGTGATGTATGCTATATTTTTGAAAAGCTAATATTTTTGTGTATCCGAAGGTGCCAAACTTCAAGATAGCGGCCATAAGAGAATCAAAAGTTGATTGTCATTGTTCAAAATCTAGAAGACCTAGAAAACTTCTGTCGATGCCATTGTATTATCAAATTCGATAGTTTATATTTACAGCAATTATTATTACAGCATTTCCGGTTCCACAAAATGTCTACACAATGATCATGCTTTAATTTCTTCCGGTTTTTTAAAATGTAAGACTAATTTTTGCCAAGCACTATATTAATAAGCTTTTTTACTAGCCTTGAGAAAGGAGAAACTGAATTCCGAAACGTCGGGAGTAATTAAAACTTTTTAATTATCCAATTTTTTATCCAAAATCCCGTGAAACCACATATAAAAATTAATTTAAAATGGATAGTGAAACACCAATGATGTGCATCACTAACTTAAACTCATGGAGTAAAAACATACATTTTTAGAAAATCACAGAAATTAATGCGTAAACCAAATCAACTTCTGAAAAAAATGTTTACAGAAAATAAAACTATTTTCAAGGCCCTTTGAGTCTTATAACGATGTCTGACCAATCCCCACGGACCTAAAGTAAGCCTTAAAAACAAGTACCAATAGGGCTAGTCTTAGTACGATACGGTGTTATAGTTTCTTGCTCGACAGCATGATTTAGCTTTGATTTAAAGAATATTCTGTCCTGTTTTTTGGGACACCCGTTGTTTGAAATTATTTTAGAAGTTCATCTTAGGAGCTTCGAATTGAAAGCGTTAAAGTTGAATTACTAATTAGGACGTTCTAAAATGATTTGGCCAAAAATAAAGAAAGGCAAGGCAAAATTTTCTTCAGGGGAGGTTCAGGCGTAATTTTATTCCTCCAGGTTTGGCTGCTTCGAAAAAAAATGTATAGTAATGAACTGTTTTCACGAATCACTTTGTTAAACACAGTGAAATTGCAAAACAAGTGGTTTTCCAAATATTAAATTAAACTTCAAACAGTTTTTGCGGTTGAAAAAGCGTTTGCCTATAATCCGATATGTATCTAACTTTTGTTTCTGTTTCTACTTATTATTAACTAACATTTCCTCTGAGGTTCAGAGATCTGCAATATTTATTTTCATCCGATAATGTTTAAAGTGTTTTATTCTTTTACAAATTATATGGGCGCACAATTATTTATTAATTACAGTGCTGTACCAAGTGTTACACGAGCCACGAGCGTACAGTTTGTACAAATTGTAAGAAAGATAAATGTAAATAGTCATTGTTTGTCTGACATTCCAAGAGAAAAGAATTAATCTTAATTTTTGAAATGGCTTTTTTATAGCTCAAAGACAGTTAGCGGATAAGCCGCTAATTAATTGATCGTGTCAATTCGGCTTATCAAACGTGTTTATTAGGGTTAATTGAATAATTCCCAGGATTGCCTTTCTTTTTAGATAAAATGTAAATTCGAAATTAAAAGAAAATTTAGATGCCAGTTTATCTCCTATTTAGCATAAAGTTGAAAAAGTAAATAATTTACTGAGATAAGCAACTGGACTGGGAGAAAAGTTTAGGGTATTTGAAGCCATTAGATAATAGTTAGAGCGCTTCGTTGAAAGGGGACCGAATTTCAGGCTAAATAAGCCGCAATCAATTCATTCAAGCGCTTTTTATTGGTCTGAAAGGTATCCATAGATTGTGCAGTTTCGTTTAAGCGAATTGGCGGCGAAACCATAGGAAATACGTAAGGGCTATATCCGGCTGATAAAATTGCATTTTCCAATGCACCCGAGGCGCTTCCTCTTATGTTCCACCCTCTCTTATCTTATTAAGCGGGATTTGTGGAGCGTGTTAATTTCCCAGCTCATCCCTTCATGTTTAAGTACATTGCGGGTAGATTTTCCTCCACTTTGTGACATTTGTAACGGCGAATTTTCCGTTTCAGATGATCGACGTCAAAAACAACATCCATTACCCGAGCGGTTACCCCATTTCCCAGCACCCGCCAGTCTTCTTATGCTCGTCTCCAGGGCCCGACCCTTACTGTTCCCAGGATTTATACAACCCCGTTTACGAAGAACTTAGCGATGCTGACAGCGAACTAGCTCCGGCTCCCCACAGCGAGGACGAATTCGCTGAAGATGAACTCAGTCTGGGTGGTGACATGGATCGACGTCGTCTAGACATTCCTCCACCTCCTTATCGTCCCGATCCGCCCTCCAGGAGGGAGAATCCTAGATTTCGACGGCCGCACGAACCTCTTCCCCCGATTCCCGGTAGCAAAAAACACAGGAGTCTGGATCGGCGGAGGCAGGAGTTCCACGAAGGAATGTTACTAGATGCCCTTTTGCAGCTCTACCCCAGAGTGGGCAGTGTGGAACCTCCACATCGGAGACAGATACCGAGTATAACGCAAAGGATACAGTGTCTGTCACAAACTCCGGGACCTTACGAGACGGTTCCAGTTTTAGGACATTTGGCCACGTTCAGGCCCGTTCCCAAACCGTACTCGCAGGATTCCGCCTTCGGATCTGATTCGGGGTATAGCAATCACACGAGCGGAACCAGGGGATCGAGTAGGGGAAGGAGGGACCCGCGGAGATTATCGCAGCTGAGTGCTGATTTGACTCTTACGTAAATGAGTGAATCGTGCAATCTGCCATCAGTGATATAGATAGTACTTAAAATTGTTCACCGAAATATTAATTCCCCCAAAAGCAAACTAGTCCAGGCGGTGGGCAGTTTTGAATGGAAAAAATTCAATCGAGAACTTTTTTTGTTGGAATGGTTAGATTTCAGGGCCACGAAAAACATACTAAAATCTGCAAATTATGCACAAGGAGCAAGTTTTTACCCCATAACTCGCTTTTCCTTCAGCGTGCAAAAAATATACACGTATACAATATTGAAGACCAATAAATTCTCTACAAGAAAGTTTTCATGAACTTTTCACCTGAGAGCAACGGTTTGGCCGCAGGAGTCGCTCAAATTTGAGCGAATTTTTCGAAACGCGACCATAATCCAAGAGGTTACCAAAACAATACTACAAATTTTGAACCCGGATTATCGCTTTGCACAATGATAGAGTGAACCATAGAGAACAATTTGAGATGGGGACCGACTAGAAATTTCCCTTGGGTTAAAAGATGAGGCCCAGGAAAATATTTTTTTCTTGAGGTGCCACAGTTCCCTTAGGAAGCATTTTTCGCCACATGTCCATATGAACTTTTCTTCTTAGAATGATGCACGGAATCGTTTTATATACTTACTTTCAATAAAATTAAAAATTTTCGCGCTCCAAACAAATCAGAGACGTTTTATTCGAAAACGGTGAGCTCTAGCGACTTTTACCAAGAGCACCTTTTTTGTGTACCATGGCCAGATAATTATGAGTTTATATGATTTTCTGAGAAAAACGATTAAAGCAAAATTCAGTTGGAAAATATGTAAAGCCCTCCTAAGAATGCACGCCTCTGGTGAAAGTAAAAATTTGAAAAAAAATTAGAAGAAAGCCCTTTATATTACGACACTATGTTGTAAATTGCAGGTTCCTATCAATTGTATTTTGTGAATAAATTCGAAAAAAACTAATGAATTAACGGGGGGTGGGTATTTTTGAATAGAAAATATTAAACAGAAAGTTTTTTTCTTGGAATGAATGGTCAGATTTCAGGCCCAACCTGGATTTTTGCACATTATGCGCAACGTTTACGTTTATGTCCCCATAACTCGCTTCCACTTAATCGTACAAAAAATAGAGGTGCGCAGTATAGATATTTGCAGATTCGCATCAATTTTTCTTTTTGAATAGACTGAAAAAAAAAATTACAAAATTGTCTCCCCCCATCTTCGATCCTAACGGAAATTTCGAGTCAGTCTCGATTGTTATTTATTTGTGACACTATCATTTTGCAAAGTGGCATGTTATGATATAAAATACACCCCGAACGTCAATTTTAGGGTAGAAGAACACGTTGTTGTGGAAAACATAAGAGTCTATTGGAAAATTAAAAAATAACAAAGCTACTTACTGTATTAAAAAAATCTTATATTATTTTTGCGCGGTTTACGCGCTTCTGGATAAGATTTTTCATCTTCTGATGTATGTCGCTAGAGCTCACCGTTTTCGAATAAAACGTCTCTGATTTGTTTAGAGCGCGAAAATTTTTGACGAATGATTTTATTTTTTCCACCTAATTATTGAAAATAAGTATACCGGGTGGTCGTTTTATCTTGAGACTGGCAATCGGAAAGGAAGCATTTTAGAAAAAAATGTTTTGTATAAAAGTATTATGACTTCGAAGGGGAAAATAAATGGCATCTACGCCATTTTGATTGAAGGTCATTTTCAATGTCAAATGAAGGTCAAAGCGATGATTCGGGATCAAAATTTGTAGTCTTGTTTTGATAACCTCTTGGATTATGGTCGCGTTTCGAAAAATTCGCTCAATTTTGATCGACTCCTGCGGCAAACCGTTGCTCTCAGGTGAAAAGTGCATAGAAATTTCTTGTAGAGAATTTATTAGTGTTCAATATTGTATACGTGTATATTTTTTGTACGATGAAGGAAAAGCGAGTTATGGGGCAAAAACTTGGGCCTTGCGCATAATTTGCAGATTTTAAGGGGGTTCCAGGCTGGGGCGGAGGGCGAATTTTTAGTACGTTTTTCATGACCCTGAAATTTAACGATTCCAACAAAAAAGTTCTTTGTCGAATTTCTTCCATTTCTCTATCGATTTTTCGACCCACCGCCTGGACTAAACTGGAAGCATTGTAACATTACAGATCTGACCAATGCTGCTAGTTGGTCTTTCCTCATTCGTAATTTTGAAAATTCTACTGTCAGTTTATCCGCTATTCCGCGTTGCCTATTCATTATTTTAACATTCCATGTTGCTCAGACAAGAACAAATTCAAGTTATTAAGATTGGATAAAGTTTGAAGGGTTTAAGTGTGACTTCAGAATAATATGAAACATTGCAAAGTTTCTTCAGTAGATATTAAAGCGGAATTAATTTGATGTTCCATGTTTTTAATACCCAAATGTTGGATTCGTTGTGAAGAATTAAAAATGAATTCAATATTTGGGTTTGTTTGTTTGTTTTTGTTTGAGTGAAACACGAACGATCGATTTTAAATATAAAAATTGTAAATATTGACACGTGTATATTTCCATCACTTCGGCAAGCCAAAGTTCATAAGTTTAACAGTTTTGTATTAAAATCTGTAGTATAGTGTACATTGTTTCGTTTTTATTTATTTTTGTATGTGTAATTTATACGATATTTATTACAATTTTCAAACACTGATGTCAATCAAGGTGTACTGTCCATCTCTGGAATTATGCTGAAATATATCTGGCAGTTTATTAACGATATAACGCTCCATGATGGCGTGCTTACGTGTAACTCCACCTGTCAGTTAATTTGAGCAAAATGCCGGTTGGAACGAAACCTCCAAATACCTTCAAGTATGATTAGTTCTAATTTCAGTAAAATGCCGTCACGTAAAGGATTACATAGCAATATTAGGTTTTAATAACAATACATTTCAATAACAGAATAGGAAATCGTACTATTGTATTCATAAATTCACAGGGTCGCGTTCGATCATTTCCTCGAGCCATGACTAGATTTTTTACTTAGGAATATCACACCAGCTAGACTAATTGCAATGCTCCACCTGTTACTATCTCTTTTATATCAGTGTTTGTACTATGCTAGTCCAATTTTTTAGTGAAATTCTCAATTAAAAGTCACTGAAGTTTTACCATGGTGAGTTTTGGTTGACTGTTATTTTTGTTATTGTTTTTTAAATAGTAAATCTTTGATTTATAACAAACCTTGTTTAATTACTACCTGCGGTTTCTCTGTCCGTTATTAAAATTCTTTGAACTTCAATTTAATTACATTCCCGGTTAATGGAAGCCAAAGTAAATACAGTTATAATTACATCTCTACGAAGTAGAGTGAAGCAAAAAAATGCAGAGAAGGAAATTCTCGATATTTCTGCACATTGATTCGCCAGTAACTGGAGAAATATGAATACCAAGCTGGGCAATTAGGTGAATTTGTTGCAATTTATATGTAAAATAGAAGCTCAAAAAGTGACTTCAATGAAATCCGTCAAGCCGAACGAAATTACATTACATGAAAGCGTTTCAAATAAAACATTAAAATAGATTGGCTCTTGTTTTGTTGTAAAGAAAAAATGCAGAGAAATGATAAGTACGTTCAGAATAAGATATTGACCAACAATAAAAATGTCTATCCCAAAAATCTTTCAGACTCAGATAGGCTACTTTTTTGTAAATATGCTATTAATTAACTTACTAATTACTTACCTATTCTTATACACGACATCACATAAGGCAATATTTACCTAGATTTTTTTCACGAAGCATTTAATTCTTTCCAATAAGATCGTCATTTTAACTTTTAACTGTCAATTAAAGTTACTTACTAATCAATCGGATTTTAAAATGAATTCTACTATCCAACAGTAGCCCATTAAACTAAAAACTTCAAAATTTGCGCAAATGAACCGTTCGTTCAATGGTAGATATGTAAAAATGAAAAGATTTGTAGGTAAAGTAGGTACCAAGGAAAATTCGTAATTTCGAATTCGCTAAAAAAAATTTATGTCCCATTTGAAAAATCAAAATTTGAGTAACTTCGGTTTAAACCGGAAGTGAAAAAAATATCGCAAAAATAAAATTGACCGGTTCAAGGCTTTTTTAAATAAGTAGGGAGGGACTCTGTAAAAAGTACTTACTACTTACTGACTTTATTAATCCTTTACTTTTGAAAAGCACTGTATACAGAAAGCAGTCCAAACTACCAGACCCATTTGACTGAAATTTGGTAAGTGCAACTGTATGAACCACAGAAGAGCTCATTAGATTTTTGGTCCAAATCGGCCGACGTGGCATATCAACTATAAAATTTTAAATGCAAATCCCGTTTTTCACATCACCGTAGGAAAGCTCTTCAAATTCTACTTCTATAAATGTATTCACACCTGGTGCCCTTCTGGCAAAAAATCGGTGCCATGAAGAAAACTTACAGTGCCAGTGTAAAGTCGGGAATAAAATTCCTTAAATTTTTACCCTTGATTTGTGATAAAAATCCTCGGACAGGTCAATTTTATTTGTTTAATGTGGATTTGGTGGTGTGGCCAATTATTTTTTCACACTTCCGGTTTAACCGGAAATGGCCTTAACTTTGTTTTCTCAAATTCAACTGTGCGATTACATTTATAAAAAACTCTTTTTGCTATTTTTGGCAGATGTGAAAAAAAATTGAAAAAACAAAGACAAATAAATGAAAATGTAATTGCGCAGTTGAATTTGTATCAAAAAAATAAGGTTGACATGTATTTGCAATTTTCAAAAATCTTGGTTTTTGACCGATTTCTTCGATGTTTTTGAAAATCTAGGGTGGCCATGACTGTACTTCAGGTTAAGTATGATACATGTTCCTAACTCAGAAAAAATTGTAGAATCCGAATCCGTTGAGAAAAAAGTGTCATTTCATTTGAGAAAACAATAAGTCAAGGCCATTTCCGGTTAAAACGAAAGTAGCAAAAAATAACTGTCAGAAGAGAAGCGACTGGAACCTCCCCACAGCGTGGATCCTTGATTTTCACATGGCAAACGATTTGACACGAAAATTATTATAATAACTGAAACATAAACTATGGAATCCACCACTTTTCAATGAGAATTAGAATTTTCATAATTTTCTGCTTAAATCGTAAGAGGCGCGAAGGGGTGGGGTGGGAAGTAAAAGTACATATCATTTTGATGCCTAAAATATTTCTAAAATAGAAGTTATTGTCAGGGGCGGTCTAGGACATGCACTTTTACTTCACACCCCTTCGCGCCTCTTACTGCGCAAAAAAATATTCAATCTTCTGATTTATTGTCCCAAATACTATATGTTATTTAAAAGTGACAACGAGTGCAAATCATTTGGAGTTTATGGCTCCGGGAAGAGCGTCTCCAACTTGTTTTTCCCTACATTAACAGACTTCCTGTAATTAATGTAACAGCAAATCTAAATTACATTCACAAAGAGGCGAGCTCGCGAATATTCATCATGATTAATGATGGCATTTCATTTGGTGTAACTAATTTACTTTTATAAATAATCCATAGAAAGTTTAAGTGAGTCGCGCCGCTTTTGAAAATTAAGTACGAAATTCTGCTTAGCCCGACGTTTGATTGATAGCCAGTTTCTAGGACAGGTGTGGTCTACGTTTGTCTATTATTCAGCACGTCCAAGTCACTCATATTTTTTCAGGAAAGAAGCTAGCAAGAAACAGTGATAAATTCCAGAGAGCATTTCACTTTTAGCCAGTAAATAATTCACCCTTAATGACCCTCCTAATGTGAAGACACATCACATCCCGGACCGAAACAATCGCTTCAGTTTGAAAGGTCCGTAGAATATTCTTGTGTAAAAGTCGTGGTTTATGGTTGTTTCAAGTGCGATTTATCCCTTCCCGCCATTTACATCTCCTTGAATATTCATGAGGTGAGCATGTACGACAATAAAGACGATATTGGTTTGCCTCTGCCAACTTAATATTTCACTATCGCCTCTTCTCATTTCTTATTTGGTTGCTAACATCGTAAATAGAATATATATTAAAGATATATCTTACGTTCATGCGATTTATTCCGGATACTTTGAACGTATATTCTGTATTTGTAATATATTACTGTTATTCCAGTCGCATAGATAAGCTAGAAAATGAGCTGAATCGGTTTTCAATAAAATATTATTTGTATTTCTTGCGCCAGCGCCAGCACCTAATAAATGTATGAAATATATCGGTAACTGTCACAAGATGGTCATACTTGAAGTAGGTAATTATTCTGTAATTCTGTGCAATTATCATACAACGTTAATGGTGATTGGGAAATTATATTAATGGCAATGATATTGAGATGTTAAAAGATTTCAACACAAGGGCAGAGCATCTGCTGTTTATAAATATGGTGGATGCGCCGGGTCGTGAGTGCATAGCTTCAATATTCAATGGCCGAGAAGACCAAGAAGTGGCACGTTCTGTACGTTTTAATGAAATTGTGTTTTACATAAATTAATATTGTTTTTGCATGTAGTCTTATTTTAAATATTTCCTTATTCGTGCCATACCTATCAAACCGTAACATTTCAAAATTTGCAGTTATCTAGAGGAGGGCGCGGTTACAATAAAAATACAATTAGATTCCATAAACTGTCCTGTCGATGTATTGTACAATATAGTTATGACGAAATGTATACGAAAAGTTAGTTTGTTTCAGAATATTTTTAAGGACATTAAGTAAAATGTGATCTTTTCAATTATGTGTTAAAATATGATGTGTCTGTTAGGGACAGGAAGCCTTAAAATATTATTAAGCGAGCAATTTGCTGAAGTAAAGCGGTGTGACCTATGGGTTAAAAATTAAAATGGCTTCAGCTGCGATTTTTATCGTCAAATTTAAATATTGAGCGCCATCAATTACTAATAACGCCTTAGAAGTAGTTTGCCTGGCTGTATCAGACAAAATGTGAACAATTTATCTTAATTGGTCCCCATTGGAGCAAAGTTCCGATAATGCAAATTTACGGTGTAAGATATTTGTAAAAGCGCCGGTGATGAACGGTGTCTAATTGAGTTTTCATGGACCAGTAAGATTGATTTAAAACATTTTCTGGGTTTCCCATCCGATTACTTTTTGATAACGTTTCGCCGTCAGGTAAAATCACGAGAGAAGAAATTTAAACCACAAAGCAATATTTGATCCATGTATATTAAAAACAATTGTTTAGAAGATGTAGCATGTTACATACATATACATACACAATATTAATACGCAGCCGCTATTATTGTGTCAAAAGCAATACTAGTTAGTACTAGCAATAATATAGTAATAGTCAAAGACGATGTATACAACAAAATAATGTGAAATATGGAAACAAATCAAACGGCGCTCTGCGTGTGCGTTGTTGTGTCCGGGGCTCACAACTTAAATAAAAATAAACCACGATTTATAACTCTCAGCCTCACTAAACCTAACTAAAAACAATATGACAATGTGAACACGAATTTGCTTTTCAAAGTTAATCGCTCGATACGGCAGATTATTTTCCAAGAGCGAACAAAATAAATGGCAATATTTTTTTTTGTTTAATATCTTTGTTGATTTTACTTTCTCAGTCCCTTCACAGGAATACCATTCCTACACTTTTATAAATTTTTATGTTGTATGTTGCATGTCAGCAGAAGCCTGCACCTTTATACATAGGATGGAGGCTATAAGAATGGACCAATAACCAATATTCTGTCTGGTGATGCTTTGAAATGTTTTTGGAAGGCAAACATTTAGCGTCTGTTTGTCTGGGTTGATTAACGGCGTGCTTTGTAATTATTTATAACTCCAATGAGGCCGTCAATTTCTTGACAAGCAACCCTGAGTTTTCATGATAAAAGTAAAGTTAATCTAACTGTTTTTTGTTTCATAGTTTAAAAAAGTTTGATTGGTTAACAGAGAGTCATAATTCAAGGCTCGCCGGTAGGCGGTGTCGAAACAGACAGTCGAAAATTTTGTATTATTAAAATGGTTGGGAAGACAAAATTAATGGATTAGTGTTATTACAAAATTTCGATTTTTCTACCCAAAGGGTACCTATACTAAATGCGAATGAATTTTGTCTTATTTAAAACTAGTATTTGAGGAACTTTCTGATGGTGACAATAAATCTTTGAAAAACTTGTTTTGGATGGTTAAATGAGAGAATAATTTTAAATTTGGAAATTGGTGTGCCAAAACGGCGCTTTCCGTGGGCCGACTGCAACGAAAATTTGTTTAGCTCTTCAACGTGTAATACACTGCCGTGTTAATTTGAAAGGGCGTATCTGCTGTGTTTTTTTGACAGTATTTTTCAGCTTTACAACGCTGCCTGCTTGTTTAATTCAGTCTAAGTTTAATTTGTAAAATATTACTTAACACTTTGGTGATTATTTGAGGCCTTAGTGGGAAATCTATACATATAAATTCATAAGATAGTATATTATGTTATTAGGAGTAAAAATGATACTTTGTGTGGCAAAGCTGGATGTTTGTCTGACGAGCGCAGCGAGGCAGACAAATCCAGCTGCGCCACACAAAGACATTTTTACTCCGAATAGCATATGCTATTTTTTCTTCAAACGCATGAAATTCATGAAAAGTTAATTTTTTGATTGAATTATTTCGAAAATCTATAAGAGTAGTTTGCCCTGGGATGCGGTTACCATGGTTTCAAACTTTCAATGTTATAAACAAAATTGCCCCTGAAGTTTGAAAAATTGTTCATATTTCTTAAATTTGCTGGCAATTTGTAAGTATTCTTACTTCCAGTAGTTTTCTTGTTTGAAACGATGTTGTTCTTTATAGATTTTATTATGTCGGAGTTGACATTTGATGAATTTATGCAATGTACGCCACCGGAGGTAGCTGAAGCCGCCAAAACAGCCGTAGATGATTTAGTGCCGACGAAATCGAGCAGCATTTACGAGGCAGCTTACCGAAGATTCATAAAGTGGACTGAGAAGAAAAATGCAGCAGAGAAGCGGCTGGAACCTCCCCATCGCGTGGATCTTTGTATTCTGTGTAGATAGTAGTCAATTCAACAGATTTTTTTTTATCCTTATCGTCTGACGTCAGTGACTAATTTCGCAATTTTCTGACAAATACCGACATCACCTCGTACATCACCCATCACATTTGACAATATGTTCCTTTTAAGGTTAATCTTTTGCCACCTTTTTGACAATAACTGCCACTTTATGTCATCCACTGTCAGCCTGCTCCCTTTTAATGAGAAAGAATTTTTTCTCTATTTTCCACTGAAATGGCAGAAACTGTGAGTACATTTTTAGAACCAGAATTTGATCGTCTTTCTAATGGCGACATAAAAAAGAGGCCTTGTATTTAAAATTTTAAGTTGATATGCTTAAATGGCAGTTCGCGTGGGCCAATTGCTCCCAAAAGCCTTTCAGGTCTTCAACGGGTCACCTAATCTCCATGTACCAAATTTCAGCCAAATCGATTCAGTAATTTGGGCTATAATGTATTTTTACTGTTATTATAAAATTTCGATTTTTTGAACCAAACAGCGCTAAATGCGAATTAATTTTGTCCTATTTAAAACCAGAATTTGAAGACCTTTCTGATGGTGACAATAAATCTTTCAAAAACCTGTTTTTAATGGTCAAATGAGAGAATAATTTTAAATTTGGAAATTGGTATGCCAAAACAGCACTTTCCGTGAGTCGATTGAATTCAAAATTTGTTCAGCTCTTCGACGTGTAATACAATCTCCATATGCAAAATTTCAGCCAAATCGGTTCAGGGGCTTGGGCTGTACCGCGATTTTAAAGTCCGATAAAAATCAATTCTTTTTTAATTTTTGGTCAAAAGGGCACTAAGAATGAATACATTTTTAGAAGCAGAATTTGAAGGTCTTTCTTATGGTGACGTGAAAAATGGGGGTTTGCATTTAAAATTTAAAAGTTGATGTGCCAAAATGGCATTTCCGGTTGCACGATTGGCTCCAAAAGCTTTTCAGATCTAAGTTGGGTTATGAGATGCCTACGTACCAAATTACAGCCAAATCGGCCCAGTAGTTTTGGCTGTGGCGTGTTTACAAACGTACGTACGTACGTACGAACGTACGTACGAACATACACACAGACACATTTTAAAAACCACTTTTCTGGGTTCCTGAGACCCCAAAACGTGGAGATCTGGTGCTATCTCAAATTCGAAAATTTTAGTGATTGCAGTAACCTCCCATTTTTTTAAAATTGTGATGGGGTTGGGGAGGTTAAAACGTCACTAATTACTCCGAAAATGTCCTGTTGGCATATTTTTTGGAACTGGCCAAGGAAATGAAGATGAAGTGCTCTACAATGTGGTCACACTATTCCATGATCAAATCAATGCTGAATATCAAAAACGGATTGGATATTAGTAAATACGTGAAACTGCGTGCGTTTTTAAAGAAGCAAAGCGTAGGCTATATCCCGAAAAAATCAAAAGTTTTCACGAAGGCGCAGTTCGAAAAATTTCTGTGTGAAGCTGACGATAAACAGTATTTGGGAATGAAGGTTTGAGTATACCTACCTACCTGTATTATAAAATTCCATAATAATTGTTTTATTCAGATTGTTCTGTTAATTGGCATATCCGGGGCATGTCGATGCGATGAAATGGTTAAAATGAAGATTGACGATATAGAAAACTTAGGATCCTTACTTCTCATAAAGATTCCTGATAGTAAAACGAATAAGCCAAGATCATTTACAATTGTCGGAGAGATGTTTATAAACCTTTTCAAAAAATATGCTTCTTTGCGACCAAATGGATTCGACGAACAACGATTTTTCTTCAAATATGCGAATGGAAAGTGCACTCGATCAGTGATGGGGATACACGAAATTGGCGCCGTACCCAAAGAAGTAGCGTCTTATTTGAAATTGCCGAATCCAAATGAATATACGGGGCACTGCCTAACAAGAACTTCGGCTACATTGCTTGTAGATGGGGGAGGCGACATCACGTCTTTAAAGCGGCATGGTGGCTGGCGATCTAGCAATGTTGCTGAAGGCTACATTGAGGAATCTCTTACAAACAAAAACGATACTGCAATGAAAATTTTGTCACCAATTCCAAACGTCCCGGTTAGCAGCAGAATAGACGCTCCATTGTATGCGGCAGCCGAAGCTTCAATGAGAAGAGATTCTTCGATAAGCGCCGATGTGAGCTCAACGTTAACATCCAGTGGCTTTAATTTCCAAAATGCTTGTATTAGCAACTGTACTTTTAACTTAAAGTTTGTAAATGAAAAATAAAATTGACTTTCTTGTTCTTTAAAAGGCTAGGGAATGTTTTATATGAGGAAGGAAATAAGCAATGAAAGTATTGCTTTGTTAAATTTTATTTTTACTCCGGCGGCAGACAAAATTTTTTTCCGCCGCCGGAGTAAAAAGACACTTCGTCGCCATGGCATAGAAATGTCAGTTTAACATTATCAAAAATGTCATTAAAGTACACTATTTTTGACGTTTGAAGAAAAATGTTATTTATAGGGTCATTTGTCACAAATCTACATTTTTTCAGATACGCCCTTTCAAATGAACACGGCAGTACAATCCCCATGTGCAAAATTTCAGCCAAATCGGTTCAGGGGCTTGGGCTGTACCGCGATTTTAAAATCCGCTAAAAATCTAAATTTTTTTAATTTTTGGTCAAACGGGCAAGTGTGCATGTATTCACAGTATATGATAATCTATTAAATCACACCTATAAGCACCACTACGATAGATACTTTTAGGATCTTTATGAGACTACTGGTCCGATGAATGTCATTTCGGTTTTTTGGATCACAACTCAAGCGGGACAGCATTCTCAATTTTATATTTAAATTAACTATTGATTTCGAACACACCCTCCATTAGCAGCTACTCACTTTACACGAGCTGGCTCGTCGTTAGGCTAACCACGCCTAACCAAAAAGAAAACTTCCTGTATTTTGTGTTTGCTCGTTGGTTTATTTCCGATTCAATCGCAGCGTTTAAATTAAAAAATTGGCAATCTCGGAGACGGTAGAAATTTTTACTTTTTCATAGAATTTGTAAATATAGTAGGTTGAATGTGTCGAAGAATTAATGAGTTATAATAAATACGTAAACAGCGTAAAACATCCCCAGTAGGAAAGATGTGTGCATCAACCACGCATCGCTATCCGAACCATGCGGACGCGGATGGTATGCGGCAAAAAACAAAATACAGCACAAACAAATTTAAATAATAGTAAAGTCCCGTCGCATATGAAAAAACGCGGGGGTTGTGTGTCTCAGGCTTTTTTTCTGTTGGTTTGTAAACGGGTATTCAGTTCTGTCAACCTTTCTTTCAACCCCCATTGTTACTGTTTATTGACACTGACAGTGAGTGACGGCAGAGATGACGGAAGTTTTGACGGTTGTGAGATCCCGTTTACACACCAACAGAAAAAAAAGCCTGGGACACACAACCCCCGCGTTCGTTATGCGATGGGACTTTAAGTATATTATGTCATTAGGAGTATTATAAGTGATACTTTGTGTGGCAAGCTGGATGTTTGTCTGACAAGCGAAAATGGATATTTTTGATTAAATTATTTTTCAAATTCTTAAGAATAAGCTTAGTTTGCTACGGGATGGGGTTACCGAAGATTCACAAGGTGGTGTGAAAGAAAGAACGTCACTAATCACTTCGGCGGTTAAAATTTTTTTCATACCAAAAATGTTAAAATGCGGTTAAAATTAAATTCAACCACCGTAATCCGCTGTATGTATAAATGTTTAAATCTTCTTGAAAATAAATAATTCACTTCTATTTTTATTGTGACGTGACAGTCAGTTGACAAGTGATTAACAACTGACAGCGATGATCCAACTAGTGATGGGATGGTGATGGGTTATTTTCCGAAAAATACAATTTGGGAAAATTCCCCGGTTTTTTTCCCACTTAGGGGGAAAATATTTTTTTTAAACACGCTTTATTATGTTTTTTTTATTTTAAACGAAAATTCGAACAAAAGTAAACTAATGTATAAAATTTTAAACAACTTAAATTAATACTCGTCCTCATCCTCATCACAGCAGAAGACAATTTATATTCCAACGTCAAAGTGGTCGAACTGAAATTATCTTCTGATTTTTCTTCTGGCACGTGTTATTCGCATAGCGTGCAAACGTTTGTGCCAGCGCAGTCGGTCAAAAATATTTTCCCGTTTTCTGGGAAGGAATTTATACTTCGGAAAAATTCCCGGTATTTCACTACTCGTCAATGGTAGATTTTTTTAGGTCTTTTTGACCAGTTTGACTCGTAGTTCAACCATTCTTAAACTTTTCAATGTCATCAAGTATGAGACTGATGGCCCGATGGTCTAATTATGACAACAAATTCCATCTCGGCAGAGATCCTGGCTATAGGTACAAATCTTCGGTGGCTTTTCGTATATTGCCGGTCTAGTTTAAGTTCGTTCGGCGGGTTTTCCGGTGATTTTAACATCCATTAGAATGGTGCAGTAAACGCTTTAGTGGCTACACCAAATGAAATTCGTCCAACACCATTCGTCCATTTTTGTCCAGCCGAGAAGTGCTCGAATCCAATCTATCGCAAAGTGAGCAAATGGATCTTTTCAATATTCGGAACGTTTTTGGAGGGGACATTGCACGTTCCGGAAGAGCACGTACGTTTCAAATGGACAATGAAGTTCGCTAAGTACTCTGACTCTGGCAGGAGACGGTGGAAAACCTGAGAATCATACAACACAGTTTCGTGTTTATCGATCTCATAGTTATTAAACGAAATTGTAGAATGCAGTTTGGATGCGCTACTGAAAAATTCAAAAAGCGAAACCCTGTGTTGGCATTACCAACTGAAATTTTTTCTACAGAAAAATTGATTTAAGCGCGTATTTCATGTAAAGCATATAAGCTGTGGATAAGCAGGATAATGAGCGTTATAAGCAAATTGAATAACAGAGATATAGTTGACAGCATCCGCGCTGGGGGCAACACGGATCCGCACTTAATCCGAAACACGCCTCGCGAGGACGGCTGACATCAAAGCAACCCTTGGCTCATCATCGTCCGTATTCCGGGACACTCGCTACTGTTTAATGTTTACTCATGGATATACATATCACTCCAGTATTCGAGAGCTCTCAGGATCTGCTCCTTGACTTAAAGCCTGCCACAAGACACCTACATGATTTGTTAGCTCTGGGAGGCTATTAAAACACCGCACATTTACTAATCCATGTCATGTGTTCTGATCTCGGGTTTTGATTCATAACATCAAAACACAGTTTGTGACTCATCTTCAGGTCTTAATAACAAAATACTTATAGCAGTTCAGGAAGGTTCAAAGGAGAACGGTTCCTTAAAATGAAAGGAAAACGAAAAAAATTGCCCACCAGTCCTGCAGTTGGCATTTTTGGTTAGTTTTCAAGTTTCTCTTTTTGGAAATAAGTTGATATTATTCCCACGATTAGTTTTCATTTTATGATTTTCTTAAACTTTTTGAATAGGTATGTACTTAAAAGAACAAGTTGAATCAAATAAATTTCAATAGCTTCCTATAATCTGAATAATTAAATATGTCCACGAAACCAAACATTTCTGGCCTAAATACAATCTAATCCAATACAGGGTGTCTGGAAATTAGAGGATAATATCTTAAGAACGTATTCTACGATCAGAAAGACGAAGAAAAGTTTTAATAAACAAGGGTCGAAAAATGCCCCCTAAGGGAGCTAGGGCACCTTAAATGGAACACTTTGAAAGTGGTTTTTTTAAATTTTTTCAAAACGGTTGAAGATAACACCGTGAAATTGGGTATCTTCAGTCTTTGATGCTGAATTCATTACCGTGGAGAAAATTTTAAAGTTTCAATCATAAGCGTACCGAACAGGGGGGGGGGCTTAGGACTAACTTCGCTCAAACATTTTTGTAAATGGTTTTTTCTCAAACCTGATACCAGAATCTGAACATCTGTTTTCTGCGTAAAAATGATGCTCTTTTCTGAAATCGCTAAGACGCACCGTTTTCGAATAAATTGACCCTTGTCGTTTTAGAAGACTAAAATCTGTCGCAGAAGATTTTAGTTTATTTACTAAATTATCAAAAACGAGTTCAGGGTCTGATTCCTTGCGTGATTTTAGAAAAAAAAAATGCAGCAGAGAAGCGGCTGGAACTTCCCCATCGCGTGGGTCTTTGTATTCTGTGTAGATAGTAGTCAATTCAACAAACATTTTTTTATGCTTTTCGTCTGTGGCTATAATTTAGCAATTTTCTGACAAATACCGACATTACCTCGAACAGCACCCATCACATTTGACAATATGTTCCTTTTAAGGTTAACATTTTGCCACATTTTTGACAATAACTGCCACTTTGTCATCCACTGTCAGCCCGCTCCCTTTTAATGAGAAAAATTTTTTTCTCTATTTTACACTGAAGTGGCAGAAACTGTGAATACATTTTTAGAACCAGAATTTGATCATCTTTCTAATGGCGACGTATAAAAAGAGGTCTTGTATTTAAAATTTTAAGTTGATATGCCTAAATGGCACTTCCCGTTTACCAATTGCTTCCAAAAGCCTTTCAGGTCTTCAACGAGTCACCCAATCTCCATGTACCAAATTTCAGTCAAATCGATTCAGTAGTTTGGGCCATAATGTGTTTTTAGTGTTATTACAAAATTTAAATTTTTTCTACCCAAAGGGCAGTAAATGCGAATGAATGTTGTCTTACTTAGAACAAGTATTTGAAGGCCTTCCTGACGCTGGCAATAAATTTTAAAAAAAGTTGTTTAGGATGGTAAAATGCGAGTATATTTAAAATTGAAAATTGATGTGCCAAAACGGCACTTTCCGTGGGTCGATTGCCTCCAAACTCTCTCTCTTCGACGTTATAATACAGTCTCCATGTACAAAATTTCAGCCAAATCGACCCAGAGGTTTCGGCTGTATCGTGTTTTTAAAGTACCTTAACAATCCCGAATATTTCAATTTTTGTCAAAAAGGCACTAAGAGTGAATACATTTTTAGAAGCAGAATTTGAAGGCCTTTCTTATAGTGACGTGAAAAGTGGGGGTTTCCATTTAAAATTTAAAAGTTGATGTGCCAAAATGGCATTTCCGGTTGCACGATTGGCTCCAAAAGCTTTTCAGATCTAAGTTGGGTTATGAGATGCCTACGTACCAAATTTCAGCCAAATCGGTCTAGTAGTTTTGGCTGTGGCGTGTTTACAAACGTACGTACGAACGTACGTACGAACATACACACAGACACATTTTAAAAACCACTTTTTTAGGTCCCTAAGACCTCAAAACGTGAAGATCTGGTGTTATTTCGAATTCAAAAATTTTAGTGATTGCAGTAACCTCCCATTTTTTTTAAATTGTGAAGTGGAGTGGGGAGGTTAAAAGTTCATATGGACATATATGGCAGAAAATGTTTCTTATGGGACCTATGAGGTCCTGGAAAGCTGACGTTCTTCAGTACGCGTATACCTCCCTTAGGAAGCGTTTTCCGCCATATGTTCATGCGAACTTTTCTTCCTAAAATAACACAAGGAATCAACCCCTGAACAAATTTTTGATAATTTGGTAAATAACTAATTAAATTCTGTGACAAATTTTCGTGCTCTAAAACCACGAGGGTCAATTTATCCGAAAACGGTGCGCCCTAGCGATTTCGAACAAGAGCACCATTTTTACGTACAAAACTTGAATCATCCAGATTCTGATGCTAAATTTGAGAAAAAACAACTTAGAAAAATTATTTGAGCAAATTTGTTTCTAAGCCTCCCTGTACGCGACGCTTATGATCGAAACTTTTTACCACGGTAGTGAATTCAGCATCGAAAAATGCTCAATTTCACGTTGTTATTTTTAACCGTTTTGAAGAAATTTAGAAAAAACCACTTTGAAAGTGGCCCCATTAAGGGGCCCTAGGCATTAGGAGGCATTTGTCGACCCATGTTTATTAAAACTTTTCTTCATCTTTTTGATGGTAGAATACGCCCTTATGATATTATCCTCTAATTTTCGGACACCCTGTATAGGGGACCTTTTTAATTGTCACTATTTGTCAATCTTATGTCAGTGGCAGTTTCGTTTCGTGGTACAATTTTCTGTGTCTATAAATACAAATTATACGAGCGAGGCGTAGATCGCACATTTGAAGCAATTGAAAAAAAATATTCTTTATAGGAAAGCTGTGAGAGTGTGGACAGGAAAGGGAAAGAATTTTGCAACTGTATTCATAACAAAAAAAAGGCAGCAGAGAAGCGGCTGGAACCTCCCCAACGCGTGGGTCTTTGATTTCCGTGACTTGTGTTTAAGATTTTAAAGTTAATATGCCTAAATGGCACTTCCCGTTAACCAATTGCTCCCAAAAGCCTTTCAGCTCTTCAACGGGTCACCTGACCTCCATGTACCAAATTTCAGACAAATCCTTCCAGTAGTTTGGGCTATAACGTGGTTTCAGTGTTATTTCAAAATTTCGATTTTTCTACCCAAAGGGTAATAAATGCGAATAAATTTTATCTCATTTAAAACCAGAATTCGAAGACCCTTCTGATGGTGGCAATAAATCTTTCAAAAATTTGTTTTGGATGGGTAAATGAGAGAATACTTTAAATTTGGAAATTGGTGTGCCAAAACGGCACTTTCCGTAGGTCGATTGAATCCAACATTTGTTCAGCTCTTCGACGTGTAATACAATCCCCATGTGCAAAATTTTAGCCAAATCGGTTCAGGGGCTTGGCAAGCTGTACCGCGATTTTAAAGTCCGATAAAAATCTCGATATTTTTAGTTTTTGGTCAAAAGGGCACTCACAGTGAATACATCTTTGGAAGCAGAATCTGAAGGCCTTTCTTATTGTGACGTGAAAAATGGGGGTTTACATTTAAAATTTAAAAGTTGATGTGCCAAAACGGCATTTCTGGTTGCACGATTGGCTCCAAAAGCTTTTCAGATCTAAGTTGGGTTATCACATGCACACGCACCAAATTTCAGCCAAATCGGTCGAGTAGTTTGGGCTGTGGCGTGTTTACGAACGAACGTACGTACGTACATACATACAGACACATTTTAAAAACCACTTTTTTGGGTTCCTGAGACCTCAAAACGTACAGATCCGGTCTTATTTCGAATTCGAAAATTTTAGTGATTGCAGTAAGCTCCCTTTTTTTTTAAATGGTGAAGTGGAGTGGGGAGGTTAAAATAATGAAGATAAACCTATCGATGCCCAGTTATCGCAAACTGAAAGCCAATTGCTTAGCAACTAGCGTTCTGATTAGCTAAAGTCTGTCAGTTTGAAGTTAGCTGAGCATCGATAAACCGGCCCTAAGATGATCAGCTATCGACAACCGCCCGCACTCCCAGACCTTGGTTAAATAAAGTTAAATGCTGCATTTACAAATTCTGTGAAAAAGTAGAAGTTTCTACCATCTCCAGAACTGCCAATTTTTTAACATCTTTTCATTCATTTTTGCAAATAGAACACTAGTATGTCTACATAACGGAAAGAAATCAACTTTGTTCTAATATCAATATCAAGTGATTTTCATAGGCTTTCAAAGGACCTGAAGTCCCTTGTTATCGCGGTTGAGAAGCTAGTTAAACAATAATGAGACACTTCGTAGTAAATTACGTAATCTGTCTGAAAGCAAATAGCATCAATAAATCGTAAATTAGAACACTTTATGATCCTTTGAAATATTCAAGGGTTAGTTTAATTAAAGTAACAAATATTCGTAGAACCCGCCGTTTGCTTTGTGTTGTCCGAGTATTCGAGTAATGGTCTCTTCACAAGGAGCAGAACTATCTTAGAGGGCTACTCTCGTTTCATTAGAATTGACGACGACGGTCAAGATAAGGCTACAGAGTGGCTGGGATCAACCAAACTAATTAAAGTAGTGGCTGTATAGTGTCATTAACAAGTTTCAAAGGGATTATGTATATTTAACAAAGTTCTCATATTTGTCCTGTGCCAGGATGTCGTCATAGAATCTGAGTTATACACTTTATTATTCCATGTTAGGCTTCATCCACTACATAGTTATGTTTGTATTTTGTAATAGTAGTTTTATTCAAAATTAATAAAATTCCTTACGTAGATACTACAGGGTGTCTCAGAACGCTCGCACCAAATTCTAATGGAATATTCAGGATTAAATTCTGAGTTGATTCGCGTTTTTGAAAATTTCTAGGGTCCAATAGTTCTCGAGTTATAAGAGATTTAAGAGGATCAATCAGATTTCAGCTCTGAATTGCTTCATAAGGTAATTTAATGTTAGATGCACTGTTTCCTAGGTAACAAGATACAACAGTATAAATTTTCATTGATAGTATCTTGTTACCTAGGAAATGGTGCATCTAGAATTAAATTACCTTATGAAGCAACTCAAAGCTGAAGTCTGATTGGTCCTCTTAAATCTCTTATAACTTGAGAACTATTGGACCCTGGAAATTCTCAAAAACGCCTATCGACTCAGAATTTAATCCTGAATACTCCATTAGAATTTGGTGCGAGCGTTCTGAGACACCCTGTATACATGCAGGAAGGCTTCTAATCGCTAATGTTGTACGATATTCTATCTCCTCCCCTTGTGAGTTGTGAGAAAATAGAGTTCACCTGTAACTTGCATCAAAATTTATACAGAAACCTCAAATGAATAAGTACTTTACCTTATGTTTGAAGCGTGAGGGCATAATAATTTTGCATTCCTCTGATTTAAACTTTCAAAGTGTCTAATGTAATACCTACCTACTAAAAATTTAATGAATTAATCTCTTTAGCAATTTGCAGGAGAGAATCCTTAGAATAATGTTCACTTGGTTGGGCCTTTTACGGTTCGTTCAGCAATGAATGATTTAAATCGAATTAAAAAATGAATCACTTTGATATTATTAAGCTCTCACAATGGCTATCTTGTGCTTCAAAGAGACAATTAGGAATTATTTCATACACTAGAAACCAGACCTAATGCTTATAAAAGCTTTATAACGCAGGCTTTCAGCCAGATTGTTGCTAAGCCTGAGTCAATGTCTGTCATTTTACCATGCGAAAATAAAAAGAAAGTCATGGCATTCAATCTGCAACTGACATGATAATGAAACAACAGTTATTCATAAGAAGCTGTGTGAACGGGTAATAAATATTTATTTTTGGTTGGTTATACCCGAAAGTGTCTGTTTCGGTACACATTTGCGTACTGAAAGTTAAAATTTTCATCCTCCTTGCACCGAATGTAAACAATAAACGGAAATAACGTTTCTGTACTGAAGAACGCATGCGCTCTTCTATTGTTTTTCACTTCGTTGGCGGAGTAGTTACTAAAATCGATCAAAAAATGAAATCGCTAAAGGGGGCGTTCAAAATTCGGTTTTTATTTGGTGCTAGTCAATTATTAAGTTATTGCATACTATCTGACATCAATACTGCCGTGTTAATTTGAAAGGGCGTATCTGCAGTATTTTTCAGCTTTGAAACGCTGCCTGCTTGTTTAATTCAGTCTAAGTTCAATTTGTAAAATATTACTTGACACTTTGGAGATTATTTGAGGCCTTCGTGGGAAATCTATACATATAAATTCATAAGAATATCATTTGTCACAAATGTACAATTTTTCAGATACGCCCTTTCAAATTAACACGGCAGAATAAGCAACATTAGATTACTTTAGATACTAATTTTTAAAATCCACTATAATTTAATAAGAATGAAAAATTTGGGTGGGAAAAGCTAAAGCCCCCCACTATTTTCCACGCACCTGGTTGAATTTGCATTTGGTAGATACCATATAGGTATAATCTGATGGCACATGTTTATAGAAACTTTTTTTTCATATTTTGAGCTGCAGAATCACCTCTCGAATATTCCAACGTTATTTCCGGACATCCTGTATTTTAACCTCCCCACAACCATATAAAAATGGGAGGTTACTGCAATCACTCCAAAATTCGAAATTGAGATAACACCGGATCTTTACGTTTCAAGGTCCCAGGATCACGAAAAAGTGGTTTTTAAAAAATGTCTGTGTGTATGTACGTACGTATGTACGTATGTACGTATGTGAGCACGATCTCTCGGAAACTACCGAACGGATTTTAATGAAATTTGGCATGTATGTTAGCGTTGGTCTTCTGGTGAGCCCAGTTAATTTTCTTGCGAATCCGCAGACGCTAAGTGCCTTTTTGGCATGTAAACTATGAAATTTGACTGATGAACACTAATTTTTCTTATCAGCACATGAAAGGCCTTGAAATTCTGTATCTGAAACTGTATTCCCACTTAGCGCCTTTTTGACGTAAAATCTAAAAAATCGAAATTTAGAGGAAACATTAAATAACACGTTACAGCCTAAACTGCTGTATCGATTTGGTTGAAATTTGGTAGGAAGAGATACCGCTACCCGCCGAAGAGCTAATTTAATTTTGGTGGCAATCGGAGAACGGCAAGTGCCATTGTGCCTTATCAATTTTGAAACTTGAATAATGAACCCCCATTTTCTCTATCAGCACATGAAAAGTTTTGAAATTTTGTTTTCAAAATTGTGTTCAATCTTAGTGCCCTTTTGGCAAAAGATCGTCAAATTTAGAAAAATCACAGAAAACATCTTAGATTTGGTCGAGTAAAACTTAGGTATAGTAAATAGTAAAATTTATTTGATATTGGTGATATTGGTGACCAAGTGGGGAGGTTCCAGCCGCTTTCGTGGCTGCCCATTTTTTTCTACGAGAATTTGGAATTTACTAATTTTCTAAAAAGAAACAGGTACCTACTTAGCCGGAAGTGCAGGACGGCCAATCTATGACATATGTGGTGATACATACTTATATGTGCTGATTTTGAAGTTTAGGTGACTTGGCAACCGCTCGAATAACAGAATTCATTACTCGATCAATCCAATTGAACATTAACATAAAAAAATCCATACTCTTTGGTTGATATGCTTAAATGGGATTTTTTGAACCAAACAGTGCTAAATGCGAATTAATTTTGTCCTATTTAAAACCAGAATTTGAAGACCTTCCTGATGGTGACAATAAATCTTTCAAAAACCTGTTTTTAATGGTCAAATGAGAGAATAATTTTAAATTTGGAAATTGGTGTGCCAAAACGGCACTTTCCGTGAGTCGATTGAATTCAAAATTTGTTCAGCTCTTCGACGTGTAATACAATCCCTATGTGCAAAATTTCAGCCAAATCGGTTCAGGGGCTTGGGCTGTACCGCGATTTTAAAGTCCGATAAAAATCAATTTTTTCTTTTTTTGGTCAAAAGGGCACTAAGAATGAATACACTTTTAGAAGCAGAATTTGAAGGTCTTCCTTATGGTGACGTGAAAAATGGGGGTTTGCATTTAAAATTTAAAAGTTGATGTGCCAAAATGGCATTTCCAGTTGCACGATTGGCTCCAAAAGCTTTTCAGATCTAAGTTAGGTTACGAGATGCCTATGCTCCAAATTTCAGCCAAATCGGTCTAGTAGTTTTGGCTGTGGCGTGATTACAAACGAACGTACGTACATACACACAGACACATTTTAAAAACCCCTTTTTTGGGTTCCCGAGACCTCAAAACGTGAAGATCTGGTGCTATCTCAAATTCGAAAATTTTAGTGATTGCAGTACCTAACCTCCCATTTTTTTTTAAATTGTGATGGGGTTGGGGAGGTTAAAATGGGTACCTATTATTGAACAGGAGTAGAAAAATACTTTTATTCAATTGGATGTACAGGTAAGTAATAATAATTTAAATTATGTTACGCATTTCTTAGTCTCTCTTAAATCTTGTTGAATCTCTTCCAGGGTTTTACCTTTCGTTTCTGGTACAAATCGATAAGTCAAGGCTGACGAAATAAAACAACACGTTGCAAAGAACAGGAAAGGGCAAAACAGGCCAAAATTAGTATCGAGAACTTGAAAAAGTTTAGTAATGGTACTAACAAGAAGTGCAAAAACAATATTTAATACAATCAAACCTTTACCTTTGATGCTTGTCGAAAATAATTCACCTAGCATTAATGTAGGGATAATTCCCAGTCCAAATGAATATAAAACTACAAAAAAAATCAGCCCCGCTAAAGGTATCCATTTTACATTTTCCAAATTAACATCTGGGAAAAACTGTTCTATAGAAAAGTAGATTGCAACACCTAGAAGACAAAAACCACAAACCAAAACTGAAACAAAATATGATTTTCTTCTTCCAATTCTGTCGAGCGAAAACCCTGCGCAGAAGTTTAGCACAGTTGTAAGCCCCACGTATATTATAGATGAAGTGCTTGCTGATAAACTTCCACCGGATTTTAGAAAAATGTATTGCGTGTAAACTGCAAATGTAGCAACACCGGCAAACTGTTGGGAGGCCCTTAAAAATACTCCAGCGTATAAAGCTTTCCTGTTACTTTTTATGGTGAATAAATCTTTCCAAGTACCAGATTCGGACATTTGTCTTTGTACATCGCCTTTCAATTTAGTCAATTCATTTTCTACATCTTTTATCCTGCGTAACCTTTGTAGAGAAGCTCTGGCATCGTCCACCCGCCCCTTCATTAAATAATAGTATGGAGTTTCTGGCATGAAAGCGAATGTGCAAATAAAAATAATCGGAAAGACTATTCCGATATAGGCTGTATGTACAACCGAAAAATAGCTTCCAATTACAGTTATCCAAAGCTGTCCCAAATAGAGAAAAAATGTCACAAAGTTACCCCAGGATCCTCTCACTTTAGGGGTTGCTACTTCTCCCACGTAAGTTGGAACAGACGAAAATATTCCTGCATCCCCAATTCCATTGCACAGTCGTGCAATGTAAAAGACGTATACAGATCTTGCAGTAAATATCAGTATCCAAGATATTGCGTAGGGGATTGCGATTAATAAAATTGTGTATTTTCGTCCTATGAGGTCATTTAGTTTGGAATAAAAACCACACGATAGTATTACCCCAACTGATGGCAACACGGTGAAATATGAGGCTTCCTCCAGTGTTATATCATAGTTAACTTTGTCTTCCACTATTTTGGGAATCGAAGGAGATGACCAAGAAAAAAGCATCCCTCCTATCATTGACGACATACATGCTAGAAATGAATGATTTTATTATTTATTAATAAAAGAGTGATTTCGTGCAGCAGAATGAATGTGGTTACAAAGTTCAATATAATTTATTATTAAACACTGCGTGAGAATAAATTCTTCAACTTCAACCTACCTAAAAATATTGCGAGTACTTGAAACCAGTCCCTTCCTTCGGTAATTTTCGCTTCTTCACTTTTTGAAGCTACCACAGCCATTTTTGCACGCTCAATAGTAGCAAGCGGCAACAGATGTCTTTTTGTAACATGACCGTGACTTTAATTTAAGCGTTAGAGGTTTTAAGATTAATTTGCGAAAAGATAACAAATTGTAAATAAAATTTGCTTAATGAAACAGCAAATAGTAACGTAAGTAAGTAAATCGAAATCCCAGACATTTAGTTCTAGCAAGTCACTTTAACCCGCGCTTAATTAATTAAAGTCATTAAAATTTTGCATAACTTTAACACTTTATTTAGCAAAATTAATTACAATAAATAATTGATAACAATAGGAAGGCACCCTTTAGTGGTTTATAGAACAATATTGATTGATAGATAATGTCGTTTCGTTTCTTGTTTTGCTCAGGAAAGTTTAATGTAAAAAATAAAAATTGCGAAAAACGTGTAGCATGACAAAATAGTTTTTAAGAAAACATTTGTATTCTTAAGTCCCTGTTGTTTGCTGTAATAACAATAATAATAATGAGTCTATATAAACTTGTACTAAGTAAGTGAAGCTAAAAAAAATTAAATCAAACAAACTTTTCTACCCAAAGGGTACTAAATGCGAATGAATTTTGTCTTATTTAAAACCAGAATTTGAAGACCTTTTTGATGGTGACAATAAATCTTTCAAAAACTTGTTAAATGAGAGGTAAATGAGGTTAAATGAGAGAATAATTTTAAATTTGGAAATTAGTGTGCCAAAACGGCACTTTCCGTGGGCTGATTGAATCCAAAATTTGTTCAGCTCTTCGACGTGTAATGCAATCCCCATGTGCACAGCCAAATCGGTTCAGGGGCTTGGGCTGTACCGCGATTTTAAAGTCCGATAAAAATCTAAATTTTTTTAATTTTTGCTAAAAAGGGCACTGAGAGTTAATAAATTTTTAGAAGCAGAATTTGAAGGCCTTGCCTATCGTGACGTGAAAAATGGGGGTCTGCATTTAAAATTTAAAAGTTGATGTGCCAAAATGGCATGTCCAGTTTTCAGATCTAAGTTAGGTTATCAGGTTTACAAACGTACACACATATGGACGGGTTTATGAAACCACTTTTTTGGGTTCCTGAGAACTCAAACGTGAAGACCTGGTGTTTAGACCAGGCTAGTTTTGAGTTTCGCTACTTGTTAGAAGCAAATCGGATAACATTTTGACGACAAATGACGGCAATTCCAAATCTTAACCGGAAGTCCGTAATTCTAGATGGCGCTCAAGGCAGATCGTTATATCCAAAATAGCAGAAAAATTACACAGTTTTCGACCAAAGACATGGTATACAAAATTAAAGATAGCTTCATTCTCTACAAGAAAGGCCCTAATGATTTTTTTCGTACAGACGACGGTTTACCCCTAGGGAGTTTTTCAATATATTTCACCAATATCCACCTAAATACATGGGGTTAGTAAGATATTCACAATTTACTTCCCTTTTTTCAATGTGCAAACGCCGTTTTCTATTTTGACTCTAGGCTGCTTTTGAGGTGCGTTTTTTGCAAGGGGCGCATCGGATAACATTTTGACAACAAGTATTTTTTGATTAATTGAACCCTGCTGAGTCCGAAAATCACTGTTTTGATTTCGAAATCTTGACCGAAAATGTTTTATTCAAGATGGCACCATTCAAAATACCATCCTATTGGGAAAATACCTGAAGCCGATTTGGCTGAAATTTTGATATGTTGTAGATCTCGACTTCCTGATCAAAAGTTATCATTGACACAAAGCAATCGTATGGACGGTTCTTGCTACAGAGGCCTGAAAATAAAATAGAAACTATATAACAGCTTGAAAGCCACCTTGAATAGCGTACATCCTCTCAAGATTTTGAAATTTAAACAGTGATTTCAGGATTCAGCAGGGTTCAATTATTCAAATAATGCTTGTTGTCAAAATGTTATCCGATCTGCTCTTTGTTGTAGCGCACCTCAAAAGAAACCAAGGGTGAAAGACAGAAAACGGCGTTTGCACATTGAAAAAGGGAAATAAATAGAGAATATCTTACTAATTCTATGTATTTAGGTGGACATTGGTGAAATATATTGAAAAACTCCCTAAAATTTAAGAAACAAGTTTCTTGATTAAATAATCGTGGAGCGCGTAAGCCGCGCGGCGAGCGCAACTTTCTTGCCCGCGCTAGGGGTAAACCGTCGTCTGTACGAAAAAAATCATTAGGGCCTTTCTTGTAGAGAATAAAGCTATCTTTAATTTTGTATACCACGTCTTTGGTCGAAAACTGTATAATTTTCATGCTATTTTGGATATAACGATCTGCCTTGAGCGCCATCTAGAATTACGGACTTCCGGTTAAGATTTCGAATTGCCGACAGTGATTTTCGGATTCAGCAGGGTCCAATTAGTCTAGAAACACTTGTCGTCAAAATGTTATCCGATTTGCTTCTAGCATAAGCGTGTTTTGAAATTCTAGCCTTGTCTACGACGCATTTTCGATGCGACGAAAGACAAAAGATAAAGATCAGAATTAACCAACATTTTCAAAATTAAGGGACTCTCTTGAAGTGTTTTTAACTTCTATGTATACCTACGCTCGCGGAGCTAATGTTGGGTACCTAGAGTTTTACGCTCTACAATAAAATGAATATTGGTGTGCAGGTGCGAGTGTAAACACTGGCAAAAAATTGCAATCTTCGACGATGTGATACCTACCAAATTTCAGCCAAATCGTTCGGGTAGTTTTGGATGTGGCGTGTTTACAAACATACAAACGTATGTAGGTACCTACCTGCGTACATACACACACATTTTAAAAACCACTTATTTGGGTTCCTAAGACCTCAAAACGTGAAGATCTGGTGTTATGTCAAATTCGAAAATTGTATTGATTGCAGTAACAGTCAGTAACCTCCCTTTTTTTAAGTTGCGGGTTGTACCAAACATTTAATTCTGGAGTTAACGCTAACCCCATTACGACACCATATAGAAACAATTGTTGTCAACATTGCTATAGAATTTTTGAAGGATTAATTTTAACACAGGATTACCTAACTGTTTGGTACAACCCGCCCTAGGGGCTAATTTTACCATCTCCGAGTTATGAAAACTCAGGGTTTGTTGTCATGATTGGGCGGAGCATGGCAACATAGGTACCTCGAGTTTTCATAACTCGCAACTCGGACATGGTAAAAGTGGCCCTAAGTGGTTAAAAGTGGAGTGGGGAGGTTAAAAGGTAAGTTGGTGCCTGTGGCGCCCTCCCTTAGGCAGTTACCAAACACTATCCAACGACTTGACGTTTGACATTGTTGACAAATGACATACTCCTGTTGACTCAGTTGACACTTGACACTGACAGGCAGGAGTATAACCTCACTTCACAATTCACATTGTTCACAATTCTAAACAACTTCTTTAGATTAATAAGTTAATAACTATGTTTAAAGGCAGTAAGAGAAAAACAATTTCTGTATTCAGTTTACAGCTTCCCAAGCCGGTGTTTTATGGAAGCGCAGCTGTAGCGGCCTTTGGTGTAGTCTGCTTACTAAAGTAAAAAATTCCCATTTTAAAACAAATCTTTACAGAAAAACTATTTCTAGAGAGACTGCAGGAGGGGAAAAATTAAAAACAAACGTCCTCGCAAAAGGGAAGGTTGCTATTGTAACAGGGGCAAATACTGGAATTGGCAAAGAAACGGCAAAAGAACTTGCCAGCAGGAGAGCCAATAAAGTGTACTTGGCTTGCAGAGACCTAAAACGTTGCGAAAAGGTATTTCCTTTACTTTGGTAAAATGTTGCTAAAATTTACAAGTTGTAGGCTAGGGAAGATATAATTTTAAGTACAAAGAACAAAAATGTTTTTTGTCGTCAATGTGACCTGGCTTCATTAGAATCGATAAGAAAATTTGTAGAAGGATTTAAAAATGAGGAAAAGAGATTGGATATTTTAATCAATAATGGTGGTGTAATGAGAACACCAAACTCGAAAACAAAAGACGGGTTTGAAATGCAATTGGGAGTGAATCATTTAGGTCACTTCTTATTGACAAACTTATTGTTAGATATGTTAAAAGTAGGTAAGTGAAGAATTATTTTACTGAAAGCTAAAAATACATTCTGTAGGCGTCCTCTCCGAGCAGGATAGTAAACGTATCCAGTATTGCCCATAAAAAAGGGCAAATAAATAAACAAGACTTGAATAGTGATAATAGCTATGATCCAGCGATAGCCTATTACCAAAGTAAACTGGCCAATGTGTTATTCACTAGGGAATTATCAAAGAGACTAGAAGGTGAGTGAAAATGCGAAAGTAAAATCATGTGTGAGTGTGACCATCATGTACCATGTCATGTAAAACAAAAATTGAATATGTAGAATTATTTTTTTACATAACATGGAAATTAAATTATTTCATATAGGAATTTACATACACATATCAATTGCTATTGATCCAAGTAGAGATTCAACTCGGGTATATCATAATAGTAGTAAAATTCGATTCTGGGTGTCTTCAAATAACACAAGACACAATTTTGGAGTTATGAACTTATGAACAATCTCAATTATTTATCTTAGTAAAAAAGTGATCGACCTCTTTGGACACCTGAGCCAAAACAACAGACTTTTAAAGTGTGAAAAGTACCTACACTGAAATTATTTGCAACATTTCCCCTTGTATTTCCTACGTGGCATCTTAAAATGTTCATAACAGTGCATGGAAATGTCATTGAATATGTTGCAAGTTAAAATCATAATATACAGTGTGTCTCACTTAAGAGGAAGACACCCAAATGTTTTCCTTGTTTTTATAGGTGGAGACTTGAGTTTTTGCGCACTTATAACGGGTGTCCTAAAAAAAACGGACAGAGTTTTTTTGGGAATAACTCGGCCAGTTTACACTGAGCGTTTAGGTGGCGGGCTAAGCACTAA
This sequence comes from Pycnomerus fuliginosus, assembly GCA_963924575.1. NCBI lineage: Eukaryota > Metazoa > Arthropoda > Insecta > Coleoptera > Zopheridae > Pycnomerus > Pycnomerus fuliginosus. Next base: position 10,744,307 of record OZ004617.1, on the reverse strand, counting down.
AAACGACCTACAAATATTTAGTCCTTGTGGTGTAAGCACCCGGGTAGGTTGAATTTAGACTAGAAAATTTTTGTCAATGCCATTGAATTGGCTGTTGAATGCCGCACCTCTCCAAAGAGCGAAATTGAGTGACATCTTAATGTCTATTATCTACCATTTTAAGGTGATGAAATTCATGCTCAGGGTGAAAGATTGATTAAAGAAGTTATGTCGGGGTTTTTCCGTTTATCATTATGACAATTATTCGTTCAAAATAATTTTGAGAATATTTATGCTTACTATTTTGACAGGCACTGGAGTAACGGTTAATGCAGTCCATCCTGGAATAGTAGACACAGAATTGATACGACACATGAGCTTCTTTAACAGTTGGTTAGCTGCATTAATCATTAAACCACTAATCTGGCCATTCATCAGAAGTCCTATGCAAGGAGCACATACACCTGTTTATGTGGCATTAAGTGAAACTTTAGAGAAAGTATCTGGGAAGTACTTCAGGTAAGATTCTTTTCTTTAAGTAGGTACATATGTATACAGAGTGGTTCACCTGGCCGTTCGTTAGACACATTACAAGCAAAATTTTGTAATTGGGTACTCTACCACGGCTTGCACACCAAAACTGAAATATAGTGAATATTTTGAAATATAGTGAATATTTTGCTTCCCTACTGCAAACATTCAAAAAGTTACGAAAATATGAAGCTGCCTTCATTTGCTAACTTGTTATAAATTGTTATGCATTTGTACCAATAACATACATTTCCCCTTGTAACCTTCCTGCACCACAATTTAAAAAAATGATCTTCACGTTCTGTGGTCCTAGGTACCAAAAGAAGTGATTTTTAAAATCCATCTGTGCCTATGCATGTACGTGACGTGTGTACGTTGTACCATCGTCATCAGAGAAAACGAGTACAGCGAATGACTTTAGATACAAGCATTTTCTAACATTCTAGATGGAAAAACGTGTCTAAAGTCATGTCACTGTACTCGTTTTTTCTGATCACGATGGTACGTATTTACGTGCGTTTGTACTGTAAACACATCACAGCCCAAACTACCTGCTTATCCAATTTTTAGAAATTAACATATCATTTTACTATTGTATAAATTGGTTACAGTCTATGATTTTTAGCAACTGCCAAGAAGAACAAGTTAGCGACGCAGCGAAAGATGACGCAACAGCTTCATGGTTATGGGCCGTCAGCGAAAAATGGACTAGACTGGTACCATAGTGCATCATACAAATAAATCAGAAAAGTTTTTAGTAAGTGGTACTCTTTAATTTCCCTGCAAACTTTCAAAAATTTAATGTTCCTGTACTTCTTCTGGTTTAGTTATGCCTTTGATAATTTCTTCACCATCGATGTCCACAATTTCGCACGTTTTCTTGTACAGTTTGCTTAACATTTCAGCGTCATTTACAACATCGGCAGTGACTTGAATCTCACAGTTACTACAATCATATGTAGAGATTAATACACCTGTTATTTAGTCAACTGTACCTTAAGTAACATCCGGATACATTGCTCAAAGAAGGATCTACAGCTGCATAGATGACAGTTTGACTCCCCTGTTTTGGCGTCTTCATGAAGAGCCACATCCATGGCCATACTGACAATTTTGTAATACAGCAAGTAGTTAATCTTGAACTGCGCAGGTGGTCCGTGCCTCTCACAAGACCAGGGTTAACGGCATTGAACGTTATCTTGGAACCTTTAAAAAAGTCGTATATTAGACAATTTACGATTTATAATGGATAAGATACGTTTGAGCAAATGTGCCATTTGCTTCGTGAACATAGTCAATGCCAGTTTGCTTTGTGCGAAAACTTCAATATCCACGAACGAATTTTCAGAATTCAAGTTGTCAAGATTAATTTTTCCCCGTAGGTGAGCGATAGCTGATACATTGATCACTCTTCCATTGTCAGATTTCACTAAAAGAGGTAAAAGAAGGTGAGTCAGGAGAAATGGACCTAAAATGAAAAGACTAGTGAGGTTCATTATATCAATGTCGAAATATACCAAAATAGTTGGTACTGATTGTCACTTCATTGCCATCAACTGTCTTCTTACAAGGATGGAAAATGATTCCCGCATTGTTGATAAGAATATCAATTTTCTCGTATTCCAGTTTAATTTGGTTGGAAAATTCGCGGATGCTCGCAAAATCAGTTAGATCTACGATTTTAATAAGGGCGTCTACATCAGATTGGCGTTGTTTCAGTGATTCCAGAGCAAGTTTGCCTTTCTCAGCATTTCTGACCGCTAAAATTATTGTTCCTCCTGAAAATAAAAACAATAAACCCGTCATGGTCACTGAGTATTCGTGCAAGAATAAGTAGAAAACCTATATGCTGATGGTAAGTACGAGATCCGGTATAGGAATTTCATAAAATAAAGCGTTGGGTATAGAGATGTGAGCTTGAAAAGTGTCAGTTGAATAGTTTCAAATACTGTTCATTTCATTGAAAAGTTTCAGCCTATGTTGCGGTAATAATAAACTTCCACCGACACTACCGACAGCGCCACCAATTCTAGTCGTTCTAAGTAGTATCAGTGCCCTTTGAGCACTGGAAACAGTGAAATGAAGTGAAAAACTACTTAAAAGATGGAAACAACCATGAATTTTAATGTTTAATGCTTTTATTTTGACTTATTAACTTGTTTACCTATACACTTACTATTTTTGTCATTTAATATTATATTATGTTCCCTATTCAGCTGTTATAGATTTATTTAATTCTCCAGAATACTTTATACTACCGTAGGCTGACAACTTTTCATTTTTTTTTTGAAACTTCAAAATTTCATGAAAAGTTTCAAGAAATGTACTTTTCATGAAAACTCACATCTCTAGTTGGGTACATTCATCTATTAAAAAATGTAAGACATGGACTTTGTTGATTGCTGGTATTCACTCCACTTGTAATTTTTTTGCAACTGGTAGGGGAAGGTCGGGCAGTTTCAACCACGGGGCAGAATAAACCGTTCATTTAATATAGTTGCCAGTACTATTGGCGAAACGTCATACAAAAACTCATTTGTCTTGAAACTGAAGTCAGTGAGAAAAAAAGTCTTTTGCAAATCCCGCCAGAGAAAGATAACTTTTCCGTTTTGTTATATCATAGGCATATCTATTGGCCAAACTATCCACTTTGTTAACAATCAATGTTTGATTGACATCGTCCCTTTTGCTTATTTAAGATTTTAATAGCAACATAACTTATCATAACCACATTTTTCAAAGAAATGCCTATTTTCTTAAAACGCGTTGGGGCAGTTTCAACCTTTCACGGACGTGGCACCCGTCGTTAAACCTATGTGAAAATTCTTGACGAAAGTGAAGATTGCGTATTTTGAGGTAAAATTTCTCGAAAAAATAAAATCAAGAATCAAGTCTTTAGACGAATAAACCTACAAGTTTTACTTTCCTGATATTGATGATACTTACATCCTAACTTTGATCATACTGATATCGTAGCTAAATTACCAAAAGGCCGTTAGTGGCAGGCGTCATCCTTATATTATTTTAACTGCGACTTTGCATTGTACAACGAAAATATATGGTTTGGTATATAATTATATATATTATATTGATGGTTAAAACTGCCCCAGGTTGGGGCACTTTCAACCTATTTTCTTGCCCTCACAAAATATGTAATTACAAAAATGCGTGGACCAAATTTTGTTGCATAAGTTAGTTTCCTTAGATATAGTTTCAAATAGCCAGTTGAAAAAAAAGTTATATTTTGTCCATAAAACTTCCACAATAAATTTTTTTTGCAAAAATAGATTGAAACTGCCCCCATTTCCCCTACCCAACAATAATGCAAAAGGGTAGTCTCGAGAAAGTAGCAAGTTTGACAAGTTCTTCCCAGGATCTGACTGTTAGGGAATTAAAATTAAGAATAATCATTCCAACTTTATGTTTAGTATCATTTATTTGTCACAGTTTGCCAATAAAATAGAGCGCTGTACAAACAAAATGGTTATTTTCTGCAAAAATACTGTGACAGCGCAGCGCTTCAGTTTTATTTTGTTAAAAAAATGTAAATAAACTAATTATTGTATTTCCGTTGTACAATTTGAATCGTTATTTACATATCAAGTCATATGAAAGTTATTGATCATGATAACTAATAATTTTTACAAGCATTTTAATAGGTTTTGACAAATAAGACTACAAAACTATCAAAGACTGTTGTAGTAATTCCTAATTGTTACCTACTTATAAGCATGCTCCTGATAGTTTTGCCAAGTCTTGCAGGAACAAAACCTATCAGTTTGTATAAACCCTTTAAATTTTGTTGTCAAAAGGGCACTAAAGGGCCAATTTCAAGTTGGGTTGCGTCGGTGCAAAATTGTGGCGCAACTCAAATCGTCTGTTTTGATTGGCCATTACCATAGTAACAGCGCAAATCGTCATGACAACCGCGCTTCGTCGACACAACTCAACTTGAAATTGTTAAGTTTGAGTGCATTTTTGGAAACAGAAGTTAAAGACCTTTATGTGTTGTTCAAAATTGACATTCCAAAAAGGCATTTGCCGTTTGTCGATCGCTACCAAAATTAATTCAGATTTTTGCCAATTTACATATATCAAATTTGAGTCAAATCGATCCATTACTTTGGACTGTAGCGTGTAATGTCCTTTGAATTTTCGCTTTTTGGGTTTTTATGTCAAAAAGGCACGAAGTGTTGTCTTTCTCGAACACTCGACAATAGCCGATTCCATCCGGTCTCAATAAATCGACGTCAGGTCTTGCAGCGTCTAGTTGGGTTGTTTATTAATGTTTATGTACCAGTCTACTATGACAATTTATTATTATTTAGAGGAAATGCAGCTATAATGAATCCACTTACGCTCAACAAATGGTTGCCTGACTTTCCTGCAGCTAGTAAACAAATGAAGACAATTTTACACTAATTTAAGGATCGGGTGTATATTTTTATTACCGGATGTGATAGCTGATTTTTTTTCAAGTCGAAAACCTTAGTGCCATGTTTTCGAAAAATGTCATTTTTGTTGCAAAAGTGCCCTTTTTTGAATTTATTTTACAAAAAAGCATAATATATTCTTACTATCGGATTCGATAGTTGTTGTGCATTGCCGGATCAAAAACCTTAGTTTTTCGAAAATTGACATTTTAGAGGCAAAAAGGCTTTGTTGAGTTTTTCATAGCAAAAAGAGAAATTACCTATTATTATCGAACTGTTGCATTCAAAAAATGTCATTTTAGCGGTGAAAACAATTTCAATTTTAGGTTTTTTGTGAATGCGATCGACAACCACCCGCACGACCGACCTCTGACTTACAGATTCTGACATGGTTATAGTTATGCTACATTTACAAATTCTGTGAAAAAGTAGTTTCTACCGCCTCCGAGACTGCCAATGTTTTTGTTATATTTGCAAAGTTTAACCAATTTTAACCGTATTTGTTCTATTCATTTGTGACGTAAATGTTTCCTCATTATTTTGTCATTGTCAATAGGTAGGGGCCCAATGGGGTTACATGATTGAGTTGTGAAATGAGGAACTAAATATATTTTATCGTTTACCAATGCACACAATAAGTGCTATTACGAAGAGAAATTCAGCAAAAAAGTCGATATATTTGCATTTAAAAAAATCGGACGTCATCATAGGCGTTTCAATATGAAATGACGTGATCGCGGATTTTCATTAATCATTTTCTGCAAAGCAGTGAAGTAGGTACATCGCATCGCAAAGTCATGAATTGAACCCTAAGTATTCCCTATACGAAGCTATTCGTCTATGCGAGGATGCGACTCGGGAGTCCCAGTCCTTACGGTTTTATGCAAAAGGTAAGTAGGTATAGTCCTTTTCCGACAAATTTAACGGTATGGGATTTAGTCGGTATCCACAAATAAAGGTTTGACCGCCTTTTTCCATTGAGATTAGCCACAACAAAAGACCGATACTTAATCTTATACCGGCCAATTCATCTGAAAAGGACTATACCACACTACCCATCATGCAAAGATACCTATCTATAATCTTTTAATTCTCAACTGGCCCCTGAGGCGCGAACTAATATATTCCCTTCAGGGGCTAGTTGACAATAAAAATAATTTAAGTACATAATTGTGAAATACGATAATAAAATTATTATTACCTCGATTTGCCAATTCGGTTGCCGTTGCAAGCCCAATCCCTCCGGAGCCTCCCGTAATAATTACAATTTTCCCATCAATGCGATTATTGCTAGGACAGCGGGATCCTCCTATGTACATCCTAAAAGCAAATTACCTACCATCATTTTCCGTTTTTCACCATTTTTACACTCAACCTCACGGCCACTATCAAGCAAACAACGGTAGTGAGGAAGTACGGCCACCAACATGTCTTCAGACTCTCTATTTCTTCAAAAAACTGATCCATTCTTAGATAAAGTTGACAAACATTTTTGACGGAAGCAGCGCCTTGTTTTTTTTATCATTTTAAATTAGGCGGCGGAAATTAAATCTAGCGCGCTGTTACGTTAACCAACGATGGCTAGATGGCGACACGGGCCTAATTTTGTGAGAAAATCACAACATGGCAGCTGTAGGAATAGTGCAGTTTTAATAAAAATATCAAAATCTTCCAAGTATTTTTGGTAGTTAATCGGTTTTAGATAATGTTGTGTCCGTAATAATTCGATTGTTCTTGGGTGTAGTGGAGGGATTTGAGGGCCGTCAACAGGGTAAGTCAGGGTGTTTTGTCTATTTTTAGGGGGTTTGGCCTATGTTTTGCTTCAATTATTGTTGACCAAGTAATCACATAACACATTTTGGAGCGTTTTCATTAAACATTTCTGTCGATCTTTCTCAGTCTACTCTCTAGTGTTGCATGTTAAATAATCTTATAAATCATCGTTTCATATTCATTCGTAATGTTGAAAGTTGGAATATGAAGGTATACCTAAATAACTCGTTTCAAAAATTTGAATTGAATTTCCCCTCTTCTTCATTTAGCTAACTTTAAACTTACATAATTCTGTTTTCTTGTTTAATATTTTCATTAATAAGTATTTATTATGCACGCTATTCACATTTGTGTATGATTAGTTGCATAATAAAGACCAATTCAATTCATTATTGGTAACGTTTTGTACCTCCCATTTTGGCCGCCAGTATAAATAATACATAAAGCGGTTTTTGTTTCATTTTTCTCAACACACATACACGATGATGTTAATACCTGTTTTATAGTTTAGCCTTGACATTGGACTTGGTAAACCTTTTTAATATTTCAAGGTAGACAACACAGTTTATTGTCATAGGCCATGAATTTAATAGTGATCGATTGCTGCATTCTTCACGTATTCTACGCAGAAATTAAAATTTTCTAATGCATTGCATTTTTGCTCTTATGGGATGGTGTTATTAAAGCCCAAAGAAGTCTATTTTATTTGCAAACAATATAATAAGCGAAAGCGAGATAATAAGTACCTATAATATTTGCCCATAAATAGTGTTTGCACTGCACGTTTATGTAATATTCCTCCGCCAAACTCAAATGCATAATGCATGCGAGTTATTATTATTTTTATTTAATTTGTACACTCGCGGGGCAGACTAAAATCTATTCGAAAAATCGAATCGGCAAAAATAGCAGATCTTTTCGTTTCAGGGTCCTGGGAACCCAAAGAAATGTTTTTTGTAAATTGTTTGCCTGTGGAGACGATCATGTGATATTCAGGAAACTGGAAACAAATGAATCGCAATCTGTCGAAAGGACGTATGTCTAATATTAGTTGGGACATATGTCATTTTACCGGGGACATGACATCTGTCTTTTGACAGATTGCGATTCACTTGTTTCCATAGCCTTCCGTTATCACCGAGGTTATCACATATTTCCTGAATCGCCCTGTACAACTCAAACTACCAGACGGATCTGACCGAAATTTACCGAAATCTACGGAAGAGCTGATTAGATTTTGGGCCAAATCGGTGCATAGAAAGTGCCTTTTTGGGCCAAATCGGTGCATCGAAAGTGCCTTTCTGGCTCATTAACTTAAAAATTTAAAGGCAAACCCCTATTTTTCACATCATTCTGCTTAGTGCGCTTTTGTGAAAAAAAACGATGCCGTGAACCAACCTTAAAGCGTTTTCTGGGATTTTTCAAAATTATCCGATTTTTTACCAAAAGGGCACTAAATTAATACATCTTTGGGAACGACATTTGACGACATTATTTTCATGTGCTGATAAAGAAAAAATTGGAGTTGATATGCCAAATGGTACTTGCCCTTCACCTATTGCCACCAAAATTAAATCAGCTCTTCGGCGGGTAATGGTATCTCTTCTACCTACCCAATTCGAGCCAAATAGATCCATTAGTTTGGGCCGTAGCGTGTTATTTAATATTTCTTCGAAATTTCGATTTTTTTGATTTTATGCCAAAAAGGCGCTAAGTGTGAATATATTTTTAGATACAGCATTTGAAGACCTTTCATCTGCTAATAAGAAAAATTGGTGTTCATCAGTCAAATTTCATAGTTGACATGCCACATACATACACATACATTTTCAAAAAACCACTTTTTTGTGATCCTGGGACCTTGAAACGTAAAGATCTGGTGTTATCTCAATTTCGAATTGACGAAATGTTCGGGTCAAGTGAATTTAATGTAAAAAATTGCTCAGAATTCTGCATTAAAATCACTTGCATTCAATAATAAAGATGTACAGTTATAATTATGTGCGTATTATAAATTCAAACTTATTCTACACGTTGGTCGGCCATGAAAATCTGGTGATATGGTGGCAACAAAATGGTTGAAATATCCCTGGTATCTATTGATTAATTTAAGTTTTATGTTAAGTTCTTGTCAAACTAGCATGGCAAATTAAAAGAAAATCTCCCGTCAGGTTGACAAATCAAATAAGTGCTGCCAATATAGAAAAAAAATTTCATGGTATACTGGCGTGTAGAATAAACTTGAATACAATATGGGTATTGTTTTTTCACGACCCTGGAAGGGCTTTCAAATTGCGCGACCGATTTGGCTCAAAATTGAATGAGCACAGCACCTAAGAAGTGCCCACAGAATTTGTATGCCCAATTTCCTCACGAAAGCCAGTAACTTGTTCTGTAGCGCTTTTCTTTTACGACACCTTGCCAAAAATGCCCAAAATGACATTTTTCGAAAAAATGTCACCAAGGTTTTCGACCAGAAAAAGATCTGCTATCTATCAAGTACTTAATAAGAATATCTGGTTTAGCAGCAGAATTTGAAGAGCTTTCATATGGTGATGCAAAAAATGGGTGTTTACATTTGAAATTTTAAATTTTATGTGCCAAAAAAACACTTTCCGTTGACCGGTTTAGCCCAAAATCTTTCCTAGGACCCTAAAACGTAAAGATTTGATGTTTTTGGCGGTTCAGTTTTTCGATCGAGCGTAAAAGTTAAAAATAAATTTCATGCTCAGAATTGTTCAACTCGATATCTGCAACCATTTTCAAGTTATTGCACAAAGAACCTTACGATTCGGCGCAACCTCCAATCTGCGTTTGCAGAAGCCTACTGAAAATGTCTGCCAAATATCGTTTCAATATCTTCAGTGGCTTGGGCTGCAGCGTGAATTACTAGGACCACATAACGTAATGATTTCATGTTTCATTTGTCGATTAGCACCTTCAAATGTCAGTAGAATATACGAGCTACATATAATAACTATATTTTAATCTTTTGCAGTAATTTTCCTTATCAACCAGCATTCGTACATTTCGAGCCACGACCTTACTAAATTCATGATGTCAAGGAACTTTCCTCTTAATAGCTCCAGTTTATGTTTGGAGATAACCTGCAGCAGTTCATTTTACTTTAGCAAAAAAATTTTTAATGTGGCCTATTATTTGACTCTTGATACTATTAAACACTAATAACAATTTGTTCTTACTATGTTTTGCGTGTCCGCTGTTGCTCTGCCTTCTTCGGGCGTCAGTTTTGTTATCAGTTATCACATAACGATACCATAAGACAGGACAGAGGCTTTGATTTACGTCATTCTAACCTTTACAATTTTTGTTTGTAGGCCGTATAATTATCACAGAAATATTGACAAACAGGGCGCCTTCAACTTGATTAGTTTTTACGACTTATTTCTTTCATGCCCGATGTTGCCAAATTTCTGATAAAGGATTTTGCAAATTTCAAGATATAGCACAAAAGACAATAGAAACAACATAAAGAACAAGGATATTAAGTATTAACCATATTTTCAGTTGCTCTCTAATCTCTACCTCTTTCTGTGCGGAGTCATAATATTAATAAAGGGTGGCCCATAAAAAACCGGACAGTTTTCTTTTTTGTATATCTTCGTTAGGTTTTGTGCAATGATTTTTAGTTTTATACTCGACGTAGCTGAAGGTTGAGGTCGTCGATACCATTCATTGGATTTGAATTCGCATCATCAGTGTCCTTCCTAAGGACTTTAATTTAACACCATTATTTAGGCCAATGGGGTTTCGTTACCCATTGACATATGACAGTGGCAGTGACATATAACAGGTTGAAGGTCGTTCTTTCCTCTTTCCAAAATGTCCTTCAAAATGAAAAAATATCTCTAAATCGCATAATTTGCAACAAAAAGACAGAGACAATGAAAACTCGGTAGTCATTTTTGTTTAAGTTGTAAATTATGCAGATTATTAGCTTAATTTACAACTTAAATTAAAAATGCACATTAATCTGCTCAATTTACAACTTAAATCAAAAATGCCTACAGAGTTTTCATCGTCTCTGTACTTTTTCTTGCAAATTATGCGTTTAGAGCAAAAACTTTAGGGATGGATTAATTTTCATTTTGAAGGACATTTTGGAAAGAGGAAAGAACGACTTTCAATCCTGTCTAAACGCCACTGTCATGTTGAAAGGGTAACGAAACCCCATTGGCCTAAATAATGGTATTAAATGAAAGTCCTTCAAATCCAAAGTGGTATCGACGACCTCAACCTTCAGCTACGTCGAGTATAAAACTAAAAAATATCGCACAAAAACTAACGAAGATATACAAAAAAGAAAACGGTTATTTATGGGCCACCTTTATATTATGCACACACCTCCAGCATGTTTTTTTGCTTAAGAATCGGCTTTTTCCCTCAGGAACTATTTCCTGGTCCATATTGATAGGATTTTTTTCATATTTTGAGCTGTAGAATCACCCACCGAAATATTTCAGTGTTATTTTCGGACACCCTATATAATTATGTATGTATATTTACTGTCTACTCACAACCATTGTTTGACGAGAAATTCTTTTACAACTTGAAAAATCGTAATAGCAAAGGTGTCAGATCCCTACGATATATCTAACGATTCCGCGAGCCGAGTGGTTCAGATAATTCGCGTGTGTGTATGTAGTTATAGCGTAATCGCTATTTGCACTGACCCTGATTTAGAAGGTTCAGGGGCAAGCTATCGTAATTACGATAATTTTGATTTACAATTCCATTTTGGTTTTTGATGTTATTTTGGAATGAGGTGAGATCTAATCGTAAGTTACGCAATTTATTTATTAAATACATACATGTACAGCAAAAACTTAGTTTGCAAACCGCAGAAAATGATGGTATCACTTCAGTTCATGGAATTGAACAGGGTATTTTCCATTTAGGTACAGTTCTTTCTTCGTGGTTCCACTATAATAAGCTATAACTAAGGTGGGGATGATTTCAATAAAAAAAATTGGAAATCCAGAAATGCGCCCAAGTAGTAAGAAAATTGATCTGCCAGGCTCCAAGATAGGTACTAGATTTTACCCCCAAGTAACCGAGGCAGTAAAACATTGTTAGTGTTCTCCAATAAATAATGTACATAATTTAAATTTAATAAATTGTGTGAACACTATAAATTCAATTCGGTATGACAGCAGAAATCATTCTATCAGTTTGATTACACTCATTTGATATATGAATACAAGATGTTTTGCTTATTGCCGCCAAAATTTTTTGATCCGAGCTTTGCCGAGTTTGCGTTTCGTGAACATCACGAGCACGTGTTAGTCCTGATCGTGCTAAGCTGGCCGCTTGCGGTATTCTTCTTAGTAGTTTACTGTCATCATTCTATCTTGTGGATGTACGCTCAACTCTAATTTCAGTGACATGCATTTGTAGTATTGTGAAGTTCGTGTTAAGGCCCTTGCAGAAGAAATCATATAACTATAAATGTGTTTGACCGCAAATCGTTGGGTGATGGAAAGTTGGATGCATGATGTAGTATGTTGATTTTTCCACGAGTTATTTATTTTTTGATTTACGGTACCTACTTTGGATTTCGCAAAAAAATTAATGGAAGGCGGTAATAATTAGAATTAAATATTGTATTAAGTAGTATTTATTCCCCGAATGGTAAAATTCGGAGACACTTAGGTATCTTAAAAGTCGTAGCAGTTGTACCATTTCAAGGCACCAGATTTTATATGTAATAAAATTCGCTTCAAAATCTATCGATGATTGCCTTACGTAATTGCGAATTCACGATCATTGCGTAATATTTCTAATTGCAGTGATCATATGTTGCGGTTCGAGTAGGCGTAGGATGAATGTTTCCATGTGCGGCATCTATACAAGAAACGTTTTTGTTAAAAACGTGCAAATTAAACCTACCCATAGAACATAATTGCAGATACTTTTAATATAAACTTACCTAACTTTAAGAAAGGCTAAGTCAAAAGATCAACGCATACTAAATTTTGTGCAAAAAGGCGGAACTCCATCTTGCAAGAGGGGTGAAGATTCACTGTGATTAAGTAGAATTGCAATACATAACACGAAAAGAAGCGAATTATACGATTTAAAACTTTTGGAGGGTGCGAAGTGTGCTGAAAGCTTGTAAAAGCTAGACTGAATCCGGTGAGTTCAACTTATTACCGAATAAATACGAAATTACGTGAATTTTGCAAAATTAACGTTTAGGGGGTTGACGAATTATAAAGGGGGATAAAAAGTCAAAAAGGGTGAGAATTAATCGTAGTTAAGTAGAATTACAGAAAAGTCAAAGGGGGTGAAAATGAACTGAAGTTAAGTTGAACTAGCCAAAATAACCCGAAAACTATGCGGTCTGCGTAAATTTCGAGGTAAATTTAGCATTTCGAGGGTTCACAAATTTGAAAAAAGGGTGTTAAAAATTAGTGAAAATGACTTTCAATTACCGAAAAATCACAAAAATGCTCGAAATAATAAAAATGTATCTTCAGGGCAGATGTCACCTGCAACGGTGTACCAAACGTCGGTAAGACTAAACCATTTGACACGGGATCCATCCGGAATCCAAAATCAAACAATCAATTTGACCCGTGGAAGCCTCCATTCAAAAATGTATTTACTCCACTTGCTAGGTGTTAGGGGTTGGTTTTTGCTTGAAGACTCATAAGACTTCTTTCAATGGTGGACCGAAGAAATTTTCAGTTTCAACCCTTAAATTTCCTCCCTCTTAATGGTGAAGTGTACTGCTGGTGGCGCCAGCTCGCGGATTAAATGAAGAATTATGTACAAGATTTTAGTTGGAAATTATTTAACCGACATTGTTTGCAATACATTCCATGCTGACGAGCCCATAATAAGGGCGAAACAGTTGTCCATGGATTCCAAAGTGAGAGACACAAACATACGGTGCTCGTTTTTAGCCCTCTGAGTAGTTGTTTTACCACGTCAGGGTTGTGCAGATTTAAATCAACTGATTTTTTTTGAAAAAATCATTGATTTTAATCAATTTATTAATTTTATTATTAATAAAAAATGAGCAGATACAACGAAACAATTAAATGAATATCAATAAAACTATTATTTGTCTTCATTAAAAAAGATTTGAACAGAAATACTGCTTACTTCTGAGGCTCTTTTAACTTCTAACCAGGCCAAAAGAACAAAACGGAGAGTTCAGAAAACATGATTTTTCTAAAAGGATCTGATTTTGCGTGCAATGGGCTTTTCCAATGAAAAAAATACCCCTTTTTTTGTTACACTTGCAAAGTAACCAATATGATATTTGTTCAATTAAAGATTTCTTTTATTTTATTTATTGCGGAGGTCTTGACGCAGTGTATTCTTTATTATTTCATAATTTTCAAAAATTGTTGGAAAGGCCCATTTTATAATTAATTATAGCTTCAGGATAAGATTTTTCTGCTACCAATAAAACCTCTTCAGTTTCACTTTCACTTAATGCAAAAAATGTTTATCGTTGGATCCAATATGTATAGTATAGGTGCATTATGTATAATGCAAGCATGCATAGTGAAACGGCGTTAAAACTTATTTACAATTGTTTTTAAATATTTTACTGTTTTAGAGTCAAGTATGCATTGCTTTTAAAAAATCAAAAAAATCAGACGATTTTTTTTAAATCATGATTGTTATCAACCCAGCACCGCGTCATAATGATGATCGCCTTGCGATCTCCTGCAAGCAATGTCGGTAAAATAATTTCCAGCAAAAATTTTGTATATAATTTTTCATTTCCTCCCCCTTGGTAGATCATCATGAAAATTTCCCCATCCGCCCACACCCACAGGGTTACTGTAAATTAAAACACACCAAATTCAGCCCTAATACGTTGAGTTCTCGTATTTTTGTATTTCTGCATGTTAGAATTGTATGTGGTTCAAATACACTCCGCTCCAAAATTAATAAATGCGAAAGTTTGATACCCAAGTATTAATAATAATAATAATAATAATAATATTTATTTAATTCAAAAGACGACATACACGTCGTATAGAACACGTCAAATTCATATTGAAATCAAAATTCACAATAAAGCTACGTTGGAATTTTGGAAATCTTTGCGTAAGACGAAAGTTTCGTTTCCCAATACTATACAGGGTGATTTACGAAGACCATACATTAGAAACTTTTGAAGATCCACTTGTAGTAGCATTTTGAAATTTGGTACTATACCATAATCGTCCACGCACACCAAAAATAAAATATTTCCAACCCCCGAGCACAGGAAGTGACCACCGTAATTTTAAATGGAAAGCCCCCTCGTTTTGATTTTAAATTTTTAAAAATATATATGCATTACTACAACCCCTCTACATCTTTTATTCATCTTATTTAAAATAAAATGGCATTTCTGGATCGTTGCCTAACGACAATGTCACAGCGCTATCTGTTTCAAAAGTACTGGCGAAGGAAGCTTTGAAACTGACACGAGTTTGACACTGTTATTAAACAATTTCTAGGAAATTCGGAAAATGGACCAACCACAGCTGGGTATTTGTGTTTCGAACCGCAGAATGGCAAAAAAGCGGCTAATGACTTAGGGGGTGTTCAAATTGGTGAGTGCCTTCTTGCGGATTTTAATATAAGAAAAAAATTGGAATATGATACGCTGAAAAAAGACACTCATGAATTGAAGGAAATAAAAAAGAGCACCTACTTTAATTGTTAATTTTCTGGTCAAGAAGCAAAAAAATTCTTAGTTTTTAGTTTTAGAAATTGTTTATTTGCAATAAAATTGTGTTAACTTGTGTTTTTTTCGAATATTATATCAGTTCTTTAATTTTTTAGTCATTTTCTTATTTATCGAGGTCATTTTTTGGGTCATTTTTTAGAACTACCTAGTCAGTTATTTCTATCATTTATTTTTGCAAAGTTGGCGCTGGAAGCCCTGGAAGCAGAATTCGAAGAGCATTCATATGGGGGTTTGCATTTAAATTTTTAAAGTTGATGTGCCAAAAAGGCACTTTCCGTGAACCGATGTGTGCATTAAAAAAATTAGTAATGTATTTGCGGTTTTGAAAAATCTTGCTTTTTGGCCGGTTTCTTCGATGTTTTTGAAAATCCAGCGTGGCCGCGACTTATTGTCTGGTCAAGTATGATACATGTTTTTAACTTCAAAAAATTCGTAGATTCCGAGTTCGTTGAGAAAAAAGTATGATTCCATTTAACAAAACTATTTGTGGTCCGGTTTAACCGGAAGTCCATCAAGAAAACAGTTTACCAAGTTTCAAAATAAAATCTTAAGAAATAACGGAGATAACGGACCGTTCCGGGACTTTGCACTAACCCTGTATAATAATTATAAACTATTATATAGGTACCAATAGACCTGCACTTACTTATAGGTACTAGGTGCTATTCCCATGTGACTGATTACGCAAATAACCGTGAGTTTATTTAAGTTAATTCTTCAATTTTCAGTACCTAGGTATACGTACCGGATGGCCCATTCAAGAAGGGGGCATGTTTCGCCATAGCTTTGACCTTGTTCAGTTTGCGCATTTCACCCCCACCCCAATCAACGTCAAAATCTTAAGTGTCAACATACCACGTGTCGTATATCAAATGGAAGACCTTGGAAAATGCTATTTATTCGCGTTCTAAGTAGTTTGAGAATTTAGTTAACCGTTTTCATGTTGAATTCGAATTTAATATAAATTAGAAAACCGCAAGTCGATATCTTAATTCCGTTCACAAGTTATTACGACTGGATCGTGTTGAATGGCCCACCCGGTATAGGTATATTTCAGTGGCCAGATAAGTTTGCGAGCGAGACCGATATAAATTAGGTAAATCGTAAATTAATTGTGTTAGGTTAGTTATTTGGGGGGATAATCTAATAATAACGTGCACGGCTGGTGCCAAGGCCGGTTCGTTTAAAAATTGACCGTCATAATGCACTCGATTTTTTTCGTGGATTCCTGAGCTCGTCAGGTGTTGTAAAGATACATTTTCACGGTCAGAGATCGAACGTAATTAATTAGTCATTCTGTCCAACAGAATTGGACAAATATCCGACGGACTCGACAACAAAAAGCAATTAATTAGCATAGTTCCCCGTCATGACGGTGTTGAAAAAACGATACAAGGACACCCCATCCTGATGGGGACTTTTTTCGGTAAAAAAAATTCCGCTTGATCATTTCGAGATGGCTGAACGTTAAAATCGTTGAAATGTGTTCGCGAGACGGCGTGGGTGTGATGAATACCAGGCTCCATTGTCAAGGACGCGATGCACTGCCGCAGGATGTTTAAAGAAAAAGTTGATTTAATTGTCAAAACAGATTCCGGGCGCGTTTTTCTGACGTTGATGATTTTTATTGGCCAATGGCCAGGGCCGTTGCCGTTGGTTAGGTTGCTGTGTGCTTTAAGATGCATCGAAAATCCTTTATACTAGAGACGCAACCTACTACGGAATAAATAAAAAAAGTGGCAACAGAGAAGCGGCTGGAACCTCCACATCGCGTGGGGTCTTTGATTTGCGTGTCTTATGTTTAAAATTTGCTCCAAAAAGCCTTTCAGCTTTTCAACGGGTCACCTAATCTCCATGTACCAAATTTCAGTCAAATCGATCCAGTAGTTTGGGCTCTAACTTGGTTTTAATGTTATTACAAAATTTTCTACCCAAAAATGCTAATAAATTTCGTCTTATTTAAAACCAGAATTTGAAGACCCTTCTGATGGTGACTTAATCTTTCAAAAACTTATTTTGCATGGTTAACTGAGAGAATAATTTTAAAGGAAATTAGTGTGCCAAAACGGAACTTTTCGTAGGTCGTTTGAATCCAAAAATTTTTCAGCTTTTGGACGTGTAATACAATTCCCATGTGCAAAATTTTAGCTAAATCGGTTCAAGGGTTTGGGTTGTACCGCGATTTTAAAGTCCGATAAAAATCTCGAATTTTTTAGTTTTAGTCAAGAGGGCACTGAGAGTGAATACATCCTTGGAAGCAGAATTTGAAGGCCTTTCTTATGGTGACGTGAAAAATGGGGGTTTGCGTTTAAAATTTATAAGCTGATGTGCCAAAATGGCATTTCTGGTTGCACGATTGGCTCCAAAAGCTTTTCAGATCTAAGTTGGGTTATGAGATGCTTACGTACCAAATTTCAGCCAAATCTTTCCAGTAGTTTTGGCTGTGGCGTGTTTACAAACCTACGTAGGTGCGTACGTATGTACATACACACAGACACCTTTTTAAAACCACTTTTTTGAGTTGTTGAGACCTCAAAACGTGAAGACCTGGTGGTATCTCAAATTCGAAAATTGTAGTAACCTCCCTTTTTTTAAGCGGTGGAGGTTAAAACAAATGACGCAAGGAGATAAAACAACCGCTTTAATAATAGTTATTTATTATACATATAAGGGACAGCAGTTACAGATTTTAGCGTGGGGTCTCAAATTGTCTCCCGACGCGCAGCGGAGGTAGACAATCACAGCAAACGCTAAAAGAGACTTCTTCCCCATACAAAATTATTTTCGATAACCGCTGTGAAACATAAAATTTTTTATTAATTTGTATAAATAGCAGATTCCGCCATGTTTTAGCATTTTAGCAGTTTAATTTGAGAACAGTTGCCTTGGTGATAAAATAAGTAGTGTGATTACTAGATTGTCAAATCTGCGGGGGAGACAAGGGAAATAATAATTTACGTCAACCCTTAAGCGTAAAACGTGACGTTTCAGCAACTGTTATGATATGAGGAAGAAAATGTACGGAGTGATCAAATAAAAAAACGATCAAGGGGGGGCATTAATTTTTCAAAATACATTGTTCATTAATACTGCTAGTGTTTACTTTTACAAGGAACAACAAGCCGTACAATACATACAAAAAAAGTGGTGAAGGGAAGTGCGTGAGCAAAAAAGAGGCTACAACTTCACGCTTCAACGCAGCAACTACTGGATTTAATGGAAAAAATGCAGCAGTGAAGCGGCTGGAACATCCCCATCGCGTGGATCTTTGATTTCTGTGTAGATAGTAGTCAGTTCAACAGAAATTTTTTATGCTTCTCGCCTGTGACTAATTTCGCAATTTTCTTACAAATATTGACATCACCTATCACATTTGACAACATGTTCCTTTTAAGGTTATTATTTTGAAACTTTTTTGACAGTAACTGCCACTTTATGTCATCCACTGTCAGCCCGCTCCCTTTTAATGAGAAAGAATTTTTCCGAGATTTTTTCTCTATTTTACCACTGAAATGGCACAAACTGTGAATACATTTTTAGAACCAGAATTTTCTAATGGTGACATAAAAAGGAGGCCCGTGTACCAATTGCATCCAAAAGCCTTTCAGGTCTTCAACGGGTCACCCAATCGCCATGTACCAAATTTCAGCCAAATCGATTCAGTAATTTAGGCTATAATGCATTTTTAGTGTTATTACAAAATTTCTATTTTTTGACCCAAAGGGCACTAAATGCGAATGAATTTTATCTTATTTAAAACCATAAGTTGAAGACCTTTCTGATGATAGCAATACATTTTTCAAAAACTTGTTTTGAATGGTTAAATTAGAGTATCTTTAAATTTGAAAATTGAGCTCTTCGACGTGTGATACGATCTCCATGTGAAAAATTTCAGTCAAATTGGTCCAGAGGTTTGGACTGTATCATGATTTTAAAGTAGGTTAAAAAATGTCGAATATTTGAATTTTCGTCAAAAAGGCACTAAGAATGAATGCATCCTTTCAAGCAGAATTTGAAGGTCTTTCTGATGATGACGTTAAAAATGGGGGTTTGCACGATTGGCCCCAAAAGCTTAGTTAGGTTACGAGATGCCTATGTGCCAAATTTCAGCCAAATCGGTCAAGTAGTTTGGGCTGTATGTTTACAAACGCACATATACACACACACACATTTTAAAAACCCTCGTAAAAACCACTTTTTTATGTTCGTGAGACCTCAAAAAGTTTTGATCCGAGTCTTATCTCAAATGTGAAAATTTTAGTGATTGCAGTAACCTCTCATTTTAATTTCCATTTCCAAAACCTTTACATTTTAGATTCCTGGGTACCCAAAATAGTATATTAAAAAACAACGAAACATTAAACTTCCAAAAAAGTATCAATAACTTAGCGTCAACTAAATTCGTTTCATAAGGCCAATTATTATCGCACGAGGATGTTTGGACAACGAGGGCGAAAAGCCCGAGTTTTACAAAATCCGAGTGCGATAAGAACCTTATGAAACACGTTTTTTATACAATTTTTTCTATTTCTGATACCCGACTTGTTAATATTTTCCATAAAGATTCTGATTGTCATTTTCAAAGACTGGCTTGGCAGTTAATTCGATTGTTAGACACAATAGTTGTCTAGGTTACGATGTAAACAAAAGCCGTGATCTAATAGAGCACATTAGAGAACGCGTTTGGGTGCTATAAAGTGTTCATTAGGAAACCGAAATAGAAAATAGTATATTAAAAAACACGTTTCATAAGGCCAATTATTATCGCACGAGGATGTTTGGACAACGAGGGCGAAAAGCCCGAGTTTTACAAAATCCGAGTGCGATAAGAGCCTTATGAAACACGTTTTTTATACAATTTTTTCTATTTCGGATACCCAACTCGTTAGAAAAAAATTGGTTTTTCTATTTCGGTTTTCTAATGAACACTTTATAGCACCCAAACGCGCTAATGAGCTCTATTAGAGCACGGCTTTTGTTTACATCATAACCTAGGCAACGATTGTGTCCAACAATCGCCAACTGTCAAGCGAACATTGACCTGTCTATGAAAATGGAAAACCAATTTTTTTCTAACAGGTTATGAGTATCCGAAATAGAAAAAATTGTATAAAAAACGTGTTTCATAAGGCTCTTATCGCACTCGGATTTTGTAAAACTCGGGCTTTTCGCCCTCGTTGTCCAAACATCCTCGTGCGATAATAATTGGCCTTATGAAACGTGTTTTTTAATATACTATTTTCATTTTCAAAGACAGAGGTCAATGTTCACTTGACAGTTGCCGATTGTTGGACACAATCGTTGTCTAGGTTACGATGTACACAAAAGCCGTGCTCTAATAGATCACATTAGAGAACGCGTTTGGGTGCTATAAAGTGTTCATTAGAAAACCGAAATAGAAAAAAGAGGTTTTTGAAATATGCACGTCTGTCACGCTACAGGTTCAACTCAACTACTGCACGTGTCGAGATGAAATTTGGCACACATTCAGTGGACATTTCGCAGATGCTGATTATATTTTGAACCGAATAGGTGTAGGGAGAGTGCCATTTTGGCACATAAACTTTAAAATTTTCACTGCAAATCCCTATTTTTCACATAGCTGTAGGAAAACTCTTAAAATTCTTCTTTAAAACACAATCCATCCATGCAGAAAAACTTGTAGGGTTTCAAATTTCCAGTATTGCAATTTCGATAAATCAACTATCTTAGGACTTTTTGGCATGCATAACGTAGAACAGTCTTTCTACTTTACAACGGTGTGCCATTCTTCTTTCTGTTGCCTGCGGTTTCAAATTAATAGCCACTTTTCCACAGCACTTTTTGTGCATTTCTTTTCTAAAAATGTTAATAAAACATAGGCGGCTGGTGTAAGCGAGTTACATATAACGTGTTAGTTTTTATTCCTCTATCCAAATCTGCAATGGAAAATGGGGGTTGCTATTTAAAATTTCAAAGTTGGACCTTACTTCCAGTATAACCGAAAATCTCCCGAAGCCGCCAATAATTTTAATAGATCTGGATGTGTCAGTTTCTGTAACTCCCAAATCCGAGCCCAGATCTTATAACTGTACTTTGCTTAAGTACAGAGATATCAATACGGTTCCATATTCGTAACACACCCTACATGAACAAAACTTGAAATGGAGAGAAGTGTGAAATTTTAATGGCACGTCGAGACTTTACTGAATAACAAAAATTTAGACGACCCGCTTTATGTTCTTCACCACTTCCACTAGTTTCACCCTGAATATTAAAGCCAATCCTTTTAGTTACCAAATCTAATTTAGAAGGGCAAAACTACGAGCTAAATCTGTTCTATTAATCACATCCAAACTTACGAATCTGGACCACTTTCAAGTATTCTGCACTTAAAATATGTTTAAACAAAATGTGGCGTGGTGATCTAACAGAACAATTTCATTATAGTGATGTGGCTGTGCGAAAAACGTCGAAACAGCCTTGACGTATTATTAAAAATACGGACTTATTTCAATAGTTTTCCGACTCAAAATTTCAAGACCGTGACTAAAAAAAGGTCGCATGAAACTTTTATTCCAAAAAATTGTATTGCTATGTTTTCAGATATCTATAAGACCTAATTGATCATCCGGAGCGTTTTTGGAACTTTTTGGCACACTTGTACCCACATCCCACATGTAGGCAAAAGATGACGGATAACACATAAGTAATAGCATTTTTAGAAGTAAACAAAAATATGAACATCGCCAAAAATAAGCAATGTTTTAAGGATTGGAAGGACCCGGTGAAGTGGCGTCCAAAGGGATGACCAAAAAAAAATCTTAAATCGAATTGACCTGATCAAAACTTCCAAAGACTTATCAGCAAAAAAAAGAACGGTCCTTATCTTAACTCGACCAAAGCCTTCAAGTGACGAGCCAAAAAAGTCCTCATTTTAAAATGACCTGACCTGACCTCACCGAAGCTTCCAAAATTATGAAAAATACAACCTGCGTTAAATACGCCCCTGTTGGGAACCATGACAGTTATTCAAAAAGATCGTATTAGCGCAAAAAGGTTTTAATTTTATGGAATCGTCGTGACGAGTTGACGACGAAAAACTTATGTGTTCAACACGGCCAAAAAACAGATTTACTGCCTTGGCTTGAGCCGCGGCAGCAAATCTGCAATTTTTTTGCCTTGTTAAACAAATAACTATTATCCTGCTGAGGGTTTATCAAAGTAGATTTGTGTCATGACATAAATCAACTTCATTCGCGATTCAAACTCATTTTTATCACGTCAGATAGGGAATGTTTTGTTAGAAATGTCACCAAAAATGACATCTGTCATTACATTTCAACGATCCTAATTGGCTGCTTTCCCCTCTGTGACATTACACAGTCAGTAACACCAGATCGCGAATAAATCATGAGATGGCGCTGGCAGTAGGAAATTTTTTCAACATTATATGTCACTATCGAGAAGTTTCATCTTGACATGTAGTGCACTCGAAAGAGCGTGAGACTGAAACGTGACTGTAGTCACTGCGAGTGGGGTGACAAGTTGCAGTCGAAAAATTATGATCAGTTTCGAGTTTCGACCCGCCAACATGGCTACAAACAAGTCAATTCGAAATTTAGGTGCGATCCAAAATAATGTGCTTGTAGCCAGTTAGGTTGTATACATCACATATTTTATTGCAGCTCGGATTGCAACAAAAACTATAATATTGTATATAATATAAAGCCAAAATAGCATCACATTATTTTGTGGGTCTTGGCTAATCGGTCTCTGTAGGTACAGTTAACTCCCGCAAAAAACCAATGTATTAATAGAACTATAGAACAGGTCAAAACTTTTTATTTTCCGCTAATCCGTTTTTGACTTCTGTTCACCATCCAAATTGTCTGTAAATAACAATTTGTTTACTATTTTTTATAAACATTTTATTTTTGTAGAACACTCGTATTTTTTTAACATGTGCAATTTTTGGTAGGTAGTGCACAAGAAATGTGGTATTGTGGTAGGTCGGATGACATCACCATAATAAACACTGCGCGCATCAGATGAATTCGTACTATTCGTAGAGTGACTTAACTACAAAACATATTTTTAGACCGAAGCCGAACTGTTCGTTTGTACGGGACCTGCATAATGACTAACTATTTAAACAAATTTAAATTTGGCGTCAGCAAGCTTATAAACTAAAGACGGTAAAACGGAAAATCACACCCAGCCATAAAATTAAGTTCCCTATAACCTTAGTAAGCCGTTTTTCGTCTTTTCTTTTCGCTAATGGGTCCAGGCTTTGAACTAAAATTTGAATTATTACATACATCATGTACCTTGCGTATTCAGAAAAAGTTGAAAACGTAAAATTGTTAGAGAGCATTCATGTGGTGGCCTCGCGCTGCATTTCAAACCAACCTTGATCTTGAACGAGG
The DNA here is from genome assembly GCA_963924575.1 of Pycnomerus fuliginosus. Lineage (NCBI taxonomy): Eukaryota > Metazoa > Arthropoda > Insecta > Coleoptera > Zopheridae > Pycnomerus > Pycnomerus fuliginosus. The sequence continues at coordinate 10,720,461 of OZ004617.1, read as the reverse complement.
CGATCCGGTTGCCAAGCCGGTCGTTTCCTAGCTATGCTATATAGTGCGATTTAGAAATGATAGGCACGGGCCCAAGTTTTCTCTTCTTATAATATGGGATATGGGTGTGCCACAGGTTAAGAAAGTGCAAAAAAACTTTAAAAGTCCTCTTGTGGCATCTTTTTTCTCCTTTTTATTGGAAATATGTAAGTAAACTAGGCCCCAAGTTTGGGACCATTATACCGTCTATCTTTCTTCTGGGCTATGTGGAGTGTTGCAGAGTTCGACCATACTTAGCTCAGTATCCATTATGAATCCTGAGAACATACTGTGTCCATATTGTAGCCCCTAAATCGAATTATGACCTTGGGCCTTATCACCCTACCCCCGGTGGTAATAAGGCCCAGATGCAACTTTTTGTTAAAAAAATTGTTCTGAATAAAGTTTCCGAATTTTTCCGTAAGAGGAAAAGGTTCACTGAATCCACCTGCACAAAATTTTGATAATATAACTCGTTTTTATTACTTCCAGGCCCCTTTCTTCGTTAGGTGGGCCTTATTACCCCCGGTTACCTTATTAGCAATTCCATTTCAAGCGGACCACCAAAATTAGACCTTTTGACAAAACTGCATATGCAGATACTACAAATCAATAATTGTATACTTGAGCGCATATTTAAAGTTCTGGTAAACTCATTCCTTTCAATACAGAGTGTCTCTTTTAGAGTGTCAGTTAGCGATATTTAGAGAATCTTTTTGAGCAGCTAAATGAAAATTGACACGGGGGTTTCAATTTACTGCCCATCGAATGAAAATATTTTCAGCTCTGAAACACTTCCGGTTATACAGGAAGTGGCCACCATCTTTGTTATTTTAAATAAGGGGCCTATGTTTTAACTCTAAATTCGGACTGGCCTCTTAATTCGCACGCCCACTTTGCCTACCTGTCATAGTTTTTGACATAAGTCAAAATTTGTGTAAAAGAAATGTTTTTTATCCGGCAATAGAAAAATGCTTCCTAAGGGTCTTTCAAATGGGGTCTTGGAAAGCATGTTGTTTGAAGGACTCTAGCTCCTCCCTTAGGAAGCATAAGAACTTTTCTTTCTAGAATGAAGTAAGGGACCGTCCCATGAACTTCTTTCACAAATTTTGGAGTCCATGAAAAGCAATTTTTTTCGAAAAGGGCGCATTCTATCGATGTCAAACGAGTACCATTTTTACTTAAAAAACCTCAAATTTTCAGATTCTGGAATCAAATTTGAGAAACAACTACTTACAAAAATGTTTGAGTAAATTTAGTCCTAAGCTCCCCCCTCCTGTACGAGACGCTAATGATCAAACTTTTAAAATTTTTTTCACAGTAGTAAATTCAGCATCAAACATCAGTTAGTAAAGATACCAAATTTCACGCTGCTATCTTTAACCGTTTTGAAGATATTTAGAAAAAAACACTTTCAAAGGGGCCCATCTAAGGGGCCTTAGCTCCCTTAGGACTTATTTTTCGATGTATGTTCATAGGGACTTTTTTTCATATTTTTCATTGAAGAATCTACTGTTAAAGTTTTGACCACTAATTTCGGGACACCTGTATATCGCTAAAAAGAGACACCTGTATACATTTCACTTTATGGGCCAGCGCACCACCTTAGGAGATAATTATTATATTCATACTTTAAACTTTTTTGAAAACATACGATTAGGTAACTAGAGTAGCCATCTTTTTATGCTGTTAATATGAGATATATTTAAATCCAAACGGTTACCTTGAAAATTGTGCTTGAAACAATAAATTGAAATTTCCGTCCAATATGAATTGATGGACGCAAAATGTGCCCTATAGTGTCCCCTTGAACACGTAAAAAAATGAAATGGGCCGAGACTTCGTTCAAAAATTGTGGATTTTTTTGTATCCTCGGAACACGCATATCCATATTAAACTCTCCATACGTCATCTCACGTTATCCCCTGTATATCATCAAAACTTATCACTATTGAAAACTTTTAAGATGTCCGATTGATGATATTTTCAGTAGCTATCAATCTGATTGGTGATCTTTTCGGTTGCTATAGCGATTCTTAATAAAATAGCGATTTCAATTGAAAACTCAAGCAACAGCTTTTACCTGTTGCCCTGATTTTCAATTGAATTTTTTTTTATTTTTTTTTTATGTGCATCCAGTGGTATAGTTAAATATTAAACATGTGTCATACCTAACCGGAAGTGAAGTCACGGCCTGGATTTTCAAAAATTTCGAGGAAATGGTGAAAAATGAGATTTTGAAAAACGCAAAAATACGTCAACTTTGCTTTTTCGATATAAATGCAACTACGCAATTACTTTTTTAATTTCCTAAATTGCATTTCTGGACTACAAAAAATAGACTTATATTTTTGGTAGGTACTATTTGGTGATACAGGTACTTCTATAGAAGTTCTATAAGCTGAAAAATGCCTTGACCAAGAATATTTTATCAAGTCCTAATTATTTTTTTGTCTTCAATATCTAAAATTACTTTTAAGAGATTTGTAAGCATGTTTTCACGCACTCCACACACGAGAGCGCAATTAATTTCAAGTTCTAATCACGCAGAAATCATTTTGTTGAGGAAGGTTCTTATCTTATCTATTTAAAATTTAAACATTCTCTTATGTAAGAGTAATATATTTTAGCAATCTTTTATTGTAGTTCGGGGTCTGGTGTTCAAAATTTGCGTTTAGTTTAAAACTGTGAGAAGGGTTTCTATTGTTTTATTTTCGATCAAACCGAGATAAGGCGCTTTCGATTTGCACATTTATCTGCCTAACTTAATCTCAGCAGTTTGATTGGTTCATTAGCATAATTTTTCGACACTTTTTCAAAATTTTCAGAAAGTAGGACGTTAAAGTGAGCTAAAAAACCTTTGGGGGCCCTTGGCCTACAATCAGAGGGCTCTTTTGAGATATTTTTTCCCTCCGGCGCTGCGGTGTGATTAAGAAAATCTATTGCCCATAAGAATGAAATTGAGTGTTTATTGTTGATTATTGGAAAGATTTCTTGCGCAACCTTCAAAATCAGGGTGTAAACTATAATATAATATATATAAAAAACACGTTTCATAAGGCCAATTATTATCGCATGAGGATGTTTGGACAACGAGGGCGAAAAGCCCGAGTTTTACAAAATCCGAGTGCGATAAGAGATGAAACACGTTTTTTATACAATTTTTTCTATTTCGGATACCCAACTTGTTAATATTTTCAAGATTGTTATTTTCAAACACAGGCTAATGTCCGCTTGGCAGTTAATTCCATTGTTAGACACAATAGTTGTCTAGGTTACGATGTAAACAAAAGCCGTGCTCTTAACAGAGCACATTAGAGAACGCGTTTGGGTGCTATAAAGTGTTCATTAGGAAACCGAAATAGAAAATAGTATATTAAAAATGCAGCAGAGAAGCGGCTGGAACCTCCCCATCGCGTGGATCTTTATATTCTGTGTAGATAGTAGTCAGTTCAACAGAGAATTCAACAAAAAATTCCTTTTAAGGTTAATATCCCTTTTAATGAGAAAGAATTTTTTCTCTATTTTCCACTGAAATGGTAGAAACAGTGAATACTTTTTTAGAACCAGAAATTGATCGTCTTTCTAATGGCGACATAAAAAAAGAAGGCCTTGTATTTAAAATTTAAAGTTGATATGCTTAAATGGCACTTCCCGTTTACCAATTGCTTCCAAAAGCCTTTCAGGTCTTCAACGGATTACCCAATCTCCATGTACCAAATTTCAGTCAAATCGATCCAGTAATTTGGGCTATAATGTGTTTTTAGTCTTGTTACAAAATTCAATTTTTTTTTATCCAAAGGGCAGTAAATGAGCATGAATTTTATCTTATTTAGAACAAATATTTGAAGACCTTCTTGATTCTGACAATAAATTTTTAAAAAAGTTGTTTTGAGAGTATATTTAAAATTGAAAATTGATGTGCCAAAACGGCACTTTCCGTGGGTCGATTACCTCCAAACATTTTTTAGCTCTTCGGCGTATAATACAGTCTCCATGTACAAAATTTCAGCCAACTCGGTTCAGAGGTTTCGGCTGTATCGTGCTTTTAAAGTACGTTAACAATCCCGAATATTTCAATTTTTGTCAAAAAGGCACTAAGAGTGAATACATTTTTAGAAGCAGAATTTGAAGGCCTTTCTTATGGCGACGTGAAAAATGGGGGTTTGCATTTAAAATTTAAAAGTTGATGTGCCAAAATGGCATTTCCGGTTGCACGATTGGCTCCAAAAGCTTTTCAGATCTAAGTCGGGTTATGAGATGCCTACGTACCAAATTTCAGCCAAATCGGTCTAGCACTTTTGGCTGTGGCGTGTTTACAAACGTACGTACGTACGTACGAACATACACACAGACACATTTTAAAAACCACTTTTTTGGGTTCCTGAGACCTCAAAACGTATAGATCCGGTCTTATCTCGAATTCGAAAATTTTAGTGATTGCAGTAACCTCCCATTTTTTTAAAATTGTGATGGAGTTGGGGAGGTTAAAAACACGTTTCATAAGGCCAATTATTGTCGCACGAGGATGTTTGGACAACGAGGGCGAAAAGCCCGAGTTTTACAAAATCCGAGTGCGACAAGAGCCTTATGCAACGCGTTTTTTATACAATTTTTTCTATTTCGGATACCAACTTGTTAGAAATAAGAAAATATTCATTTTCAAAGACAGGAGTCAATGTTCGCTTGACAGTTGGCGATTGTTGGACACAATCGTTGTCTAGGTTACAATGTAAACAAAAGCCGTGCTCTAACAGAGCTCATTAGAAAACGCATTTGCGTGTTATAAAGTGTTCATTAGGACACGGAAATAGAAAATAGTATATTAAAAAACACGTTTCATAAGGCCAAATATTATAGCACGAGGATGTTTGGACAACGAGGGCGAAAAGCCCGAGTTTTACAAAATCCGAGTGCGATAAGAGCCTTATGAAACACGTTTTTTATACAATTTTTTCTATTTCGGATATCCAAGTTGTTAGAAAAAAATTGGTTTTCCATTTTCAAAGACAGAGGTCAATGTTCGATTGACAGTTGGCGATTGTTGGACACAATCGTTGTCTAGGTTACGATGTAAACAAAAGCCGAGCCGTGCTCTAATAGAGCACATTAGAGAACGCGTTTGGCTGTTATAAAGTGTTCATTAGGAAACCGAAATAGAAAAAGTACTTTTTTTAATACAAAAAGGAAAAAGGGTCAGTAATTTACAATAATATGTCACTTTATCACTTTCTGTTTGTCATGTGGGGTCAAAATATTTGCCTAAAATATTTACCCAGAGTTAGTGTATAATTTAATGTTGATGAACGCAAAACGCGTTTATTCGTCTCCACAAGTTTTGTTTTTTTTACATCAAAGATAAACATTTTTACTGTGTCCGACCGGCCAGAAAATTCGGCAAATTAAACAAGTAAATGCAGACGAGGTCTCTAATGCAATCTGTATACATAGAAAAAAATGACGTTAACAGTTTTATTGCAAAAAAATATACAACGCATCTTCTTGCGACTGGTCAAGGAGTGGAACACGTTGGCCTTGACTCGACTGAGACTTTTTTTGTTTTTTAAGTCGGCGGTTCAAGTGCAAGGCCACATTGCATCTTGCCCCTGCATCTGCTTTTTAACCTTTTTTTCCTTTCCGCTCGTCGTTGTAATTTAATTTTTGGAGAGTTAAACACTGTATTACCGGTGCGGCCTTGGAGTGATGTCTAGACGACGTGGTCATAAAGCGCTGACTGAAGATTTTTGATTGATTAAATTCCAAGTTTGCTATTGCTCCCCTTTGATAGACAATTTAGCTATAAAGTTTTACGAGCGTCAGAATGCGGTTTTAAGAGTTGTTTTTCTTTGCAGGTGTCTATGATGACAGACCCGAGTGTTGCGGGTGATGTGTCTTCGGGGATTCCCGAAATCAAAAAGGAACTAGATGGATTTCAGGAATGCTCTCCTTCCAACAGTGATATTTATTCGCCGACGACAACAGTTATGCACGATACCGGAGTAGGTGGCTTCCTGACAATTCTTTTCATATTAACATTTTTCCCTTTATCTCAGATTGATTTTCAAGAAGCTAATCACTACGAACGAAAAGTACATTCACCAGGTAGTCCAGAACGGCAGTATTGTTCGTCTACGACGCAACCCCATACGGACTCGGGCATGGGACATGGAGAGGTAACTCTGATTGGCCCGTTATACCAATTGGTGGTAGTTCTAGTTTATTAGTCAAAATTGAAAGTTCACCTGTCTAAATTTCCCGCGAGTACAAACGAGTACAGTCGGAAAATTAAGCAATGCACTCGGCTCACAGCATTTGGATCACAGCCTTCGATAGTGGTGCATTAAATCTGATACTAGAACTGGCACCAGTTGGGGTTGTGTTAGTTAGTTGGGGCAAAAAACTTCCGACTTCAGACTGTGTGCCAAGAAAGGATGATCCGTTTAACCGTTAACGAATCAACACAAAGTGCATTAATTAGTTTCCCCACTTTGTCAACTCGAGCTTTCACGGGAAAAGGTTTCCTCTCAATTTTGATGTATGAACCAAACAACCCCGAGGAGTTATTTGCCCATTATTCCGTGACAGATAGAGGCTATCGGTATCTAAAACTTGAACGCTGAAAATTCCCTTTAAATTCATTGGTCAATCGTTTGCAAGTTACAGTTTCACTGTGTTGTGTCTTTTCCAAACAAACTCTATTGGCACATTACGGAAATTGGTTTTTTCACTACTAGCCTTAAAACGTACCATTATTGACTTATCTGTGAACTGAGAATTCGTTTTTTTGTGCTAGTAAGTGAAAAAAGTACTATATTCACCACGGTAGAGAAGACTATTTTAGCCCTCGCGTCTTGTAGCCCTCGATGCTTCGCACCTCGGGGTTACAATCTTGCCGCTTGGGCTAAAATAGTTCTTATCTAGCTTGGTCAATAATATACTATTATAGCGATTTTTACAATTGTTTAATGGTTTGTTATGTGGTTATTGTGCCATTCTAGTTATTTTACTACAAACCAGCATACATTCACAACAAAGCCGAAATATAAAATAATTTTCGTCCTAAACCTACGTTTCAACCACGTGTGAAGTCATTTAAACGTCGATTAGAGGATACTTTTTGTTTTTGTGTGGTAAAAACAATATTAAATTGATAGAAAATTGGAAAAATAGCAAAAAAGTCACCGAACACGTACGTCGCAAACCTTTGTTTGGAAAGTGAACCCCGACCAGACTCAACAAAAATGGCGCTCGTCACGTCATCACTCCCCAAGTGATAAAGAAGATCGGTTAAATTAGATAACAGTTGCTCTTTTTTAAGGTGATTAAGAATCTGTAAAGAATTCTTCGATATCTTGATTCGTTCCCGAGTTATTCCGAACAAACTGAAAATTGACATTTCAAAGGAAAAATTATAGTTCCCTAACAGTAAGTTGACGCTATAAATGAAAGGAACTTTTATATTTTTGACATCTGTCAATTCAATGGCATTGACAAAAAATTTCTAGACTTTCTAGATTTCGACTAACGATAGTCAAGTTTTCAAAAATGCAACCAATCCAAGCTTTTTGAAAAAAAAATTCCAAAGCTTGAGTCATGCTCATGATGCCAAGACGTGTTTTATTATCGTTGAATTCAATTCCTTTCTCGTCATAGGAAATTGAAAAAGTCGGTGTACTTTTTTACGGTTGTTTTTTCCCCAAGTTTAGGCTAATTATACAAATTAGATATTCACACTAAATTTCAAATTTTGACGATTTTGCCAAATTAATATAAGAAGATTGTGAAAGGCTAATTTCACTTGTATTTATGTTTTTAAGAAGCTCTAAAAATCAACAACTTTTATTGAAATGTTTGACATTAGATAACAAAATACTCTCCGCCTCCTATGAAAGATGGATGATTGTTACATCCTTCTCATTTTTTTTGCCTGCCCGACCCGAGTCTATTTCTGCTAGCACTCAATCAGTTAACACTTGTTTAACGTTAAGCAAATAGTTTTCCGACAAGTTAACATTTCTTTAACGCTAAGCGAATGTTAGCTTGCTTCTAAAATCGCGTTGAATTCGCGTGAATTCCGCAGAAACTCGCGATTCTCCTGAAAAGGCGAGCGTTTTTCCGTGTAATTTTACAAACCTCATCAAAGGACAAACTGAAGGCTATGTCGCCGATTACTGTCAGAATTTCAGAGGTTTTAAAATAAAATTATTGACACAGAAGATTGTTTGTAATATTCTTGCAACCAAAAAATAGGTGCAATTCATGGTTTGCTTGCACTAATCGCAAAAAAGCAAGACAAAGCCAAGACTTAAAATTTGTTCCCAAGGTCGACTACTAAAGTAATCAGAGAGTAAACAGTTATTTATATTTGAGGGGAGTAAAGCACAATTTTAATCCCGAAGCTGAAGTTTATGCACGAGCGAGCGTAACATTAATTATTCTAAGTTGTATATTCACGAGTCACGACCAATACAAAAACATTAATTTGATATTACACGTTTTAATTGTTACTTCAAACGGTCTTGTTAATCGAATGTTACTATGTACTATGCTTTATCCACGGGTTTTAAAGCGAAAAAATTTCTCGCCCATTGTATAATGAGTCCATTCTGTAACACCCGTAGAAAAAAATCTTTAATCCCTCTTTTGTCAAAAACGGAGATTAAATTTCTTTAACCCGGTTTTTTTTTTGGACTAAACAAGTGCTACCATAACAATCATAACACAACAAATGGCTTATTTTAGATTTTTGTATCTATAATTTTAATGTTGTAAAATTCGATGTAGTAGCAACACAGAACTAATTGCATTGTATTTCCTCAGGGCACTATAAACATTTTTTTGTAAATTACCTTACCGATTTATAAATAACCGTAATTTTATTTCTCTCAGTAGGGGGTATATATTTTTTGCACGAGATGCATCTTTTGAAATGCTCAACTCAACCAATTTCAAATTGGGTTGCGTCGGTGCAAAATTGTAGCGCGACTCAAATCTCCTGTTTTCATTGGCCATTACCATAACAACATCGCGAATCGTCATGACAACTGCACTTCTTCCCCGACGCAACTCAACTTGAAATTCGTCCCTAAGTTGAAAATCCAGCCTGCTGCGGCATGTGAATAGGGCCATTGTTCAATCGTAGTTGTCGATTTCTGTCGTCTGGACTTACGTAATGAAATAAAACAACTGCAATTACAAATTACTGGACAGTAATATATTGATCAAATCATTGTTCAATTATGTTGCTGCGCGATCAATATAATCGAAAAATTTCTTAAGGCGAAACTTGTCAAATTTAGCCATAGAGTCGTACAGGAGTAAAAAAAAGCACCAATTACATTCTCTAGGAGGACAGGAGTAAAAAAAAGCACCAATTACATTCTCTAGGAGGATTTAAACTTCATGGCATTTTGCAACGTTCACGATATTTTTTTTTATAAACCAATATGATTCAGATCAAAAATCTTTGCTTCTGTAATTTTTTGGTATCGATCCCTCTGTTACTTTTTCTTCACTTTATCGACGGAAATTTACGAAATGAGCTGAATTTGGCGTAAATTTGACAGAGGAAGTATCGCCTTAGTAAATCATTCAGAATCCGATTTTAACTTCCTATACAGAATTTCAAGTCAAAATCTGACCTCACTTAATGCAAAATTCGCACTTCTAAGTTTTTTGAAAATTAAAAACTTAAAAATGTGTATTTTGAATTGAAACTTGGCATATGGGATCAAAACAAGATTGCCCTTGCAAAATATTGAAAAATGGTCCTATTTGCGAGGTCACAGTAGGCTGGGTTTACAACTAAGTCTTCAACGGTCTACTAATAAAAGTAAAGAAAATAGGAGACGGACTTCATCCAAACAAACTATAACAGCACGGAATGCTCATCACAAAAGTTTTACGTGTTTTAGGTTTGAACGTTGTTACATTGTTGATTGCCGACTAGAACAAGATTCTAAGCGAAAGCTTTTAGAGATAAATGAAGTCTAGACTACATAATGCAATGTATATATTCTATATGCAAATCGTTGAATGCATAAAAAGGATATGATAAATTCGCACGGTTTTGTAGGCGGTGGAGATTATTGATAGTTTGCCTAAAACCCGCAAATTTTCAGGACGAAATTAAAGAGGAGGATTCCCCTAGAAGATTATGTTTAGTTTGCGGCGATGTGGCATCAGGATTTCATTATGGAGTGGCATCTTGCGAAGCATGTAAAGCATTTTTTAAGAGGACAATACAAGGTTTGGAAGTCCTTTCAAAACTAGTTTAATGTTTAATTTTCCATCACTAGGTAATATAGAATATACGTGTCCAGCGTCTGGAGAATGTGAAATAAATAAAAGAAGAAGAAAAGCATGTCAAGCGTGCCGGTTTCGTAAATGTCTCAGATCGGGAATGTTGAAGGAAGGGGTCCGATTAGACAGGGTAAGAGGAGGTCGGCAAAAGTATCGAAGAAATCCCGATAGTCCTTATCAAGTACAAGTAGTTTCAGCGCAAAGGCCAATGCTTCAACTCGAAGGTAAAGACAAGAGTGGCATTATTCGAAAATTTACTTGAACTGAACTTTTTTCAGATATTAAAATGTTAGAAGCTTTGGCTTCCTGCGAGCCTGATTGTTTGGAAATAAACACAACGTTAGAAAATTCCAAGCATCGGACATTGTCTATACTAAGTGACCTGTACGATCGAGAATTAGTAGGTATTATTGGCTGGGCCAAGCAAATACCGGGTTTCACGGATCTCTCGTTAAATGATCAAATGAGATTATTACAAAGTACATGGGCGGAGATATTAACGTTAACTTTAGCGTATAGAAGCGTTCCTTTAATACAGTTAGCCCGACTGAAGTTTGCCAATGATTTTACTTTGGATGAGAAGCAGTCCAGGGATTGCGGAGCCATCGATTTATATCAGATCGTAAGTAATGTTTTTATAATTATTTATCTACTACAGTTAACTATCGGGTGTCCCAAAAAAAACCGGACAAAATATTTTTAGGAATAAGTCAGCCACATCTCAACCGATTTGGATGAACCTCGTCTTAAATTAAAGCTAAAGAACCAAGCTTCCGAATCGTGCAAGACACTATGATAAATGGCGCTGCCGTAGTGGCCCTATTGATACTTGTTTTTAAGGTTTTTTTGGGTGCTTGGGGATTGGTCAGACAACAACCAATTGTTATGCAACTCAAATGGCGTTGAAGACCGTTCTTTTTTCTGAAAAAACTTTTTCCAGAAGTCAATTTGGTTTAGGCATTCATTTTCTGTGATTTTTTTAAAATATGTCTTTTTACGCCTTAATGACCGTTGAGTAAAGTTAGTGGCGCACAAACAGCATAATTTTTAGTTATAAATTATCGAATTTGATGAAAACAAAGGTAACTGCCAATGAGGGACAAATTCTGCATCACTGTCACTTTAGTCATATCATAAGAGCTTGAAAATACGGGAAAACACATTTTTTCAAAAAATCACTTAAAATGAATGCTTAAAACAAATCATCTTCCGAGTCCCATAACGATTGGTTGTTTTTTCACCAATCCCCACGCACTTAAAGTAAGACTTAAAAACATCTATTAATAGGAATACAGCGCCATATGTCGCAATATCTTCGAGAGTTCGAAAACCCGATTCCTTAACTTTAATTTAAGACCACGTTCATCCAAATCTGTTAAGATATGGCTGACTTATTCCCAAAAATATTTTGTCCGGTTTTTTTTTGAGACACCCACCCGATAGTGGTGTCCTAAAAACAACCCGGACAAATTATTTTTGGGAATAAGTCAGCTATTTCGAAATCAGTTTGAATGAATGTGGCCTTAAATTAAGCTAAAGCATCAGACTTTCGAACCGTGCAAGAAACTGTGACAGATGACGCTGCCGTAGTAGCCCGATTGATACTTGTTTTTAGGTGCGTGGGGACTGGTTAATTTACGCATTGATTTTCTGTGATTTTTAATTAATAACTTATGAGTAAAGTTAGTAATGCACAAACAGCGTAATTGTCAGTTATAAATTGTCGAATTTGATGGAAACATAGGTGACTGCCAGTGACGGACAAATTTGAGTTATTACTAAGAACTGGTGATGTAAGATAGCGTGATATTTATTTTCCGGTGATATACAGCAAGATCCTGCTATACCGGGTGATTCAGTTTGGTATTCGCCCCCTTGTAACCTTTTTATTTGAAGAGACAAATATGTAAAACGATATATATTTGTAAATCGCATGACAAGCTGTAAATTTTTTTGCGGATTCAACCAAACCAACTTTTTCCATGGCTAACTACGTTTATTGACCACAAAACTACCAAAATGATTTATCAAAATTAATTTTTTTCTCGAAATTTTTCTAGTGAAAGTGTCAACTTTTTTTACATAATTGGACGTAGAAAAAATATGTCTACAAGAATCCGCTAAGAAATGTACAGCTTATCATTTGAAAAAAAAGTTGAATATCTTCATTTTGACATGTCATCATAGAGACGATTTAACATCGCCATTTAATAGAGTTTGTCATGCCATTTACAAATATATATGGTTTTATATATTTTTCTATTCAAATAAAAAAGTTACAGGGGGGAAAATACCAAACCGAATCGCCCTGTATATCAGCAGGAAATTGCTTAAAAAAATATTTAGCTTCAACGACACTTTCGTCACTTTCCGAGCAATTTGATACCAAGTACGTCAATATTAATTCTATATTTTTTATTTTAGTTTTTTGGTCATTTTCACTCTATTCTCTTTTCGGTGGAAGCGGTTGGAAGAGAACATCAAAAAGTGTTCTAAATTATTTTGGACTGCGTTTGCATTTCGTTAAATGATATTTTGCGATTTGGTTCGGATTTTCCAAGAAAGATTTCTTGTGTTTCTTATATTTTCTGAAATGTTTACGCCCGAAATCTTTTTTGCAACCCATAAGATGTTAATTTGAAAGGCATTTCTTCTTATGATAGTAATCAAAATTTACAACTTTATCCTCACTTGTTAGGTTGTGTTACTCCAACTAACAGTGAAATGCTAAATATCTGCTATAAAATGATAAATATATAGCAGACAAATATCAAAATGTGATTATGTATCATTTTGCTAAATATAATCATTCACAACACTACTAAAAATTAAGCTGTTTGTGCTTCATTCTTACTTTAGTCATGGCAATAGAAACGTGAAAACATTTTTTTCCACAGAAAATTAATGCAACTAGATCAACTTAAGAAAAAAGATTTTTGAATGCTAAAGAACGATCTTCAAGACTATTTGAGTCTCATAACGACTGATTTTTCACCAATCTTCACCAATCCCCACGCACATAAAGTCAGTCATAAAACAAGTAGTATCAGTAGGACTTAAGATCTCTTTGGAGGGGTGTGGACAAATGTAAAATGGACGGAGAACATATCCTTACAATAAGTAAGAGAGAAATGACTTGCTTCCGTTGTTATTTTTTGACACTGGCAATGGCATTATTTGTCAGTTTGCAGTTGTCATCAACACTAAAGATAGTGGCCCGGGAAAAAAATTAACAATCAGGATCTAGACCATACTGAACTTTGATATCTGGTGTGGAGGTGTGGAGGTGGAGTGTACTTACATCATTGAATACAAAAATATAGAAATTCTTCCAGGCGGTCATATTTTTATGTTTAGCCCTCGAAAATGCATTTTCACGAATTTTTTTCTCAGAACCTAGAAGATACTGCACTTTCATTTGTCGATAAAACATTCATCTCTCCCTCGTTTACCACAATCTAAAATTTGGTAAAGATTGGCCCAAGCGGTTGCCTTATTGTATAGGGTCTTTTGTTGATTTATCGTTTTTTAATAATTGTATTTTTATTAACTGGGGAAGCAAAACGAAGTGCACTAAATGGCCAAAGTCGACCACCGAGAAGATAGATACCTGATAGATGGGTTACGTGGTTGTCATAAGTACGTGTTTTGTGGTGTTTATAGAGAAATTAAGGGCGCCTGTACGCCTGATTGCCTGTGACTTTGACGAAGGAAAACGTGCGGTTTGCAGCCCTTAAAACTCGTGGTCCTCCAAGCAGAAATGAAGTTCAGTTCGATGGTGACTTTGTCTTACTCATTTTGACCCCGAATAAAGTGCATTATTTTCGAAATTTTTAATTATACCTAAACAAATGAGTGTTTATAGTTAGTTGGGGCTAAATTCAAGCATATTGTTGTTGCTGCACTGCTTTTGTATTGAAACAATAAAACGAAATTGACTTGATTGTCTTTGTGAAATCAATTGTTGCAAGGGAACACAAAATCTAAATTAATTCAAAAAATGAACATGGAACGGTTAATAAAGGGATCCACTGTAAAAACATAAATAATATGGGAAATGTTCTGCAAAATAAGCACAAATAGACTGTAAGCAGCTATTTTACAAACAACTGTCAAGTTTGGGTAATTTTTCTGACATCTAACGGTTATTTTCGTACAAACGTAAAAGAGAAAGAGATGTTTCCTGTTATATCTCCATACCGTTTGCCTTACCTCTCCAAAGAGAAATCCAGTGACCTTAGTAGGAATACTACGGCAGCGCCATCTGTCGTAAGAAAATGCCTGACTTTATTTCCAAAAATATTATGTCCGGCATTTCTTAGGACACCCGATACATCTAACGCCACGAAAAACTTTTCAAAATCAAGCTAGAATAAAAAACGTTGACGTGGTACATGATATAGGTTTATAAGATTTTGTCTTCTAGTGTTGCCATGTGGTGGAAAGGCTGGACCGCCTCTCGATCCTAAAAGAAGAATACTACCTCCTAAAAGCGTTAGTTTTGGCCAACTCCGACGTAAGATTAGACGAACCTCAGTCGTTAAAAAAATTCAGGGATTCAATTTTAACAGCCTTATCAGATACAGTAGGAATTTTAAGGTTAGTTAAACCTCTTTCTATCTGTGCCAATTTTTTAACATTCCGTTTCAGACCCACAGGCGTGCTACATCATGTCCAACAGCTGCTACTGTGCATGCCAGTTTTAAGGCAAGCCGACCACGTTGTTCGAAGGTTTTGGTCGGATGTACACCAACAAGAATTAGTACCAATGAATAAATTATTTTTGGAAATGTTAGAAGCGTACTGTCGGTAGCCGGGACTGTAAGATTCATACTACCTATAAAAAAAAACGCGAGCACGAGGTATATTTTTTGTTACTAATTTTCTTGTAGTCAGGAAAACTAATACTGTCATCCGTCATTAGGTATTAAGGTGTAATTTTAGAACCAGTGATAGATCAAGAGTAGATTTTCTTAATTTTATTTACGGTTAGTTGTACATATTGCTGATTTCTGTAAGTTTACTAGGTTTATATTTTATCAATCGCTTTTCAAACTTCATGCATATGTTTTGTTTATGCATTTTACATTTTTGTTTCATCAATCTTACCTCTTTTACCTCATAAATATATTTTTTATTTATACTGTTTTATCGGTTAATGTTAGATGGATTATATGGTTAGCACAATATTCGCTTAATCCATACCATCATAGTGATTAAATGTGATTAGCAGATGTATCTGCGAGTTTATTTTTTCGTTTCAGGCACAAATATTGTTGATGTACTTATAAGTTCTTCCTATTGTACACACAAGCTGTTGACAGTATCCAAACACTTTTCATCATCATTATCAAAGGGAAAATGTTAGGCAAAAAGAAAAGATATATTGTCAATAAAGACGGTCTTTATTTTTCATGTGATTTTATAGCAATAAATAAACGATTAACAAATAATAAATATACGTTTATTCCTTACAAATAAAGATAAATATTTACACCAACAATGTACATTATACATATTTCAACTCCTAGACCCAGAAAATTCCTATAATATATTGCAAGTTGTAAAATGCACAGAGAGCAGCGTCGGCATGAAATGTTTCGCTCATCAACAACAGAAATATCAAAAGGTTTTTACGGCAAGCAAATTATTAAAATTGGCACAAATCAGTCAAAATATAGCCGGAACCGTTCTACTTAAATTCATTACGTAACGTGTCCGTCGCTGGCCGCTGTTATTACATGAACTTGCTTCCCTTTGCTTTTGTTGTAAACTTGACCCGGACTAAATGGCTCAAGGCGAGGGTGTCCATCGCTCTTCCCAGATTTGTCTGCAATATGAATAGAAAAGGTACTATCATTAATAAAATGCGATCAAGAGGACATAAATCTGGGCACGTTTTTTACGGATTTGTTCCAACGTACGCGGAAACCACAACGTACCTGACCGACAGACCATAAATTATACTTATTCATGGGTTGTTTGTTTACTTCCAGTAGCTGCATTTCACAGATCGAAAGTTATTTTGTCTTATATACTGGTTGTTTTACTACTGATCGTTATTTCGAGCAAATCTTGTGGTGTTTGTTTGCTAAATTATTCATTTATACTTTAAATGTAGTCCAGGCGGTGGGTAATTTTGAATGGAAAAAATTAAGCGAGAAGTTTTTTTTGTTGGAAAGCCCTCAAAGTCTGCGAATTATGCGCAAGGATTAGGTTTCTGCTCCATAATTCGCTTCCTTTTCATGGTATGCAAAATATAAAGGTATACAATATTGAAGACCAATAAATTATCTACAAGAAAGTTCCTATGCCCTTTTCACCTGACACCAATAGTTTAGCTACAGCAGTCGGGCAAAGTTGAGCGCCTCTCCCGAAGCGTAGTTATAGTAGTTCAAGAGGTTACCAAAACAGTACTGCGTTTTTTGATCCCGGACTACCGTTTTGTACAGTATGCATCTGATGTGTTGCTCTATCGTTTGTTACGCAACTGAAAACTTTACGGAACAAATTGGGTATGATAATTGCTTTGAACAATTTGACAATGATTGGATTTCCGGTAACTATGGTTTTTAGGCGTTATCACCGAGTCTGTTCCGCAGTTTTCAGTTGCGTAACAAATGATCTAGCAAGACATCAGACGCATAATACTGTATTATGAACCATAGAGAACAATTTGAGGCCAAAACCCACTCGAAATTTCCCTTGGATTTAAAGATGGCTCTTTCAATGGCGCCCTGGGAAACATATTATTTGCTTTGAGGTACATACCACAGCTCCCATTAGGAAGCATTTTTCGCCACATTATGTCCAACTGAACTTCTTATGATGATGCAAGGAATCATCCTGTATGCTCATTTTCGCACTTCAGTATAAACACTGCTCACCATTGACATCTCCTAAATGGTAAGAGTTACGCAGTCGGTTAAATTAGAAAAAAGTTGCGCTATTTGTGGATGATTAAGAATCTGAAGAGAATTGAAAGCTTTCGGGAATATTTCCTGGGAAAGATTGCCTAAACCTCGTGTATTTGTCTACGAAATAGTCGGATCACGAAGAGGAAACGAGTTATGGAGCAAAAACCTAATCTAATACTGGAGCATAATTCGCAGATTTTGGGGGTGTTCTAGACTGGGGCGGAGGGCGAAATTTTTTGTTTTTGTTTTTCGTGGCTATGAAATCTACCTATTCCAGCAATAGTAGTTTATAACCCAAAGCGTGAAAGTGATGTTTTACGCGGCGAAGGAAAATATGGACAGTCGAGGCGTAGGCGAGACTGGCCATTTCCTGAGACGCGTAAAACCACTTTTTCGCTGTGGTTTATACAACATTTTTCTTCCTACACCAGTTAAAAATAAATAATTAATTAATTTTGAAATTTGAGCACCCAAGTGACAGATCAAGAAGATCTAGACGTCAAGTCCTACAATTTAAATTTGGCAAAATCGCGCGTGCTGTGTCCCGTCATACGCCAATCGCCGTCGCCATATTGTCCATTTTACACGCCTAGCCGTTAGTATAATTTTTACACGACTAGCCGTGAGAAGCGGTCCTTTCACAGCCCTCCTGAATCCCGAAAATCTTATTTTAAGTTAGTGTAGGAAGAAAAAAAAATTTTCTTCGACCCACTAATGAGCATCCTGGGTGACGCGTCACGCGTGCTTCGGGCAACCTATGAACATGAACTTTGCTTTTCGTATAGGAAAAAACAAGACATCTGCAACAATAAGCAACTCTTACAGGGTGTTTCATATTCCACATAAAAAAAATTGGAAGAAAAGTTCCTAACAACCTAGAGCCCCTTGAAGCGGGGCACCATTAGTGTAAATTACCAATATTGCATGCAATTCAATCTTCAAATCGATTTTTCACCGTATCGATATGAAACAAGAGTACCCTTTTAACGTAGAAAAGTAGAAAACTATAAAATCTTACATTTGATGTCAAAGTGAAAAAAAAGATAGCGTGCAAATAAGTGTGAGGGGTTCATTTACCCTCCACCCCTCCAGTTCAAGACGCCCCTGATAAGAATTTTACAATTTTATCCAAAGAGTTAGAATGGCTATATGCGTCAGCGGAACACTGTACCAAATTTCACATTTCCATGTGAACCCATTTCGGAAATATTTAGAAAAAGCCGAAATAATGGCTGCCCCTTCAAGGGGCTCTAACTGTCTTAACAAGCATTTCCGGACCCATGTTGATAGGAACTTTTTTTCCTATTTTTTTATGCAGAATCACCCCCTGAAATATTGCATACAGGAAATTCTTTCTTGATCACGTCGTACAATAACCAGGCAATTGGCAACAAATAATTCTTTGTTAACTATAAAGTAAAGTAAAAAGTTGAGTAACCCGTTAGCCCCTGGACATCTTTTTAAAATTGGCTTACCTATATAGAAAACGTTGCAAAGGGCTTTCTTTCCCCAAAAAAAACTTGGACAAATATTCAGTACTAAGGGTGGACGACTTACCTAAACAATCGGCAGGAATATATTTGGAAATCCGTATCAATGGTAAAGGCAAATGACCGCCGATCAAAGGCATAACATCTAAAATCACCGTCTGGGGCTCTGAATCACAATCAAAAGACACAACTCCCGCAGTCCTCCCACAAACAGCCCACACACTTTGCTCTGCCAACACTTCATACATGAGGGATTTTGTCGCGTTGTTCTGTTCTAACGAATTTCCGCTAGTTTTAATTTTCAAATGAAGGTGACAAAGAATACCGTCCCTACAAAATTCACTACCTTTCATTGGCTCCACATCCGCTTCAAGAATATAAAGCGTCTGCAAAGCTTTTGTTAGCAAAACGAAAATTACAACCATCGACTTACCTGATAATCGCTAATATCAAAATAATATTTGTACACATTTTTGTCTTGTTCACTCGCTTCGAAACTATACAGGAGAGAGAATTCGGCCTTTATCGTTGGGGCTTCATCGTCAGGAGTCAAAAGTAGTTCCCACATGAATGAAACACTCGTTCCATTTGCGATAATCTAATTCGAAATTTATAAATTAATATTTTTAAAAGTCCACTTACTTGACTAGACTCGGAAATTTTCTCGAGGACTTTACAAATATTTCCTACGTTAAGTTGAGGTTCTTTTACGTATATGTCTTTCTCACATTGTCCGGTAACGTTAATTTGTACAAACTTTCTATATTCTACGGTATGCAACCTCCAAGTGGTCACGAGAGGGGGAGAAAAGCTTAACTTTACTGCAATGGCCTTAGGCTCCCACGGACATCTTATGGACACTTGATGATCTTTCGTTAGCAGGTCGGCCAAAACTCGGAGTGGCGTTTTCGTGCTGGTAAGGGGTAGTCTTTCTCCTACCGTAATTTCTAAACTACTTGTTAGTGGTTCATGGAATTTCGATTGAAAAGCCAGTCCTCGCGATGTTGTTAGTTGGATTTTAGTGTTCTGGAATCAAGTTCGTCAGGATTATTAATAATTGTGGGCCATTAACTAGATTACATCTCATGGTAAATACAAATTGAAATTTCTATTTAAGTTTGTAGACATGTGCATAGATACAGGGTGTACCATTTAAAACGAAACACCCTGGAACCCCTGAGGGAAGAACGTTGAAACAGGTCGATTTTTGTTTGGAGGGGGGCACTTAAATTCGTGCTTCGGGAGATTTTCTAACGCACCCCCTGCCCCCCCACCAACCCCCTCTTCAAAATTTTAAATGACAATACTAGGCCTGCGACTTTCAATTGATATATCGATATATCGATTATCGATATATCGATATATCGATAAAAGTGTGTTATCGATATACCGAAATATCGATATATCGATATATCGATAAGTTATCGATAATATATCGATATATCGGTATATCGATATATCGATAAGTTATTGATATATCGATATATCGGTATATCGATATACCGGTATATCAATAACCGGTGTCCCGTATATCGATACCTATAATGACACTTCTGAAGTTCTGACTTCTTTTAAATGTAGGAGTAGGTATTCGGCCTGATTCAGTCATTTGTTGACAACTGGCTAACATTGAAATGAATCGACAAAATTGAGGAATCTTTGCGTTGGAGATATCAATATTTTCGTGCAGTGTATAAACAATTAGTATATAAACAATTTAAACAAGTGATGGTAGGAATTATTATACTTATTTAAACGACTTGTAGAAAATTGGACATCGCAACTGATGTTTTTCAAAGCACCCTTGGGTCCTAATATCGTTTATTTCGAATCCTACGTTATTTTCCAGGGCACAACGTAAACAATAATGTTTGAGCGCTCCAATCCAATCGATTCAATCAATAATTGATTTCAATATTATTAACTAACTAACATCAAGAAACTACAGAAAAAGGACTATTACCTATTCATACCTATCTAGCTCTTAAAACTAAGATGTTACTCGATTACAGATATAATACCACAGTAGCGATGTCGATACAATTGTATAAGTACCGATAAGGCGATATATCGATAAGTCGGTATATTTAGTTATCGGTATATCGATATATCGATAAATCGGTGTATCGGTATATCGATATATCGATATATCGATAAATCGGTATATCGATATATCGATATATCGATATATCGGTATATCGATTAAATTTTAAATATCGATATTCGATATTCAAATTCCGATATCGCACAGCCCTAGACAATACCCCACTTGTGTTACAGCATTTGAAAGCTAATTTCGTTGCGAATTCAATTTTGTAAAAAAATTTGACTTTCGTTGAACTCCAGCGCCCTCTACGGTCGAATTTTGAACTAGGTTAGGGCCCTTTATGATACATCATTTGAAAGGGTTTGAAATTCTCTGTAAACTGATGAAACAAGTTTTTTAATCCATCCATTCGTTCAAAAGTTACAGCCTAAACTTGAAAGATTTCTAGGCCCAGAACCTGCTAATATTTTTCAATGTAACTTTTGAACAAGGGGATGGATTCTAAAAATTCTTGCATCAGTTTACAGAGCATTTCAAATTATATATCAAAAAAGGCGCTAGGGGCTGCGATGGAAAATTTCGCCAAGCACGGTTTTAAGTGTCCCCCTCCAAACAAAAATCGACCTGTTTCAGCGTTCTTCCCTCAAGTCACAGTTCCAGGAGTAATTCAGGGTGTTTCGTTTTAAATGGTACACCATGTATGTACACAAATAAAATATACAACATATGTTGCAAATTACAAATTATTTTTTCTAAAGATATTAATAATATTATTGGTTTAGTTTTATGTGGGACTCGGCTCAAAATCGGTAGGTCGGCACATCGAATATAAAATCATTTTGTAAACGCGCCTACACACGTTCCGTTTTTTCGTTAATTTTTCATCAATACCAAACGTTATTTCAGGATTGACGAAAAATTAAACGTCTGTAGGGGTCTTCGGATTATTTACAGAAATAAATGGCATCACTCCTGTAGGCACCCTAACGGACGCAGGGGCAGCGTGAGACGGGCGCTTTTTCTGTTGTCGTGTTAGCAACTTTTCTCCAATTTAAACTACTCTCCATCTATTATGGTTTACGAGATATTAAAGGTGAGCATCGAAAAATTTCCCACCCTGTATATAAAATTGATAGATATTTTGCTAAACTGGATGGGGACAAGCTGGAAGCGATTTTATTTTCATTAATAGTGGCCCTTATTCATAAACACTGATTTTGTCCAGTGTTTTGTCCCATCGTGGGTAGTGACCGGATCAGTTATTCATAATAAATATGACAAAAAAGCATTAATTCGATTTAGACTAATCCAAGAGTAACTTTTTTTTGTATTAATATAATATTAGGTTGAGGTTAAGAGACATTAATCAAAAGACGAGTCAAAAAATTAGCTTTGGGAATAATTTTAAACCGAAAAGACAAAAAAATATTGAAGTTTTAGTCGATGTTCACAAATAATAGACTATACTGAGATAAAAAGTTTTACAAAAAGGGGTGGAAAGGAACTACGGAACTACTAATTTGTTATGACACCCAGTGACGCTGTTAGTCATAAAACGTGTATCTAATGAATATTTGTATTTAAAGTTACAAAAACTGAAAGATGCGCAAAAATACACGGGCAACCCGACAACGTGCTTCCTGACTCTCCAAGTCAACCAATTGGATGTTGTCATAGCAACGCCTTCAGTACAAACGGAACACGTACAATGCTTCACTTTCATTGGTTTTGACCGAGTTGATATGTGACGTAGGGACAAATTCTAGAGCGTTTTCAACGTTTTCAATTGTCTTATCTTTTTTCTGGCTTTCTGTAACGTCGTCGCAAAAACAAAAGAATATAAACGAGTTCTTTAAATACAAATTTTTATCGCAAGTTCAGAAATTTATGGTTCTGAATAATTTTTTTTTATTGCAATTTAATACGTGAGGACATTTCAGGACATTTCAGTTTTAAGAAGGTATACTGGTCATTTTTTGCACTCCCTTTTAATCTGAACCCAAAATAGAGTAAATTGTCACTCAAGATAGCCTGAAAGAGCAATTTTAGCGAGTGCAAAAAACGATATAACTATTTTAAGGCCGTTCTCTACGCCTGTAATCGGGGCGAATTTTGTTTCAAAATTACGGGCGAAGAGAACGACCTTAAGTGACATTTAATTACCGGATCAATCACGTAGCTTCCAATTGTCACTATCAAGTTCATAACTTGTTCAACGCCTGAAAGAAGAGGTGCATCAGTCTTGAACAGCTGAACTGTTGGATGTTCTTCCTTCACTTCAATAACTAAACGAGGCGTTAAATTAGTTGAAATTAGATGCAAATTCTCTGCCACAATTGCAACTTGCCCCATGTAATACCTTCCAACACTTGAAGCTTGTTTCTTTAGTCTTATCACATTCGATCCAGGGGTAATAATTAAGGGCTGAAACACATAATTTAACCAATTTACGTAATTCAAAGGAAGTCAGCTCACTAGTTTAGTAACTTCAAGGCAACAATTAAAATCACTTCTCGGAGGAGCCACTGTACTGTCTTTCCTCTTAAACTCGGGGTGTTTACAAACCACGCTCGCACTGGACAACTGCTTGTCCTGTTTGTGATCCAGATGTCGAAAAATCTGAAGCCTTTGCAACAAAGGATCCGTTGCTTTAAAGTCTTCGCTTGTTAGTGTTCTATTCTTGCTGTATTTTTCTTTTTTGTTTTCTTTGGTTTCAGTTTCTAACGAAATTACAACACTGCTACACAGAATTTCTCGAGGAAAGTTCGACTCTATCACTAATTCCGCATTTACTACAGAATCTTGCATAATAACGCCGTTATTCTTCACGGTTACACTTACAATTTTAATTATACCGTCAAAAGGCACGATCAGAGGTTTGTCGAGTGACGTCAGACATTTCTTCATTTCGTCAAAATACGACCAACGGATTAAAGTGTCAATGTCCAAGGCGGCTGCGACCTTAGCGCTCGCTTTGATGAATTTCTTTGTCTCGCCTGAGGTTCTGTAGC
This sequence comes from Pycnomerus fuliginosus, assembly GCA_963924575.1. NCBI lineage: Eukaryota > Metazoa > Arthropoda > Insecta > Coleoptera > Zopheridae > Pycnomerus > Pycnomerus fuliginosus. The sequence continues at coordinate 10,696,676 of OZ004617.1, read as the reverse complement.
AGTCCGCCAACTCGATTTGAGTTTGGGCGGCCAATTCGAACCATTTGTCTTGTTCGAAAGTCCGGACAGCATCGCCCAAAAAGGCCGCCGCTTTTTGCGTTTCCTGTAGCAACATGTAAAAAGATGCCACCTCTCGTCCGACTAAGCGAGCCGATCGTAGACGACCGATGTGTTTATAGGTGCACATTGCCAACTCGGCTAGTTCCTACAAATTTCAATAAACGATACTTTTATTTCAAAGGCGGCAGACATATTTACTAAATAAGTTTTGTTGAAGACTTCTTGACAGCACAAAGCTTCTTTTAATTTGTCTGTGGGAGAGGGGCAGCCCGGCATTCCTACATCGTCACCCATTCCTGCAGACAACCCAACTACTATATGCAACTGTTCGGAAGTTGGAACTCCTCCTGGCATCAAGCCGCACAGCTTACCCAACTCTCTTAACTGAAATCAATTTTTAAATCTTCAATATCGTAATGGAAACACTGGGCAACTTCGGTGGAAAACTGCACTATCACTAGAAACACCCCACTACACCTAAACACGTGATTTTCACTGCTGATGTGTTCATTATCAAAGCCTAAGCTATACAATCCTACCTGCCGGAAAACTGAAATATTTATAGGCCCACCCGCGTAGCTCCACCCCTCGGCGGTGAAAGTTAGACCAATCACAGGTTGAGAAATGGTCACGCATGGGTGAACACGTATAAATATAACAAGTCCTCCCTAAAGTAGCGTAAACAGAGATGAATATGCGATCGGGCCTATCTCTAGACTTATAAATTACGATACTTTCCATCGCATCTAGCGTCTGCACTTTGTTAACCCTACAAACTAACTTAATATTATCACTTATGGCTATGCCATATTTAAGGTGGGCTAAGCGCTCCTTAAATCTGGTGTTGAGAGACCTTCGTGTTTGAACTACAAATTTTAGATAACAAAATTTTGACAATTGATTTCGTATATGCCAGATTTTTCGCTATTCCCTACTTTATCTTTCGGGTTGCCTAAAAGGTTCTTCAGTTTGTTTTCAGATTCTAAAAACTGTCCTTAAATTTTGTTGAGCAAAAAACCTTGTAAAACCTTGTGAAACCTCGTCAACTGAGGTTCAAAAGGTAATGCGACAAATTTTAAGTCCTGTTTTTGTTGTTCAGAGAGAAAATTCGTGGCATTTAACACTTTCTGTCTGAATTTTAACTTCCTAATGATGTTATCTACTATGATAGGTTCAAATTCGTTACATCTCGCTATGTCCTTGATTGTTTTGAGTTCTTTCTGATATCTTTCCTTGTTTAAAGGAAACGCGTCAGCAGTGAAAATCAAGTGTTTTGGTGTAATGGGGTGTTTCTAGTAATAGTGTTTCAATATCGTTCAAAGTCGTTGAGATTTCAAATATTACGATTCACTTAGGACCACTCTAATTACTATTATGCCAGAGTTGTTAATTGATATAAATAACCGTCGGTCGGATCGTAGGTAGTTTGACGGTTCGTTAAACGTCAATTCTTTGTTTTTAAAGCCACCCACGAAGGTACAATCATTTGTGACATCCTTGTATTATTTATACAGTGAAGACCTAAAGTCTGGCCTCCCCCTGTATCTCTGGAATCGCGCTAGCTAGAGTCTTGAAATTAGGAATAGAGCTATTAGTTGAGAAATGATGCGGAATGCCAATTACACAATGGTTGCATTCAGCCGACGGTTGTTGCTCCAACCGTTGTGACGCAACAGTTGCGCATTGGCTGGCAGTGCTATGTAGCGCACAATTTCAGTCGAATTATGTTAACTGTTGGTATACTGATGGGTTATTTTCCGGAAAATATAATTTGGGAACATTCCCCGATTTTTTCCCGGGTTTTTTCCAATTTAAAGGGAAAATATATTTTTTCTACTCCTATTTAGCTTAAAATTATTCATTGGCTAACTTTTCTAAATTGGGCGGCGATTTTCGCCGTTTTAAAAAACTAAAATATGCTTAACAAAGCATTTTTGCCACAGTTTGCACTTATGCCACTTATGGATCACTATTGCTAATCGCCGTCTAATTAATGCTACCCATTACCCAATCAGATTGAGTAACGAATTCTGTTATTCCATAGTTTGTGGTTAATCACATGCATTTGTAGCCTAAATCAAGGCGTCTAAGATTCAAAATCAACGTAAATGACGCTTGTCAATCCTGACGTAATTAGTTGAAAGGTACCGTTTAATGACAATAATTATTGCATGTAAATTGTGAAATTGCTTGAATTTTAAGTCCCGAACAAACCAAAAAGTCGTAATAGAAAGAATATTTTCCCAATTTTTGGGAAGGAATTTATATTTCTGGAAAATTTCCGGTATTTCCCCAAAAATATATTTTTCTTCCTTCGGCACCTCCGGGAAAATTCCCGTGCCCATCACTCTGTTGCACAACAGTTGTGTCGGCTGAACATGACCATTGTGCCGTGACCTTGAAATGTCAAAGCTATGACATACAACATACAAGTCAAGAATTTTAAATGGTAATATAAGGCGCGTCCTTTTACACATTTATCTGAGGAACTTCAGTAACTCTCAGCAATTTGATTGGTCAATATTCAAATGAACCAATCAAATTGCGGATATTAACTGAGGTTCCTCAGATAAATGTGTAAAAGGAACGCGCCTATAGTATTGGGAAACGAAACGTTCAATGTTACTTTATTGTGAATTTTGAGTTCAATATGAATAACCCCACTACACCGAAACACTTGATTTTCACTGCTGACGCGTTTCGAACACAATGGTGCTCATTATCAAAGCCGAAGCTAAACTTCGGCTAAAGCTTCGGCTTTGATAATGAGCACATTGTGTTCGAAACGCGTCAGCAGTGAAAATCAAGTGTTTCGGTGTACTGGAGTGTTTCTAGTGATAGTCCATCTTTCAACCGAAGTTGTCCAGTGTTTCCATTGTTCAATATGAATACCTGCAAAATAGTTTGAAAAATTACTTCTCGGATAGCCTTTATAGGCAGTAATTCGTAATAATTGTGTGGACAGTAGCAGTGATTTTAGGTGTGAGGCCATTCTAAAGAGAAAATTCATTAGCGAAAATTGCGAGGGCTCAATCATTTTTAAATTGGAAGCAGTTCAAAGTCGTCAATCAGAATGAATCACGTAATGGGGAACAGGAATGATTTTTTTTATTTTACTATCTAATTCACAGATTCATTCTGATTGGCGGACTTCAATAATTGCGTCCCATTTGAAAGCTAGTGAACCCTCGCAATTTTCAAACACGAATTTTCGTCTTAGATTGAACCCAGGGCTTGCTCTTACGCGAGTTCTGGGACACTCTGTATGTGAGAATCATGACAACAGGTAAAAATCGCCATAGCAAGGAAAAAAAGTTTTCAATTACATCCAGAACAAGACTTGTTCGTGTGGCATCGTAAACTTTAGTGCGGAAGCCAACTTTAAGGTAAGTATTTAGAGTTGATGCGCACAATTTAATATTAGGTTGTGCTTCTCACAATGATTAACACCAATTTAATTAGCGATCTAGCCCAGTTTGAAACATACCTTCTGACTAGCGTATGCCCATAAAGTGGCAGTATGTCGTGAATATTCTTCAACAGTATCAGCATTATTGTTTTTATCACATTCTTGAAGCACTTCCATGGAAGCCAAAAACAACCAGCAAGAAATAGCACCTGGTGGATAACTAACTTCTAACACAGCAATCTCTCGAGTGGTGGCATGGAGACACGGCAGACAACGAGAAGCCACCTAAAATTTAACAATTATTACAAAGTTATCACTTCATCTCACATCAAAGTGAGATCAAGAGGGCTGTGAAATTGTAATGGCACGTCGAAACGTCCGAGGTTAGGTAGTTGTTTAGTTCGGAGGCATCTCTCGCTGACTTCTGGGAATAAATCTGTAGAATTTTACATTTTGTGTAAAGTGAAACATTGTAAGTACAGGAAAATTTGGCTTTAAAAATCAACATAGCGATGTCACTATTGTCAGTAAGTGACATTGTCAGGCACGTCACGGTAGAATTCCCCCCCCCCTCCGGCTCCCCGGCTTCGTTGAGACGGCCATTTTGTGGTTTAGCAATGCCATTTATTAGCAGCTGATTTTCGCGAGAACTACTCACCTCACTAATAATAGTACGATGCAGAATATAAACTAGTCTGTTCTGACGAGACTTTGCAGTGGTGGGCCTGCACCAATCAACAGTGCGTATTTTCGTCTCTATCTATTAGGTGGTGTATAAACTATTGTTAGTGCGATGTAACTAATGTATCAGTAAAATCTCGACGTGCCATTAAACTTTCCCGGCCCCCTTGATCTCGAACTTTGTTGCGCATATGGTCATTATTATAATCATAAAAGGTGTACCTCCCACACTTTATTTCCATGCAGCAACATTTGAGCTTGTTTCGTAAACAAATACGAACGTAATTCTAAAATGGATGGATTTTCATATAACTTTGCTGAGCTGTTTACACTGAGTCCGTGCCATTGTTCGAGAGGCTTTTGAAAGTTGCACAGCCAGCTTGCAGAGTCTCCTGCATTACCGTTGACTACAAATTGAGAAAACAACGCATCCAACTCGTCAAATTGTACGAGAGCTTCTTCGTACAAACCTAACATCTCCAGAACATGGGCTAGTTCTTCCTGTAAATCAGCACATAAATTATTCTGAACCGTGATTAAGTTCTAACAGGCTGCAACCACGACAGAAGGGTCACAAATAGACTCTAGAGCCTGGGAAAAACTTTGTGCCGATTTGTGCATAGAAAAAAAAGTTATTGGCCATGTTAAAAGAATTAGCTGTTTTCCGATCTTTAGCAAATATCTCAACAATATCTCAATCAAGCTAACTAAGCATACTAAGGCCCGGTTTTTCCATCTTCCATTGTGTGAGTCTTTGATTTCCATGTCTTGTGTTTAAAATTTTAAAGTTGATATGTCTAAATGGCTCCAAAACTTCAGATCTAAGTTGGGTTACGAGATGCCTATGTTCCAAATTTCAGCCAAATCGGTCTAGTAATTTTGGCTGTTCCGTGTTTACAAACGAACGTACGTACGAACGTACAGCTTAGAAATATGAGCATGCCCACCCAGAGCTGAATATTTAGTTGGTCGCCTAGCATTCGAATAGCAGTTAGGTAGGGGTAACTAACTTCTGCACGGTCTCTGTCGTGGCCTGGTCCATGCAACCAGGTAAATATTCAGCTCTGGGTGGGCATCTTCATGTTTCTAAGCTGTACATACACACAGACACATTTTAAAAAACACTTTTTTGAGTTCCTGAGACCTCAAAACGTGTTATCTCAAATTCGAAAATTTTAGTGATTGCAGTAACCTACCTTTTTTTTAAGTGGTGAAGTGGAGTAGGAAGGTTAAAATTCCGGTTCTATCCAAAATTTTGACATTATTATGATTTGGACTACTGTCAGTTTTAACTTATCGACCCGAGCGGTGTAAAAACATTAGTGGGATGTGTCATTTCAGCAAAGTTAGTTACTAAGACGGAAGTCTGCCATAAATCTTGTGGGACAGGGGCTAATGGCGGCCATTAAATTTTGGAAAAATTGACATCTCGCAAACCGTAAGATACGAAATTTTATTAAATTAGAAAAAAGTTGTATTTTTCAATGTAGATTAAAGATCTAAAGAGAAATCCAAGATATCCAGATTGGTTACGCTGGATTGGTTATACTGAAAAGACTGAAAATTGACAACGTGTTGTAACTTGGTTACTAATCGGCAGATCATTATGAAATTTGGTTCAATTACATTGCACAAAGAACAAAGTTAGACGACGAAAACTTTTCTAAGCCTTCTAGATTAAAATATGACATTAAGCCAGATATCTTGAATTTCTTTTCAGATTTTTAATATACACTGACAAACATAACTTATTCCTAATTTCAAAAAATTTCGTATCTTTTAGCCTGCTGCAAGACGTCAATTTTTGAAAAATTAAAATGGCCGCCATTAGCCCCTTTCCCACAAGATTTATGGCAGACTTCCGTTCTAGTATTCTCCAGCATGAAAATAACTATAAAAATGCTAAACTAACTTTACTGAAATGACACCAAAAATGCTGACTGCCTCCTGGATTATTTGGACACTTCAAGATGCCACAATGATAGCTAACCTACTAGCTTTTTTGGCATACTTGAACACCTTTTGTGGGGCTTTGTCTCACTGGTACTCTGGCAGACTGCTAATTTCTGTTACTTATGGCATGTAAATAGAAGTATAATGTAGAAAACTATGTCAATTAAATTGCTGTATAAGAAAGGTTATGGTTTAGTCTCAGTAGAAAAAGATAATTTACTAGCCTATATATTGCTTAGTTTTTGAGACATTTGCGAAAACGCCAATTCTTTGTTCTTAAAATTGCTAATAACTTTTCATGTGCTGAGGTACAAACCAGTATAAAGTTTTCCCAGACATTAGATCCTATTTGTGACACCTTTTAGTTTGTCAGGACTTAGTATTGGGTAAAATTGTAATATAACTGGACTAATAATGAAATGTCTTACTTGAAGCTTGAAGTATTGCATAAAATCCCAACCCGGCTCATTTCTCCTTTCTCTCTGCTGCCTTACATGATCTTCTAATCTAGCAACGGCTCTTGCATATGCCACTAGTAATAAATGACGAATACGATTTAATAAACCACGCCATGAATCTGCCGATCGACCTTCAACTTTACCAGGATTTATCACAGATATACATCGATCACCTGGAATCATTTAAATTATTGTCTAATCTAGTAACAATAGATTATTTTAAAACCTTGTTTAGGGGCAAAATCAGTTCTAATTTTATCTAAGACTGTTGTTCGTGGTAACAGCTTGTTAGTACGTCTTCCATCGTAACTTTCTACAACAACAATCAGGAAATCGGGGATGTCTCGAATCGTCAGTTCCTTCACCCAGTTCTCAATGTCATCTCTTATGGAATTTTTGTACACGTCTACATCCTGAATAATAACAAATTAATGGACATTTGCATTACTTGAAAGTAAATACTGTGCATTCGGTCCAGTAAATATGGAATAATGGCTGTCGAATAAGGTCCCATTGGTTTCCTTTTGGTAAAGCTGCAGCACTGAAGGGTGCAAAAGTCGCTCCGATAGACACTGAACGTACAGGGCGCCCCAAGGACCGCCTCCATTCACAAGTATCCTGTGGCAATGCTTGCGATAGTGTATCTTCAATTACTGAGAAAACTTCCAGTTCTCCTGCACCTGTTAAAATTATATCAATTTAACAAAGTTGTTGGGACAGCTGTTATCATTAACATACATGTAACTATTGGCCTTCTGTCAATCACTGACCCTTCCTCAATTGCTGTACCATTCATGACTGGAATTAAAATTTTTAACCTGGAGGCATAAAAAGGTCATTGTAAAAGATTACTGTCGCGGACTGATTATCGTCAATGGTTTATAGGAGGACGACGAAATTTACACATTTTCGTGGTGTTTAATCAAATTTTATGCACAGAAATTACACAATATAAATAAATAACATCAATACGACTTTGACGTTCAATTTACACCCTAAAAAACTGGCTGACGTTTGATTTGACAAGTCATGATTGCCAATCTGAGCGCTGCCAACCTTTCATTTAACCATGCTGTGTTCACTCCTGTTGAAATGTATCAGTCACTGTTTTAACCTTGGCTTTAATTGTGACTACGTTCAAGGGATGGCGCTGCTGCCGCTCGCGCCTAAAATTTTGAACAGACAACGCCGAGTTTATCCGAATGCGACCGTATCGTTGATCCAATCCATCGTTAGCTCCGCCCCACCATGTTGTGTTGTTTTGTGGTTTGGTTTGAATTTAGAAGATGCATATTTTGTGAATTTTGATTTTGGTCATTTGGTTATAAATCTTGCGGTTGAAACAACGTTTGTGCCCTTTCTTCTTCAAATTACTATGCCTCCTGTGTTTTATTGTTGTGTGCCAACGTGCAAAAACACGAACAAAACAGTTGCTGTTCATCGGTTTCCCTTAGAAGTTGAAGTAAGTTTTTTTAAATTAATTTACAGATCATGACTATTCTAATTACAGAAAGTACGCGAGTGGTGTGAGGCTATTGGGCGACTAGAGTTCAACAATTTAGAGTTGAGTAGTATTCGTCAAAATTATCGTGTTTGTGATGCCCATTTCTCCCCCGAACAGAGACTTCCTCGAGAATATAGGAGTCGATCAGGGCTGCAACACGATGCTATGCCAACCCTGCATTTAGGTAAAGTATTATTATTATAAATTGTAGCAAATCGTGTATTTATGTGGGTTAATTGTGCATCTCTCATTATAATAATATCTATTTATTTGCAGGAATTCCAAGGCTGGAGCAGCAGATTCCAGAATCCGAAGCCATAGCTGGTGAATTAGAAGGGCAGGATGGTATGTACCCTAGATTATTACATCAAGGTAGATAAAAATTAATAAATTTTTAAAATGCAGAGCCACAGCCTGTTCCAAGAAATATAGAAGTCGATGGTGAATTAATGGCAAGTGCTGGTGAACCTCAACCAGGTCCAAGTCATGCTGGAGATGATAGAGGCATCTCCGATGCTAGATTAATAGAAAGTGAACCACAACCAGGTCCAAGTCACCAGCGAGGAACAAATATGGAACTCATCGCTGCTGATGGATTAATTGAAAGCGGTGAGCCACAACCAGGTCCAAGCCATGTTGGTGATGGTGCAATAAGAAAGATATCTGTTGGAAGGAGACTCGGTAAGCTTTCAAATTGTTAATATATATCTATCGTAAGGAGTCATGATAGTACCTACAAACAGTCGTAACAAAAGTCATTTTGAAAGTAGGTACCTAGGTACCTATACACTCCGTCGAGATGAGTCATTCAAAATTCCCATATGTGCCAAGTTTATTATATAAGCTTTTGTTAAGTATTAAAATCCAAATATTCAAAATAATTGTACCTTATGTTATAAATTCAATATTTTATAATTTCATCTTAAAAACCTACAAAATCAGGATAAAAATAGGTAATAATAATTTATTTTATTTACTTTCAATATTTTTTAAAAACAAAATATTTTTAAGGCCATATCAATTTTTAAGCCATAAATTTCTAAAGGTATTACTTATATTTACAAGTCGTTTTAACCAAAATTTATACCTATACTATACCTAGGTAGGTAAAGCTCGTTTCAGCTCATTTTAGGAAAGCACGATGATAATTTTAGTTTTAACTTTCAAACTAATTTTGGTCGAATCGCATTTGGATTGATTTGAGTGGTGACAAAAATAGCATATTCTATTTTGTTTGTAGGTATTCGTAAGAGGCAAGAATTCTTGGGAGCTGTCAATGTGGCTAGGGCAACCGAATTAACTCCGAAGGCTAAAATATTATATGGTTTAGCCAAAGGTTTAAAAAAGACGGCTGCCGAACTCGATAGAGAAAATGCTTCAAATAAGGAAAGACTGCAAAAAGCCACAGCTTGTGCAGAAACAGGAGAATTATTATCAACCAAAGTAAATGCAACTACCATGCGCTTTTTGAAATCCCAGGTTTTCTTACAAAAGAAAAATCCCAGAGGCAGAAGATTTACCACAGATGACAAAATTTTTGCACTCTCTCTTTTGAAAACAAGCCAAAAAGGGTATAAGGCCCTCCAGAACGTATTTGCTCTTCCCTCCAAAAAAACTTTAACTGCCATGCTCAATAAGGTGCCTTTTGGCTGTGGCTTAAATCAGCCGATTTTAAATTCTCTAAGAAAATCAGTTAAAAAAATGTCGAAATTAGAAAAGCATTGTACACTAATGTATGACGAGATGTCGATAGAAACAGCGTTGTCCTATAATTTTAAAGAAGATTTTGTGGATGGATTTGAAAATCTTGGAGATCACCCATCAACCAAAAACGGATTTGCCGACCATGTCTGTGTTTTCATGGCAAGAGGAATTTTTAAGAAGTGGAAACAACCAGTAGCGTACTTCTTCACGGAAAGCGCCATGACAACCACAGATTTAGCTAGGAACATAACAGAAATCATTAGGGCATTGAGACAAGTAGGCCTTAATGTTGTCGCAACAGTTTCAGACCAAATGAGCACCAATGTCGCTGCTAATAAATACCTGCAGGAAAACAGCAAGCGACTCTACGCTCAGCAAAATAAGGAGTACAATCATTTCGGATATTTAATTGATGACGAAGAAGTTATATTCTTGTACGATGTCCCACACCTCCTCAAAGGTGTGAGAAATAATTTATTAAATTATAATGCGACGTTCAAGTGGCTTAAAGAATATCAAGTGGCTACTTGGCAGGACGTGGTAAAGTTGTACGAATATGATTCGGGACCTGATGACATGAAGCTGTGCTGCAAGTTAACTGACCAGCATGTTTACCCAGAAAAAATAAAGAAGATGAAAGTCAAGCTGGCAGCACAAGTATTTTCACAACGCGTGTCTTCAATTATGCGTTATACTGCTGAAAAAGGTATTATAATTAAATTTTAATCCAAAATTCCTAATAATATTTTTTTCAGATGCTGCTCAATTTTCTTCGACTGCAACTGATACAGCGGACTTTTTATTATTTTTTGACAAACTTTTTGATAGTTTGAATGGTCAATCTGCAGAACCGACTGATGGGAAATTGCTTCGATGTGCAATTAAAGAAAGCTCTGAGCACATGGAATTTTGGGAGGTTGCCCTCAAGGTGTTGCAGACTATCACATTTTTTAATGAAAAGGGAAAGCAGTTTGTTCCACCAAGTATCAAGAATTTTAGCCACACTGTACGTGGCATTCGACATTTGTGGCAAAGGTGTAAGAAAGATGCTAAATTCCTTTCTCCTCGGAACTTGAATCAAGATCCGCTGGAAAATTTCTTTGGGTGTGTGCGAAATTCAGCGGGAAGGAATATCAACCCAACAACTTCCTCCTTTTCTGCATCATTCAAGACCCTCCTCATTAACAACTTTACGTCCACACATTCACCTGGCAGCAATTGCGAGGAAGATGCTAGTGAGGGAGCATTAAGCACTTTAAGGCGATTTGTTGAAAGCAAAGACGATTTAGGAGTTGAAGAAATAATTGATGTCGAGGATGTCATCGTTGAAAAGGAGAATGACTTTCATGCGACTGGAAACCCTACAGTAATCACTACAGATCTCCATTCCTATCTATCTGGTTTTATCTGTAAGCAGTTACTAAAAAATATTGTTTGTCATACGTGTAGGAATAATTTGGTAGGTGAAGCAAGAGACGATTTGACTAAAGCAAGGGCTTACAGTCCACGAGCTTTAATTAATAGCAAACCTGCATTTCGAATTTTATTTTCAAAGAGTTGCGAAGTTTTTCACTTTTTTTTGCCAAGGTTATGCTTCCAAAAAAATATTAAAAAAATCTTACAACTGAAATTACATAGGTATGTGTTAGACTCTTATGACTGGAAGTGTAACGAACATAATTTAAAATCAAACTATGCTGATATTTTTTCAAAATTTTATATGCTAGCATGGATAAAAAACATTAACAAAATTTTAAAGGGCGAGGATCAGAGGAACATTAATGATCCGATTAAATTAAAGGCAAAGCAAAAATGTGAAAAGATTAGAGGTAAATCTAAAAAAGTTGCTACCCTTTGTAAACCCTGCTCCCCGTGTACAAACGGGCACTAGTATTTCCCAGCGCGAGCCCTTCCCGAGAGGCCCGGAATTGGGTACTTTACCTTCAAAACTTGGCGTTTTGGGCGGATGTGTGGTACCTGTGCGAATTTCGGCGTCCGCTTCGCCCTGATTACTTACTACTTTCTTCGGATAGGCTGCCACCAACCTCCAGGTTGTTTTCGTTGGCCTGGAAGTACACCAACTGACTGCGATCCTGGCGCAGATGATTTGGTACCACACTAAATTTTATCTCGTAATTTTGGTAGGTTTAACCGAGCGATTTTGGCTCTCAGCCGCTCGCTCTAGCTGATTTCTCTTACGGAGAACTATGGGGAACCAGAACTCAATTGACAGGTAAATTAAAAGCTCGGGACTTCTAATTAATACATATATTGAAAGAAACTAAGACTAACAGCTGACTTTACCGCCACTACTGAGTAGGGAACAATTTAATACCTTATAAAATAGGAACGGAACGTCGCAAATTCTTACGCTCGGGATTTCGTCGACAATTACATCGGCCACATATCAATGATCAAGTTATACATAAGAGGAAAATTCACATACATTTAGTATATAAAGAAATAGTGGTTAATACAATATTTTTGGGGGCGACTCACCCAATAATCATCCCTTACACAACGGAGCTCTCTACTGGGCCCGCGATAACGGCGACCTCCGTCCTCTTGCTAAATCTACAGGGTCCGGGGGTGATTTACAACTCCAATCTCCAGGAACTAAGGATTTCCACCATATGACTGAATACGGCTACGCGTGCAACTCGCGTGTTTAATTATTTCCACTAGCAAAATATGTTCTCGCGACAAAGACTCTACTCACTTTATCTCAATTCAACAATTAATTATCAAATATTTAAAACCACGGGGCTCTGCTCCGGCCCTCTATTTAAAGAAAAACAAAAACCTTCTCTCAAGGCTTTCCTACTCAAAAACTTATTCTCGGACGCCGGCTTGGCGGTCCCGCACTCCGAGTCCCCTGACTCGATTTTTTACTCGTACTCGACTTGTCACTTACGCGACTCGGACTTGACTTCTGCCCGTCGCGGACTCGACTTGACTGATCCCTTCGTCACCACTCTTGGGGGCGGCGAAGAGTTCATGTGAACTTGCTACTCAGCAAGTTTGCTTATCATTTTTCCAGTAAGCTAACTTTACTTATTCGACGTTATTTTATCTGGACTTTCCTGTGGGCACAACTGTGCTTGAACTCCTGACTATGCAATTATCTTTATAATTTCATCTCGCTCAGGAATGTGCTATATCCTGCCGACTTTTTATGTATCAACTTTCTGATAAATTTCGACGTACTTTGCTAGCGGTTAATTGATTTGAAAAATAATTCAGGTATAATTCCTTCATGCCTATAGCGACTGCTACATCACCCCCTCCTTAAAAAAAAGAAGGAGTGTCCTTACGACAGTCATTCTTTTCTCTTACAACACATAACATTTATAAAAGTAAAATACAATAAGTTCTCAAATTTAACTCATAAAATATCAACGTCTAGTTGATTCCAATAAAACAATTTATCATAACTCACGGTTTAACAAAGTTTTTAACTCTTCGTAAGATGTCTTCGGATCTTCGGGAAGTCCGGATGCAAAAAGGTTCGTTCACAGTTCGCGACACTTACGTTTGTGGGTTCGCGACCGAACTTCACTTTTGTCGGTTCTCATCGGTCCAATGAGTCAAGTTCGGATACAAGTCTACGACACTAACATTGGTTTGCTTGTTAGCGGTACCACGGGGTTGTGTGTCGTGCACTTCTCGCTGATGAGGTACTGGTCTCTCGGTAAGTACCTCGGGTGAAACCTCCCTCGGCTCTGGACAGCAACTTTTCGGTGTGTCTGCCTCTTCATCAGAGGGCTTTCTGTCCTGTTTTCTGAGGTTCTCATGAACTACCCACAAGGCAAGGGTGTTCCACACTCCGGCTAGGACAGAGACTCCACATCCAACAACCTGATATATCTGCCAGCTATTGATAGCTACTCCAAGAATATATTTAATCATTCGAAAAACAACATAAAAGCCCATCACTCCACTGATGACGATTCCAAAATCTGTAAACCAACCCCACATGTGATATAGGGTGGAATGTGCTAACTTCTTCAGTTCAGCACCATCAAACATACTAATTGAGGTCAACCCTTGATTATCGGTTTCCCCTCCAACTAGTTTTCGTATTAGGATTGTTTCGACCGCCTTTCGTTCTTGTCCAAAAATAATTACTTTTTGGCTCTTTGCCACTTCTTCTTGAGTGTATATTCCACCTGAGCCTAATGGTTTGACCGGTTCGAAACTCAATCTGGGCTCTGGGTCCACGCTTAATGTGATTGGTGGGGTCCTTACGATAGGATGTGGGGCCATTCCTACCCACTGGTCATTAATATAGTACATAGGCGGGGAAAGTGAGCTGCAGTCTACCTCTTCTGCGTGGCTCTGGATGATATGGTGTAGTGGTGAGATGAATTTGGTTTCATTATTTACGGCTATCGGTAGCTCGTGATAACACTGATCGGTCCTTCGTAGCGAAACAGGTCGGGGGGTGCACTGCACCAAGTAGATTACTTCTCCCAACACACGACCGACGTATCCACGTTCGTTAGTCAATAGTTCTCCGATTGAGGATGGATTTGCAGCTGCCATCCACAGTCGGTTCTTTAACACTTCGCGGTGAAGTTCACATCTTCTAAACAAAGTATCTACATAAAGTTTTTCTACGGCACGTTTATGCGTCGCCTCTACGTACAGGAATTTACTGTTTATATACGTCACTAAGGTTATTTCGTTCGCGGGCATTGTTTTTGAACCGCGAAACACAGGGGCTTGTCCAACTTCCAACACCAGCAGGCGCGGATGCTCTGTAACCCAAATTACTCGGTCACAGGCCGCACTTTTCTTCACGAGGGTAACGGCGAAGACTTTGTCTTCTTGCTCCACGACTAGGTAGTGCTGACGTGTAGTTGAGTCCATTACCTTCTCGGCGGTACCTTCATAAAGGATTATAACGGGGGAGCATTCTTCCTTCGGTTCAACCTCCCACACGGATTCTCCAGCGAGACTATCCATACAATAACCGCGGAGGTAGCTACACGCTACTCCTCCGGATACTACTATTTCGTTTGTTTCCATTCTTACAACGGCATCATACTCCTTTAAGGAGATTTTAATGGTGGCTTGTACTATTACATTTTCCCAAGTCCTCCCCTTTTCGGTGAAAACGGTACCTTGACAAGCACCGTCAGGGTCTATTTTTCCAAATAGCGTGGCATCTATCGACGTGGTTGCGTTCTTCTCTAGGCGTCCCACGTGGATATTGTAGATGCTGGTTGTTTGTGTGCGATGAGCACTGGTGCAGGCCTCTGCTCCCATCTTGAATATGTACGAGGATAGTCCTCCCGATACTGCTGACACGTGGCTGTGCATGCCACAATAGAACATTTGGCGGTAAACCTCCACCAAGCAGGTTTTCACTGGCTGTCTTCTGACTTCCGGTCTCTGCACCACCTGAACGGACAGGGCCTGGCTGACGAAATTGGACGCATCCCTTTGGCATGGTGCGACCGACCTCAGGGAGACTGCGGTGACGTTCATCGTCGGGGTTTCGCAGTCATAGGCGATGAGGGTGTGGCCCATGGGTATCATCAACAGGGTGACCAATAACTCTACCAAGCGCTTCATGGTCGTATGACTTTTTAGGCTGAAACCTCAGCTGGATTAATATCTGCTCCTACAAAGCTTATAACATAAACAACTTTTTTATTTTATTGACTTCCCAGTATTTATACATACTATTTTACTCCCTCAATTTCGCCTCAGGAGCGTCCATCTCCTTTTGGAGGGTGAACGCTGCTGGGTATTTTACTTTTATCATACTTACTTAATTTTTATCTACTGCCCTCTGTGGGACTTGACATCTTCTGCCTTTAGCAGGTAAACAACATAGGCCTATTCTCTGACACAGCCGGGCTTTAGCGGCTATACCTTTTTAACAACGAGCTCTTTCTTGGCCCTATTTCCATCCAACAATACATAGGCCTATTCTTTGACACAGCCGGGCTTTAGCGGCTACACTTTCTTAACAAACATTCCTCTGCTCTTGGCAGGTAAACACGGCCTCGGCACCACGGACATTACGGTGTCGGTGCCGACAAAACTCCTCTCTCTGCGCTCGGCAGGTAAACACATAGCAAAACTTCCTTCTGCACTCGGCAGGTAAACACATAGGCCCATTCTTTGACACAGCCGGGCTTTAGCGGCTATATTTTTTTTAACAAACGAACTCCTCTGCACTCGGCAGGTAAGCACGTAGCGAACTTTTCTTCTGCACTCGGCAGGCAACACATAGGCCTATTCTTTGACACAGCCGGGCTTTAGCGGCTATACCTTTTATCCACGAGCTCTTTCTTGGCCCTATTTCCATCCAACGATACATAGGCCTATTCTTTGACGTAGCCGGGCTTTAGCGGCTATATTTTTTTTAACAAACGAACTCCTCTGCTCTTGGCAGGTAAACACATAGCAGAACTTCCTTCTGCTCTCGGCAGGTAACCACATAGCAAACTTTTCCCCTGCACTCGGCAGGCAACAGTCGAAGACCCCGATGATGACCACAACACCACCGACATTACGGTGTCAGTGCCGAACAACACCCTCCTCTTTTCTCGCCGGCAGGGAACAGTCAACCCAGCACACTATATAATTTTATAAGATATTTTTTTTTTTCTTCTATTTGACTCTCCGGTCCCTTATCCCAACTGACTCTTATACGGTTCTTCATTCCCTCGCAGGGCGGTCGTGCTGAGTCTCACCATCAACACGCACCGCCTGCCCATCTATCTCCTTTTAGAGGACTTTTACCTCAGGCAAGGGACGAAGCCTCAGGAGTATTCTTTTGCCGCCCCTGCACAGCTAAAACGGGTCACCTCTTAGAGGACTTTTACCTCTGGTAAGGGACCAACCCTAGGGGTATTCGCCTACCGCCCCTAAACAGCGAAATGGGGGTCACCTTTTAGAGGTCTTTTACCTCTGGTAAGGGATCAACCCTAGGGGTATTCGCCAACCGCCCCTAAACAGCGAAAAGGGTGTCGCCTTTTAGAGGACTTTTACCTCTGGTAAGGGACGGAAACCTCAGGTGTATTCTCACGCCGCCCCTGAACAGCTCAAAGGGTGTCGCCTTTTAGAGGACTTTTACCTCTGGTAAGGGACCAACCTCAGGGGTATTCGCCAACCGCCCCTAAACAGCACAAAGGGTGTCGCCTTTTAGAGGACTTTTACCTCTGGTAAGGGACCAACCTCAGGAGTATTCTTTTTGCCGCCCCTAAACAGCACCTAAACGGGAAGAGAACCTTACAGGTTCATCCTCCGGGGGGGTCGACGCGCACGGTTCGACCGCCTAGGCAACTGCCTGTCCTCTTCTGGCTCGGCCCTGGGCCCTTGAGGCCGTGGAGGGTTAACACATGGTTCCTCCCTTGGTACTGGGGGTCGTCGGTTACCCATTTCAATCAGGAACGGTACTAGGGCCATGGCGACCTGTTGTTCCTCCTCAGCTTCGTCAATGATGGGATCCGGTATCGGCAGCTCCTCTGGATCCGCGTCTT
Source organism: Pycnomerus fuliginosus (assembly GCA_963924575.1). Lineage (NCBI taxonomy): Eukaryota > Metazoa > Arthropoda > Insecta > Coleoptera > Zopheridae > Pycnomerus > Pycnomerus fuliginosus. Next base: position 10,679,408 of record OZ004617.1, on the reverse strand, counting down.
GCTGGTCCTGGTCTGCCGGTTGGTCCCGGATCACAGTTCGATATGTTTTCAATCGGTTTACGTGCACAACCAGTCTTTTCCTATTATTAATGTCCTTAATCTCATACGTTAAGGGTCCCTTCTTGTCAACCACCCGATAGGGTCCATCCCACTTCTTCATCAACTTGTTCGAGAGGCCCTTTTTCAGCGCAGGGTTGTACAGATACACTAGGTCTCCTAAGTCGAAAGTTTTTTCACTTGCTCGTCTGTTGTATCGATCCTCACGGTCGTCTGCAACTTCTTCCATTCGTTTTTGCACTTCGCGCACCGCTCGGTTCATTCTCGTCATCATTTCTGACGCGTAATTTTCCGCCAAATCATAACGTGGTCTAGTTGACTTTATGACGTCATCGAATGGCAAGACCATGTCTCTGCCATATAACAGAAAATGTGGGCTATATCCCGTTGAGCTATGTATGTGCGACCGGTACGCCATCAATACATAGGGAATCCACTCATCCCAGTCCCTTTGGGAGTTGGATACAAAATGAGACAGCGTGTCCTTGAACACTCTGTGACTTCTCTCCAGAACACCATTGGATTGCGGGTGATATCCAGTGGTTTGTATCTTCTGGATTCTGAGGTGGCTGCATACCTCCTGAAACAGTTTTGACAGGAAATTTGAACCTTGGTCGGTAATCAGGGACTTCGGTGTCCCGTGTCTGGCTATTATTTCTTCCACAAACACTTTTGCGACCGTTTCCGCCGTCTGATCTGGTATTGGGTAGGCCTCCGGATACTTACTGAAGTGATCCTGGAACGTCAGTAGATACTTATTTCCCTTATCTGACGTCACAAAAGGTCCTACAATATCCATAGCCGTCCTTTCGAAAGGCTCCGTTATCTCTGCAAATCGTCCCATTGGCGCTACCTTCATGTGGGGGGAGCTCTTCCTCCGGTTACACGCATCACAGCTTTGGACATATTCCGTAACATCCTTCCTCATGGTAGTCCAATATAACTTCTCCTTTATGTGCTCCAGCGTCTTATCCCGACCTGGATGTCCTGCCATTGGCAGATCATGGTAATCATGCATTACTTTCTGCACCAACTTTTTTGGCACAATTAGCACATTACTGTGGGTCCTAGGGTCTACTCGGTATAGTAACCCGTCCCGATCTAGGTAGTAGGTCTCTTCGAAGTTTTCTTGATTCTTGAGCTTCATTATTTCTTGACAACAGGGGTCCAGTTGCTGAGCTGCTCGTATGACTTGACGATCCCATATTGGCTCTAGCTCGGGTGTTCCCTCTACTGCATACGTTGGCCCTAGCGATTTTCTAGGCAAGTAGATATTCACTTTTATTCCCGTTCGTCCGAAAATGAAAGCTATCATTGGCAGGACGGTATTCCAATCCAGCCCATCTATACCGCATCCAATTTTTGGTATCGCAATTTCGAAATCCTTGTGCAGTAAACACGCATACTTTAAATCCCAGAGACTCTCCCACAAGTGCTCGTAAGTAGGCTTTTGCTGACTCTGTTCCTTAGTGACCAAGTAGTACACGTTTCGTCCTCGACGATTCAACACAGCCACTTGTCCTACGTCACAGTTTTGATCCTGTAACTCCTTGATTCCTCCAAATCGTCTCTTAAATTCGACAGCTATACCAGCTGCCATTGCAAGGTCTCTTGCCACACAATGTGCCAATGCCATACCCTGTGGGGCCTTGAATAAGTCATCGTTTACTATGCTCACATTATTGTTGACTATCTTCCTTTTTTCTAAGATCTGTAAAAAATCTTCGAAGGAAATCGTATCATCTTCGTACACTCTGCTGAGGGCGTCCACGTTTCCGTGTCGACGTCCCGCCCTATATACCACTTTAAATTCATATTCCGCCAGGTACAACGCCCATCTGGCTAACCGCGATGCGGGGTCCTTTAAGTTTATTATCCACCGAAGGGGTCGGTGGTCCGTGATTACGAAAAATTTCTTACCATATAGATACGCTCGGAACTGTTTGATCCCCTGGACAACTGCTAAACATTCTAGTTCCGTTACTGAATAATTTCTTTCCGCTTTATTTAACTTCCTACTGTAGAAAGCAATTGGCCTCTCGGCATCATTTCTAATTTGACTCAAAATGGCGCCTAGCCCGGTTCCGCTGGCGTCCGTTGATAAATAAAATGGCTGGTTGAAATCCGGATGGATTAATACACTGTCCGAAGTGAGGGCGTCCTTGAGACTGCCCACTGCTTCCACTACTTCTGGAGTAATCACAAACTTCTTATCCTTCTTCGTAAGTTCTGTCAATGGCTCTGCCAATTGACTGTAGTTCTTAATAAATTTCCGGTACCATCCTGTTAGTCCCAGGAAACTTCGCACTCCCTTCACTGTTGTAGGGATCCTGAATTCCTTTATGGCTTCCACTTTAGAGGGGTCTGGTTTTACCCCTTCTCTACTTATCACGTGACCCAAATAATTTACTTGAGATTGTAAGAATTTACATTTGCTAGGCTTTAGCTTAACATTGACCGAGCGCAGTCGCTCGAATACTGCTGCCAGACGCTGAAGATGCTCTCTAACGTCTCCTGAATTATAAACGATAATATCGTCCAAATATACCAAACAAACCTGCGGCGCTAGCCGTGCTAGCGTGGCATTCATAAACCTTTGAAACGTCGCCGGGGCGTTCATTAACCCGAACGGCATCCGTAAATATTCATAATGATCATATGGGGTGGAGAAGGCAGTCTTCTCCCTGTCTCTCGGGTCCATTTCTATCTGATTATACGCCGAAGTTATATCACACACACTAAACAAGCATGAATCTTGGAAATACGATAACGTTTCGTCCACGTTGGGAAGGGGGTAAAAATCCCTCTTGGTTATCGTATTCAATTGTCGGTAGTCAATACACATCCTAACCTTGGTTTCCCCATTAGGTAGTTGTTTAGTGATTAGAACGATGGGTGCCGACCATGGTGACTCCGAATGCTTAATCACTTTGGCATCCAATAATCGATCAATTTCTTTTCGTAATGTTTCCCTCTGATGGAAGGGTACCCGGTAGGGTCGCTTCGACATCGGCATCACATCTTCCGTCAGAATCCTATGTTTAATGTTATGTGCCACCGTTAACTCTTCATTATCACCGATAAATAAATCCCGATATTTCAATAAGAATTGGGCAAGTAGCTCGTAAGCTTCTTCACTTAAATGCTCCAGTTCAAACTCATTCAAAAATTCTTGCTCCGATATCCCCGGCATCACCGCCGCCACTGGGTGAGGCTTGCCTCCCCTGTGATTCACTTCCGTTTCCAAAATGTGAAAATTGGTAGTGGCCCTTCCTATCACCACATCCTTTTCGAGGTGAACGGGGTACTCCTGTAAATTGATTGCTCGAACGCGTACTTCCCGATCCGCTTTCACCACCGTTGGTGCTACTATAATCTCGGGGAACTCCTCCGGTTCAATCACTAAATTTGGTTGTCCACAACCTCCTTTGAACTTCCGGTCCAAATATCCAATAAGGTTCACTTCACTTCGAGGGGGTAGGTTCATCCCCTTCTTCAACTTAACTTGATTAAATTCTTCCACCCTTGGTGGGGGTGAGTCATCCTCCCTAAAACTTCCCGAACGCACCCCCTGGTTGGGGCGCATCCGCCTAATTCGCCCTATCAAGGCACCCTCGGCAACCCTTATTACGTAATTATTTTCATTTCGGGCCCCTAAATAAATTTTATTTCCAACTTTCACCGATGTTGGCAGTATTATTAAATTATGTCCTTCGTTGAATTCCAGGATGTCCTCCTGGGGTCCTGAAAATTCCTTTCCAACCACTTCGCATTCCAATTCGGTGTCACTTCTCGGGGGTATATCCATATCTGTAGTAAGTCGTAACTCCTGTACTCCCGTATCCGGATATGCGATCCTCAATTCGTCGGATTCCCCAATGGGACTCCGCCTTCCCCCTTCCTGAGGTAACTCAACAGTATAGAGGGGTAGTTCATCCTTGATCTCTCCCACTTCCATATTTTTCGGAAAAATTAGGGGCTGGTCCGCCCTATTCTCGATTTTAATCGATACATCCATTCCATATTTTATCGTAGTGGCCGATAGCCATGCTTCATGAAATCCATAAACTTGTATGGCCTTTCCCATTTTTCGCAAAATTCCAGCGAACTCCGCATTAACGTAGCATCGTAATTCCATTTCTTCCCCGGGTCTAACAATCGTATCGTCAACCACCCGAATTTTATCGTCCGGCTGCGGCCGTTCTATTGATTCTTCGACTTCTCGTTTCGAAGCCCTTCTTCGCTTCCCGTTTCTTCGACCGCCTATTTGGGTATTTTTTTCTTCGTATTCCTTACTCTGTACACAGCCGTACATGCGATTTATTTCCATATCTGAAGACGGCTCCTCGAAATCTTGCGACGTTTCGCAGTATTTTTCATAAGTTGACCTGGAACCATACGACTCTTCCCCTTCGTAGTCCTCGTCGTCCTTTCGTACATATCGATATAGCGCCTGTTTAAGTTTTTCTGCTTCGATAACACTTATCATATGTAAAATTTCCCCGTGGACTTTAATAGTCCCATTCCCGAAATTTATTTCGGCCTTATGCGATAAAAGAAAATCTCTTCCAAGGACACCACATCCTTCAATAGGTAGGTTTTCGCAAACCAAAAATTCCTGGGTACCCAATATACGTGACCCGTCGTTACTGACTACCGCTGACACGACTCCACTACATTCGAGGTCATGTCCCGAGATGCTTCGCAGCGTATCTCGCTTCGATACGTCAATTTCCATATTAATTATCTCGCACTGTCGTATTAATGACAGAGCGGCACCGCTGTCTACTAACAAAAAATATTTATATCCGTCCAAAAATAACGGAACCATGCACCTATGTGTCATCCAAGCGTCACCTCCGCTTGGTGACGTCACCTCCTCGTCATTACGTGACGTCGACTCCCTTAAAACTACCTTATCCGCTAACAAAACTCCGCCCGACCACCTTACTTCCTTTGAGGAACCAGGGGCCGGGCTTCGGAGTTTAAAGGCTCGGTGCGAACCCTCTCCGAATTATTAACCCTCGGCTCCACATAATTTTGTGTACCTCTACCGTCGTTTCTTGTAAATACCCTTGATTCTACCTGGTCCTGACCGAATCTCCGGTTCCTATTCGATCTAGTTTGATTTTCCATTCGCGCATCCTGCGATTGGTTCCTAGCGAAATTATTTTGGCGAAAAGTTTGATCTCCGCGTCCGCCGCGGTTAAAGAATTCTGCTGGCTCAGCCGCTCTCGGTGGCGCGCTCGATGACCCTCGGCTATTTCCTGCTGCAGCTTCTTGACCTCTCGCATTTTCCGGGGTTACGCGATTATCGCGCCTATTAAAATTTGAGAAATTCCGTGGTTCACGCCGCTCCTGAGCGTTACTTTGTGGAAAGTCTCGTCGAGGTGAATCCTCCCGTACTTCATAAAGATTTTCCGGACAATTCCTACTATAATGGCCCGGTTTATGACATTTATAACAAATAACTTCCCGTCTAAAATTTCGGACATCTTCCCTGGAAAATGCCTGATTACACGCTTGACGTAGGTGACCTATTTCGCCGCACACGTCACATCTTCTTTCTTGCTCGCGATAACGTCGCGGTTCACTTTGCGTCCCAAATAATGGTCCGGGGGGCCCTGCGCCTCGTCCGGTTCTCTGCTTCATAATTTGCTGATTAAGTTCAACTTTTCTCGCGACTTCCTCGACCTCCTTTAAATCTGCCGCGTTCCTGACCATTAATAAAAAGGGCCCTATGCTTCTTAAAATGTCCTGACGTAGTCCTACTTTTAACTGATTTAGCAATAATTGCTCCATTTTAAATTGTATCCCGGCTAATTCATCCCTACTGGCTAGTTCCCGGTCTTCACTTATTACTTCCCGACTCAAATATTTCAGCCGCGTTATAAAATCCGTCACGGGTTCATCTTGTCGTTGAAAACAGCTTAATAATTTAGCGAGTGCTTCGCCCGGTATTTTTACTGGTGCGAAGTGTTTAATCAACGCTTCCTTAAAGTCCTCATACCCTAAGTCATCTAATTCGGGGTCCGACTTAAAAAATTTCTGGGCCGCGCCCGACAATTTATATTTAATTAATCTCAATAACGTCTCTCGCGACCAATTATCGAGTCTAGCTCGCTGCTCTATTTTATCAAAATAAAATTTTACGTTTTCCTTCCCGGAAAATCCTTCCAGGGTGGTTGCTACTAACCCTAGCATTTGCGCTACCGGGGCTGGGTCCAAAATTCCCGCGCCCGCATTATTTACTGGATTTATGGGTGGCGGTATTTCCCGACGCTCATCCACAAATCTTCGTCTCCTTTGATCCTGGCCCTCGCCTACATCTGCGTTGGGGTCCATCTGACCTTCACCCTCGTCGTCAGGGGGAGGTTGCATTCCAAGGCGGCCTCCACCGAGTAAATGTGCTAGTATATTTTGATTTTCCATTTTTCCGGTTTTACAATATTTTTACCTCGATTTTTACGCTTCCGGCCGTAGCCGCTTACCTATTTCCAATCAATCAGTATTTCCGATCGATAATCAACAGATCTATACCCCTCAAAATCAATACTACACCACGACAATCAATAAAACAACAAAAATAACTTCAATATACACTGAGAAGAATAGTTAGTCACAAAATTAGTATTTATCATGCACAATTCACCTGAAAAAACAAATAACTCTGCCGAGTAATTTTTCCCGGATTTTCCGTTCAATACCCGCTCGATACCGTCTCGCGATACTTTTATCAATTTACTCAATTTATCAGGACACGAATTCCTTACTTATTTTATTAGTTATTTTCAATATTTATTTGAATAACCGTCGATTTCCGTGATTTTACCACGATTTCACACCTAATTTTTGTCCGGCGGCTCGCGACAATTACTTTTATCTTTTCCGTCGCTAAGCTCCAAGAATAAGACTTGCAACAATTGCGTTTATCTTTTAAATTTTCTCGCCCGTTTTCGACTTCTATTTTTCTACGTTTTACCACTCCCAGCCTCTGGGCACCAATTGTAAAATTCTCGACCACTTCTTTTTATCTTTCAGCCACTTGGGCCACCGCTTATAAAACCTGCTACAATTGCGTTTATTTTTTGAAGTTTTTCCTGTCTTTCGAGTTCTGTTTTTCTAAGTTTTACCAATCCCAGCCGCTTGGCCACCAATTGTAAACCCTGCTCCCCGTGTACAAACGGGCACTAGTATTTCCCAGCGCGAGCCCTTCCCGAGAGGCCCGGAATTGGGTACTTTACCTTCAAAACTTGGCGTTTTGGGCGGATGTGTGGTACCTGTGCGAATTTCGGCGTCCGCTTCGCCCTGATTACTTACTACTTTCTTCGGATAGGCTGCCACCAACCTCCAGGTTGTTTTCGTTGGCCTGGAAGTACACCAACTGACTGCGATCCTGGCGCAGATGATTTGGTACCACACTAAATTTTATCTCGTAATTTTGGTAGGTTTAACCGAGCGATTTTGGCTCTCAGCCGCTCGCTCTAGCTGATTTCTCTTACGGAGAACTATGGGGAACCAGAACTCAATTGACAGGTAAATTAAAAGCTCGGGACTTCTAATTAATACATATATTGAAAGAAACTAAGACTAACAGCTGACTTTACCGCCACTACTGAGTAGGGAACAATTTAATACCTTATAAAATAGGAACGGAACGTCGCAAATTCTTACGCTCGGGATTTCGTCGACAATTACATCGGCCACATATCAATGATCAAGTTATACATAAGAGGAAAATTCACATACATTTAGTATATAAAGAAATAGTGGTTAATACAATATTTTTGGGGGCGACTCACCCAATAATCATCCCTTACACAACGGAGCTCTCTACTGGGCCCGCGATAACGGCGACCTCCGTCCTCTTGCTAAATCTACAGGGTCCGGGGGTGATTTACAACTCCAATCTCCAGGAACTAAGGATTTCCACCATATGACTGAATACGGCTACGCGTGCAACTCGCGTGTTTAATTATTTCCACTAGCAAAATATGTTCTCGCGACAAAGACTCTACTCACTTTATCTCAATTCAACAATTAATTATCAAATATTTAAAACCACGGGGCTCTGCTCCGGCCCTCTATTTAAAGAAAAACAAAAACCTTCTCTCAAGGCTTTCCTACTCAAAAACTTATTCTCGGACGCCGGCTTGGCGGTCCCGCACTCCGAGTCCCCTGACTCGATTTTTTACTCGTACTCGACTTGTCACTTACGCGACTCGGACTTGACTTCTGCCCGTCGCGGACTCGACTTGACTGATCCCTTCGTCACCACTCTTGGGGGCGGCGAAGAGTTCATGTGAACTTGCTACTCAGCAAGTTTGCTTATCATTTTTCCAGTAAGCTAACTTTACTTATTCGACGTTATTTTATCTGGACTTTCCTGTGGGCACAACTGTGCTTGAACTCCTGACTATGCAATTATCTTTATAATTTCATCTCGCTCAGGAATGTGCTATATCCTGCCGACTTTTTATGTATCAACTTTCTGATAAATTTCGACGTACTTTGCTAGCGGTTAATTGATTTGAAAAATAATTCAGGTATAATTCCTTCATGCCTATAGCGACTGCTACACCTTAAACAGTTAAAGAAATAATTTGAATGTACATATTTGTTTTTTCTGTTTACCTACTTGCAAAATATATTGTTTACGATTATATAATTCTTTTGTATTTAACATATTAAACCTATATCGTTACTTACTTCGACTACTCCCCAGAGATTTGTGGATTTACGTTCTTATATTGATTATTTGATTAGGCATGTCTTTTATTTAATGTTGAAAATGTTTGACAACCAAATTAAATAATCAATTGAGGTTAAAATTAGGAATAAGGACAACTGAGGACAACCTGAGAGCAGTGCGCATTTAAATCTCCCGCCCAGTGTCATTGACCCTACACCAGCGCCATCCTTTGAACGTAGTCAGCAAAACACTAACCTGTAAAAAGAGACAGAGTCCGCCATCTATATCTATATATAAATCGTTCATCTATGCATTTAACACATTCAAAAAAGCCTAAAGCCTCGTTGGTAAAAATGGCCAAAAACCATATATGTATTAGAGGTATATTGCTGATTATGTCCGGGAAGCCGCAACATAAAAGAGAGATAGACGCGACCGGTCGCGACCGTTCTATCGCCATTGGAAGCTTGTGGTGTTGCATAAGCAACGCGTTTTACTTATCATTTTACTTCAATGACAACTTGTCAAAGTGTTGTCATCGCCCTCACGTTCGTTCGTTGCTTTTTCTCCACATTAATAAAATCTACCTTTAAGAGATAATCATGGTTCGTCAATGTTTTTATGTGCTATAGAAAACCAGGAAAGCCTTATTCTTAACGGAGCTGAAGATACATGATCGGTTACCCAAGTAAGTACTGATCTTAATAGGAATAACTCTCTTTATCTCAAACAACAAACCTCTGTGATTCTTGCTTATCTTAATTATGCCTAGGATGGATCATTATTTGTTTTTTTCAGGTTTTCAAAGCACCTTGAAACTAATAGTGCCTGGTTGGAAGTGTGCGGTTTAGACTGACTGACTGAAATGGTAAACGTAAATTTGCAAATCCAAGATTTATAAGTGAAGTTGATGTTTTAGATCTGGATTCACCTAAAAAGGCAAAAAGAACCATTCAATTTACCAAAGAAGCAGATAAGATGAAGTTTCAAAGAATTAAGCAGCAGATGATTCGTCTATGGCAGCAGTTAAGTCCAAGGAAGTAATCGAAGGTTACAGAAACGAGTTACAAATAAAATGAGGAAAACTTTTAGACAATCAGTACCTAGGTACCTAAATATGTAGTAGATCGTGTACATTTAAATAATAAAGATTCAGTTAAGTTTCATGATTCTTAGGTCTTCACAAAAGCAAAAAATTATGACAAAAATCTTCAATTTTTCTAGTTAAGTGGGACGCAATTCTGAAAGGCGTAAGTACTTGTACCTACTTACTTATACCTGTAGCCACTCGAGGGCCTCCTAACTAAAAAACTAATTTGTACTTAGCTTTATTACCTACAAGACTCTTCTTCTTCAGAAAATAATAAACTACCATCAGTATCGATACCTACCTATATGCTAAACTGACAGAATTATATTAATGTATGATATGTAGTTTACCACCTAGAAAATGGAAGCTGATTTTTATTTTAGAAGCAAACAATTTGCTAAATTGCACACAAAAAGCCGAAAATGGTTATTAGAATGACTTTAACCACAGAGTGAACCGTCAAAATGACATTTATCATTTATTACGACTGCACCACCTCAACTCCATTAAAATTGCCCAAATTAGCTGCGATTAAAATACGTGCGAGTTTGAGACTGAATTTAAAATGCGCCCCACTATGTTTGATACCCGAGGGACCCCGTCATAATCAAGCTAAGTATGCAATCCTTGATACAAAAAGCATTAAACGGAGACAAACATATCCCTCTCTTTTGGTTCCGGGCCATTCAATGGGTTGAAATAGGGAGTTAGCCATATACCTCTAATACATATATGCCAAAAACAAACCTGGGGAACTTCGCGTGACTGAAAACGAGGCTTAAATCTACTGTTTTCCTTGACAATAATCTTCAGTTTAACAAAATCACATCCAGATTCCGGATCTATAAATCCTCTCAACGGTTGTGCCATTTGCGATTCAAATTAACTTTGTGACGTCACACAGGAATATTTTGTTGAAAGCGTCCAATCAAATGTCACCAAAAATGACTGTCATTATATTTCAGCGCTACTTATTGGTTGGGTTCCCACAATTCCCCATGTGTGACGTCACACACCAGAGGGCGTTCTCCTTAGCTAGAATCGCGAATAGACCAAAGTAGTAGTAGTAATTTAAAGTAGAGGCGGCTTTGGTACAAAATAATAAAATAAAGTCCCGTCGCATATTAACTAAAGCGGGGGTTGTGTGTCTCCGGCTTTTTTTCTGCTGGTTTGTAAACAGGATTTCACATCCGTCAAAACTCCCGTCACTCACTGTCAGTGTCAATAAACAGTAACAATGGAGGTTAAAAGGGATCTTTGTTGTTAATTATTGTCAATGACAGGAATTTTGACAGAACTGACATCCCGCTTACAAACCAACAGAAAAAAAGCCTGAGACACACAACCCCCGCTTTCGTAAATATGCGACGGGACTTTACTCTAAGGCGTCGTCTTACGTGGGCGGGGCTGTAGCAGGCCATTGTATTTGAATATTTGTTCTAAATTTGTGTCCAACATGGGCGCAGAGTCGTTTAATGTTCATTCAAGACGCAAACACTCACTTATATTGGTTTGAGATCGCGGTATATACCGACAAGCGATTCGAGCGGCACCGCGCGCGCCGCCCACGTAAGACGACGCGTAAGAGCTTATTCACAACCACTTTACGTACGTAACGTAACAAACTTTAACAATGGTCAACAATTATTCATGACAGCTTCTGACTTTTCCAGTAATTATTGACGATTGTTGAACTTTGTTATGTCACGTACGTAAAGTGGTTGTGAATGAGATTTAATAGTCGCGAAAAATGGTTTTCTGACAAATATGAAGTATGACAGTGACAAGTGACAGATGTCATTAACGTAATTTTGAATTTGTCCCATACGAAAGGGCGATTTTCGATTTTAAACAAAAAAACAATTCCAAACAACTTTAGTAGTTTTTTAAGTTTGCAATGGAGTTGAATACTGAGAAGGAATCCTGCGTGCTAAAATTTAACTTCAGGGGACACAAAAAATCCATCACCAGCCTCTCCTTTCAGCCCGATGGTCAAAATTTTGCAAGCGCAAGTGAAGACAAGACTATCATAATCTGGCACATGAACTACCACGAAGGAAGTTACAATTTCAAAGGCCACTCTGACGTCGTCACCTGCTTGCAGTACTCCCCCAATGGAGAACTCCTCGCATCCTCATCGCAAGATCAAACAGTTCGCATTTGGATACCAAAAATTCGAGGAAGGAGCGCTTGTTTTAGGGAACACACTTCAGCTGTTCCAACACTATCTTTTTCTCCAGACAGTCAAAAGGTTCAATTGCTTTTTGTTGTCAATAATCAAAATTCTGTTTGCAGATTATCACAGGAGCCGATGATAAATTGATAAGACTTTGGAGTGTCAATAATAGACAATTCATATCATCCTTCGTGGGGCACAATAATTGGATTCGAAGCATTACATTTTCACAGGATGGAAATATGATTGCTTCGTGTGCGGATGATAAATCTTTTCGGGTTTGGGACTTACGAACGGGGAAACCTATCCATGTATTTCATACATCAAGATGTAAGTTAATCTTTTACGGTCAATTTTTAAAGTATTGGTCACAGCTAATCCCACATCTTTATCTCTTCATAAAAATAGTAACACTTTGGCTGTAGGTACGAGTTCAGGATTAGTCCAAGTCTACGACATCAAAAATAAAAAAATTAGTCAACACTACGTACTACATGACCACACTACAAGTATTTGTTGGCATCCCAAAGCCAACTACCTGCTGTCGTCTGGTAAAGATGGAAAATTAATTATTATCGATGTTATGGAAGGACGACCTTTGTATACAATTACCAGGCATGAAGGCGAAGTACTTTGCGTACAGTTTAGTAGTGACGGAGAATATTTCGCATCAGGGGGCAAGGATCGAGACATAATGGTGTGGGAGAGTAATCTCAAGTAGTTTAATTTTTTTATTTTCAATCAGGTTTATAATATAAGATCCACTCACATTTACCATAGTTCCAATGGCAACTTCATGGGGTAGTTCTGAAATTGAACGTCTTAAGCACTCATGAAACCTACGCTCATCGTCTATGTTGTAAGAGACTACAGAATCGCAATGCCCGATGTGGCAACACCGCATTTTTGGGCTACGAAAAGCACATTCTGAAGTATGCCTCTGACTTCTCCTTTCTCGGCCAAAAACGCCATTCAGTTTCGCTGAAAGCTTGTACTTTCTAGTCTGGTTCTTCTTTACAGTTTTGTAAGGGCAATTATTGCTTTAAAAAAATACAGTTGAATTCACTGTCGAAAAGCCCAATCTGACAACACTGCATTTCCTGATTACTCTGACGTACGTCTCTCTTATGCGAAAAAGTGGCTCGCTCAGCTATGGCTGAACGTAACTCCTTCTAATGTTGTTCATCTTTAACTCCTAAGGACGATATTGCTTTAAACACACACAATCTAGCAACACCGCATTCCCTGGCTACGAAAGGCAAAACCCCGCATTTCTTGGCTACGTTTAGTTGTGCAATGGCTAAGAAAAATTCGGGATTAATTTGAAAACAGAGTACTTCATTTTTGCTCTTTTTGCCCTGGGGTCACGTGATAGCGCTCAGTGCTCTACTCGATACCTGCTCTGGCATTGCAAGCCAAACCCAGCTAAATTAACGGCTTGGCCGGTAGGGGGTGGCCAAACTCGCCCAATCAGATTTTGTTATTTAAACGGGTAACATTGGTCAGTCGTAAATTGATGAAAAGGCGGTTTTCAAATTGTTGAATGAGGTATGTAAGTAACCAGTCTATTTATTAGTATATCATAGCATAATGTGGCAATTTCTATAGCTTTGGAAAAACGGGTCGTTACAAAAGACCAGCAGGAAGCCGAAATTATTAGATATTGTGGTAATAATAGCAACCCCCCAGCCTTCCAAAAGGGGCTTCTTCAAGATACCTGAAATAGAAACCTATGCATAAAATTTTGTATTTTTTTAATAAAGTTTTAATTTTGAATAGCCCGCCACTTGTTTTTATACATTTAATTTCTGTTTGTTTCCCAGTTCGTCATGCAAGGCAACGGAATTTTTTTGGTGGCCAAACACAGGCTTAGGCATGTTTGTCTTTACATTTACGCGTAAAACAAATGGGTGGCCAAAGTAACACAACTTTAGCTTTCTAAAAAAAACCTAATAAAATTGCTTTCACATTATTGTAATGTGCCTGATTGAAAATACTATCACAGACTATAATACTGACACCAGTAGCAAGTAAATATCCCTATCCTGTGAAAAGTTATAGAACGTCAAAGTTTCAAAGTGAACCAAAGCCACCGGACTTTACAGTTTACGGTACTAAATTTCAAAATTCTACTACAAAGTGGATTCCGAACGTTCTTCGTGAATCACCCTGTATCAAATGATAAAAAAATGGACAGTAGTGAAGCGGCTGGAACCTCCCCATCGCGTGGGTTTTCAAATTTTTTTGTTTTATTTGTTGTATCCTCTTGCCGTTATCATGTTAATTACGAACTAAAACCCTATCTGATATTCAGGTCAGTTGGTTGTATTTGAAAATAACGAGTAATTGCCTCAAAACCATAAGGATTAATTTTAAATTTTGCTACGCTTATTGTTGAACGTCTCCAATTGTAAATCTTATTTTTATAAAATTGCGTGATATCAATGAGGGGGGAGGATCGCAGGACACAGGGATCATTTTTTTTTAATTCATCAGAATGGTCAAAATGTGGTACCTATCATTAGATTCAGAATTTTATTTAGATTCCAAAAATATAATCATAGTGAAACCGGAAATAATATTCGTTATCTATTCTGCGTCCATCAAATTTCATTCAAATCGTTTACACCCGGTACTTCTAACTTTCAGTTCAAAAGTCCATTGCGGTTGAGTTTCTTTTTGTTTCATTTGAAACTTAAAGACTCCTACTTATTATCGCTTATTTCAGATAAAGATTCAGTCATCTTTGTTATTATTACCAGTCTAAATAATATTAATATATAAATAATTCTACTAATAATTAATTGTCAATTGATTGGGAGTTAAGAGTTTTCTCTTCATCTTTTGGTTGATCATTATCTTCATCATATTCTTTCTTCAGTTGCTCCAGGTCCTCTTTCGTTTTTCTTTTAAAGAATCCAGCCTAAAATAATTCAAACAGTTTTATTAGATTCCTAATCATTTCAGATTTTTTTACTTTAATTAATCCTAAAATCACAAGAAGAAGTATCAGAAGACCAGCGATCACAGAAACGATGATGATCCACGTTTCAACCTTTCCTTCGATTATATCGCCAATAAAGAGCGTAGACACTTCCACTCTATCCGGCAAGCTTCCGCTTTGGGTAAAATTGGCTGGACTTTGAATAAAAACATATCCGTGAGTTGTTAACAGAATTACATCTTTTTTGTCCAATAAACCTACAAGAAACAAATTGTCACACGCATTTTGCCCTCGTCATACCAACCCTTAATAACAGAATAATCAGCAAACATCTTTAACTGAATAGCTGCAATTTGGTTTGATCTGAAAGGTCCTGCTGTGCAAATAATTTTCGAGCAAATAACTTGAGGTGAACTACAATTTATGAAAAATGTGCGATTGGCTTTAATTTCCAGTTGATCAGTTTTGGGATGATCCACCGCACGCTTTGATCGCTTTTCTGAGAGACTGCCGATATTATTTTCTAAACCACTGTCTCCGTCACCATTTGTATCTACTAAATACGTAAAATTGCTGAAGCATGTAATGGGCTGGCCCGCTAGATTTCCCATTGGTGACTGAAGCGTTAAAAAATTGAAGACTTGGCCTTCTTTCTGGATGCTGTGGGGAATCTCTATTTCTATTCGCACCTCATCCACAGGACTGATGCCAAATTTCTCCACTTGATAAATTTGAGTGAAATTTGGTTTGCCTTGAGTTGAATTTCCATAGGAATAGCTTTGCTCACTCGATTTTCTTGTGTTTATCATAATTAATTTTTAGAAGCCGATTTACATATTTATGCTTACCCATTGATCGTTATGTCGGCTTCTCGGGATAATTTCATAATCACAGTTTCAACATTGTTGTTACTGTTTACGCTACTGGTGTCTACTGATACACCTATTGATAAGGAATCACCGTATCTTCCAGTATTTACGTTTCCTAGGTCTAATTCTAGAGTAACTTCTTTCTGAAAATTCAAGTTTAATATAATTGGGATTAAAATAAATTCTTCCTCATCTACCATTGAATTCTCTTCCAAAGGATTAGCTACTGCACATTTGACAACAGAAGTATTCTGTTCAGTACAAAATGATGGAATTCTTCGTAGATTAACAAAGACTGGCAACGTTACAACAATTTCAGTCAAAAACGCCCTTTCCCCTCTATTTCGAATAATGCTTTGGAGCTCAACATATGTACGTGAGCCTAACACAAACGTGTTATCAGAACTGAAAGTGAGTTGTTTATTTAGATTTAGTAAAACAGCAATTACTACCCCAATTGCAAAATTTTAGATTCAATCTCGAGGTCAGTGTTGCAAATATTGTCAGAACCACATCCAAGAGCAAACGGAATGTTGACCGTTGCTATGGAGCTGGATCTATATTTATCGTAGACTGGACACCGCAAACAGAATCTATCTGCTTCCATTGCGGAAGTGTTGGTAACCAGAAGCACTTTGACTTCATTTTGAGTCACCAAATCGTGAGTAAGAGAAATTGTCAAAGGGTCATATCGGTTAGTTGTGGAATCCTAAAACATAAATTTAACAAACTGTATTCATATTTCAGGACTGGTTGTTCCAGTGAGAAAAAAAAGTTCGATAACGCAATCACAGTGAATTACCTACCTTGATTGCAACTGTAAAGTTAAAACAAGTATTCCTCTCACTAGTTAATTTTAATTTCGCTGTAACTTTCACGTTTTCCAGTAATGCCCGGCCAAGCTGCTCATCGACTTTGATCGTTCTCGTAAATTCTACGGAAATAAATTAGTAAGTCTTAAAATGATAAACCAACTACAGGGTGTCCGGAAATTAATGCAACAAAATTTGGTCACAGATTCTTAAGACAAAATTAGGGGACCCGTATTTTTTATTTTTGCCAAATGGCAACCTCTTTCGGAGTTACAGCCCCCTGAAATTCCGCTCCTAAGAATAGTTTTTTTTTTATATCTCAGAACCCTGTTGTACGAGAATCACTAAATTTGGCACACAGGGGTTTTATGACATGTAAACCTTGATAGTGCTACGCTTTTTGTCGGATGACCCCCTTAAGACACTTTTTTGTGGCCCTCCTTGTCTTTGGAGCCACAAAACTTTGGTCGCGTATTTAATTGCTTAAAAATTATTAGCCTGCTAGAAAGCCCATTCAATTTAGAAACGTTTTTGTCTCTTGAACGCAATGTTTTCGAGAAAAATGGCAAAATGTGATTGAATGCGTAGCGAGATTCGTATGAAATTCTACGTATTAATCGTAGGTGGCTGGCGTTCCGGCATTCGCAATTAACATAAACAAATTTATTTTTTGACAATTATCATAAATCAGTTGTTATCTTTTCTGATTTTCTCGAAAAAATGGTGAATTTCATACGAATCTCGCTAGATGCATTCGATCACATTTTGCCATTTTTCTCGAAAACGTTGCATTTGCCGAAACAATTTCAAGAGACAAAAAAGTTTCCAAATTGAATGGGCTTTCTAATAGACTAATAATTTTTTAGAAATCCCAATACACCACCAAAGTTTTGTGGCTCTAAAGACAAGGGGGCCCACGAAAAAGTGCCTTAAGGGGGTCCCCCGCCAAATCAGCTATAAGATTCTACATGTCATAAGACCCCTGTGTATTTTCATGCAAGGAATCTGGCTGAAATTATAGCACTCTGAGACGGGACACTCTGTATACAGGGTGGTGAATTTTTCGTTGCCCACCATTAGGAACTGGGAAACCATAAAAGATCGAGAGTAGGTTAAATTAGAGAAAAGTTGGGCTTTTTTAAGGTAATTAATAATCTGTAAAGAATTCCCCGATATCTTAATTCGTACCTGAGTTATCGCAAAAAACTGAAAATGGCGATTTTAAATAAAAATTTATATCTTTTATTCAAATGAAACTTGGAACTTTAAAATTTTTGACAGTTGTCAATTCAGTGGTCTTGACGCAAATCTTTTACGCCGTCAAGATTTTGAGCAACGACAGTTAGCTTTTCAAAAATGTAATCAATATGGACTTCTTTGAAAAATGTCACTGTCAAAGTTTGAGTCACACCATGCCAAGGCCTATTTTATTATCGTTAGATTCAATTGTTTTCATATGAATCCTCTAGTTTCAAAACCCGACAACTCCATTGAGGTCAAATGTTGGGAAATCGCAAAAAACTGTTACGATGTGTTCCCACCGTTTATTTTTCAAAATCTTTTGCCATAAAATTAAAGATAATTTAGTGAGCTGAAAAACCGCCTTGGTTTTTAACAAATCCCTTTAATAACATCAATATTTAAATAAACAAAATGTAGTTGTGGGGGTTTGATACTGACTTTTGGATTTGTCTTGTATTGAAACTAACTCCTGGATCTCATGAATTTAAACGGCAGGGATTGGCTAATTCGGATTTGTAAGAATTTGATATTACCCAGTTTTGGATTTGTCGGGTTTTGAAACTAACACTAATTTTCAGTAGCAAATATCATCGAGATTTGTAGGCTTTTGCTGTGTGAACTTCCAACTAGACTGAAGAGGGCAAAAAGACGAATCCAGTGGCGTATCAAACTCATTTTTGATCAAAAATGGATTTGTCGGGTTTTGAAACTAGAGGATTCATATGTCATAAGATATTGAAAAAATCGGTGTTTACAAACTATTCATAGCAATTTTCAAAATTTGACGATCTAAAATCTAATATGGCGCCTATGGCGGCAATAAAAAAAAGAAAAGTTGACTGCCGTTGCTCAAAATCTAGAAGGCCTAGAAAATTTCTGTCAATGTTGTTGAGTTGACAGCTGTCAAAAATATAAAAGTTGCAAGTTTCATTTAATTACCACCAATCGTTAGAAAAATATGAATTTTTCTTTAAAATCGCGAATTTCAATC
The DNA here is from genome assembly GCA_963924575.1 of Pycnomerus fuliginosus. Taxonomy (NCBI): domain Eukaryota; kingdom Metazoa; phylum Arthropoda; class Insecta; order Coleoptera; family Zopheridae; genus Pycnomerus; species Pycnomerus fuliginosus. The sequence continues at coordinate 10,660,535 of OZ004617.1, read as the reverse complement.
TTTTCGGAATAACTCAGGAACGAATCAAGATAAATGAGAATTCTTTAGATTCCTAATTACCTTAAAAAAGCGCAACTTTTGTCTAATTTAACATACTCTCGATCTTATATGGTTTCCGAGTTCCCAATGGTGGGCAACGAAAAATTCACCACCCTGTAGCCGTTAGTATTATTGATGCTTTACCTATATTTTCATTAAAATCCGCTTTTAAAGAAAAGCAAGCTTCCATTTGAAAAGTTTTGATTGTGTAATCTAACTGTGGCAAAAACGACCTCAAATTATGTTGAATAATAGCTACAGGCCTAGTTCTTAATAAAACTGCATGACCGGACAAATATGCACCAACGGCGACATCTGAAAACAATTACATTAACTTAACCCTTTCTGAATTTTCTTTATTAAATAATATTTACCGTTATATTTATTGGAATCAACATCTGCAGATCTAGAAATGCTCATTCCAAAACCTTTAATGCTAGGAATAATCTGTCTGCCAATTATTTTTTGACTAGGAGTTATGTCTAACCCCTTAGCGCTTCCTTTAAATATGTAAACGACTCCACTATTATCGTGTTCGTAAGGAGCTCCTACTGCTACATCTAAAGTCACAATAAAATACTTCCCGAGAGAGTTTTTGAATTATTCTACCTCCAAATCCATCGTGGTCTAAATCCCCTAAATATTGAAGGGCTATTCCAAATTGTCCATTCGTTGCTTTACCGTTAATAGTGTTTCCCTCGGTTGGTGTTTGAAGTCGATTCTACATTTTTGTAAAACTGACATAAGGGAATAATTTGTATGACTTACTTTATGTCCAAGAAATACATAAATACGCCCTTCGTTAAATCTCTTTGCTTTATAATAAGGAGCGCCAACGATTAGATCATCGTAACCGTCTCCATTAATATCTCCGGCTGTAAGAGAACCTCCGAAATATTCTCCAAATTGAGACCCCTGTTTAGCTTCTTTAACATCTAAAGGTCTTTCGGTAATTCCGGCGAATTTGTAGATTATCACCTAAATTCTATCTCTTTGTTATCACTTATCGTTAAGATTACCTACCGCTCCCAGGTAACGTTGGGCTCTGGGAGCTCCAGAAACGTATACCAGTTGAGATTTGTTGTAAAAATAACCAGATACGCTGGAGTATCCTGAAATGCATTGTAATCGTCTAGCAAAGTGCAATTTAGAAAATTACCGAGCAAGCCATAAGCTGAATTTTGACTGGTCAAGATAGCATTGGCAATGTTTTTATCGTTAAATTCGTAGGGAGTGGCGTATCTCTTTTTCAGTTTGAATCGGCTCACAACTGGTGGGCTTTCGTTCTTGTCTTGATAAAGAATTGATGTCCCTTTCCAGTTGAAAACCCCGGGGGCGCCAATAAGAATTTCCCTTTCCTCCTAAGGAATGAGAAGTGATAAATCCACCGAAATTAAACAATATGTTGCTCGGGAAGCAGCAAAATATAAAATCCCTATGAACTATTACAAAGATGGGCACCTGGTATAAAGCGATTGTAGACAAAATCTTGTGTGTAACTCGTGCGCAAAGTGTCATTTCGCGCACTTCATACGCAACTATTCATACATACCTTCGGCATGTGAACGGAAAAACCAGCTTGTCCTTGTCCATAGTAATAGACGGAAATTCCGCTACTTTCATCTGTGTAAATCTCATTACCTAATTTATCGAGATTGACAAGATTAGATAAGACATAATTTGGCATTACTATTACTTACGTGTATCGAGTAATGGTATCAATTTTTGAATCGTGTTGTCATTAATGTGAGACCAATAACAAGATCCTAACGTACGATAGTCGTCATTTTTAGCATTAACAGATTTTTTATGATTTATCCATCGCGGTCCGCATGTCTAAAATAAAAGTGTAAAACACCGACATTTTCTAAAAATCAACCATGAATTACCACAAATCTATCGTATTTGTAATTTATGTCCATAGAACCTCCAATCCAAGCTCCATCTAATTTGTTTATAACAGAAGCATCCTGGGTGCCTGATTTAAAAAAACAATAAGTACTTAACTAAATGAAAGAAAAAAAAATCGTACCAGCATCGACTGTAATTATCTGGCAGGGCTGTCCTATATTACAATTGAAAATTGCACCAGGATTGCTTATATTTCCTAGAGGGATGTTGCCGCGGGGTGCCCCAACTAGTACCCTTAAGTTTCATTTAAAGTGCGAGTGTTTCTCAAAAATTACTTACCATGCACTGTCTCGTCTATTTCCAGGGTGCAGCGTTAACGAGTATCCAAAGTAACTCGATTTGTTAGAAGAAAATGACAAATAGTTGTAAGGGTCGGTATACACAATTGGGGTATTGGTGTCCAGATTAAATGAAAATACATTTTGAGTAATGAAACATAAGAAAATAATATAAAGAAACATCGTATCAGTCATTCGAAACACTTTTAAATACTGCTCGTTTTCAGGTTGAACAGGAAGACAACGTGAGACCGCAAACTTCCCATTTCTTAATCAGTGGAAATGTAAGCTTTATCTTTGGATGAGTGTACGTACACCTTCGGCGAACAAAATAAATATTTGCAAGCTAAGATATCTAATAAAAAGTCTGGACGTACGACTCAGCTGGTGTTTCCTTCCCCTCTTAATTTACTTAAATCAATCTCCACAAATTAATTGAGTCACTAATTAACAAAATTTAACATCAAGAAAGCCAAAGGCCTTCAAGTTGAACAGCAGCTCGAGACAGGGTGGTCCTATATTCATAGTCCTAACTCCGCGACGCTATTTCTTACATTAAAGGGGTACTCAAAAAATCAGTTTTCTGAAAGTTTCTCGAAAAATATGAACAATAGGATTTTGAAATTCAGAGCAATGGTTAGTGTTATAAAGAGCTTTCTCTTCAATTTATTTCAGATTTTTAATAACATCAGAGGTGTGCCGTTCTTGGGAGTCTTACATATTTTTTACATTTTCTTTTGTTGTGGGCCTTTTTTTGCCAAATAATAGCAAATTCTTATCTCTGGTCCATTGCACATAAAAAAGGTACTCTTGTTGAATGTAGCTAGGGCGCACCATTTTCGAATTAAATGATTTCAGTTGGTTTAGGGGGCGAACATTTGTGATTAGCACTTTGTTTTATGTACCTAATTAGTGAAAATGAAGATGGAGGATGATTCCTTCCATCATTTTAGGAAGAAAAGTTCATATTAAGATACGGCAGAAAATGTTTCCTAAAAGAGCTATGGTCCTTCGAATGGAGTCTCGGAAAACATATTATTCGAAGGACCATTCATATCCCCCTTAGGAATTATTTATCGCCACATGTCTATATGAACTTTTCTTTCTAAAATGATGTAAGATATCATATACTGAGTTATTTTCACTAATTAGGTAGATAAAATAAATCTTACAACAGAAATTTTCGCGCTCTAAACGAATCAGTCACTTTAATCGAAAAGGGTGCGTTTTAGCGACATTCAACAAGAATCTCTTTTCTGGGTAGAATCGGCCACCGATTAAGATTTTATTATTATTTGATGACAAAAATGACTACAACAAAAGAAAATGTAAAAAAATGTGTAAGGCCCTCGAAGAACGCACGCCTGTGATGTTATTAAAAATCTGAAAAAAGTGAGGAGAAAGCTCTTTATAACACTAATGATTGTTCCAAATTTCAAAATTCTATTCTTAATATTTTTCGAGAAATTTTAAAAAATGTGATTTTTTGAGTACCCCTTTGAAGGGGCGTAACTCCCGTATAAAACATTTCCGGATATATGTCCAGAGAAACTTTTCTTCCTAGAATGATGTAAGGAATAACGTCCCGGAATTAGGACTATGAATAGCAACACCCTGTATGATCCAATAAGTGAAAAAATGTACCTTTCTGAGCAAAAATTACCAACTTCCTGCAGGATTTTTTTTGTGCAAAACATAATCCTTAAAATGTACAGCTAAATAAACCATTTACATAAAAATCGCGCTTTTGGGAATTAACGAACTTTTCATTTCTCTGCCGACTGGCCTAATAGTTGATATTCTACGTCGCTAAAATTATTATTATTAGTGAGACGGAAGTTGATAAAAAACACGGTGAAGTTTAAGCCAAACTTATCGTCGCACAAATAAGGAACAAAAACTGTTTGCATAATTCAGTATAATCAAAAGTAAATTGTTTTCACATTATAAGTAATAGAGTTGTATATTATGTTTTAATATCTATCTAGGTCTAACGATATTTTTGCTCACTTAACTTAAAATTATTAAATATGGATTCGCTCAAACTAGTTTCCCTATTGAGACATCGATCCATATTCCGTAACGGTTTTCACACAGTTTCAACGGGATACATAATATGACAGAAAGAAAAACACCAAGACGATGCATTGTAAACAGAAAATATTTTCTTCTATATAAGGCTACTACAAAATTTTTGACTTAAATATAACATGATTAAACCAAGGAGTACCGGATTGTAGTTCTCCGCATTGTACAGTTCACAGAAGTTATCCCCGTAAAATTTTTGACCAGTGCTATAAAGGTTTCTGTTATAAATACTTACTTGAAGAAATTTTTGAATGAAAGAATCGAAAATTGGGGTGCTATCACAGAAAATATCACAGTTTAAAGAAAAGAAAACAGAACGGAATCTGGGGAGAACTACCATCCGAAGAAAAATGAGAAAAGCTATTCGGAATCGTCGCCGATTTGTTTGCGAATATTCATTCTAGCTTTTCGAACGCGTTTCATGAATTTGGTGATTCGATATTCATCATCGGAGTCGTGATCTTTATTCGTGTTGAATAAATCATTGGCGGAACACTCTTGGTGATTTCTCGTATTTTTCACAGAATAAGGACTGGCGCTGGAACAGGGCCCTGTGCCGCACCCGCTATCCGAAGCGCTAATAGTACGTCTTTTCTTAACCGGAGTGCGATAATCTAACTCGTAATCACTATCACTTTCGCTATCATTATTATTAAAAGAGTCACCGTTTAAAACACTACAAGACGCTCGCCTCGTGCAAACGTTCGAAGTTGACGCCTCTTCGAAAACGCACTCGTTACTGCTGTGCGACGAGGTCGACGCACGTCCGTATTCCTCATTTCGAACAGTAACAACATTACCGTTGGTCACCTCCAAAACATTTATGTACATGTCGTGAGTGCCGTTCAAAGGGGTTGGCAGAATATTCACAAAGTTGTTCTCCTCGGAGGCGTCGTTTTCCACGCAGTTATTCGGCGGAACGTCTTCGTCCGAGTCTTGTTCTATCACGCGGAACACAGAATTACTGGAACTCGTTATGCCAGTGCTGGTACTAGGGGCATCGAAGGAATTGTTGGAACTATCGTAGGCTTCCCTGAGACTCTGTCTGGTGCGATATTTTCGAAGTTTGCTCCTCTCGGGCAATATTTTGTGTTTATGTTTCTCCGCGTGCTTGCTGTTCGATGATGGTCCTCTCTTATTGGCACCGTTCTTTTTGAACTTGGCTGAAGAGGTTTTCGTTTTTTGGGCGCATTTCTTTTTGCGAATCTTCTCTTTCATTTGAAACCTAAAGTAAAAAATTATCATATAGAGCACCTTTATTTTAGAATGGTGTACTGCATTTAAATGGCGACTGCGAAATTTCTATTGATCCTACAGGGTCCTAACGTAGATCTAGGTTTAGTATCTAGAGCCTAACTTTACATCAAACGTCAGGTTATACAAGGTGTCTCAGAATCATAGAGGGATTTAAGTGAACCAATCGGATACAAGAAATAAATTTTCACCCATAGTATCTTGTTACCTAGGAAATAGTGCATCTAACATGAAGTTACCTATCTTATGAAGCAAATCTGATTAGTCCACTTAAATCTCTTATACAGGGTGTTATTTTTAAAACTTCCCACCGTGAATATTTTTGGATGCATTAAAGATATTGAATTGAAATAAACGCTGACCAATCCCACACAAGGGGGGCACTTGCGCGAATATAGAGGAAATTTTCTCCACTTCCGGTTTAACCGAAAATGACCTTAACTTTGTTTTTTCAAATGGAATGACACCTTTTTCAAATGGGATCAAACTTTTTCGGAATCTACGATTTTTTTTGAGATAGAAACATGTATCATACTTTACCGGAAGTGCAGTCACGGCCACCCTAGATTTTCAAAAACATCGAAGAAATCGCTGAAAAATAGAGATTTTCAAAAAACGCAAAAACACGTCCACTTTAATTTTTTGATGCAAATTCATCTGTCCATTGACATTTTCTTCTTATTTACTTTCGAGATTTTGACAGACTGTGAGGTAAAAGAAAATTTGATAGAAATAAGAAATCAAAAAATGAAATTGCTCAGGTTTTGCATCAAGTCAAGTATGATACATGTTTGTAACTCAGAAAAAATTGTGGATTCTGAATCCGTTGAGAAAAAGTTGTCATTCCATTTTAAAAAACAAAATTTAGGTCATTTCCGGTTAAACCGGAAGCGGAAAAAATTCCCCCAATATACGCGCAAGTGTTCCCCTTCATCCGCGGGATTGACCAGTTTCTTTTCAATTCAATATCTTTATTACATCTAAAGATATTCAAGGTGGGAAGTTTTAAAAATAACACCCTGTATGTAACTGAAGCATGTAGGTACTTATTAATATTGGAAAACACACAATTAAGTACGAGCGTATGAGACACCTTGTATACACTGCTCCGAATTGTCGTCTCCTAAACGACAAAATGTACGAAGTCGGTTAAATTAGAAAAAAGTTGCACTATTTCTTGGCAATTAACAGAATTCCCCAATATTTTGATTCGTTATTTAGTTTTCCCGAAAAGTCTGAAAATTGAGACTAAGAAAAATTCATATCACATGATTATTGAACGGCATAGAAAGAAATTTTCTAGGCCTTCCAGATTTTGAGCAACAACACTCACCTTTTCATATATCTACGGCCGCTATTTTAAATTTGAACACCATCGGCTACACAAAAAAAAATTGCTTTTCAAATATGTATACTTGCGCATGATCAACATGGACTTTTTTGAAAAAGCGACAAAATTATAATATTTGTATAATTCAATTTATAAAATCAGCATAAGCTTTATGAAAGAAATACAAAAAAGTACAACTTCTTTAACCTCTCTTGACGTGAAAAAGAATTGAATTTTAAACGATAATAGAACAAGCTTTTAAGTTTTTGACGTTTTTATTTAAAAAAAGTTAGGTTGGTTACATTTTTAAAAAGCAGATTTTTTTGTGTAGCTCTGTCGCCAACAGGTGGCACTGCTAACAATCAGCTAACAATTAAAAATGGCCGCTTCACGGGATTGTTGTCAGCAAAAAAGCCAAAAATCCAGAAAAACTTCGTTTTGTGCCAGTGCTAGAGTGACTTTTTTAAACAGATTTGTTTTTGACCACAAAGCAGCCACTACAAGTCATATTACTTCTGAAATTTAAGTAATTAAAAGTTCGCTACCAGATGTCAGACACTTTGCCGAAGATCGCGAATATGGCAGCCATAAGAGAAACCTTTCATCATTAGTCGTAACGTAAGAAAGAAATATATCTTTCTTTAAACTCGCAATTTTCAGATTTTTCTCCGTTATTCAGGAACGAATTAAGATATTGGGGATTTCCCTGATTTAACCGTTTACCGTTTAGGAGATGTCAATGGGTGAACAGTGAAAAAGGAACCACCTGTATTCCAACCAAATTTGAGATTACAGTAAACGAGACTTACTTTAAAACTTGACTGGAGGACTTGTTATGGGCCATGCGGGCAAGCCGGCTTCTCTTTCGGGTAATTAATTGAGCGATTTTATTTGGCTTGTTCTTCTTATTTTCCTCAGCTACTTTTCCATTTGGAAACATTTCTCCTAGTATGCTTCCCAAGTTCTGAAAAGAAATACATGCGATGCATTTCTGTGAAGATGTTTATAACTAACCCTTTCGTGGCTATCACTGTCGCTGTCGCTAGTGAAGGAATTATCTGATGGAGAATCCCATCCCTCAATCTCCCTCTGGATCAACGAATCAAAAAAGGCCAACATCTTCAGGTCTTCTTGCGTGGAATGATCGCTGTAGTCGTGCGAAATTCGTTCTCCACTATGTCCCACTAAATAAATGTAATCCTCGTGAGTGTAAACTGACCTAAAGGCTTTTGAATGTTCCTTTTGCAAAGATCCTTTCCACGTTCCTATAGGCAGTGTGCTCCACAACTGAAACAAACTGTAAGCCTCTACTTAAAAGAATTATGTAAGATCTTCACCTTAACCATCTTTTCGACTCCAGAAGATGCAATTAGGTTGCTTGCCTTATTGTAACGAACTTGGTTTACAATAGATCGATGACCGCGCAAAACCAAATGCGATGTTCCCCATTCCACAGCTAAATAGAGAATTTTTGTTAGAGACAAAGTTAGTTCAAATCCGTAATTACTTACATTCATCTGTAGGGACGTTCCACATGTACAAATTGAAATCATCTGAACCACTCAAGATATATTCGTCGTTGTCTCCAGCGAAACAACACGTTTTCATAGTGCAAGAATTATAATATTGGGGATGATAAAATTGGCAGATGGCATTCTCTTCTTGCGTTGAATACAGAACTGGAGGTAATCTGCGTCTAAGGGCTAGCACTTTACTTCCATCTGAATTAAAGCAGGCGCTGATTCCACTAATAGAGCCAGCTTTCACGTCGTAGTGAATGTACATACTGAAAATCGGCCGTTTATATTGAGCACACCCGGTATTGTCGTCGACGTCCTAGACAATGGTTGGTGTTAATAAACAGTAACACAAGCCTTTGCTATGGTTCTATACTTTTCTTTGAAAGAAAAATCTGCATTTTTTCCTGTATTAATTCAAGATTAGGCATCTTATAACTCTCTATTCACTCCACCCAATGTCAGAATAGCAGTGAATAACTACTGGTTTTTCTAAAAACTTGATATAGATGACACTTCTTTTGCGGAGGACTGTACAGTTTTGAAAAGAGCAAATGCTAGGTGTTGACCACATTTAGAAATCTGCCGTATTTTTCTGGTATTCCCCGCCAGTTGCCATGTTGTGGGTGCGGAGGGTGTCAACGTCATGGCTTGCTACGCTACAAGTTGAAACGTTGGTGGAATTTTTCTTGTTTAGTACAGGATGCAGATAATAAGCTGTATTGTTGATGTAAGCAGTTCCATTGAGTTGTTGTTATAAAAAAATGGCAGCAGAGAAGCGGCTGGAACCTCTCCTTCGCGTGGGTCTTTGATTTCCCTGCCTTGTGTTTACAATTTTAAAGTTGATATGCCTAAATGGCACTTCCCGTGGACCAATTGCTCCCAAAAGCTTTTCCGGTCTTCAACGGGTCACCTAATCTCCATGTACCAAATTTCAGCCAAATAGATTCAGTAATTTGGGCTATAATGTATTTTAACTGTTATTATAAAATTTCGATTTTTTGAACTAAACAGCGCTAAATGCGAATTAATTTTGTCTTATTTAAAACCAGAATTTGAAGACCTTTCTGATAGTGACAATAAATGTTTCAAAAACTTGCTTTGGATAGCTAAATCAAAGAATAGTTTTAAATTTGAAAGTTGATGTGCCAAAACGGCACTTTCCGTGGGTTGATTGAATCCAAAATTTGTTCAGCTTTTCGACGTGTAATACAGACGACATGTGCAAAATTTCAGCCAAATCGGTTTAGGGGCTTGGGCTGCATCGCAATTTTAAAGTACGATTAAAATCTCGATATTTTTAGTCTTTGGTCAAAAGGGCACTGACAGTGAATACATCTTTGGACGCAGAATCTGAAGGCCTTTCTTATGGAGACGTGAAAAATGGGGGTTTACATTTAAAATTTAAAAGTTGATGTGCCAAATTGGCATTTCAGGTTGCACGATTGGCTCCAAAAGCTTTTCAGATCTAAGTTGGGTTATCACATGCACACGTACCAAATTTCAGCCAAATCGGTCGAGCACTTTGGGCTGTGGCGTGTTTACGAACGAACGTACGTACGTACGTACATACATACAGACACATTTTAAAAACCACTTTTTTGGGTTCCTGAGACCTCAAAACGTATAGATCCGGTCTTATCTCGAATTCGAAAATTTTAGTGATTGCAGTAACCTCCCTTTTTAACCTCCCCACTCCACTTCACCATTTAAAAAAAAAGGGAGGTTACTGCAATCACTAAAATTTTCGAATTCGAGATAAGACCGGATCTATACGTTTTGAGGTCTCACGAACCCAAAAAAGTGGTTTTTAAAATGTGTCTGTATGTATGTACGTACGTACGTACGTTCGTTCGTACGTAAACACGCCACAGCCCAAAGTACTCGACCGATTTGGCTGAAATTTGGTACGTGTGCATGTGATAACCCAACTTAGATCTGAAAAGCTTTTGGAGCCATTCGTGCAACTAGAAATGCCATTTTGGCACACCAACTTTTAAACTTTAAATGCAAACCCCCATTTTTCACGTCACGATAGGAAAGGCCTTCAAATTCTGCTTCTAAAAATGCATTAATTCTTAGTGCCCTTTTGACCAAAAATAAAAAAAAAATTGATTTTTATCGGACTTTAAAATCGTGCTACAGCCCAAGCCCCTGAACCGATTTGGCTGAAATTTCGTACATGGGGATTGTATTACACGTCGAAGAGCTGAACAAATTTTGGATTCAATCGGCCTACGGAAAGTGCCGTTTTGGCACACCAATTTCCAACTTTAAAATTATTCACTCATTTGACCCACCCAAAACAAGTTTTTGAAAGATTTATTGTCACCATCAGAAAGGTCTTCAAATTCTGGTTTTAAATAAGACAAAATTCGTTCGCATTTAGTGCTCTTTGGGTCAAAAAATCGAAATTTTTTAATAACACTAAAAATACATTATAGCCCAAATTAGTGAATCGATTTGGCTGAAATTTTGCACATGAGGATTGTATTACACGTCGAAGAGGTGGACAAATTTTGGATTCAATCGGCCCACGGAAAGTGCCATTTAGGCATATCAACTTTAAAATCTTAAACACAAGTCACGGAAATCAAAGACCTACGCGTTGGGGAGGTTCCAGCCGCTTCTCTGCTGCCTTTTTTTTTAAATGGTGAAGTGGAGTGGGGAGGTTAAAAGAAGAATAAGTATTTTAAGAGTGTTTCTACCGGTGCAATAAGTCACTAATTGATAAAAAAATCTCGTAAAAAATGCAAACACATATCCGATCGTTCAATTTTTGGTGTTTTAAATTTCACTTAAAAACCCTAGCTATAAGCTAAATTCTTCGAATTAACATTATTAGAATGAACAATTCTTCGAATTGGCAATTTTGGAAGTCAAAAACAACAATTCGGATTTTCTGCTTGATTTACCGAGACCCGTAAAAAAATTGCCGCCAATTACCATCAAGAAGGATTGATTTTTAGTGGCTGCTCGCTTTCGGTTAAGCCAAAAGCTCGCCGCGTTTAAAACAATAGCAAGAAAGAGAAAGGAACATATGAGAACAAATGGTAAAGGGTGTCCCAAAAAAAACCGAACGATTTATTTTTGGTTATAACTTTATTATTATTGGAGCAATTTTCCCTAATCTTGTACGAGACGTAGTCAAAAGATGAGGCTTTTAGAATCGACAACCATTTTCCAGATGGCGCCACTAATAAATTTTTTATGGCAGTTTTCTACAAGGCCACTTTTTGATTGGCTGGAGTTGAACCATCTGTGAAGCGATCAAAATCAAAATAGTGTAAGCTTAAAGCTGATGCTTTTCTCTTCCAAAGCAACTTTACAAAATTTTATTCTGAACGTTCTTGATTAATTTACAAATTTTTCTGCGATGCCCTAAAACAGATTTTTTAAGATTTATTTGCTATTAATTCGCTACCGATCTTGACAACATTTTCAGAATCCTTAGTAACACCATAAATCTCTCGTAAAACAACGTTAGGTACTTTGTGCAGAAATTTCACTTAGGTACTATATCGTTATACAAAATGTTAAAATAAATGAAACCCAAAAAAAATGGTCTAACATTGACTTGTTTGTGAACTCGACAAGTTGTTCTTCAGCTTATGACTGTTATAAAGCACATATTTGGTTTATTTTAAAATCCAGAATTGTTGTTTATTCAATTCCAGTTTGTTGTCTGTAGCCGCTTTTAGTGCTAACATTTATTACTAATTACACATTCATAATATTCATATATAATACTACTAGTAAGTACAGAATTGTCGACAATTCCGTGATGCTTACCTGGAAACGACTGCATACTGCGACGAGAATTGGACGAGACCGTAGGTCGAGTCCAATTCTCTAGTCAGTATGCAGGAGTATCCAGGCATCACGGAAGTCGACAATTCTGTACTTACGAATAGTATTCGGAGGACAATTCGCCGAATTAATATAAAAATTGCAACATTTCATGAAACTTGCGACAGCTATCAAAATAAATTTCAGCGGATATTTGGACTAATAAAAAATTTTCGTTGAAATACAGGTGCCAATAATTGTTGTGGTTGGTCAATTTCAAATGAGTCGAATTTTCTCGTTAATTTTTTAATCAAATGTGTTCATGAAAATTTGCTAGGGTGGCGCCATCTGCAAAGTGACATCATTTTGTGAAATATTGATGGTGATACTTAGGATTCTGCAAATTTTGTCAAGATTGGTGACCAAATAAAAAATAAATCTTCAAAAATCCTTGTTTTAAAGCATCACAAAAAAAATTATAAATGAATCAAGAACGGTCAGAATAAAATTTTATAAAGTTGCTTTAGAAAAGAAAAGCATTCGCTTTCATCCTATACTAATTTCATTTTGATCGGTTCACAGATGGTTCAACTCCAGCCAATCAAAAAGTGTTCCTGTAAAAAACTGCCACAAAAAATTTATTAGTGGCGCCATCTGCAAAATGGTTACAGATTGTAAAAGCCTCATCTTTTGGCTACGTCCCGTATAAAATTGAGGAAAATCGGTCCCACAATAATAAAGTTATAACCAAAAATAAATCGTTCGGTTTTTTTTGGGACACCTTTATTTAAGTGTTCAGGGGAGCGGACAGAATATGAGAAATAGTTTAACTAAAAAAAGAAACTTTACCTGACATCTTGAATGGGAACTTGAGAAATAACTGAGGAGTTGAAAATAAAGGAACTTGAGAAATAACCCAATTTATGATTGGTTTTGGCAATTTGGATAGTTTTGGACCAATTGCTAATTCAAAGAATTGTTGATTCGAATAATTGTTACTGTAGAAGAAATGTTTTCGAATAATTCACCGGCACCCAAAGCAGGACGCCCGTATTTACCTAAATAACCCATCGATAGTCTCCCCCTGCTCCAGCTGCAGCAGCAGTGGTTGGCCCCCACCTTCCAGAAGGGGTATTTGCTCTTTTCTAAACTGTACAGACGTATATAGGCCTCTTGATCGTAGGTCTGATGATGGCAATTATGTTGCCGAAACTAGTTACCCTGTACTAACGTATCGAATCAAATACACATGATTTTAAGAAGGAAGGATTTTATTTCCGGTATCATTGATAATGGACCTACTTTACGCCGAATCCATAATATCGAGTGTTCCAAAAAAACCGGACAAAATATTCTTTAAAATAAGTCAGCCATTTCTTAACCGATTTGGATAGACTTGGTCTTAAATTAAAGCTAAAGAATCAGGCTTTCGAACTTTGCAAGAAATGTCGACATATTTCGCTGCTGTAGTAGCCTTATGGATACTTGTCTTTAAGGCTTATTTTGGGTGCGTGGGGGGATTGGTCGGGCAACAACCAATGGTTATGAGACTCAAATAACTTTGAAGATCTTTCTTTTTTCTTCAAAAATCTTTTTTCAGAAGTCCATTTGGTGTAAGCATTAATTTTCTGTGATTTTTTGTAAAAAAGTGTTTTTGCGCATTTTCATGCTTCCATAACCATGACTAAAGTAACATTGATGCTTAATTTTCAATGATAACTATTCAGTTGCCCCCCACTGGCATCCGCGCCACTGTTTTCACCATATTCGTTATTTATAACTGAAAATTAAGATTTATATGCATTATTGTTCTTTGGTCATGGCCATTAATGTGTAAAAATACTCAAAAACACATTTTTTAAAAAAATTACAGAAAATTAATGCTTAAGCCAAATCAAATCGACTTCTGAAAAAGGATTTTTGAACAAGAAAGAAAGATCTTCGAGGCTATTCGAGTGTCATACCGATTGGTCGTTGACTGACCAATCCCATGCTGCTAAAATGAACCTTTAAAGCAAGTGTCAATAGGACTACTACGGCAGGTTTCTCATGCAGTCGAAAACCTGATTCTTTGGCTTTAATTTAAGACCACGCTCATCCAAATCGTTAAGAAACGGCAGACTTATTCCCAAAAATCTTTTGTCCGGCTTTTTTTGGGACACCCGATACAACAAACACTTGATTTAGCTCTTTGAAGAAGTGTCATTTGGTCCTTTGGCAAAATTTGCAGTCACACTGCGACCGTCACAAAGTCATTGATATGGCAATGAAGAATCAAAACAGACGATTTGAGTTGCACCAACAGTTTTGTGACAACGCAACTTGCCTTGAAATTGGCCCCTTAATCAGCTCTATGTAAAATACCAGAAATGCACCAATGCCATTTCTTTGTTTTTGTTACGCGCATGTAAAATAAAACACACAAATAAGACACATTGACTTACTCTTTAGGTTTTCGGCAGTCCCATAGGGCTATGCCTTCTTCGGAATTAGCTGTAACCAACCAACGAGGATTGGTCGGATTAAACATCACAGAATGAAATCCAGTCTTTTGTTTAGCTAAGCACAGTGCATCTTCAAACAAGAAAGGGTAACACATTCGACTAATTAATAAAAAATTGTATTACCAGAGTTAGGCGATTCTCGAACATCAAACAGGAGAATTTTACCATCATCCCCTGCTGTAGCCAGTACATGATCATTCTGGGGGTTTACGCTAAGACCATAAACAGGTTTTCTATGAGGAAGCTTTCCCACCAAATTTTTTCTACAAAATTTCACAATGCAAATTTTTCAAAAGCCTCTAATACGGAAATGCTTACGTGATAGCATCGTGTATTATAACTTGATCGTCGTTTCCACCCGAAAATATTTTAGTATTGCCAGAGTTAAATGCGAGGCAGAATATGTTGCTGATGTGGTTTGTCTCCATCACTACGGGGGAGCTTCTGCCAAATATTGCGTCTGGTACAGACCAAAGAAGAACTCTACGGTCATCGCCACCTGTTGATAGTTGCTTTTATTTAAAATAGCGATAATATCATTATTATCATTGCTAAGTATTGCAATTCCAGAGTACAAAAAAAGTGATTAAAAAATAAAATACATTCCTGAAGTGTGATGTATTCAGATAACAGGTGGTAAAGTGAAAAGGAAATAATGATAATGATGAATATATTTTAATTTAGCAACTGCGTAGGTACCTATTCAGTTTATCGTGCGAATTTTAGAAATATACACGGCATTAGAATTTTTAAAAAGATGGTGGTCCCGTCGCATATTAACGAAAGCGGGGGTTGTGTGTCTCAGGCTTTTTTTCTGTTGGTTTGTAAACGGGATTTCAGTCCTGTCAAAATTCCTGTCATGGACAATAATTAACAACAAAGACCCCTTTCCATTGTTACTGTTTATTGACACTGACAGTGAGTGACGGGAGTTTTGACAGATGGGAAATCCCGTTTACAAACCAACAGAAAAAAAGCCTGAGACACACAACCCCCACTTTCGTTAATATGCGACGGGACTTTACTATCTATATCGAAACTATGTTAAGGGGGTAATATTCCTATTCGGAATGTAAAAGAACGCTCGCAGTTTCCTGCAATTCACTTCTTCAAGGGTCCAAAATAGTTTTCAAATTAGAAGAGATTGTGGACGAATCAGATTTCAATTTTGACTTAGTTGGACCTCGGAAATTAAAAAAAAGACGTCTGACGTGTTGTCTCTGAATTTGAAAACGAATAATATTTCGAGGAATAGGACGCACTCCATCTTTTGATGTAGTGGGTATTCCTCAAAGCGAATTCACTCCATCTTTTGATGTAGTGGGTATTCCTCAGAGCGAATTCTGGTATATCTGTAATCTGTATTAAGTTATTGTAGGGTGGTGGAAAAATTATCAGGTTACACAATATTCCCTGGAATCTCGTTAAATATATCACCTTAAAAGAAAATCCCGAGGAAAATACTCTTACCTCTTTTAAGGATATAGTTGCAGCGAAATATCCCCATCATGATCTGTTTGGTTAACTTATATGTATTTCAGGTTTATTACGTTTTTTGGTCGTTTTTTTTGTCAATATCATTAATTTTTTTCTCTATTTTTTCTTAATAAAATAAGTAAATGGGAAAAGACGACACACCGAATCGACGAAAATCACTGGCGGATTTGTTACTAAATTTTAAGAAAATGGTTAAAAATCGACCAAAGTGGCGAAAAAGTGGCGGAAAATCCCTAGAAAAGTTACAGAAGTTTCCCAAAGTTCCAGAGAACTGTATACCAAAATCGCTAGTCGTTAACCCCTCATTTTATTTCTGCAAATGCGCTAGAAGTCAATTCTTTTCTTTTTAAAGCGGAAAGCCACCGCGATGGTACACGGTGGTCAATCCATTTTGCCCCACTTTTAAATTGGAATATCTCTGTTTTCTTACAATTTGATAAAATTTGAATAAAATTTCTAAGACAACGGAGATATTCCAATTTAAAAGTAGGACAAAATGGATTAATCAATCACCCTGTACAATCATCTTGAATCATTTGTAACAACCCTGTACAACATGACAGATTAAAAAAAATTTCTTGCATCAACTTGACAAGAAGTCCCTACATTCCATTCTTTTTCTGTGTGACTTGAAACTTTTATCAAGTAGGCCATGTTCAGCTTTGTGAACAATACTTTTAGTTAAGTACATAGTAATTTTCCACATTGCATTGACTGTTGTCTCTGTCACAAATCATGTTGACAGTGAAAAGTTGGGTGCTGAGTTTGGCTAAATGATGTTTAGAAGATTTCTATTATTATGTTAGCAATGAGACTATAATTAAGGAACTATCAAGTCGTTTCAACCAACTACGCTTGTGGCCAGTAGTGCAGTAGTGGCAGTGTGGCATAAGTAAATGGGCATAATTTATTTTTGAATACCTGCCAGAAAACAGTCAGTTAAGAAAGTTTGAATTGCAATCGGTTTCAATCAAATTTCAGAAAATTTGTCACTTTTGACATCTCAAATAAGTCAGTTGTTAAAATTTGCAAAAAGTTGGTGAGGACATTGCAGGGTTCATATCTTAAACCTCTTATACCAAAGAATTTGGCCGCAAAATAATTACAGTTAGTTAGGCTGGATTGTTCAGTCATGGGATATCCTCGAGGATATCCTCCGTTCAGCTTAAAACTGGTTTGGTTGCTAGGCAGCAGTTAAACCTAGTTTAGAGATAACCTCAGACTGAACAACCGGCCCAGTCACATAGAAAAAAAATGGAATATTAGGTAGGTACTGCCACTTCAGAAAAAAAGTAGGTATAGGTATATCTCATTCATCTACTATTGTTAAGTGACCGGCGAGGTGACAGGTCATCAAGATTTGAGCTTTTTGGCTGAACAAGCAATAGCAATTCTATAAGGTACCTACCTACACTGTCCTATTACTTGCAGTACTATACAGTGCGAACGTTGGCTGTGGAATATTCCAAATAAAATTTTCTTGGGTCATCTCTGCTGCTCGGACCGGTCGATTTTATTTATTTTAATGCGGATCTGATTCTTCAGTCGCATATTTTTTTCCACTTCCGGTTTAACCGGAAATGACCTTATCTTTGTTTTCTCGAATGGAAAGACTTTTTTCTAAACGGATTCGGAATCTATGATTTTTTTTGAGTAAAAAAATGGGCAGCTACGGAAGCGGCTGGAACCTCCCCACTTGGTGAATGATCCAATCTTATCACCAATATCAAGTAAATTTTACTATTTACTATACCTAAGTTTTACTCCACCAAGCCTAAAGTGTTTTCTGTGATTTTTCTAAATTTTACGATCTTTTGCCAAAAGGGCACTAAGATTGAATACAATTTAGAAAACAAAATTTGAAGACTTTTCATGTGCTGATAGAGAAAATAGGAGTTCACTATTCAAATTTGCCACCAAAATTAAATCAGCTATTCGGCGGGTAACGGTATCTCTACCTACCAAATTTCAGCCAAATCGATCCAGCAATTTGGGCTGTAGCGTGTTATTTATTGTTTCCTCGAAACTTCGAATTTTTCGATTTTATGCCAAAAAGGCGCTAAGTGTGAATACACTTTCAGATACAGAATTTCAAGACGTTTCATGTGCTGATAAGAAAAATTAGTGTTCATCAGTCAAATTTCATAGTTGGTGTGCCAAAGAGGCACTTGGCGTCTGCAGATTCGCGACAAAATTAACTGGGCTCACCGCAAGGCCAACGCTAACCTCCGTACCAAATTTCATTAAAATCCGTTCGGTAGTTTCCGAGAAATCGTGCTCACATACATACATACGTACATACACAGACATTTTTTAAAAACCACTTTTTTGTGATCCTGGGACCTTGAAACGTAAAGATCTGGTGTTATCTCATTTCGAATTTTGGAGTGATTGCAGTAACCTCCCATTTTTATATGGTTGTGGGAAGGTTAAAATATGTTATCATACTTGAGCGAGTGCAATCACGGCCATCCTAAAGTCCCGTCGCATATTAACGAAAGCGGGGGTTGTGTGTCCCAGGCTTTTTTTCTGTCGGTTTGTAAACGGGATTTCAGTTCTGTCAAAATTCCTGTCATGGACAATAATTAACAACAAAGACCCCTTTCAACCACCATTGTTACTGTTTGTTGACACTGACAGTGAGTGACGGGAGTTTTGACGGATGTGAAATCCCGTTTACAAACCAGCAGAAAAAAAGTCTGAGACACACAACCCCCGCTTTCGTTAATATGCGACGGGACATTTTCAAAAACATCGTAGAAATCGGTCGAAAATCAAGATTTTTGCAAATCGCAAAAACACGTTAATCTTATTTTTTTGATGCAAATCCAACTGCGCAGTTACATTTCCCTTTATTTGCCTTTGTTTTTAAATTTCAT
Source organism: Pycnomerus fuliginosus (assembly GCA_963924575.1). Lineage (NCBI taxonomy): Eukaryota > Metazoa > Arthropoda > Insecta > Coleoptera > Zopheridae > Pycnomerus > Pycnomerus fuliginosus. The sequence goes on along the minus strand of OZ004617.1, from coordinate 10,641,449 downwards.
TCACTTTTCACAATCTGCCAAAATAGCAAAAATAATTTTTGAAAAATGTTATCGCGTAGTAGAATTTGTATCGAAAAAAAAGGCAGCAGAGAAGCGGCTGGAACCTCCCCAACGCGTGGGTCTTTGATTTCAGGGACTTCTGTTTAAGATTCTAAAGTTGATATGCCTAAATGGCACTTCCCGTTGACCAATTGCTCCCAAAAGCCTTTCAGCTCTTCAACGGGTCACCTCACCTCCATTTACCAAATTTCGGGCAAATCGATCCACTAGTTTGGGCTATAAAGTGGTTTCAGTGTTATTACAAAATTTCGATTCTTCTACCCAAAGGGTTCTAAATGCGAATCAAATTTGTCTCATTTAAAACCAGAAATTGAAGACCTTTCTGATGGTGACCTCGATAGTGACAATAAATCTTTCAAAAACTTGTTTTGGATGGGTAAATTAGAGAATAATTTTAAATTTCGAAATTGGTGTGCCAAAACGGCACTTTCCGTGGGCCGATTGAATCCAAAATTTGTTCACCTCTTCGACGTGTAATACAATCCCCTTGTGCAAAATTTCAGCCAAATCGGTTCAGGGGCTTGGGCTGTACCGCGATTTTAAAGTCCGATAAAAATCAATTTTTTTTTTATTTTTGGTCAAAAAGGCACTAAGAATGAATGCATTTTTAGAAGCAGAATTTGAAGGCCTTTCCTATCGTGACGTGAAAAATGGGGGTTTGCATTTAAAATTTAAAAGTTGATGTGCCAAAATGGCATTTCTGGTTGCACGATTGGCTCCAAAAGCTTTTCAGATCTAAGTTGGGTTATCACATGCACACGTACCAAATTTCAGCTAAATCTGTCGAGTAGTTTGGGCTGTGGCGTGTTTACGAACGTACGTACGTACGAACGTACGTACATACATACAGACACATTTTAAAAACCACTTTTTTGGGCTCCTGAGACCTCAAAACGTATAGATCCGGTCTTATCTCGAATTCGAAAATTTTAGTGATTGCAGTAACCTCCCTTTTTTTTAAATGGTGGAGTGGAGTGGGGAGGTTAAAAATAAGGCCGACGTGTATTTGCAATTTTCAAAACTTTTGATTTTTGACCGATTTCCTCGATGTTTTTGAAAATCAGGGTGGCCGTGACTGCACTTCCGGTCAAGTATGATACATGCTCTTAACTCAGAAAAAATCGTAGATTCCGATTTCGTTGAGAAAAAAGTGGCTTTCCATTTGAGAAAACAAAGTTAAGGTCATTTCCGGTCTCGTTTCCGGTTAAACCGGAAATGGAAAAAAAAATCGGACAGCAGAATCAGATCCGCATTTAAAAAATAAAATCGACCGGTCCGAGGATTTTAGCAGCAAATGACCCAAGAATTTTTTATTTGGAATATTCCACAGCCAACGTTCGCACTGTATAGTACCTTTGTCTCGACCTTTGTTAGTATTCATCGAGGTATACTTAAAGCACTTAAAAGTACCTATTTTACCTATACTATTTATAACGGGTGATCAAATGAAAAGAGAATTGAGTTAAGGTACCTACTAGTGTACGGAATGTAGGTAAGTATGTGCAATCATCACCATTCACCAAATCACCAACAGCTGATTTCAACACATTAGCCTCGTCGACGTTTTTTTATGGGATAAATAACACTTTTGTACGAACAGAAATCGAGACCTTTGCCCAAATCGCTATATTTAAAGATCCGATCATTAAAAGTCATGGAACATGACAAGACGTAGGTACCTAAGTAAGGAATGCAATTCTCCAACACACAACAACCATTAACAGCAGAAAACGGGCTTGGATTACGATGAATCGATGATTTAACCTGCCTGATTCTTCCAAGCTCATGGTTAAAAAAACACAAAAGTCCAGAGATAAGCTCACCTGAAACCAGAAGGTCTCCTTCCGATGAAAACTCGATCGCATTAACACACCCATAATGGGCCAAAAGATCTTTCCTGTATAAATTTCTTGCGTTGGCCAATCGCACCTTGAAGATGTTATTTTTAATCACCACATTGTCTTTATATTGTCTCTCTATTAGATAATGAAGAGGATTCAGGGGCGAGGGTTTCGCCATTGAAACAAATTTTTATATCACAATTCACACCGCACTTTTGTTGACAAAAATACTTCCAATGATTTCTACGAAACGTCAAGAGTGTAGCTAATGTCACGATCAGCTGTCTGCGGCGAGCATGGCGCTACACGTTCAGCGGTTGTTGTCACTTCGTGATTATGCACTTCCAGTCTTCCATCCTCTGTACTTGTACATTATCCACCGGCGTAGGCATGAGTGAAGCTGCAGGCAGTGGCGTGCCCAGGGGGGAGCTAGGGGGGCTCAATCCCCCCCCCCCCTCTTCAGGTAGTGCCGCCCCAAACCTCACTTTTTCAATTTTTTCTTTAAAAAAAAAATATTTTTATAGTTACTTTGGGGGCAGTTATTCTTGAAAGTACAGGAATTATTTCGTACTTAGGCAACCAAGCATACTGAACTCGCAAAGATATTGAATGTGGACCCAATTCAAAAAAGAAAGTCTAGTGCAGCATACCGTAAAGAGAAAGAAATTAGGTTAAGGGCAGCAGCTTCAACAAATAACACGGATATTTTATCCTTTCAAAAGAATTTTTTTTGTAGATATGTGAAGCACAAGCATTTTGTTACATTTGGTTCACTCTTTACGCCGAGAAAAGAAAGAACGAGTCAATTTCGATACCCCCCGGTGAATTTTGAACATGCTTTCCTCAACAATGTTGAGCCCTTCCCCCTGCTCCCACCGCCTCAACAATGTTGAGCCCCCCCGCCCTAAAGGACACGGCACGCCACTGGCTGCAGGCTATGATTTTACATAAGCTGTGATGACTGGGACCTACCTATGCTGAGTTTATAAAATTAAGTAGCTAAAATACTTAAGTCATGCAGTTAGATAAATGTGTACCTATAGGTACACTCGGGTGCAAAGTGAATGTTCACGATTTTTCCAAACAAGTAGGCAATGGCGTACTAATTTTGACAAATCGATCGAGAACTTTCACTTGCACTCCCTTCAAATTCTGCTTCGAAAGATGTAGGTATTCACTCTCAGTGCCCTTTTGACCAAAAACTAAAAAAATCGAGAATTTTATCTGATGACTTTAAAATCGCGGTACATACAGCCCAAGCCCCTGAACCGATTTGACTGAAATTTTGCACATGGGAATTGTATTACCCCTCGAAGAGCTGAAGAATTTTTGGATTCAATCGACCGACGGAAAGTGCCGTTTTGGCACACCAATTTTTAAATTTAAAAAACATGTTTTTGAAAGATCTATTGTCATACCATCAGAATAAGGGTCTTCAAATTCTGGTTTTAAATAAAACAAAATTCTTTGGCATTTAGTGCTCTTTGGGACAAAAAATCGAAATTTTGTAATAACACGAAAAATACATAAGGTGTAGTGTAGCCGAGATTACTAAACCGATTTGACTCAAATTTGGTACAAGGAGATTGGGTGACTCGTTGAAGACCTGAAAGGTTTTGGGAAGCAACTGGTCCACGGGAAGTGCAATTTAAGCATATCAACTTAAAATTTTAAATACAAGGTCTCCTTTTTTATGTCACCATTAGAAAGACGATCAAATTGTGGTTCCAAAAATGTATTCACACTTTCTACCATTTCAGTGGAAAATAGAGAAAGAAAATATTTCTCATTAAAAGGGAGCCCGAGGTGACATAAAGTGGCAGTTATTGTCAAAAAGACGGCAAAATAAAAGGAACACTGTCAAATCTAATGGGTGATGTCGGTAATTGTCCGAAAATTGCAAAATTAACTCACAGACGAAAAGGATAAAAAAAAATCTGTTCAATTGACTACTGTTTATACAGAATACAAAGATCCACGCGATGGGGAGGTTCCAGCCGCTTCTCTGCTTGCTTCTAAAATTTTTTCAGCTCTTCGCCGTCTGATACAATTTGCATGTGCAAAATTCCCGCCAAACCGTTGCAGGGGTTTGAGCTAGCGTGCTTTAAAAGTGCCTTAAAAATACATTTTACACTTTTTTTGCAAAAACAGTCATGTCAAAAATAGGGGTTTGTATTTGTAAAATTAGTAGTGGTGTGAGGCCCTTTCGGCGGCTACTACTTTTTTGATGGCTTTAATAGTTTGAAAAAGTACAAAGTTGCAAATTAATGACAATATGATCCACTTAGGCTATGTTTCTCTCCATCTCCATTTCAAAAAATGTGCTCGGAAAAGTCGGATTTGCAGTCCAGGGGTGTTCCGAGCACTGTTCGTCGGGGGGTGAAAAAACTTGAAAATGCCGACTGAATAAAAACAATGAACAGGGTGGCAGCAAATACGAAAATTTTTACCCCCCCCCCCGGTTTGCACCTGCTTTTGCCGACTGATGACCGATGATCCAAACCAGTTGAAGATGCCGATTGAGCAAGAAAAGTAGGGGGATGTGAATTTTAAGTTTTCTATAAGGTTATAACATGAGATATTAATTAAAAAGTCGTATAATAAAGATGCAACACATTTAATAATAATAATAATAATTGTATAAGTATTGTATAAGCTCTTAAACATACAGTGAATACAGAATAATAAAAATGAAAAAAGCGTATTATTCCGTGTAACTATAAATCTTAAAAATATGTACAATGTATTTTACTTTAGAACTGCGTTTCCTCATAGGCTTATTTTCATTGGTTTTTCGAAATTTTAAGCAGTTTTAAATGTGGTGAATCACCTATTAAATCAGGAGACACTCAACTCACCGTGCCTGAAATAGTACTTCACAATGGACAACTTCGCTGGAGAAATTTGACAATGAGCGCTTGGTTTCGGAACAGGTTAGCTCTGTGTAAATTAAGTTTTTCGGTGTAGTGACGTCACGTATGATTAGGTGCATAACTCATGAGATGGCGCCAGCAGCATGATTTTGCAGAGTTCTGCAGCATTGCATCTCGTCATCAAGGATTTTAATGCTGAAACGGAATGTCCTCGCTACACTTTACTGAAGACATTCCGTTTCAGAATAAATTCGCTCGATAGTAATGCTGCAGAAATCTGGAAAATCGTACTGCTGGCGCCATCTCATGAGTTATCCCATGACGTCATGACACAAATTAACTTGAAATCAACCCTTGAACATTTTTCACTTTGACATTTCTCAACTATAATAATAATAGTGATAATATAGACATGAACTACAAATTATTTCAAAGCTTTATATCGTAGAGGTTCCAGCGTTACAAAGGCTCACCGATAAATATAATTTTAAAAAATAACCCATTAATATTTGAGTCGCCTTTAATCGCTGCTTGACGACGACGAAGAAGAAGAACTGCTACTACTGGAACTATGATGATGGTGACTCAACGTTGAAGCTAAAGCATATGTACCCAAACCTACTCCAGCCACAGGTAATCCGTACTTCATAGCTTTTTTCAGCTTGGATTTTTTCATTTTCTTTCCTTTAATATGAGGATAAACACCATGAGTAGTGCCTGGATAGGGATAGGCAGGTGCATACTGAGAGGGATATTGAGCAGATGGTGCAGGGAGATAACCTGATCTGACATGACCAGGTTGAGTGGGGTAATTAAAGTGATGGTGAGGATTTGGGCCTCGAGAAGAATATGGATGCAATGGAGAGGAGGCTATGCCTGGACCTGGCAGGAAGGGTGGTGGAGGCATGGCTGAATTTGGTAAAGGAGGCATATGTATAGAACTTGGATGATTCGAACCGACAAGAACCTGAAAAGAATAATTCTTTCAAACTAAATTTCTGTTAAAGCTTTATTGAGACTCGTAACATTTTAAAATACACGTATTATAACATTTTTATGTATGTTTTTTGTATAATTAATATACAGGGTTACTCTAAATTAGTGTAACAGCATAGATAGTTTTGTCAATCAGTTTGAAATTTAACGACTGCAACGGCAATTTGCTTCATTCTCAAAGACTACAACGATGTTGCAATAATTTATAGCAACCCGACGGTTGTGCCGGCTGTACTTTAAAAAATCTAGTCATGTCAGGCTGTGGAACTGCAAATGGCGGCGGCTGATTTTAAGAACCGACATGGGTTTCCGAAAAACAAAAGCTCCACAGCCTGACATGACTAGTTTTTTAAAAGTACACACAGTATTATAATTGTATAACGAACTCAAAATGCACAATTTTCATGTGCCCTTTCAACTACTACAACATTTTTAAAGTTTCGCCTAGTTCTAAAATGAAAACGAACACTATTTTCATATTTTGAGAGTGTTGTCAAAAATAAAAAAAATTAGTTTCGCATATATTAGCACCAAGTTTTGATTGGCTCGTAGGTTATAATGGACAATCAACCATGATCCAGTATTTCACAATAAAAAATATGTTTTAGATCTCTTCAAAGGTAACCAGGCACATTTTAAACGAGAAGGCACTCGAAAATCGTTACTTTGCGAACTTGTCTATTCTTTTGGTTGGTTTAGAAACGTCACGTACTTATAGGTATTTATGCTTTTTGTTTTTTTTTCTGGGGAGTGGCATTTTTTCATCTCGTTTTAGAATTTAGACCTTAAAACGAGGTATTTCTGACTTTAATCAAATGATTCTAGAATACAACTTTCCACAAAAAAAATTTACGCAGTAAGTATAACTTTTAATAGGATAATTTGAACCGAAGCTTTAGTTGTCTGCTTGTACTTTTGACTCTACAAATTATTTAAAGGCTAAAAAGGGTTCATTAACGGTCACATTTTAAATTTGAACTAAACTACGTATCTTTTGGATAAGAAAGCCCTCCTAAACATGAACTTACGAGGGAGGTTATTTTATTTGGGGCGGCACTTGGCTTTAATATGCTAGGAAAAAGCAGGTAGGAGGAGCGGTGCGTTTTCTTGTTACAATAGTTATACCTACAACTGGCATCTACTCTCCATTCCTTTTCTATTGAAGTGGCAAAACGTCACAATTTGAATTTTAGGTTGGTATGAGGTAATTTTGCAAGGAATTTTACTAACAGGTGAGTTGGTAGAGGCGAGTTCAATGCGATACGTCAGAAAACATGACAAATGTCAAAATTTTGCAATTGCTCTGAATTGGCCCAAATTGGCCTTTGTGTGCGTTCAGTTTTGAGTAAAGTGCAAAGAAAAATATTCACGAAAAAGCCTCAGGTACGTTTATCTGTGACACTGCTGCTAACAATAAAAGTAAACCCTAGAAGATTTGGGTTATGTAATGTTTTTGCTTTCCGCTAAATTTCGATCAAATTGTCAAAAGTACACGCTCTTACAAATTAGGGTTGTACATACAGTTCCAGAAAAATTTTAGTTCTGCTATAGAAAATGAACGGACTTTACATATCCAAAAGATATTTTTAATATAGTATAACAATGAAACGCATTCGGAAAGAACATTATATTGCAGTATGTATCAAAGGGAGACTATAAGTAATATGTCATATTATGTAGATAAATTCGAAAAGTATATTTTTATAGATGAACATCATAATAAATTCAAAATGTCCTCTAAAACCAAGTAGTTAAAAGTCAAATGTAACTACCCATAGAAACAGTCAACAATTGACCTTGGTTAGATAGGATAGTTCTATGTATTTTTTACACAAACCATTTCATGACATTTTAAGTGCCAAAAGCCATCGTGCCATTTCTATTTTACTATAAAGCAAAATGCACATTGTACATACACATATTCGTAGTTTAAATAGGCAATTCCCTTAAATATCCCTGCTTTGTGCCAAAAACCCAAGTGTTAAAAAATAAAAATACTTACACATAAATACACGAACACAACAGTAAAGTACATATACACCAATAAAAATATACCAGTATCAAAATATACAAACGATAAGGACAAAACAAATAAATTAAAGCTCTACAACCTGGCAAGCAACAAACGACTGTGCCAACAGTAATAGTTTTAATGATTATATCTATTGTACTGTCCCTGGCCGCGGTCATCCTAAAAAGACGAGTAATCAAAGTTTGAATATTTTGTACTTAAACCTTGTCAAACCTGAGAATTCTGGGGATGAAGCACTTGACCAGCTAAAGAGCTAAGAATCGACCCGAGGCTCCCTAATCCCCCCACCGAACCTTCACCACCAAACTGAGGCAAACGTGTATCGCTTTGACCCCGCGGTTGTTGCTGATATTGTGGTTGATTTTGTGGTAGTTGTGGGTAAATACCATATTGCTAAAATTTTGTATTATTTCAAACAACACTAAAATGGACTAACTCACAGCATTCTGCGGATTATAACCTTGTTGATTTTGACCAGAGCCGAAGATTCCACTCATTAATTTGTCAGCAGCTCCACTAGCTATAGCGTCAGTCAGCAGTGACTGAGCCGATTGCAAGAAGTGATCCAAGCCCGATTCCTGCTTATACTGATTTTGAGGACAATTGAAACCAAATTATTCAAGAGACAGATGGAAACCAAACCAACAAAAGGCACACAAATTAACACATTAATAGGAAACAAAAGAACCCACAACTACGAAAATACTGCTGTTAGAGCGCATGCACAACATAAAGAAAATGTCATGAAAAGCCGTGTAAAAATCTATTTAAGTGACACCAAAAATAAAGCAACTTACTCCAGGTGGTGGAGGCGGACCGTATCCTCCAGGACCGCCAGGTGGGGGAGGTCCATACCCTGGTGGAGGGGGTCCATACCCTTGAGGTCCTTGCGGCGGGGGTCCATAACCTTGAGGCGGGGGCCCATAACCTTGAGGTCCTTGCGACGGGGGTCCATAACCTTGAGGCGGAGGACCATAGTTACCTTGTCCTGGTGGAGGGGCTTGTGGACCTCCAGCACCTGCACTCTCAACGGAAGCTGCAATGTTACGAGAAACTTCGTCTTGTGGAGCTGAAGCAACATTGCTTTCCCAAGAGATTAAAGTAACAGTGACGTCTCCGTCAATCAACAGGTGGGATAAGTTGTTTTTCGAGATTCGGTAAGGAAATTCGCAGAAATGCTGGCCATTAACAGCAATCTGAAAAATACAACATACATATAGGTATATGTATTTCACGACGAGTGGCAGTTAGCTGTATCTTGTGAAGCTTTTGTATCTCGGTCGCGAAATTTGGATTTTGAATGGGAGACCCCCATTTTTTTAATTTACAGTCTGAATCTGCATCTAATTCTGAGTATTTTGATATAAAATACCCTATGGCCACTGTTTAAGTATATCTAGTAAGTCAAAGCGGGTTAGTTCGGGATAGAGATTCGTAGATGGCGCCCAGGTGTGACCATGTATTCGGATATGGTGCCTTGACGCCATCTACCGAATCTCTGCCCCGAACTAACCCCGCGTTGACCAGCTAGATATACTTAAACAATGCTATAGCTAAATATTACAAGATTTGGAGCAAAAATAGTTATTTATGATATAAGTGTTAAAAGTGGTATTTTATTTTGTGAGAAGGGAAGTTTGGGGCACGACGCGCAGCGGACGCATTTGACGAGTGGATTCTGTGGCACAAAGGATGCGGTGTCTTTCAGACTCACTCTGTATAGTTGTATACAGGGTGTGACAGGATCATGGTACCTACACCACCCTTTTTTTCCATAGATTTTGCAATACATTCTTGAAACTTGGAACATCGAATGTACTTGTTAGAGACCACTTTCGGACATATTAACCAAATTTTTTCCATTTCCGGCTTTACCGGAAGTGACAAACTTTTTATTTTCAAATAGAACACCCGGTATATCAATACATTTTTGGAATCTACTTATTTTCTGAATCCAATGATAACACATAAGTGACATTTCAAGGGTAAAAAAAATTATGACCCATTTTATCTTTCCATCTAGACTCTAGAGGGTTGTGACCTCTCTATTGTTATTCTAACGGTCCATAGTAACCCTGGAAAAATTTTAATCACCACAAATGTGGTAAATGTCAAACTCTTTTTTTGTTTTTCATGGCTGTCTTTACCTATCCTATGAAATTATAATAAAACCGACTTTTTTCGATATCTAATTCTCCCGAGAATTCTCCTCATTTATTGGTCCCAATTTCAAAATAAGCACATGGATAGATTCCTTATTGATTGTACCATTTAAAAAAATTGAGCTTTTATTAAAAAACTGTTTTGGCAAACTTAAGCATAAGTCAAAAAATGTAAGGCTTTTTGTGACTAAAATTTTTCCAGGGTTACTATGGTTCATTAGAATAACAATGGAGGGGTCACAACGCTCTAAACAGAAAGATAAAACGGGTCAAAAAAATTATGTTGACACTTGAAATGCCACTTATGTGGTATCATTGGATTCAGAAAATTAAGTAAATTCCAAAAATGTATTGTTTGTCACTTCCGGTAAAACCGGAAATGGAAAAAATTTGGTTAATATGTCAGAAAGTCGCCTTTGATAAGTACATTCGATGTCCCAAAAACTATGCGAAAAAAGGGGGGGGTACCATGATCCTGTGACACAGTCACCAACAATAATCGCAAAGTACATTTATTCAATTTTGACGTATTAAACTGTCATTATTAACTCTAAAAGAACAGCCACAAGCAGTGCTTTATTCACTAGTGAATTAAACGTTTTTAAAACTCTCAGCATTTTAATTCGCACTTTCTAATAAATACATTTTACGTCTATAAATACAAACGTTGTTGGTGACTACTAGGCCAACAAACCAAAAACCACCGCTTCTGACTTTTTATTGATTCGTAAAAATCAAATGTTTCAGATAAAACCTTATTATAGCACAAACCATTTGAAATTTTGAAGTTGGAGTTGGTTAGGGCGGTTGCGTTTTGAAATTTCACCAACTACAAATTAATAAGTACCCCCCTCGAAATAAAAATCAACCAGTTCGAGCGAATTTTCATGTATCATTTCGTTCAATTGATATTCCAGGTCGAAGTTTTCGCGCGGACACCTATAGGTATAGGTTTGTTACAAATTATTGTACCATCGAAGGTCGCTTTGATGCTTTGTTATGACAGTAACAAAACCCTGTATATGCCGTATATGCCGACAAATGGCCGCCAAACTACTCAAGGCCCACACTTCCCACAAAAGATTCCCTATTCCTCCATCTGACGTCACAAAAACTTTTGTTTGAATCGCGAATTTGGTACCTCTTTTTCTTGATATTCATTCTCACTTACTCACACTGCCCCTGTGTCCATTATAGTATAACTTAAGATACCTAAGGTAGGTTAATTCACATTTACAAGCTAAATTTTTCGCGATTGAAACTAATTCTTGTGACGTCACATGGAGGAATGGTCACTGAGTGTCACCAAAAATGACGTCTGTCATTGCATTTCAGCGCTCCTCTATGACGTCACGCAGTACACTGCGAATGTAAATTATGTAAAATATTATTCGGGATAGTAACCTAATAATGTATTCAAATGCCTTATTGGATTTTGAAAATTCATGTTTTGTTGTTTTCTTTCTGTAATGTTAGTTAAAACTCACCTTAAAATCTGACGAGTCAAACAAAATAATTATTTCAAAATGCTGTCCTGGTCCAATGATCAGCTTCCCACGACCTTGCTCATCTTCCCATTCTCCATTTCGGTATGAATTCCTGGCAATATAACCTTGTTTTAACCGAACAGACAAATGCAACGCAGTATCATCCCTCGGTTTAGCATTCGGCCCTGTTTGTAAATTAATGTTAAACCTGGAATGACTTTATGACCACGGTGTTCGGAAAATAGTGGGTAAAAGTACCTATCAGCATGAGGAGCGACCACCCCTTGGATCCTCAGCATTTGTACATTTTTTGCGCCTGGAATTTCTCCTACATAAGGAATTTGCTGCAAATTTAGGTTAGAAATTAAATTAATATTATTCTACAGAACTGAAATGTTATCCATACCGGGTTAACAATAGGTTTTTCCATTTCCACAAATTTCTGACCAATCTTTTGTTCACAAAATCAATGCTGATTGCTGAATGAAGAATAAACTGCACAAAAACTAATTTCAAGGCGCCTTATTTATTATGAGGTCACGATCATGTTGAGATTCGACCTAGCTAGCGGCTTCATAAAGGGGGCGTGGCTATTATCTGGTAAGCATGAGGTGAATTCTATTTATAACAAAAATTTATAATTCCTCGTAAATAGTTTGTAGGTAATCTAAAACGACATAGGCAGTTTAAAAATGTGAATGACATAGGTACTTAGGTAGGTATTATTATTATGCCTAATTAATTAGCTACACATCACACCCTACCTATTTCTTTTTATAATTATTCCTAATATTGGTATACAGGATTGTTATAAATGATTATAACATAAGGTAGATGTCCCTATTATCGACCAGGATTTTAGTTTTCAATTTACAATAAGAAATCCAAGCATAGTTAAGAACAAAATTTAAAAAAAAAAGGTTTATTATTCGTTACACATTTATTGCGATTGGCACCCTTTTGATGTGTTGCCGCCAAAAATGTGGCCACCGAATCAATGCATTATTTTTTTCTGCATGTAGAACTCCAAAATCTGCACCTGCGTGATATTTCACTTTTTTATAGACCAAAACCCCAGCCTACTGCGATTTAATAAACAGGCCAAAAATGACGAAATCGTATTAGGCATTTTTTTATCGAAAAATTTTATAAGCAAAAGTTGCTCAGGATGGCTCAAAATGGCTAAATCCGAAATGTTGAATTTCTTGAGGAAGAACCACAAAATAACGAAAAGTTCAATATTTTTGCAACATAATGGGTGCTGTGAAATAAAAAAACAATTGAAATGAATTGATTTGACATTTGCTATAGGCTATGGATGGATAAAACTTAACAATCGCAGAAAAAATTGAAATTACTAAAATAGTGTAAGATTTTCGTTTTTCTTAACAATTTCAAGGGACACCCCAATGCAATGTGCCGCAAACAGCAAACATATGCGCTTCCATTGTCTTTTTATTTCACATCACCCGTTATGTTATGTTGCAAAAATATTGACGTTTTCGTTATTTTATGATTCTTCCTCAAGAAATTCAACATTTTTATTTTTTCCTGAAACTTCGGATTTAGCCATTTGGAGCGATCCTGAGCAACTTTTCTTTATAAAATTTTTCGATAAAAAAATGCCTAATGCGATTTCGTCATTTTTGGCCTCTTTTACATCGCAGTAGGCTGGGGTTTCGGTTTATAAAAAAAGTTGAGTATTACACAGGTGCAGATTTTGGAGCTCCACATGCAGAAAAAAAGAATGCATTGATTCGGTTAAAATTAATCGAAATATTTGGGTGTTTCCAGTTAAAATGAGACACACTGTATAAAAAAATATAAGTTACTTTGATGTCGATTGTAGAATACTTTCATAAAATATGCATATTTTCATGTGTCCTATTATCGACCCTCACATTTCTTGAAATTAGTAATAATATAATAATAATATAGTTTATTTGCCCAACAGTAGAGACCATTTACAGGACAAAGAATTGATATACATAATATAAATATACAAAGTAAAGAGAAAGATAAACAGAAGCGAACAAAGAAGTAGGTAAATCAAACCGAGTTCAGTTTAGCCGAGAAAAGGCTGAAAATTGATTTCCTAAAACTATATAAACTCAGCCTGAAGATATCAACATCACTATGGCAAATTACATTGTATCTTGAACACATCAGTGAAATCGGACAGCGTAACAGAATGTTGGTACGTGGTATTGAGGCTCGAAAAGTAACAGGAGATCTTGACCCAAGTCGAGGAACCAAAAAATTAAGTCTGCTAAGCAAAGCAGAGGAATCAATAAAAAAATTAATTATTTTAAATAAAAAAATAAGCGAAGCAATTTTCCTTCTGTCATCTAGCGACAATAATGCAAATTCAGAAAGTAAGAGATCTTGATCATACCCCTGAGGTGGATAAGTCTTATGCCTTTTAAAAAATAAATATTTAAGAAATCTTCTTTGAATTGACTCAATGGATTGGATGTGGCATTGATATATAGGAAACCAAATTAATGAAGCATATTCTAATACTGACAAAACATAACAATTATATAAGGTCTTCAAGCAGCTTATGTTTGTAAAACTTTTACTGTTGCGAATAATAAACCCTAAAGATGATGAGGCTCTACTTATACTGTAATCAAAGTGTAAGTGAAATCTAAATTCTTTATCAAAAATAACTCCAAGGTCTTTAACATGGTCATAACGTAAGATAGAAATATTATTTAGAGCATAATTAAAATGTATCGGGTTTTTTTTACGGTTGAAAGATACAACCTTACATTTGGCTAAATTCAGTTTTAATTTATTTCGCACACACCAGGAATTGAGATTTTCCAGACTATTCTGCAGATGCTTAGCATCATCAACGTTACCAACAGTTCGAAATATTTTTGCATCATCAGCATACATAAGAATCTCACAGTCAACAACAGACGGTAAGTCATTAATTACTAAAAGGAAAAGTAAAGGGCCCAAAACTGACCCTTGTGGGACACCAGAAGTAGCGAGATAAGTATGAGATGAAAAGCCATTGTAATAAACAAATTGCTCCCGATTCGAAAGATAAGATGTGAGAAAAGTTATCATCTTATTACTTAAACCAAAAGATTTAAGTTTAGAAATTATTATCCCATGATCAATCTGATCAAAGGCTTTAGTAAAATCTGTAAAGATTGAATCAACCTGCAATTGTTCATCAAGCTTCTCGCCAACAAACTGAGAAAAGCAAGCTAAGTTGGTAACAGTTGAACGACGATCAAAAAATCCGTGCTGATAGGGAGAAATTAAATTTCTAACATCTGAATAAATGTAGGAGTAAATAATAATTTCAAAAACTTTAGCAAAAATGGAACAAAGAGAGATCGGACGATAGTTGGTAATATCAGCCTTATTACCAGATTTTAGCACAGGACAAACTCTAGACCTTTTCCATACAGATGGAAAACACTGAGTTTCCAGCAAAGCGTTAAATATTATAAAGAGGGGTTCCTGAAAAACTAGCTTGCAGTCTTTTACTAAAAAAGACGGAATTTGATCTGGCCCCGAGGTCATGGTCGGTTTTAGAGAGTTAATTGCCTTCAGAATGTCATCCTCAGTTATGTTAGAGATATTGATGTTAGGTATGTTAACACTCATATCGCCCCCTTCACTGGAACCGACGCTCCAATCCGAGTTAATAAACGTTGATTTAAAATAATCAGCAAAAGAATTCACGATATCCGTTGGAGTATCCACAGACTGGTTATTAAATAACATACTGCAGGGGATCCTCGAACTACCTTTCTTTGTATTGACATAAGACCAAAAATTTTTAGGGTTAGAAGGTAACTCATTTTGAATGTTAACTAAAAACTGAGAGTACTCATTAGATATTTGTGTTTTAATCAAAGATCTAAGTCTCTTAAATTCGACCAAATGAATATCAAGTCTAGATGATTTATATCTATGGAAAGCTCGAGACTTAAGTCTTAGATTAGAAATAATTGATTTTGTAAACCATGGCGGGTAAGAACAACGTTTAGATCGAAAAACTGGGACATACATATCAAAGAGTTCATATAACTTTAAATTAAATTGATCCACCATTGAGTCAGCTGATTCACAACTTTTTAGGTAGGACCAGTCCATGGTCGCTAATTGATTATACAAAGAAATAAAATCGGCTTTACGAAAGTTATAACACTTACCACTCAAACTATTGGACGGAAAATTGCCCCGACTTAAGTGAGTTAAAGACACTTCAATGAACAACGCAGGGTGATGTGGATCCTCCTCAACTAGCGGGCAAGTCTCCCGAGCAACAGAGCAACTAACATTTGAAAAAACAAGATCCAACAATCTTCCACCCTGATTAGCAACAAAATTAAATTGTTCTATGTTCAATAGGAGAGTAAATGATTTCAATTGAGTTACAATGTTATCAATGACCCCAGTATTGTAGTTGGGGATATTAAAGTCGCCAAGCAAAATAATATTTGATACGTAAAGATAACTTTCTTCAAAAAAATTACAAACAGCAGTCAATTCCTGAATGGAGGGAGTACGGGGGAAGTATACAGTAAAAATATACAAAACAAGTGATCCACAGGTACACTTACAACCAAGAAAATCAATAGAGGGCAAGCTAGTGCATAACTGCGACAAGTTAAGTTGTTCAACTAACAAATGATTTTTGAAAGCTAAGAGAACTCCACCTCCCCGCGAAAGATTAGTGGCGGCAAGATTACGATCTGACCTAAACACATTATACAAATTTGTTGAGATAAATTCAGAATTTGAAATGGAATTAACAAGCCAAGTTTCAGTAATACAAATAACATCATAAAAAAATTCACATGTTGCACCATAGAAAGAGTCAAATTTATTCTTCAGACTGCGAGCGTTCTGATAGTAAATATTAAGATTTATTAAACCTTTACTTGAGTCCAATTTAGGTTGAGATGTTACGTTGCACGAGCTTGCAACTGAGATGCTGGAAAACCCTGGGACTCCTGACGTTTCCGAAAATTTACGAATTCTCTCACTGCAACACCATTTGGCCAGAAGTCCGCAGTTAAGAGAATATTCATAAAAGATTCCCTAACACCAATCTTGAATGAGCAAATATCCTCAGTGTCCGTAAGCTGGAAACATTTGACATCATTACTGCGGATGTAAAATTTAACATAATCTTCGATGGTCGATAGAGAAGTATGAGCTTTCACACGATACAAATGAACCCACTTGCGAGGCTCAGTGGATTCGAAGGCTTTGGCTTTGCCAGTACTTTGATCTTCCGAAGAATCACCTGGAAGGACCCCTTGACTATTCCCCCCAAACTCTTTAGTACCGATGACAACCAGCCGAGTTTTTTTATTTTTCTTATTCTTATTCTTCCTTCTCGTCACGGACGTAAACTTATCATTTTCATTTTCAGTATCAGATCCACTTCCACTATCACCTAGCGAGTCGTCATTTGCCTGACGAATTAAATTCGGATTCGGGCGATCGGTTTTCACCGATGATGATTTAGGCGCGATATTGGGTTGTTGTGCGGCTGCTTTTTCCAGCGTGTTGACATCGGTTATTATTATTATTATTTATTATTATATTATTGGGTCGATACTATGGACCGACCTATGTCGATAATTTGGGTCAATTTATTTTTTTTCGTCAGAAAACAAAGGAAAAAGGAATAATGGCCAAAAAAGACTGAAATATTCAGAGGAAGGCATGAAAAAAGCCACATGATGCGGCTCAGTAGCTACTCAGGAATATACCTACTGTTAAGAATAGTACAAATTAATAATAAATGCTTAATGTATGTTTATGTATTATCAACGGATAAATCCAAAATTAAGGCAATTGGAAATGGCTTCAAACAGATGACATCTTAAAGCTATCAAAAAAAGGATACCTTAATCCATAATAATAATAATATGCCCCTTTCCTAAGAAAAATTGGAAAAGGGTCTTTTACCCCTAAAATGTCAATTTTCGAAAAAATTGCACTAAAGGTTTTTCATCCGACAATACGACAGCTATCAAATCCGATAGTAAGAAATGGTCTGTTGCTAAAATAAATTCAAAAAAAGGGCCTTTTTGCCACTAAAATGACATTTTTCGAAAAAATGGCACTAAGGTTTTTGACTTGAAAAAAATCAGCTATCAAATCCGGTAATAAAAATATACAGTTATTCACAGGTTTTTTTTCACGGCACCATTTTTAGCCCAAAAAGGCACAAGTGTGAGTACATTTTTAGAAGCAGAATTCGGTAACGCAAAAAATGGAGGTTTGCATTTAAATTTTTAAAGTTGATTTTTCAAAATGGCACTTCCTGTGGGCGGATTTAGCCCAAAAATTTTTCTGCTCCTCCGAAATTCGGAAGATATCCATGGTCCAAATTTCAGCCAGATCTGTTCAATAGTTTGAGCTGTAGTGTATTTAAAGACACACAGACACAGACATTTTTCAAAAACCATTTTTTGGGTTCCCACCCTGTTGCAAATGACCAGTAGAAGTGCTATAGAAACCATTAGAAACTGCCACTGGTTTGTGTTGGTGTTTAATGTGTATACTGGTCTGTACTGGAACGATACAACTGGAATGTACTTGGAATACCCCACGAATTGATTTTTATAATGATTTGTAATGGATGCTACTGGCCCAGTAGACTACTTGGAAATACCAGTAGAAATGAGAAAAGTATTTCTTCTAAAATCTAATGGATTGTACTGGACTACTGGATTTGTATTCGTACTGGGAAAATCCATTAGAATTAG
This sequence comes from Pycnomerus fuliginosus, assembly GCA_963924575.1. Taxonomy (NCBI): domain Eukaryota; kingdom Metazoa; phylum Arthropoda; class Insecta; order Coleoptera; family Zopheridae; genus Pycnomerus; species Pycnomerus fuliginosus. The sequence continues at coordinate 10,623,243 of OZ004617.1, read as the reverse complement.
AGTAGATGGCGCCAGTTGCAGAATTTAAGCCAATAGGAATCAAGCAAGTCCTGCCTGTTTACAATTCTGATCATCCTTCATATTAGTAGGTAGCCATTTTTGATGCGGTTATGGTGTTAGTCATTGGCAATGTTTTTCTTGCAAGATTTTCGTGAGTTTCTGATTCCGTTCATCAGATTTTGATGAATAAGTGTGGACAATGTATCGTTGAGGTTGAGGACAATTTGGAACAGTTTAGAGTGTTTAGGATTCAGGATGAGCGTCAGCCCGCCAGAGAAGTCAACAGAAAACCACCATCTTGCTTTGACCAGAGTCTGAAGTAAAAGTTAGGTATACGTTTATTTGGTAACCCTCAAATTCTTCAAATTGCTTGAAACTCAAATGATCGAGTGAATGCGTGGAAGAGAAAAATCCTCCTCACTAGGTACCTAGCGGGTAAGCTAAAATATTTCGATCCTGAAGTCATGTTTTATATGCTTTGAACTTCCAATTTTGAAAATTTTTGTATTAGACTGCTATCTCTAAAACTTACTATCAAACTCTTCGTTGTACTTTCCACTCTGACAACCAAACTTTTAAGTTGCAGATCATTCAACATTGGCGGCAGGAAATGGACTTGGCGAGAAAAGAAAGTCACGCCATCATACGTAGAGCCAATAGCCTTCCATTATATTTGTATTGTGGATTTCCAGTGAAAACATTTTTTGTTGGATCCTACAGTGTTTTTATGGGAATCTTTTGTGGATTCTACTGGTTTCCATTGGTTTTTGTTGGAACTGCCCAGTGTAAACCAGGGCAGTTTTCTATTGGATTGTACTGGGAATTACCCGTGCAAATACACACATTGAAACCAGTAGAATCCACTAGAAATTTTTTTTAAATGGTTTCTACTGTGATTTGCAACAGGGAGAACCCGGAAACGTAAATATTTGATGTTTTTGGCGATTCGATTTAATTAACTTGCTGCGTTGAACTTTGGAATCCGGCACATTGAAAATTATTTTATTTTGTAATTTTTCTGTCTTACTAGCACCAAATGTAACTACATTTACAATAGGTACCTGAATACGAAGATCTTCTAATGATGATGGATTTGCATTTAGATTTTCAAAGTTGATGTGCCAAAATGGCACTAAGGGTGTCACGATTGGCTTCAAAAACTTTTCAGTTCTAAGTTCAGTTAGGAAATGTCCACATACCAAATTTTGGCCAAATCGGTCAAGGGATTTGGATTGCAACGAGTTTTTAAAGTGAGCTACAAGTTTAAAATTTTTGAAATTTCAGCCAAATCGCTCCAGTAGTTTGGGCTGTACAGACAGATTTTAAAAACAACTTTTTTGGGTTCCTGAGACCTCAAAACGTATAGATAAGGGTCTTATCTCGATTTCGAAAAATTTAGTGATTGCAGTAACTTCCCATTTTTTAAATTTTGATGGGGTTAAAAATGTGATCGCCTCTTGCCTGTGACTCGAATTCAGACCTACGCTACGTCATAATGACATGTATGTCTTCAGCAATAATTTCAAGACGTGAAGGCATCATTCTGTTCAAGTTTACTTGCAGAGGATCTTCGGAGAAAAATATTATTAGGTACCTAATAACAACTTCGACGAACAATAATTAATACTTTATTTATAATAATACTTATAGCAAATCACAGAAGCCGACATTTACCACACTGTTAAAAGTAGGTAGGTATGTACATTCACTTATTGCAAAACACTTACATTAAAACATATACAAACATAGGTAGTATTAAAACGAAGAAAAACATAGTCTCACTATCCTACATACATATTTACATTTCTTTTATATTTAGATCACTTCAAAACTGCTTAAACCAGGAGGTGCATTTTTACCTATTATTCATTTTGTCCGGGTATTAGGATTGCTTTGGTATCGAGATCTTCAGCGTGTAGGTTGTAAGTGGGATTGTAGAATCTTATATTGTAGGGGCTGAAAAGAGAGAAATGCATAATTTTTGGAGATATAGTCAAATACTTACTTAATAATAAAACTACCACTGTTATGCCGCTTCGTCCTGATGTAATACAGTGTTCCAACAAAGAACATTATGACCACGACTACACCGGTAGTAAGAAGAACTGTACTAGCAGTGGAAGAAGTTTCTTCAAACTGGGCTGATGTTAATACCCTATCCATATTTTGATTTACCGGCAAAACCTGTAAATTAAATTCAGTTTTTTATTTTTTCACGATTTTCTTACTTTATATTCTCCACAGACGGTGAATTTTCCAGCTTGAATGGGGCAGATGCATTTGTAGCCCTCTGGGAGAGGTAGACACACGTTGGTACAATTGTGATTTTGGCAGCAATTAGATTGCATGGGCTGTTTAGATTTTTGAGCGATTACAAACAGTTCATCAGTAAAACTCCCAATGTTATGATATGCACAATTAATTATACCATACAGACGGCATTTGACCATCATTCCTCCCTGAGCGAAAGTATACAGGAAACCTTCAAAGAAATCTAAACTGTGCAGCCTTGTTAAGTTTGAAGTCAAAATGGTATTGGAAAATCCATCGTAATCTGTTTTTCTAAGCTGCCCACCGTGTCGGTCGGCAAAGAACAAAATCTTCTTGTGCAAATCGTAAGCCAAACCACTAACGTAGCCCGCTGAGCTCTTAACTAATTCCTGTTTTTGAGTACCATCGAGAGATGCTTTGAAGACAACATAACTAGGAGTGCTGTACATCCACCAGTTGACGGTTGCGTAAAAGATAACTTCATTTATTGCATCAACAGCTAAAGATGACACCTGAGCGTTATGGTCCAAAGTTATGAGTTGATATTTTGCACTCTTGTTTCCAAAATTGCACACGCCGATTGATTTTGAGTTTAACTCATTGTTGAAATAATAGATGTTCTGCGTTATCCAGTCGACGGCTACTTTTTGCGGTTGTCCAAGGTTTTCAATTGATTCAAGCGTCAAAGTTTTCCTGTTGAGCCTATGAAGATTTCCTGAATCCTCCGTGGTGAAGAAGATAAATTCCCAATTGCTATCGATTCCAGATATTTTAGGTACTTGTCCACTGTAAATAAGCTTCAAACTGTGCTCGGACTGGGAAACTTCTCTGATGTTATTATCATTCGCAACCAAAATCGACAGGGCTTCACCATCTGCCTTACATGAATATCTATCAGACTTCAGAATGTACCCTTTGTAGCAGTCACAATAATGGGATCCTTCTAAATTATGGCAGAGCTGACTGCAAACTGGAGGATCGATCTGACACTCATCGATATCTTCGCACTCTTTATGGTCACCTTTAAGTTGAAAACCGGGTTTACATTTGCAGGTAGGCCCTGATGGAGTGGCAACGCAAACTTGGGTGCAAGGATTGTCGGTGGCGTCACATGCTTGTTGGCATAAACCGTTTTCATCAGAGTCGTCGAAGCAGTCTGGTTTTCCATTGCAGACAAGCGTGAAATCTATGCACTGTCCGTTTTTGCATTGGAATGAATTGTTGCAACTGGTTCCTGGCTCATTTGCGGTAAAATTTCGGTCCTTACTGTCGGCGCATAAGGAATGCTCTTCATCAGAATTATCTCCGCAGTCGTTGGTACCGTCGCAAATCCACTGGGGTGGAATACAGAGCTTGTTTTTGCAGGCAAATTCTTCAACGTGGCAATCGCTGCAATCCTTTTCGTCTTCACGGTGTGGGCATTCGAAAGTTCCATTACAGCGCGCTTCCAGGGGTAAGCATATGGAAGTGTTTGAAGAGCAAGCAAACTGATTATCCGTGCAAGATGAAGTTTTGTGTTCGCAATTCAGCTCGTCGGAATTGTCTCCGCAGTCATCTTCTTTGTCGCAAACGAAGGTTCTGTCTAGGCACTTTTTGTTGTTGCAAACGAACATTTCGGGTGGACATTTAGCTGGAAAGAGAAGGCGTCCTTAAAAACCAGCGATTTACAATAAATTATGAACATATTCAAACTTCAATAACAAAAGATCTAAAATGGTAATAGTTTTACAAGAAGCAAAAAGGAGCTGCTCATTTTTATACTTAATAAAACATGGCATCCTCGGTCTCATTATCATCTACATACTTCAGTTTTAAACATAGAGATTGCCTCAACTTGTTCCTACAGAGCGCCCTATTATTGCGTCACTTACAGGCTGTCCCGAAATTAGGTTACACCATTTTACAAGTGCGTTCTACAATAAAAAAGTACATCCCAAGGAGCGACAGCCCTCTAAATGGGAGATAATGATTCCATTGTTTCTAAAATTTTTCCCTACCGACCTTGGGACGCCTATGTTGCTCTAGAAGATATATCGTCCAAAATTATAAAGGACTTTGTTGCTTAGCGCCCTTAGGATGCACTTTTTGACCCATGTTTACTGAAAGTCCTATTTTTGATCGCAGAGCGCACAGTTAAAAAAAATTTGCAGCCTAATTTCGGGGCACTCTGTAGGATTTAAAACAAAAACTTAAGAAAAGGGATACGGAAGCGGAAGCGGAATGATCCAATAATACTATCACCTAAATCAAACTAAGAAAACTGGAATTTATTATTCAAATTTCAAAGTTGATATGCCAAAATGGCACTTCACCGAATGTCACAAAAAATAAACTTTCTCTTAGGCGGGTTATGGTATCTCTACCCACCAAGTTTCAGCCAAATCGAACAAGTGGTTTGGGCTGTAGCGTGTTATTTGATGTTCCTTCGAAATTTCGAATTTTCTGAAACTTGGAACTTTTATATTTTTGACAGCTATCAATCGAATGGCATTGACAGAAATTTTCTAGGCCTTCTAGATTTTCAGCAACGACAGTCAACTTTTCTTTTTCTTATGGCCGCCATATTGGATTTTAACACCATTAGATATACAGAAAAATAGCTTTTCAAAAATGTAACCAACATGGACTTTTTTGACAGATCGTCAAAATTTGAAAATTAGTATGAATAATTTTGTAAAATCAGCCTAAACTTAGATGAAAAACAATTGCAAAACGGTACACCGACTTTTTCAGTCTTTTTTGACACGTGAAAACAGCTTTGACATATTTTTTCAAAAAAGTCCATATTATCAAATTTTTTAAAAGCTAATTTTTTTGTGAAATTAACCAACACCACAATTGTGATCAATTAAGGTGTTAATAAATTTATTATTATTATTATTTATAATGGTGTTAAAATCCAATATGGTGGCCATATGAAAAAAAAGTTGGCTGTTGTTTTTCAAAATCTGGAAGGCCTAGCAAATCTCTCTCAATGCCATTGAATTGGCAGATTGGCAGCTGTTAAAAATTTAAAAGCTCCAAGTTTCATTTGAGTACCATCAATCATTAGACACAGATCAATCTTTCTTGAAAATCGCGATTTTCAGCTTTTTCGGGATAAATCACGAACGGATCAATATATCAGGAATTTTTTTATAAATTCTTAATCGTCCTGAAAAAGTGCAAATTTTTTTCTCTAATTTAACCTACTCTCGATCTCTCATGGTTTCCGAGTTCCCAATGGTGGGCAACGAAAAATTCACCACTCTGTATATTAAAAAATAAAAGAAATCTGAATCTAACGACAGTCTAAGAATGTGTTAAAATAGCATTGAACATACAAACATACAAAAGATGCTCTGTTTAATGTGCTGACAATATGCAGCGTTGACCATGACGAAAACAGCGGATTTCACATTCGTTTAAACTCTGTGCCTTACCACCTTCTCACTTTCAATACTCCATATCTAAGAAACGGTGAGGTCCACAAAGTTCGCGCAATGGTAAAAATTACTCAGAAAGACATGCTCTACCACATATATTCTTTTGAAAAGGAAAATCTGACCCAAACTAAATACTAAAGTTTTGAGTATAATACTCTATTAATTGGTAACTAGAAAATTGTATTTTTGTGATAAACTGCTCTACATCTCTTTTTAGTGTGCATTAAAGATACCTACGTAATTAGTTATGTTTCTGGTGAATCTTTATTGGTGCAAGAACTTGTATACTTGTCAAAATGTAAAAGCGAATGGCCGATAAAATTCGGGGCTGTTATTTACGAAATAAATAAATGCCCTTTTTATGAAATAAAACACCGTGCATATTCCACTTTGCATTTCCAATCAAGACTTGTAAAATTGCGATACCTTGACAGGGTAGGTACAGCTTAGAAACATGAAGATGCCCACCCAGAGTTGAATATTTACCTGGTCGCATGGACCAGGCCACGACAGAGACCGTGCAGAAGTTAGTTACCCCTACCTAACTGCTATTGGAATGCTAGGCGACCAACTAAATATTCAGCTCTGGGTGGGCATGTTCATATTTCTAAGCTGTACCTTCTAACTGATCTTAAATAAATAAAAATAAACAGCGCCTGGCCTGGCCGTGCGGAAGTTTCAAAAATTAGTGATTGTAAACAAACATAAAATATTATGATCAAGGGTAAGTCTTCTATGACAGAAAATAAATAAATAGACTGTGTTCCAATGAATCCGATCCACCCTGAGCAAGTCGATTTTTATATCGAGGGGACAGTAATAGCTAAATTGGTGAAATTAAAGCATTTTTTCTCGATCTTATGTTTTCGAACACAAGTGGATGGTTTCCAAAAAACGCACCGGCCTACAAAAGACCTCATACCCTTTCAAATATAAACAGGGCCTTAATGTAATTCAAAATCTGACTATAGAGGGTGTTCGTGATGAACGAATATCAAAAAGATGAACAACATTATATTGGTACCTAATGAAAGTAGCTTTAAAATTCAACATAATATCAAAAAACTAGTTGTTCTCATTTATTGAAAATAGGGAATTTGCCATGTAATTTTTCACAATATTGATACCTATTCACTAGTCACCAAAGGCCTGAGTTTTAGATATTGATTTGATTGTGTATTGAACGGACTATAAGCAGCTTACTTTAATAGATTATACAAAATTGACTGTTTGCAATTAATAGTGGTTATACAAAAAAAATTGAAATTAATTTTTTGCTAAACATTACAATTTATTGTGCTTGAATATGTTTCGGTAATTTAGAAGAATAAAGTAAAATAATGTGCTGAAAGTAGTACTCACCGCAATTGTTATGTTCATCGGAAAGATCGACACAGTCGTAATCTGAGTCACATTCCCAGCTCTTCGGGATGCAGGATCCGGACAAACACCTGAGAAAGATGGAGGGTATCAATTTGAAAACTTAAAAAAGCTCCAAAGGACATGAGTACAAAATACCTATTTAAAAACCTACCTAAACTGTTGCTCTGAACAAGTCGCCGCAATGCAATTGGCCTCATCTTCCGCTTCATGACAGTCAGATACACCGTCACAGAGAAAGTTTCCATCAATGCATTTTCCATCGTTACACCTGAAGTGGTCGCTAGGGCATTCAGAAGTTTCAGTGCAGCCTATTTCATCAGATTTATCGATGCAGTCATAGTGGGAGTTGCATTTCAAAGAATAAGGAATGCATTTGCCATTCCTGCAGGTAAATTCACTTTCCGAGCAATTCTTTTGTAATGTTTGACAGTGTTCTTCATCTTCATTATGCGGACAGTTTTTAACCCCATTACAAAGGTTTTGCTGAGAAGTGCACGTATTTGATTTGTAGCAAAGAAAATGATTTGCGTCGCAGGTCTTGATTTCCTCGCAAATGTTGTTATTATCATCAACTGGAACCATTCCCGTTGGACAAGCACACACTGCTTTATTCTTGGCGTACAAGCAAATGTGTTTACATTTACCATTACTGTAATTACAAGGACTGGGCAACACTTTGGAGTGCTTTGCGGCTATTACTACCATTTTTTCTACTCCACTTGACAATCCTGCAATAAGAGAAAATAGATCACTACACTATTAAAAACACAACTTACCCAAAGTAATTCTTTGGTCAACATCTTCATGCAAGTTCAATTTGTTCGCCCAATAAATATTCTTTGAGTATTTGTTCACCCAGAATAGATCCGATCGCAAAGAAGCTAACCCTACAGGTGCGGATTGAAGGGAACGAAAGCCATGCCTGTCATGTCCTTCAAGACTTGTGGTTTCAATATTTCCAGTGCCAGCGTCAGCTATGAAGACACTTTGGAGGTAATCATCGTAAGACAAAGTAAGAGGACCGACAAAACCAAAATCTTTTGAATGGGTTCGTCCGGTACCGTCCATCAAGATTCGGTCCACATGAGATTCGCGCTTGTCCCGTTTTTGAAAAGCAACAAACATCACCCTAAACAAGTTTTTCAGAATTTGCAGGTAATAAGTTCAGATCTTACCCTTCTTGCGGGATCAAAGTTATAGACTCTGGAGTTTCACCATGCAAATCGTGTATAAGGATCTTCCTGGCTTTGGTGTCCAAGTTCAACACCTCAACCGAACTCCTTTCGGCATCGCACCAGTACAAGTTATTTCCCATGTAATCTGAGCACGAAGACATTTGAAATAGAATTACAAGATTATATTTACCGTAAGCCATGGAAACGATCTTGCCCACAATTCCTACCATCAACTCCTCTGAATTTTTTGTGTGGAAATTGAACGCAAAGATCTTTTTGGTCTCAACATCGCTGACATATAAGATATCGTGGATCTCATTGTACGCTAAAGCTTCTACTTTCGTCATGAGAAGGGGTAGTGTAGTGATTTTTTGCCGCCCTAATATGGAGTGTTGAATCGAGAAGACAACTCCATTGGCTGCTACAATTATCCGTTCATTTTTCTCAACTTCCCTACAAGTGTGACCATCGACACTCAACTCCTTATTCTCCGAACAGGCGCACGTATAAGAAGAAGTGCCTTTCAAAAGACATATATCACTGCAAGGAGACGCATAGCAGGGATTGATAGTTCTTCTTTCCCTATGATAAGGGTGGAATATCTCTAATCCGTAGATATAATCTTTCTCTTTAATTAAGATGTGATGGTTCTTTCCAGTGAACTTATCGCAGGCTTGGATGGACCGAGTTGTCCAGTCTGACCAGTAAAGTTTATTTTCGAAGACGGCAATAGCATAAGGATGCTTGACAACGCCTTGTAAAACAATTCTCCTGTCTTTGCCGTCAAGTGTTATGCTCTCTAAGCTCTTTAATTTTGCATCGGTCCAGTACAAGCGTTGGTTTGGATGATCGAGGGCCAAACCGTTAGGCCAGTGAATGTCATTCGAGACAAACGATGTATCGTTGGAGCCGTCCATGAGAGCTCGGGCGATTTCCGGAGCCTTACCCCAGTCCGACCAAAACATTTCTCTGAAGAATGAATTATCTCATTTCAGATAAAGTCGTGGATGTGACGTTTGCTCCGCTAAATAGCTCCGAAAAATGGATGCCATTTACGTCCGGCAAGGTAGCAATTTACCTGCCTGATTGTTGTCAAGCCAGGACGACAATTAATTGCCAAAATTAAAAACGCAATACGACATAAAGGACTTTTAGGCAAAATTGACTAACAAAATCACTGCTTAATGTTCTTTATGAAAATGCATCATAGGCAATGCACCTAAATGTTTTGGATATTGGTTTGATCTACGTTGACCTTATTACGCAGATTTGGGGCCATGACACGAACAACATTAGCAGTGATTTTTTTTGTAAAGCAATTTATGCAAGGTACCCATGTAAGCGGAGGTAATGTTCAAATGGAACCATTATCAGTGGGGTAATTGCCTAAAAGTCCTTTATATCGTAATAAAATGCGTTTTTAATTTTGACATTTAATTGTCATCTTCCTACCGGAAGTTGGTAATTTTTGCTTATTGGACTATGTGTAAGGCGTAACTGTTGAGAAACTGGTCAAAATGGCAGACACCTTTAATTTTCTATAGTCTCCGACAAAGACAATGTAGTCAACCGCAACCCTCTACATCTAATAGTTTCGGAGATACAGCCGTTCAAATAGATTAAAAATTCCGAAAATCGCTCGAAAATGGCTACATTTTCAATTTTGAGTCGCCAAACATTTGCAAGGCCCTGTACGTGAAAAATTCTTATTGGCTCTTTTGATCTAAGCTATATTCTCGCCGCCAACCGGAACTCTCTACTTCTAATACTTCCGGAGTTATAGCGGTCGAAAGTAAGGTCTGAAACGTCAAAAATCGCATGACAATGACCATTTTTTGTTTCGCCAAATATTTGTAAAGCCCAGCACGTGGAAAATGTATAAAACATAAGATTCTATGCGTTTTTCTATACTATAATTTGGGGAAAACATTTTGCCTTGAAACTTACATTCTTAAAATGCTATATTTCCGAAACTATTGGAGGTAGTGAGATCCGGTTAGCGGCATCCTCTTCTTCGTAGACTTTAGACTAAAAAATGCTTTATACATTTTTCACGTGCGGGGCTTTGCAAATGTTTGGTGAAACAAAATACAAAAAACGGCCATTTTCAAGCGATTTTTGACGTTTCAGACCTAACTTTCGACCGCTAAAACTCCGGAAGTATTAGAAGTAGAGAGTTCCGGTTGACGGGTACTTATTCACAATATAGTCTGGTTTAAAAAAGCAATATGCATTTTTCATGCACGGTGCTTTGCAAATGTTTGACGAGTCAAGATTTGAAAAGTATCCATTTTCGGGCGATTTTCGAAATTTTTGCTCTAAATTTGAATGGCTGTATCTCCGAAACTATTAGATGTAGAGAGTTGCGGTTGACGCCATTGTCTTTGTCAAAGACCACAGAAAATTAAAGGTATCTTTCATTTTGACGAGTTTCTCAACAGTTTCACCTATACGGGGGGGGGTGAATTTTTCGTTGCCCACCATTGGGATCTCGCAAGCCATAGGAGACCGAGAGAAGTTAAATTAGAGAAAAATCGCTTTTTTTCAAGGCGATTAAAAATCCGTAAAGAATTCCTCGATATCTTGATCCGTTCCTCAGTTATCCCGATAAAACCGAAATTGCTGTTTTAAAGAAAAATGTATATCTTTCTAACGATCGGTGGTATTCGAATGAAACTTGGAACTTTCATATTTCTGACAGCTGTCAATTATGGCAGCCATATTATTGGATTTTAACACCATTGGATGCCGAAAAACTAACTTAGCCAACATGGACTTTTTTGACAAATCGTCAAAATTTGAAAATTGGTTGTAAAAACAATTGAATTTAACGGAAATTAAGTGCGTCTTGGCATCGTGTGATTCAAGCTTTGACATATTTTTTCAAAAAAGTACATATTAATTACATTTGTTAAAATCCAATATGACGGACATAAGAAAAAGAAAAGTTGTCCATCGCTTCTTAAAATCTGGAAGGTCTGCAAAACTTTTGATAATGTCATTGAATTGACACCCTGTCAAGAATATAAAAATTCCAAGTTTCATTTGAATACCCCCAATCGTTAGAAAGATTTAAATTAGCAATTTTCAGTTTTTTCGGGATAACTCAGGAACGGGTCAAGATATCGAGGAATTCTTTACAGATTCTCAATCGCCTTGACAAAGAGCAACTTTTCTCTAATTTAACCTACTCTCGATCTCTTATGGTTTCCGAGTTGCAAATGGTGGACAACGAAAAATTCACCACCCTGTATAGTCCAATAAGTGAAAAAATGTACCTTTCTGAGCAGAAATTACCTACTTCTGGTAGGAATTCTTTTGTGCAAAACATAATCCTTAAAATGTACAATTCAATAAACCACTTATGATGGGAATGAACGCATTTTTACTGCAAAATTATGTCCCTGCCGACTGGCCCACTATTTAGCGGAGCAAACTTCACATCCACGAAAAACTCAGTTATAATTTACATTGGTAAAGTGCATTTTAGAAGTCAACAATTGAAATCAAGATTAGTAAATTCAGAAATTACTCAATGTAATTCAGACTTGATAATTTTGAAGATATTCCATAACACGTGACTTGTCTTAATAAATAAATATAAAAATTTCTTACCCCTCCATTGGATTCAATACAATTCCTCTAGGCTTATCAACTTGTTTGTTTATAAGTACCGCACAGTGTCCGCCGTTACTAGTGCATACTCCAATATGATGTTTTTCAGAATCAGTGAAATAAATATTTCCAGTAACATAATCGATATCAAGATCTTCAGGAGCTCCCAATCCAGAAGTTACCAGCACCTGAAAAAGTGGAAACTATACTCAAACTGTCTGAAATGAAGACGTAATCACCTCAGCATGAGTCCCATCTGCATCGGATCTTATTATGCTTTCATGACCTGCGAAAATGTCGGTCCAGTATATGTGTCTGCCATCAAAGTGCACTCCTACGGTCTGCTTTAAGTTTTCTGCCACGGAATAGTACGCTTCCGACTTGAATAAAAATGCACGGATTTCGTTCTTGGTGCTAAAAACCATGACAGTTCCATTGCCGTCGGCCTTGCACGATTTGTTGTCTGCTTGCAGTGTATAACTTGAATCACACAAACATTCATAGCTTCCCAGCTGGTTCTTGCATTTTTGATCGCAAATGCCTAAAAAAATTAATAGAAAAATTTTCAACCATAACTGATAGGTACCATATTGTCGGCATTCATCAATATCTTCACAAAAACTGTCATTGATTAGACGGAATCCTTTCGGACAAATGCAACGTGGACCAGTGGGGAAATTCACACATTTATAAAAACATTTGTGGTTACCACAATTCACTTTACAAAGTTCTGCCTCATCCGAATTGTCTCCGCAATCGTTTTTCTTATCGCACACTTGATGGGCGGTTATGCAAGTTTTGTTGTTGCGGCAGAAGAAATTTCCTACATCTGTATCGCATTCGTTTGGACTAGAGGTCCAACCTAAAAAATTAAAAATTTTATTCTTTTAGCCCTTCTTAGGGATAAAAGAGGTACTTAATAGTAATTTTCTTCCTACACTAACTAAAACTAAGATTTTCAGGACTCACAAGGGCTGGGGAGGTGGAAATTCTCACTGCTAGCCGTGAACAATAATTTTTTCTGGTTAGCCGGGAAAATTTAATTTTCGCGGCCAGCCAACAAAATAAGTCGGCAGTAAAGCCTCACCCGTGTTGTGGAAACAGTTACTAATTGATTTTTTAGGTTCAATGAATAATTTTCTGGCGAAGGAAGAAAAACATTGTATACAGGGTGATGAATTTTTCGCTGCTCACCATTGGCAACTCGGAAACCATAAGAGATCGTTTCATTTAATTACCACCAGTTGAGACTTTCAATTTTTTCGGGATAACTCAGGAACGAATGAAAATGAAGAATTCTTTACAGAATCTAAATCACCTTGAAAAAGCGCAACTTTTTTCTAATTTAAGCCACTCTCCATCTTTTACGGTTTCCAAGTTCCCAATGGTGGGCACCGAAAAATTCACCATCCTGATGCACCACAGCGTGAAAGTAGTTTTTCGGGTCTCAATCGCGATCAAAAAAAAAACGGCCAAAACTTGTTAAAACATCAGTCATAATGACAGATGTTATTTATTTGACCAAGTGACACGAGAGGAAAAGATTATTCAGGTAGACCGAGTGAGATCATCTTGAGTGGAAAATATAGCTTTATCCACGTGCTAAATACAAAATTTTATCCAACACCTCTAAATTTTACGATTTAAAGAAATAAACATTAAGGCTTAATACAACATTTTATATAAGGTTGACCATAACTGTGACTTGTGTTAATAAAGTAAAAAAGGCAGCAGAGAAGCGGCTGGAACCTCCCCAACGCATGGGTCTTTGATTTCCGTGACTTGTGTTTAAGATTTTAAAGTTGATATGCCTAAATGGCACTTCCCGTGGACCAATTGCTCCCAAAAGCCTTTCAGCTCTTCAATGGGTTACCTAACCTCCATGTACCAAATTTCGGACAAATCGATCCAGTAGTTTGGGCTATAACGTGGTTTCAGTGTTATTACAAAATTTCGATTTTTCTACCCAAAGGGTACTAAATGCGAATAAATTTTATCTCATTTAAAACCAGAATTTGAAGACCTTTCTGATGATAACAATAAATCTTTCAAAAAGTTGTTTTTGATGGGTGAATGAGAGAATAATTTTAAGTTTCGAAATTGGTGTGCCAAAACGGCACTTTCCGTGGGCCGATTGAATCCAAAATTTGTTCAACTCTTCGACGTGTAATACAATCCCCATGTGCAAAATTTCAGACCAATCGGTTGAGGGGCTTGGGCTGTACCGCGATTTTAAAGTCCGATAAAAATCAATTTTTTTTTATTTTTGGTCAAAAGGGCACTAAGAATGAATACATTTTTAGACGCAGAATTTGAAGGTCTTTCTTATGGTGACGTGAAAAATGGGGGTTTACATTTAAAATTTAAAAGTTGATGTGCCAAAATGGCACTTCTGGTTGCACGATTGGCTCCAAAAGCTTTTCAGATCTAAGTTGGGTTATCACATGCACACGTACCAAATTTCAGCCAAATCGGTCGAGTAGTTTGGGCTGTGGCGTGTTTACGAACGTACGAACGTACGTACGAACGTACGTACGTACGAACGTACGTACATACATACAGACACATTTTAAAAACCACTTTTTTGGGTTCCTGAGACCTCAAAACGTATAGATCCGGTCTTATCTCGAATTCGAAAATTTTAGTGATTGCAGTAACCTCCCTTTTTTTTAAATGGTGAAGTGGAGTGGGGAGGTTAAAAATTATTAAATTAAATTAACAAAAGTTGCGAACGTGCCGGGCCTTTTCCACAATTTTAATAATCGCTCAAATACCTACAGAAGAACGATAGTGAATGATTTGTTCCAGAGCAAGCGAAGCAAAAGCTTAAATAAATTTTATCAATCAGATAATTCGAGGATTAATATACATTTTGAAACATTTAGGATACAATAAAACGTGTTACAGCGTTATTGGGTTCTACATTACTCGGGAATTGTAAAACACTCGCCCTTTGTCGCTCATTCTTTAAACCTATTCCCTCGTATTGCAAAAAAATCCTCATGGCGTTACATAAATAATGTAACTTGTATGGTTTTTGAGCATTTTATTACGAGTTGCCTAGAATACTAAACTTATAAAATACTGAAATAAGCCTTGCAACACACGTATTATTATTCTGAAAAACCTGAAAATGTCGATTGTTGTACCTATTGCACAATTCTTCATAGGCTTAAGGACTAAAATTTAGTTGTTTTCTACTTGCTAGCTGAAGTACTGAAAGACAATGTTTGCACTTTACATGATGCAAGTCAGCAGTTAAATTAGTTACTTAGTTCCTTAGTTAGAAAAAAAAACAAAAATTTCTGGAATCACAGAAGTTGTAGGTAACTCCCCTAGCCCCCTTCGGCGTACGCCATTGGTCTGTTTCAATTAATGAATTATCGCCAGCTACAAGTGACAATTGTCGGTTACAAGTGACAAAATTGTCGGTTACAAACAAGTGACAAAATTGTCACCTACAAATGACAATTGTCACTTACAAGTAACAATTGTCAGTTACAAGTAACAATTGTCAGTTACAAGTAACAATTGTCAGTTACAAGTGACAATAAATTGTTAGTTACAAATGACAATGGTCACTTACAACTGACAATTGTCAATTGCAAGTGACAATTTGCTTTTGCAATAAAGTTTTTTTTTCTGAAAATTTTAAAAACTTTGTTGTGGCCCCTCTACGCCTTCGTAGCTTTCTGATGCGAACCTCTCCTATTTCATGTGATTTAGCGAAGACGCACCAAATTGAGGTAAAATTGAGTAAAATTTGTTTTCTTACCGCAATTGACTTCATCGCTGTTATCATGACAATCGTCCTGCCCATCGCACAAAAATTCCTTGGGAATGCAGTGGTGATTGTCGCATTTGAAACCATCGCAGGTGATATTTAAGCTGCATCCCAAAATTTCATCAGATCCATCGAGACATTCTGATTCCCCGTTGCAAACCCATTCCTTCGGAATGCAGAGTTTATCGGTACACTGCCACTGATCATCCTCGCATGATTTGCCATGTATTGAAACTTTAAAGTCTTCGCAGGCTTCCTCATCGGAAAAATCTCCACAATCATTTTCCCCATCGCACACGAAAGAGGCGCTGATGCATCTTTCCGACTTGCACCGAAAATACTCGGGCTTATGACAATGGATCAACTCTAAAAAATTGGAAAATTTTCGTTTTTGACAAAAAAAAAGAAACATTTTTACCGCAGTGCTTTTCGTCGGAATGATCACTGCAATCGTTGGAATTGTCGCAGTGTTTGGAAATGGGAATGCATTGCTGGTTGTTACAGGTAAATTCATTCGTGCCACATTTGGAAGAAATTTCTTCTTCAGACAACCCGTAACAATTTATAAAAAGTAATGACATGATTAAAAACAGGGGCGGTTTGTGCAACATAATCTGCAATGGAACACGTGGAATTAGATTTTGTGACATCATTATTAAAAATTCGCATAAAAACATTTTAGGCAAAAAAATTGGAGATATTACATACAAACTATACTTACCCCAAACTGAAAGGAGATGAGACAGGATCAAATAACGAAGTACATGAAACGTGGAGTTTAAAACTTCTGGGAATAAAATAAACGTGGCACTTGCTAACGAAATGAGAGCGAAAGAACTTTTTGTCCAATTATTTTTATCGGATTTGTTTGGCTAGTTTTTTGCTATAGGTGCGGTACGCTGGGAGGTATTTTCGCATTTAGATTAAATACAAGTAAGTATCGTTAAACTTCGTTAATATGGTCACATAATGGTAGGATCCTTTAGTGCCGTATGATGGGCGCCTAGGGTGCTAAATTTCTAAGGGCCGCAAAATTTTGCACAGTAATATGTAATATTTAAATACTTTCGGACGTGAAGGGCATGGATAAATACCATAAATGGGGCTATGACTTCAAAACTCCTTAATCTGGCTTTGGCCTTTAGCCCTGGAATCGGCTTAGGTATACAGTGCTTTTCAAAAGTAAGGAATAAATTAAAGAATTTTTTTGAGAGGAATATTTAGGAAATATCCTCGAACGGGTCAACCTTAGTTTTTTGATGGGCATCCAGTGGTGTAGTCAGATATTTTTTTGTATTTCCGGTTAACCGGAAATTACCTTAATTTAAACTTTTCAAAAGAAATCATACTTTTTCTCAACGGATTCGGAATCTACGATTTTTTCTGACTTAGCAACATTTTTTTGTATTTCCGGTTTAACCGGACATTACCTTAATTTAAATTTTTCAAATGGAATCATACTTTTTTCCGAACGGATTCGGAATCTACGATTTTTTCCGAGTTAGCAACATATGTGTCATACCCGACGTGCAAATCTATGAGCAAAATCGTGTACACTGATTTCACCTTCCTGCGTGATTTCACCTGATTTCACCATGATTACACCTGGTGATTTAATCCCATTTCCCTTAAACTCACCTTGTTTTTCTTGATTTCGCCCGATTTCGCCTGATTTCACCACCATGTATCAAAAAATTGATTTGCAATCCTCAATAGAAAAATTTATAGCTTCCGAACGGTTGAAGGCTAAGGAAACAAACTGAAGGGGTTATAGATTGCAGATTGCATTGCATTCGCTACTCCTTTCAACGTTTAAGTAATTTATTATATCGGTTTATATACAGGATTTTCCAATGAAAAGTAGCCACCCCAAATATTTCGTAAACCAAATAAAATATGAAAATTTGCTCGGACAGGTCGATTTTTATTTGGAGGGGGACACTTAAGTCCACGCTTGGCGAAATTTCAGAACTCACCCCCTGACCCCCACTTCAAAATTTTAAATGGCAACCCCCCAGTTGTAATACATCATTTGAAAGCTAATTTCATTGCCAATCTAACGCTGTAACAATTTTTGATATTTGTTAAATTCTAGCGCCCTCTATATGCAAATTTTAAATTACATCAGGGCCTTTTGTGATACATCATTTGAAAGGGTTTAAAATTATCTGTAAACTAATGCAAGAATTGTTTTAATCCATCCATTCGTTCAAAAGTTACAGCCTAAACTTGAAGGATTTCTAGGCCCAGAACCAGCTCATGTCTTTCAATGTAACTTTTCAACGAGTGGGTGGATTTCAAAAATTCTTACATCAGTTTACAGAGAATTTGAAATCCTTTCAAATGATGTATCACAAAGGGCTCTAATGTAATTTAAAATTTGAACATAGAGGGCGCTAGAGTTTAACAATAAATCAAAAATTGTTACAGCGTTAGATTGGCAATGAAATTAGCTTTCAAATGATGTATCATAAGTAGGGGGTTGCTATTTAAAATCTTGATGTGGGGGTAGGTGGGGGTTAGGGGGTGAGTTTTAAAATTTCGCCAAGCGTGGATTTAAGTGTCCTCCTCCAAATAAAAATCGACCTGCCCGAGCGAATTTTCATATTTTATTTGGTTTACGAAATATTTGGGGTGGCTACTTTTCATTGGAACACCCTGTATTGTAGCGATAATCGATACATCGATATGTCGATACCTCGATTATCGATACATGGATATATCGACTATCGATACATCGATATATCGATATTTATCTACATATACATCGAGTATATCGATTTTTTTCTGATATCGATATTCGATATCGGTTTTACGATATCGCTCAGTACAACAACTAATTCCCAGAAATCATGCGTGGTATTTAGTTTCCAATAAATAATTATTACTCTTGGTTCAAAATGGCAAAATACCTACTATCTTTTCATTGATTGGAATTGTAGAAATACGATTTTCTGTTGAATTGACTACTATCTACACAGAATTAAAGCAAAGATCCACGCGATGGAGAGCTTCCAGCCGCTTAGTGCTGCAATTTTTTGAAATAAAATTTGACGGCATTTTGCGTTAACATTAACATTGTGTGTGTTGATGACGACAAATATTTCGGGGCACGTGATTGTCCGCGAGCCGAGATGGTCGGGGCTCATCAGTTCCCCGGGTACGGTACCTACGACGAGTAGTTCTCCATAAACCAAAGTGGGATAGTTTCCAAAACGACTATAATTTTCGGATTTGATCATTTTGTTGCATCACTTTTGGAGGTAGTCGTATATTTATTTGTACCTACAGATATATATGGTTACTATGTACTAAGTTTATTAACAAAATACACTTTTATGGTTTTATTATTTAATGTGACATGCAATAAAAGGAAGAAATTTATTTGGGTATATAAGTCCATAAAACAAATCCACATTTTTCACTTTGAAAATGAACTCGCTTCAAATATATTCGTTTCTTTTTTTCTTTCAAACGGCCTTTGCTGCGTTTGACTATATATACGGACCTGGGCCATTAATTAAAGCTACTAAAGGGGAAGTATGGCCAAAACCGCAATTCCAGGATAAATTGGACGAACGATATTTCTCCTTCGTTCCGATTTTCTTCAAATTCGAGGTACGTAAGTAGTGATATTTTAAATTTCATTAAATATTTTTGTTTCCTTCTAGACAACCGGAAATTCATGTAAAACTTTAACAGAGGCTCTACAACGATATGAACAAATTCTAACTTTCAAAAATCGTCTTGTCAAAAGAATTTACTACCAGCCTTCAACCTGTTACAATTTTAGAGATGGAAACTTTCTTGGATATTTACAGCAATTGCAAGTACAACTTACGGGGCCTTGTAACGATACGGAATATCCAACTATTGACGGGAAGGAAGAATGTACGTGTTCTAGAGATTTTTGTTAGTAATTACGAATTTATTTAGATACGTTAAACATAACGGGCGAGAGTCAAGTACTAACTTCTGATACAATTTGGGGAATTCTTCGAGGTCTTGAAACATTTTCTCAGCTCATTTATATAACAGACGATTACAGCTGTGTAATTTTTTTATTAATGTGTGCTCTTATGGTATGATACTTTGTGTATTTACAGCATAGAATAGAAACCACGAGCATCAAAGATTACCCACGATTCGCTCACAGAAGCTTACTTATTGATACAGCCAGACATTTCATTTCAGAGTCCAAAATTCTAGAAGTACTCGATGCAATGTCGTACAACAAATTTAATGTCTTCCACTGGCATATGACAGACGATCAAAGTTTTCCTTACGTGAGCAACACACTTCCTTTCTTGAGGTACGTACGTTTTGAAGCAAGAAAGTAATCGTAGTGATCAAACAAAATACGATCAAGGGGGTCAAGAAATTTTTAAGAATATGTCGTTGATCATTACGGCTGGAGTTTGTGGACTTCTATCAATTTTCCTTGCTTTGTCATGTGACATCAAGGTATAAACAAACAAAAGTAGTCCGGATTGCTAAAGATATTTTTTTCAAATCCCATTGTCACTCTTGCTTGTTTTTAACTTCTATTTTATTTGATCACGCCGTATAACAAGTTTACAAAGTGAATTGACGAAACGACAGAAATGCAATGAACTCGAAGGGTGCAAGTTTAGCAATAAAATTAAGCTGGTGTGAATAAATGGTAACAAAGTCTGTATCGTTTTATGTTTTTCTTTTGCTAGAAAGTCTTGTATTTTTATCCTTTATTAATACAAGATTAAGTATCTTGAAAGACTTTATTTACACCACTCATAAAGTCAGAAAGTGACTTTTGATTAACAATTTAACCCAAAAAATAAGACGAAAAAGTGAGAGAACTACGGAGAACTATGAGTCTGTGAGTTCTATCACACCCTGTATAATTTAAATACTTAATTGTGAACTTAATTTATAAAACAAATAAGGATTTTCTCTTATTAGAGCTGTTAAATACTTAATTGTGAACATTAATCTATAAAACAAATAAGGATTTTCTCTTATTAGAGCTGTTGAATACTTAATTGTGAACGTAATTTATAAAACAAATAAGGATTTTCTGTTATTAGAGCTGTTTTATAGGAGTCTTAGGAGAGAGTTTATAGTTATGATGCGTCTTCATAACTTTTTCTAATTATATTTAAGCGGTGCACTTTTTTTACTGTTTTATTAAGATTTCACAGTTGATGCTATCTTTACAGATTCTTAATCACCCTCAAAAAGGGCAACTTTTTTCTAATTTAACCGGCTTTCTAACTCTAATGGTTTCCGAGATCCCAATAGTGGGCAATGAAATTGGCAACACCCTGTATATCTAGTTACATTCCTACAATCATTTTTTTTGTGTTTTAATTTATTGTGACAATTCAACTTTTACTTTATAAACCAATACGAATTAACCGCTTCAGCCAATCACAGCCTGACTAATTTGGCAATTTGTACATGTGGTGATTGCCAGGCAGTTGTCAAAAACGAGAAACGTCAAGTCGTTGAATTGTCTTGCCGAATACAACTCATGGTCTCAATATCTTGGTAATTTTTATCACTTTGATTAAGACTCGCAGGCGTTGTTTTTGGAAAATTATCACTCGCGCGAGCGCTCGTAATAATTTTCGTCCCAACGCCTGCTCGTTGCATCAAAGTGACAAAAATTGCCGGCAATATTGAGACCACTTGTTGTATTATATACGAAAATCGATTTGAGTGTTTATTGTGCTTCATAGATACTTATGTGTTGTCCCGGACTTTTTGGTAGATCTTTTCTTAGCCAACAATTCTTCAATTTATGATTTTGTTATATCTTTAACCGTTTACTCAGCGTTCACTTTTTAAATCGCGAGAGCGGGTTTTTTCCGAACTTTATTTTAGTAATATTTTAGTAACACCACGCGTTTAAATTATCCTCAAATCATTCAAATAAAACCGTCAGATTGAAGGGACCGGACAGTTGGATTTATATTTCTGTTTAATTGTTACGATAGCCGGTTAACGTTAATTGCTGTGTCAGTATGTACTAATTCTGAGAAGAAGTAGAAGCTTCTGCCGTCTCCGAGATTGCGCATTTTTTTATACAGGGCGTTACGAAATGGTACCGTATAATTTTAAGGGCGGCTATTGATGATTTTAATAAAAGAAGGACATCTATGAATACTTACTAGAAACAACGTGATTAAATGAAAATAGCGGACGTTAGTCTATAAGGGTTGCCAATTCTGGTGATTAATGCACTACATCTGGTGCTTTTGGACGCTCTCATAATCACATTTTGTGACAAATTATTTATTTGTCAGTCGTTATTTGTCATTCTTGTGTCACAGTAATCTCAAAATTGACAGAACCGTTAATACAGCCGGACTGTTTTACCTACTGCGTAGACTGGCTCCCGTCGTGCACTGGAATTAGTGAAATCATCAATACCATGAGAAATGTAGGCGAAAAGTAATTTACCATTTTGGATTAAGAATTTCTTCAGTGTATGATTTTCAAATATTTTCCTCAAAGTTTGGGAACTGCTGAAAACATGTAGGTGATAATAGAAAAATATAAATAACCGGTAGTACCTACCATGGCAACAAAAAAATTACCTTCCAAATCCTGTCAAATTGACCCATTGTAATAATCAACCTGCGGTCCTTTTTCAATTTTCAAGTCAAGAATATGCAAACATCATTTTGTATTTGTTGGGTGTCTTGGTAAAAAAATGGTAGAAATGACGATTTCCTTTAACGTGTTACCAGAAAATTCGGGAATATAACAACCACGCAATAGACTCCGCAAGTGTGACGTCACTCGGGCATTTCCGGACTAACTCGGACATTTTCGTGCGCGTCACTCGGACATTACACCACACGTTTTTCACAAAACCTACAACATCCCAACGAATAACGGCATTAATTATTCAACACAGAATCAAAACAGGGACTACTTTCATTCAAAATAGTTGCGACAATTTAAAATTTTTCGTAATGTCATCCAAGTGTCACCGGCAATTGAGCTTTTCATTAAGTCAAGCGGCATCTAGTGAAAATACTTCCAGTATAAGTGTCAAAGCAGGATTCGGAACCTATGTCGAATTCGTTACGATGACTGTTACTCTTATGATGACTACTGTCGAAAATAACCATGGATTGTGATAACAGAATCTTTACTGTTTCTGCTACGACATTATTACCATTATGCTATGTTACATTTATGTGGCATCTTGGAAAAGGGGTTCCTGAATTTTATAAAAACTGACTTTTTAATAAAGTGAACTGACGTCACGACTTGCGGAGTCTGTTTTTAATGTGCCAAATTAATTTTTTGTTGTCATGGTACCTACTATGAAGCTATTATTGAATTAAGGGCCGGTTTTTTCATCTCATGTTAACTTTAACATAAAGGTTTGTCGCCTCAGTTTCCATTGTGACAACAATTTGTTTCTATGGAGATAACCTCATGTTAAATTTAACATGAGATGAAAAAACCAACAGTTCCCAAACTTTGAGCAAAATATTTGAATATCAAGCTTTCAAGAAGATATGCGTCTTACTCTTAGCCCAAAATGGTTAAGGACTTTTCGACTACGTTTATCATGATTTAACCACCCTTAGAATTACATGGTACCATTATGCCCTTACACCCTGTATAGTAAAAATTTTAACCCTTATGTTTAGTGAAAAAGGAGCCTACCAACCAGTCATTTACACCTATCAGCCGGATTTTGTACAAGAAGTGATTGAATATGCCAGGAAACGTGGTATCCGCGTCTTGGTGGAGTTTGATACACCTGGACACACTCTTTCATGGGGACTGGGTGCCCCGGATCTACTGACAAAGTGTTACGACGTTCCACTTCTAGAATATGGTCCCATTGATCCTACCAAAAACTCAACCTACGATTTAGTCTTCAAACTTTTTGATGAAGTCAAGGAGGTTTTTAAGGATGACTACGTTCATTTGGGTGGGGACGAAGTTGATTTTTCTTGCTGGTTTGTACTGAGAATTTTGCAAAAGTCATTGCATAACAAAACGTTTTAGGACAAGCAATCCAGATATCAACGACTTTATGGCCGCTAACGGCATTGCAGGGGATTACGCTGCTCTTCAGAGTTATTATTTTCAGAAATTAACCGACTACGTAGTGAACGAAAAGGGATTAATTCCATTGGTCTGGGAAGAAGTTTTCACTAATAATGTAACACTACCGCCAAACGCTGTAGTTAATGTTTGGATCAGTACTGATCCTGCAGGAGTAACAGCTGAGGTAATGTCAGTGTTGAAGTATAGGTTCAAGGCGACATTTACATTGTTTTTTCTACAAACACTATTAAAAACATTTGTTTTAACGTTTGTTGACAATTGTTAAAAATTTCATTTTAAGACACCAGTATTAAAAGTCATTTACTTTTAACACTCAGTGTTAAAGGTGACAATGCAACAACAACTAAACAAGCCCTGGCAACAAGTTGTCACTATACTGTAGTTACAGCGAATTTCATGGTCGTTTTCTACTAATAATATGAAAACTTTTGGTTTTAATCGTGTTTGTAGAAAAAAAGTGTATGATATGCGTGTTAAAAGTGATTTTATTCTGTTTGAAGGGATGGGCCACTCCGCTGCGCGTCGAGTCCCAAACTTCCCTTCTCACAAAATAAAATACCATTTTTATAGCTATTAACATACCTACTCTCCATTCATTTTCTATTGAAGTGACAGAAAACAGGACAAATGTCAAAATTTTGCAATTGCTCTGAATTGGCCTAAAATGGCCTTTGTGTGCGTGCAGTTTTGAGTCAAGTGTAAAGAAAAATATTCATGAAAAAGCCTCAGATACGTTTATCTGTGACACTGCTTCTAACAATAAAAATAAACCCTAGAAAATTTGGGTTATGCAATGTTTTTGCTTCCCCGCTAAATTTCTATCAAATTGTCAAAAGTATAGACCCTTACAAATTAGGGTTGTACAGTTCCAGAAAAATTTTAGATATTCAATAGAAAATGAATGGAGTTTAGGAATGTTATGACTATCATAACAGACAGTCATCTAAGTCATCTAAGTCATAACATCCGAGGTTTGTTCAATCGGTTTAGGCGATTAAAGCCAAAATTAATAAAATTTAGCATGAATTCGTGTCATTTTGACAATCGAGATGACAGCATTTGAATGGGTTATTGTTGTCATGAATGGTTAATGGGCTTGTTGTTTAGAAACCATTAGATAACGTTATAATTTGCTTACCAGCCTATTTTTATGCAAGTTAAGAACACTTTAATCGCTTGAAACCGGTAAACACTTATATCACCAATAACTATTATAGGCAACTCAAGCTGGTTTCGATGTTGTTGTTTCCGCGTACTGGTACTTGGATCAACTTAGCACTGGTGGTGATTGGATAAAATATTATAATCCTGATCCGCAAAATTTTACTGGCACTGAAGAAGAGAAGGCAAAAGTTATAGGAGTTGAAGCGACTATGTGGGGAGAAGTAGTCGATGACTACAATTTGGAATCTAGAATCTGGCCCAGAGCTTGTGCAGCAGCAGAAAGATTTTGGTCATCTCCTGAAGGAACACCTCCAGTTCTTGACATATACAGTGACTACCTTTTTTATGACGTTGGGGCAAGAATGGAAGAACAGACTTGTCGATTGAACAGAAGAGGAATCACCGCACAACCACCATCTGGGCCTAGCATTTGTTATTAACAAACCACGTAATGTTGCTCATATCAAAAGTCGATAAAAATCAGTTCATTCGGAACTCTACTCAATGATTTTATCAGTGTAAGATACATATAGTTCTGTTCTGTTTACCATCTAAACAGTCTTACTGGCTAAATGTGTTATTCAAAGTTATAAATATTAAACAGTGATATGTTTTTATTCTTGTTTTTGCAAATATGTTGTATTTTCGTTTTACCTGGAAGTGCGTATGGCAACAAACGCGTTTACGGCCCGGGAGCACTAATTAAACCCAGCAAAGGAGAGGTTTGGCCAAAGCCTCAACTTCAGAACTACCTAGATGACAGTTACTTTTCGTTTGTTCCTCAATATTTTCAATTCACAGTAGGTACAATCATATTAAGGAGTGAAGCTTATATTTTCTTCTTTAGAAAATCGGTAGTTCTTGTGAAACGCTAGACGAGGCATTAGAAAGGTACACGTACATTCTAACTTTCCAAAATCGTCTCATTGGAGACATTTACTATCCCGTTTCTAATTGTTCAAGCTACTCAGATTCTAATTATTTGGGCCCTCTATTGCAACTGGACGTGCAACTTGCAGGACCTTGCAATGACTCTGAGTACCCAACAATTGACATGAAGGAAGAATGTGAGTGACATACTTTATAATGTTCTTGGTTTTTTGAGCCTTCATTTTCAGATATTCTTAACATTACATCTGATGTTCAGTTATTATCATCAAATACGCTTTGGGGAATATTACGAGGATTGGAAACATTTTCTCAGTTGGTTTATTTAACCGATGATCATAGTTGCGTGAGTTGTAGAGGCAGCTGGAAAAAAAATTGTAAAAAGTTGTATTTATAGCATAGAATAAACACCACCAGCATCTACGACTATCCCCGTTTTAGTCACAGGAGTTTACTTGTCGACACTGCTCGACATTATATTTCCAAAGAGACGATTCTTTTGATGATTGATGCTATGTCATATAACAAACTAAATGTGTTTCACTGGCACATAACAGATGACCAGAGTTTCCCATATGTGAGCAAAACGTTTCCTGAACTAAGGTAATGTATTGCATTAGGCTGAATTTTATTTTTAACAATAATGCCAGTAGCTCTAAAATAAAGAAATGGGTGAAATACGTAATATATGTGTACGGCCAAGTCAGTCCTCAAAAGTTCTTAGTGAAAGTAATTTTTATTGCCTAATCAGAAGAACATCATGTTACTGTTTAGAAAGTCAAGTACCTAATTCATATCTGTCGAATGTCAATCTCGTTCGCAATCTAATAGATAGTAATTATTTTTCACACAATATATGTAGTGTAATGATGACGAAGATGAATGAGTAGAAACTTGAATCATACAGAAGTATTTAAAGTCCCGTCGCATATTAACGAAAATGGGGGCTGTGTGTCTCAGGCTTTTTTAACCTCCCCACAACCATATAAAAATGGGAGGTTATTGCAATCACTCCAAAATTCGAAATTGAGATAACACCAGATCTTTACGTTTCAAGGTCCCAGGATCACAAAAAAGTGTTTTTTAAAAAATGTCTGTGTGTATGTACGTACGTATGTATGTACGTACGGATGTATGTATGTATGTGAGCACGATTTCTCGGAAACTACCGAACGGATTTTAATGAAATTTGGTATGGAGGTTAGCGTTGGCGTTCCGGTGAGCCCAGTTAATTTTGTTGCGAATCCGCAGACGCCAAGTGCCTTTTTGGCACACCAACTATGAAATTTGACTGATGAACACTAATTTTTCTTATCAGCACATGAAAGGTCTTGAAATTCTGTATCTGAAAGTGTATTCACACTTAGCGCCTTTTTGGCATAAAATCAAAAAATTCGAAGTTTGGAGGAAACAATAAATAACACGCTACAGCCCAAATTGCTGGATCGATTTGGCTGAAATTTGGTAGGGAGAGATACCGTTACCCGCCGAAGAGCTGATTTATTTTTGGTGGCAATCGGCGAACGGCAAGTGCCATTTTGGCATATCAACTTTGAAATTTTAAGAATGAACTCATATTTTCTTTATCAGCACATGAAAAGTCTTCAAATTTTGTTTTCAAAATTGTATTCAATCTTAGTGCCCTTTTGGCAAAAGATCGTAAAATTAAGTAAAATCACAGAAAACACCTTATGCTTGGTGGAGTAAAACTTAGGTATAGTAAATAGTAAAATTTACTTGATATTGGTGATAAGATTGGATCATTCATCAAGTGGGGAGGTTCCAGCCGCTTCCGTAGCTGCCCATCTTTTCTGTTGGTTTGTAAACGGGATTTCAGTTCTGTCAAAATTCCTGTCATGGACAATAATTGACAACAAAGACCCCTTTCAATCTCCATTGTTACTGTTTATTGACACTGCCAGTGAGTGACGGGAGTTTTGACGGATGTGAAATCCCGTTTACAAACCAACAGAAAAAAAGCCTGAGACACACAACCCCCGCTTTTGTTAATATGCGACGGGACTTTATCAAAAGCCGTATGTGAAAGCAAATTAAGTGGAGTTCACTTAAAAACGTAGTCTTTTAATTTTTATAACTTCATGTACAGGGTGGTTCCTCTAAATTTTTATAATTTTATGTACAGGATGGTTCCTCTTTCATTGCTTACGATTAGTATTTCCTTGTTGCTCTATTTATTTCTTGATGAATAAAGAATCTGTGAAAAATTCTCCGATTTATTGATTCGTTACTGAGTTATCTGAAAATTTATGTAGGTCTTCATCATAACCAGCTGAGTTAGTTGGCACATTGTACAAAATTGGCTATCTACAACTAACAATGGTCGTAGAAAAATGTACTTACTTAAGCATTATGAAGACAGTTCATATTTTGATTCATTATATTTGGAAATAGTAAAAACCTAAAAAACGATTTCTAGTGAAAAAGGGGCGTACCATCCAACCGTCTACGTCTACGATCAAGATTTCGTCAAATACGTACAGGACTACAGCAGAAAACGTGGAATTCGAGTTCTAGTGGAATTTGACACCCCTGGCCACATGCTTTCCTGGGGATCCGGAGCTCCCAACTTACTTACGAAGTGTTACAATATTCCCCTATTGGACTACGGTCCTATTGACCCCACAAAAAATTCAACCTACGAATTCATGTACAAATTCCTCGCTGAAATAAAGGAAGTTTTTAACGATGATTACATTCATTTAGGCGGAGATGAGGTGGAGTTTCTCTGCTGGTTTGTTATTTAGTGTACCTCAACAAATTAGTTTATAAGACTCAAATTTCAGGCTAAGCAATCCAGACATCGTTAAATTTATGTATGACAAAGGTGTGGAGGATTTCGACGCCCTTCAGAGTTACTATTTCGAAAAACTGATTGATTTTGTTGTACATGATCTTGGATTGACTCCCATTGTTTGGGAAGAGGCGTACAACCACAATGTAAGATTATCTTCAAATGCTGTCGTTAACGTTTGGATTAATGATGCTCCTGACGCTGTAACAGCAAAAGCAACTCTAGACGGGTTTCGTGTTATCGTTTCATCTTACTGGTACATGGATCAATTGGAAACTGGAGGTGACTGGCTGAAGTTTTACAACGAAGATCCTCAAAATTTTAATGGATCTGAAGAACAAAAATCTAGAGTTATAGGAGCAGAGGCTGCAATGTGGGGGGAGGTTGTTAACGATTATAACTTGGAGTCAAGGGTCTTCCCAAGGGCCAGTGCAGCGGCAGAGAGATTCTGGTCTTCAATGGAAACCGCAGGGCCACTTTTCCTCGAGTACTTGGACGAAAGGCTATTTTTTGATGTTGGGCCAAGGCTGGAAGAGCAAACTTGTAGGCTCAATCGCAGGGGGATTAAGGCTCAGCCGCCGACAGGGCCCAGCGTTTGTTTTTAAATCATTTACTTAAAGTTGTAAAAAAATGTATTAATCATGATTGTACTCTTTAAAATCTATATAAATACAGCCATTTCAGAAAGATTTTTTCTTACGAGTTTAGAAGGAGTCTTGATTACGTCGCAATAAGATTTTTAAAATCGACTTGTTTCGACATTTTCGTTAGCTTAAACTCACCCTGTATGATGAATCGAGTTGTCTTCATAATCCACCATTTCGTATTATTTGGACAAAATAATGAATTAATTGATTGCTAATTCCAGCGTCTTACCAGCAAAACATAGATCTTATTTATTCAGCTGACAGAGGTGTCACCTTTTCAACATTTCTTCTAACAAATCTTGACCATATTTATCCCTCTAGGTCTACATCTCTTTTGACCGGAGATCTACCACTTGCCAGTAGCGGTGTCTGAAAACCCTTCATCAAAAACCGTAGCGTAATTCTTAAAATCATATTAAAAATTAAGAAGGGGGTGTGCAGGCGTGGTTTATTAAATTACAGTTAATTATAAGGGTCCTATTTCTCGATAATATTTTTTTGGTTGTCTAAGAGAACCTCAAATCAATTAATAACTAAGCCTAACTTCTCTTAATTACTACAGTACATCCAGGTACTTCAGTAAAACCTCATGAATAAAATATCTGTTTTCTTTTATTTTGACTTGGGCCACAACAGGGGCGGAATTTCCAATGAGCAGTAATTAGGTAAACGTCTTTTCCTCAAATTCTGCCGTAGTATTAAAACTGCTATGGCCAAATTAAGATATCTGAATGCCTCTGTGCTTGTGCTTAAAATTTCGCAGTTGTATCCCCTTAAAAACATAAGAAGGAAAGATTTAAGCCTCTTGTATACTGCTTGGAGGACCTTCGTCTTATTATCGTATATGTTAACAATTCTGCAGTGCTTTTTATACTTCGTGACAAAGCAATTTAATTTACTGGAAGATGCCATTGCCGTAGTTCATATAGGTAATTATTTGCAAAATTTATTCCAATCAAATTTTCTTTCAGCTGCCTACAGCTTCTTGTACATCAATCTCATATTGTACGGTTATGTCCAATTTGAAAATATTGTTCATTTAGTGAAAGTCATGAACGAGGATTTAGTTCATAGAACGGACAATGGAATTGAACAGATTTCAATGGAAGATGCTGCGAAATTAGCAGACAGATTAACATATGCTTGGTGTGTAATCGACGTTTTCTCGACAACTTTGTTCGCATTTCTACCAATCTTTACAGGAAAAAGGTAGGTAATGATATTTTGTATTTATTTGGCATTCATCAATGGATTTCCTTAGAGAACTACCTGTGGTCCTTTGGTCACCCTATGATGCGAAAGTGAGTCCGGCGTTTGAACTCACCTTTGCCTGGCAATGTTTTGTGCAAATGAACATCGGTTGGGTTGGCACTTGTGACACACTTTATCCGTCGATAGCTATTTTGCTCAGACAACAATTCAGAATCTTAGCCAGTAATTTCAAAAATTGTTTTTACCATTCTTTGCTCAAATGCGGAGTGCCTAGAGCAGAAGTTATGAGCTTTAAGCATGCTCTAAGGCAGAAATATTTCAAGTAAGCTCGGTACCGGTTAAGTAGTAAGTATATCAACAATTTTTATTTTCAGTGCTGCAGATCATCGGCAGATTTTTGAACTGTTAACAACAGAAAAGTTCAAAGAAATTAATCAAGAATACTTCTTCAAGAATATTAAATACCATCAACTACTGCTACGATGCTGTGATGATTTCAGGAAAATTTTTGCAGAAATAATTGTCTTCAAATTGGGGTCAGATATGTTTTTCTCGATTTTTCTATCGTTCACTATAATTACAGTAAGTTGTTCAATTCTAAAAACTGACGCTAACATCGATATTTAGGTTAATTCGCCTATGCTGATTATAGCTTTGATTCCTTATGGTTTCATAGCAGGCATTCAGTTTCTTATTTATACTTACGGAGGACAAATTTTAACAGAAGTGAGTATATAATCCATTTCTAGGTCTACAATTCCTACAATTTGTATGGTTTTCAACCCCTTTTTTTGAGTACCTACCTACCTAGTCACCACCTAGATTTTCAGAATGCCGACTTTTTGTGGGATATTTATGACAACCTTTGGTATTATTGCGACACAAAAATTCAGAAGAGCTTGCCCATCATTCAAATGAGAATAAAAAGACAAGTTCTTATCAAGGGAGGAAATTACTTTGTCATGATAGCACCCTCCTTTGTAACGGTAACTATATGATTGAATTCCGCTTATGTCAATCTTGCAAATTCTTTCAATTGTAGTTCATGAGAACATTGTTCTCTTATGTGGCAGTTTTGAGACAGCTATCGATTCGAAGAGGAAATTAAATAATAATATGCACTTTTTTAATTAGGTGTGAAATAAAGCAATGTAATCATGAGAAAAGGCTTTGAAATTACAGCATTGTGTAACTTTTTCCGATCTATAGTCTTCCAAAAGCTATTCTGTTTTATGGCTTCAGTTTGTGGGATAAAGAGGATGCCAATACAGCGTCTAATGTGTTAATATGAATAAGAGTACAATGCACGCGCAGGTTGCTTTCCAGTTTCCAACGAAACACACAGGTAAAATAGATCTCATTGGACAAAAATCAGCTGTGACAGACATCCAGCCAATGAGTGAGCACGCTAGAGAACCAACATGCGCACGCCGCTCCGGTAAAACTGAAAACGTCAATTATAGAATGAGGAAAATGAGACAAAAATGATGCCAGATGTGGTAAGTTCGTTCGGTTTAGGCAAAGACATGATTTACGATAGAAACCCGATCAATGTGTACATCAGGTAACGACCCATTAGAATTATTTACTAATTTTGTGAGGGTCATCAAAACAAACTAGTAATTGGAATGCAGATGTAGACAAAGGATGTAAAATAATAACAAAACTCTCAGGACGTATTTTTAAAAAAAGGCAGTTACGAAAATAATTCTCAAGTGCATATAGGATATCTTATAAATAAGTATTTATATCTGATGATATATTATTATCAAAAGTTTGAAACGTTTTCGCATATTTATTATTCAACTTTAAAAAATAACACGTGTAAGTAAAAATCAATAGATGTAAAATGTATGCATCTGTAGGATATTTTTAACAAAGCTGACTTTAGACAGCTTTAGAAGCGTAGAAACTGAAACTATTGAAAAACTTAAAAGATATTCACGTCACCTAGCAGAGACAGGCAATAATTAATTATGGATATAGCATTATTGCGATCAAAAAATCTGAAACAAAAAAATTAAAATTTACACTCTCCAAGCCGGTAGAAACAATTTGAAGTATGCGAACTAAGCGAGAGGAGATTTTTTCAAAAAAAGGTTTTCGACTGGGCAAGACGACAGCTCGAATCCAATAATAAAAATATGCAGTTACATATATTTTTTCTCGAGGCACTGAAAGTGCCTTCGATTTACGTACCCAACCACTGAAGTGTGCCAAATTTCACCTCGATATGTTTCTCTTTAGTAATTTAGATGTGAATCTTTTACGAGTTTTTGCCAAAAGACACTAAAGTTTGACTATGTTTTTAGAAACAATAAATTGTCTTGAAAGAGGTACCTACTTAAATGAAAGAAATATTAAAAATATAACACCTAAACCTAATGGAAATGAAACTTTTGTCTTGAAAAAATTCCCCCGTTGTCGTATTTTGAATTTTGAGTTCAATATGAATACCTACAAAAATAGTTTGAAAAATTACCTTTCGGATAGACTTTACTGGTAACAGCTGGTATTAATTGTATTAGCGGTAGCAATTATTTTAGTTGTGACGTAGGACAAAAGTTTCATTTCCATTAGGTATACATAAAATAAGACTAACTAAAACTAACTTTGCAAACTTTTCCAAGTGTGCTAGGCGACTTATACTTACGAGACACAAATAATTTATATATTGCTTTCGATTTGCATTACATATCTTGGGTGGAATTTCCAACGCTATAACAAGCAGTATTTTTACAAAGCTCAGTGCTGCAGTGGCCATGGCCAAAGTAAAGTATTGTGAAGGCGCCATGTTTCTACTTAAAATTTCACAATTATATCCTGTAAAGAATATCAACCAAAAATGTTTAGGTCTGCTTTATAAGATATGGAGGTATACGGTCCAGGCCGCGTTTATCCTTTCCCTCTTGCAATGTTTGGCGTATCTTGTCACAAAAAAGTTTAATTTATTGGAAGACGCCATGACTGTGCTCCATGCGAGTAATTATATTTCAAAAAGAAAAACGTTTTTGCAGGTTCTAATTTTCAGTACTATTCGGCCTACTGTATTTGAATTTCTACATTATTGGCCACGCGCAGTATGATGCTATTACTGATTTGATGAAAATTTTAAACACAGATCTGGTCGAAAGCACCGATAACCAAATAGAAACCATTGTGATGTCAGAAGCTGCAAAATCTGGCGACAGGGTATCTTACGTGTACACATTCGGATGCGTTTTTGCAACCATTTTGTTAGATGTAGCACCGCTGTTTGTTTCTGGAAAAAAGTGAATCTAGAAGTTTTCGTCGTACTTATACAACTTATTTTTCAGAGTTTTGCCGCTAAGTGTTTGGTTTCCTTACGACCCTTATGTTAGTCCATTATTTGAGTTAACGTATATCTGGCAATGTTTTTCCCACATAAGCATGAGTATGATGGCAGCGTCCGATGTTTTCTACCCCTCTATAGCCCTTGTTCTGGCCCAACAATTTAAAATTTTAGGCAGCAACTTTAAAAATGGTGTTTATTATTCTCTACTAAAGTGCGGGGTTTCTAAAAAGGAAGTTCTCCATTTTAGAAATTTACTGCAACGTGGCGCTTTTTTGAGGTTCCAGCATAAGATTTTCCGTTACGCCGAAATTTAATTATCGTTTGTTTATAGCCCTTATGATAAGGTTCTTAACATACTGGCCACGTGGAAATTCCAGAAAATCAATCACAGTTACTTACTGAAAAATATTCGATATCATCAGTTTTTGCTAGATCTAACACAATATTTCAGCAATACTTTTAGTACTATACTTATTTTTAAGCTAGGGTCCGATACGTTTTTTGCAGTTTTCATGGCTTTCGCCGCAATATCGGTACGAGTGATTTATATTTGGCCTGCTTTCTTAAAAACTAATTTTTAGGCGAAATCGCCACTGCCGATTATAGGATTGGCGTCTTATACCTGTCTATCATTTATGCAATTCTTCATTTATGCCTATGGAGGACAAATAGTGATGGAGGTAAGCTCAAAATCATCTTATTTTTTCAATCATTCGCTCGATCTCTGCAAAAGAACTTTGGGGGTCAAAATTCATACTATTTATACTGGTTTGGACAGTCTTTCGAGACATAAGAGACTAAGGCCCGGTTTTTCCATCTTCGATAACCTCCGGTTTAAATAACCAACAGTTTGTCGCATAGCAACGAGTGTTCTGATTGGCTGTATCCTAGCAACTAACCGCTGGTTAAGTAAACTGGAGGTTATCGGAAAAAAAAGAAGGCGAAATCTAGCGTTAAAACTCTACAATCTTTCAAATTTCATGTGCGTCTTAGTTTCAAATCTGGCCCTGTCACTTTTGCTTTTAATTGACTTGGAAAAGACCCTATACGATAGTAGCCCAGGAAAAATCACATCTAGACGATTCCAAAATTTGATTTTTGCTGTGGAGGTATAATAAAGTGTTCTTACAACATTGAATACAAAAATATAGAAATTTTCCCAGGCAGTCATATTTTTATGTGGCTCTAAACCAATTTGGACCCCGAAAATGGCATTTTCACGAATTTTTTTCTCGGAAACTAGAAGGTACCACACTTTCATTTTTCTGCCAAACGTTCACCTATCCCTCGCTTACCAAAATTTGAAATTTGGTAAAGATGGGCCCAGGCAGTCGCTTATTGTATAGGGTTCTTTGTATATAACCTTATGACCTTTCCTTTTGTTAAACATATTAAGCGATCAGAAAAAGTATTCCTCGGGAGACTTTGGAACTGAAAGTCACGTAAGCAGTGATTCTGACGTTTAAAAAATTATTGACATGTGTTAAAGAAAAAATACAATCAAAGATAGATAGATAGATAGATAGATATATATTAAGTGATAAAAACAAACAGGTGTATACACTTCGTCAGATAATTACAGGTATCAAACACAATACTTTACAAACGTATAAGACATTAACAACGAGTTATTATAATATACTATATACCGGCCCCCAGCAGGCAGAGAATGAAGAAGAAGTTTCTGGATGATCTACCCGTGTATTGTGGTGAAATTAAAATTAGAATTAGTTATATCCGCAAAATTATTGTTGGTAAAATCTTTATAATTAATAATTATAAAAACATTTTTCTACCAAATATTTTTTTAAAACTTGTTTATATCGTACTATATTCAAATCTCTTACATATGTTGGTAAACAGTTAAAAAATTTATATGACATGAGTTTCAATTACAAAGTCCACTGAGAATAATTTTTTTTTGCCTTTATGTAATTATAAACAATGACTGGATGTAACAAGATGGGATGAATAAGATGATTGTAACAGTCATAAGCAGGACAGAAGTAGGTACAGCTTAGAAACATGAAGATGCCCACCCAGAGCTGAATATTTACCTGGTCGCATGGACCAGGCCACGATAGAGACCTTGCAGAAGTTAGTTACCCCTACCTAACTGCTATTCGAATGCTAGGCGACCAACTAAATATTCAACTCTGGGTAGGCATGTTCATATTTCTAAGCTGTACAATAAGCAATCGTAGTTTTGTTTCCAGAACGCCGACTTCTTGCAAGAACTTTACGAAGGCCCTTGGTACCTATGTAATGCGAAATTTCGCAAGGATTTTTTGATACTTCAGAAGAAAACTACCAAGTTAGTCTACTTAAAAGGTGGAAACTACTTCATTATGATCGCACCTGCTTTTGTGACGGTAACAAAGTTTCAAAACAGTACTTACGTTAATGTTAAATTACTGTTACAGTTTGTTAGGACCGTTTTTTCTTACCTCACTGTATTGAGGCAACTGTCCGTTCGATAAAATAGTTAAGAATGTTAACTAAGCTACTTATAATAGTTTTCTGCTAAAAGACACTAATCAAGTGCATATTTCTTCTTGTTCGACAAGCTTACCTAATACACAATTCATCACTCTATGGTTCCTTAATTTTATAAAGACAAGATTTCACTTAACATTGCAATTTTTTTTTTATTATTTCAAAGATTAGGTGGTTTCTTTTTCACTGCTCACCATTGACATCTCCTAAACGGTAACAGATGCGGAGTCAGTTAAATTAGAGAAAAGTTGATGTTTCAAGTGGCTTAGACTTCATTAATTTCCTCTTATTTTAGGCCGGTGACTTTGTTTAGCAACTCTACGATTCTTCTGGGCATTTTGTGTGACGCAAAATTTCAGACACACTTTTTAATGCTTCAGCAGAAATCAAGTGCCTTTGTAAGTAAACCACTTCATACATTATCTTGCAACAGATGTTTTTAAGAATTATAATCAAATAAATGCTTTTAACCAAAATATCGGAACAGAATAATAATTCAAATTACAGCTTTTAGATCTAACGATGGAATGCCCTGCCTCCTTAACTTTCCAGTGGGAGTTTTTGGCAGATTTGGAAGTATAAACACACCGCCCCTTAGCTTTTCCACATCAGACACTCGAGCATCAACAAAAGCTCGAATCTCTTCCGCGGTAGCTGCTGAATTATCCTCAAGAGTAACACAAGCTGCTGGTACTTCACCTTTCTCTGCCTTAGGAATGCCAAATACTAGAGCTTCTTTTACAGCTGAATGTTCCAAAAGTACTGACTCGATAAGAGCAGGTGCGATATGCCAAGAGCAATATTTAAAGATCTCCTTTATACGTCCTATAACATATAAACAGTTATCTTCGTCGTAATACCCTACATCGCCAGTCTTTAGAAAACCGTCTGCATCAAAAACATTTGAACAATCCTCTTTATAGTATCCGACCATTGCCGCCTTTGTCTTAACATAAATCTCGCCTTTTTCATTTGCTCCCAGAACTTTATTACTTTCTAAATCCACTATTTTTAGTGAAATTGTTTGCAGAATTTGTCCACATGATGCTAGTTTTGCTTCTAGAAACTCCTTGGGAGTATTTAGATAAAACGTTGAAACTATGCCGACTTCTGTCATTCCATAGCCGTATAAAATGGAAGCATTTCGAAATAATTTACCAAGTCTGGTCCGTTGTTCTGGACTCATGGTGGTGCCCCCAGTGAGGAAGCATTTAAGGGATGAAACATCAAATTTGTCACAGCCTATGAAAGTTGTGAGTCTGTATGTATCCAAAGGAGACATAAATATAGTTGTTACTTTATAACGTTCAATGGTTTTTAAATTTTCTTCGGGGTCTTTACTGCGAGATATAACCCTACAAGTTCCTTCTAGATAAGAACGGAAAAGTGTGAGCCATGCTGATATCCAATAAAATGTGGTGAAATATAGAGTACGCTCATTTTTGATGCCATTATCCCTGATAAAAGAATTTATTGGTTCACTGTTACTTGCATTTATCAAGCGATCCAAAATAAACTCATTCTCAGTGTGCTTTGGAATTTAAACTCGTTTTCCTTTGACTTGTGTCAAAAATTTTGTAAAACAGCGTTATTCCGACAAACCCCACTGAGGATGAGTTTATTTTGGATCGCTTGATTATACTACTTACGTTACAGCACGAATAACATTAAAGAAACTGAAATGACTGTGACAAATAACTTTCGGCAAACCAGTTGTGCCACTACTAAAAAACAGAAGAGCTGTGTCATTTTCATCCACCGATACTGGTTTAAAACAATCTTCTCCTTCTATCGGTTGAGTTAATTCAAAAAAATTTATATAATTAAATGATCTCCCAAAAACAATAATATTCGATATAATATCTGCTACTTTTAAGCTTTCTTCTATAAGTTTAATGGACGATTCTTCCACAAACATTATTTTTGGCGACGTTAACTTCAACAGATGGCTAACTTGATGAACACTCAATGTTGGGTCTAAACTTGCCACCTTGGCACCCAGGTAAAACGCGGCCAAAATAGGTATGAAATTGTCGCTTGTATTATTCGAGCAAAGCACTATGTTATCATTTAAACGAATTAAATGTTTTAAGGCAATCGCCAATCTAATACTTCTCTTTTTGGCACTTAAAAATGATTCTTCTTCGGCAGTGTCTGCATCGATCTTTAAAAAATTGTTATAACATAATTTCATTTTTCTCCAAAGTTTTTCTCACCTGACACAATTTAGTCCCGTGATACTCGCCTTGATTGAAAAAGAATTCACCTACAGTTTTTGAGCGGAACAGTAAAGTTTCAAACTTGTCTCTAAGACTCATGTTTATTTTAGGTAAGATGTAGTTGAGATGAGAATGCAACTAGGATAGTGCTTGCAACATGACATGAATTATTTTTATTCCTTATCGGTGTTTATTCATGAATATAATATGATTAGGACATCATTTATGTTGACGAGAATCGTTCCACTTTTATAAGTAAATAATAGAATTCAGTTACGACATGCATTATTTATTTAATATTTTCCAATAATAAGTTATAGATAGTTCTTTAAAATAACTTTAAATGCGGAATTAGAGGAACTAAATTATGTAGGTATTTACGCATTTCTAGACCGGTTACTGCAAAACTGTTTGGTTACTCAGAACGGTGTTTTCGTTCCGGCCGCGGCCAACTCGAAGAGTTGGCAAATAGAAACAACAATTACGCAGTTCTGCAAATTCGCCGAAGTTGTAGCTTGAACCATTCTATTGAACCTACAAAAAGTCCCCAAGGATGGGGTGTGAGCTCGAGTCACCATCATGGCAAAGATGTTAACTTTGCAAATATCTCATGAAATATTGAATTTATCCAATTTGCAGAACTGCAGTAATTTTTGTTTCTATTTTCACTTCGTTGATGGGCTATGACACTATTTTGGTTTTTTCGAAGTTTGAAATTTAAATTCTGTTATCGAATTACATTGTTTCGAAAAATGTGCGGGCACGTAAGAAGTAAAAAATTTGGTTTCCAAATCTCCTCAAGAAGATTTAAAAAATATTGCACATTATATTTGCAAATAAGGTGCAAAATTTATTGTTCCGATACAATACAATAATTACAAAAACTAAACTAATCATCAAGACATGTACAAGTAGAACTTGTCTCGCCCAGTAAAACAGAGGTCAAATTGCGGAATGCCTCTGTGTTTACGTCCATATTTAATCGCTCCATGAGATTATTAATGCACGCCATCCCTTCAGCATCCAGTTCCTGCACCCCTTCGCTGATTTCTTTTTCCACGAGAAACGTCTCTGCACATTTGGAATGTTGATCCGCAAAATTTGCGTCAGATTTTTGTCTTCTCAACTTGGTCACCTTCTGTGCCAAATCCTCAAAGGTGTGCTCAGTAAATACATTTTTAAAACCTGGAAACTGATCATCGGTGGTCGTTTCTTTGGCGTTATCATTACTGCTCGCCAGAAAAGACGAGCTTGTAAAAGATTGCCCTTCTGCAAAGAAGTAAGGTGGTGCAATTGGCGGCTGTACCGGAGGATGGTATTCATACGGTTTTTCTCCTTCAAGCTAAACTAATATTATGACCAGTTTTTTCTACAAACGCCGTACCTGAAGTGGGTAAGTGGTGTCTGAATCGTATGCACTGACATCTCCACACACTAAGAACGGTATTATTACCCTATTGACGCCTTCTAAAGCGGAAAAATTTTTATTGCTGACGTCCAGATATGGCGTTATTAACCTTGGGTCGAATCCTTCAGGTGGGCTGTATTTGCGACAAACCACAAATGCCTCTAATACAACAATCATGTGTTAAAAAAACACGAAATTCAGAAATTTAAAAAATAAGCCCTCGTAGGTACATGTCGACTTTTCAAAAAAAAAGTACCTACATAAAGTGGGAAACTTAATTGACCATATCAAAAAATATCACATATCACAAAATAAAATACTACTTTTAGCACTTATATCATAAATAACTATTTCTATTCCTAATATAGCAATCATAGAAAATATTTTTAAACCGCTCACTGAATTAAAAACGATGCGGATGTGATTGCATATCCATCCTAGGGTGCATATGTAACTCACCAATCAGAGATTTTGAAATTTTGAAATCTTCCTGCTGTCTATACAGGGTAATGGACCTATTTCTTGAGTGACGTCACGCGACGGCCATTTGGAGGCTCAAAATATATTTCTCCCTCTCCCGCCCATTAAAGAAAGGAATATCGGTCTCTGTCGATCGCCTCCAATTGCGCGCGAATCATATTGTCATCCTTTTTTAACGCATTCAGATTTGCGCATAATGTGTACTCTTTTCTCTCAAGAAATACCTGGACTTTAAAGGCGGCCACACCTTGAGAAATTTAGCCAAAAAGCACTTTACCATTTTGGCCTAAGAAGCATTTTTTCTTCAGGGTTTTAAAGTATTTTCCACAAAGTTGCTGAAAACAGGTAGGCGATAACAATAGGAAAATAAAAATTTCTATTAGGTATCAAGGCAACAAAATATTGCCTTCCAAATGTTATCAAATTGACAAATTGTAATAATCAACCTGCGATCATTTTTCGATTTTGAACGCAAGAATATGCGAATATGCATTTTGTACGTGGCGAGTGTCTTGGTAAAATAATACAGAAAATGGTAGGAATGACGATTTCTAGCTATTATTGAATTAAATATTCCAACAGTTCCTAAACTTTCGAGGAAAATATTTCAAAATCATACCCTGAAGGCAAAATGCTTCTTAGCTCAAATTGGTACATTTCTCATGGTGTAGGCGCCCTTAAGATTACACGGTACCATTACCTAACACCCTGTATAACAGGTGCTAACGAAACTTCGATGACTGGATCATCTGTCCTGTCAACGATTTTACACCAAAAAGATAATAGTCCAGTAGCCAGAGCGAGAAAATGGGCAATGGGGGTGCCTTAAAACATACTCATTTTGCACCCTCGTAGGTAGTCGGCTAGGGCCCCCATACTGGCTCAATGGGGGCGCGAATCCGTTTTTTGCATTTATTTCAGTTCTGGTGCCTCCTACGGCAAAAATACTTATTATGAAAAAGAAAGAGCACACAATTTTCAAATACATACATACGTCATACATACATACTATACCCCATGGTGGTGTGGAAATGAGTATTTCAACTTATGCATGTGCCTTATGCTATTTATTTCACTTATACCTGATACCAAGATATGCCACAAAACTGAAATTTTCCCTTGCACTTATCAAGATATTTCCCCGCCCCTCTGTAACTATGAGGGTAAGAACCACGAAACGATTTAAAATAACAAGACAATACTTCTCTTGATAAGACTGAACGATGCTGAACAATCTAAGGGGCCCCAATGGTATGTGGGGGCCTCCACTGTCTCGATGTTTGGTCTTCCCGGCGTTCCGAAAGTTCAATGTCCAATCGTCTTCAGGTGCATATTAAATTGACGATTGGTGATTGAAGTAACCGAAAAGCCACGAAAACCAAAAATTAAGAAACGGGAAGTTTGAAAAATCGGTGTTGAAAAAATTGTATTATCAACCACATTCAAACCAACTAACCGTACCCACTAGGCCGAAACCATTCAATTTATGCGAAAAACGTATAGGACCAAATCTGTTGAAAATTGTGTGCTCTTTCTTTTTCATAATAAGTATTTTTGTCGCAGGATGCACCAGAACTGAAACACAATTCTTTGAAAGTTGCTGAATGCATGTACAAATAACAAAACAATTACCTACTTAGGGCGGGTTGTATAAAACATTTATTCTTGGACTTAACGCTAAGCCCCCTTACGATACCATACAAACAATTGTTGTCGACAATTTGTTGCTATAGAAGTTTTGAAGGATTAACTTTAAGGCAGGATTAAATGTTTTATACAATCCAGCCTAAGAGCTTATAATTATGTTGTTTGTTCTTTGATTCGACGCTCGTGAAGTTATTCAACGATTTTAATTTTTCACGATTGGCTTAAAACAAATTTTTGAATATGTAGAATGAATTGTTACTAATTTGTGATCCAAAGCTTGCTGTCCAAATATTCTTAAAAAATATTGAAAGTAGGTAGGGCCAAGGGGTAAATATGAGACAGTCTCGTTTTGATTTCAGCATTTTTATTGACGCATGCCCCAGTTTTTAGCGTGTCTTTTAAACAGTCGGACAAAATAAAAAGGATGCCAAATCTATCTTGAGACCGACCGAAGCCGATCTCTCGGCCGACCTGTCGCTGTTTCGTACAAATCTCCTCTGACCCGCGTGCCTAAATCCCTAACTCATTACGCAAAATGTCCCTAAAATCTGCATCTTCCCGATCTTATTTTTCAAATAATCGACAGAATCAGCAAAAAACATTCTATGTGGAGCATTATTATTAAAATTTACCTGAAAATATATATAAATTAGGAACATTAGAGCGATCATCTAGTCGAATCTTTAAAGCACCTACTTTCATGCTTTTGTTTAGTTTTATTCCGATTTTTTGATAAATTCCTTTTTGGTTTGGGGCAAAGTTTCGTGGCCAAAGCTGAGAGTCTAAGAACTTAAACTGTTTACCTAATTAGTTCTCTAAGGTTTACGGAGGAAATACATATAACTTTTTCAAATAAGTCTTTCCCGCCGTGTCTGATATCTATCTGTGCACTTTACAATTAATTATTACTTCGGGAAATACAGTGATGTCTTCTTTTTGCCCCATAAACTGTCTCATTTTTGCCCCAAAGGATGGGTAAAAATTAGCCACTTATTTTTTAGTTTTATTAAACCGAAAAATCCAAAAATTTGAAATTAGTCTTATTATTACCCCACTTGGCCCTATATGGAACGCTTAATATTAGCATTTTTTCGCGATACAAAATTATGGTACTCGTATTTGAAAAAAATTAATTTTTCACCATATTGTTACTTCAACGAAAACAATTGAGTCATCAAAAGAAAGTTGAAATCTTCTAGGTAGTTTCAACCATGTATCAACCCTCCAAGCTTGGTTTCTTAATCTCCAACCTTTTGGAAGATGCAAATTTTTCTATTTCGAGTTTGTTTTAAATCATTTTTTTTTTAAATTGGCAAGGACCTACGTCAAAAAATGTGACAGTTAGGTAGGCAAAGTGCGGATGCGATGAGACTCACCCTGTATCCTGTATGTGTTAAGCTAAATCCTCATGGCACAGATTTGCGGAAACGGCCATAATTGGACCACTATTATTGTTATGTTACAAGCCTTTTGGTTGATAGCAAAATCAACTATTTGTAGTTTGTTTGATTGGTTTTGTCTATGAGACACCGCGTGACGACACATAACAAACATTGATTGTTATCATCACAAATACCTATTACCATCATCATGCAAAAAATAAAATGGCATTGTAAAATACTATTCATCTATGGCAGAAGAAACAAACTGTAGAAAATAATTTTCAACAATTCCATGCTCTTTTTAATAATGATAAGAATAAAAATTATTCCTTTTGATATGGTCAATTGATATCGTAAAAATGAAGCTACCTAAATATTTTGTAGAAAACTTACCAATGCTTGAATTCCTTGAACTTGTAGGTTTCACAGTGACAACATCTTCAAACAGCATTAATAGTTGATTGGTAATTAAATCACAATCCTTCGCTCTAAAGATCTTTGCCACAAAAGTACCCCCACGTTTAAGAACATTGCAAGCAATGTGAAGGGCTCCCAATAAAAGTTGAGCTTGAATATAAATATCAATGCAATGAAGGCCAGTCACTGAAAAGTGGAAAAACAAGATATAACAATACAGAGAAGTTAATTTTACCATCTGGAGCACCATCACAAACAACTAAATCAGCATGATCGCCTTCAAAGTGACTAACTATTGCTTCTGCCGTCTTATATTCAGTTATGTCACCCTGCAGTTGGATCACTC
Organism: Pycnomerus fuliginosus; assembly: GCA_963924575.1. NCBI lineage: Eukaryota > Metazoa > Arthropoda > Insecta > Coleoptera > Zopheridae > Pycnomerus > Pycnomerus fuliginosus. Next base: position 10,579,077 of record OZ004617.1, on the reverse strand, counting down.
CTGGCAGGGGGGACATTGGTTGCAAATCAACAGCCACAATTTTAACATTTTCGTTAACTTTATTTTCTTCTACGTGATTCTGTTTTGAGGTGTTCACCTTACTTTTATCAGATCCCTTCGGAAGATGATTTGCCTTACATTTTGGTGTATTCATACAAGTTCTTGACCTATTTTCAACAATTTCAACAGTTTCAGGAGTAATATAGTCCTCATTGTCAGTGTAGAATAATTTGCATTGTGGTTTAATACTGATGGTTTCATTGAGAAATAGTCTGCGAGAAAGAACTTGGCTCCAGCTCCCTGGTGCGGCACATAAATCAACAGCTTTTGTTACACCTACAATATTTACTTTAGGTACACACGATTTCAAATGTTTAATTCACCTTCAAGAATATTAAATTTTTCATCTATCTGAAGTAGCTTAAAGGCGCTTCGAGCTCGCCAGCCTTGCTCCTTTGCCTTTCTATAGAAAATATCGCGTTTGTCTTTCGAAAACTTGCCCATTTAGTATATGACTAGGTATACGATTAAATTATTTCCAAAACGTGCAAATCAGACAAATCACAAAATGAAATAACATGTAGTAGAATAAAGTTTGGTTATGGTTCTCACATCTGCTCACATCTGTCCAGTGTCCACTGTCAATCCCAGGACGCTTATCTTTGAAACGGAGAGATCAGAGATCATCTCACCGGTGAGATTTAGGCAACACGCCGCTCTCAGCTGCATATAGAGCTACGGAAATCACACTTGATAGGAAAAATAAGGCCTAAAACGAAAAAAAATGCAGTTTTGTAAGTGCATAAGTGTTAATTTATATTGTTGTACCTAAATAGAAAAAGTTCAGTCTTTACATGTATGTAAATTACTACATAGGTAATTATAGTAATTATAAGACTGAATAATAAGTATGTAACATAACTTTTTTAGGATCATTGTATGAAAGCATGATAAACCTACCAACTAATGAGATTTTGAATAAGAAATATGAAAGTTAAATTAAAAATACCACAAATTAAATAACTTTTGAAACATTATTAACTTTAAACAAAGACGAAACTGATCGAAATTTTAGCCCCATTAAAAAAATTCGCAAGTTAGCTGATGAGATGCCTAGGTACCAAATTTCAACCAAATCGGTCGAGTAGTTTGGGCTGTGTCGTGTTTACGAACGTAAAAACCACTTTTTTCTATTTCGGTTTCCTAATGAACATTTTATAGCACCCAAACGCGTTCTATTAGAGCACGCCTTTTGTTTACATCGTAACTTAGACTATTGGGTCTAACAATCGAATGAACTGCCAAAGCCTGTTTTTGAAAATCAGAATCTGAGTTTTTCTTGAAAATATTAACAATTTGGGTATCCGAAATAGAAAAATTGTATAAAAAACGTGTTTTATAAGGCTCTTATCGCACTCGGATTTTGTAAAACTCGGGCTTTTCGCCCTCGTTGTCCAAACATCCTCGTGCGATAATAATTGGCCTTATAAAACGTGTTTTTTAATATACTATCTTGGGTTCCTGAGACCTCAAAACGTATAAACTGCTCAACAATTCAATTGGTCTACCCGGAAATTTTAGTCAAAATCAACATGCCGTAACTCCTCAAGCACTTGATGGATTTGGATAAACCTTTCTTCTACGTATAGCACGTTTTATTGACTATAACATGCAACATGGCATATTACGAGTTTTGTATAGGCTCCTCTTATGTGATATACAGGGTGTCAGCACCGGGCATTGCAAAATGGCGAAAGTTTAAACCACACCCAATTCTGAAAGAAATTTTTCTAATTTTTTTTGGTTGTTTGAGAAGACGTCTCAGGTCCATACCTCGAGATGTTTTTTTGACATTTGCTCCATCTCCTCTAATTATAGCGTAGGGCCAAAAAACGTGTTTTTTCGGCGGTCGTTAATAACCCCTTTAACTTCAACTCAATTTCTCATTTGTTAAGGTCATTGTGTTGTAAAAACTTTACTCTAGGACACTAAGGGGATAAAATTAATCAAAAACAGGGCAACCCAGAACAGGCAGCCCGTTGGAAATGGACCAATCTCGAATTCGAAAATTTTAGTGATTGCGGTAACCTCCCATTTTTTTAAATTTTATGGTTGGGGAGGTTAAAAATCTGTTTTATTTCTTTCAAGTTTCTTCATTGTTACAATTTGACAAATCTGCAAAAAAAATTCTAAATCTAATTGCGTAGTTGGATTTGTAACGAAAAAATAAAGTTGATGTGTTTTTGGGTTTTTCAAAAATCACTAGGTACTTTTCACCTATTTCTTCCGTTTCTGAAAATCTAGGTTGGCCGTGACTGCACTTCTAGTCAAGTATGATACATATGTTCCTAACTCAGAAAAATTCGTAGATCCCGAATCCGTTGAGAAAAATGTACGATTGGATTTAAAAGAACGAAGGTAAGCTCATTTCCGGATAAACCGGAAGTGGAAAAAAATATTTGACAGCACTCAGACTGCATTAAATCAATAAAAGTTATCAGTTCGAGAGTTTTCCCGAGGTGCCCGTCTTTCCACTCTATAGAGTTAGAAAGAGGAAACAACTTTTGAAACTCACTGTACATATAATATTGGATGTTATAGAAGAAAAGTGCACCACGGACGAAAAAAATAAAAAAGGTAAAAATAAAAATAATGCGGACATTGTTTATTGATACACAAAGTCTGGCAGTGATTTCAGATCAAAATACAATTTAATTATATACATTCAGAAATACATTTGGAATGTCTGAAATATACATGAACATTGATTACAAAAAAAAATGTAAGAGATATTTTCCTGATTCATCATTATATCTACACACTTATTAACAATCACAGAAATAACTTTTTCATTAAAATTCTATAACTTCCAAATAATTGATAAAAGAAGTTCCTTTGTTAAAGGGTGGCAATAACCCTTAAATTATAGTGGGGCTTAATTTGGATCGACAGCCAGAGGATACCATCCGTGCCCTTTTCACAATCAACCACATAGTCGAATTTTTTGTTAAATATAGAAAAACATCGGCGACTTTTTAAGATTATATACAGTTGTCTTTGGTACAGTCAATTCATACAATAAATTCTCAACATTTATATCAAATATAATAAAATTTCCCCTGTAGTAAATAGAATAGTTCTCCTAAGTTCTAATAAATAAATATATTTCACTTATGTAGGAAACTTTGTACATTAATTTAGCATTCTTCACCGTCGAGTAGCAAAATTCTTCTTATTTACAAAATTTTTACAGTCCATAAAAGAAAATGCATAGTGAGAGTCAATAGTAGTACTAGTGCTAAAATCACTCGTGCTGGTGATTAAAATACTTGTATGTTAACATGGCATTTTTGGCTTCTACTGCTGTTGGATAAGTAGCTGCTCCAGTTCGTCTGCCGACCTTAAAAGAAATGCCGCAGATTCTCTATATCCGGTTATAAGTTGCCTTACGGCCGCCATCTCTCCTGTGCTTAGTTTATGATTTAGAAGAGGCTTCTGTTTCATACTTAAGTCTGTGGGACCTAAAACAGTCAGATGAATCCTTGAAAATCGATGTGCGAATTCTATTAACCATTTGTGAGCAATCCTGATCCGGTACTGAAAGGATTGGCTCCAGGGAAAAGAGGATAGGGACCTGCCCTTTGGAACGCTTGGGAGAAATTCGGTCGATACATCGCTGTAGGGGCAGACCCCGCTGCAGTACTCGAAATCCCTATTCCATTCATAGCCGTCGCTCCTAACGCCGCGGCGTTCGAGACACTGAAAATACCAAATCACGTGTTACTGTCAAATTATTGGTATGTACCTATCCACATTGTCGACTTTGCAAAACTCACTTTTTCTTGAAATTAAATTAATTAAACCCCAAACGTGTTGGGTTTTCTCAGTGCGGTTTATCAGCTTTCGATATTTATAAGAGATTGGTGGTCGGCATATCCATTTATTATGTCGCATTTTTGTTTTTGAGATTTGATGCCCCTAAACTATGCGATTTAAAAGAACAAAGGTTTTGGCTCTCTGCATTCGTAACAAGAAACGTATGTATGCTTAGTTTTCCAATTTAAGGACTTTTTCTATCTACACTAACTGAAAATGAGATTGTCGGGATTCAGCAGGGCTGTGAAAGGACCGCTTCTCACGGCTAGTCGTGTAAAAATTATACTAACGGCTAGGCGTGTAAAATGGACAATATGGCGACGGCTATTGGCTTATGACGGAAGACAGCACACGCGATTTTGCCAAATTTAAATTGTAGAACTTGACGTCTAGATCTTTTTGATCTGTCACTTGGGTTCTCAAATTTCAAAATTAATTAATTATTTATTTTTAATTGGTGTAGGAAGAAAAATGTTGTATAAACCACAGCGAGAAAGTTATAAACTACTATTATTGAACTAAGGAAATCAGACATAACTAGAATTAAATTTGGTGTGCCAAAACGGCACTTTCCATGGGTCAATTGAATCCAAAAAAAAATTCGAAAAAATGGCACTACGGTTTTCGGATTGAAAAAAAATCAGCTATCAAATCCGATAACAAAAATATACAGTTATGCCTAGGTTTTTTTTACGGCACTATTTTTTGGCCAAAAGGACACAAGTGTGAATACATTTTTAGAAGCAGAATTCGAAGAGCATTCATATGGTAATGCGAAAAATAGGGGTTTGCATGGCCCAAATTCTAATCAGCCCCTACAAATCTCCTACTGAATATGTGTGTCAAATTTCATCTCGAAACTTTCAATAGTTTGAGCTACTGCAGCGTGATCACAGACAGACACACAGACAGACATTTTCAAAAACCACTTTTTCGGATTCCCAAGACCCTGAAACGTAAAGATTTGATGTTTTTGGCGATTCGATTTTTCAATCGATTTTATTAACTTGCTTCGCGAAGCGTAGAAGTTAAAAAGCAATGAAGTTTGAAATGTCAAGATGCATGTCAGTGAGAACCTAACCTGAAAGATATTCAATACTCGAGACTTCTTATTTATTCTTTCGCTTTTAGGTTTGGCCGTGTTTTAGACAAAATCGCAAAAACCAGGAGTCCATTCGATCGGGATTATGTCAATTCGCAGAATTAGGAAAAGACTTGGTCACGTTTTATCATAGTTTTTTTAGTTTTCAACGCCTGCTCCAAATGACTTTTTAAATGAAAACCCGTTAATGCAGTTTAAAATAGAATTTTCTACAGGAATTTTTGTTGTACAACTAATAGTTTTGGCGCTAGAGTCGAAAAAAGTTTAAAACTCAACTCTTTAGTATGATTTCTCTTTTTCCCATTTATAATGTCGATCTTGGTGTATGCTTGTCATACTGCAATCGAAATCAACCTAAACCCTCCCAATCCAACTTTGTTGCAACTGCTATTTGCTTAACAGCCCGCTTTGCACTTACCGAAAATGTTCTACAGAAGATCCTTGCGGGAGGCTCCCTTCACCGAAGCAACTGGAAATAAAACATTTTTCGTATTTTTCCTCTACACTGAATCTGGAATAATATGGAAAATGGTTTACTTATAATTCCCTTAATGAAGGAAGCATTTCGTAGGATCTTCTGCAAAAGACTTTCTGTATGCGCAGAGAAAACTATTAAAAAAACTGCAGCTGAAAAGTGGGATCGGAAGTCAAACGTTCATCCCGATCGACATATTATAATGACAAAAAAATACATTGAGTTCTAAAATTACTTCCGACTCTACTGCCAAAAATATTGGTCGTGCAACAAAAATGTTTATGCCCTGTTTTGTGGAAAATTAAATTTCAAGCAACATTGTATAAATCTCTTTTTTCCCTAAGTTTAATAGAACCAGATATATTCGCGAAAAACCACTCTTTGGCGTTTTCTTTCCAATGTGGCCGCTGAAGCACACCTTGGAAGATGTCAAGAACTTAGTATATCATTACGGGCATCCAAACGAAGCGATTAAAACATTCTCCAGCTTTGTCCTAATTATTTCATTATTGATTGTGCTTGCCGGCTGGACTAGGACCCTAAAGCTTAGTCCCCATGGCGTGGATCACAAATTTGTGGAATTGTCCGAGATTGGAAAGTTGTGAAAGATTTTCAAAACTTCGACCAATCGTGGACCGTTCCGCAAATCCGTAATACGCAAATACGCTCCACGCCAACCACGCTCAAAACATAAATTTTTGATATTGTGGGAATTAGATTTCTATCAATCGATTTTAGTAATTTGCTGCGCTGAAGCGTAGAATTTAAAAACTTTAGTTACATTCATAAGAGATCTTTCGCTGATCGATTTTTCATATTGCCTGCCAGCGCTGGAAATAAAAGTGAACAGGATATACTTGCCGGTTAAGTTGGCAAGCTTGAGTAAAACGACTATTAAAGTGTTTGCTTCCATTGAAATCGGAGTTTTGATTGAAATTGATTTGAAATTGGTACACAAATTTTTCAAGGTCAAACCTAAAAAAATTAATATAATTTTTGTTAACGCCTAGTATATAATTTTTCTACAGATCGATAGCAAATAATTTTCTGATTACTAGAATATTGTACACTAGGCATTTCAGACTGATAACTTCCGGACAAGAATTTTTTTAAACGAGAGAATACTTAAAAATTGCAACTTTCGCATTCCAAAAATGATGCTTTTCACCAATAGTTTTTTTTTCAAAAAATATCAGTCTGAAATGCCTAGTGACAGAACGTCAAAATTTGAATTTTAGGTTGGTATGAGGAAATTTTGTAAGGAATTTTACTAACAGGTGAGTTGGTACAAGCGATTTCAATGCAATACGTTAGGAAACATTTCAAATGTCAAAATTTTGCAATTGCTCTGAATTGGCCCAAAATGGTCTTTGTGTGCGTGCAGTTTTGAGTAAAGTGCAGCGACAAATATTCACGAAAAAGCCTCAGGTACGTTTATCTGTAACACTGCTGCTAACAATAAAAATAAACCCTAGAACATTTGGGTTATGTAATGTTATTGCTTTCCCGCTTCGATCAAATTGTGAAAAGTACCTACACGCCCTTACAAATTAGGGTTGTACAGTTCCAGAAAAATTTTAGTTCTGCTATAGAAAATGAACGGACTTTATATTCATTTGACCTTGTAAAATTTATGTCTGTATGTCGAGGTGAACTCCAGACCATGCCTTACAATTCGCTTTTTGGTTCAGTCCCTGTCTTAAAAGATATCGGAGATATTCAAATTTAAAGGGGTTACAAAATCGATCACATACCGTGAGATTTGATCTAATTAAAAGCAAATTGAACCTCATTTACAACCACTTTACGTACGTGACATAACGAAGTTTAACAATCGTCAACAATAGCTAGAAAAGTTAGAAGCTGTCATGAATCATTGTTAACCATTATTAAACTTTGTTACGTTACGTACGTAAAGTGGTTGCGAAAAGGCGGTCTCGGAGACGACAGGAACTTCTACGCCGCACTGCATTGGATTAATAACAGCAGCATTTATAAAATTTTTAAATATTTAAAATAAGAAAGTTGCTATGCCAAAAGGGCACTTCGGGTTGACTGATCGGCTTCAAAATCTAATCAGCTCCTCTCCCGCACAGACAATAAAATAAATTGCCACTAAAATGACATTTTTCGAAAAAATGGCACTAAGGTTTTCGGCTTGAAAAAAAATCAGTTATCAAATCCGGTAATAAAAATATACATTTATGCATAGTTTTTTTTTCACGGCACCATTATTTGGTCAAAAGGGCCCAAGTGTGAATACATTTTTAGAAGCAGAATTTGAAGAGCATTCATATGGTAATGCGAAAAATGGGGGTTTGCATTTAAATTTTTAAAGTTGATGTGCCAAAAAGGCACTTTCCGTGAGCCGGTGTAGCCCAGATTCTAATCAGCACCTACAAATCTCCCACTGAATATGTGTGCCAAATTTCATCAAAATCAGTTCAGTAGTTTCGGCTGTAGCGTGTCCACAGACACACGGACAGACACACACACAGACACACAGACACACATTTTTCAAAAATAGGTTTTTTGGGTTCCTGGGACCCCGAAACGTAAAGATTTGATGTCAGTTCAATTTCGAATTTTTGATCGATTTTATATACTGCTCCGCCTTGAGCGTAGAAGTTAAAAAAAAGTGACAAACATTTTTCTACTGTCGCATGAACCTCACTTTTTATTAGTTTAGCTAACTTAACGGACCACTCCATGGCCACAACTCTATTTTTATTCGATCTCCCGGTTTAATAAAACCAAGTTTGTCAACGTTGGTTTGGTAAACCGGAGATTGTCGACGACTGAAGTTGTATGAATTAATCATTATCAAAGCTTTCTTTATTGAAAAGTAATAGTAATCTATGCTATACTATAATTGATTACTTATTTTTTATAATTGACAATCTAATTAGGTACATTTAAAGGAAAAGCTTTCATTTTAAAAGCACGCACATTATTTTACAAGTATAAATTATAAAGCACGTACCTCATTGCCGACGTTTTTAAATCCGGTGTGAGAGATAAGCCCTTCGTCACTGAATTGGGGGTTGTAGATGGAGTCGTTGACGAAGGAAACCCCGTTGATACAGCATCAATTTCTATTTTAACAGGAGTATTGTTGGAATAGTCCAGTCCCCGATTATTAATGGGAGCCGTCGTATCTGTCGGCTGAAATAAAATTGATATCAAAGAATTCATGACTGAATTCCTTTACATACCTGAGAACCCGGTAGAACTGGCATTGGTTGACTAACTGGTTCTAGTCCTAATCGCATTCTTTTAGCATTATGACTTTCGTTTTCGCATGCACTGGCTAAGATTTGTTCGGCTTGTACTGAGGTGAGGTGTGCAGGCGTGGGTCTCGTCTAGAAAATAAAATTACTATTATTCAATTTTACCATAGATATCAAGCGAAGGGACAAAAAATCCATCCTCAACGGGCTTTGGAAGTCACACAAAATAACCAATCACAGACATGAGCCCAATGAGGAGAGGTTTTTTGATGCACGATTGCATTAATTACGTCTTTATAGGTAACTTACAGCATCCCATGACGAATTAGGATCTCTTGCCCTTTTATTTCTTCTACACGATTTGAGGTAAGTCCTAATTCTTTTCCTAGCTCGTTCGGCAAACTCGGGGAACTGCCTGGTACACGAATCTATTATAGCTTGTATCTTTTCTTTCGGTTGTTTGCTAATAGGAACCATTCGATCCAAATTTTCGTCAACAAATAACCTAACGAACATCTACAAATTACGATTAAAAGTTTCCATTCCAAAATAGTGGAAATCCTTACATTGAACGCTTTAAGTCGCTCTGGGTCGTGCGTGTGCGTGTCGATTTTGTCATCACTCTCATCATCATCGTCATCCTCATCTTCTTTGTTGCCACTGGAGCTGGTTTCGTCATGGGCTGACCCTGTGTCGGCATTTACTGGACTCTGTAAGGACAACGATATCATTCTGTCATACCAAAAAACGGCAAATGCAGCTGCACATAAGGAAGTAAATTCCGATGCACATATAAGGACGCTATTACTTACAGATTGGTCTCTGGTGGTCGGAGGCGTAGCCTTCCCTTTGGCAAGGCCTAAAGCTGAGTGATATTGCGCCCACAATCCGGCCATTTCTTCGCCTCCAGCTACTGAAGATAAGTCGGGGATGTCCCCATTCCTGTTACCTGCATCAAGATTTTTTCTCAATAAAGAGGATTGTTTAAAAAGCTCTTGATTTATGATGAAATGATTGAACAAAGAAAATTCTCGTAATAGTGTTATAGTGTGTGTTGTGTTTACCTTGGGCCTGATTATGGTAGTTCCACGCCAAGAGCATCAACTTGAGCTTGTCGCTGTCTTTCATAGCCCCAGTTCCTGCACAGCCAATCACAACACGGTTAGCAGGGTTGGCTTACAACCACTAAGTTATTAGTTGAGCGATGCAAGCGTTAGTGGGCCTTAGCCTAATTTACAAGAATGTAAATTCGGGTAAGATCATTTATGAAATGTAGTACCAACCCTGCTATTTATGAGACAGAGCGTGAATTTTGTATCCTTGAGAGGCTTTATTGTATGAGTGTTCAGTTTTCTACACTTCACAAAGGAGATGATCAAATGAAAAAAATGAAGGAATATATTGCAGCGACCGACGTCTGAAAACTCACCGGAAAAGTGGTCTTCTTCGTTCGCCTCAGACGATTCCGGAGTCGACAGGTTTTCCTGTAACAACAAGAAAATGAATGAGCTTTTCCGACATTATGCTTCGCCAAGCACGGTGTTGGCATGTTGAAAAACTTGCAATTATTTTAAACACGGGGTTTGGACTCCGCAATTATAATTTCAAATTGCGCGAATAAATAGACATATATTATGCTTTATTAGAAAACGCGAGAACGTGTGTTTTAATTAGTGAATTTTTTACGACAATGACTGTTAAGATACTGAGCTGGAGCGTTCTGAACAATGAAAAGCTTTTGCCTTCTTTTTCTCTATGTTGTAGTTGACTCCCTGGTTCAGATTAAATAGCCAGTGGTAATTCTAGACGTAAAGTTTATATTTTATGGTTATGGTTAAAAACACAAAGTCAATTGTTTGATGTTTAACTAATCGAAATAGGTATCTATTAGTCGGAACGTAACGTAGGTACGTGACAATGTATTACAAAATAAAACAGACTCTTCAAACTCATTGCTTACTCACTTCTAATAATGACGATTGATTATAGCAGAATAATTCAAACATTCTTAGTATGAACAGAAGTAGCACCAAGCACGCTCCTGAAAGCGGCAATTTAAAGAAGATAAAATGAAGCTTTTAAAGATTTCTTATTCATCCTTTCTGTTCTTCAAATGAAAGTTTATATTGTTAAATTGTTAAATAGCTTTTGGAAGACTATACCTACAATACCCGAAAGGAGGACATTCACTGAAAATCCATTATTTATCTCAAACTTTATTAGTTCCGGTGAATCAAATTCGACAGTATAAAGTGAGATGTTTAAGAACGAGGCGACGTAGGAGCCGAGTTTTGAATTTCGAATTTCGAAATCCATGATTTAACAGAGGATGTAGTTTTGGTGTATTTTGGGGAAATTGGTCAATCTTCCAAGCTGATTGCCTTTTTGAAGAAAAAAAACGTAGGTTTTCAGCCTAAGTGAAAATTTCTTTCAACATATGAAAGAATAGAAGATAAGGAATTTCTTATGATGAAGGTAAAATACCCAGTAAAATAGCAATAAACTTTTTTATTTAATTCTTAGATTGCTCTAATTATGGGTTTGGCAGGAGCGACCCGCTGCGACAAATTGGTCAAATTATCCCTTGAAGACATTGATGAGAAGGATAACATTTTAATTGTCAGAATACCTGATACTAAAGCGCACAAACCAAGAAGCTTTGTGGTAATTGAGGGAAGTAATGGATTCAACATTTCCCTATATAAGAAATACGTGGCTTTGCGACCCTCTCACACACCTCATCGACGTTTATTCGTGTCCTACAGAGGTGGAAAGTGCACTGTTCAACCTGTAGGCCTTCACACCTTTGCAAAAATTCCAACTAAAATAGCATCTTCCGCGACTTTACTAGTGGATTCTCAATAAACAACTGTGTGAAAACGTCAATTTTCAATGATATTCTCTAAATTATAAAACGTGGACGACTCTCAGTTACTTCAAAAGGAGTTGTCTGAAGTCCAGACTCCAGATGCTTCTTAGAAATCATGCAAGCTGTAATCTCAACTTAATTTGAAAAAGATTTTGTAAAAAATGTGTTTCACTGGATCTAGAAGGAGAATTTGTCAGTTTAAATCTCATTTTAAACTTACTAAATGCCACACATTTTACACACTTTCTTCAAAATATTCATTTCCAGTTCATTAATCATTTGAAATTAGTAGATTCAAATATTTTTGGTCCTTTTTGCAAAAATTTCACTTTAATGACAATGAACATAATTTGTCAAACTGACGCTAAATCTCCTCAGGCAGCGTTGCCTAATGGTTAAGGACGACCTCATGGATTCACCATTCGTCAAATGAAAGATTGTTTTCGAGCAAGTAGTGTGGGGATGAGGTTAAAAATCCTGTCCGCATCACCTTCAGAAGTTTGTATTTGTGGACCCTCCTGAGGGAGGTGAGTGAAAAAATGTTCGCATCTCCCTTTTTCCGGGAGGGCTTCGCTACAAACGGGCCTTTTCTACCAAAGCGCCCTCCCGGGCCTTTTCCTCCCCAGCCCGCCCCTGAATAGGGTTCGAGCTTAAGTCAAGTGTTATTGCCTAGTGTTCGTTGCTTCCTTACCGAGTTCAGATTCATAAATCCTTATATTTTTTCGGCAGTGCTCTAGATCTAGAAGTCAAAAACTACCTCTTCTATTAATACAAAGAAATATACTGAAACAGTAGGTGATACCTACCGCAGCTGAGATTTTGTCAATTTTGTGGGTGGACAATACCAATTCGTACAATATGAGCTTTACTTTACGACCTAATTTGTTCCTAATGTTGAAGAGCTCTCAATTTCGATTCTTTTTAAAACCACCGCCATAGGAACACACCCAGTTTAATGGCGTTGCATTTTTACTGCCGAGGAAATTAAGGTGGAGTTTCGTCTTTAATTGCCAAAAGCGTGCCTCCGGGTCGTTATATCCTTCGATACCGGCAGCGATTAAACAACATAGTAGCGAGCAGCCTCTTCACCCGGCGGCGGCATTTTTTCGACGAAGCTTTATTGCATGTCTGATGGACGTTCCCAAGCGCATATACACGTCCCTTCGAATTAGCAATGCATGTAATGAAACTGTCTACGGTTTTTATTGTTCTCGCCACACCGCAACATGTTTTAGTACCTTTGTGCGCGGCTACAGCCCGCCAGTCTGAGATGCAACACATCCCCACATTTCAAAACTTGCTGCAGTATTGCAGTGTATCCGTACATGTACCTAGATAAGCATGATTACTTTATACATTAAGTATTGAACCAATCCAAAGCAGCATTTAGTATACCAGTAACCAATCAAATCCTGATTACAGTGATAATACTACAACGTCAACTTGACACTACTTACTCAATACTTTAATTTATAAAATAATCTGCAAAATACGATTCGTAGTCTCTTGGTTGCCTTGTTGAGTCCTCATGGATGCACTACTTGTCAAATGGTAGATTTTTTCGGCCAAAGAGGACTTGAGCAAGCTCTCGTCCCCTTTTTAGCCTAAAAAAATCTACCATTTTGATTCGTAGTTGACATCCATTCGGACGTCAAAACCCTCGGCAATCAAGAGACTACTCGTCGTATTACTATTGATTATATATATATTGTTTAACAAACGCGAGAGCTGTGTAAGTCAGGCTTTTCTTCTATTGGTTTGTAAACGGGTTTTCAGTTCCTTCATAATTCCTGTCAGTGTCAAAAAGTAGAAACAATCGAGGGGTTTATTACTTGTGTAATTAATGGGACAGGTCTTTATGTAGTCTCGTATAGTCATGGTGTAGTCGCGTGCAGTCTCGTATAGTCATTATTTAGTCATCGTGTAGTCATGGTGAAGTCATCGTGTAGTCATGTTATTGTTTCGATAACTCCTATTCCACTAAATTCCACCTATGCAGTCAATTGTAGTCCTATGTAGTTACGGTGTAGTCCCATGTATTCAAGATGTAGTCATGTTGTAGTCTCATGTAGTTTATGCTAAATGTTGTCTTTTTGGAGTGTTGTTAGTGGGATAAGTCTTCATGTAGTCATAATGTAGTCTCGTGTGGTCAATGTAGTCTCGTGTAGTAATGATGTAGTCGCGTGCAGTCATAATGTAGTCTCATGTAGTCATTATGTAATCATGGTGTAGTCATGATGTGGTTATCGTGTAGTCATACTATTCTACCTATGTAGTCTTATGTCACTTTGTAGTCTTATGTCACTTTGTAGTCTTATGTCACTTTGTAGTCTCATGTAGTCAAGATGTAGTCTTGTTGAAGTCTCATGTAGTTTATGGTAAATGTAGTCTTTGGGACACTATTTTTTGGAGTGAGAAACCCCTCGGAAACAATGGACGATAATTATTAAGAACAATCTCCATTTTGTTATCGTTGATTGACACTGACAGGAATTTTGACGGGACCAACAGAAATCGTTAGAAAGAGTGTCGCAACTTTACAAATTATAAATCGTGCTCTGTATGTCACTTTCTAGTGTTTAAAAAAGTTAGTGTTGTACCTAAGGCTCCAAATTTTTGCCAAAACCAATAGTTGATTAGTCGAATAGTAAAAAAATGCAGCAGAGAAGCGGCTGGAACCTCCCCATCGCGTGGATCTTTGTATTATGTGTAGATAGTAGTCAATTCAACAGAATTTTTTTAATCCTTGACTAATTTCGCAATTTTCTGACAAATACCGACGTGACCTCGGACATTACCCATCACGTTTGACAATATGTTCCTTTTAAGGTTGATCTTTTGCCACCTTTTTGACAATAACTGCCACTTTATGTTATCCACTGTCAGCCCGCTCCCTTTTAACGAGAAAGAATTTTTTCTCTATTTTCCACTGAAATGGCAGAAACTGTGAACACATTTTTAGAACCAGAATTTGATCGCCTTTCTAATGGCGACATAAAAAGGAGGTCTTGTATTTAAAATTTTAAGTTGATATGCTTAAATGGGACTTCCCGTGGGCCAATTGCTTTCAAAAGCCTTTTAGGTCTACAACGGGTCACCCAATCTCCATGTACCAAATTTCAGCCAAATCGATTCAGTAATTTGGGCTATAAGGTATTTTTACTGTTATTATAAAATTTCGATTTTTTGAACCAAACAGCGCTAAATGCGAATTAATTTCGTCCTATTTAAAACCAGAATTTGAAGACCTTTCTGATGGTGACAATAAATCTTTCAAAAACTTGTTTTTAATGGTCAAATGAGAGAATAATTTTAAATTTGGAAATTGGTGTGCCAAAACGGCACTTTCCGTGAGTCGATTGAATTCAAAATTTGTTCAGCTCTTCGACGTGTAATACAATCCCCATGTGCAAAATTTCAGCCAAATCGGTTCAGGGCCTTGGGCTGTACCGCGATTTTAATGTCCGATAAAAATCAATTTTTTTTTAATTTTTGGTCAAAAGGGCACTAAGAGTGAATACACTTTTGGAAGCAGAATTTGAAGGTCTTCCTAATGGTGACGTGAAAAATGGGGGTTTGCATTTAAAATTTAAAAGTTGATGTGCCAAAATGGCATTTCCGGTTGCACGATTGGCTCCAAAAGCTTTTCAGATCTAAGTTAGGTTACGAGATGCCTATGTTCCAAATTTCAGCCAAATCGGTCTAGTAGTTTTGGCTGTGGCGTGATTACAAACGAACGTACGTACGTACATACACACAGACACATTTTAAAAACCCCTTTTTTGGGTTCCTGAGACCTCAAAACGTAAAGATCTGGTGGTATCTCAAATTCGAAAATTTTAGTGATTGCAGTAACCTCCCATTTTTTTTAAATTGTGATGGGGTTGGGGAGGTTAATATTCGACATTCGAATAAACCGATTAATCGACTATCAAGAAGTAATCGACAATTACATAGGCAAATAAGTATTTGTCAAGTGCAAAAAATATAGCGATTGGTATCTATTGGCCAACAGTGCCTCAGGTCACTTCGAAAACAAAATGTCGCAATACTCGGACTCAGGGTTGCAGGTACTCCGGTGCAGGAGGTGCAAGCAAGAGATAAGAAAATGTAAATTGAAAGATGTTCAAGGATGCCACTGGCTTTGAAGTATCTACCCCTAAAGCGACTATATCAAAACCCAGAAATCCTACCTAAAAAATGAGCACATAACTGTTGGTGGTGGCTTAACTATTTACTATTTACATCAAAATTTACAGGTGAAATTGAAAGTGGAATGCGGAATTTGAATCTAATTGCACCATCGATCGTCTAAAACACAAATGTCTTACTTGGCGTTACTCAAGTTTACCGCGCAAGGGCGCGCCGCACGAGTATAGGTACCCACGATCGATATTGCACATTAAAATTGGCGTGACAAGACGCATTAAATCCAACATAAGCCAAAAAGCCAAGACAGTGGTGTCACGAGTAAAACTTAAACGCACACGGTAACTGACACTGCCACTACAAAAAGGTCAAATCCAAGGTCCATACTTGATTAAATCAAAACCATGATTCGGAAAGGAATTCAAAACGCAAAAAGAAAAACCAAAAGGGGAAAAATCAAACGGTAAAATAAAAACCGGAAAGGCACTTACCCTCTCAACAGGGCTTTACTCAATGAATTTACAATTATTCAGCCAGATGGAATCATGACCAGGATAATATCTCGAATGTGGCCATCACCAGGGCTTTTAGGGCCCAAAAGGGGCTTTCCAATCACGCTGCAACGTGTCACTACCAAGGCAGCTTAAAAGGAAAAGAAAGAGGACTAACGAACGCGGAAGTTGTTGTGTGAATCAGGCTTTTTTGTTTTGTCGCCCAACTCAAGTCAGGTCAGGTTTGATTTGCTCGTTACTTTTGAACGATAAATAGTATAACTTTCATTTTTGCATTTACAAGAAATAAGTACCGAAGTATAAAATATTAATAAGATGCAAATACAATTTTTATTTTAATTGAAGACTTAAGCAGTGTTTGCTCGATTTTGGGTTTTGCAACAGCAAATGCCCCGGCAAATGCTTAAATGTGATTGGTGTATTCGCCCATTTTCTGGATTATTGCCTAACGACAATGTCACATCGCTGTCTGCTTTAAAAGCGTTCAAAAGTACTGGTGAAGGACGCTTTGAAACGAGTTTGAGGCTTTTATTAAACAAACTAGGAAATTCGGAAAATGGACCGCAAAATCGTAAAAAACGGCTTTAATCAAATTATCAAATTATCAAATGGCATGGGGTGACGGGGTGTACAATTCTGAGCGATCTATGTTCCTTTACGCACTCATGGACAAAGTTATATACCAATACTTATTTCCCTTTCAAAACTCTCTGTCGTAGGAAAGGTAATTTGCGAGGGTTGAATAGATTTCAGATGGGAAGCAATAAGGGAATGAAACAGAATTTAGGGTAGGTACTTTCATATAACAGTTGATATTCGAAAATAGGACTTGTTGTTCACCGATTGTAACCAAAATCTAATCAGACGATTCACGAGTCAAACCTAACCCCTTGCCAAATTTCGTGAAAATCCTTTCGGTAGTTTCAGCGGAATCTTGCTCACATGGATACGTACCTACCCACAGAGACAGAATTTTTTTTTAAAATCACGTTTTCGTGAGCCTGATGGGACTTCAAAACGTAAAGATCTGGTGTTATCTCAATTTCGAATTTTGGATTTCAGTAACCTACCGTTCTTTGTTGGTTGTGGGCGATCAAGTAATTTATACATATACAATCCTCATCATTATGTTCGAATTATTTGTTGAAGAAAAATGTTGTTCGTCAAGGAAAATGTTAATATAAACCGCAAAGAGCGTTTCACTTTATGTAAAATTTAGGTTTTCTGAGCTGAAAACGAACGATTCGAACCCAATATTAGGGAAGCTTTTTCGAGCCAGTCCGATTCCGTGTGTACAATGTTTCTTTTAACACCCCTCGCAATAATAAACTGTTGGCGAATTCAACAAAAGCATTCACTGCTTATTTACGTAATAAAATCAAACAGGTGCGTTAATAATGGACTCTGATGAATACATTAAGAGACTTCGTGACTTGTAGTAAGGTCAGTGGGCATCGCAAGAACGGAAGGAGAGTTATTTACGGCGGAAGTTCATGTAGACTTGGATACCTAATTGCATAAAGTCGGAGTGGAACATAATAATGTCCACGGCTTTCCGAGGACATTCAGAAAGTGATGGGGGAACGCACAAATATGGTGGAAGCATAAAACAACACCTGTTGCTTATCGAACTTGCTCAACATCTTGTTCTCCAGTTCTCCTTACGACTTCGCAATCATTAAATTTATTTAACTCACTCCACGTTCATCGACTAAATTGCCAGAATAAGGAAGTGCAACGAAAGTTTAATCAGATAAGATACTCTTTCCAGTTTAGCAATAAAAAATAAAGTTCCTTTAAACCCAGTTTACGATTAAGGGGGATGAACGCGGCGAAAACGTTCCCTAATGACATACTTAATTTACCTCCAACCTCCCCCTCCCCCATCAGTAGCGATTTCTGTCTCAATACTCTCAATACCTACGTAGTAATCGATCTAATGATTCACAAACGTTGCTTTTCTCGCCGAGATTGAGTTAGACCTCTCCTCAATAGAGCTATGTATTCTTTGAATAAGTCTCTAAGATAGGATAGGGCTGTGAAGTGAAACAGAAACTAGCTAAAGGTTTCTAACAAGGAAAATCTTATTAACTGCGTTCTAGGGGTCTGCAAACGTCGAATAGGTAATATAAAATAACAGAGATTATATCAAAATTTCAGTCAAATTTGTTTCAAAAAAGGAAAGTTGGCGTGTTTCTGCATTTTCAAACATCACCCATTACGAATTAGTTGAGAGAAAAGCGAGTTTCCATTTCAAAACAAATAAGGATGACATCATTACATATGTCAAAAAGGGCTGGACCAAAAAATTGACAGTTGAACCATCGGGCACAGAATGAAAAAAAAACGTTTTAAGGATTTTTGCAGAAAATTTACGATTCAAGAATTATGGGCATTATTCCATATACTTTTGCCCAACCCTGTATTTTTATGGCCAAGTTAACGTCCATGGAGTGTCAAAGACGTTTCAGGTCTTTTGTATGAAAAAAGCACCGAAAATTGCTTAATTTTTAACAAAATTTTAATTTTTGAACACGGCGTATTGTATTTGAGGCATCAGGTTAATTAGGGGTTATTGCTACAATTCTGCAATGCAAAATTAAGAACACCCACAAAATTTTGTCCGCAATAAATTTAATAATTTTAAAGAACAAATACTCAACCAGCTGCCAACAGTCTGTACTCTGTATAGCTCGAGGGGGCAAATTTTTCTTGTAGATATCTTCATTATTACAATACAATAAGTTATACATACATATACCGGTTGTTAATTTTTCAAAGTGTCCACCCGAATAACTAGTGGAATAAATTGGGCCGTGAACCCCCCCCCCCCCGCGTCCCAATTTCAAATGGCACCCTAACCAAGAACCCTACGTTCCAGCACACCTTGAGCAATTTGGAATATTTTCATACACATAAACGGCGTCTAGATAGAAAGTGGCTTATATCACACGAGAGGGGAATTTCAATCCACGAGTGCATTGTATGGACACTTTCGTGCGAGTTGTGTACACTATTTTTCCTACGAACATACTACGAACCACAACAAAAAATCATTTTTTCATAAATTTCTCTTTTTTTATCATTGTTGTCAACAAAACAGCAAGTGTCCAATTTTATTAAATCTTGAAATTCAGCCTGCTATATTAATGTGACTGATGCGCGTTGTCATGCGACGTGGGCGGAACTGTTCGATATTATATCGCACAGCACTAACACACGCGTGCTTTAGGGTCAAGTTTCGCGCCTACTTAATTGTGCGATATTTACAACTTTCTTAAGTGGTCGTAGGAAATTTTTTTTTTGTAAACACGCATCAGAGAAGTTTACTTTCCGTTCTACAAAAAGTTAACTCTCACAGCGCCGAAGTTTTGAGAAAGAAGTGTAAAAAACTGTCAGTTATGATTAAAATCGAATTAATTCTTTTCAAATTACCAACTCTAAGCAACCGGACAGCAATTTCAACAATCAGTTTAGAATTTTGTATAACTTAAATTATCTCCTTCATAACCTCCAAGAGACGGATTTCAACCGAAACTATTTTAATTGAAACTGAATCATGATGATGAAGATCAACAAGTCGGCCTAGATTCGATTAGCAATGAGCCGAGTTCTCTTCACATCAGGGCGGCAATTTTGTTTTTTACCGCCTTCTTGATTTAGAATGACATGTTTTTCCGTTTCATGGTCATTAGCAATCTAAATGTAAAACGTTAAGAAACCTGCAATGAAGGCTGTCACTTCAAAAAGAAAAAATATACTGATGTAAATCAATTATAAATACTCCTTAAAACAGTCAATTGTTACCACTTACCATCATCAAAAACTAACACTTTCAAGGATCCTCAGGGAGCCAAAATTAATGTACCTATCATATTAATCACGTTGCATTAGAATTAATTGCAGATTCGTCATCATTTTAGTAATGTTCAAGCTAATCGTCGGTTTTACATAATTGAAGGTTCCTTGACAAGTGAGAAAATATTTAATGGAGCTTTGCAATTGCAACCACGTGATTTTGCCTAGATATTTTGTTGCGAAGCCAGTCGAATTGCAGCAACTTGTTTTTCCGTTGTCAGGGCCGCATTTGATTTGAATGTAAAATTGCGAAGGTGAAATGCCTGAAAAAAGATCGAAGTTCAAGTTGGTGCACACTAAAAGGCGAGCAATGTAACTGAATTGTGTTAAATGCAGATTCACCGACCGATACAATAATCCACCGTGAAACAACATACAGACTACAGGGTGTCTAAATAAAAGGTAATGAATATTGTTTACAACTTTAAATACTTAGTTTCAATCAAAAAATGACCTTCATAAAAATTGGACCGAAAAATATGTCGCACATTGTCGTTAATGTAGATAGTCAATTTTCTTCAGAATTTATACAGGGTGTTTCAGAACGCTCGCACCACCTTTTAATGGAGTGTGCAGAATTAAATAAAACTGAATGTTTCCTAGGTAACAAGATACAACAATATTAAATTTTCTGGGGGGCATTTCACACCCCAAAAATTTGTACACCACTGCCGAATTTTCAGGACACTGCCGAAAATTTGTACACCACTGGCGACTGTGAATTCCCCCCCAAAATTTTCATTTTCAAATAGTGCATCCTACCTAACATTAAATTACCTTATGAAGTAATTCAGAGCTGAAATAAGATTGGTCCTCTTAAATCTCATAACTCGAGACTATTGGTCCCTGGAAATTTTCAAAAACACGAATCGACTCAGAATATAATTCTGAATACTCCATTAAAAGATGGTGAAAATATGAAAAAACAAATTGATTGTTTACTTGTTTACGATACAGTCGTCATCACCCGAATACAAAGCAGCGCATGCTAATGAATGTTTACCAACAGATCTGTTAGTTATTCAATCAGATCGTCCGAAAGTTTTAAAATGGATTCATTTGATTGGATAACTAACAAATCTATAGGTAAACCATCGATTGAAATTCTGGTCCTTATTAGAGATCAAGCGGATCCTCAAAAATAATTCAATAGAATGACGTCCAACGACGACATCTGCCCATATAAATACATAATACCTAACAAGTTGAGTTTCTGCGGAGGTCGGGTGTGAACTGTGAACTTACTGATGTTAGGGTCGGTTGTACAGCCCGAGGTTAACTTTAAAACATTAAATTTTAAATCAAAAGGGCTAAAAATACAGCCCGAGGTTAACTTTAAACCTTTAAATTTTAAATCAAAAGGGCTAAAAAAGTTGCTAGACAATCTTTAAAAACATCATTATTATTTGATTACACAATTTTTTCCAAAATTATAAGTAATTAAGTACATCTAATATACAATAACAATAGGGGGGGAGGGGTTCGGACCTCTAGGACCCCTCTGGCTACAGCGTGCCTGACCTCATTGGATGTGCCCGCAAAAACAGTCTTTTTGGAATACCTGTTATATTTTTTTATTCTTTCGGGCCAGGTGTTGATGGCACATGACATGGGGGCAAGTTTCACCTGTTTGTAATTTTGATTGGAACTGAAAACGGAAATGGGAATTAACGACACAATTTTGCAGGCACTTAATTCTTCAGACATTAACGTACGCCAGTGTAGGTTTGTACATTGACCCTGGCGGCTGCAGTAATAAAATTACGAAATCCGCAATCTCAACAAAATGCTCGTCAACTTGTCGCGATCTTATTCGCTCTTAACACCAACAACAGTGCCAACATTGTGCTAAAAGGGAAACAGTATGGCGGTATGAATACGACTACACCGAAACAGATGATGCAACGCAAGAGGTGCCGGAAGAGCAGACACACGGACATGTGATTGTCAGTGGATACTCTTGAACTAGACGTAATATGAGACATAGTTTATGAAAGAATGGGTTGCATGTTTCAAGCTTGATGATAACGACGCCGGAGTTAACTTTACGTGCAAAATCGGGCAAATTCTTTTCTCGGGATGCCTGAAAGGAAGTACCACGTCTCACGAGCTCACGTTACCGTCAACTCGGTTTGTTTTTCAGAAACTCTATTCCAGAGAGCTTGTTGCATGGAATCTGTCCACATATCTCTACTTTTAAAACTTAACCAACGTTGACTTATTATCGTCATCTGAAGGAGTAGAAGATGAAATCATGATTTGGGGAAGAAAACAGCATTATGACGTCTTCCCAGTCCGGTTTTGTGCCACAAAAAACTAAATTTAGGTTTATTGGCCCGGGAGGAAAAAACTGAATCTAGACTTACTAGTCCGGGAGGCAGTGAACATTTTTGGTGTGCCATTTCAGCAAATTTAGTTTAGCAATTTTATAATTATTTTCATGCTGGAGAATACTAAAACGGACGTCTGCCATAAATCTTGTCGGACAGGGGTCAATGGCGGCCGTTTTAATTTTTCAAAAATTTACTACACGAAATTTTATGAAATTATAAAAAAGTTGTGTTTGTCAGGGAAGGTAGAATAAGAATCTGAAATGAAGTTTAAGATATCTGGCTTAATTCTAAAAATATACCGGAAAAAACCGAAAAATGTTATATTTTAATCTAGAAGGCTTAGAAAAGTTTTCGTCGTCTCACTTGCAAAGTAAAGTTATTGAACCAAATTTCATAACGATCTGCCGATTAGCAACCAAGTTACAAAACGTTGTCAATTTTCAGTCTTTAGTCTAGATATCTTGGATTTCTCTTCAGATTCTTAATCTATATTGTAAAATACAACTTTTTTCCAATTTCATAAAATTTCATATCCTTTAGCGTTTGCGAGATGTCAATTTTTGAAACATTAAAATGGCCGCCAGTTTGCTGAAATGACATGTCAAAAATATTCACTGCCTCCTGGACTATACAGGATGTCTTACGAATATGAAATAGTATGGATATTTCTGGACTTAAGCAAAGTACACTTAGTACAGTTATAAGATTTGGCAGTTACAGAAACTGACACATCTAGAATCTATTAAAATTATTGGTGACTATGGGGCTATGGGGGTACGAAGCTTCTTGGGTAATCTGCAACTTGATTTGCGACTATTTGCGTTAAGCTATCTGGCTATTACATTACGAGGACATTACTTCCGGTTATTCGGGAAGTAGGGCCCAACTTTGAAATTTTAAATAGCACCCACATTTTTCATTGCAAATTTGGATAGAGGAAGAATAAGTAAACCTAAATCACTTAACAACTAACTCGCTTACATCAGCCGCCTAGGTATTATTAACATTTTTAGAAAAAAAAAATGCTGCAGAGAAGCGGCTGGAACCTCCCCATCGCGTGGATCTTTGTATTCTGTGTAGATAGTAGTCAATTCAACAGAATTTGTCATCCACTGTCAGCCCGCTCCCTTTTAATGAGAAAGAATTTTTTCTCTATTTTCCACTGAAATGGCAGAAACTGTGAATTGTGAATACATTTTTAGAACCAGAATTTGATCGTCTTTCTAATGGCGACATAAAAAAGGAGGCCTTGCTTTAAAATTTAAAGTTGATTAGCTTAAATGGCACTTCCCGTGGACCAATTGCTTCCAAAAGCCTTTCAGGTCTTTAACGGGTCACCCAATCTCCATGTAGCAAATTTCAGCCAAATCGATTCACTAATCTGGGCTATAATGTATCTTTAGTGGTACTACAAAATTTCGATTTTTTGACCCAAAGAGCACTAAATGCGAACGAATTTTGTCTTATTTAAAACCAGAATTTGAAGACCTTTCTGATTGTGACAATAAATCTTTCAAAAACTTGTTTTGGATGGTTAAATGAGTGAATAATTTTAAAGTTGGAAATTGGTGTGCCAAAACGGCACTTTCCGTGGGCCGATTGAATCCAAAATTTGTTCAGCTCTTCGACGTGCAATACAATGCCTATGTGCAAAATTTCAGCCAAATCGGTTCAGGGGCTTGGGCTGTACCGCGATTTAAAAGTCCGCTAAAAATCATTTTTTTTTAAATTTTTGGTCAAAAGGGCACTAAGAATGAATGCATTTTTAGAAGCAGAATTTGAAGGCTTTTCCTATCGTGACGTGAAAAATGGGGGTTTGCATTTAAAATTTTAAAGTTGATGTGCCAAAATGGCATTTCTAGTTGCACGATTGGCTCCAAAAGCTTTTCAGATCTAAGTTGGGTTATGAGATGCCTACGCACCAAATTTCAGACAAGTCGGTCTAGTAGTTTTGGCTGTGGCGTGTTTACAAACGTACGTACGTACGTACACACACACAGACACATTTTGAAAACCGCTTTTTTGGGTTCCTGAGACCTCAAAACGTGAAGATCTGGTGCTATCTCGAATTCGAAAATTTTAGTGATTGCAGTAACCTCCCATTTTTTTAAAATTTTGTTGGAGTTGGGTCAATATCCCTTTTAATGAGAAAGAATTTTTTCTCTATTTTCCACTGAAATGGTAGAAACAGTGAATACTTTTTTAGAACCAGAAATTGATCGTCTTTCTAATGGCGACATAAAAAAAGAAGGCCTTGTATTTAAAATTTAAAGTTGATATGCTTAAATGGCACTTCCCGTTTACCAATTGCTTCCAAAAGCCTTTCAGGTCTTCAACGGATTACCCAATCTCCATGTACCAAATTTCAGTCAAATCGATCCAGTAATTTGGGCTATAATGTGTTTTTAGTCTTGTTACAAAATTCAATTTTTTTTTTATCCAAAGGGCAGTAAATGAGAATTAATTTTATAATAAGAATAAAAATTCTCAAAGTCTTGCCACGTTATGTATTAAAAGTAGTAGTTTTTAACAGCTACATGTTTCAAGAGCAGAGGCTCCCATCTTCAGGCTAGAGAGTAGACTAAATTAAAATTTTTGAAAATTTACAAATAAAACAGAGTTTACCTAAAATTTTAATTTAGTCTACTCTCTAGCCTGAAGATGGGAGCCTCTGCTCTTGAAACATGTAGCTGTTAAAAACTACTACTTTTAATACATAACGTGGCAAGACTTTGAGAATTTTTATTCTTATTATCTAACCAAGCCACTTCGAGAAAATGTTGGAATTTTACTTCTTTGTAATTAATTTTATCTTATTTAGAACAAATATTTGAAGACCTTCTTGATTCTGACAATAAATTTTTAAAAAAGTTGTTTTGAGAGTATATTTAGAATTGAAAATTGATGTGCCAAAACGGCACTTTCCGTGGGTCGATTACCTCCAAAAATTTTTTAGCTCTTCGGCGTATAATACAGCCTCCATGTACAAAATTTCAGCCAACTCGGTTCAGAGGTTTCGGCTGTATCGTGCTTTTAAAGTACGTTAACAATCCCGAATATTTCAATTTTTGTCAAAAAGGCACTAAGAGTGAATACATTTTTAGAAGCAGAATTTGAAGGCCTTTCTTATGGTGACGTGAAAAATGGGGGTTTGCATTTAAAATTTAAAAGTTGATGTGCCAAAATGGCATTTCCGGTTGCACGATTGGCTCCAAAAGCTTTTCAGATCTAAGTCGGGTTATGAGATGCCTACGTACCAAATTTCAGCCAAATCGGTCTAGCACTTTTGGCTGTGGCGTGTTTACAAACGTACGTACGAACGTACGAACGTACAAACGTACGTACGTACGTACGAACATACACACAGACACATTTTAAAAACCACTTTTTTGGGTTCCTGAGACCTCAAAACGTATAGATCCGGTCTTATCTCGAATTCGAAAATTTTAGTGATTGCAGTAACCTCCCATTTTTTTAAAATTGTGATGGGGTTGGGGAGGTTAAAATGCGCAAAGCAGAGTGCTGTGGAAAAGTGGCTATAACTTTTAAGCCACGGGCGATAATGATAAGAATGAGACACCATATGAGCTCTTCCAATTTTGCTTCTGAAAATGTATTCACACATTTTGGCCAAAAAACGGTGCCGTCAAAAAAAGGTATGTATAACTATAATCTGTCCGGGATCCACACGACCGAGATTCACCCGATTTCCATGGCGATTCATTGTTGACAACAATGATTCACCATGGAAATAGGGTGAATCCCGGTCGCGTGGATCCCGGACAGACCATATGCGGGCAGGATTTAAATCAGCATGGCTGTTCCTGTCCGATTGACACTTTGTATTATATTAGTATTATATTTTATTTCTTGTACCTATTCCAAAGTGTTCAATAAACATACTATATACCGGGTGGACCAACACTATTGCCCACCTCAATAATTGCCCTTTACCTTGAAGCTAGAGTTTCGATTTTTTTACAGGGTGTATGGGTACTAAAAACCCTTCAGTGGACGTAAAAATTTTTTTGATTGGCCCAAAAATGTGACGTCACGAAATTTTCAATGGGGCTATTTTCATGAAATAAATAATTTTTGCCCACAGGTTGGTTATTTAGGGCCTTAGGATCACGCTAAACTGATTATTTAATTTTTTGGGCATCAGGTTACCAAACTGCAGAAGCTAAAAATCACGTCAATTTTTCTCACAAGTCGCCCATGAAACAACACCTAATCATTGCGAGGTATGTCCTTTATCGATCGGCGGATATTCAGAAATGTCAGTGTCAGCTTGTCATGTCGGCAGGGTCATCAAATCACATTATTCTTAATTTTCGAATTCATTCAATTAATCAATTAATTTTCCCGGAAAATTATTCAAACAAAACGCCCAAAGTTTGTTTAAGCGCGTGCGTAGTGTTCCACATCGCGCGTCAAATTAAATCAGACATAACCTCGTTTTGGAGAAAGGACCCTATACGATAGAGGCCCAGGAAAAAAATTGATCTAGACGATACTGAACTTTGATTTCTGGTGTGGAGGTATAATAGAGTGTACTTACATCATTGAATACAAAAATATAGAAATTCTTCCAGGCGGTCATATTTTTAATGTGGGTCGAAACATGTTTAGGCCTCGAAAATGCAATTTTCACGAATTTTTTTCTCAGAAACTAAAAGATACTGAACTTTCATTTCTCGATAAAACATTCATCTGTCCCTCGCTTACCACAATCTAAAATTTGGTAAAGATTGGCCCAAGCGGTTGCCTTATTGTATAGGGTCCTATCCAAATTTAAATTACAATCAGCACCAAGTACGTTTACCCATTACCCATCTGAAGGGCCTTCTGATTTGGTAAGTTTTTGGAATTTCGGTCGATTTATTTAATTGTAAAATTGAAAATTTTAGGTGACGAAGATGATATGTGTGAACCCAAAACCTAGTAGCTGGTAGCATTGTTGGTGGTATCTACTCTGCAGAAGGTCCATTAGATAATAAAGAAGCTTACTTTCAAGTGTGGAAGATTGGTCCACTGAAATTGTTGATAAAATTGAGACTGTTCCTGTACGTTGTTAGATTTGACTCCTGATAATAAAAGCTATTCAAAGTATTTTGTAACTTAAGTAAATTGTTGAAATTCATGATGTGACAGTGCTCTGGATTTACTTAATTTCATAACGATGGGTAAGTATTAACCTACCTCCAGAAATATCAAAAATTAAGACCACACGACAGATTTTTTAACAATTTTTATTATTTTATTAATCAATTTAATCAGACAACTTGCAGTTTTGCTGTGTTTACGGACAAAGCGTCACTAATTTGGCACTGTTCATAAGTGGTACACTTGCACTGAGAAGAATAGTCCTGGTTTGTCGATTAGCTGACACTCTCCGTGATAACATTTTTGAGAATCAATTATTATGTTGCAAACAGGCTGTCTGATGAGGCTTGCAGAGAACCTACCAACAGGCCAGACACTGCCATTATTAGATTTTGGGTTCACAAAAGGGCCCCATATCGTTTTATTAAACATTTTTGGTCTCCATCTAAAATTTTCAATTTTACAATTAAATAAATCGACCTAAATTCCAAAAACTTACCAAATCAGAAAGCGTACAATGGGGAAACGTACTTGGTGCTGGTTGTAAATTACATTTGGAAAAATTTCACCAAAACGAGGTTATGTGCGTTATGTTGCGTTATGTGTCATTTTATCGATATGGAATTACGCACGCGCTTGTCTCACACAAACCCTATGCTTCAGGGGTTTTGTTTGAATAATTTTCCGGGAAAATTGATTAATTAATTGAATGAATTCGAAAATTAAGAATAATGTGGTTTGATGACCCTGCCGACATGACAAGCTGATACTGACATTTCTGAATATCCGCCGATCGATAAAGGACATACCTCGCAATGATTAGGTGTTGTTTCATAGGCGACTTGTGAGAAAAATTGACGAGATTTTTAGGTTCTGCAGTTTGGTAACCTGATGTCCAAAAAATTAAATAATCAGTTTAGTGTGATCCTAAGACCCTAAATAACCAACCTGTGGGCAAAAGTTATTTATTTCATGAAAATAGTCCAATTGAAAATCTCGTGACGTCACATTTTTGGGCCAATCAAAAAAATTTTTACGTCATCTGAAGGGCTTTTAGTACCCATACACCCCGTAGAAAAATCAAAATTCTAGCTTCAAGGTAAAGGGCAATTTTTGAGGTGGGCAATAGTGTTGGTCCACCCGGTATATATATATATATTTTTATTACCGGATTCGATAGCTGATTTTTTTTCAAGTCGAAAACCTTTGTGCCATTTTTCGAAAAATTTCATTTTAGAGACAAAAAGGCACCTTTTTGAGTTTTTCTTAACAAAAGAGTAATAATTATTATAAACCATTGAGAGTAAGAGTGACGAAAACCGATAAACGAACATATAACAATTAAGGTACTTAATTTGTGCAACGAAAAGTCTATAATAGATGGCTCGATAAATTTTACTTTTGTCATAGGTAATTATTTGATAAGTCGCTCGATGTCAATTGGCTATCTCTACCAACACCTGTGTGCCCTTTTGATCAAAAATCGGTACCGTGAAAAAACCCATGTATAACCCTATATGTATATTTTTATTATACCGGATTTGATAGCTGATTTTTTTTCAAGTCGAAAACCTTGACATTTTTTCAAAAATGCCATTTTAGTGGCAAAAATTCACGTTTTTTTAAATAACAGTTATAATGGCTGGTTAAAGCTAATTGCTACATTTACAAATTCTGTGAAAAATTAGAAGTTTCTACCGTCTCCGAGATTGCCAATTTTTTCTTATGGAAAAACGAGCGATTTTAATCGTTTCTTTTTTTTTACACTTCATTGGTACCGTTGAAATGAGGATACAATTCTGCACCCATGCATGTACTTGTAGGGTGCCATTTAAGAAAAACTTAGAACTTCTTATAACTGTACCTCGCTTAAGTCCAGAGATACCAATACTGGACCATATTCGTATAGGTAATTGGTTGCAAAACGATTGCAAAATTAAACAAGAGAGAGACTGTAATTTTCTTAAAATAAAATTTTATGAAGCGGTATTGTTAAAATACAAAAGCCTCTCTAAATAGCGCGTTGACGGGTTTACCAAATATCACCATAAGCGCTACTGCGGTGCGGGTAGTGATAAGCCTGGTGGATGCGCCCAACGTCATCCTACCGCTGCGTGGTTTAAACCTGCTGGCGTTCAAAACACAGAAGTTTGACAATGTTATTAGACGCATTTCTAGGGAATTTGGTAAACGGATCAATCACAACTGAAAATTTGTATTTCAAACGAAAATAGACCGACGACGGTTGTAAAATAGTTAGAATGCAGAAAATTAATTATATGATAGTAATTATTACTGTAACGTAGAAAAATATGTGTCCTTCGACAAACTAAACTTTATAACAGTTTATACAGTTTATAAATTGCACGTTCGGTCGCTCTGAATCCAATACGATATACCAACATAAAATATATCGTAGAAACGTTCAAAAGTTGATCGTTCAATATTTTTGTAGTAGGTTGCGTGTTTTGTGAAGTTATATCTAGAAACCAAACAAACCCATCCGTGTGTCTTTTGTGGCCGCCACTATTTCCAAATTGTGTTCCAGGAATAAAATAAAATATAGCGGCAACATCGGAGTTATTCAGTCAATGTCATTAGTTAATTTACATTTTATCGATTATTCCGATGTTACAGCGATGGAGTGACATTATAATGTAGGTGGTAGCGGTTGGCATAGTTTGAAGGGGTTCTGCTGGGGGCGCACCACGAGGGTGGCCAGTTCATGCTATCGATCCGAATGGCACAAGGCAGGTGCACGCACATCCTGGTCTGTCCCCGATGGCCCAGGGCGCACCCCTTTGCTTATCGGCCACCCAGCCATTACATATACGAGCAGTGCCCCACGCACAAATAGATCTTTAAGTGCATTGCCCTTAGTTCTTCGCGAGAAATGCCAAAGTGTGACTTGGTCTGTGTCCTGTGTCACAAGCGACCCGCAGGCACTATTTGAAAAATGAAAACTTAAAACTATTCTAAAATACTTATTATAGTTATATACGTATATTAAGAACACTTTTCCTAAGGCCAATTACTCGGCCAATTCTTATCGCAGGAAGGGGTATTTACAAATAAGAGCTTTATAAAAATCGTTTATTCTATTTCATATTCCAACATATCTAATCTTTTCAGAAAAAAATTGGATTAACATTTTCGCAATCAAAGTCCGCTTGACATTTAATGGGTTTGTTTCTACTTTTTCAAGAATGATTTGCTTTTGCTAAAATACATGGGACTTTTCAAGCCCTAAATTACCTCGGTGTACTTTGGGAACACGGAACACCCTGCACTCTGTATAATTGCCAGTATAGCGTGAAGGCCTGGGAAGTCCAAATCCAAATTTTATTACGAAGTTTCAATCCAAGCTACTATTTCTCTGGAACTAACACAACAGGTGGTAAATTTAGGACATAATCTGTCCATTAATTTGCTTTTCCTCCCTTGCCTTGCAGAACCGAATCAATAAGGACAAAACACAGAGTTATTATATTCATTGCCAAGTCTGCTCTAATAAGGCAATTAATTCCGCTACAAAGGCAATAAATCCTGACTAGTCAACTTACCTAGGACGTATCAGCTGCATGCAGAACTTGGAAGATTTAATCGATGATGAAATTTAACAGTTGAGAGGGTTGGATTTTTAGTTTCCTTGGATTTCTTCTAAGTGTAACGAACTCACATATAAAATTGACTTTAGGGAAAAGTAGTGCAACAGAAGTATCAACAACTAACCGATCTATAATTAAACAAATCATGCAGCTTGCAGGCTTATGCAAATAAGCTACTTGCACAAGCCGAACTCGTCTAGTTGACCTTGTCCATGCCACTAACGAGATACAAAAATCCCGAGATTGAATTCAACAACGATTTCCTTTTTTGCTCGCCCTCCGCAAAGATAACACCTATTATCGGTCATGGCAAGTCTGGATTTCTGGCGTATGTGTCGCTAACTGTACTTTCTGCATGAATGCGTGGCCAGATTGCCCAACATCTGCGTTACGTTCTCGTTGCAGATGGAGTATCATGAAACCGATCCGCAGGCTTGCGGTCTAACCATGTTCTTGTCAGCTCGAGACTCGAGGTAAAAAAAAACAGTCTTTTTTCCAAAAGCCGAGTTGACAACTCCTGGCAGTGACACAAAAGGAGAACATGCTATCTTTAATAATTTAGCAGCAAATCGTGACGGCATGGCGTGTCTAATTTTAAGTTTCGTATATGGTGGGTGAGGCCCCAACAGCGCTCTGAAACCCACACACCCATGCACATAAACCGACAAACCCATAAACTCAGAGCCACCAAAACTGTTCGATATCTCTGAGGGCTTGTTCTATGAATATTGAATAATGATGCTCGTCTAATCCGCAACATGGTCAACTACCCCAAACAACCCCAAGTTAAATTCACAACGCCCGCATGCATCAATTGCTCACTAGATGAGTAGTAGATTAATCGACCGCCATAAGCGTGGTTCCTCGTACTTCACATTTATTTTAATTACCCTTACAGACTATCATTCGTCCAAAACATTTTGGATGTTTTGATACTGAGGTGCCGCAGGAAACGGACGAATTTTAAATAGTCCATCATGAAAAATGCTTTATTCTCGGCTTTATTGTTTAATAGTTATATTAAATACCTACATATACTCAGTCTTAAACAAGAGATACAATTTCGGCGAAAAACCACAATGACGCATCACCCAATCCCATCAATATGTTTGAAGCCATTAAAATCGATTTGTGATATCGCATTCGTAAATATGCAAAAAAAATATGTTAAAACGAATAATGCCCCTCAAGAACGCAGGCCTCCGATCAAAATAAAAAAATCTGAAAAAATACTAAAGCTCTTTTTAACACTACTAACCTTTGCTTCAAAATCTAAAACTCAATCATTTATGTTTTTCGAATAATTTGAGTAAACTCTTCGAGTACACGCCTTTCACCATAATCATGTTCATCGTCAAGTTATCGTGGAGCAAAACGAAGAATCACCCCCTATTTTTTTTTGGAATCATTACATAACACCCTGTATATATGCAATCATGCGTCAAAAAATGTGTAATACTCTCCATTCTTTTCTGTTGAAGTGACAGAACGTCAAAATTTCACTTTTAGTTTGGTATGAGGAAGTTTTGCAAGAAATTTTGCTAACAGGTGACTTGGTAGAAATGATTTCAAAGCGATACGTCAGAAAACATGACAAATGTCAAAATTTTGCAATAGCTCTGAATTGGCCCAAAGTGGCCTTTGTGTGCGTGCAGTTTTGAGTACAGTGCAAAGAAAAATATTCACGAAAAAGCCTCAGGTACGTTTATCTGTGACTAACAATAAAAATAAACCCAAATTTGGGTTATGTAATGTTTTTGCTTTCCCGGTAAATTTCGATGAAATTGTCAAAAGTACAGGCCCTTACAAATTAAGGTTGTACAGTTCCAGAAAAATTTTAGTTCTGCTATAGAAAATGAACGGACTTTATATTAGATGCATAGTCGCCTTGACGATAATACTGACCAGATGCATGACGGTTTGTAGCTAGGAAAATCCTGTAAATGTTCTCAAGGTTCGAATGCAACTGGTCTGGTCTGGTCTGGTATTATCAAGGGCAAGGAACTATGCAAGAAACATATTTTAGTTTTACTCTCGGTTTTATTGAAAACTTCAAAACTGACAAAATTATCATCTCTGGGTGGCATTTCATGTGTTGACATAAAAGTTTACGGTACCACAACTAAGTTAG
Organism: Pycnomerus fuliginosus; assembly: GCA_963924575.1. Taxonomy (NCBI): domain Eukaryota; kingdom Metazoa; phylum Arthropoda; class Insecta; order Coleoptera; family Zopheridae; genus Pycnomerus; species Pycnomerus fuliginosus. The sequence continues at coordinate 10,545,828 of OZ004617.1, read as the reverse complement.
CACGTAAATCGTCGTGTTCAGCCGACACAACTGTTGTGCAACAGTTGACATAAATCGGCTGAAATTGTGCGCTACATAGCACTGCCAGCCAATGGGCAACTGTTGCGTCACAACAGTTGGAGCGACAACCGTTTTAGATTCGTCGACTGAATGCAACCACTCATGACTGGCAGTAAGATTCCTGCAATACCATGACACCGAACGTGACAAGACTATCACAAACTATCAGCAGCTTGCGTTGGAGCAGTTCTACATCACAAACTATCAGTAATATGCGTTGGAGCAGTTCTAAACTGTTTAGTGGTTGTAGTAGAACTGCTACAATGCATCCTCCTGATGGTTTGTGACAGTTTTATCAAGATTGAGGTGATGGTATTGCAGGAATCTTGCTGCCAGCGCCATCTCATGATTTACGCGCTAACTTAGTTTACGGTACCATAAATCTTTAATGTCGACCGATGAAATGCCACCTTCTGACAGTAAGTACCAGTTAAACTAACAATACGTTATTTGTAAATGACTGATAATTTCTCAGTAAGTTGACAGGATTGTTGTCAAGCAGAGGGCAAACATAGTAACAAAAAGGTGCATGAACTTTCTCTTTTCGCCAGAATCAAGTTTTTTTATTGCCATATCAGAACCCTCTAACACAAAGCCATCGCCTACAAGTCTTACGATTATATTCACCATTCACCCACAAAATAACATTTTGTTATTTGAAGTGCACTTTCAAGATAATCAACGTTGAACGTTGGTGAATACGGCCGCAAGAATTGTTGCAACTGTATTTGCAAACTTGTTTATATTTTGTAACATATCCTGGGTCCTATTCCTATAAGCCTAGCATATGGCTTGGTTAGAAGGCCCTGAGTGCTTATTTCGAAATATCTTGATTTTTTCGAATCGCCGTTCTTTCAAAAGCGGCTGTGAAAGGCTTACATTTCGGGTTACTTAGGGTATAGCTTATTGATTAACGAGTTGGTTAATGTTTACATTATGTACAATATTTATACTTTTATTTATATACTTAATTAACTTTAGTTGTTAATAAAAAGTTAATTAATAATAATATCCAAATCAGTTTTTCCTCGTTTTTTGTGAAGTTACCTACCAGGTAGGGGATATTTTAAGGGATAGGCACATTTTCTGGATTCTTTCTTCGAGTTCTAGAAATGCCAGTAGACACCTAAGTACCTACGTATAGTAGTTATAATAAATCGAGGGGTAGGTCTGCTTAAAATTTGGTGTAGGTACACACAAATTCCAAACGACGAAATTTCATAGAATTCCATATATAGACCGATATAGACCTCCAAGAAATTACAGTCTTCCAGAAAATTCAACAGTGGAAGTCTAAAGATCAATTCACAGACTTCCAAGGAATTTCAGAGACTTCCAAAGAATTCCTTATGATGTCAAGGAATTCCAGGGATTTCCAAAGAATTCTTTAGACTTCCAAAGAGTTCCAGCGAATTCCAAGGATTTCCAAATGCCAACCAAATGCTTAGAATTCCACGGATTTGCAAGCAATTCCAGAGATTTCTAAAGAATTACTGAGACTTCCAAAGAATTTCAAGGATTGCCAAACGTTTAGGTCCACGGATTTCAAAGGAATCCTAGAGATTTTCGAAGAATTCCATGCAGGTTTCCAAGAAATTCTAAAGAATTTCAGTGAATTCCTAGGATTTACAAAGTTTTTTACACAGAATTCGATGGAAACAATTTGACAACTCAAAAATTTTTGGAAGTGGTTTTGTAGAACAAAGTAAAATAAAAAACAAAAACAAAGTCTACCTTATTCTTTGTTTGGTAATAGAATCTAATATAATAATAAGCCAGAGAGCTGTTATAAAAAGCAGAGGCGTGGTGAGGTATGCAACTCTTAAAAACGAAAATAAATTAGGTACAGTCGAAAGGAATGGCGTCGCAGGGCGCAGGCGAAATTTTTTAGAACTTTCAAGGTCTTGCATTTTCCAAGGACTTTAGAATACTCATTGGACCCCTGAACTTGCCCGGGCCCGGGTTTTTGGAACAATTTGAACACCCCCACAATGCGCTCCTGAATTGAAAAGGGTGTTGGGCGATTAAAGCGATTGAAGTTGGGTTTTCTAGGTTTTTCGCATATATCTCCGTAACTAAAATCCTAGCGAAAATTATTCCATAGACAAAATTAAAGTTGACTAAATTTCCTGTCAAAACGGTCCCATATAAAAATAAAATTATGGTCGTAGTAGTGACCGAGGTAGTGACCTATGTACCTACTAGCAGTTTTACAAGAAAGAGGTGATGATGAAGGGGGGGTGGGGGAGGGGAGGTGTACCCCTAACGTTCCCTAGGGGGAAAGGGGCCCTCTAGGTCTTATATTATTCGAAGGGCAACAACTGATTCTGGATTCTCGGTGGGCAGGGCGACCTGTCGAGGCAGATTACTGCACTCAGGCCACAGTTGGCCCATTGTGCTGCTTCCCTAGCCCGCTATAGCGCGCACTATCTCTGGATTTTTTGCTCACCATACAACTTGGAAAGTACCTACTTATTATTTCTACGATAAAAACGAATAGGACCATTTTGATAGGAGTCTACTTTTAATTTTCTATATGAAGTAATTTTCGTTGGGATTGATAGTTACGGAGATATAGAAAACCCACCTTCAGTCGGCTGCCCCCACCCATCAGGACTTTTAGTATGTGTACTGTAGGTACCAATGAACAACTATGCCAAATTTGAAAACTCCGGGATTTATTTCACTCATTTGTCTAATTTGACTGGGCTATACAATATGCCAACTCTTTGCCAACTGATCTGACATACCCTGTATAGATATGTATGTGTACCAATACTGGTATTTGCCTGGGTGACTATACTTATCTCGCACATCATAATAATCATAGGTACTGTTGACAGCTGCAAATGGTGACCAGTCACGTAAGCACTGTATGAACTAACCGCATTTTATGTCACTCAGTGCCCTAAGCCATACGAAGAAGAAAGAATAAGTGGGAATATCGTGCGATCAAAACCTCTTCCTTCCGATCGAACAGTAATTGCCGAGCGAGACCGCCGACCGGAAGAGTTTTTGACTCAGTTTTTGATCACACCTTTTTTATGTTAGGGAGTGGCCAAGGGCCCAAGATACGAGCCATACGCAGAGGCCAGTACCATAAAGTCCATTGTGTTTTGCCACAGGACGTATTTTAAAAAGGCACGATTTTCTTCAGTCTTCAATAAAGGAGAGCCAGATCAGATAAAGATCAGCTTCTCTGTGCTTGGTCACTTCCAAGAGTAGCAGAGGGGGCTCATCCTCTCCTGTAACGTCTCCTACATATTATGTCGTCATCCAGTGTTGTTAAAAATACTTTTTTCTAAGTATTTAAATACAAATACAAATACTTTTCTAAAAATGTATTTCAAATACTATTTAAATACATTTTTTACAGATGTAATTAAATACAAATACAAATACATTTAAAATGTATTTAAATACTTTTAAATACTCATAGTCAAAAAAATCAAAATTGGTCTGTAGGTCTGTTGGTCTGTAAGACCTAAAAAGGGCGAAAAATTTAATATAGGCATAATCAATTACATTTTCATTCTTCTATTGAGGGCAACATCAGCTATGGAGAATGGACTCGTGGCACTAACAGGTGGATTTAATTTTTGAAACCTTTTAATTTTATTTAAGAATAGGTAGTAGGTAACAAATTAGAGGTCTTGTCACTTGAAATTATTTTAAAAATAGAACCATTTAGTATTGGAGGGAGTAAGGCAGCTTTTTGCAGTTAGGTATCCATAATAATGTTAATTCAAAAAATTATGGCGCTCGACACTTATAAACAGAATGTGGCAGCGAAGGCACTTCAATGAAACAATAATGGCTTTTTTATCCATTTGACTTACATTGAAACACCACGTTACCGCTTGTGATTCATTCTGAGAAAAGAAATAAATTTTGCAGTCCGGGTTAATTTCCGGTGGCCAGATGATGATTACCTACATCCTGTGCTGTACTTTTACCTGGAATTCAATAAGCCTTTTGCGTCGTCGAGGGTTAAGCCTCAGGTAATATTTCTTAAAAATTCCAGGATATCGATTTTAACCGCAACGGTAAAATTTCCATCTCGCAGTTGAGAATGTATTTAAATATGTATTTAAATACATGACAAAAAAAAGTATTTGAAATACTTTTAAAATACAATGTCGGCAAAAGTATTTAAATACGTATTTAAATACATCTGAAGTATTTAAAATACATTTTTAAATACTTGTATTTAAATACTTAACAACACTGTACGTCATCCATGATGTCAATTATATGTAGGCGAGTATGTAGGGGTCTGGCCAGGGATGCACCTTAATACTGTCGTATTTATGTTATTGTGGTGAATCCTCGAGTGAATCCCTAAATGAATACCTACATTTATCTCAATTCCCGTAAATGCTCGTTGCCTTGTCACAGTAAACGTTACCATACCTTAACCTTTACAAGATTGCAGGATAAGGTTGACACCATGGATGTTGACACTTATCGGCATCGCAGTGTCAGTGTCAAAACGGCAATGAGAATTTTTCATTTCACCATATTCATGTGTACTTAAACTACTTAATTAAAGTGAACTAGTTTACAAGATCAATAATAAGTATAAAAAACGCAAAACGTGCACAGCTGACACGAACACCTGTAAAGCAGCTTCTATGCATCAAGTGGACTTGTGTTTATTTTATGTGACAGGTGGGCTAAAATCCACATCTTTCGTCTTTGTTTTTCCCAGGCTACCAGGTTTGGTAAAGGGTAAAGTGCGGTGTAACAGTGGGTGATGAACCGATAAAGTTTTGTTGAATTGATAAGTCGCGATTGTTCACAAAACACTGTTTGTAGTGATAAATCAGTAAAGAATATAAAATAAAGCAAACATGATAAAAAATCACACAATTTGCGTTAAGGAGAAAATGTGGTTAACCTCTTATCGCGTTATAATATGTACTTGTACTTATATCCATAACCCGTTGGCAGTTTTTTTCGCAGTAAATCAAGGCATGCCGGGTACCCGAAGGGCTATAAATCGACCCATGCGGGTCCATTTATGTGCCCCGGGAAGCCCCCATAATAATTCATTGTAGCAACTAGGCTTACCTTGTGATGCTGAATTATTGCAGATGGTTTGCGTTTGGCTGACATATCTGTTTTTCTAAAATGTTGGCAGCATTTAAATGATTTCCTGGAATTGCGATCAAAACACATGCACGAATCTAGACATCCTTGGAAACGTCCGTGACCAACTAACTGTTTCTAATGTTGCGATAGGTCAGGACTTATTACGTCACTAACCGGGTCCTGTCGAACTTTCAATGAGCGCACAGATAAGATCCCCCCTGTATTCTTATTTCTTTGCAATTGTTTTGTCTTTCGGGCTCAAATTCGTTGTGTTTCAAACGTTGCACTGGCTTGGCTTCCACGCACGACAGCAGGACTATCACTTTAGTATAAGCGAAAAAGCAAAAAGTAAAGCGGTCGTTGGCTTGGTTTTAAAGCGAGCACATCAAAGAGGGCGGCCCGTTTTCTTCGGAGCAACGCTGTTTTGCTTTCAGTTACGTAAACATCCACAACGTACACCGTGTCAAATGCAACTGACGAGATATTCCCCGCCCAATGAGTTCTAGTGTTCCCCTCACGTCGCGCGACGCAGGCGTCCCCATCCCCTCTTACACCGCGACGCCCCTCTTTACAGGACAAACTATGACTGTCAAAGAAAAAGTGGTGAGGCGACCTCAACCCAAAAGATAACCCCTACGTCCGTTCTCTGAATCCTTTTGTGGTCCACCCGGGCCGCAATGATGTTACTTCGGCGTTTCTTAAACAGCCGCAAAAAACTTGAAACTAAATTATGTTTCCAATGTTTATAAGTAGGTACCCAGGTATATGTATCAAAAGGTGGAACCCAGGTACAGTGGAAAAAAAATGCACTCTTTATACCAATTTATTGAGCGAATAATTCTTAACTGGCATGTAGTGCTAAGTTTTTTAACCAAGCAAATACAACCCCCAACGCGTGCCGGTTCTAATGACATAGAAATGCACCACTATCGAAGGCTGGTGTTCTAAGTAGCGCTCAAGAGTTGGGTGCATGTCTCACTTTTTCGACTGTACATGTATTGAAAAGGGGGAGATTTTCATTTTACAGTAAAATATTATACAGGGCTAGTACAAAGTCCCGGGACGGTCTGTTATTTCTGAAGATTTTACTTTGAAACTGCGTACCCAGTGACAATTGAATACAGGGAATTCAAAACTGTCTTTAAATTTTTTTTTGGACTTCCGGTTAAACCGGAAGCGACCCTAAAGATCGATTTTTTAAACGGAATCATACTTTTTTCTCAACGGATTCGGAATCTACGAATTTTTTAAAGTAAAAAACATGTATCATACTTGACCATAAGTCGAGTCGCGGCCACACTGGATTTTCAAAAACATCGAAGAAAGCGGTGAAAAAGCAAGATTTTTCAAAACCGCAAGTACACGTCAACCTTATTTTTTTAATACAAATTCAACTGCGCAATTACATTTCCTTTTATTTGTTTTTGCTTTTTCGAAATTTATTAAATGTTTACAATCAGCCAAAATAGGAACAAGAATTTTTAAAAATGTAATTGGCCGGTTGAATTTGCTTTAAAAAAAACCTGCGGCTATGAAAAATCTTACTTTTTGACCGATTTCTTCTATGTTTTTGAAAATCCAGGGTGGCCGCGACTTGACTTCTGTTCAAGTATGATACATGTTTTTAACTTTAAAAAATTCGTAGATTCCGAATCCGTTGAGAAAAATGTATAGTTGCATTTAAAAAACCATTTTTAGGTTCGCTTCCGGTTTAACCGGAAGTCCAAGAAAATTTTTAAAAACAGTTTTAAATTCCCTATATTTAATTGTGCTTGGGTACCAAGTTTCAATGTAAAATCTTAAGAAATAACGGAGATAACTGACCGTCCCGAGACTTTGTACTAACCCTGTATGTGTAGCGTGTAGGTAGGCATAGTCATTGGGCCACAGTTCAAAAATTCTTTTGCACCTTGTGGTCCCAATGGTTCCGGTCTCCCCTAGTCGCGATCTAACACAAAGCTCGACCAATTTCTACATTGTTGGATATACGGGATGGTGATGGTGGAAACCACCGTGACTTTTTGTAAAATAACGTTAGGAAATCTACCGAGAGGATTAGATTGTAATTCCATTCAAGTTTAAAGCTTAGTCATCAATCCCCTACGAGGGTGTTTACCAAAATTATAGTGGTCCCCAGTCCTTTCTCACAGCCGTATGGCAACCGTCACACACTTTCTCATCCCCAAATTGATAGGGGTGACGTCTCACTTTGTGGAGGATTAATTTGTGCGGATAGATGTACGGCATAAATATAATGACTGTATACTGCTGTAGCTAATCTAAATATGTATAATGCGCGAAGTGATTTGCTTATATAAAACGTAAAGAAAAACCCACACAATAGCACCTTTATTCGCACACATGGAAACAAGTGCAACGGCGGAAATTCTAATCTCTAATAACTAGCACAATTCAGATGTTAATTCACTTGATGTAAAATAACCAGTTATTAGAACTCGATTAATTTTGACAGAGTGCACTTCACTTATCTCACTCTTTATAGAGAGCTTTATTTTGCCCTTTTAGAAATTAAACTAAATATGAAATTTAATTGGACCCCGCGCACAATCCTTATGGAAAGTGGCTTTCTGTTGTACTATTCACGATTCTGAACAAACATTGTGTCAACGTCCAAAAATTGTCAGTTTCTGCCACGGAGCGTCCAGAAAATAAAATTTTCCCATAAGGTTTCTTCACAAATTCACATCTTTGGGAACACCGTTTCCTACTCTTTCCGACATAATATTAAAACACACCCAAAAGACTTCTATATGTATAAACGTATGTCAGTGTAAGAAACGTACCCCTGGAGTTAGCATCATGGTTATGATAATAGCAAAACGGATTACAAATTTTTCTTTAAATGTATAGTTCTTATGGGAAAGTTCTATCTTCGGGACGCACCGTACCAAAAACTGTCGATTTTTGAAGACTGGCGCAATGACAAGTTTTGTTCAGAATCAGAAGGACTACAACTATTAAAAATTCACATAATTTTACAGAAAGCCACTTTCCATAACAATTGTGCTTTCCTCGTAAGTTTTACAATTTCAAATTCAACTGAGGAAGCTAAATTTGCGTAAAGTCTTGTTCAAAATATAGTAGAATGTGACTTAAGCCATAAATAATTTCATCAATGAACGGTCGACAAGACAGGGGTTAATATTTAATAATAATAATATTGTCTTTCTTATGGGTCTCCAGATAAAACAGCGCGTATCACTCATTTTCATCTTATTTGCGTTTAAAACAAGTTCAAGCAATAATCACCCTTAAAATAACCTTTCAAAGATGTTAGAATTTGTACCTGCAGCCGGTTTTGTTTACCTAATGAAATACACCCTGTTTTACCTCAAGACCTATAAGAAATGTTAACCCCCTGTCGTCTTGTCTTGTCTTGTCATCCGGTCACTGTTGAAATTATTTATAGCTTAAGTCACATTCTACTATATTTTGAACAAGACTTTTTTTTTACCTTCACCTTGATGAAACCTGGATCTATGATAAATGTTTTACAATTCTGCATGCTGGAACAAATTTAGGGTTTTTGGAAAGTTGCGACTTCTATTATTAATCAAACAATATCAGGTAACTTGGTAGAAATCCTATAGTTATGATTGTCGAATTTAATAATGAATTCGTTGGTAAGTTTTCGCGGAATACGTTGTCACACACCATCAGAGAGAGTTTTTTATAAACCAATTATTGCAGTAACCTTCCCATATTATGGGAAGATTGTCAGTAGAATTTCAGTTATTACACTCACTGAAAGATTTATTATTTTATTCAATTTTGACGTTTTAAACTGTCACTATTAACTCCAAAAGAACATCCACAAGCAGTCGTTTATTTACTAGTGAATTCAACGTTTTTAAACCACTCTCAGCATTTTAATTCGCTGTTCCTAACAAATAACTGCAAACTTAAGGCGCTTTCTGCGATTGTTCTAAATTTTACAGCAAGTTTGAATACATTTTTGAAAAAAAAAATTGAAGACTTTTCATGTGCTGATAAAGAAAATGGGAGTTTACCTACTATTCAAATTTCAAAGTTGATATGCCAAAATGGCAGCTGCCGTTCGCAGATTGCCACCAAAATTAAATCAGCTCTTCGGCTTGTACGGTATCTCTATTTACCAATTTCAGCCAGATCCATCCTGTAGTTTGGGCTGTAGCGTATTATTTAATGTTGCTTCGAAACTTCGAATTTTTAGATTTTATGCCAAATTAAAATGCGCTAAGTAAGAAGACATTTTTAGATACAGAATTTCGAGACCTTCCACGAGCTGATAAGAACAATTGATGTTCATCAATGAAATTTCATAGTTGATATGCCAAAAAGGCACTTGGCGTCTGCAGATTCGCAACAAAATTAACTAGGCTCACCAGAAGGCTAATGCTAACGTCCATACCAAATTTTATTAAAATCCGTTCGGTAGTTTCCGAGAAATCGTGCTCACATATATACGAAAGCAACGTACGCACGAACACACACACACAGACATTTTTTAAAAATCGCTTTTTCGTGACCTTGAAACGTGAAGATCTGGTGTTACCTCAATTTCGAATTTTTGGAGTGATTGCAGTAACCTCCCATATTATCCCTATTATCAATTTGAAAGGATTCTCATTAGAAACAGCGATAGCGCTTCATTTACCCCGGCGCATCCACCATATCTTTAAGTAGAAGCACGGAGGGATACAAGTTTCAGGAATTAATACATTAACATTTCTTTATTAAATCTGACCAATCTTCCGCACTTCCCGCTTTCTAATAAAGGAAGTTTCACATTTAAGTTATGGCTGTTATAATAATTTAACGAGTATCTTGATAAGGCAAATCTTTAACAACGTATGTTGTTGCCGTTAAAAATGCTCTCTGGTTGCGTTGGCCATGTACCAGATGCTAAACACCATGAAGTGCTCAACAGATTTTTTAAGAGTATCATCGATTAATCGAGTCCAAGGCTAGAATGCTTGCAGTGATTACTAGAGGAGAGCTTTGACTTCCCGCAGCGACTGATTTTTCTCTACATGCTTCAAATATTCTATTCAAGCACGTGGGGGACGCCCTCGGACAAACCTCGCGTGGGAGGTAGGGACACGCAAACACCCCCACATCATGACATGTGAGACACAGGCAAAAAACAAATACGGCTTCGCACCGGCGCCGCCGTCAAAAACAACTTCGAGGAGAAGAATCGACAAAAAGGAAATTGTGGGATAAGGGTAATTATCCCTGTTTTTGTGCGGTTTCTGAATTTTTCATAGGTCAAAATGCCATGGGTGGTAGACCATTAAGATGCAAACGATAGGCTTGCTCTGGTTATGAGCCTCACCTTCAACATTGTAATGGGACAATGGGCCAATGGCCCACACATTTCATACCCACAGACTCTAACTCCTAACATAAGGTAATCAAGCGGTTCGTTACGGTCGCCCTCTGAGCTTCATGCATCATCGATTTTTTAATGCACTACGTTACGTACTGCATCAGCTACCGAGAAGCGACGGTTGCCACTGGAATTTACCGAAATTATGTTGACCCACATTCTCCTAAGTCGTAATATTAAGACGCTCGTCAAGCGCATGCTTTTTGTAAACTTTAAATTAATTCAGCCAATAAAAGTAGGCAAATTATTAAATATTATTAAGATCCTATTATAATGCTAAATGATTCCCAATATCAGGCAACTCACCCACAAAAATGACCCAGTTTACACACCGATGTAAAATCTACGCTGAGGCTAGACGACCGGTTACGTCTACCTATTTATATCTATCTAGCGGGTAAATTGCAAATGACGTGATCATTGACGTATAACACGGAGTGTTTACCGGCTGACTATACCTAGTATAATTTCCGCGGGTTGAAAACAATTGAGTTTAGGTATGAGTGATGCTTGTGAGATGGGCATGATTTTTGTGTGACGAATACGTGGTTAAAATATTTCCGCTTGTTGCTGTTACACCCTGTATCTACTGCTGTTACATCCTCGTACGTAATTTTTAAGATAAAAAAATTGGCAGCAGAGAAGCGGCGGGAACCTCCCCATCGTGTGGGTCTTTGTTTCTCGTGTCTTGTGTTTAAAATTTTAAAGTTGATATGCCTAAATGGCACTTAATCTCCATGTACCTTTCAGATAAATCGATCCAATAGTTTGGGCTATAACGTGGTCTTGGTGTTATTACAAAATTTCGATTTTTCTACCCAAAGGGCACTCAATGCGAATGAATTTTGTCTTATTTATAACCACAACTTGCAGACCTTTCTGATGGTGACAATAAATCTTTCAAAAACTTGTTTTTGATGGTTAAATGAGAGCAAAACGGCACTTTCCGTGGATCAATTGAATCCAAAATTTGTTCAGCTCTTCGACATGTAATACAATCCCCATGTGCAAAATTTCAGCCAAATCGATTCAGGGGCTTGGGCTGTACTGCGATTTTAAAGTCCGATAAAAATCTCAAATTTTTTAATTTATGGTCAAAAGGGCACTGAGAATCAATATATTTTTAGAAGCAGAATTGGAAGGCCTTTCCTATGGTGACGTGAAAAATGGGGGTTTGCACTTAAAATTTAAAAGTTGATGTGCCAGAATGGCATTTCTGGTTGCACGATTGGCTCCAAAAGCTTTTCAGATCTAAGTTGGGTTAAGAGATGCCTGCGTACCTATTTTCAGCCAAATCGGTCCAGTAGTTTTGGCTGTGGCGTGTTTACAAACGTACGTACGTACACACAGACACATTTTTAGTGCCGTAGCAGTATGCCACTTTTTTGGGTTTCTGAGACCTCAAAACGTGAAGATTTGGTGTTATCTCAAATTCGAAAATTTTGTAAGTGCTAAAGTGGAGTGGGGAGGTTAATATTAAGTCAGTAGATCTCAAAAAATACTGTTCAGTTCTTCAAATAGCTACGAAATAATACGGCGGTGCGCTTAAATTATTCTTTATGATAGCTACATCTCATTCGGGTTCTATTGACTGAACTATCATTTTTCTTGCGCCGTACACGCGTTAATCTGCCGTTTATTTCTGACCCGATAAAGTGATAAATCTCTTCCACAATCCCTTTATCTGGGTCACTTGAAGTTCAATCTATTGCAAAATTTGCTTGTTCAGCCAAAAAACTCAAATCTGGACGACCTGTCATGTCCATAGTATAGAATGAGATGTACACATTAATGCAGCGTTCAGAGTGTACAGGGTGATTCAAAAGTTTTGTATTTAGGGTTGGCCACGGAAACAAAAGATTCGAAAAACGTTTGTCCAAAATTAATCGCGCAGTCCCCAAAGAAAATCACTAAACTATTAAAATGACAGATGAGAATTTTTTTAATTTACTTCTATTTATTATTGATAATTATTTCGAAGAAATGTGGGCCTCTCCGCTTCCAGTATCAAATTTGGCGCCCTTCATTGAGCAGTCTCCGATTGACAGGTTGTGTGATTGACAGCAAACAACAAAATTGTCTTGGTTTAGTGATGTCCATGAAAGTGGTTAAATCCAATCGAAAGGTAGTTAGCTTATTAAAATCAACCTGCTCATTTGGAAACCGTTTCAGAAACAAAATAATGCTGTAAAATAAATATGGACTGCGAGCTGCTATGGTGATTTATAAAAAAGAGCATCAATGGAGCAGAGTGTAATGTCCTATTTACACGGATTTAAAATTAACACTGCTACCTGCTTTTTATTTTATAAATCGACTAGTAAATTCACTAAAACAAGTTCATTATATGGTTTTATTTCTATATGGTTTTATTTTCAATTCCAAACACACACGATGGGAACAAAACTACTTAGAAAAAGGTGTTCCGATTTTGAGATAGAGAACTTTAAAAATTACTATAGTAGTGTAGTGTAGTGTAGTGTAGTGTAGTAAAAAATTAAAAAACAGCTTGATCGATCTTCTACTTCACTACTTCTGTGCTCAGGTTATGGATGTCTTAAGGCAGGGGCCAAGTCGGGATCATCTGTATGTCATTTTAATTGGTTTAAAAATCTGGCTGGAAAAACTGCCTAATTCACGCAATCCAAATCTTGTTATTCACATTTGTGACTTCCCGGATTCATTATTTTCCTTGCACACAAAGTCGGCAATTTTTTATTTCTGCTAAGGGTTGCGAAAGCAAATTCATAAAAGAACAGAGAATCAAGTCAGTCTCAATTATTTTTTTCTGAAAGGGTTTCCAAATTAGCAGGTCGATTTTAATAAGCAAATTACTTTTCGATTGGATTTAACCACATCGAGGACCATCATGCATACGGATACGATTGTTTTTTTAACTGAGCACAAAAAACTGCCTGGCTCCCAAGGCAATTTTTGATGAGCGCTTCAAGATCCTTGCTCAAAAATTCAAGCTTTATGAAGCAATAAAAGCTTTTTAAACTTTCATGGGCATCACCAAACATAACCTAATTTTGCCACAATTTTGTTGTTTGCTGTCAATCGGAGACTGCTCACTGAAGGGCGCCAAATTAGATACTGGAAGCGAAGAGGTCCACATTTTTTCGAAATACTTCCCAATAATAAATACAAAAGAAGTAAATTAAAAAAATTCTCATCTGTGATTTTAGTTTAGTGATTTTCTTTGGGGACTGTGCGACTAATTTTGGACAAACGTTTTTCGAAACTTTTGTTTAAATGGCCAACCCTAATTACAAAACTTTTGTTTTGAATCACACTGTAGATATTAATTGATCTCCAGTTCGAGCAAGCCTTGTGTCATTATCCTATGTCTCAAACATCCTTAATTAATTCGTAAACAATTTTTGAAAGGCGAGTGAATAAGCAAAGACAAGAGTAAGGACGCATGTAGGCACTTAGGAATCACCCGGTATACACTCGGCGTTATAACGTCATTGAGCATGCGTAATTTATAAATTACCGGCTGGATATAGACAGCCGTTACCGGTCGTCTAGCCACGGCGTAACGTTGAAGCGACATGTTGATGGTTGGTTAGACATCATATTGTTTTCTTATGGGAACGATGTGGTGAGAAACTATAATATTAATATATTATTTTTACGGTGTCAATTTAAATTTCTTAAGGCTGCCTTAATTTTTGTCTTATGTAGGTAATCCACACGAATATTACTAATGTGCTTAAAAGTAGGTACGAAGCTTTTTGGCAACGTCTCAAAAAACTTTTTAAATCTTTAGGAAGTCGAAGTCCACAAACGATTTAAGAGCTCTGTTTCAGATAATAATAGTTGATCAACATCGGATTTGATCTGTCAGGATAAAAACAGTCGATTTCCGTTTTCAATTGGATTCGTCATAGCCGAGTAGAGAAATGAGCAGGTAGTAAACAATGGAAGCGGCAAATTCCCTACGACATAAATAAAGATTTACACCACAATTTTATGGGTAATGTAATTTTATGCAACGGAGAATACCTAACACTCCTGTCAGTATGGCGGCTATAGCATCAGTCGCCTCATCTCTAACTCCTCCATGTCTTGAAACTATCCAATTTTACGTCTACGGCAATAAACAGTTGCGTTCCAATTTCAACGCGGATGTTGCATTTTTCCGGCAACAATTTGTTATGTATAAATTAACAAATAATTTCCAACACAATCGATAACCCGCTGGACACTAAATTGAAAACCCTTTACTAATTGCAAGAGGGGTGAAATCAAATCCACTAGGGTTGTCCCTTTGTCTTGAAGAAACCCTTCTCGATATTTGTCTCGGTCCCTTTTCGATCAGCCCCTGCTAAATAAATAATTAACCCCAATAGGCTAGTCACGAAATTTTTTGGTAATTGTATGCTGTTGTCGGCGAATTTATAAGGTCAGGAGACGACCGGACAAAGTGATTCGTCTCGGTTTTTCATTCATTTTATCCAATTGAGTCTCTTGCCATTTAAGTAAATAAATAAGGACACCCTTTGCGGAAAATATGAAAAACATTCACTCTGTTTTATTCAAATGTTTATTGTCGTTTTATTGCACCTCAAATAGTTACTTCAATCAAAATCGAATTATTTTTAGTACGCGTTAATGTTGTTGAAATTATGTGTAATTTGTGGCCTCCGTTTTATTTCCCGGTTAGTGGCACGTGCTAACGTAATAAGCATCCAACGTCTGCTCGTAACGTGATTATTAATGTCCGATAATTAACGGTAATGCTAACCTGCTCAAGATGCAGAAATCTACACTGATCGTCAATTATATCTAAATCTGCTATCTATATCTAGATTTATGTGGCCTTTGCTTGTCAAATTTTTAGTTTGCAGTTTTATTACTATTTAAGCTCTCTCTCCCTCTTCTTAACCAACAACTCGATAAGTATATGATGAAAGAATTAAGCTCTATATCAGAGTGGAAACATTGCCTCGCGTTAGTAGACGTTAGACAAACAATTTCAAAAAATTGTGCAGCTACGGAAGCAGCTGCAACCTCCCCAATTTGTGAATAATCCACTCCTACCTCCTATAAATTTCAATCCACCCTCTGGGGTTTTTTTTTGTCAAAAAGGCCCTAAGTTTGAATACATTTTTGGATTTGAAAACCTTTCATGTGCTAATTAAAAGAAATGGTGGTCAGCTGCCACATTTCAAAGTTGACATGCCAAAAAGGCACTCGTCGTCGGCCGATTGCTACCAAAATTAATTGAGCTTGTGCGCTGCTATTGGTCATTCAAGAACGAATTGAAGACCTTGGTGCAAAAACCGGTCAAATCCATGATTGGGTCAAATCGAGTTTTTTTGTGATGCCACTGGGATAACAAAACAAGAAATAATGTAATGCTGTTAAGCAAATGAAACTTATCAAGTCAAAGACGTAATGGTCAATGAAACATAAATACCTCACAAGAAAAAGGGAAGAAAAGAGAAAGGTATTACGAGAGGAACGGATATACGCAAGAGAAGATATAGAAAGACACACAGGGAACGGGGGAGATGGATGAATGGATCGATGTGGGAAAAAGATAGAGGTATAGATGTACAGGAAAGAAAAACAGAAATCAGAAAATCAAGATATAACGCAAACTATGACAATATAATAAGTGAAGGGTCACCAAGTTACTTGGAAAGGGACAGTGTGAAAGAAAAAAGAATGATAGCGAAATTGAGCTGCGGGAATGAGGAGAGGGAAAACAAGTTCTGGCTGAAGGAGGACGAGAGAAAGTGCAGAGTCTGTGGAGAGGAGAGAGACAGTAGAACACCTGTTGAAAGAGTGTGAGGGAATGAGAGAGGAGGAAAGGGAGAGAAAGAGTATTCTGAAGGAATGGGGAGAGGGAATAGAATGGATGAAAGAAGTCGAGAAAGCGAGAGAAAGAAGGGGGGCGGGAGAAGAGAAAACAGAAGACAACCGAGAAAGAAAGAAGTAGCCGAATAAGAAGGAATAAAAAAACAAAGAAAAAAAAATGTAAATATGTAAATACCTATTAAATTAGTATGTAAAAGGACAGGGCTCATTACAAACCGAAAGGTAGTAATAAAGATTTCTAATCTAACATAAATACGTCACAACAGAGGTTTCACGCGCACTCAACTAAAGCCTTCGTGGTGTGGGGGGAGGCTTTACTTAAGTCTTATGAACATTCCATTAAATTTTTGCTAGTGGGTTTCGAACCCCGAAGTCGGATAATTTTTCAAATGCGTTTTTTTCCAACTTCCATTCAGGTTTACGTCAGGTAAGGTCTGTTTTTAATTAAACCCATATTATTCAAGTTCTGCCTTTTCATCTAAACACTTAAACGACCTAGCGCACGGTTGACGAGAATACGAGATCCCGATCGGTATAACGTTTAACGCTACTCTAGCCATGGCGCATAAATAATGTGAATATAAAGTCTCAAACGCTAGCCGATCGATTGGTGTAAAAATCAGACAACTTGGGACTTGACCGGCTTTAGTTTTCAATTATTTCGAAGTTAGATAAAAAGTTAATATTAGTAAATAGAGATGGATCTTGGATTTTTGTCTTATTTGCCTGCCGGTCACTACGTGAGATTTTTGCTCAAGCAATCGTTTCACAACTCAAAGCGGTTGTTAGTGTTAGATGAAAGACGGTGCATTTTCAATAGTCGCCGAAGTGGCGTGAGAGGGTATATCATGCAACTGCAGCGATTATTCTTGAAGACAACAGACACACCCTAATAAAGTCAAATAGAATTTTTTGGTGCCTATGTGTAAAATCTATCCGGGGACGAAATAAAGTTAGGAGCAAGGAAACCACCCAACCGCAATAAGGGTAGCCACCACCTCTCGCCTTGTGTGAACCCTTATCCGGCCTGTCCACCCCCGTACCGGGGTGAGTTGATGACCCTTCCCTATCCTTGAGGGTCGAAGTAGATCCGTCGTTGGGTCGGAAGTGGGGTAGAGAAGGGAGACTCGTGGACGCCAAGCACTCGCTAATATAAGGTTTCCAAGGGGTGCAGGCTGGAGTCGCCTATACTTGGACGAGGGTACACTGGCTTTGACATTATGTACACTGCGGATGGATCAATACCGGGGCTTCTTCTTCCACAAAAGTTATTAATTGGTGTTGATGGAACACTGAAACGACGATTGGGGGAGTTTTTTCTAATTTCGCAATCCAGAGGTGATAAAAATGGGCATTATAGTGCCATCTAAAGCAGGGTAATAATTCGTGTCTGTGGAATTATCCTTTTTAGATTTATAGGAGTGCATGTCGACGGACGGGGTTGTCCTTCTTGGTGTCGCCTCGCATTCTTGGAGGTAGAAAAGGAGGAGAACGTGCCGGCGCATAACTTTGACGTAGGTACGCCAGAACTCCTGCACTAACCGTGCATTTAAGTGGCTGAAGCGAGACAACTTTTGATGGGTTCGCTTTTATGGCGCACTCTGGTCTTAATGGTTCCCGATAACAGTTCACACGACTCGAACAATAGAACACGAAGAAAACGAAATATTATAACGGTTAATTAATGCTCTCAGTTTTTTCACAATTTCCGCCGTTTCAATATCAAGTAGTGTCGGGTTATACAACACAGCCAGATACGAAACTCTCTCTGGAGCGCTCCCCCAGTCCACCCTTCATCAAGTAAATTGCAGCGGCAGTCCTCGTTTCGGATATCTGGCAGGCCTGAACCCCGAGGGGCGCTACGAAGTAGGGGTTGGAGGAAACACGCCACCCACGTCCCTCTTTCCAGAAAAGGTGGATTTATGAGAAAAGACGCAAGATTTTTGCAATTAAGCCCCTTCAAACGTAACATAGGCACTTACTCATTATTTCTGTATGTTTGTACACGTACACTTATAATTATTAGTTCAATATCTTCGCATTCAAGACTGTTGAGTTTAGAAAATTATATCGATTTCTAGATTACTTACTAACTGACGTCAAAGAAAGGCGTTTTAATCACATGGTACATCTGCAGGGTAACACCTTAATATTTAACGAATTAGCAATTTCCAAGGCGCTGCCAACTAAACCTATGACATTGTTAGGCTACGTTAGGTTTTGCAAGCGTTTAGGTATATTAGAGATTGGTCGATTGCACAGTGTCAAGTAATACTAATAACTTAATTGTGTTAATGATAATTGCGATGAAAATAACTCTACTGTAATATATGTGTAGAATAAAACTAAAACAAAAGGTCAGTTGTAGTACTTGTGGCCGGAGGATACAAAAGATGTACCTACTTTGGATTCTAATCGATGCATGATTTGTATGATTCAGACATGTAATTTCGATTTATTCTTATTGTTCGATGCACGTAGATAAGTGCATCTAACTTATCGGACTTTCTTCTTTCGTAACATGGTGGGTGGAATGACTCAGCGAAGAGATCTCCTCGACCAACGTAAAGAATCCATGAAAAATTCGGTGCTTAGAAGTGGGATAATTGAATTGTGAGCTAGAACCCAGTGACTAGAACAGCAAATATGTAGGTGATGAGTGTGATGTGCATAATCGAAATTGATTCAGTTTAAGGAATAATTTCAGATAGAAGATTGATCTTCATTCGATCTCAGAATAAAATACGAAATATCCTTGAAATTATTGAATGCGGAGGGAATAATAAGAAACTAGAAAGAGTGGTGAAAATAAGTTTAAACACTCTGAGATAGAAAACCCGGATGATTCGATTTATTTTAAATTCCAAAATTGGACCCCGCACCTATAACATAGGATCTTGGCTCTTTGCAGATTTCTAAAAATTTTAATAATTATGTTATTCCCGCGTTAAAAAGAAGCACAATTTTGCAGGACAAAAGGATCGGCCGCTACAGCTATCTAAAAGTGTCCTAGAATCCCAGAAAGGCATTTTTTTCCTTATTAGCGAAAATCTAGGAACGCTTAGCCCCAATTGCACCGCTTTAAGCGACCTTCAAAAACTGTGGAATCGATTGTCTCAATAATTGTTTCCAATGCGTTTAAGGGTCACTTAAAGTTAAGGGAGAGCGGTGCAGTCGGGGCTTAACCTTTTGGGTAGATGGGATGTTGTTTTTCAGCCTGACTTGTCCTTGAAGGTAAAACGTCATCTAAGCATTGTCGTTGAATGACATTATTGTTGTTGTCCGATAAAAACATTATACAGGTAGGTACCTTCTTAGCCCACTGACATGACAATGGAAAATATAAATGAATTTTGAAATGAGGAAATAACTATAATTTCTGGCCAACTAATACACAAACGTGCTATTGGGAAGAGAAATTGAAGAAAAAAATTGCTACATTGTTCAAAACAGGCATTTCAAAAAAATCGAAAAAGTGACGTCACCATAGGTGTTTCACTGTATTATACATACCATACCCTCGATTATTCAAGTGTAAATGACATCATCGCCGATTTTTATTAATTGTTTACTCCAAAACAGTGAAGAATATCGCAAAGTCATGAATTAAACCCAGGGCATTTTGGTGTCCTCTTTCTTTAATGGGTTTGGGTAATAAAAAAAATATTCATGATGCCCATTTCCAAAAATGATGTTTTACTGTCGGAAGCATCACAATCGTATCTACAAAAACGGTTAAGCACAACTAGATTTCCGCAAAAATGCATTTCGGGTACATTTTGAAAGAGCCATAGCGGCTCATCCTGATGTCTGCAAAGTTTTACCCCATTAGAGAGAGGCTTCTTTTTAAAGGAGGAATGACATTAAAATTTTAAAAAAATCTGTAGAGAGCCAGGATAAGTTGGAGGTGCGGGGTGCGGGGTCCTTTAAGTTTTAAATTTTATGTTGAAGGTAATGGCAAAGTTTATTTATTTATAGCTTTTCTCTGAGAAGCCTTTACAATCCAGGGACAGATCGCATGGTAGGTTAGTGCATACTTACAAAGTTCGGAAAATATGAAATCAATTGGGTGAAATCAAGATGAAAACTAAATTGAGGGGAATATTATTGGGTGTAGGTATAATTGTGTCATCAAGATTTCCTCTCTTGAGAAAATCTCTTGTGTACGTTTTATACAGTTATAATTACCTATCGCTAAGAAACGAATAAGAAAATTCACTGTTCAAACAACTGTTTCATAAAATTTATAAAAAGCTGGCAATACTGGTACTATTTAACTGGTAGGTATTAATTATGAAGCTATTGATGCATGTGAACATGGCGAAAAGGCAATTTAGATCGTCAAACATAAATTATTACGTTTTTTAGGATCGCCGCATATCACTGTTCTGCAGACAAATAATGTCACAAATTGTATTCATCGCACCTATCTCACAATTAGGGTTCTTACTGTCGATTCCAGATCCAAAAATCCTCTCAACGGTCAGCTGTGTAATTCAGACTTTTATTTTACCTCCCCACAACCAAAATAAAAGTAGGTTACTAAAATCAATCCAAAATTAGAAATTTAAATAACACCATATCTTTACGTTTACCTATAACGAAAAAAATTGGGCAGATACAGAAGCGGCTGGAACTTCTCCACTTGGCGCATAATCCACTCCTACCGCCTATACCTATAAATTTCAATCATTGGCGTAACGATGGAGGAGCCTGGAGGGCTACGGCCCCCATAGAACAAGATATTTTTTCGAGCACTGTCAGAAAAGTTGACTTTTTTTCCGATCGATATCAATCAATGGTCAAACTGCGTGCCCGAAAGACACTACTGAATTTTGAATTTTGATTCCTCGTTATAATAATACGGTAAGGTCTAATTAACAATTATTATTACTGACATAGTTGAAAAACACACAGAATTTTATGTCGAAATGGATATCAGTACGTTATTGTTCTCTTTTCGAGTGTAACGGCCGTATTCACCAACAACATCAATCGTTAGGAAGATATTAATTTTTCTTTAAATTAGCAATTTTCAGATTTTTTGTGATAACTCGAGAACGAATCAGGAAATTCTTTTCAGATTCTTAATCATGAACAAATAGCACAACTTTTCTGTAATTTAACCGACCCCGTATCTTTTACCGTTTAGGAGATCCCAATGGTGAGCATCGAAAAATTACCCACCCTGTGTACAGGAATAAATAACAGCGGCAATTTTTTGCCATTTAATTATCGGTTACGAAGTCATTTATCAACAATCAACAGGTCAGAGAATGAACAGGGTGTACAAAACGGAAACAAAACAAAATAATCGCCACAAACGAGCATCAATTAGTTGAAGCGACAATTTCATTAGATCGCCTGTAAACGTGTTCAAACCAAGCCTTTTTTGCTTTTAACCCTTGAGTCAGGCTTTGCAAACCTAGCAACCTGGCAATAGTGGAATGTTGCTAATTAATTAAGAAGCGAAGAGACCATATTAATTATCGGGCAGTGGCGACATCGTTGTGTTTTAGTAAAGCAGTTATTTCCCCCTGCCTCACAGGCACAACGATTTTTGGTCGTCGGCGCCGCCGCCGCGCCACAATATTTCCCGGTAAAGCGTTGGCAACCATAAAAGTTAACGGTTTCGGTGAGAAATCCGCGTTGCAATTTCCACCGAAATAGTAATGCAGTTTTGTGCATCCATGGCACGCCCGAACGTAGACCACTAAAGCTCGATCTCGGGCATGTCTGCAGCGGCCATATCTGGAGCGATTATTGCCAATAAACCTGAATTACTTTCAATATAATCTTGTGGTGTGCATCTCTCCTAAATGCACCGGCCCCGATATTTCGCGACAACGAGGTCACAGTTTAGAAACAGCACTGTACTGATGCTGCATGCTGCCGGTACCTATTATTACTTCTGTTGTTGCCGGCGATAAAAGAGAACAAAAACGACAGAGCGACCGGGCTACGACCCTGCCTTGATGGCGATGTGTCCCCTCCGAGGCCAAAGATAGTCGTAACCGCTAGAATTGGTTATATAACTCCGGCTGCTGGCTGCTGGAAATGTGCCTAGCGGTTGTCGCAACGCCCCGAGTGGTTAGGATGGCGATCATAGAGCTGCTGAGTTTTCATACTATGACGATTTTCCACATACACATACACAACCAAACTGCAAAGGTTTTTAACGTTAAGGCTGGTTTATAATAGGAATAACCCTAACTTTATTCTTTAACCGCAAAAATTCAAACATGGGGTTTTAATGCAGGCGTTCACAATACCAGGCAACAATCTCTGAATTTATTCTATAACCGCAAGGTATCGCCAAATTTTATATCTTATGGAATAAAGAATATGGAAAACCAATGGCGTGTCTCGCGAGAGCCACATGACTAAACAGCTGTACCTAACAAAAACACCCCACAGCGGCTTTTGGTATAAGGCCATGCATGGCTGGAGTAAGTAATTCATCCACAATAAAAAAATTCCGGCATTTAACTTATTTTTAAAAATTTTCGAATTGTGTTTTTCTGTCAAAAATAAGACTTGAAGTGTCAAATCACAGCCTCCTGGCCTTTTCGTTATGTGAACCATTATAAACCAGCCTTTATGTTCACCTAAAGTAGTTATGTACAGTAAGTGTTAAATAAAAGTGATATTGCCGATATTCAGCGAGGGAAGTTTGAGACACGACGCGCAGCGGAGTTGCCAAGGTTTCTATTGCAAATACTAAACCGTACTAAAGATATGCATACATGCATCCAATAACTAACTTGGTTGACCAAAATACTAGTTAGCCGTTCCAATATTCTACAACAGAAATTTTATAAATACTGGAACTGTCAATAGCCGGAAAAGGCTTAACCAACAGTCAACCTGAACTTGACAGTTGGTAAGCAAACTATCATTCCTGTTTTATTCAGGAAATACAAGATAATTAGTCTTATTCTGGATGACCATTGAAAACTTTTCAATATTGAAGATTTTTAGGCATATGATTGGTTAGTTAGCAATTTTTGCAGGTGTTGTCATGGGAGATTGATAAATTATGTCAAATTCAATTGAAACTCTCGGCAACACGTCAAAGCAGTTGCCTGAGTTTTCAATTGTAATCACTATTTTATTAAGAATCGTTATAGCAACCGAAAAGCTAACCAATCGGATTGGTAACAACAGAAAAGATGACCAATCGGATCTCTTAAAAGTTTTCAATAATCATAGTTGTGGGAGTAACTTTATTAAGTCAGGCTTTTTTCTGCTGGTTTGTACTCGACGGGTTTTCAGTTCCGTAAAAATTCCTGTCAGTGTCAATCAACAGTAACAATGAAGGTTGGAACTTGGAAATTATATCTATGGGCAAATTTTCTTGATTTTGTGGTTCAAACCACAAATCTTTAGCTCATATTGGTTCATTTACAAAATTTCCTAAAAAGTTGTTTGATAAAATAGTCAAACTACTGCCAAAGTACTCGATAATGGATGAAAACACCAATCAGATCTATACAGGGTGGTCGTTTTATTTTGAAACAGGCAAATATCTCGAAAAGGAAGCATTTTAGAAAAAAATGTTTTGTATAAAAGTTTTATGACTTCAAGGGGGAAAATAGATGGCATCAACGCCATTTTGATTCAAGGTCATTTTCAAGGTGAAATGAAGGTCAACTTCATTTTCTTAAATATAAACCTATATTTTTTATTACAGATTCTTATACTAAAAGAACAAACAAGTCTCATCTAAACAATTTTTTAATCTGATGGATGTACCTAAATTTTAATTTTTTTCGAGATCCATTGCCTTCCCTAGTGCGGCACGACAAAACAAATGAACAACCATTGGGATCTTAGCAACGATGAATTCTAAATAAATAAAAAACAAAAATAGTTGTATTTGATCTAAAAATTGTTGTAGATTTTGTTTTTGTCATGCCGTTGTTGCTAGGGAAGGCAATGGATTTCGAAAAAGATTAAAAGTTACATTTCAACATCTGACAAACTATCCATCGGAACCAAAAATAGTTTAGATGAGACAGAATCTGTAATAAGAAATATAGGTTTACATTTAAAAAATTAAGTTAACCTTCATTTGACCTTGAAAATGACCCTGAATCAAAATGGCGTTGATGCCATCCATTTTCCCCCTCGAAGTCATAAAACTTTTATACAAAACATTTTTTTCTAAAATGATTCCTTTCCGAGACATTTACCAGTGTCAAGATAAAACGACCACCGTATATCAGGAGGTCGAAATCTACAACATATCAAAATTATAGCCAAATGGGCAATTACAGTACCATTGAATTATTGCTCTGATTGAAAGACCTTTTAAAACGAGCTCTGACGTGTTTTTTGCATTTTCGAATATAACCAGCCACAACATGAAATATTAATTTTGATGACGAATGAGTTAACGTTCTCACGAACAGAACAAGCCAACCTGTCCATTTCTAATGGAAACAAGTCACACAACTGTCATCTACGTTCTCTCCAAGAAATTGTACAGAAAGGTGTGATCGCTAGCACGCCACTCCGCTGAGCGTTGTGTCCCAAACTTCCCTTCTCACAAAATAAAGTACCACTTTTAACACGTATATCATAAATAACTATTAAAGGCAACAACTATTTCATTCGAGAATAAAAGAAAAGCAGAGCAGATGTTTATTTCTGTTTTTTTAGGATTGCGAAAAAATGGGGTGGTAATGAATGAGTGGGTAGAAGGGCTGTGGTGGAAGGTATTCTACAAAGATGTATCTTCATTACCACTACAAATCTCGGAAGAATTTGTTATTTTCTAGTATACGCTTTTTTAATGGAGAGATCGATATTGGGAGGTGCAACTTTGTCAATTTTCGCTGTAATACCGAGAATAAAGTTGCCACAATGCTATATTAATAGCTGCTAATGTTTAACAGAACAACACAAGTGTACGTGTTGGGAAATTCAATTAGTCGTGGGGTATTCAATATTCCCCGATATATAAAAAGATACGGGATGTATGTTTGGGAAGCAACCCGAGGGATATGTGCGGTGGCGTATAACTATAGGGTTGGGCTTGACAGTTAGGACATCCTGGGGTGGGTGCGTGTGTATATGTGTGACCCCCGGGGGTGTAAGGGGCGGTGGCGTAGCGGTATCCAGGGTGGACACTATCGATCAAACACTGGCCGGGTCGTTCGGACCGAATATGCGTGGGGGATGGGGAAAATTATGCACCTCAGCAGTAGTCAAACGTGGAAATTCCTCCTAATAATAATTAGTGAGTCTACTTAACAAAAGCGTGATGGAGGCATCGTCTGTCAATCGGATATCCGGCTTAAGTTTTACGCAGTTTTCCCTCGAGACGCCGGTTGCTGATTCAGCTGTCGTTCCCAGCAAAAAATATCCAACCCGAAGAGGAATAAACTTAAAAAGATAATTCTCCGTCTGCATGCAGTCTGGAAAATTTCGCGGTGTACATCTATTCCGGTTGACATACGTGAAACTAGACAACTTCGAAAAGTAGGTTAACAAGCCTACCCTCGCCTCCACAAAGTTGGTTCCTTGTTCCTTTGTTACCCTTGTCTCTTGGCAGTGCATCATTAAGGCGCTTCGCTTTGCCCATCCAATTATTTGTGTTTCAATTTTTTACAGCGGGGATAAATAATTCGCAAATCGTTGCGTGATGCGGGAAGCGAGATCGAGACTCAATATTTTGGATATAGGCTCAATTTTTTCATGTTTAGTTAATCGATCGAAAAATCGAATCGCCAAAAACATCAAATCTTTACTTTTCGGGGTCTTAGGAACCCAAAACAGTTATTTGTGTAATTACTAATTAGAGTGCGATATTATACTTTAGCGCATGAGAATAAATTATTCGAAAGCGCTAAACACATTTTGCGCCCGAATCGCACACAATATTTTTTCTACAACAGAATTCTGACTGAAAGAAACAAATCATTTCAAGAATAGAAGAAAATAGATACCGCGGTGCGTGAAGTGATCACTTCGCACACTATACAAAATACACTTCGCGCACCGCAAAAAAACCGCGAAGTTCAAGCATTATTGATGAAATAGTTATTTACGCAAAGAGTATGGAAAGTGATCTTTCCTGGACGAGTAGGCAGATTTCAGGCCGATGCGCCGTAGGCAGAAGCCTGAAAGCCTGCGAGTCCAGGAAAGACACTTTATACATGAGAGTTACGTATTAAATTTTTTAGGTGCTCGCAACACATTTTCTGTGTGAAATTAGTAGTTTATAACCCAAAGCGTGAAAGTGATGTTTTACGCGGCGAAGGAAAATATGGACAGTCGAGGCGTAGCCGAGACGCGTAGAACCACTTTTTCGCTGTGGTTTATACAACATTTTTTTTCCTACACCAGTTAAAAATAAATAGTTAATTAAATTTAAAATTTGAGAACCCAATAAGTGACAGATCAAGAAGATCTAGACGTCAAGTCCTACAATTTAAATTTGGCAAAATCGCGTGTGCTGTCTCCCATCATACGCCAATCGCCGTCGCCATATTGTCCATTTTACACGACTAGCTGTGAGAAGCGGTCCTTTCACAGCCCTTCTGAATCCCGAAAATCTCATTTTCAGTTAGTGTAGGAAGAAAATTAATTCAAATTATCTAAACTGAAAAATGTGAGGAGCCGAGTAAAAATTAACACGATGACAAAATCCATAATATTCCTATGAAATTTCACTTTCCAGTATATTCCGGTGAAATTTCACTTTCCCGGACTTCGACTTTCCCGGACTAGTCCAAAAAAAAAACTAGACCAAAATATGTAAATCCGTTCATTAGAAACTTTCGTGGATCCACTTGTATAGTAGAATTTTAAAATTTGGTATTATACCATAATCGCCCATACGCCCACCAAAAATAAAAGATTCCCAACCGCCCAGCACTTCCAGTCTTACCGGAAGTGGCAACCATCTTTGTTATATTTTAAATGGAAAACTCTCGTTTTGATTTTAGATTCGGTTTCGTCTCTTAATTGCGTAATTCAAAGGCACTTCCAGGACTGTGAAAAAAACATGTGTAAAGTCGCGACACTTTTTAACGAACGCGAGGGTTGTGTTGTGTGTGTGTCAGGCTTTTTTCTATTGGCTTGTAAACGGGATTTTAAGTCCGTCAAAACTCCTGCCAGTATCAATCAACAGTAACAATAAAGAGGTTGGAAGAAATCATTGTTAATTACTGTCCATTGTTTCTACTGACAGCAATTTTGACGGAGTTGAAAACACGTTTACATACCAACAGAAAAAAGCCTCACTCACACGTTCGTTAGAAAGTGTCGGGACTTTATAACTGTATATTTTTATTATTGGAGTCGATAGCTGTTGTCTTCCAGAGTTGAAAACCTTGTTGCCAATAATGGTTATTTGTGTATCAAGGCACTGAACTTTTTATTATGGATGTGGAGTTTAGTTGCAGAGGCCCGCATAACCGCGGAAAATAAACCACATGAGTAATAAAAAAGAAGCTTCAGTGCCGAGGTACACATTTGGTTTGTTTGGTTTGTTCAAAAAAAAATCACTTTAGAGCTGAAAAACATTATTTTTAACTTCTATACGCTTTAGCGCAGCAAGTTAAGAAAATCGATGAAAAAATCGAACGCCAAAAACATGAAATCTTTACGTTTTACGGTCTTGGGAATCCGAAAAAGCGGTTTTTGAAAATTTTCTGTGTCTGTGGCGTCTGTCTGTCTGTAATCACGCTGCAGCTCAAACTACGAACGTAAGAAGTTTCTACCGTCAGACTGCCAATTGTTTTCTTGACATTTTTTTAAGTTTTGATATAATTTTAGTGAACTGAGTAATTAGTATTATCCTTATACTTATACCTAATAGGTATGTAATTCTGTCATTATTAGTCAGGACAAGAATCAAAAATAAATAAAGATGCTATTAATGATATTAATATATTAGTGAAGCAAAAGGCATCTTATACTCGTTGGGCACCATATTTCAACTCTTACTGTATAGTTGATAGAAGAAAGTTGTAGAGTACACATAGTTGTGAATAATGTTAACAATAGACGGATTGCAGATGTTGGTAGAGGTCGAAAATGGTAGGTTTCGCTAGGAAATATTGGACACAAAAAGATAACTACTTTCCACGGTGTGCATGCGTATTGCGTACACTATCTTTGCAATACCTACCCACCCCCTCGTCTACCGCAGTAAGAGAAAAATAAATCTACACTTCGTGCATTTAATGAACCCTCGCGTCCATGGATTCGTTAGTTACAGAGCATGTTTGCTTTATAAGCTTATTACCTATGTTTGAATTTTACCGTTATCTGGAGCACTTACAATGCAGAAACAATAATAGTACGATTTAAAACAAAAGAAGTTAAAATAAATATAATTTCATTATATGAGGAAAACTGTGATGCGGAGAATTGGAAAAATAAGGCGTGTGTAGTGATGTTCCGCGTTATTTAATTCCCCTCAAATCGATTTGTAAACAATCCTGTTGGTATTTTCCTGGCCATCATCAACAACTTAGTTTCAGAAATTAATCAACGGGAACAATAATACCGATAACAAAGCCCTTCCGTCAGTGTTATTATTTTTATTCCACATTCGCTGTGGGGTTGTCCGGTTGCGGCGTCGTCGAGGGCGAAGTGTATTGAGTGATGGACCCCGGCAGGCGGAGGGAGAATGCGTCGGAAGGACTCAGCGACGGCAGTAGAGTAGATTGATTAGTGGGGTGTCGGGTGCGTACGATATTGCCCTACACCCCCACAGATAAGGGTGTTTCGCTCGCTTCAAATGTCAACCTCGATATCCCCTGGAAATGTGTGTAAACGACGGGAGACAACTCCACTAAAGTCGTCCCTGTTCCCAATTAATTAAAAATTATGACGGAGCATATGTGCCGCTTTATGGGGTTTGTGTACTGACTGGAGCTTTAGATGCAAAAAGTATCTGGCAAGGGTCACATGGTCGTTACATTAGTCGAGCTGAAATAGCTACGGACGTTGTTTCTTTCCCGTCGCCGAAGGCAGTCGCGCCGGTCTGGCTTGACTTCCACGGCACCCGCTCGGAATCGTAATGTCTTGGCGGCAAAAACCCGATGATGAAAGCTGCTGCTGCTGCTATTGCAGCTCTTTTTCATTTTTAATGTTCCACGTATTTAATGCTACTTATTCCCTTGGGCCTGATTAATAACGGCCTCATTCGGCTCAGACGAAAGGTTTTCGGTGTACATCGCCGGTGACCGACCACCCGGCACCTTTAGGTATGTAATCATCCCCGTAACAATTACAATAGTTAATTACTACCTACACTTAGAAAGTATGTAGGTACCTACATTATAACCTCCCCACTCCACTTTACTACTTAATACTTAAAAACAGGCATGTTACTGCAATCACTAAAATTTTCGTATTTGAGATAACACCAGATCTTCACGTTTTGAGGTCTCAGGAACCCAAAAAAGTGGTTTTAAAAGTGTGTCCATACGGACGTTTGTAAATACGCCTCAGCCAAAACTACTTGACCGATTTGACTGAAATTTGGTACGTGGGCATCTGATAACCTAACTAAATTCTGAAAAGCTTTTGGACCCAATCGTGCAACCGGAAATGCCAATTTGGCACTTCAACTTTTAAATTTTAAATGCAAACCACCATTTTTCACGTCACCATAAGAAAGATCTTCAAATTCTGCTTCCAGTACACTTTTGACCAAAAACTAAAAAATTCGAGATTTTTATCGGACTTTAAAATCGCGGTACAGCCCAAGCCCTTGAATCGATTTGGCTGAAATGGGGATTCATTTGGGATTGAATCGACTCACGGAAAGTGCCGTCTTGGCACACCAATCTCTAGATTTAAAATTCTTCTTTCATTTAACCATCCAAATAGTATATCAAAAAACACGTTTCATAAGGCCAATTATTATCGCACAAGGATGTTTGGACAACGAGGGCGAAAAGCCCGAGTTTTACAAAATCCGAGTACGATTAGAGCCTTATGAAACACGCTTTTTATACAATTCTTTCTATTTCGGACACCCAACTTGTCAATATTTTCAAGAAAAATTCATATTGTCATTTTGAAAGACAGGCTTGGCAGTTAATTCGATTGTTACACCCAATAGTTGTCTAGGTTATGATGTAAACAAAAGCCGTACTCAAATAGAGCACATTAGAGAACGCGTTTGGGTGCTATAAAGTGTTAATTAGGAAACCGAAATAGAACACCATTATTTAAGGTCCGAAGATGGTGTGCGATTTTTTCAAATTTTTAGTGCTACTACAAATGGCTGAAAACGAATTGTTAAAGAGGCATTGCAAAATGAGGGGAAATTTGATATTTCCTATGTCGCGATGTCAAACTTTAATGGCTCGTATGCAGACCAAACGACTGACTTGTCGGCTATAGCTCTTAGACCGCTCTTATAAAGAATTTAATGATCTATAAAAAAACTAAGTATACCTTGTCATCATATCACGCTTATTTTTTGAGATATTTGCGAATATACGGAAAAAAGCGAGTTCTCCATTCTTAAAATTGCCAATAACTTTTCATGCCCGGAGGTGTAAAGTTTTGCAAAAGTTTTTTCCAGATATTGGAGCCTCCTTGGGGCCTATCTATCGTGGTTGCAGCCTGGTAGGGTAAAATTCTAATATGACTGGCCTAAAAATCTCAAACGTCGCTAGGAGGGCACTGTAAGCTGCAAAATTTGTACTAAGTATGGGTTCCTTATATACAATAATTGCTCTATTTACATAAACTTCACAGATCCATCAGATCCAAATAAATTTTAGATACGGATCTTGAAAAATTTTCGGATCTAAATCTGAATCCAGATTCGGGTCCAAATCCGAACATAGATGTGGATCCAGATGGTGCACCAAATGCCAGTCTAATAATCTTGATTCAAATTCAAATCCAGATCCAGACATTTCAACTGGGTCCAAGTAAAGTAGGTACCTAAACATCAATTCCGTTAAATTCTAATGTACACTTCCATCTACACACATCTATTAACCATGATTTTGGTAACATAGTAGAGTTAAGGGTTAATGATACCCCTTCTTGAAAATTCACACTCTGTAGAAATGAAAGGAATCAATATTTTGTGTGTTGCAAGGCAAAGCGATATAATAGGTACTTTGCGTTGTGGTACATACTTACTAAGAAACAGACTATGGCACGATTGGCACGGCATAGACGATACGGCTTACCGGAAAGCAGGCTTTCCGGCTACCAAGCCGGAAGGTCAAACTTGTTCTCTCAGCTCAAACATACACGCTACGATTTTGCAGGTAGGAACATTCAGCACTAGTGTAAGGACGTGTTGTAATATCACATTTATTTCAAAAGAAGGCTTATAAACATTGACAGGATCGGCAGTAACTTTTTGTCTAAAAAACTAGGTATCTGAAAACCATGATTCTACTCGATATTATTTTAATACAATACAATTCTCAACAACAACGTGCTTTAAAAATAGCTGGTATCAAAAGCAGCTTTTTTCAACTGTTATAAATGGGTATAACAGTACCATCAGAGAGCAACTGCTACCTTAAGAATATGTAGTAGGATTTCCCATTTCTCCATCACTAACTCAAGCTCTCGGCCTGTACTCTCATTTGGCACATCATATACACGATACCATTCGGAAGGCCAAGAGTTCAGGCCTTGGCCTTCCGGCCGATTCAACGATCCGACTTGCTTTCCGTTTTCAAGGCCGGAAGGTAAGCCTTCGGGTAAACCGTGACTGCCTCAAGAATTTGGATTCGGAATGCAGATTAGATTCGTGAATCGGGATCCGGATACGTTTTTCCTTCAATCCGCATCGGATCTGGATCGAAAAAGATATATGTATGCGGCCCTTCCGTTTCCGAAGTTAATTTTAAAGCTGGTTTAAACGCCAGCTAAGCGTTCTCATTGGCTGTAACCTAGCAATCAAACCAAGTTTAGGCTAAACCGACTGAACAACCGGCCCTTAAAATAAAAGGAGTTGACTGCATCAACTTTATGTATACCTGGATCCTGACATCTCCCACAAAAACACCTGAGTGGAACTCAGGATAAGAGATTCTGGAGTCCGAACTATTTCTGTGCGATTTAGAGAAAAAAGTAACTTTGTGAGAAAAATCTTCTTCTCGGTTCAGCGAACACGAACACAATTTCTTTAAAAATACTGTTTTGACAAGAAAAAGTCAATGATAGACGGTCGCGTATGAGGTCTTCACATATCGGAGCTACCGGTCAGTCGGTGATTTATTTACCGTTGGAGTCGTGTGCAATTACGGTTTTACGAGCCGACCAGTCGATGTAAAAGTATGTATCTTGAGCGATTTTCTCAGTTATGCAAGCGTGGTCGTAATTGTGGTTGTTTTTTTAAGGGATGTCCACGAAGGAAGAAAGTTTTATTTCAGTAAGCGACCGGAATCGTGTGTTCTTTTAACAAAGAAGGGACATCCATCGCAGAAAGAGCCGCCTCCGCCCCTCATGATTCATCCTTTCGAGGTTGAACCTTTCTCATCCCCCTCGGTTGACCGGGCTCAACTCCTCTGCCAGATGAGTATCCTTTATATCCTCTGCGTCCTTTCCTGACGTCGACCCTTATCCCCGAAACTTTCATACACAGACCCAGTTCGATATTGCCTCCGGGAACAGAAACACATACAGAAAAAACGTCACTTTAATTGGATAAGAGACGAAAACAAGGTTACACTGGAACTTGGAACTAATAACGATAAGGGGAAAAATTTCAACTATTCTACAAATTAAGTCCAGGGACATTGTATTGAATATGCGAACATGAGATTCAAGCGCACGGTCCAGAATTACGACAGCATTTCAAATGAGTTGTTTGTTTGGGGCCTTCGTCTACACCCCTGTTTCGTATGACCCTTCTGATTTACGGATATTTAAGTGATTATTCAATCATCCGGATGTTTGGAATATTACGTCGAGAACCCTATGAATTATAATTGCCATCATACACATACATTTAGGTAATTATCTCTGCAGATGGAATTCTGACACGTAACAACTGACCGAAACACGCGGAGACGCTTATACTACATATATAAATTAATGCAAAATTATACATATAGGCATTCCTATACCGGGTGACAACGACACCATGTACAGTAATTGTACACCCCAATAAATTTTTCAATTACTAAGATAAAAATCTGAAAAAATTCACAGTGAACACGCTCACAGAACGACACTTTTTACCACTTCCGGTTACGCCGGAAATGGCTTTAATTTTTTTTTTAAATTTAGTTTAATTTTTTTAATTTAATGGCGAAATTTTGTTGTGATGGATCTAGAGTGCTGCGATATACTTTTTTTATCTTTCATGGACGTCAGTATTCTAATAAAATTAATAATATTTCATCTCGGCTCATTTAAGCCTTATTCGGATGTCTTCACAATATGGAAAAACGTATTTTGAGGATAATTACATTTTTTCAAATGGTACCATACCGGTACACCTGATCCATGAAAACAGATATTTTTTCTGCGTGCAGTGATACCAGCAACTTGTCATTTTTGTCCGCAAAAAATTAGTACCATTAGATCCACAGCCAAGTTTCCCAAAACAAAAGAAAAGGCTTTATCAAATGACGCTACTTTATAAAATTACTCCTAAATTCCAAAAATATAAAGATGTATCCGGTATCATATTTAAAAATTCAAAATTAAAGCCATTTCCGGCGTAATCGGAAGTGATAGAAAGTTCTAATGGCTAAAGGCAAGTGCCATTTTGGCATATCAACTTTGAAATTTGACTAATAAACTCTCATTTTCTTTATCAGCACATGAAATGTCTTCAAATGTCGTTTCCAAAAGTGTCCTCAAACTTAGTGCCCAGAAAACGCTTAGGTGGAGTAAAATGTAGGTACAGCACGTAGGAAAATTTACTTAATTTTGGTGGCAAATGACCAATAACAAGTACCTTTTTCGTATGTCGTCTATGAAATTTGAAAGATGACCACTATTTGTCTTATCAAGTCTTCAAATTTTCCTTCCAAAAATTCTATCTAACTTAGTGCCCTTTTTGGCAATAAGTAATAGAAATGTTGAAAAACTACCAAAACACTAGACTGGATTGAAATTTATAAGTGATATAGGATTTGATCATTCACCAAGTGGAGAGGTTCTAGCCGCTTCCGTAGCTGCCCATTTTTTTAATAACTGCCATGATTACTGGTAAGTAATGTTTATAGACTTTTGAAACACCGGAATTTTTTTCCAATCACTGTCATCGAATTAATTTTTTCACAGTAAGGTTTTCCGATTTTAACAAAGGACGATTAAGATGCAGTGTAAAAAGATTTTGTTAACATTATTTTGCCGCAAGTCTTTTTTCTAAGTATTTATTACTTAAGTAGGTACTTTGTGAATTTCATTTCTTGACACGATGTGACCTTTCTGGACGAGATTGTAAGTGGCAGCAAACAGCGCACAATTATGTCAACTTGAGGCAAACCTGAGGTTAATGAAGGCAATTAACTTTTACGATTCAGTGTTAAATCAATACCTTGTAGCAAAAATTACCAATAACAACTCATTTTAATTATTATTGTTAGCAGCTTCTTTTCAAAACCTTTAAGCCAAAAAGAACTATTGTTTCAAAATAGAGAAATTAAAAGCGCTTCTTTGGGATATGTAAAACTCTGACGTAATATTTTCGGTCGTCAATTATTCAGAAGTGGGTTATTCAATATTGTCTTTCTGGCTGGTTTAATATTATTCTTGATGATTGGAAACTAAAATATAAAATATTAACGTTAATGTCAATGCTTCAATGCGGCCTATTTAGGTATTAGCTGTAACTCCCGAGCTGATGATGCTAGCAATGTCGTTGTTGCTCCGGTGGGACCAATCAGGAAAGTCCCAACATAGCAACAACAACATTTCTAGTGTCAGAAATTTCCTGATAAATAATAGCACCGAATAGTCCCAAAATGAAAAGGACTTTATGTGATTTCAAAACGTTAATAAACGTTCCTGTATTAGCGATCCAAGAATCACCAGTCAATGCATAATATAGCAGTTGTTTGTTTCAGAATTTTTTTAGTTATTCATAATAAATGCTGCTCTTGGCCGTCTGTCACACACCGTCCACTTTACCACTTAAAAACAACTGAGGTTTCTGCAATCACCAGATCTTCACGTTTCGAGGTCTCAGGAACTCAAAAAAGTGGTTTGAAAATGTGTCTGTGTGTATATGTACGTTCGTCCGTACATTTGTACGCCACAGCCAAAACTACTAGACCGACTTGGCTGAAACTCGGTACGTAGACATCTCATAACCCAACTTAGATCTGAAAAGCTTTTGGAGCCAATCGTGCAACCGAAAATGCCATTTTGGCACATTTTAAATGCAAACTCCCATTTTTCACGGCACCACCGTAACAAAGGCTTTCAAATTCTGCTTCCAAAGATGTATTCATTCTCAGTGCCCTTTTGACCAAAAACTTAAAAATTCGAGATTTTTATCGGACTTTAAAATCGCGGTACAGCCCAAGCCCCTGAACCGATTTGGCTGAAATTTTGCATATGGGAATTGCATTACACGTCGAAGAACTAAACAATGTTTGGATTCAATAGACTCACGAAAAGTGTCATTTTGGCACACCAATTTTAAAATTTAAAAACATTCTCTCATTTAACCATCCAAAACAAGTTTTTGAAAGATTTATAGTCACCATCAGAAAGGTTTTCAAATTCTGGTTTTGTTGTTGTTTGTTTAAGACAAAATTCATGCGCATTTAGTACTCTTTGGGTAGAAAAATCAAAATTTTGTATTAACACTAAAATTACGTTATAGCACAAATTACTGCATGGATCTGGCCGAAATTTGGTATTTGGTGATTAGGTGATCCATTGAAGAGTTGAAAGACTTTTGGGAGCAATTGGCCCACGGGAAGTGCCTTTTAGGCATAAACACAATACACGGAAATCAAAGAGCCACGCGATGGGGAGGTTCCAGCCGCTTCTCTGCTGCCTTTTTTTAAATCTGAAATGCCAACAGGAAGGACATGGATCCTAATTGAATGATACAATAGTTATTGACAAATAAAGTCATGAAAGTTACTGATTAGTAATAAATACATACATAATTATGCCCATTTTCCAGTTCACGAACTGTATAAAATTTTTGTCCAAATTCTGTAAAATTTAAGGAGCCATTTCATAAAAGTTAGATGTATCCAATACTTAAGTATTTGTTGCCTTACATAACTAGGACTGTAAAAACAGTTTAGTCAGAAATTAATCAACTTTCAATTTCAACGCTTAAGATAGACTTGAAACTTGGACTTTCTTGGCGGTTTGAGGAGGAAAAAATATGTTCATATCTTGTGGTGGCACTTGGTCTACTAATAATAAGTCATAATAAATCATCGATACTTAGGTACTGGCCAAATACGGCCCACTATCGAAATCGAAGGGTTTAAGGCGTCATTTCTCTTAGCACACTGACACGAGTATACCTACATCTACACAGATTTTCCACATGTTTCCTCCATCATAGCTTAGCATAATCATAATAACGCTGGTCGAATTTTATGTCACACATCATAAATTTTAAGGCAAAATAAAGTGATAATAAAGAAGGGACACGTTTCACATCCCTAAAGATTTATATCCTGAAGGAAAAAAATAATAGTGGGTTATTTTTAGCCGATGCCTAATTATAATTTTATACGGGCACTCTAGAGAGCCGTTTTAGGAGCAAAAATAAATAAAATATTGTTATAGGATAGCTAATAATTTTTAGTGGTCACTTTTACGCCGACACTATAATTTCGAATCGAACCCACCTATAAAGCGTAGAACGCTGAGTACGAATCAACGTGTTTACTGCCCCCATATAAGCACGATATGAAAAGTTGGGGGAGGAAAATGCCCTACCGGAAATACGATCGCACCCTCTTTTCTGACTCACTATTACTTACCTGCGCTAGAAATTGTACACGCATTGATTGAGTTTTATGACATTAATCGAGTTCTAACTTCTAGTCATCGAGTTTAGCAGCTCGAATTTTCAAAAATTTCATTAAAATGAGAAGATACTTAAAACTAATAAATACTATTCTTAAAGTAAAATGAAGACGAATAAAAATGTTAATAAATAAAGTGAAACTGAGTTTATTAGAACAAGAACTTTTAAGTAACTTACAACAAAAATGAAAATAAATAAGTTAAAACAAAGATAGTAAGTTAGTAATAATAATGAGAGATAGCCTCATGCAAGAAGTGGTCTATAATAACACTCACGTGTTTGTTTTCAAACTTGAGGGCATCCTCGTCGGTGCATCCCAAACTACGCATGTATTTAAGATACGTGGTGGTGATAGGTAAAGAATAATCGATATCGCCTCCCATCAAAATTTTCCTCTTCTTAGATTCCTGCTGTTCCCTCTCGATGCTCTTGACGGGCGACCAAAGTTTGGGGGTGTTCTGCTGGGGGTGCGACGACGCGTTCTCTGACAAGTGATTGAGATGTCTTTTTTTGGGTGGGCTCTTAGGGGGATCTCTGGAGGTCAGATTGCACACATCCAAAGGATTGCTGGATCGTTTCGGTTCGGGCGTGGTCGTTCTCAGGGGGACGCTTTCTAATTTAGAAGAAATCTCTCCGTTGCTCCTCTGGCTCGACAGATCCAAAGTTTCCGGTGTTGAAGTGTTGGCGGGAGGGACGAGGTAGGGTGTTATTTCAGGTGGGGGTGGCGGCGCCGGTGTATGGACTAAGGGCAGTGTAGGACTGGGACTAGGTGTCGGTAGAACGGACGCGGGGGATGGGGACCGGGGGTGTTTCTGACATTCTGTGCAGCCGAGGAGGAAGCGGGTGACGGCCTCGCGCGGCAGGAACGCGTACGTCTCCGTTATCTGAAATAAACAACAATTGCTTATATGTGCGAGCGGCATTTCAATAAACGTTTTTGTAAGAAGGAATCCTGCTGGATAGTCACGGCAACGGTCGGCAGGAGATCGTCCTCGCATCGCGTCATTAAATGCACTTTACTTCATTATTATCCGAACTGCTTAAAGATCGAGGAAGCAATCAGAGGAAACAATTTAAACTGCATGAAAGTTTCAGTTATAATGTAATTACTCATAAAATTAACAATGTAAATTATTATACATATTATTCAGGGCGTTTTTTTTTAACTTCCCACCTTAAATGTCTTCGGATATAAAAAAAGAGATTAAAATGCAATAAACCCTGCATGGAAGGTCCGACTGGAACTGCATTCGGCAAATTTATTTCACGGTCTTAACTTCATAGTATTAACTTTGATTTTTCAAATGGAATGACACTTTTTTCTCAACGAATTTGGAATGTACGATTATTTCTGAGATTTACAAAAACATTACAGAAATCAGTGCAAAAACACAAAAACACGTCAAGTTACTTTTTTGACGCTAATTGACCTGTGCAACGATATTTTCGCTTATCTTTATTTTATTCATTTCTAAGAAACGAGACCTATCGGAGGCTATAATTTCCGGTTAAACCGGAAGCTCAAAACAAATACCAAACTATATAGTCGTATTTTTTGACCTGACTAAATCTGGTAACTTTAGTAACTGTTTTGTTTTGATTGTGGCTAGTTTTATTGAGGCTTTTGAATTTCTGGTTACGTTGCATAGTTGCCAAAGTCGAACTGAATTATCATCCAAATGACGGAACTATATAATTTGAAAAAAAAATCATAGATCTAACTGTGGAAGGTCCACAAAACATTTGTAATTATGAAGATAGAGGTTACAGTTTGGTGGATTTTAGTGTGAAACAGGAAAAAAGGTTAATTGAAATTTGAAAACAGCTATCCGTAATGCGTTTGGGTGCGATCTATAGACAAAAATACGAACGGGATCTTCAGTAATATTATGTATAATGAAATTAATGAGCCATGAAATATAATACAAAAACAAAATTAATGCCTTCAAGGTGTTTGCTACAAAACAAAATTACACATCTCCCAGTTTCATCAGTCACAAATTTTGAATAATTGCGAATGGTCGATAGGTAGAAACATTAAAAAATTCCTCTATCATTTTAACTATCTGTGTTTTATTCATTTTCTATCCACTAGAATTAGAAAATCTCGGAAAACACTTATAAACGTACTGCTTTATCTCTTTTAAAGTTACACGGTATTTTTTGAAAAGTTTTGTCAACTCCGACTTTTTTAACCTCCCCACTCCACTTCACCATTTAAAAAAAAAGGGAGGTTACTGCAATCACTAAAATTTTCGAATTCGAGATAAGACCGGATCTGTACGTTTGAACCGATTTGGCTAAAATTTTGCACATGGGGATTGTATTACATGTCGAAGAGCTGAACAAATGTTGGATTCAATCGACCCACGGAAAGTGCCGTTTTGGCACACCAATTTCCAAATTTAAAGTTATTCTCTCATTTACCCATCCGAAACAAATTTTTGAAAGATTTATTGTCACCATCAGAAAGGTCTTCAAATTCTGGTTTTAAATGAAATAAAATTTATTCGCATTTATTACCCTTTGGGTAGAAAAATCGAAATTTTGTAATAACACTGAAACCACGTTATAGCCCAAACTACTGGATGGATTTGTCTGAAATTTGGTACATGGAGGTCAGGTGACCCGTTGAAGAGCTGAAAGGCTTTTGGGAGCAAAT
Organism: Pycnomerus fuliginosus; assembly: GCA_963924575.1. Classification (NCBI taxonomy): domain Eukaryota; kingdom Metazoa; phylum Arthropoda; class Insecta; order Coleoptera; family Zopheridae; genus Pycnomerus; species Pycnomerus fuliginosus. Next base: position 10,505,820 of record OZ004617.1, on the reverse strand, counting down.
GGGTGCCATTTAGGCATATTAACTTTAAAATCTTAAACACAAGTCACGGAAAGACCCACGCGTTGGGGAGGTTCCAGCCGCTTCTCTGCTGCATGTTTTCTATTTGTCATTTTGTCAACGATTTTGCCTACATCGTAAAGTTGCCCTGAAATGAAACTAAAAAGAAAAAAACAGGAATCCAATTTCAGAAATAAAAATTCCCGGTTAGTTACTACTCAGGTCAAAAAAATATTGATTATACCATCAGATACATCTCACAAAACTTAAGTCGACGTGTTTTTGTTTGCAATTTTCAACAATCTTAATTTTTCACCGATTTCTTCGACATTTTTGAAAATCTAGGGTATGATACATGTTTTGAGCTCAGAAAAAATTGTAGATGCTGCATCCGTTGAGAAAAAAGTGTCATTCCATTTGAAAAAACTGTGTAAGTTAAGGCCATTTACGGTTAAATCGGAAGTGAAAAAAATTATCGGAAAACATGCCCAATTGTCCCCCTCTATGCGGTTCATCAGCGTTCATTTCTCTTAAATTTTCCTTTTTACATCCCCAAAGATATCCAAGGTGGTAAGTTTTAAAAATACCACCCTGTATAATTAGGTACATTTTGTAAAAAGTAATAAGAATGTACCCACAAAGGGTAACAACTAGTGTAAATAAATTATACAGGTTGGTGATAAAGTATGGAACATTCGCAATAACTTTGCAACCAGCATGTTGCTCCAGGTTAAATTGATTTAAATTCTTGCGGAACTTCTCACATCATTTTTAAGCCTCCGACGTCACTCACGTAAGCCTCTACTTTCTCAACCGATAAATAACACAAATAAAAATTTTACCGAAATCATTATGTAAAAAAAGAATATAAAGTATAGAATATTAGCAATAGCTCTGCAATAGGTATAACACCATCGGTGTTTTTTCAGAAGACGGCCTATACTTTTCTCGACTGATATGATTTTGATACCTGGTTGAATTTTCTATTCACCTGTAGCTGCATTAAAATTTTACCAAAATTATATTATAAAAAAAAGATCTTATAAAGTTCGGAATAATTCGTTAACAACTCTTCAATCAAAAATTTTCTGAAAAATCTGTTGATCAAATTAATTTAAGTTTTTGCGGATCTTTTGACGTCATTTTTAAGTCTCTAACGTCACTCACGTCAAACATGTTACGTTAGCGGTGTTTTTTTACATTATGTTTCTGGTAAAATTATTATACGGATGAAAAGACAATTCAACATTGCATCAATCAAAATCAGTCGAGAAAAATATACTCTGGCATTAAAAAAACACCGATGAAGTAATACGTTTGGCGTGAGTGACGTCTGACTCAAAATTTAACTTAAATTTAAATCTATTTGACATGTCCAACAGCTTGTCTCAAAATGGGCTGGTTGCAAAGTTATTGAGAATACTTTATCAGCACCCTGTATACTTATGTATAATAAATTCTGAGACTATAAGAAGTAGTTTTTGCTGAATCCAAACGCCAAGCTGTTTATGGAAAACACTTATTTAAAATTAAAAACTTAATATCATTGGGGGTGTCTCGGGCTTGGCTTTTTTCTATACTTACTCAGCAAGAAAGTATCAATTTGGATTTTACGCGAGTTCTGGGACAGCCTGTATATGATAGTTCCGGAAAGACTGCACGTAAAGATCCCAAACACGACATAATTAGTGCATAGACGGGAAACACAAAATGAAACTTTAGTTAGACGAATATAGAAGTTGCCACGTTTTCAAATTTATAACCAGCCATTTACGACAAACTGAACAATGTGGCACACACGCCATAGTTGCTTATTTAATCCGTCTTTTGTTATAATTAGTTACAATTAAAGTCATTTCCAGATTACTGATTTATTCACTTTACTAACTTGATGAATGACCATTGCAAAAACTTTACCCAAAAGCGTGGAACCTACGGGCTTTAACACGAATTTTCAGTTATGAATAATGGGGATATGTAAACTTCACCCTTTGTGGGTGGTAGATTCATACAACTTTTTACTTGTTCCATTAATAAATTTTAAGAAAAAAGACGACAGAAGCAAGGCGTATAGGTACATACAATAATTGGCGAGTAAAACAGGGTGCAAACAACCCTCCGAGAATTGGAGAGTTGATGTTTCCGACCAAATAACTGTATTTCCATATCAGCAGACTTGCAAACGTTGAAATATATTGACAATCAACAGGTGTGCTACATCCGACGAATATCAACCAACCTATACTATGCAGTTGAAAAGTCAGCGCCAAGAATTGAGAGATCTTACCGTGCGGTATGTCCTTTTTTGGCCTGCGTGTTTACCAGGACGACCCTCCAATTCAACGTGGACATTATAGATGATATCGAAGAAGTTTTCTACGACGGCGACTTTTCTGTAAACAGGTTCTCCAGTCGAGTTCTGAAAAAGAGGGAACAGTCGCATTAAAACTTTGCCTTCAAATCACCAAGAAACAAAGTGCTCCGTCTCCGTTTGCTATCTCCTCGATAAACTACGTCGTGGTTTCTACTGCAATAAAATTTACTCGCTCCATACCCAATTCGCTTTACTCATCTCTGACAAGCATCAAAGTTGCGTTCTACAGCATTCTAAATTAAGGGAAACCACCCATTTTTTATAGTTTGATGGAAGCCGACTGGAGGCGAATGTAAAAAGTTGATTGGACGGGATCGCGTACACAAAAACTTCACCTCGTCATCAATTAAACACAAAAGAGGTTTACTTAAAGCGACAAGTAAACTGGGTTGAGTAATTTCCAGCTTCCTTTTCTTGTTAATAGTTAGTCGAACTACACTAGTCGTATCAGCGGACAACGGAATGCAATGTTATTGAATGTACAGAGGGCACATAGGTTTCCTCCCATGCAACTTATTAAATATTTTACCTCGTTTCTTTATGTACATTATTGGACATGAATAAAAATTGCATGAAGCTACTACAAATTACTGGATAGTATTATTCATAAAATATAAATCTTGTGCTTAGTATCTTTATGATGTGCTTCAGGACGGAAAACAATATAATAACAAATAAAATTATTCCAGGTGTTTCATCCCAGGCGCCGCATAGGGAAATAACACGGGAAAAGTAATTTTATTTTCAGTTTGCTCATGGAACTGGTTCCGGCCAAATCCGAATGATTCGTTCAATGGGCCTCAGTGTCCTCTACGCATGAAAAAAAATTGGCCCTGAAATGCCCTCTACTTAAAACGGGAGGACTGTGCCTGGAACGAAACACCCGGTATATTTTTATATAGTCCTGGCGCAGGGTACTGAGACATCGAAAAAAGTCCGGAAGTTTTGAAATTTGATAATCTTGTAGGTTTAGAGGTGCCTTAAAACATACTCATTTTGCAACCTCGTATGGTTCTATACCTTTTTTCCGTAAATTAAATGGTTTCGGCTTAGTGGGTACGGTTAGTTGGTTTGAATGTGGTTGACAATACAATTTATTGTAGGTATTCAACACCGATTTTTGGAACTTTCCGTGTCTTATTTTTGATTTTCGTGGCTTTTCGATTATTTCAATCACGAACATACGAAACGAAACGTCGGGAAGACCAAACGTCAGTTTTATCAAAATATCTATTATTTTGTTGTTTTCAATCGGCAAATATAACTAGTTGAACATTGCAAGGAAAAATTTTTCAATTTGCTAATTTGCAGCATATCTTGGTATCAGATATAAGTATCATGAAATATATTATGATGTATACATATAAGTTGAAATAATCATTTCCACACCACACAAATTGTGACAAGTAAGTAGGTTAAGTTTTTTTAATAGAAAAGCCGCGAAAACCAAAAATTAAGACCCACGGGAAGTACGAAAAATCGGTGTTGATAATATCGAGTGTCCCAAAAAAAACCGGACAAAATATTTTTGGGAATAAGTCTGCCATTTCTTAACCGATTTGGATGAACGTGGTCTTAAATTAAAGCCAAAGAATCAGGCTTTCGACTGTATGAGAAACTACGGCAGATGGCGCTGCCGTAGTAGTCCTATTGATACTTGCTTTAAAGGTATATTTTAACTGCATGGGGATTGGTCAGTCTACGACCAATCGGTATAACACTAAAATAGCCTTACAGATCTTTCTTTATTGTTCAAAAATCCTTTTTCAGAAGTCGATTTGGCTTAAGCATTAATTTTCTGTAATTTAAAAAAAAAATGTGTTTTTGGGTATTTTCACGCATTAATGGCCATGACCAAAGAACAGTAATGCAAATAATTCTTAATTTTCAGTTATAAATGAACGAATATGGTGAAAACAGTGGCGCAGATGCCAGTGGGGGGCAACTGAACAGTTATCATTGAAAATTAAGCCCTATGTGCATCAATGTTACTTTAGTCATGGTTATGGAAGCATGAAAATACGCAAAAACACTTTTTTTAGAAAAATCGCAGAAAATTAGTGCTTACGCCAAACGGACTTCTGAAAAAAGATTTTTGACGAAAAAGAAAGATCTTCAAGGCTATTTGGGCCTCATAACCATTGGTTGTTGCCCGACCAATCCCCACGCACCTAAAATAAGCCTTAAAGATAAGTATCAATAAGGCTACTACAGCAGCGCCATCTGTCGACGTTTCTTGCAAAGTTCGAAAGCCTGATTCTTTAGCTTTAATTTAAGACCAAGTCTATCCAAATCGGTTCAGAAATGGCTGACTTATTTCAAAGACTATTTTGTCCGGTTTTTTTTGGGACACCCGATAGTATATTATTAATATTAGTCTTCTCTACCATGGTGATCTACTAATATTTTTCGAAAAATTTTTTAAAATTTGACTTTATGAGTACTCTTTTGAAGGGGTAACTCCCCTATAAAGCATTTGCGGACATATTTCATTAGGAACTTTTCTTCCTAGAAAGATGTAAGGAATATCGTCCCGGAGTTAGGACTATGAATACAGGAACACCCTGTATTTGCCATGACAATAATTTTGCATAACTTTGATGAATTTTTTTGGATATAGCAATTAGCAATAAAACATTAGGTATAACTAAACTAAAAGGAACTGAGACTTTCGTCCTTCCTCACAACTAAAATCATTGCTACTGACCACACAATTATTACTAATTGCTGCTAGTATAGGCTATCCGAGAAGTAATTTTTCAAACTATTTTTGCAGATATCCATTTTGAACTCAAAATTCGCAATAAAGCAACGTTGGAGCTTTTCAATCTATGCGTAAGACGAAAGTTTTGTTTCCCAATGCTATTTGTGATCTGATGATCATAAATGTCTTAGTTTTAGAAGAAAAGCAAAAGTCTAACTTTAACTGTATCCCAACCCAAGTATACCACTTTAAGATTGTATAATTTCAACCATGAAATTGATCATTTGGAAAGAAATTTACTTTACCATTGTACAAGTGATCGTATAATCTGAAGATGGAAAATATGTTTCTCACGATCCTTCAATAAATTTTACTCTATTTATGGCAATGTGAAAAGTAGAAACTCCAGCAGCATTTGAAAATATTCGGTGCTCGGGGGCGAAAATAGTTGGGCATTAATAATAATGATAGGAAAGTACGGGAGTGCCGCTCCCTAAAGACGCTGTTCTGGAATAGGGCCAGGAGTGGCGCAAGAGGGATGAGAAGGGGCGGATATTCCGGAGGTCTACCGGGTTGAGGATGATTCGGCACAACTCCCGCAGCTGAGGGTAACCGGGGTATAAAACCCGAGCGCGGTGGTGTGAGAGCAGCCCCCGAGAGGGTGGAACTAACTCGGCGGTGCAACTCGCTCTAGGGCTGGGGATTCGACCTTTCTCCAACACAAAGGAAAAATACCCAACCACCCTCGTACGACGCGCCTGTTACTATGGTTTTAACTTTAACTGAACGCACTCCTAAGCCGGAGGCAGGTGGAAATACAAAAAAACAACAGACCGGAATTCGGATATGTTAAACCGTGATCTTGTGGCCGGTCCTGCGACTGTGATTGAATTAAAATTAAAATATCGTTGCCGCAGGTTTGAGATAATTGTAGAAAAAATCGTCATCCAAAGTGAAGTCTGCAGTGTGAACCGACCAGCTTAAGTCGTCAAGTACTTATTTGTGTCTGCGGGAATTTTTTTCTGGTTTCATTGATTTAGGGTAGTTGATACCTGGGGTTGATAGTTTTCGAGAAAAATAATCCTACTCTACGAGAAATGTCAGAATGAAAATGGCAATAGTGTTGAAATTTTAAATTTGTAATACTTTAAGATTAATAAATAAGTTACTAAGTAACTTACCTATAACTAAGTAACTTACTTATTCACTTTAAAACATTACAAATTAAAAATTTCAACATGATTATGCCCTTTTCATTCAGTCATTTCTCGCAGTTCAGGATTTTTTTTCTCAAAAACTATACCAACCCCAGATATCAACTACTCTATATCAATGAAATCCGAATAAAATTCTCAATCGATTCGTGTAAAAATATACCCGGAGGTAGGTGGAAATACAAAAAAACAACCGACCGGAATTCGGATATATTAAACCGCCGTGATCTTGTGACGGTCCTGCGACTGTGATTGAATTAAAATTTAAATATCTTTGCCGCAGGTTTGAGATAATTATAGAAAAAATCGCCATCCAAAGTGAAGTCTGCAGTGTGAACCGAACCGGCTTAGGTCGTCAAGTACTTATTTGTGTCTGCGGGTTCGGTGGCCGGTCGACACCCGGGGTTTGCAGTGGGCCCCTTCCGGCCCCTCATCTAATGCATACTGGCCCCTTCGGGCCTGGCCGGCCACCTCCCTTGTGCCCGCACCGGAATATCCGTGCCAATATGTGCGAGCGCTCGGTAATTGCACTTCATTACCTGCCGCGCAGGGGTGCCTCCGACAAAAATTCCTGCGACAAGAATAATAATTTTAGCCCGCACGCCACCACTTTGAAATGATGCCGATCTCACACGGAATACATATTTCTGGGTTACATTTTCACACCATGGAAGCATTTTTAATCAGACATACGGTATAGTAATACCGATGGTCAAGTGCTCAATAATAGATAAGCAGCATTTTTACGGGCAGCTCTTAAAACCTTCAGATTATTTGGTGCATACAGTGCCTTTCAAAAGTAAGGAATAAATTCAAAAATTTTTTCGAGAGGAAATTTCGGACAGGTCCACCTTATTTTTTTGAGACGAATCCGATTGTGTACTCTTGTATTTTTTTGCACTTTCAGTTTAACCGGAAATGCTTTTCTGACCGTAGGTAGAGTCACGGTCACCATAGACTGTCAAAAACATCGAAGAAATCGGTGAAAAATTGAGGTTTTTCAAAAACGAAAATACAATTCAACTTTATTTTTTTTTAAATAAATAAAACAAATTTTTTAAAAAAGTAATTCCGCAATTAAATTTATATCGAAAAAATAATGTTGACGTATTTTTGCGTTTTTCAAAAATTTCAATTATTCACCATTTCTTCGATGTTTTTGAAAATCTAGGGTGGCCGTAAGTCCACTTCCGGGCAGGTATGACACATGTTTCTAATTATTGTAGAATTGAAAACACACCGCCACTTCGAGAATGGACTTCTATTTTAAATTAACATGTTTCTCAGGAAAAATCGTAGATTCCGAATCCGTTGAGAAAAAAGTATGACCCCGTCTGAAAAATCAAAATTAGGATCATTTCCGGTTAAACCGAAAGTGCAAAGTACACCATCGGATGCGTCACAAAAAAATTAAGTTGACCTGCCCAAGGACATTTCCGAAATATTCCTCTCGAAAAAGTTCTTGAATTTATTCCTTACTTTTGAAAAGCACTGTATATCTAAATAATTATTATTTTATTATTTCTCATTTTAGAGTGTTTGATTATAAAATTTCACACCGGTAGTTTACTTGCGAATGCGTAAAGTTATATACGAATTATTTTTTACGAATACATACTTATCTGTAAACCAATTTTTGGTCACCCTTCGCAACAGAAATAGAAAATAGAAAATAGACCCTTCGCAAAGTAGCGGGTGCATGCTGAATCTGGCAGCGCGGCAAATACACCCTGTTCTTTTTTTCTATGTAATTAACCCTGGGTTGTTCAGTGCTTGGTTATGGTCCTAAGATGGAAAATATCCATAGTAATTTTTTGCACCTTTAGTCACATAGAATTCTCAAACAGGTGTATTTGAGCCCCAAAATCTAGGAATCACAATTTTCATAACCCGGGCCTTTCTCATAATAGGTAAACAACGAAAATAAAGCGGGGGGTATATGTTTTAGAAAATATCAAATGGTTCCCAAAAGCAAAAAAAGTTAATTAATTATACATTTTGAATTTATAAAAAAGAACTCAAATTAATTAGCAGCAAAGAGACGAAATTATACATTAATACTAAAAGATGCGGTTGCCAGCTTTGCCCTTTTTATAGCCATTTAAAATTTACCGTTGAGTTTTATAAAGACCTTGATTATTAAACGTGATATGATATCCAGATCCGCGTTGGCTTTAGGCGGGGTTGCATAACATGTAAACATAATCCTGTCTTAAAGTTAATCCTTCAAAAATTCTATAGCGACAGTAATTGCTTCTATGGTATCGTAATGGTCTTATTAGACGTCGATGTTTTTTTTTATTTAACCATCCCTTAGTGCTGGACGCATACCTATAAGATTCTAAACATTGAATTATTTTATCTTTTGAATACCAAAACATGTTAATGAACTACCTTTCGTTATTCTTTCGTTCAACTCTGAAAAATAATCTCGTGTAGTCGTGTATTGGTTCTGTTTGCTAAATTTAGTTGCTCCGTGACGTTTCAAAATTTAAATGCCTAAAGAATAATGGTAAGATGTTATTAATTAATTTGTTCATTAATTTTTATACAATTAGTGACGTAATTTATTACTAAACTCATTCCGTTTCAACTGTCCTTCAGCCCATCTCAGCTCTATTTGGCTGTTTTTTGAGGAAATTATTATGGTTGGGACTTGCTTTAACCTCAATTGGCTTGCGAAAATTGATATCTCCAAGTGAACAGCGAAAACAATGCTTAGGTATGCTGAATCATTTCTTTACTAAAGTCATCAAAGTACAGCACAGGGCCGAATAGCTGTGCTTTTTGTGTCTTGTTTAAAGTGGAACGAGGAGTATGGGATCTTCGAGCATCGGGCGTCGCCGTCGCGTCCCGCAGGATATTTTAAAGCCATTTAGAGTCAAGCCGGCGCGTTTCATCCAATGTTTTATTATTTTCTTGTCGGAGATACTGTAGTTGACTTTTAATAGCCTGAAAGGATAGTTTCCTTGGTAAATCGGCAAAAATTGCCCCAAACTAAATTTCCCTCTTAAAATGAGAAATTCTTATTTTATCGCCGACCGTCTATAAGGTATAAGGTGGCAACTATTGTTATAAAATAATAAAAATAAATAAAAAATACAGCGAGATAAATTGTCCCACATCAGAACTAATTTATCAGAAGTCAGCACTAACTAAAAGTGTGAAAAAATGTACCCCCCCTCTTCCCCCTTCCGAATATGCATAATGACAGAACAGGGGGCTGCAAAATCAGGGTTGCAATTTTTACCTTTATAAAACTTTGTGTTTATGAGTTTTACTTAATTTAATGGATGTAGATAAGTTACAGCTTAGATAGATGAAAATGCCCACCCATGGCTGAATACTTGGCTGGTCGCATGAGTCATGTAGATAGCTTCTCCATTGCTTCTCCAAGTCCAGGCGAGGCAACCAATAAAATTTCAGGTCCGTGTAAGCTGTACGTAATGTGCTGACTGCTGATGCTAATAGTTATTTACGTAATTAGTTATGAAAAGTTTTATATTGTTTGACGAGTCGTAATATTTGCCAAAACGAGCGATAGCGAATTAAGCAAGGTATCGTTCCATGAACGTATTTTCACTAATTAAGTAGATAAAATAAATTAGGTAGGTATGTACCTACAGGGCAGGGTCCATCCATAGTACCTAATAATAAGGTGAGCCCCCCCCAAATTTTGCTTGTTGGCAAACTAAAACCGGGAGACATGTTTTTTTCTTTATTATTTCAATAGGATTACACACCCATTTACAGGAATAATTAAATATATCAAGAGAAAAGAAAACAAAAGACAGAAAAAATATATAAATGTACCTAACCATGTGAAAGAACTAATCATGATTGAATTCAATAATGAGCAGTTACTAAAATCGATCGAAACACGAATCGCCAAAAACATCAAATCTCTACGTTTCAGGGTCCTGAGAACCCAAAAACTGATATTTGAAAAATTACTGTGTATCTGTCTCTGTGTCTTAGACCAGGCTACAGCCTTTACTACTGGACCGATCTGGCTAAAATTTAGAACGTGGACACCTTATGGCATTCGGAAGAGCTGATTAGATTTTGGATTAAATGGTCGACACGAAAGTACCATTTAGGCACATCAACTTTAAAAATTTAAATGCAAACCGCCATTTTTCACGTCGAACTTATTTTCACTAATTACCTACGTAGATAAAATAACATTTTCTGTCACAAATTCTCGCCATTCAAAGTCAGTTTATTCGAAAACAAGAGCATCACCTTTTTAGACAATGAATCACATAGGTATTAAGACTTTATTATTTCTTGGTGTGAGAAATCACCACATTAAAATTTTTGTAAAGGAACACCTAATGACCCATCAAGGAACGACACACGCTTCCGATATTAAAATCTGAAAAGAAACTGAAGAGTAAGCTCTTTACAACACTAACTAACCTTTGTTCCTTTCAAAACCATAGCGTATATACTTTCGGAATAATTATAAGAAAACCGACTGTTTAAGGAGCCTCCCTTGCGAAGCATGTCCGGACACATATGTTGTCATATAAACTTTTGCTTCTATTTTTGGATGGACTATCACCCGTTTCAGTTACTAGGTACTATAATTTCACACTCGCCCTGTATATTCAATCATCAATCATCATATTAGCCTTAAAACAGCCAATGCAAAAAATCTGATTTACATCGTATAGGTGTCACATCTCCGGAGTATATATTTTGTGCAAGTTTCAAGTCCCGCTTGCATAGTGCAGAGTTATGTTCGAATAAAAGTGCAGGTGCCATTGCACACTCATCAAGAATGATTGTCAGGGACATGGAGGATGTGGAAGTAAAAACGAAACCGTAGAAACATCGGTATGCAAGCACCACATTCTGCATTCTGATGAGAGGAGAGATAGGTTTTAGTCGAAAATATGCAAAAATTCTTATTATACAGTAGGTACATTACATACACAGTCGTGTATTATTTGCATTTTTCGAAATTCATTTCCTGCGCTCTCCATGACGGAGCCCCCGCAATTCCCTCGACCGAGTAGTGGGCGGGGAACAAAAAAATCCGTCATAGCTCGAGGGCTTTTTCTGACGCGATCCATTTGGAAAGCGGTGCGAAGCGAGATAGGGAGAAACGTTTCAAAGAGACCCAGCAAAAAGAGTAGAAAACTATGAAATACGGAAAAATGAAGTTCGCCCGGGTAGCTGCTGCTGCCGCTCGACAAAAACACGCTCGGTCGATCTCCGGGGGAAAGAAAGAGACGACTCGTCTCTGAAAAATACCTTCTTTTCCAGGATGACGGTGCGCAAAGGGTCCAGCGAATTAATTGACCTCGGCGATCAGAGCGGCCCACGCTTAATCATTTCAGGGCGTCGTCAGTCGATTCGAGTCGTCTAAATTTTTGATTCCCTATACAAGCCCAAGCACCATAAAAAGGAAGCACCGCTCAAGTAATTAGATTCGAAGTGGAGCGCACAGGTACGGTAACGAAATTAAGTTCAGCAATTTCTTTTGAAGTCTCAAAGTCCTGTCTTTGGGCGTCGCTTTCGACTTTCGTCTCAGCTTCGCGCTTCGCCTTGAAAATTAGCAGTCTTACAGGTGTAGTCAAGCAATTCGCGTCTCAGTAAATTAAATTCCGGGCTTTCATACTTGAAAATAATAAACGGGTGCATAATTGATCGAATGAGGTGAGGGAAATCCCGGGATATCAAATAAAGCAATCAACATGTGGTTACTTGTTTTTTAAATTCTCAAATCAACAGGTTTCAGAAATCGCTCCACTCCCTCTTTCTCGATTTACTGCTCCTGAAATAAAATATATTCCAAGTAAATTGCATGTTGTTTCAATTTTTGCAGTGGCGTCCTCGGTGGCGACGCCACAAAGCTGCAGCGCACCGTTGCGAGGAAACTCCGGAACCGAGGTTTAGGTGCTCCCTACTTCGCACAGATGGCGCGACCATTCCTCGAATGAGATTTATTGATTTGAGTGCCCCATCTACTAAAATAAATCTTTAATAACCCTTTCCAATGATTAATAGAGTTAAGAATTAAAATGAACAAAATAATTCCTGATTTTTTAACGCAAAAAATTAAAAAGACACGTTTTAAAAATGACAAGAAAACCGGAGTTTGGGTTAGCAGCGCCAGCGGTTCGAAGCATGGAACGTCGCGGCGGCGGCGTCGTGTCGGAGGCGTCGACACACCTGTTGCTGCGCCGCTTGAGTTTCCGCTTAACAACGGATACATGCACGCCGGTTATCGTTAGCTGCGCGCACTTGATTCAGAAACAGGACGGTCACGACCGGCCATTCTCTGGAGGTTTCTGCTGGGACGTTATTTATCCATCTGGAACTATTGCGCTCATTCATTTATAGACAAAGGGTCAACGGCCAAAAGCTGAATGTCCTTTCCTTTAGGCAAGTACTTCCGGTCATTGAAAAGAACTGGTAATGACTGGGCATTAGAAATTTATTAGAACGTTGGTTCCGATCCGAGATCCGAGGATGGCTTCTCATGCTGTTAGTTTTAATGCACAGAATATCTTAATCCCACAATAAATTATTATTGCAATAGGTAAGTACGCGATCGGCCGAAAAACTCACCCACCCCCACCCCAGGACCTTTTTCGTACGTTTGAAGTCTCATGCACCACGAATTTATTAAACGAGTGCAAAAAAAATATTTTATTACGTGTTGACCCCGTAATTTCTTTGTAATATTCATCTCCGTCATAAGTGTACACGAGAGAATGTGAAAGAGAATTTTTCTGTATTTGAGATTCTGGTGGAATTTTTTTTTACAGGGATTGCCAACTCTGTAGGCCCTTGACTTTCTTTGATGACATTCAGTGCTATTCAGCTATTTCTTGAAATTTGTCAACATTGAAATAAATTGAGAGAACTTGATTGGTCAATGTGACTATTCTATTATTTACCGTTGTTGTCTGGGATATATCAATGTTTTATTGAAATTTGTCAACATTTTCAGAAAGTGATGGCTGGGTCTTGCTAAATGTCAATTGCTTTGTGAAAAAGGCAGCAGAGAAGCGGCTGAAACCTCCACAACGCGTGGGTCTTTGATTTCAGGGACTTCTGTTTAAGATTCTAAAGTTGATATGCCTAAATGGCACTTCCCGTTGACCAATTGCTCCCAAAAGCCTTTCAGCTCTTCAACGGGTCACCTCACCTCCATTTACCAAATTTCGGGCAAATCGATCCACTAGTTTGGGCTATAAAGTGTTATTACAAAATTTCGATTTTTCTACCCAAAGGGTTCTAAATGCGAATAAATTTTGTCTCATTTCAAACCAGAAATTGAAGACCTTTCTGATGGTGACCTCGATAGTGACAATAAATCTTTCAAAAACTTGTTTTGGATGGGTAAATTAGAGAATAATTTTAAATTTCGAAATTGGTGTGCCAAAACGGCACTTTCCGTGGGCCGATTGAATCCAAAATTTGTTCACCTCTTCGACGTGTAATACAATCCCCTTGTGCAAAATTTCAGCCAAATCGGTTCAGGGGCTTGGGCTGTACCGCGATTTTTGGTCAAAAGGGCACTAAGAATGAATGCATTTTTAGAAGCAGAATTTGAAGGCCTTTCCTATCGTGACGTGAAAAATGGGGGTTTGCATTTAAAATTTAAAAGTTGATGTGCCAAAATGGCATTTCTGGTTGCACGATTGGCTCCAAAAGCTTTTCAGATCTAAGTTGGGTTATCACATGCACACGTACCAAATTTCAGCTAAATCTGTCGAGTAGTTTGGGCTGTGGCGTGTTTACGAACGTACGTACGTACGTACATACATACAGACACATTTTAAAAACCACTTTTTTGGGCTCCTGAGACTTCAAAACGTATAGATCCGGTCTTATCTCGAATTCGAAAATTTTAGTGATTGCAGTAACCTCCCTTTTTTTTAAATGGTGAAGTGGAGTGGAAAGGTTAAAAATATTGATATCAAAATTGATATATCCCGTGATATCCCAGACAACAACGTAAACAATAGCCACATTCCGCCAATCCAGTTCTCTCAATTGATTTCAATATTGACAAATTTCAGTAAATACCTACCTGAATAGCACTGAATGGAATTTTGTTCTTGATTACAAAAACTTTAATAAAATAGTTAAAAACGTGAATAGTACTGCAATCAAGATTTTTCATTAAAAAAGCCGGCTTTTATTATCAATGCGCAAAAATAGTATATTATTAAACGAGCACATTATAAAGGCCATTATTCACGCGGTTGAGTTTAGAACCCGAGCGTAGCGAGGGTTGTAAACAGCCAAGTGAATAATAGCCCATAATGTGCGAGTTAAATACGACGTTTTATCCACGATTATTGAAATATGTTTATCCAAGATTATTGAAATTCTTCAAAAAATTTTATCACTTTATATTTATTGTAAACACAAACCAACAAAACCAAAAAGTTGACAAATGATCTGAACAGCTTGATGTTTGATCTACTTTGGCACCCTTTCATTGGATAGGCAGCCAACATTACAGGTGCTGTGAAATAATGTGACAGAAGCGTGACTTATGACCATAAGTTACGCTGTATTTTATGAACAGGATTATGTATCCATACCATAGTTACGTACATAACAATGGCATTATTCAATAATCGTGGATAAACAACACTATGTTATGTGAATATTACTGTCATGCTCATGTTATGTCAAGAAGAAACGAATAATAAAAAAATAATAAAGTGTAAAGCTAAAGTTATAAAGGAGCCATAATCCCACATTGCAATTTTTTGTGAAGATGATAGGCAATTTTTTTCTGTGCGGGCCAAATTAATAGTTGGTTTATACATAGGTACAGTGTTTCTTGATTTTGGTGGTAGATCGATTGATTGATTGAATATTAATAGGTATTGTGCATTATTTTTTTTAAACCGATTTCATCCTTTATCCGTGATTGATTCAGTATTCCCAAGTAGGTAGCTTTTTTCTTGCGCAATGTCAAAATTCAAAAAATATGTCTCTCCGCCGTCTGATGGGCTGTAATATTTACTTACATAGTTACAGTAGGCTATTTATTCTCTTATATATGTAGGTATACTTCCGCATCCAGATACTACAAAAGAAAACTGCACGCCCCGCGAAATGTATAAGTACCGGATGGCAACGTTGCTTTCAACACGGCACTAATACAGCGGAAGGGCCAAGGGCGGGCGACACGGCACGATGACACTGGACGACACTGCTTTTTGAAATTATTTGAATTTGGGCGAAACGTTTGGGTGAGTTTATTGGTTGCCTAGTATTGCATGAACGTTCCCCTATATTTTTATGCTGAGTTGCCATTTAGCGGTCAATCATTTATGACCCGACATAAATATACTTACAGTATGCCTCTACTCTCCATAAGGGATTTACGTGAGCAATTCGATTTAATTTTAACCTCCCCAACTCCATCACAATTTTAAAAAAATGGGAGGTTACTACAATCACTAAAATTTTCGAATTTGAGATAGCACCAGATCTTCACGTTTTGGAGTCTCAGGAACCCAAAAAAGCGGTTTTCAAAATGTGTCTGTGTGTGTGTACGTACGTACGTACGTTTGTAAACACGCCACAGCCAAAACTACTAGACCGATTTAGCTGAAATTTGGTGCGTAGGCATCTCATAACCCAACTTAGATCTGAAAAGCTTTTGGAGCCAATCGCGCAACTAGAAATGCCATTTTGGCACATCAACTTTTTAATTTTAAATGCAAACCCCCATTTTTCACGTCACGATAGGAAAGGCCTTCAAATTCTGCTTCTAAAAATGTATTCACTCTCAGTGCCCTTTTGACCAAAAATTAAAAAAAAATTGATTTTTATCGGACTTTAAAATCGCGGTACAGCCCAAGCCCCTGAACCGATTTAGCTGAAATTTTGCACATGGGGATTGTATTGCACGTCAAAGAGCTGAACAAATTTTGGATTCAATCGGCCCACGGAAAGTGCCGTTTTGGCACACCAATGTCCAACTTTAAATTATTCACTTATTTAACCACCCAAAACAAGTTTTTGAAAGATTTATTGTCACCATCAGAAAGGTCTTCAAATTCTGGTTTCAGAAAAAATGCAGCAGTGAAGCGGCTGGAACCTCCCCATCGCGTGGATCTTTGACTTGTGTTTCTAGCCGAATTAGCACAGAAATTGTATAAGACTGGTTTCAACGACGGTTTTAGAACTGCCTAAAAAGGACTTACTTATACCTACTTTTCTCTAATGAATGTTTCAATTTGTATGTTCTAAAAAAGTTCTAAAACCATTATGGAAACCAGTCATACATTTTCTTTGCTAATTCGACTAGAAACCCAAGGCAAAGATCCACGCGATGGGGAGGTTCCAGCCGCTTCACTACTGCATTTTTTTTCCTGCTTCCCGAACTAATTGAATTAAAATTTTAGACTATCAGGTTTTAGATAGCCTTTACCTGTGGAGAAATACTGAGCGAACAGTTTCCCCCTGTTAATTCGTAAACGAAAGTAAAACGGGCCGTTATTCAAATGTCCCGCGAATATGTTGCTATGAAACACTAAACTACGGCAAATCAGATCACGGTATACAAGTATCCTTGACAAGATATCAGCTCGAGATTTAACGAAGTGTCAATCGTGCTCCTTCGTCTTCGCGGGAAATTTAAATAGCGGACCTTTTTGCCTCCGTTTATGAACTAACTCCGGGAAACTGTTCGCTTAGTATTTTTCCACATGAAAGGCTATCGGTATCTAAAACCTGATAGCCTAAAATTTCCATTAGATTAATTAGGGAAGCAGGAAAAAAATTAAATCGAATTATGTCCACGTAAATTCCTATGGACACCTTGGAGAGTAAGAGTAGGTACACTGTATAGTTATTTTTATAGAATTTGAAGACCTTTCATGTGCTAATAAAACAAATGGTGGTCAGCTTTCAAATTTCAAAGTCGACATGCCGTTGGCCGATCTCCACCAAAATTTATTCAGCTCTTCGGCAGGTTATAAGATCTCTAGGTATCAAATTTGAACCAAATTGATCTAGTAGTTTGGATTGTAACGTGGTAATTAATGTTTCTTTGAAATCTCGAATTTTGTAATTTTATGCCAAGAAGGCGCCAAGTACATTTTTAGATAATTATAGAATTTGAAGCCCTTTCATACGTGCTGTTAAGAAAACTTGGTGTTCATCGGGATTGTCAAAAAAATTAACTGGGCTCACCAGAAGGCCAACATTAACCTCCATACCGAATTTCATTAAAATCCGCCGTTCGTTAGTTTTCGAGAAATAATAATAATAATACCTTTATTTTCTTAGACCTAGTACAAGGTACGGGAATTGTCAATTCAGCAAATATAAGTTAGTGTAATTATCAAGCAGTATACTTTTAACGGCTTGTCTGAAACCAGAAAAGTTATGTAGGTATATCGAGCACAGACTTCGGTAGGTGGTTATATATTATATATTCTAATGGGTCTTATCTGTGGGCCTTTCCCAATTTGAACAAGTGATCACCTACGTCGTACAGGTACCTACGTACGTACGCACACACGTACATTTATTAAAAACCAGTTTTTCATGATCATGAAACTTCGAAAAGTAAAGATCTGGTGTTTTGAATTTTGAATTTTGGAGTGATTGCAGTAACCTTCCATTTTTATATTGGTTGTGGGGAGGTTAAAAGTGCTTATTCGTATACGTCATCCTCAATTTGCATAAGCGGAAGTGGTTGAAACTCTCGGTAGTGCTGTAGTGGAAAGATCAATGGTGCATTTTATCCGAACCATTCATTAAGTTCTGCCCCAACCCCAGCTATCATTTGCAGTTTTGATTCTTGTATAGTGCGGGTACGGCTTTGCCATAATTATTGTTTGTTTCAATTAAGTATACACTAATAATCACTAGTGTGTTGATATATGTTGATATGTGGTATGTACATAGGTAGGTACTAGGTACATGTTTTAATCCTAATCCTGTTTTAATGAAGTCGACGAAATCCCCCGTGTTGCAATTATTAGTTACGATTTTTCCATCTTTCGCTGTGCGTTTCGACAATCATATTGAAGCCAGGGAGAGGTATTGAAACATCCCTCTTCAGACGCACTCGACAAAATCAGCCCTCGCTCCCATTGTTGGGCTGCCTCTCGTCAGCCCTCACACATGAATTGATGGCTGGTGGTGTTTGAGATATGATATGAATTAGATTAAATGCGATTGATCCATCCGTCGATGCACAATAAAGGGCGAGTTTCGTGAATAATAACCGTCCCATTAAATCAAGCCCTTGCGTGGATCTATCCTCTAACTCCGGATTGTCAATTAGTGGATTTGAAGTTTCTTTCGCAATCCGCGCTTCGTTTATATCGACACAACATCCGCTCGATATTCGGGGGCTCCATTGTTCAGGTTTCAGGCCCAAAAACAATAGATGTCAACCGTTGTCGATTACTCTACATCCGTAGTGCTTTGTTTCTCTACAAAAATTTCTCACACACGCACAAATTAAAAATAAAGACCGGACCGTTTTATCCGGTATCGACCGTGACGCGTGCCTTAAGCCTATCATCAAGTTGGCGTGCCGTAAGAAATGCGGATGGTCGACTGCCGGGGGGTGCACGATCAATCATGCCACCGCACCTAACGAGGGTGATGCAGGAGAAATGATGCATTACAGAGATTACCACATTACAACCGGACTATTTGAACTTTCTTTAACTCTTCTTCCTCATTCCATTTTGGCTCTGAGATACCAAAAGAAAAGAGTCTTTAAAATATCCCAATCCAAACTTCGGCAAAGAAATTAACTGAACAAATTGTATTCTATATAGCTCGATCGTACACCATCATCAGAATTCCGTCGTTATCGGTCACGTGATTTATCACGGGGAAACGACGCGACGCCCGACACCCCATTACGCAGACAAACGCGACGTAGCCCTGTCATCGCTCAGAGCGTCGGTAGAACCCCTCGTATTTCATAAACAGAGAGATCTGCCTCACGCTTACAAATTTTCGTGAAATTGTAAAACCGAAACTTATTCCTTGACAACATTTATTAATTGCTATCCTCGATTTTAGTTTCATCACTGCAGATATCCGAACCCCTACAATATAGCTTTAAGTAATTTATCAGCTCAGCCCGGGTTCGCTCACCTACAAAAGAGGAAGATTTGGAACACCCTCCGGTCCCGGAATGCACTCCGTTATTTACGACCGGTATAAGGGGGTCACAGGAGGAACTCGGCACTCTTCGCGCCTGATTTCCCGGCCCAGAACGCAAATAAAAATCCCGAAATTAATTAGGCGTTCTCATTTCGCTCCAGGCTTTCTGTCCCAAAAATTAAAGCGCATGAATTTTTTTGCATCGCCTAGTTCAAAAAGATTTAACCCAGTTTGAGATCAGAAACCTACAGTTCCCACTCAACTGCGAGAACGGCAAATTAATAAATTACGGAACAAGCGAAACTTTTTTGTAGGAAGTTTACTTCACGAGGTGAAAGTAAACCTATACGAGTCCAAAAAGGATACTTTAATCCAAGCTTTAATCGAACGAGTCCGCTGATATGCTGATGCGGTTTTACAAGTGATATCTTGGATTATTATAATCATCTCAAGAGTTATACGAGACAATACCGGGTGATTCAATTTGGTATTCGCCCCCCTGTAACTATTTTATTGCAACAGGAAAATATATAAAACCATATATATTTGTAAATTGCATGACAAACTCCATGAAGTGACGTCAATAAATCGTCAATATGATGACTAGAGGGCGGATTTATATGCGAAATTTTTTCGCCAAATAGGTGCATATTTATGCACCAAGAAATAGCGAAATAAGCACTAAATAAGCATGTAAAATTCTAAATAAGCACGCGAGTTATCATTCTAGAAAAAAAAACCATCTGCAAATATTAACTCAGAATGGCTTTTGAAATGAGGGCACTCTTGTCCTTAGGCATGGCTGATAAGAACCAAGAGTACTTCACTTAAAATAACTACAAAAATCAACCCCCACTATAACACCTTCCCTCTTTACATCATACTATACCTGCAAATAGGGAAAAACCCTGTGATTAGCAATGAATACAGGTTGACCGTTTCCCTGACCCGAGTTGTCTTAAGCAGGAAAGGGATGCAGGTAATAAAAGGGTAGGTAAATTCATGAAATCAGTTTTTCGAAGAACCGCCGCCATTACACATAACAAAAATCTTGCGAAATAAGCATAAATATGCGATTTTTCTCCAAATAAGCGAAAATGCCAAAAAATGACCAAATATGTAAAATATGCATGCAATATGCATTTAGCATAAAATCCGCTCTCTAATGATGACATTATGTCAAAATGACGATTGTCAACTTTTTTTCTTCAAATGACATGCTGTACATTTCTTGGCGGATTCTTGTAGACGTTTTTTTTCTACATTTAATTATGTAAAAAAAGTTCACAGTTTCACTAGAAAAATTCCGAAAAAAAATTTATTTTATTAGGCATAATTTGAAAGTTTCTTGTCAATAAACGTAGTGAGCCGTGGAAAAAATTTAATTATGGTGTTGCCTAATGTCGCCCTCACACGAAGGGTCCTGTTTTTCAAAAATTATAATTGATTTACCTGTTAAATCGTTAATAGTAATAATGTTATTGTTATTCACTAGTTATAAGGTAAATGGGGTATTATTGTTATTAAAAGGGTAAGTAATAATAATTCTTTGAGAAACTACGGTCCTTGCGATGTGAGTGACTTAGACTAAACTATAATTCAATTTTTTCCATGGCTAACTACTTTTATTGACAAGATACTTTCAAATTATGCCTAATCAAATCAATTTTTTTTTCGGAATTTTTCTAGTAAAAGTGTAGACTTTTTTTACATAATTGAATGTAGAAAACAAATGTCTACAAGAATCCGCTAAGAAATATACAGCTTGTCATTTGGAGAAAAAAAATTGACTATCGTCATTTTGACATATGCCATCATATTGAAGATTTAATTACGTCATTTAATAGAATTTGTCATGCGATTAACAAATATATATGGTTTCATAAATTTTTCTGTTGAAATAAAAAAGTTACAGGGGGGCGAATACCAAACTGAATCACCCGGTATAATGAATATGCAAATTGTTGTCACAGGTGACAAATCTCATGTTAAAGTTAAGATGAGATGAAAAAACCGGCCCTTAATGTATAAAATAATCAGTATCATATCACTGTATGAACTTTCCAGAGAGAAAGACTATTTCATAGCTACACGTCTTGACAAAAATAATTCTTGATCACATTTCATAATAATCTCTATGGTATCTCCATCACACGTGTTTCGACATTAAATTGTACAAAATTGTTGGAGATAAAAAGATTGAAGGATGTGAGAGAAATTGGTCTTTTCGTCGGGAGACTCGCTCCGAAAATGTTAAATTACCTATTAAAAATAAGGGCGCACTCGAACTCCGCCACGAATCCTCATTACGAAAAATCCATCGCATTAACTCCGCCACAACATATCAGCTAGAAAAGGGTCCCGGTAATCCTGGACATTAGCTCCGCTCAGATCATTATCATACGCTAATGATCTTTGGACCATCAACCATCGCTTTATTGATTTGGGCGGATTTTGGTTCTTGGTAATTCACCCCTACCCACCAAATCAAAATGAGTTTATCATTTATGTTGAGCCAGCGGGGTAACCCCACTGCAATTTACGAAAGTTACAAGTTTTTTAAGTGTCGCATTTTAAAGAGTATTGACGAAACATGTTGGCGATGTATTAATAAAAAATGTGATTCCAAAATTGTACACATTAGGTGACAGTGTTTTTTCAAAATTCGTCGGCGACCATAACCACGAGCCAGAAATCGTTAAGGTATGTACCTGTATCGGTTATATTTTATTCGCCTTTAATTTCTACTAAATAATGATTGAAATAAATAAATTCATTATTTTCGACGCAGGGGGGCCAGCGGAGCTCATATGTGCATGTCCGAGGTGGCGGAGTTAATGCGCCAGATAGGGCCGGTTTATCGATGCTCAGTCAAAACTGGCTGTTATCTATCTGACAGTTTATTATAGCTGACAGATAAATCCGATTCTCGTTTATCGACATCGACTTTGTCTGTCAGTTACGTGCCTGACAGTTTGAGTTGTGTTGGCAACATTTGGGGTAGCGGAAGTTTAATTCTATTGGACAGATTTAAATTTCGCGCTAATATAGTCGACTGTTTCTATGGCAACGCCTTACGGTCTTTGTTTACTGCGGCAGGTGCTGATGCAGTTGAAATTTGTATTGGTGACAGATAAGAAACGAGGAGTAAACTTTTCTGCCTATAGTCCATACGTGCTTTGAAAAGTAACTATGGTCTGTCCGGGATCCACACGACCAAGATTCACCCTATTTCCAGGGCGAATCATTGTTGTCAACAATGAGTCGCCATGGAAATTGGGTGAATCTTGGTCGTGTGGATCCCGGACAGAGTATAGCAGGAGATGTAATTGAGGATAAGAAAACGGATGGTAGAAGCAGGAGGTCTGAAAGAAAGTTGAGGAAATCTTAAGTTGTGGCAAATTCTTCAAAATTGCTTCAGGTACATTCCTAAACTTTATATATTGGCTAGATTCATGTTGAAGAAAACCAAAGATTCACCTTCTTCTTCATGGGCGATGCTAACATTGCTAATCGTCGGTTTTCTGCTCTAGCTGGCACTTCGAACTGTCAGTCAGTTTGCCCGGCACTTTAGCAAAAACTTTGCAGTCAACTCGCTATTGATAAACAATTTAACTACCAGATAACGCTAACTGTCAGATATTTTCATTTAACTGAGCATCGATAAACCGGCCCTTAGCAAGGTTCAGGTAATTTTTGCAAGGAGGGTAACCCTCGGCGGAGTTCGTGGGCACCGAAAAATAATGGTCAATTATTTATTGAAATAATTCGTTTCTTTTAACTGATGAAACTTTGCGGTATTCTACCACACCGGTCCCGACAAGAAACTGTTAAAAAAAAGTAAAAAAAAACCTTACCGAACGTTCACCATCAAACTTTGGCGCTAAGCTCCGGTATAATTACGGCAGCGGCCTATTAGCACCGGAACAGAAAGCCAGGGCCAGCACTACTTTTTGCAGAAGAGGGCGCTTTATACCAGCTTATATAAAGGGGTGAAAACACCCTCGAACGGTAGTATCGTAGGAGAATTGTTAAGCAAAGCTCTCACGCCTCATAACTCATTGCGCAGAAGGAAAATACTCACTATTTCTTACACTAGAAACTTGACTATACACATTCGCATAGCCAGGTCGAAAAATTTGTCATAAATGCAAAATGTTCATTTAAAGTTTCCCCTCGCCGTTAACACGAAAAACAATAAAACAACGCTGTAATTCATTAACACAGTTTTCGAGCAATCACAGCGATGGGATATCATCGGGAGAAGATGAATAATTTCCAGGAGGGATAGCTTTGTGTCTGGAATTATTAAAGCTAGAACCGGTGATTGCTTCGTGGCTGACGTGTTGTGCGCGGCCTATCTGTCAGGCGGGCAGGGAATCGCTTCGCTTAAACCCCTCGTTTCCACCCCTCCACCCCCAAAAACCCCCGACCGACATGACCGACGCTCTCGCGTGCAGCCCCGCTCGTTAGACAATCGGGAGCGTCGCTTGCAATATTAATACGAGCGGGACAGCTCGACGCTCGACTGTGCGCCCACCCGCCCGCCGTTTCAACCCTCCGCCTATTCTCGTTTCACTGCCGCCGTCTCTATCAACCGCCGCTCGTCGGTGGTATAATTATTTTCGGCGTATTCCCCGGCGGTCAATTTTTTTACTACGACATCATCGCTGGCGAGATTTATGCAATGGCAGCATGCACCTTAGCACACTTACCATTTAAATTACCATAATATATGTCGTTGACTCGTTGCAAATCCGCATTAGCAGATAGGCTACTGCGGCAGCGCGATCCGTCGTAATTTTCTAGACAGTTGGAAAGCCTGATTCCGTAGCATTAATTTAAGACCATATTCTTCCAAATCGGGTAAGAAATGGCCGAGTTATTCCCAAGAATATTTCGTCCCGTTAGTTTGGTTTTTCGGAGACATCCTTAATTTAACAAGAGTTTATTTGCAGGTAAGAATGTTAATTTAGGCGATGGATTACAAAATTATAGTGACCATCCACTCCACTGCAATTTACATGCTAGGAACTATTGCAGAACCCTTGACCATCGCTGATATTTACAAATTGCGCTTTTCGAGTGTAGCTTACTTATAAAGCATTTTCGAACATGTCCATAGCAACTTTTTTTCTCAAAATAAAATCTCCCCTTGAATTTCGAGACACAACCTAAGAATCACCCTGTCTGTATACAAAAATGGCTGAACGAAATTGTCTACTACTTACTTAATTTTTTTCAAATACGAGCACCACAATTTTATGCAGCCAAAAGATGCAAAGTAAAATTTCCTTTAGGCTGCTATTAGCATTCCCTATACCCATTTTCAATATTTTCGAAGATATTAAAAATTTACGCGTTTTAAGGTAACAATATAACAATGTAACCTTAGGAGCTCTAAAAAAAGAAATATTCAAAAATTCTTTACCATCTTTCAAAAATTAGTTTTTCTTCACTTCTGGCAATTTTTAGGAGAGGACACCTAATTCCTTCACAGTTGCTGAACGCATCTACAAATAGAAAAACAAATTGTCGATCTGTGATTCGACGTTCGTAAATTATTGAACGAATATTATTTTTCGCTTATAATATCACAAGTGCATGCACTAGAAATAATTACTCAGCTTTGTTGCCGTATAGGTAAAATAATTCGAACAAAATTGCCATATATTATCGAAGATTAAAGCCCTCGAGAAATCTTTTGGGTTTTAATCAGATAATAAATGACAATTTAGTTCTCATTATTTTATCACCGGCAACAAGCTTTCGTAACCATTTTCAAAATTTAACCGATTGCAATAGATATCTCTTTATTTTGTTAAAAGTACGAGTTTTGAAACCGGGGTTGCCTATACTCATAAGGAAGCGTCCAAACAAAATGTCATTGAATTTTAAGATTACATACAGAAGAAATCAGCGTCCTTTATGTCAAAAGACACTTAAAATATGATTTGTGGAAGGAAGACCTTACGTGCGCGTAGGAGATGTGCCTGGTGGTCATATTTATGGACCTCTATTTCCCTTAATTTAGTTTACGTGGTAAGTTTATTTTCAGCAGTGAAAAAAATTGTGTTCAAAATCAAATAGTCAAGGAAACGATTGAATGAATCGTGCATTAATCACTCTTAAATGAATTTGATTGGACAGAAATTTTAAAATGAGTCTGACTGATTGGTTTAAAAGGTAATTTGGAAATAATCGAAATTAATCTAAAGGAAATTTAATTCTGCATATTTTGGCTACATAAAATTATGGTATTTCTATTTAAAAAAATTAAGTTGCGGACAATTTTTCTTTGCCATTTAAAAAATATATTTTGCGCCATATTGTTAGATCATAATCAAGTGAGAAATGAAAAAAAATCTCAAAGCTTCTAGTTTCAACTCTCCAAGTTTGGTTCTTTAATCTTCAAACGTTTGGAAGGTACAGATTTTTCTATTATGGATTACAAATCAATTTTTGAATACAAATTTTGACATATGTCAAAAACGGTGAAAAACGGTGCAAAACGTGGGTGCGATAAACTCACGATTAAAAGACAAATTCGAATCTAAAATCAAAACGAGGGCTGTCCATTTAAAATAACAAAGTGGCGGCCAAATTTCAAAATTCTACTAGAAATGGATCCCCAAAAGCTTCTAATAAACGGTCTTCGTGAATCACCCTGAACGTATTCAATTTGGTTTACATTGAGCAGGGTAGATTCGATGTTCGGCGATCCAAAATACTTATAAGCGTAAACTTTTTGTTTCGAATTAAAATAACACATGCCCTCAAATTTGCGTGCCGATTTGGCTCAAACTCCAATCAGCACTTAGAAACTGTTCGTAGGTGTGATGTTTTGATTATAAAAAGACTCACGGATGTGGACGGAAAGTCTGCTTCGATTAAAAAAGAGAACCATAACGGCGCATCCACCATTTTCATATCACATTAACAGGATGTACCGGTGACAAGAATGTTAGAGGCCCTTTATATCCAGACTTTTGTTGTGCATCGTAACATCGCTATACAAAAGCTGATGTGAATAAACATGTGGGACACACCCACACATATACGACTGGCTGCAAGAACGGCGATTGAGTTCGATTAGAGCCGGGCAATTAGTTAAAGGGTATTAAGCCTTAAATAATCGACACCTTGACAAATCGAATTGAAATTATTGCTTCAACACGATCCGCATCACTCGCCCGTCTCTTAATTACTTAATTTCTAATTTTCTACAACGATCAAAATTTTAATCGAGGTGATAAATTTATTGTCGGGCGAGGATTTATTACATTTTACATCCTATCTACATATTCTATGCATACCTTATATTTAAATTCGAGTGTATTGCGCTAAACGAATGTGACATACGCATTCGCTATGATTAGGGAGTAGCAA
Source organism: Pycnomerus fuliginosus (assembly GCA_963924575.1). Taxonomy (NCBI): domain Eukaryota; kingdom Metazoa; phylum Arthropoda; class Insecta; order Coleoptera; family Zopheridae; genus Pycnomerus; species Pycnomerus fuliginosus. Next base: position 10,479,017 of record OZ004617.1, on the reverse strand, counting down.
AGGGTGAGCACACAGATGCAAGGTAGGTATAAAAATAAGGTGGAGGAAAGGTCTGGTGGTCACTGGCTGCTCGTACTTATTTATAGTGCTTGAGGTTGAGGCACGTAGTGGACGTAACCGGTATACATCACACCGCTGTATATTGCTTCTTCTCGTGCACGGCCCGACACGCTATAACGGCCCGCCGCCGACAGCGGGGATGTCAATCGGCTCTCGGCACGCTTGGGGGAGCGACCACAATTCCAGGGCTTAATTGCAATCGATTTTTTATACGCCGAAAAAGTTCGTTTACCGTGCCATAAAACGAATTTCCAGATAATGTAACTTTCAATATCTTTTTGGGAATGTCTGCTGAATTAAGTAAAACTCCACATAATCGACATTTTGACGTAGAGTATTTTACTATTTGTTTAATTTAAAAAATTAACTTTATTTTAAATGAAGCTGGTGCAATGTCGAAAGCTCAGTAAAGTGTGTCCCAGAATTATGTTCTTAAAATTCACTATGAGATTCTGTACCTTAAAATACCTAGGTAGGTTCAAAGTCTTAAATAAACTTTGGTCCCCAAATCCTTCCTGGAAGCCACGCCCTTCCAAAGGGATACTAAGAAAATTGGTTTTCTTAAAATTATTCAAAAATTGTAAATAATGAGATCTTGAGATTTGGAGCGTTAGTGATTTTTTTTCAGATTTTTAGAAACATAGGTGATCGTTCCTGGTAGGGGCTTTTACTTTTTTGAATATTTTTCTTGATATGTGTGCATTTATTTCAACAAAATAATAAAATGTGTAGCCTAGCCTATTTTACATAAAAGAACGCTCTTCTTGAAACAAACCTTTTCGAGCTTTCTATCTTTAATTAGTATTATGTTCACCATTAACATCCATATTCAATTATCAAGTAAAACAATTACAAGTATTCGGACTTTATTATTTACCAACTTGATCACAATAGTATATTACGATATTAGGTTGGTAAGTACAGTATAACAGAATCGAGGAAAGGTTTACAAAAACGAGTCGAAGACGAGTTTTTGCAATTTCCGAGATTATGTTAGATGTACTTAACAACCGTGTATCGTATATGATTTTTCGCACAATTGAAATTAACTTATTGAACATTTTTCGTCAGCCATTAAACAAATCCTGTTTGACAGATCGCCGAATTTTCCTAATGCTCTCGCTACCTTTGCCAGTTCAATTGTTTTACTTACCATGCCTGTGTCAGATATGCGTGCTGTTATGAATTCATAACAGCACTGTTATTTTTCGTTGCCTGGGAAACCAAACCGCGCTTGGTAAGTTGAACTTACACCTTATGTTAACTACGTCGGTAAGAGAGTTATAACATACGATTGTGCGAAAATTAGTATTTTAATTCATTTTAAAATTTCTACCCAATCAGATTGAGAGCGGTTATTATATTTAATCGCCATTTGCAAGAGTCGTTTAGTAGTTCCCCCGACGACTTGGATCTTCAACCAGAACATGAAAATTTTCAAAAGTGCAATGAAACTTAGTGCCCGCAAAAAAAATTTAAATTTTGAACCTCCCCATCACACAACCAATTTCAAAATAGGAGGTTACTGCAATCACTCCAAATTTCGAAATTGAGATAACATCAGATCTTTATGTTTCGAGGTCCCACGATCACGAAAAAGTGTTTTTTAAAAAATGTATCTGTGTGTGTTTGTATGTACGTATGTCTGTAGGCAGATCGTAAAATTTTGGAAAATCCTAGAAAACGTGTTAAAGTTGGTGGAGTAAAATGGGCCATCGACAAGTGCCTTTTTGGCATTTCAACTGTGGAATTTGAAAGATAATACCATTTGTTTTGAATTGCATTGACAGAAATCTAGACATTCTAAATTTTGAATAACAACGGTCAACTTTTGATTCATTTATAGCCGCCATATTGAATTTTGACACCATCAAGTAAAAAAAAAATTGGACCTTCAAAATTGAATTTGAAAATTGGTATGAATAATTTGTAAAATCAGCCTAAACTTAGATGAAAAACAATTTCAAGGAAGGGGGAGGTTAAAAAAGTACGCAGACTTCTTCAATCTCTTATAACATGTGAAAACAATTGAATTCAACACAGTGGCGTATTTAGAGGGGGGCACGGGGGGCCTGTGCCCCCCCTAACGCCCTCCAATAGTAATAATAATTATAATTTTCAATTGACGTTTAAAAAACGAATTTTTATTTCTGTAAATAAATATAAATCAACATGGTACACATAGAAAAAGTTCATCGCCAAGAAAAATCGATTTGGAGAGTTCTGGACACTTTGGACAAGCAAAAAAAATCGAAGAATGCGTATATATTTGTAGTTTTCTTTTATTTTTTTTTAGTTCTGCTTACTTAAATTCGATATTACTCATTTTATTTTGGTAAAACCCCATCCATAGTAGTTATTTGTTTATTAATAAGGCAAAAAAATTGAATCCAGCCAAGGTAGTAAATCTGGTTTTTTTTGTCCAGTTGAACACATCATTTTTTCACCGATTGTCATTAAACAAGTGCATTTTTACAAAGAGGCAGCAAAAATGCACCTTTAATGACTACCGGCGAAAAACTTATAATTATTATTATTACTATTATTATGAAAAAAAATTTCGCCTGCGGCGCTAAACCCCCCCCGCCCGCACGTTGTTGCCACCATCTATCAGTGAAGTGTTATTGTGTGCCCCCCCTAAGCAAATTTTCTAAATACGCCACTTTCAACAGTAATAATAAAATACGTCTTGCGGCCGTGTGACCCCGTAACATTTACCACTTAGGAGATCCCAATGGTGAGCATCGAAAAATTAACCACTCTGTATAGGTGTTGTCGCTTTTTGTCAGAAAGTATGAAATTAGTCATTATGACGAGCGGTGGAGTTCAACTGACTATACTTATTTTTAACTTCTAAAAATCGAATCGATAAAAACATCAAATTTTTACGTTTTAGGATACTGGGAACCCAAAAAATTGGTTCTTGAAATGCCTGTGTCTGCCTGGTGGGCGTAGGTCTGTGAGTCTGTAAACACACTACAGCCCAAACTACTGGACCGATCTGTCTCAAATTTGGAACGTGGTCATCTTATGGATTTCGGAAGAGCTGAAAAAGTTTTGGGCTAAATCGGCCTACAGGTAGTGCCATTTTGGCACATCAACTTTAAAAATTAAAATGCAAATCCCAATTTTTTACGTCACCACATGAAAGCTCTTCCAATTTTGCTCCTAAAAATGTATTCACCATTGGTGCCTTTTTGACCTAAAATCGGTGCCGTGAAAACATAGAGGTCAATGCGGAAAAAATAGAACAAGTGGAGGTGAACAAGTGGAGGTATTCAAATACTTGGGTGTAACCATAAAAAGGCATGGATTATGAAAAAAAAAGTCCCATCGATTTTCGGGTCCGCGGAGGGGGAGATTTGAAGGCACGTCTTTCAGTTTTTCGCTGATAACTCGAAAACGGTGCGTCGCACAGAAAATTTATGCGAGAGCAAAATGAAAGATGGTTAAATTCCCTAAAAAATGGTTTGTCGCTATCTGTTAATTTTTGAAAAAAGTTGTTTGACGAGACGTATTCTTGGATGATTATGTAGGTATATCTACATGTATGATTGCATGTACAGTGGTCATCGTTTATTCGGGACACATCAGGCGGTACCCCATCATTTCCATATTAACCACTTTATATACCCGCTGAACCGAATAAAAATTACCAGTTTGTAGGGAATGTAACCCTCTTTCATTTTGCTCTGGCATAAATCTGCGCGACGGGCCGTTTTCGAGTTATCAGCGAAAAACTGAAAAAACGGACCTTTAAACCTCCCCCCACCTCCCGCGAACTCAAAAATGGATCGAATTTTATTTTACGTTGTTCAGGAGACCTGCAGACACATTCCTGAAAATTTTGGAACTACATGTTTTAATTCCTCTATTTCGACTTTTTTGGTCTATTTTGCCTGAACATTGACGGAGCAAAGACTTTAGGGTGCCGGTATAGTATGCGCTCTACCTGCAATTCGCGTTCTACCACCCCTAGATTAAGATAATTGGGCGACCGTTGGTTGGTTAGCTTCTTAATTGTTCAAATGTGACTGTAAATGTTGTGTGGGTACCTACTCCCCACATTTTCTTAAAAATTTTGGTTTCTGCATCTAACCAGGATCTCTCAATGCTCTCGATTCCGCAAAAAATTCACAGCACTATCTTCGGATGATACAGCCGTCTGGTAAAACTCTTTCAAGTGCATCTTAGAAAACAACTACTTACCTATACGTTATTTTAAAAATGTAGCTATTTATAACCTTTTGAAAAAGGGGTCGCACAAAACGGGGCTCTACCACCCCTAGATTAAGATAATTGGGCGACCGTTGGTTGGTTAGCTTCTTAATTACCTTGCTACCTGGTAATGGGTATATAAACGTGTCATTATCGTTTTATGCTCATTTTCATAAAAATGTTGCTGAAAGAATTTTATCTTACTGTGATGGTGTCAGAAGAAAGTGCTGTGAATTTTTTAAAACAGCGCAATCTATTAACCGATCTTAATCATATAGATCCCTGCCACAAGTGCGGTTCTATCATGGCAGAAAAACGAAGAAAATTAAGAAATGGGGAGTTCACACCCGTTTATCGCTGTCCAAGAAAAGGCTGTCAAACGACGAGATCAGTAAGAACAGGCAACCAGTTCTTCCACTACACGGACCTGAATAACAGAATAAATTCAAATTTAAGTTTATGTCAAATTTTGGAAATTGTATTTCTTTTTATTATGGAAATTCCCTACGATAATGCATGTCATTTAACGGGCAGATCCAGAAATACAGTGAGTGACTGGTACAATATGTGTCGTGAGGTTTGCAGTGAAATTGTGTCAGTGAACAATCGTGGACAATTAGTTGGTACTGCCGATGATCCAGTCCAAATTGACGAAGCATATTTTTCTGGAAGACGAAAGTATAATAGAGGGAGACTTCTGGAAGGTGACAGAGCACCTAGGTCGGAAGACAGTGATGCTGAAGTAGAGAACAACCGAAATCACGGTCGTAGAATTGATGGAAAGTGGGTTTTTGGACTCGCAAACTCAACAGAGGGACGCTATTTTTTTGGCGAAAAATTAGAAGTAGCGATCCTGATTTATTTTTAAGTTTTTTGCAAGATGTTCAAAGTGTTTATCGCTGAGGTATTAGGTCACAGTATTATATTTTTTTCTATTATTATGGTTCGTATAATTACATTTAATGACGACAGTAAATAAAGATTTATTGACAACGAAAATGTTCTTATTAGTAGTAACCAGAGTTGGGAAAGATACTTTTGAAAAGTATCTAGATACAGATACAGATACTTTTCTATAAAAGTATCTTAAGTTACTTGAGTATCTAGATACTTTTTTGAAAATGTATCTTAGATACAAGATACTTTTGTATCTAAGATACTTTTGTATCTAAGATACTTTTTAGGTAAAATATACTTGCTATGTTCTTGCTTGTCTTACTTTAGTATACTTTAGGAATCTGGATGATGGGATATGGCTAAGATTTATTTGAGAAAAAAGCACGTTATTTTAAACATGTAAATTAAACGAAATTACGGTAATTTTTATTTTAATAATGAATGCTATTATAAGTTTATAAGTATCATAAGAACAATAGGTATTTAAAATTTATTAGCTTTTAGCAACACTAAATTTTCGAAATTCTTATCCGAAAGTTTATGTCTCCTAGGAGTGTTGATGAATGTAGCGTATGAAAACATTCTCTCAACTGGAGCAGAAGATGGCAATGGTGTATTGTATTTAATAAAAATCTTTTTTATTATTGGAAATTTATTTAGGCTTTCCAGTTCGGGATTGGAATCTTGCAAAAATTGCAGAAGTTGCAATTCCGTTTGGCCTTTTTGTGTCGAGATGCTTGGAGTATGTATCAATGGATCAGTGGCGTCAAATTCAAAAAAATCTGAAGACGTAGATGCAGCAGCTCGCTGATCAAACCTCTCTTCCGTTGCTTTTTCGTGAAATTCTTCAGCAGCCTGGATAACGAATTTTTGTAGCTCCTCAATGTTAATATTTCTATCGTCAGGGTTTTTAATTAGACTTACCCATCTTAACTTAAACTTAGGGTGGGTAATCGCTGCTATGATAGCGTTTTTAACTTGCTTCGATGTTGTAGTTAACTTAAAATAATCTGTGAAACGTTTTGTCAGAGACGAAATGCATGCTTTTAGAACCGGTCCCATGTATTGTAAATTAGTGGTATTTAGGTTATCTAACTTTACTTTCAAGTTCAGGATGCTTGGTAGAACATATCCAAAATAGACGCTTTTCTCGCCTTGAAGAAGGTCTAATGTTAAAGCTATGGGTTTCAGTACAAGACAGTATTCTTCAAGGTAATTCAGTTCTGCATCCTTAAGTCTCATATTGGCTGTCGTACCCAAATTTTCATAAAGTATATTTAATTTTTCTTTTTCTTTCAATATTTGTGAAATTGAATCAAAGAAGGAGTTCCATCTAGTAACGCCTGGGTAACTGAGGTAATGTCCTATTGTGTTTTTAATAACTTCTGCTGACTTAGGCTTTCTTGCTTTTTTCCATAATTCTGAACATTTATTAATGATTAACGTGTGACGCGTTCGTAATGAATGATTTCCATTTATTACCTTCATGATATCATTGGTGGCGATTAAATTTAAGGTATGGCTGGTGCAACGAATGTGATTGGGAAGCTGAATAGTTTTATTGCTTTCATCATCATCATCGTTGTCACAAACATTTAAAGGCAAAAAGACATCGTCAGCGTCATCAACTTCAAGCGGCTCGTCTGCTTCTCCCTCATTATCAACAAATGCATCGTCCTGTAACTCTTGTATTTGAAGACCATATTCCTTAAACGCCTTGACAAAATTCGAACCATTATCCGTTATGGTTGCAATTAGTTTAGTTTGCTTTAGGCCGAACGACAAATGTATGTCCTCGAGATATTCTCCTATTCTATCATATGTATGACTACCGGTGAATCTCTTGCAAGCTAGAGCTGCTGATTTTCGTTCTAGATCTGGACCAATCCAGTGGCATGTTATTCCAAGAAAACTTCGTGTCTTTGATGACCAAATATCCGCTGTCGTGCAAACAAAGTCTACGGCTTCGAGGCTTTTTTTAATTCCACTACTAATTTGGATAGCAGCAGCATCTAAACGGATTGCGGCAGTTTTTCTCGACATAACTTTTACGGGCATTCCCGAAAATAATTGAGTAAATCCTTTATGGTCCAATATGGAAACGGGTGACATGGTACTAGCAATAAATTTCAAAATGCGTTGATCAAACTCTCCCTGTGTAATCATTTTAGATTTCGAAAAGCTTGTCTCTATATTTAACTGCTTCATTAATGTCATCTTAGTATTAGCACCTTTTTTGCTCTCTTCCAAATCCTTTTTACGACTTTTATGTTTCACATAATCATCATATGCAGCACAATGTCTGGATCTTAAATGTTTCAAAAAGTTCGCTGAAGATGTCTTCGATCCCTTTAGATTTTAGAAACTTTTCGTTTGGCAGGCATAACTGACATTGTGCCTTTATACGGTTGTTGTTCCCGCTTTCCACAATTGTAAAAAACTTTCCGTCAAAAAGTGCTGATTTGTTTAAAGAAGAATTAGAAGTCTCGGATACTGATACATTACTTGCACTATCGTCCTCCGAAATTACAGACACATCTTCCGAATCTGTTAAAGTTCCCCCAGAAGTAGAATCTTTTTGCGATTTCAGCTTCAGCCTCTTTGATGGAGCAGTGCAGAAGGTCAAAAGGCTTCCTTGCTTCAATCCCCTATTTTTCTTACCAGAAGCTTGCTGGGGTAAATATTCGGGATCATTCTCGTCAGTTGATGTATGATACGGGTCTTCGGGCTCGGGCTCACTACTTTCGTCTGCCATTTTGGCAAATACTTATAGCTATTCACCTGAAAGGAAACAAATTAAACAGCATGTGTATTGGTAGACTGGTAGGTACCTAGGGGAGAGTGGGGCACATTTGACAGTGGGGCAGTTTTGTCAATCTTAAAACTTTCACCCAAATATCTACTATATCTATCAAGGTTTATTCACATCTTAGCTTAAGTGCTTAACTTCTTTTGGTTTAATTTTGGTAGTGGTGATGAAAGTTTTGTAATTTTGGTGGAGATTTTTATTAAACCTTGCGGAACTGAACTATTTTTGATGTGTTGCTTGGTGCATGAAATTTTCTTATTGAGTTTTTCTTGTTCTTTCTTATGTATATAATTTGCAGTTTTCATGGCATCCGTCAACATTTAATTTTTGTAGCGCTGGGGCACATTTAACATGATCAAGTGGGGCACATTTATCCATGTACTTTATGGGGATAATTTTATAAATTTTGTAATAGGTAGTCCAGTTTTCAACAAAATAGACAGTTATGTAGGTATTACAATAATAGGTTATCAAAATGAAGTGTTTAAGGAAAAAAACGGGAAAAATCTTGATTCATAAGCTTATTCAATCCTTATTTTACCGGCTAATGCTAGTGTAGGTAAATTTTGATTTAAATTTTTTTTGATCCAGGAGACAGCGATATTTCCTAAATAAATTTAATGTCATTGCAATCTTATCGATGTCCCGTTTTCAACAATATGTACATCGAATATTGAAGTTATGATTTCTGGATAACATAATTTAAAATTAAACTATACACACATTTTTTGTACTGTTAAAAGTGCTCCACTGACAGTCAAATGAACCTCACCTAGGGGACACATTTGTCACTTTTCACCAAACTGAAATATATTTTTTTACACAAAATATAGCAGAAATAAAATGATCCATTATGAATTATTTGATTAATTATATTACTATCATCACCCCTACGTAAATATTATTAAAAAAAACAACGTAATTTACTTAAAAAAAATCTGAAACAAAAGGGTGTCAAATGTGCCCCACTCTCCCCTACCTTCATAATGTAGGTAATTTACAATAATGAATTGCAACTTACCTGGCTTTTATATTTGTCGCTTATTCTTCAAGATTTCACGCAAACACCCACGATTTATCAGGCACTGGTCACTGGCAAGCTACTGGTGGACTGTCCAACAATCTCCGCTATCTGAATCAGACTACCAAGCTGCCAAAAAAACCAAAACCTAGGAACCTACCCTGCATGAAATAATACCTAATGTTTATGTCTGTATTTGTGTCTGTGAAATGTGCTGGCGCCAAGGAACAATTGCAATTTAATAACACCACCTGCGTTAAAAAAGTATCTGTCTGCAAAAGTATCTAAGATACTTTAAAGTATCTAAGATACTTTTGATGTATCTAGATACCGATTAAAAGTATCTAGATACAAGATACTTCTGAAAAGTAACTAAGATACAGTTACTTTTTGTGGGAATATAAAAGTATCTAGATACTAAGTATCTAAGATACTTTTAAAGTATCTTATAGTTACAGTTCTTCCCAACTCTGGTAGTAACCTTTTAAATCCAAAGAAATAATAAGGTAGAGCGCACGCTATACTAGTAACTTGCAGGTAGAACGCATACTATACCGGCACCGACTTTAGTGCCATTTTTTCGAAAAATGTCATTTGAGGGGTGAAAAACATTTGTATTAACCTCCCCACAACCATATAAAAATGGGAGGTTACTGCAATCACTCCAAAATTCGAAATTGAGATAACACCAGATCTTTACGTTTCAAGGTCTCAGGATCACAAAAAAGTGGTTTTTAAAAAATGTCTGTGTGTATGTACGTATGTACGTATGTACGTATGTACGTATGTACGTATGTATGTACGTATGTGAGCAAGATTCCTCGAAAACTACCGAATAGATTTTCACGAAATTTGGTATGGAGGTTAGTGTTGGCCTTCTGGTGAGCCCAGTTAATTTTGTTGCAAATCTACAAACGCTAAGTGCCTTTTTGGCGTATCAACTAAGAAATTTGACTGATGAACACCAATTTTTCTTATCAGCATGTGAAAGATCTTCATATTCTGTGTCTAAAAATGCATTCACACTTAGCGCCTTTTTGGCATAAAATCAAAAAATTCGAAATTTCGAAGCAACGTTAGATAATACGCTACAGCCCAAACTGCTTAATCGATTTGGCTGAAATTTGGTAGGCAGGGACACCCAGTACCCGCCTAAAAGCTGATTTAATTTTGGTGGCTATCGTCCAACGGCAAGTGCCAATTTGGCATATCAACGTTGAAATTTGACTAATAAACTCCCATTTTCTTTATCAGAACATGAAATGTCTTCAAATGTCGTTTCCAAAAATGTCCTCAAATTTAGTGCCCTTTTGTCAAAAAATCATAAAATTTTGAAAAATACCAGTAGGAAAATGTAGGTATAGCAAGTAAAAAAATTACTTAATTTTGGTGGCAAACGATCAATAACAAGTGCCTTTTTGGCATGGCGTCTATGAAATTTGAAATATGACCACCATTTGTTTTATCAGCACATGAAAAGTCTTCGAATTTTGTTTTCAAAAATTCAATTAAATTTAGTGCCCTTTTGGCAATATGTAACAAAAATTTGGAAAAACTACCAAAACACTTAGGTAGAGAGTGGACTGAAATTTATGGGTGGTAAGATTGGATCATTCACCCAGTGGGGAGGTTCTAGCCGCTTCCGTAGCTGCCCATTTTTTTAAATTGAAGTAAATGAACGCCGGGCACAATGCGCAACATCAGCGATCGACACCGGGCCCACGCCACGGTTCACCCGGCCGACGCTCTCGACTCACCTTCGACTCACTTCGTTCAAGTTAATTGCTACATTTACAAATTCTTTGAAAAAGTAGAAGTTTCTACCGTCTCCGTGACTGCCAATTTTTAAAATTGTGCTTTACTTGGGTAGGTACCTTTTCTTAATTTTGAAATTCTTTATAAACAATGTTTATTAAAAACTAAAAAGCCGACCTGGATTTCAGTATACCAATTCAATGTTATTTGCAGAGCTTAAAAGAATGTGGGATCGATGCGGTGAGGAAGGGTCCGGTGTCGGAACAGCGATCTCGGGACAGTTCCAATGGGTCAAGAGATGAAGGGAAAAGTACGTGACGCGGCTTTCAGATATAAAGCTTTCGCCGCACCCGAAGCATTACGGTAGTAGAAACCACTGAGCTAAAGAGTCGGCAAGTGATCTAATTGAAAGTTAAAATTATCTACATACAGTGCTCAGTAGCATTGTGCGGTGCAATCGGAAAGATGAACTTTTGCAGCTCCGATGATTTCAATGTAGGGCGGAGGAGTACGATTACGATGTCAATTAGAGCATGGACCGCATATACGAGCCGAGAGCAAATTAGTCGGGAGCATTGCAACCGGAGGCGCCCTATTATGCTCTCTCGCCGCCCCGAAATACATCAGATTCACAACACCCCTTGTCGTCACGGCCATCTGCTTGATTGTTTCCCGATAATTATCGCATCATCCACATACGCCGACATTCCGGCCTTGTTTTAATTGATTCTCGGAAGGATTTCTTGTATCGTCCCGACGTGAACTTGGTAGACGAATAAACTACGTGGGAGCGCAACTTTCATCGGAATTCTTTGGACACCCTCCAAGAGCCGTATTGTCTCTATCGAAAACGAAACTGCGATGTTCCGCTCGTTTAGTACCGGGGACCACACGAGGGGGCGGCGACCTGTGGTTTATATGACCAGATTTCCTGATAACTGATCAGGCGACCTGAACTGAGGATGGCTCAATTAATGGGACATTTCGAAAAAAACAACCACCATGTAACTTTTGCAGAGTCGGAAGTTTCTCCTACACCAAAGTGCAGACTGTTTATAATTTAGCACGCAGGCCATCAACAATTGTAACACTCAAAATCTCCCTTAAAATACAGGTATATACGGGTGTCCCAATTGTCTGTATTCGGTCGATATCTCCATTACTATTTGTCGAGGAGGCAGCGCCAGAAATATTCGGCCCATTTCATTAACATTCTTTTCCACATTATTCGTTAATTTACGTGTCATAAATACAGAAATTGGCGGTCTGCAATGGTACCTGCGGGACAGGGCCCCCGCAATGGGGCTTCAAGTATGGTAAAAAAGTGTGAAATCATTAACGCTGAAATCCTTTATATGAATTACAGACACCACTTCGCCTGCGGGACAAAATGTGTCTGGCAGCCACATTTCCTAGATATTTGATTATTAAAATTGTCAAGCTGCTCCCAGCTTCACCTGCTACGGGTAGATAATTTAAATATGACAGTATAGTTTAACAATTTTATTAATCAAATTTCTAGGAAATGTGGTTGGCAGACACATTTGGTCCCGCAGGCGAAGTGGCAGACCGTCTTTTTTGGACACTTCGAGGTGTCCGTAATTCATATAAAAAATGGTAGCGTTAATGATTTCCATCAATGAGACTAGTTTTTTTGGCATGCTTGAGCCGGCCCGTGGAGCGTTGTCCCGCCACTTGCATGGCAGACTCGACTTTTTCGAATCACAACGACATGCGTAATAGGAAAAATTACTTTAGAAAGTTAATGAAATGAGTCAAGCTAATCTGTCGCTGCCTCCCGGACTATATTAGAGATAGCGAAAAATTGTTAAATACAAAGTTGGAAAAGGTCAAACAAGGCACACTTTAAAAATACAACCGTGCATGTATATAGGCTGTCGCACTAAGGAATAACAATACAAACATAGTTTTTTTTAAATGAAACTCCCTGTATTTTATTGGATTCTATGATGAATTCCAAGTAACATTCATTAATCGTGTTTTCATCTGAAGCGAATGGTTTAGAAGATATTGGCAATTTTACGGGAAAAATCACTTTTGCAGTACTTATTTTGAAAAATCACCCCGCAACCAATTTTCAACTTTGGGTTTTGGAAATTTAGCATGTCATTAAGGAAGGTTTGGGCTATACTTAAAGCTCTTGAAAACGGTCTTGGCTTCTCAAGTTCATCCCCAGTAACATTATGAGCCTTGAAAAATGTAGAGGTTAATATTTCGAAATTTTTAAATGGCACCACTATCAAATGTTAAAGCCATAGGTTGTAAAATTAAATTTGCTTTCGTTCAATATAACATGTTCCTATATCCAAGTTTAGTATTTTTCGTTGCAGCTTTTTTGAGTAGATACATTCTTGCGTTCCATAAATGAACATTAAAAAAAACACTTGATCACAATCTATTGTTAATTAACGTACGATTCTGGCTGGCAGAATTTGTGACACCTATTGTGACATGTGTCTCACAGCCTTTCAAAATCGTTATTGTAAGCTAAAAATGGGAATTCGTAAAAATCATATTTTACTGAATAAAACGAAAAATTCGAGACTTGGATATAGGGACATTTTACATCAAACGAAAGCAAATTTAATGTTACAACTTATGGCTATAACATTTGATAGAGGTGCCATTTAAAAATTTCGAAATTTAAACCTATACATTTTTGAAGGTTCATAATGTTACTGGATACGAACTTAAGAAGCTAAGATAGCGTTTTCAAGCGCTTGAAAGATAACCCAAAGTTACCTAAATGGCATGCTAAATCTACAAAACCAAAGGTAGAAAATTGGTTGTGGAGTGATTTTTTGAAACAAAAGCAATTTTTCCCACAAAATTACCAATATCTTCAAAACATTCGCGTCAGATGAAAACATGATGAATGAATGTTACTTGGAATTCATCATAGAATCCGATAAAAAATACAGGGTGTTCCATTTTAAAAAACCTATGTTTGTGTTCTTACTCCTTAGTGGGACAGCCTGTATACAAGATTGTATTTTTAAAATGTGCCTTGTTTGACCCTCAGCAACTTTGTATTTAACAATCTTTCGCTATCTCTAACAGCAATGGAGTTATCAACCGAATACAGACAATTGAGACACCCTGTATAAAAGCATATAGAAACTACCAGACCGGCTGCACGTTTAATTTTTGAAATTATCTTGCTTTGATGCTTCCACGCTTCACTTTTTCCAATTACAATCAATTATTCACGGCCGCCTTACCTGAAGTTCGCAACTTTTCAAACCCGTTTAATAACTCCCGTTCAATTTTTTTTTAACCAAGCTTACTTATGTAGGCAATAATTAGAAAACTCCTGATCACCGTTCAATATTATTCAAAGATGAATTCTGGCGGATTGCGCCAGATTAAAAATTACATTGTATATAATATTAATATAGGTTACAACAAATAGAAGTATCCCTACACAGGCCATATTATGGTAAAACAACTACGAACCTAGGACGAAATGTGTCGCTCCTTTGAAATGCCGGGGCATAAAGTTTGACAGATGGCTTTTTGATGCTCGATAGAACTAACATGAGGAGGAAACTGCCCTTATCCCCACTTGATCGCCGCGCACACACGTACACCGTGCGGAAATTTGCATACTACTTCAAGCCCTTTTGGAGGGAGGGCTAACCCACACTAATAGCCTCGTGCCGCAAAGACCGGAAACCCTCTCCCTAGCGTTTTTTAATTTCAAGCGTTTGTCGCGTCGCTTACTCGACAAGTTTTGGGCTCCCTCACAATACAACATAATTACCTACTCTTAAGTTTTCGCTGGTTTTCAACTGAAAGTTTTTCAGACCGGAAACTGATTGACCTAGAGAGTCTGGGTTGACTTTTTAGTGCCGTAGCAGAATGCGGAGGTACTCTTGTCTTAGCTTATTCGCTCGCTCGCTCGCTCGCTCCTCAGTCTGTCCGTCGGATAACTTGAGAACGGATTGAGATATCGAGCTGAAACTTGGTAGGCAGCTTCGTCTCCCGAAAAGTAAGGCGGGGATTGCTTTTGGGCCATATCGGACCAAGGGGGTGGGAGCTAGGGGTGAAAAACCGAAAAACTACTAATTGCAATAACTCGAGAACTAGTGGAGATATCTTGCTGAAAATTAGTATGCACGTTCGACCTTCAAGTCTGTTGAAAGTGAGGGGGTGCCAATTTCGGGGGATGAAATTTAGGGGATGAAAACCACAAAAAATATGATAACTCCGCAAGGGTTGCACGCAGCTGTCGGAAACTCAACATACACACATATATCGGTGAAATCTTGTGGGGGATGCGTTTTTTCGTAAAATCGAACAAATGGGGTGGAAATTAGGGGTAGCAACTCGAAATTCCGCTTAATAAGTACTAGTCGAAATTGGCGTCATTCGATAGCTTTCCATTAATCATTCAAAAAAGGTGTCATTCATATTTTGCGAAAAACCACCCTTATAGGCGCTACAACCCCTAACATGCAGAAACACAAAAATACGAGAACTCAAAAACTACTCAACGTATCAAGGCAGAATTTGGTTTGTGAATTTCCAGTGACATTATAGGTGGATGGACAAATTTTCAAAAATATCTAACAAAGGGGATGAAATTTAAGGGTTGAAACTTGAAATTTCTTCAAGTAAATGGTAGCCTAAAATTACGGGGTTCGATAGATTTCGGTCAACTATTGAAAAAAGGTCTTATGAGTTTTCAATCTAAAACCAACCCCTGGGCCATTAACCACCCCTAACTCTTTGCAAGTCGATAATTATCTTTTATTTATTTTTTCTGAAACCCTATTGGTTTATTTATGAACAACTGAAGTCAGTAAATACGCAAGGAGTTATGTCACACCGGAAAAATAAACTCACCCCTGTAAATCATAAAGGGGTGAAATCATGAGGTGTTGAAAACATGAATCTACAAATTACCTTAATTTTTAAACGAATTGGGTTAGGGTGGTGAAATTGAAAACACAACTTCCTTTAGGGCATGTGGGGGTGGTGAAATAGGGGGTTGGAGTTTAGGGGTTGAAACGTCCATAAAGCCCTGTAATTTGACACAGAGAAGCAATATCTTCTGCGAAACTGCGACATCTTACACACTGCATCTTCGAGAAGGGAAGATCGAATTTTAGGAGAAAATTATCGAAGGGGATGAAAGTTAGGGGTGGAAACTCGAATTTTCAATGAAGAATGTATAGTTGAAAATATTACCATTCGATAGCTTTCTATTGATGGTACAAAAAAGGTCTTATTCATCATTCGCGAAAAACGACCCTTAAAGGCGGTACAACCCCCTAACATGCCGAAACAAAAAAATGCGAGAACTCAAAAACTGCTCAACGTATCAGGGCTAAATTTGATGTGGTAATTTACAGCGCCACTGTAGGCGGATGGGCAAATTTTCATTAATATCTAACAAGGGGGATGAAATTTAAGGGTTGAAACTGGAAATTTTTTCATGTAAGTGGTGGAATAAAATTATGGGGTTCAATAGATTTCGGTCAACCATTGAAAAAAGTCTTATGAGTCTTCATCCTAAAACCAACCCCTGCGCTACTAACAACCCCTAAGCCCTAGCAAGCGGAGTAAATATATTTCATTTATTTTTTTTTTTGCTTTCTTCTAATTTGTTATTAATTTAAAGTGATTTTCATTAATTTTTGACCCATCCACAATTTTTCAACCCCTTTCATGATATGTGAACCCTCAAAGAGCAAAATTTACCCAGACCGCTTCTTTTTCGGGTGATTTCCGCTGGTTAATTTTGTAAAATTCGCGCAGTTTTGCCTTATGAATTGTTCTTGCCTTTTTCACTTTTTCGACCCCTTCGCAATGTTTCAACCCCCAAAAGTCAAATTTGCATAATTGGCTTATTTTCGTGTTATTTTCTGTAATTCTACTTAATTACGATTAATTCTCATCCCTTTTAACTTTTCATCCCCCTTTACAATTTTTCAACCCCCTAAGTGTTTATTTTGCAAAATTCACATAATTTAGTTTTCCTTCGGTAACAAATTGAACTCAATTGGATTATGTTTATCTTTTCACTTTTCCAACCCCCTTCGCAACATTTCAACCCCCAAAATCTAAATTTGCATAATTGGTTTACTTTCGTGTTATTTTCTGTAATTCTGCTTAATTACGATTAATTCTCATCCACTTTGACGTTTCATCCCCCTTTACAATTTTTCAACCCCCTAGGTGTTAGTTTTGCCAAATTCGGATATTTTCGTTTTTCTTCTGTAATAAATTGAACCCATTTGGATGATGATTAAATTTTTCACTTTTTTCATCCCCCTTCGCAATGTTTCAAGTCTTCAAATGCTAAATTTACATAATTGGGTTAATTTGGTGTTATTTTCCGTAATTTTACTTAGCCACGGTTAATCCTGATACCTTTTGATTTTTCATCCACCTTTACGATTTTTCAACCCCCTAAGTGCAAATTTTGCAAAATTCGCATAATTCCGTTTTTCGACGGTTATAAAATTGAACGCATTTGGGATTCAGTTTACCTTTTACAATTTTTCAGTTTCCTTCGCAATAGGTAGGTATAAGTGCTTATTTCAACCCCCACAAAAGTTTTAATTGCATAATTTGGTTATTTTAGTGTTTTATTTCGTTATTCTACTTAATCCACACTTCATTTTCATTCCTCTTGACTTTTAACACCACTGTGCGTCTGCGGAGGCACTACTACTAGGTGCAGATTTATAAAATCTGCACCCGACTCCACCAGTAAATTCAGCTCGCCCCTACATACACATTAACAAGGTAAACATCTACAGGGACACACATCGCATTGATACACATCTTTCGTTGGCTTTTTTTTGATGAACTATTTATCGTAATTATATTTGAACACGATAATTCAATTTTAAATAGTTATACAAAATCTACACACACCTTTTTCGGTTGAAAACATTTCTAACAGGAAAGTGGCGAAGTATAGCTGGCGCTATTCTTACACTTAACCACACGCCACATTTGAATGTTAAATATAAATTTTTCTCATCAGCACATGAAAGGTCCTCAAATTATGAAACTAAAAATGTATTCACACCTCGATTCACACTTATAGCGCTTTTTGGACATAAAATCGAAAAATTCGAAATTGCGGAAGAATATTTAATAACGCCTCAACCCAAATTACTGGATCGATTTAGCTGAAATTCGGTACGTAGATGTCATAAACAGCGAAAGAGCTCACTTGATTTTGGTGGCAATCGGCCAACGACAAGTGTCTTTTTGGCATGTCGACTGTGAAATTTGAAAAATGACTTTATCAGCTATGAAAAGTCCTCAAATTCTGTTTTTAAAGACTGGCATAGTTTATGAAATTTATAAGAGGTAAGATTTGCATTAGATTATTTGGAGAAGTTTCAACCGCTTCCGCAGCGGCCCATTTTTTTTATTACCGAACGCCAAAAGTATATGGCAATTGGCAATGCGTTTCGATTTTCTCGGGATGTCCCGCCGAAAGAAAGAATAATAACTCAAATAATTGCCTAAGTGAATTTAATCATGTGGAGGTTTGTAAGGCAAAAGCGAAGAGACCCCATATTCCAATCAGCATCTGTTATGAGAAATCCATCAACAATCAACGTAAGATGAAGTTGCCTCTTTGTGTCCAGATCGGAATTCATGCGAGCAGGCATCATTCGGAGGGCATATCGTGTGTAGACCATCTGCACTGCTAATTGCCCCGTGTGCCTGAGGGTTCAGACGTTCAGACCGTCCGAATCATTACGCCGTAATTACAGAGCCTTGCAGAGAGAGGACAGGAAGCGCGCTATAGCACGGAAATATCATCTCGCTCTACGTTTTCACGTGATTTATTCCGCAGTTGTCGCCAGGAAATATCAGCGTTATGACACCCGCTTATACCGTATGGCGACAAATCAACTTATTAAAATAAGATCTGGTATTGTTCACAACTCGGTTCACAACAAACTCAAATATTTGGGTTCTAACACTTGGTGTTTCAAGTCGCCTATATTATGCAGCAGGTATTATTTTTTGGCGTAATGTTGAACTCAACTTACATAATAATACTTGCAACGCGTGCTATTGAGCGTGGGCACCACTACGCCTGGAATGTATGCAACCCAGCAGTCTGGTGGACGAACATAAAACAAAACCTCACTTTTACATTGTTCAGTAACGTCAACGAGGTAAAAGTGAAGTTTTGTTTTATGTTGGTTCACGAGACTAGTGGGTTGCATACATTCCAGGCGTGTGCCCACGCTTGATGCAACCCAGCCGTCTCTTCTATACCTAACCTAACTTCCAGCACAATGCACACTGCAGGACCTGACCTGACCTGGCTCACGCCAGTCTAAACTAAGATCATGCAAAATTTTAAACGTCGAACCGAGCTTACATCCCAGCCTGTGAACCTTTTGATTTGACTACTTTACCTCTGAAGATTAATTCTCACAGGAACCGGTGCAAATGGCAATTACAGGGGTTAGAACGCAAAAATAAAAATTTCTCCTGGGTTGAGCCCGGGAATGTTTCAAATATAGTCCGAAAACGCTGATGCTTGTGGTGAAAAGCGCCCGTTATGAAACGCTCTCCTAATTTCACGATGTGCAGTCCACCGACCTAACTCGAGGCTCTTTAATCCGCCGGAGGGTGAATATTATTAGCACGATGTTTTCCGCGCGTCGGCCAATTATCCTCAAATGCGGCTACGAGTATGTTCGAGGATCGGGAATAACAGGTGAGACGAGACTGGCTTGAATTGAATACAAATTCACTCGACAAAGACTGTCCGTCCTTTGGCGAATCCCATAAAGAGCGTCGTTTTTCAAGCTTGGATGATCATTCTACGACCGACACATCAACAGAGAAATGGAGCAGCGTCGGATCGCATGGTTTTCCCGTGCCGCAGATATCATCGGATATACCCAGAGTCGTAAAAACGTTATGGGGAGACGTAAGTGCGACGACTGGACGGTATGCTTGAGGACGCGACATCAGGTCTGCGCACCTACGGCACATATGTCTTTTTTTGCCGATTCAAAGGACTAGCGCGGATATTTTAAAATACAAACAAACGACAACCAGAGCGACTTAAAATCAGTTTTTGAATTTCATTAAGCACCAATGTTCCATTCTGACATTTAAAAACCAGGACACAGGGAAGTATGAATTTACCTCATCTGACCTCTGTTTCGAGCGATCCCGTACCTGAAACAAAAAATGGTTTATTAGATCTTGAGAGAATCATAGTGAAACAAGGTTAAGTCTTTTGCATATGGCCTAGTAGTTTGGTATTTAAGAAGATTTGAACGTTAATATCTCCAAATTTTTTGCCAAAGTCGGACACGTATAGTATACGAACCCCCGGTTATTATAATAAGAAACTGGTGGCACCTTATAGCAGGAAATCCGTTCACCTGCGCCTCGTCGCCGACTAATTACGCGCACGGCCTCTGGAGATGCGCTGGAAATGAGATCGCACTAATGCGATTAGAGAGGTTCGCTGCAGGTCGGGTTGGGTCGAGGGGAGTCGGTAAACACCTGCGACTTGTCATCTCATGTTATACATTCCCGAGGGACGTGCTACGCCCTCGGGACTGCATCCCCGTAAATTTTGCATTTTGCGAAGTGGATGGAGGCGGTCGGGAGATATTGCTCGAAAAATCTCGGACGCCTGAGGGTATGGGCGAAGCGGAAGCACATCCACGCAATTATTAACGAACACGCGTCGATCTCGCTCCTTTCATTACCAGACGGATCGAAGCTCATATCCGAAAGGAAAAACGAGACGACATAACAGCGAGTTCCTAAGTTTACGCAAAAAATAAACAGGATTACTCTTCGCTCTCATTTCATTACTGCTATTACTGTCTTAACCACATTTTTTCAACACCATTATCATCGTCGTTATCACTAAAGTGGCAAACATATGTGCCGTCAATTTGATACTGCAGGAATGTGTTAACCGATTAGTAAAACTAAAAATGGGCAGCTACGGAAGCGGCTGGAACCTCCCCACTTGGTGAATGATCCAATCCTGTCACTAATATCACGTAAATTTTACTATTTACTATACCTAAGTTTTACTCCACCAAACCTGATCGTTTTCTGTGATTTTTCTAAATTTTACGATCTTTTGCCAAAGGGGCACTATAAGGTTGACTACAATTTTGAAAACTAAATTTGAAGAATTTCCATGTGCTGATAGAGAAAATGAGAGTTCATTATTCAAATTTCAAAGTTGATATGCCAAAATGGCACTTACCGTTCGCCGATTGCCACCAAAATGAAATTAGCTCTTCGGCGGGTAACGGTATCTCTACCTACCAAATTTTAGCCAAATCGATCCTGCAGTTTGGGCTGTAGCGTGTTATTTGAAGTTTCTTCGAAACTTCGAATTTTTCGATTTTATGCTAAAAAGGCACTAAGTGTGAGTACACTTTCAGATACAGAATTTCAAGACCTTTCGTGTGCGGATAAGAAAAATTAGTGTTCATTAGTTAAATTTCATAGTTTACATGCCAAAACGGCACTTGGCATCTGCGGATTCGCAACAAAATTAACTGGGCTCACCAGGAGACCAACACTAACCTGCATACCAAATTTCACTACAATCCGTTCGGTAGTTTCCGAGAAATCGTGCTCACATACGTACATACACACAGACATTTTTTAAAAACCACTTTTTTGTGATCCTGGGACCTTGAAACGTAAAGATCTGGTGTTAACTCAATTTCGAATTTTGGAGTGATTGCAGTAACCTCCCATTTTTATATGGTTGTGGGGAGGTTAATAAATATTTCTCCAGTCTACCAGTGTCAAAAAAGAAGTTATTGATTAATTGAACAAAAACTCTGCAATGTTGGAAATTGCATAGATACAGAGTGAGTCAAACCGGAGGGGCCACCCCCCATAACTTCGTTCATTTCCGATGGATTGGAACCATTTTTGGTGACATGATATGACTGCATCTGAACTACATTTCGACAGCATCAGTGGTCCAAAAATGTTTTTGTTTTATTGGTTAACAACATGACATTTTGTTATTTTAAATGGCACCCTGTATATATTTTCCTTATACCGGGTGGCCCAACGAAAAGTTTCTCAGCCCCAACTTCAAAATTTGATGGCAACCCCCAACTTTTTACAGAGCGTTTCTAATGCAGGTTCAATTTTACCAATAGAGGGTGCTCGAGGTTGAACGGAGATAAAGAAGCTTTAGGTTCAGCATTGCATTGCTAATGAAACTAACTTTCAAATGATGTAGTGTACAATTAGTGAACCCTTAAAATAAAAATCGACATGTCCGAGAGAATTTTCGTCTTTTATTTGCTTTGGGGTAGCCCACTGGAAAGCGTCGCCCAGATTTTTTTCCTGTCTCTCCACTCTCCGAATCAATAATGCAGGAAAAATCATTCAAACTGGTCGATTTTTATATACGGAGATAATATGACACTTAAATCTGTGCCGCCTTACTCCCAACTGGCGCACCCCGTCCTCCGTGTTTTTGTCGCAATTTTTCCATTCTTTCATAAATATTATTTCATTATCAGCCGCTAACAAAAGCATCAACGTAATTACAGCGTTATTTTTATCTTGCTTGAGTTGAGATGCACGCAAAATTGATATCTGTCGATTTATCCGACACTAATTTAGGGGTGAAGGAAATAAAGTAGCAAGTCGCAGGTTTCGTTTAAAGGCACTTAGAGGTATACTTCTACAAAAGTCGAATTTGGGCATCTTGTACTAGTTACCTAAACTGCGTTCCACGAGTTTGCAGTGGTAGTCGCCTTTGGAATATAAGGCAACATTCTCTGGCCCACGGTGTACATATGTAAAATCTGACAGTGACGTTATCATATAATTTCAGCAGTCGACGCCTTACCGTCTCTCGAAAACTGCAAATTCATTGGTCGAAAAATGTACCAGCCGGGAAGGACCACAACCCATTGGAAAACCGAAATACCAAATTTATATCTTATGATCATCAAAATATGCAAGCTAATTCGAGATAGTGACGTGACGGCAAGGTCGAGTTGAACTCATAAATTAATTGACTAATTGCCGCAAAGCAAAATGGAATCCCATATTCTTCTTCGTGAGAACCATGCATATTCCGACACCGATAAAACGCAAGTGTACCTTCCTAAATCATATTTGAATTTTCCGTCATTCCACCCGCCGGAAACCTATTAGAAAGTAGCGCTTTGGCAGTCGACGAGTGGCTGTTGGCATTGTTCGTTGCGAACTTTTGACGTCCCGTCGAAAGGCAGAATCGATCTCAAAACAAGGAAACCGTATTAGGTATAGGAGCAAACCGTATACGGTCCCTGCCGCGATGATGTGGAGGAGGAACATTATACCGGTATGTGCGGAATTTCGGCCGAAGAAGAAGCTGTCAGAGGTGGTCTTCTGAGACTGTAAACTGAAGAAGAGAGAACAAATTGTAGTCGACACGAAAAAGAGAGATGGGATGTGGGCTCGACCGCATCCAGTATGCGGAAGCTAATGAGGACGGGGAGCCGCCGCGATCATCACAGACAGACGACCGACTCGCTGTTAGCGGGCTGTCGGTCGAGGCCCAGGGACGGACTCCGCTGATGGAGACGGCGTGCTCTAATTCCACCGCCCCCGCATTACGTCATTTTATTGTTCCTTCTCAACATGTTAAATTGTTATTTGTCTACCATCAGCTAGAACTTCGATCTTTGTAGGGGGAAGCCGTAAGATTAGAAGATTGCTGTTGAGAAAAACGAGGTTTGGAAAAGGACGACCTCACCCTTAAAGAAGCGTGGTACGGAAACGTCATATTATTCACTTTCAGTTCGAGTATATGTTGAAATTAATTTATAGATAGGTACGAAAAAAGTCAATTTCTAGAAATGTTATACAATATGTTGCAAGTTAAAATAATGTCACTATATAGTTATATGGCATTTGTTAAATTGCATGTCAAGTTCAAAATTGCTATCAAAATTAACCTGTGGCTGTGGCAGAGCGCCTATGGTTTTTGCCTGCTTAACAGTCCTGATCCCCATCATATACCCTTATTGGTTGAGTATATAGACATGGTTATGCACTCCGCACATTTTGGTGGTCGCTGCATACGTCAAAATGACGTCACGCTGTGCAAAATTACATGTCAATACTGAACCAACTTCTTTCGTAAGCATCCTTTTGGAAATTAGAATTGAAGTTTGCAGGACCCGCTGTTCAAGCTACATAACTTCGTTTATAAAAGAAGCTATATGCACTCTCTTTTCACCCAGAAATGAATAAATCCAACCTCAATTAGTTGGATTTGTTTAATAAAATGAAAAGAGAATCAGAAATGAATTGTTGCGGCGGAGCTGATATTTTGAAATTCAAAAGTAAAATAAACAACTGTAAGCCCCAATATTTTAAGCATATCATTTTGTAGCCTAAATTTATTTCCGACCAGGGGTCCAATTCTCGAATCGTACGAACTGTTTCGTATGCGAAATCACTAAGGTACGCGCAATCTGATTGGCGGCTGCTTAGCAACATCGCATACGAAGTAGATTCGAACGATTCGAGAATTGGGCCCCAGTAGTAAGTACCTATTCAGTAACGAAATTTGGATGAAGAAATCTCACGTTTTTAATGCCGTCAATCTTTTATGAAAAGTCAATTAAGAATTTAATTTCTGCTCAATCCTAGAGACAACCGTGGAGGCACTCAATTCAACAAAAGTTGCGTTTTGGACCAGATTTCCTTTTTATTTCTGGGGTTCTCTTTGATGTTTTGCCATGAGGTCATTTGATTACATTTTACATTACTAGAGGTTTTCTTGAACTCATTTCAGATCTGTCTAAACTAAAGATTCTAGAAAATATAATTTTTAATCGCTATAGTCGAATCTAAAAAATGGGCAGCTACGAAAGCGGCTGGAACCTCCCCACTTGGTCACCAATATCACCAATATCAAACTAATTTTACTATTTACTATACCTAAGGTTTACTCCACCAAATCCAAGATGTTTTCTGTGATTTTTCTAAATTTTACGATCTTTTGCCAAAAGGGCACTAAGATTGAACACAATTTTGAAAACAAAATTTGAAGGCTTTTCATGTGCTGATAAAGAAAATGGGTGTTTATTATTCAAGTTTCAAAGTTGATATGGCACAATGGCACTTGCCGTTCGCCGATTGCCACCAAAACAAAATCAGCTCTTCGGCGGGTAGCGGTATCTCTACCTACCAAATTTCAACCAAATCGATCCAGCAGTTTAGGCTGTAGCGTGTTATTTAATGTTTCCTCTAAATTTCGATTTTTTAGATTTTATGCCAAAAAGGCGCTAAGTGGGAATACAGTTTCAGATACAGAATTTCAAGGCCTTTCATGTGCTGATAAGAAAAATTAGTGTTCATCAGTCAAATTTCATAGTTTACATGCCAAAAAGGCACTTAGCGTCTGCGGATTCGCAAGAAACTCAACTGGGCTCACCAGAAGATCAACGCTAACATACATACCAAATTTCATTAAAATCCGTTCGGTAGTTTCCGAGAAATCGTGCTCACATACGTACATACGTACATACGTACATACGTACGTACGTACATACACACAGACATTTTCTAAAAATCACTTTTTTGTGATCCTGGGGCCTTGAAACGTAAAGATCTGGTGTTATCTCAATTTCGAATTTTGGAGTGATTGCAGTAACCTCCCATTTTTATATGGTTGTGGGGAGGTTAAAATGATAGTTATTGTAAAACCTTATTAGGTATTATAAAGAAATGAAAGGTGGAATATTTTCCAAAGAAGTATTTCCCATAGTTTTAGTCCAGTCTTCCGAAACTATAACTTTTCACAATGATTACAAGAATTTTGCTACGTCAGACGTTAGATTTCGAAAGAGCTTCACGCCATAAATTCGCAACCCTGTCTTTGGACGAAGGTTGATGGGAAGATATTTATATATGCTTATTATAATAGTATATTGTATATTTAGAGCCGAAATCGCACTTTCGGCTCGAAATATACATACTATTTTTCCTATTTTTGTGCAAAAAAGCCATAATAGAGGCTCTTGTAGTCTTATTTTGAATGAATCTGCATTAATTCAGAAGGAATCAGCTTGCTGTGCAATCTGATGATGGCATGGTAACGTAATTGTAAGATAAACAAAAACGTCAACTTTTTGCAAAATTTAATTTTTGCGCTCAAATATGAATGAAACTTTGGAAGAAATGGCCTGCCCATCTGAAATAGAAGAAGAAGCTGCAGCAGCAACCATGGATTTATTGCCAGTTAAGTCGCGGGAAAGGTACGAACTGGCGTACACCCAGTTCAGTGAATGGTGCAGAGCGAAGAAGGTTATGATCCTCAACGAAAAGGTATTTTTGGCATATTTTTCCGAAAAGTCAAAAACCAAGAAGTCTTCCACACTTTGGTTGAAGGTTGAAGGCAACTTTAAACGTGAAAGAAAACTGCGATATTAGCAAATATAATAGGTTAATCGCATTTTTGAAACGTCAAAGCGATGGTTACAGACCAACGAAGTCGAAGATTTTTTCCAAAGAAGATTTGGACACATTTCTTAAAGATGCCCCAGATGAGCAGTATCTTATGATGAAGGTGAGGGCAACACCATTTTTAAAGAAATATTCATTAATTTTATTAATTTAAGGTTATTTTTATTATGGGAATTGCCGGGGCTCTTCGCCGAGACGAATTGAAAAAAATGAGAGTAGACGACATTGAAGACCTGGGGGCCCTTTTAATAGTGAAAATTCCAGAAACTAAAACAAAAATTCAACGCACATTCACGATTACGCAAAATTCTCAGGCCGACATAAATATGTTAGAAATTTACAGGAAATATGCTTCTCTTCGTCCATCCAAAATGAATGATCGCAGCTTTTTCATTAATTTTCGAGAGGGAAAATGCACCTGCCAAGTTGTTGGGATAAATACCATTGGGAAAATTCCAAGTCAAATTGCCGCTTTTCTCCAATTACCAGAGGCAGCCAGCTATACGGGTCATTGTTTCCGCCTACTTTACTTTCGGCACACAGTTTTTTCCTATTTTTGTGCAAAAAAGACTGTTTTCGGCACTAAAATGTGTGCCGAAAGTAAAGTAGGCGGAAACAATGACCCGTATAGCTGGCTGCCTCTGGTAATTGGAGAAAAGCGGCAATTTGACTTGGAATTTTCCCAATGGTATTTATCCCAACAACTTGGCAGGTGCATTTTCCCTCTCGAAAATTAATGAAAAAGCTGCGATCATTCATTTTGGATGGACGAAGAGAAGCATATTTCCTGTAAATTTCTAACATATTTATGTCGGCCTGAGAATTTTGCGTAATCGTGAATGTGCGTTGAATTTTTGTTTTAGTTTCTGGAATTTTCACTATTAAAAGGGCCCCCAGGTCTTCAATGTCGTCTACTCTCATTTTTTTCAATTCGTCTCGGCGAAGAGCCCCGGCAATTCCCATAATAAAAATAACCTTAAATTAATAAAATTAATGAATATTTCTTTAAAAATGGTGTTGCCCTCACCTTCATCATAAGATACTGCTCATCTGGGGCATCTTTAAGAAATGTGTCCAAATCTTCTTTGGAAAAAATCTTCGACTTCGTTGGTCTGTAACCATCGCTTTGACGTTTCAAAAATGCGATTAACCTATTATATTTGCTAATATCGCAGTTTTCTTTCACGTTTAAAGTTGCCTTCAACCTTCAACCAAAGTGTGGAAGACTTCTTGGTTTTTGACTTTTCGGAAAAATATGCCAAAAATACCTTTTCGTTGAGGATCATAACCTTCTTCGCTCTGCACCATTCACTGAACTGGGTGTACGCCAGTTCGTACCTTTCCCGCGACTTAACTGGCAATAAATCCATGGTTGCTGCTGCAGCTTCTTCTTCTATTTCAGATGGGCAGGCCATTTCTTCCAAAGTTTCATTCATATTTGAGCGCAAAAATTAAATTTTGCAAAAAGTTGACGTTTTTGTTTATCTTACAATTACGTTACCATGCCATCATCAGATTGCACAGCAAGCTGATTCCTTCTGAATTAATGCAGATTCATTCAAAATAAGACTACAAGAGCCTCTATTATGGCTTTTTTGCACAAAAATAGGAAAAATAGTATGTATATTTCGAGCCTTCGGCCTCGGGCGGTAATATCCACGAGTCGTGCGGAAATCTTACACTTTCGGCTCTAAATATACAATATACTATTACCTAATTACGTTTTGAAAAGTTGGATTTTACACAATTGCATAATGTTGCAAAACTCGCTATCGCTCGTTTTGGCAAATATTACGACTCGTCAAGCAATATAGGACTTTTCATAACTAATTACGTAAATAACTATTACAAAATCCCCATGCCAATTCAATAGGATTATATTGACAATGGTATGGGGGTAATCTAAGAACGTATAAAGAACGTCATAACCGTGAGTCTTCAAAAGTGCGTCTATAACGCAACGTTTTTGTCCGTCCTTTCCAAAAGATTTGATTAAATCCCATAGTTGTTTTATCGTGAAATTTTTATCAAATTTTATATTGTGGTTAATCAACCATTCCTGCATTTGTCCTTTAATCGAAGAAAATGTAGGGAGCTTCTCCAATTGCACCGAAATGATACATTTACCTTCAACTTTCTGCAAAGCTGGAATTAACTGGTTAACCACCTAATTTTGAAAAATATCACCGTTCATTGTTTGATGATAGTCCCTATCATGTTTTTCGAATTTAATAAAAAGTCGCAATCTTCCAAAAACCCCGAATTTCTTCCAGCATGTATAACCGTAAAACGTTACCTTCACATTTAATTTTGCTTGGATTACTTTTCAAGTCAGACTCGTGTAGTCGTGTACCCAACGGCGAACCTGGGATCCATTTTGATAGATCCAGGTTTCATCAAGGTACACAAATTTAACGTCCTCACTTGAATTTTGAAACTGTAAAAACTTAGGAAGAAATTTAATTTTGGCTGCAACGACATGTTTTGTTCGCATAACTGCTTGCGTCCGTCCACTTTCTTGAACCTGTAACCCATTGACTTTAAAATTTGGTGTAAACTTGTCGTTTGCCCCTTCAATTCCAAATACTTTTTCGAGTATGTAAAGCAAAAGCGTGTCGAGTGTAAAATACCCGTTTTCCAAATTATAATGCCTTTGTCGTTGCAGGTTCTTTCAAAACATGTAATTTAGGATTTTAGGAAAATGTCAGTTTTAGGTCTTTTACCACCAGTTGTAGGTTTCAAGTTTTGCGATTCTTGTCTTAAAGTCTCCATTATTTATTAGTTATTTACGTAATTAGTTATGAAAAGCCTTATATTGTTCGACGAGCTGTAATATTTGCCAAAACGAGCGATAGCGAGTTTTGCAAAATTACGCTAGTCAAACAACTGGGGCTTTTCATAACGTATTACGTACAACATTTTACCTAATTGCGTAAAATCCAACTTTTCAAAACGCAATTAGGTAAAAATATTTTCCCCACCGAAACGTACGCCTCGAAGAAGGAACAAAAAGCTTACCCCAAATATATTCACAACGCGTCGCTGTACGTTTCTACAGGGTGTCTCAGAACGCTCGCACCAAATTCTAATGGAGTATTCAGGAGTAAATTCTGAGTCGATCCGTGTTTTTGAAAATTTCCAGGGACCAATAGTTCTCGAGTCATAAGAGATTTAAGAGGACCAATCAGCTTTCAGCTTTGAATTGCTCCATAAGGTACTTTAACGTTAGATGCACTATTTGCTAGGTAACAAGATACTATCAATGAAAATTTATATTGTTGTATCTTGTTACCTAGGAAATAGTGCATCTAACATTAAATTACCTTATGAAGCAATTAAGAGCTGAAATCTGATTGGTCCTCTTAAATCTCTTATAACTCGGGAACTACTGTACCCTGGAAATTTTCAAAAACACGGATCGACTCAGAATTTAATCCTGAATATTCCATTAGAATTTATCTTTTTTGATTTGGCGAAAACACCTAATTATGTTTTTTTTGCTCAACGTTAATTTATTAATTTTGGCATTTTTGCCAGATGTGACAACATACAGGGTGTTATTTTTAAAACTTCCCACCTTGAATATCTTTGGATGTAATAAAGATATTGAATTGAAATGAAAGCCGGTCAATCCCGCACGGAGGGGGACACTTGCACGTATACTGAGGAAATTTTTTCCACTTCCGGTTTAACCGAAAATGACCTTAACTTTGTTCTTTCAAATGGAACGACACCTTCTTCTCAACGGATTCGGAATCAACGACTTTTTCTGAGTTAGAAGCACGTGTCGTTTGACCGGAAGTGCAGTCACGGCCATCCTAGATTTTCAAAAACATCGAAGAAATCGGTGAAATATTGAGATTTTCGAAAAATGCAAAAACACGTCAAGCAAGTTTTTCTGATGCAAATTTACCTGAGCAATTTCATTTTTTGATTTCTCTTATTTCTATCAAATTTTCTCTTACCTCACAATCCATCAAAATCTCAAAAGTAAATAAAAAGAAAATGTCAATTGTAAGTTGTAAAATTTCATCAGACTAACCAAACACATATACGAATGTCTAAGCTCAGTAGGGATGTTACTTCTGCACTAGAAGTAAGAGGTAGCTTTTCAGTAGGTAATAATAGGTAATCTTGTAAATTTTCAGTGTTCAACTTAACAATGACCGAATAAATATTTGCCAAATAACAAGTATAAATGTGACAACACGACTACAAAGTTTCGTCAAATAGCAATCTGGTCATTAATCGTGACCAACATAAGAAACACATATCAGGGCCTACTGCAGTTTTTAAACATCGTAAACGGAATATAGCTATAAGTCGGTTCCGACGGATAAGAATCTGTTTATTAAATAGTGACCAACTTGAAAAAAACAAATCATAGCCTACTGCTGTTCGAAAACATCGCAGATGAAGTATATTATACCTTCTTAGTTATCGCAAATTCGAGGGTTTTTAAACGTAAATTATAGCGAGAAGAGTTATCATAAGTGGACCCAAGGCGCAATTATTTTCGAGACAATTTGGACGTGACCTGAAACAAGGTAGTTTGCGTAATCGGCTACGTCGGCTTATTGATTGCGTTACGTCGCGATAATTGGATGGATGTGCTGGGTCCAGTCCTGGACCGTGGTGCGGTTCAGCGCTTTGAAGAGATAGATATAAGCAGCGCAGCACGGGCGGTCTGTAATGTGTGTGTGTGGGTAGAAGGAGAGAGGCGTTTGTGCCGACCCGTAACCCTTAACGAGCAATAACCAATAAAGATAAGGACGAGCGCACGTAGAGCGAACGACTTTATGGGACGGGTATAATGAGGAGGATAAGCGGTGGCGGTGGCGGCATCATTAGCGCGCCGCTGAAAACGGGGCACAGCATCAATCAGTCATCAGTTCGCTCCACTGGAACTGTAACGGTGGAAATTAATGATGGTGTAGGCACCGCTACCGTGTGATTAAATATTCGCCCTCTCGCCTCTCCAGCGAGAAACCGAGAATTAATCATACTATCGTGTTCTTGATGGGATTTGTCGAACCTCGTCCCGGAAAACGTGGTGTAGATGAAGCGAAACGAATAAATATCGCCGCCGTCCGAATGCAAAATATCGGCATGAATATTCTAATACGGGCGGCGCGGCGGCGAAACGAGGAGCTCCCTCGTCTCGCTTGATCCCTTGTCAGCCACCACCAGTCACGGCCTTTGTCTTCATAACGAGAGCGGAGACGTAATCGGGGAATTCTGAGCATCGCGCGGATCAAATGAGGAGGTAAAATCTCCACTCTGATTTTCTTTACGAGTAAGTTCTGGCCTCACGCTTCAATGGGTCGTTTTTTCCTTGTCTTGGGGTGCGCTGTTCGTTGCCATGATTTACGTCGACGGTGAATAATTAAACAGAGAAGCATAAAAGTGCCCCTTATTTACTCCCTGTGCGAGTGCTGCACTTTACCGCAGAACGGGTTTATTAAAGAACGCAATTATAGTGCGCCTGCAATGACTTTACTGGAAAGAACAGGTGAACACTGAACACTGCTACGGTCTCTGCAAACATTTAAAACCACCATATCAAACGCAGAGCCCTTAAGCCCCGATTGCACCGCTGTCCCTTAACTTTAAGTGACCTTTAAAAGATTTGGAAACAATTATTGAGGGGCTAAGTATTTCAAAATTCAAAAATATTTAAATAAATAGATACTATTTTTGTATAATAGCTTATCAAAAATTTCTTAGGGATGCGGATGCTCGGCAAACAATACACATTATACAATTTACGGTAAGTATACTATATACAACACTTGGTACAAGTCATCATACAATTTATCCTTTTATTGAGAAGCACCGTTATTGTGACTTTGAAGTTTGAAGTTTGCCTAGCCGCAACATTAAAAACATTTCAAATCACATTTCAAATTTTCACACTGATGATTAATGAAACCTATTGAAGCTTTTTTGAAGTAAAGCATTGATGATGACGAAAACTGTTAATTTGGATATCTTCTCCAAGGGATTTATGGATATTCGCGATTTTACATATTTAGTAAAAGATAAAATATGGTTCACTTTGTAACAACAAGCAACAATCAACAACAATCAGAATAAATTTTAATCTTTGTATTCCATGATCCCAGCAACAGCTTGCACCTTTTACCTTCCTATTTAAGTCAGTAGGGGAAAGGGGGGCAAGTTCAACCAAGGGGTAGATTGAGCCGCCCTAAAATTTCCCTTTAAACTTTTAAAAAGTGGACATCACCATCATATGCTGAGCCTTTAAGGTGCGGGAAAGAACATTCGAGTGTAATATCTACGGTAATTTAAATTTATGGATAAATATTGACTTTTCAGCTAACTGCCCTGTTGTAAAATATTACGGAAGCAAACATGTAGGTCAAGTCTCTTCTCTATTTACAATAGACATGTTGTTAAATATTGTAATGGCAGGTTGAAATATTGTAAAACCACACATTTTTTTCAAAAAATATTTAAACAAAAACGCCACATGGGGCAGTTTGAGCCTACCTATATACCTTTAAGAGCACTTTTGGTCCGTTCTAAATTATCCTATAATTCATTTTTTACACCCCGTGTAAAGCAAATGCTAACATATATACCAACGAAAGACCCAAAGGGCTTTAATATTGAAAACTGATACCATTCAAAAAGTCTGTTGACATAGATTTTTTTCAAAAAACATTTAATCAGAAAACGCCACCTGGAGGAGTTTGAGCGTAGGTAATATACGTTTTGGGGAACTTTGGTCCGGTAAAAGCGAACATACCATAACTCTTATACCATTTAAGAGATGCCAATGGTGAGCAGTTAAAAAGGAACCAACCTGTATACCAATCGTGTTTGATTGTTTATTGTCAATGAAAGATTTCAAAAAAGTATATACTGCATCATTTCGCAATGTAATTGATGCTTTTTCCAATATGTACGCCTGTACGACTCTAGAATTCCTTTATGACTAGCTTCTGTATTTTTTTGGAATCGATCCCTCCGTTAGTTTTTCCTCACTTTATTTACGAAAATAGGAGAAATATGAGTTGAATTTGACACTTTGACAAGGAAAGATTCGCTTTAAACAAAAACAAAAAACATATATACTGTTAATAAATAAATGTTTGAGCAAATATTACCTTGATAGCCGAATCTGCCTCTCTCCCCCCTAATGCATTCTAATTGGCGAATCTGAATTGCTTCCAATTTAAAAACAAAAGGGTGGCTCTTAAAAAACCGGACAGTTTTCTTCTTTGTATATCTTCGTTAGGTTTTGTGCAATGTTTTTTGTTTTCTACTCGACGCAGCTAAAAGTTGAGGTCTTCGATACCAACTCATTGGATTTGAATTCGCACCAGCAGTGTCCTTCCTAAGGACTTTAATTTAACACCATTATTTAGGCCAATGGGGTTTCGTTTCCCATTGACATATTATGACAGTAGCGTTTAAACAGGACTGAAGGTCGTTTTTTCCTCTTTCCAAAATGTCCTTCAAAATGAAAATTAATCCATCATCCCTAAATTTTTTGTGAATTTCCTTCCAAGGCTCTAAATCGCATAATTTGCAACAAAAAGTACAGAGACGATGAAAACTCGGTAGTCATTTTTGTTTAAGTTGTAAATTATGCAGATTATTAGCTCAATTTACAACTTAAATCAAAAATACATACAGAGTTTTCATCGTATCTGTACTTTTTCTTGCAAATTATGCGATTTATAGCTTTGGAAGAAAATTCACAAAAAATGTAGGGATGGATTAATTTTCATTTTGAAGGACATTTTGGAAAGAGGAATGAACGACTTTCAATCCTGTCTGAACGCCACTGTCATGTGTCAAAGGGTAACGAAACCCCATTGGCCTAAATAATGGTGTTAAATGAAAGTCCTCAAGAACGACACTGATGGTGCGAATTCAAATCCAATGAGTGGTATCGACGACCTCAACCTTCATCTACGTCGAGTATAAAACTAAAAAATATCGCACAAAAACTAAGGAAGACATACAAAAAAGAAAACTGTCCGGTTTTTTATGGGCCGCCCTTTATTAAGCTCTCTTAATTTGAGCACAGGAATTTTCGTTTTAGATTGGCTCCAGGAGTTTACCATTCACATATTATATTTCTGGGGTATCCTGTATTACGGCGAGTCCCAACTAAATTATTGGAAAAATCCTTATCAATACCGATGGAAATTGGAAAATATCTCGAAAGAGGGGAGTTATTTAAAAAAAATCTTGTGTCCACCAGCGGGAAATGAGGGTACAAAACCGCACCGCCAAAATGCAGTTCGCTTGGAAACTCGGGTGCATATTGTCGGTCGGTAAAACAATTATCGTTCAAACTCCAATATACAGGGATTGTTGTCCGAAAGTTTCCGCGAGCGGTGCCGTTCTCTCCGGCGTGAATAATTCATAAATAATTTCGATTATCCCGGGTTCACGCATCCATTTGGTTAATTCACGTCTGCCGGAGAGAGCCGCCACGAACAAAGAGGGTCGCGTGCAGTAAAATACAGCCGGGCCCGGCCGCTTTATTGCCGTCGGGACACACAATGGAACCCACACGAGATTAACAGCGCACGGTGCCGGTGACGTCACAAAGACGCGTCTAACCGAGTGCATGCGTCATGGATGGGGAGCGGCGGCTTATCTTTTTCAAAAGCACGCCGGCATTCACTACAATCTGACTGCTGTTGCCCGGGGCGATGTCCTGTGATCGGGGTCGGAGCTTCCAACTTTCAATCATCAAATCGGTGTGACCATGTTTACTGTCTTTTTGAAGGTGACCACTAAAAACTGAAGCCCATACAATTTTAGGCAAAAAACATAAAAGCAAAATTGCATATTAAGTACCTGTACTCCGGTACCTGTAAATTTTAAATGTCAATAAAGGATAATATGATGATAATAATAAAGTTAAAATCTACAATAATAAGCATGTCTACGTGTTTCTATTGATCTTATGATCTTAAAAGTCAAAGACACGTTCGGAATTTGTTGAACTTTCATTAGCAACATTATTTAAATTTTGAAAGAATAAAAGGTGGATTGTGTGTCTCGACGCGACGAACGAAACAAAGAACACTGAAGTAGTGTTAATTCAGACTTTCCACGGCGCCTTTCCTTCGGCGGCCCAATAAAATAAGGCCTGCCTGGGACGCCAGCGACAGACTTCTATTTAGGGGACCGCTTCCCCTCCCCCTCCATGCCCCCTATATTTACATAGCCTAGCCTCAGGCTTCCGCCGCGCCGCTTCGATTACTTTACACCTTGAAATTGCCAGAATTCGATTCCTGGCATGTGTTCGCTCTCGCTTCCTACGCTGCTCCACGGCAAACACGATTATTTATTTTGCGACGCACGAACGTCAATATTGCAAAATTTAGGGCTGAAACCATGGAAACTTATCTGAAAAATTCAAACCGGCCCCATCCTGATGGGGGAGTACATCATCGAGAGCGCTGCACAGATGCGTAATTAAGTATTGCGATCATCCCCCATGTGCGTCGGGGTAGCACACCCTGTGATTACACATTCGGCATTTTAATGGCCACAATTCTGCTTCTGCCGGCTCATAACGTGAAACGTCAATGCAAATAATACAACGCGTTAATTTCATCGCATTATTAAAACAACGTATTTTGCATGGAACGGAAATTAAGTTATTTCACCATGAAAAAAATTGCTCCTGTCCTGTGTTGGTAGGGGTTATATTGAGTGCGGCAACTAATAGGCTATAAAAAAGGCCGACACAGAGCAGCTGGTCAATAAGGCTACAAATGCACTATAATTGGAGTCAAGGAAGATTCTTGCCGGACACACTTTTATGGCTGTTATCTAACAATTCGAGAACTCGCCCACCGAGCCCGTGCATTTTCTCCTGGACTGTTTCTAAAGGAACATTCTTCAAGACAAAAATCAACCAAAATAAAATACATATTTCCTTATATTTATATATGAAGGACCAGGGCGTAAAAAAGCTGGTTTTGTCCCTGTGAAAATTGTAGCTCGAAGTGTCAAAAAGTTGTAAAAGACAAGACAATAAGGTGGCCCAAAAACACTGCATCATCTCATTCATGGAACCGTCATCACGCTGACGTTCTGTTCGTTTACGTTCAATAGGTCCTGTAAGCGTGACGTAATGACGCCATGTATGGCCGTATGCGCAGTCATTTTTTGACCGCCGACAGAATTTACTTGAATGTCTACTGTCAGTTATGTGTCATTTATCATCATTGTAGGTTAAAATAGCACGTGGTAAACGTGAAAGGTCCCAGATTCTGTTGACAGTACTGACAGATGACGTATAAATGCACTAGAAATGACAAAAGATCAACGCATGCGTATCATACGGGGCCAAGCGCAATAAACCCCCACCAATGCCTTAAACGACCTATTGCCAAGGGAAGTGACGGACACGACAACGCTGAACTATAAAATGAGGCGTTCATGCTTAGCGTCAACGCAAACGTCAGCGTTGCGTAAACAGAACGTCAATCTATAAATCAGGCTTTAATGTTCATACAAAATGACAACCGAAGTCGTATATAATAAGGGGATTAACTTCAAGATGTACTTAATATGGTAGAAATGCGAACATGATTATTGAAATTTTCTGTTTACCTTTTCCATTTCCATTAAAAAAAACTAAAATCCGACAACCTACATATCTTGAGTCAAATTCTCTAAATTAAGGGGTGGGGCCAGAAAAAACGGCCACTGTTATTTTCCCGGTAGGTTTATCTCCGTTGGTTTTTGAGCGAAATTTTTCAATTTTATATCATGATGGCGCAGCTATCAATTAGATTTTTAGCACCATCCTTGTCCATCCTAAGAACTGTAATTTAACACCATTATTTAGATCACTGGCGTTCCAACACCATAAATTATACATAATTTACAACTAAATGCATATAGAGATGATGGAAAATCGGTGGGTTTTCTTGTTTAACTTGTAAACTGGTATAAATTATAGAATCTTATCCTCTGTATGGTCTGATTTAAGTTGTAAATTAAGCAGTTTGACATTTTAGATTGCATAATTTACAACTTTGCCAAAAATGAGTTACTAAGCTCTCTTCTGCTTTAAAAATTATAAATTACGCGATTTATGATGTTCGAAGAAAATTCACAAAAATTGAGGAGTGGATTAATTATTCACTTTGAAGAACATTCTGGGGAGGAAAAAAGACAGGCTTCAATCCTGCCCACGGAAACTTCAAAATTTTAAATGCAAACCCCCATTTTTCGCATCATCCTAGGGAAGCTCTTCAAATTCTGCTTCTAAAAATGTATTAACACTTAGTGCCCTTTTGCAAAAAAATCATCAAAGACACGTTACAACCGAAATTATTAAAGATAACGAGATGAAATTATTTTTAAGCGTAGAAGTTTCTATCAACTCCGAGATTGCCAATTTTTATCTGATATTTAAAGAGGTAAAGAGCTCGTCGAGTTCTTTAGAAGTCGTTAGCGTTGAGGCTTGAGGTTAATGTTGAGGTGTTTGAACGTTTTTATGTTTATGGATGTTGCAACTAAAAGTTAAAATGATTTATGAAAAGTAAACGATCAAATAATAAAAGTTTTAAGAAATAATAATTGACAATACTAATCTTTTTAGTAAATGAGACAATGCATTTTTGGAAACAGACTGTGGGGAGCTTTCATGTGTTGATAAGAAAAAATTGTGTCCATGTTTCAAATTTCATAGTTCATATGCCAAAAAGGCACTATGCTGTTTGACATAAACATATATATCCAGCTAAATTAACTGCGGGCTCCGGCTCATATTTACAGGGTTCCCTTATACAGGCTGTCTCAGAACGCTCGCACTACCTTTTAATCGAGTATTCAAAATTAAATAATTCCGAGTCGTTCCGATTCCTTATAGGAAATAGTGCATTTAACATTAAAGTACCGTATGAAGCAATTCAGAGCTGAAATCTGATTGGTCCTCTTAAATGTCTAATAACTCGAGAACTATTGGACCCTGGAAATTTTCAAGAAGACGAATCGACTCCGAATTTAATTCTGAATCCTCCGTTAAAAGGTGGTGCGAGCGTTATGAGATACCCTGTACCTATATCTAAGTATCTTTGATAAAATCAGTTCGGTAGTTTTTGAGGAATCTTGCTCACGTACGTAAAAATCTAACATTTCTTATAAGACACTTTTCTATATTTTTGGCTCGGCTTTGCCTCTCACAAAAATTATCTCAGTCCACTAAATAATCATTTCATGATCCTGGTGGGACCTTTAAACGTAAATACCTGATGTTATCTCATCAGTTACACTGAAAAAACAATTTATTTGTTGTAAACGAAATTTATTTGTCTGAAATAAACCCTGTATTTCGATATTGCCCAACAAATATTTTTTCATCTTGAATAAATAATTAGTTTGAGGCAATTTTTTATCGATAAATAAATGATTGCTTTGAGGCAAACGAACAATCGTATTACTGCTAATATTAATTTTCTCCTTAAAAAGAAATATATTTCAAACAAAACTATCCTATGCCTATTATTAACAAATCGAATTGCTGCTTAATTAACCTTCTTTTCTCATAAACAACAATAATTTTACCATAATTTTATGTTCTTCCATCCATTTTTATTTAAAAGAAAATGAACATATACTTTTAATATT
Organism: Pycnomerus fuliginosus; assembly: GCA_963924575.1. Taxonomy (NCBI): domain Eukaryota; kingdom Metazoa; phylum Arthropoda; class Insecta; order Coleoptera; family Zopheridae; genus Pycnomerus; species Pycnomerus fuliginosus. The sequence continues at coordinate 10,440,129 of OZ004617.1, read as the reverse complement.
AATCACACAAATACAGGATATTCCGGAACTGCACAGACTCCTGATATGGCCTCAATCCAGACGAATTTTCATCTGCCAAAATTGATGCGACTGATGGCATTTTCTGGAACAGGTGCAAACAAACATAACTACCTATACCTAAATAGTTATAAACATTAACTTTATCATATCACCATTATTACATAACGGAAATCTGCGGACATGGAATCCGTTTACCAATATAAATAAAGCAGGCTGTTTGTGTAATAATGGTAATTGTTTTTAAGTGTGTGAATTTATACTTAGGTACCCATACTAGGGAAATGACTACTTACCGGCATTACCAAAATTAATTTCATCATAGCACTGCAAGCCCATGTTGTTGTTTCGTCGCCCATATTTTTGGTGCCTTGTATTAGTAAACTGCCACGACCACGTGCTAACACGAATAGTTTTTTTCTAGCTGTGCAAGCTAGTGCCGCGTATACTCTGGACAACACAACCGCCATGCATGATGCAACTCGGCGTGTGGCGGCTAGACTGAGCTAGGACAAATTTATCATTTGTTACACATTAATAAATGATATTTCCGAGCAACAAACAGAATTGCAGCAGTTTTATGAAAAATAAATTAATTGTCTTTAAATAAATCTTGGTCAAACAAATGGTATAATAAAGACAAAAGTTTCAATTTTTAAAAGATAAATATGGTAGGTTTCCATTAAACCGACTATATTACTCGCAAATCAATTGCATTCAAATCAATCTATAATTTTAAGGCAAATAAACTGTTTTTTCAGTGTAGGAATATTGGGCTGATAACAGTAACCTCCCTTTAGTTGTGGGGAGGTTAATATCTCTATACCTATCTATAACAATCATTAAAAGATAAGATTGATAAGAAGGTGGCTAAGGGCGTGTACATCATAGAACGCATACATCATAGTGGTCCCTTCAGGATTCATTAAAGTGAAGTAAAATGCAACAGGGGCACATAAACGTTTTCCCCCCGACTTAGACCAGCAGAGTTAATATTTCCGAGTCTGAAACTTTCGCGAGAACAATAAAAAAGTTAATTACACAAAGAGTGGAAAGTGGCACAGCGACAACTGCAATTAATTAAGGGCGTGATTGTCGCGCTTTTGACCACCCTAAGGCCTGGTGAGTTCCGGGTTAAGACCGCACAAGGCGAACTATATTACCTTCCCTGAGCATTATATGCTCGTTGCTTATATCCGAGCAACGTCGCCGTCGTGCTATTAAATTAAATTCATTACATGTTTCCTCGCCGTACCTTGCCGGCGCTCTCGTGATGAGGATTCTTTGATTAACAAGCGGAGCGGAAAGCGGAAAACGCCATGCACGCCACCGCCATATTAAACGTGTCGCTGGCGCCGCCTCCGGACGCCAATTAGCTCGGCTATATCTGGAGACTACAGAAAAATCCACTCTTAGTAGAGGCGACATTCAATAATTCACCCAGCCCAGACGTCAAAATTTCGAATAGATGTCGCTTGCCAGCAACAGTTTTGGTCAGTTGTTGGTCCATTGACATATTTAATAATGCATAAAGTTGACTGAGGGTCGTTTCAGCATCAGCCTTCGGTGTGATTACCGAAGTGAGATGTGCGATCCGCCCTAGTTAATATTTATGGGCTAAATTTTTGATGGAGGTCGCCTTCGTCGCTACCCGACCCACCTAGGTACCTAGACCTTCCTATACCTAAGATCGAAGCACGATAATCGGTTCTATCTAATTGATTCACACGTCTGCGTCAGTGAGTCCACTTATTGTACATACTTCAAAATATTAAAAGGCGAGCTCGTTGAGGCGTACTTTACATCAGATATAACGTTACACTGGAATATTTTATGCGGTAAGACGACGGCGGTAATACATTCCGGGCCGCGGTGCGCACGAAACTCCGTATAAGTAGGAGAGGGCGATGATATCCTTCTGATTTATTAACTACTTGTTGCAAGATGTTAATCACCTCAACTCCCGGGGCATTAGCTGGCTCCCGGTTACTTACATGGTCTTATAAGTGGGGAAGAGTGCACGCCCCTACCTCACACACTACACAGGGGTGTTCCAGCAACCTCGTTATTCTCCATTAACTGTTGACTTTTTCAGGGCATAATTTATTTGTATATTTCAGGGACAGCTATGGTCAAAGTAATTGATTTTCAGTGTTGGCATCAGTTGATGAGAGCAAGGCGCAAGGTGCTTCCGTCCCATTTGAGGAAGTCAAACAATCTTAGTTCTTTTGTGCTCACCGCCTTATTTCAACTTGGGAAAGCTCCAACGCATCATCTGGCTGTACCCGTGACTGTCTCCATATTTTATTATTTTTTAATTCACGGAGTGTTGGCGTATTACAGATTATAAATGTAGAACACCTGCGACCTGCGAACTTCATTAGGAGGATCTAGGACCTGCCTTTAAGCCCTAACGGCTGAAATACAATGCGTAAGTTTAAGTCTTAAGGATTAAGGAAACTCATTAATTAATCCTCAAGTTTAGATTTTAGCAAGGCACAGCTTAGGTGCATGTTCAGTAAAAAAGCTATTCCTATATTGACTAATTAAGGGTGTGTGACGTGCCGCTGCATCTAAAGTCTAAAATCTAAATTTGAGGATTAATTATTAGTTTTCCGAATCCTTAAGACTCAAGCTTTGTTCACATCCACATAAATTAAGGAATTAAGGGCGCACATAACCGTAGTAACGATGTAGTTTCCATGGCATTTCCATGGAGATTTCCCTTAATTTCTTAATTTATTTTGTTTAAGTATGCATGGATGTGAAGAAAGCTTTAAACTTAAGAATTGTGTTCCAGCCTTTTAAGGGTCGGTTGTATAATAAACATAATACTGACTTAACGCGTTAAGCCCGGTTACGGTACCATAGAAACAATTATTGTTGTCAACAAATTGTTGCTTCAAATTTTTCAAAGAAATATGGAAGGAAACTACTGGGAATATGTTCAAGCATATTTCACACGAATCACACGTCCACAGTCGCGATACGGGACAGGCTGCGCAACGCCCGCAACACGTTTATCGCGCGGTCAAGTTGCGCAATGGTCACATCGAGGCCATTATTGCCCAACGCCTTTTTCTTGTACTAACTTGAACTTGGACGTGCCGATAGTGCATGCTTCCAGTATACTGAAGGTGAGAAACATAATAATATGCAAGCGATTCCGATGTATCTTCTAATTCTCGGTCAGAGTATCAGCATCAACATTGGAGGCCGTCTCCGATGTGGTTATTCGAACATGTGAAAAAGACTCAACAAGCCTTAACATTCAAACCTCGATTCAATGCCTAATGCCGATGGGTCTGTCTCTAGAGAACAGGTCCCTGATCTGGCATCTAGGAAAGCAGGTTTTCGGTGCCTCTTGACATAATCAGGGAAATTTTCATCATTTTAACATGGTTCGTGGTTCAGCAATTGGGCAGAATGACGAAAATACGATCTAAATCAGTCGGATTTTTTCACTGAAGCCTGAAGAACCGAATATTGATCGAAGTGTTAACTTCTCTAGAATTGGAACCTGAGAGTAGCTGTGGGCTGTGGGACTCCAGTCACAGGTGCCTGGGTCACGTGTACCTGACTAGGCACCTGCATTTTATTGGCGTCATCATGGTCATGGACAAGTGCAGAAGAGCAAACCCCTCTGCATATCCATTGCCACTACTTGAAACTACCTAATCTAGCTCAGGCTTATCTAAAAGCTCTCTTTATATTTTTGGACTTCATGTGTATATATACTTTATAGTAGAACCTGGAGCCGGCTATGAGGACCTCCGTGATTCGGCTTGCTTTCATTTTCGAGGTCACCGTCACCCCACGACACAAGTCTACGTCAGTGTCCCGTACACTACGTGCGTGTTTAGGATTAATAATTAGCTCGCTGGCTGGAAGCCATGCAGAGAATAACCTCACCAAAAATTGTCAATTCGCCATATACATTCAAGTAAAGGTATAGTATTTATAGGTATAAAACTTTTGATTACGCATTAATGCACGAACTTGTTTAAATTAACGTGTTTTTGTTTGGACTACAATCGCAGCCGCATCAGTGCATCAGTCCAAGTGCTGCGACCGACTTCGTAATTAAATCTTGTTCAGTTGTTCGTCAGTAATAAACAAAGTATCCCATGAGAGTCGCCCTTTACATCAGTCGAAATATGTCCACAGACAGTTTCGCCGCATCACTCGACGGGGAATACATCCGAGCTGTTTGCTGCGGAGGGTTGGCAGCCGTCGACGTGCACACATGACTTCTTTATCATAGCGTCAGGGGCGTACCACTGAGTATTATGTTTCCTAACAAAGGTCAACATACCAACAAAAGCCTAGTCCTTATATCGCTTGGTTTGTTGGGACACCGAATCTCCGCCTCCAATTGAGCATAATCGGACAATATTTTAGATTTTAGTGTAAAATGAATACCGATTAACCCTTTTTCTGTTTTTTACTTGTTTTTACCCTAAATCTTGTTTGTTGACGTGTGTAAAAAATGAATATTATTATTATTTATCTAATTGGGCGCTTTTTTAGAATAATGACTTATTGTTAAACAGTGTCTCAAATACTTCATTACTACACTAAGGGGGTCCCAAGTCGTTCTTTTATTTTAAGTGAATATCGACGGATAGCTAAAATATAAAAAAAATATATCAACGGATAATCATCGAATTAAATTTCATAATTAGATCTACTAAACCTAAATAAGTAACAGGTACCAAGGAAAAGGACTTTCCTAAGGGATGAAGTAACAGAAGTAGCCAATGAAAAATGGTTGCCTCGAAGGTTTTGCGTGTCACGCCACTGCCTCCCCCGTCTCCGCCGTCGCCGTCACCGTGTTCGATGTTTACTCGGCCGTAGCGTGCTTGGCGCGACTCAACCGAAGCGGCCTACTTTGATGCCGTGTGTTCCTTTGAAGGCGTCGAATTGAGAGACGAGAAGTTTTCAACTTTGCGCTGTCAGATTCTTGCTTGCTTTGCCAGTCGACAGAATGAGAGATCTTTTTCTTTTCTTCTTTACATTCGTGCTCTTAATGAGTCGACGCACACAACTTCCACGCTAACGACGCGATCTTTAAAATCTCATTTTTATCTCCGAAATTTCGGAGACCGTATGGCTGGGCAAATATACCACAAAGACAGAGCAGAATAGCACATTATGTGCTGAAAAGGCAAATATGCCGCAAAACCGCCAAATATGTTTTATGCACATCATTTTAAAGTATTAACGCGCCTACACACGCTCCGGCGGTTTGTCATCAATCCCCGGAATGATGTCGTTTCAAACGTTATTTCAGGATTGACAAAAAATTAAACGTTTGTAGGCGTCTTCCGAACATTTACAGAATAAATCAATCCCGAAATAACTTTTGGAAGGACATTCGCACTGCACAACCAAGCCTTAGTAGGATAGTGTACATTATATGTACATATATACATATACAATAATTTAAACAGGTAGCTAGAAGACTGAACCTGCAAGATACAAGGACCAAGAACCACCAGGGGTGAATTTGAACCTTCCAGATAAAGATTTACCCTCAGCATAGCTTGTTCTTCTGATAAAAGATTTAGAATAAAAATATACTTCTTCGCTTCATGGTAACTTAGCAGGGTCAGCCTACATTTATGCATGACTGTTCAGATCGACTTACAGGAAAATCTTAGTTGCTAGAGTCGGTCTGTTGTTTCTTTAGTAAAGTTTTTACTACGCAAAACCTGCTGAATGCTGAATTAACGAATGTCGCCACGTCGGACATAAGACAACCGGTCCATTTGAATAAGTATATAAACTAACTTCTTTGTTAAGAGACTAAGGGCTACTTGTACCATAATGTCCGAGTTACGAAAACTCAGGGTTGGTTGTCAAGACATTGACGGTTTCATTGGTGATAGCAACATACGCCGCGAGTCGAACATTGTAAAAGTAGCCCTAAGGACCGATTTCGGACCGGTTACCATCAGGTAACAACCAATCAGAGCTGGGCAAGCTACTTTTGATTTGGTAGCTAGTTACAAGCTACAGTTACTTGTAATTTTAAGTAGCTAGTTACTACGTATTCAAGCTACTTCATGAATAAAAAGTAGCTAAGCTACTAGTAACTAGTTACTGTATTCGTTTTTGCAGCTACTTTTAACAACTACTTTTTTAAATTTACCGCGCCAAAAATTAAAAACTTAATGGATCGTTTTTGTGTTTGGCCCACGACAGTATAATAGTTCCCCAACGCTCTTGAAAATGATACATTTTCGCACAATCGTATGTTATAACTCTCTTACCGACGTAGTTAAAATAACGTGTAAGTTCAACTTACCAAGCGCGGTTTGGTTTCCCAGGCAACGAAAAATAACAGTGCTGTTATGAATTCATAACAGCACGCATATCTGACACAGGCATGGTAAGTAAAACAATTGAACTGGCAAAGGTATCGAGAGCATTTGGAAAATTCGGCGATCTGTCAAACAGGATTTGCTTAATGGCTGACGAAAAATGTTCAATAAGTAAATTTCGATTGTGCGAAAAATCATATACGATAATCTCGGAAATTGCAAAAACTCGTCTTCGACTCGTTTTTGCAAACCTTTCCTCGATTCTGTTATATTGTACTTAGCAACCTAATATCGTAATATACTATTAAGGGAATAATGTCTCACATCACGTCACAAAAGCAGACTCAATTATCAATGGTTTCGGTCAAACTGGTGAATAAATTAAAAAATAAATTTGCATAAATTATGAGGTAGGAGGTAGGTAATAATCTTTCAAAGGTATCTCTAGTAGTAGTTTAGCTACTTCGAAGTAGCTTAGCTACTTTGAAGTAGCTTAAGCTACCTCAGTAGCTTTTTTTGGTAACTAGTTACCGAAAAATCGGTAACTTTCGAATACTGAATGAATTTCTCTACAGCTACAGCTACAAGTTACTCAGATACACTAAGTAGCTTAGCTACAGCTACTTTCACAGAAAAAGTAACTAGCTACGTAGCTAAGTTACTTTGTAGCTAGCTACTGCCCAGCTCTGCAACCAATCAGAACGCTTATACATGAAGTTTGTGTTTAAAAAAGGTTTAAAGATAACCTCGGACTGCAGGTATACAACCGGCCGGCGGCCCTATAGAGAACTCAAACGTCCCAGTTAGGAAAAATAGGCCCATACTGGAAATTAAGTATAGTCTGACCTGTGTTAAATGATGAGATCTTCTCAGGTGGCATATAGCTAGGCACTCACCAAAAGCCCGGTTATTGTTGAAGGGGAGGGCGATGTGACCTCAGGGGCCTGCCTCTGGGAAGCATATAGGTAAGTAACATACGGTATCGCCGTTCGGCAGGCCCAATCGTATTTTTGAATGTAACACTCGAGAGCACCAAGGGATCGCCCTAAGCTGCTCTCCCGCGAAAATGAAAGGCCACAAGAACAACTCCAGTAGTCTAAATATTTTCTTGCTGCTCTGTGCTCTGCAAAAATCGGAAATTTCCATCATGGTTTCGCCGATTGCTACCAAAATTAAATCGGCATTAAATCGCATTATGATATCTCTACATACCAAATTTCAGCCGAATCGACCCAGTAGTTTGAGATGTAGCGTGTTATTTACATTCTTTCGAATTTTTGGATTTTATGCCAAAAGAACGCTAAGGCTGGAATTTCAATTGACGACATACAAATTTAAGTGCTACCATAAAATAGTTATTTATTGTATAAATCATGAGATGGCGCTATCTGCCATTACAAATAGATTTCTGTAATTTATATGTAATACATGGCAAGTAATTAAAGAAATCTACTTTTAATGACTGCTAGCGCCATCTCATGAGTTACGCGCTAACTACTTTATGGTACCTACCGCATTTGTTTTTTAATAAATTAAAATTTCAACCTAAGAGTGAATACATGTTTGGAAACAAAATTGGAAGTACATTTATGCACTGATAAAAAAATTGTGTTCCATCATCTTTCAAATTTCAAAGTTGATATTCCAAAAAGACACTCTACATTTGCACAGGCGAACACTAACCTCCTTAAGGTGACAATTAGGTTAATCAACACCTTACGGTGGCAATTAGCTTAATCGACACCTTAAGGTGGCAATTAACCCTTAATTGCAAATAAGGAAGGGCCATGTTGTTGATCTGTTTTCTAATGGACACCTTTAAGGTGCCAATTAGCTTGATCGACACCTTGTCGATTACGCTAAAAGATACCACCTTTAAGGTGACAATTAGCTTAATCGACACCTTGAGGTGGCAATTGCCTGAATTGACACCTCTAAGTTGACAATTAACTATCGATTACCTTAAGGTGCCAATTGAGGCTTAGTTGCGACCTTAAGGTGTCGGTTAAGTTAATTATCACCTTAAAGATGGTATCTTGCCTGAATTGTCACCTTTAAGTTGACAATAATCGATTACCTTAAGATGTCGATTACCTTAAAGGTTTCAATTGCGGCTTAGTTGCCACCTTAAGCTAATTAGCCACCTTAAAGGTATCAATTAAGGCTTAATAACTCAATAAACTCAACTCAATAAACTCAAACTCAATTTCAACGTGAAGTTGTCGATTAACCCAATTCTCAGCTTAAAAGCCAACGAAAGATGTATATCAATGCGATGTGTGTCCCTGTAGATGTTTACCTTGTTAATGTGTATGTAGGGGCGAGCTGAATTTACTGGTGGAGTCGGGTGCAGATTTTATAAATCTGCACCTAGTAGTAGTGCCTCCGCAGACGCACAGTGGTGTTAAAAAGACGAAATTATGAAAAAAAGGGGGATGAAAAGTCAAAGAGGGTGAAAATTAACCCAAGTTAAGTAGAATTACAGAAAATAATACAAAAATAAGACAATTATGCAAATTTAGCCCTTGGAGGGTTGAAATATTGAATTTAGTAAAATGGGTGCTTAGGGGGTTGAAAAATTGTAAAGGGGGATGAAAAGTCAAAGAGGATGAAAATTAACCCAAGTTAAGTAGAATTACAGAAAAAATCAAAAGGTATGAGGATTAACCGTGGCTAAGTAAAATTACGGAAAATAACACCAAATTAACCCAATTATGTAAATTTTGCATTTGAAGACTTGAAACATTGCGAAGGGGGATGAAAAAAGTGAAAAGTTTAATCATCATCCAAATGGGTTCAATTTATTACCGAGGAAAAACGAAAATATCCGAATTTGGCAAAATTAACACCTAGGGGGTTGAAAAATTGTAAAGGGGGATGAAACGTCAAAGTGGATGAGAATTAATCGTAATTAAGCAGAATTACAGAAAATAACACGAAAGTAAACCAATTATGCAAATTTAGCTTTTGGGGGTTGAAATGTTGCGAAGGGGGTTGGAAAAGTGAAAAAGATAAACATAATCCAAATGAGTTTAATTTATTACCGAAGGAAAACTAAATTGCGTGAATTTTGCAAAATAAACACTTAGGGGGTTGAAAAATTGTACAGGGGGATGAAAAGTTAAAAGGGATGAAAATTAATCGTAATTAAGTAGAATTACAGAAAATAACACGAAAATAAGCCAATTATGCAAATTTGACTTTCGGGGGTTGAAACATTGCGAAGGGGTCGAAAAAGTGAAAAACTCAGTAACAATTCATACGAGTAAAATTCGGTAAAATTTATTACCGAAAAAAGGCAAAACTGCGCGAATTTTACAAAATTAACGCTCGGGGGGGAGAAAAATCGTTAAGGGGGATGAAAACTCAAAAGAGATGAAAATGTACTGTAGTTAAGTAGAACTAGCGAAAATCACACGAAAAAGAAGCGGTGTGGGTAAATTTTGCTCTTTGAGGGTACACATATCATGAAAGGGGTTGAAAAATTGTGGATGGGTTAAAAATTAATGAAAATGACGTTGAATTATTAACAAATCAGAAGAAAGCAAAAAAAAAAATAAAATGTGTTTACTCCGCTTGCTAGGGCTTAAGGGTTGTTAGTAGCGTAGGGGTTGGTTTTAGGTTGAAGACTCATAAGACTTTTTTCAATGGTTGACCGAAGTCTATCGAACCCCATAATTTTATTCCACCACTTAGATGAAAAAATTTCCAGTTTCAACCCTTAAATTTCATCCCCCTTGTTAGATATTAATGAAAATTTGCCCATCCGCCTACAGTGGCGCTGTAAATTACCACATCAAATTTAACCCTGATACGTTGAGCAGTTTTTGAGTTCTCGCATTTTTGTGTTTCGGCATGTTAGGGGGTTGTATCGCCTTTAAGGGTCGTTTTTCGCGAATGATGAATAATACCTTTTTTGTACCATCAATAGAAAGCTATCGAATGGTATTATTTTCAACTATACATTCTTCATTGAAAATTCGAGTTTCCACCCCTAACTTTCATCCCCTTCGATAATTTTCTCCTGAAATTCGCTCTTCCCTTCTCGAAGATGCAGTGTGTAAGATGTCACAGTTTCGCAGAAGATATTGCTTCTCTGTGTCAAATTACAGGGCTTTATGGACGTTTCAACCCCTAAACTCCAACCCCCTATTTCACCACCCCCACATGCCCTAAAGGAAGTTGTGTTTTCAATTTCACCACCCTAATCCAATTCGTTGAAAAATTAAGGTGATTTGTAGATTCATGTTTTCAACACCTCATGATTTCACCCCTTTATGATTTACAGGGGTGAGTTCATTTTTCCGGTGTGACATAACTCCTTGCGTATTTACTGACTTCAGTTGTTCATAAATAAACCAATAGGGTTTCAGAAAAGATAAATAAAATGTAATTATTATCGACTTGCAAAGAGTTAGGGGTGGTTAATGGCCCAGGGGTTGGTTTTAGATTGAAAACTCATAAGACCTTTTTTCAATAGTTGACCGAAATCTATCGAACCCCGTAATTTTAGGCTACCATTTACTTGAAGAAATTTCAAGTTTCAACCCTTAAATTTCATCCCCTTTGTTAGATATTTTTGAAAATTTGTCCATCCACCTATAATGTCACTGGAAATTCACAAACCAAATTCTGCCTTGATACGTTGAGTAGTTTTTGAGTTCTCGTATTTTTGTGTTTCTGCATGTTAGGGGTTGTAGCGCCTATAAGGGTGGTTTTTCGCAAAATATGAATGACACCTTTTTTGAATAATTAATGGAAAGCTATCGAATGACGCCAATTTCGACTAGTACTTATTAAGCGGAATTTTGAGTTACAACCCCTAATTTCCACCCCCTTGGTCCGATATGACCCAAAAGCAATCTCCGCCTTACTTTTTAGTGTATAAAGCCGTATAGTAAATTTGAGCTCGACACCTCACTCTGTTCTCAAGTTATCCGACGTTATGTATTTCTTCATGTTAGGGGTTGTAGAGCCTTTAAGGGTGGTTTTTTGTAAAACATGAATAACACCTTTTTGAATCATTAATGGAGGGGTATCGAATGGCGTTAATTTCGACCAATACTTATAAGGCGGAATTTTGAGATACAACCCCTAATTTCCACCCCCTTGGTCCGATATAGCCCAAAAGCAATCCCCGCCTTACTTTTTTGGGCAAGATTCCGTATAGCAAATTTCAGCTCGATACCTCAATCCGTTCTCAAGTTATCCGACGGACAGAGTGAGGAGCGATCGATACGACGAGCGAGCGAGCGAGCGAGCGAGCGAATAAGCAAAGACAAGAGTACCTCCGCATTCTGCTACGGCACTAAAAAGTGTCCATAAGCAAACAGAGCAACATCATGGTCCTTCCCTCAGTCCTTCCTTAGTTGCCTCCTTAAAGGCCGGTTTTTCAATCGAAGGTTAACCTACATACCTGTTGGTTATCCAATCAGATCATCAGAAAGTTTTCAAATGGACTTATTTGATTGGATAACTAACAGATCTGGTGGTTAACCTTAAATTGAAAAACCGGCCCTAAAGGTGTCAATTAAGGGTTAACTGCCACCTTAAAGGTGTCAATTAAGGGTTAACTGCTACCTTAAAGGTGTCAATTAGGCTAATTGTAACCTAAATGTGTCCATTAGAAAGCAGAACAAGAACATGCCGTCTACCTCTTTTTCTTTCTCGTGTTCCCAGACCTCGAAACGTAAAGATCTGGTGTTATTTCAATTTCGAATTTTGGAGTGCAGTGCGTTATTTCAGTGGGCCTCAAGTACGGATGATGCAGGTGAGGTAAGGGTAAGTAACACCTGACAGTGCGAATATTGTGAAAAAAAGTGTCGCAGAGGAGGAAGGAGCGGTTTATCTTGGTTAAAATTTCAAGATATAACTTACTTGTGCGTCGCTTCGGTTTACCTAATTCACAGTGCTTGCTGTACAATGTACAATGTACATTGAGGGAAATTTCGTGCGACACTCGCAGCTGTAATTCGTATTCGTGCGTTGTGTTGAAAGCCTGGCTGAGACGAAAAAGGACAAATAGGGGCGACGGCGGCCCGACATTAGTTAGCATTAATATGAAATGCGTGCGACACATTTCGAACGGGGCCAAGCCGAGCGGACGTTTCGTGGAACCGTGACCGCACCACACCGCCTTCACTGCTGCGCCCGCTTCCGCCATTAGCATTCCCGTTGCGGCAGATGTGAGTTGCTCTTCTCCGCGCTATCTTCGGTGGGTGGCACGCGATATATGGAACCCCTAGAGGCTCCCTGCCTCAACAGACAACAGAGCACGCTTTTATACTACATTAGATACGCCGCGTTGCCGGTTTTTCCCTACATTAGCAAAAACCTAACCCTGAAGTGAATTATAAATTGCATCTTGCATCGAAAACACATTGGGATGAAATGGAGTGGGATACCTAAAGGAGGTCGCGGTCGTTGGCAATCTAATCGACCGCGAGCTGCGATCTTCTTCATTATCGTGGCTTAAATATCCTCATCTGGGCTCTGTCCACACGTATTTCAATTTTAAATTCTGCGCTTTAGCGTAGCAAGTTAATAAAATCCTGGCAAACCAAAAAAAAATTCTTTTTTAAATTGATGAGTTGGATTTGTCGCTTTATATGCATATGTGCTTTATCGAAAGGTCAATAATCCCCTTTTTAATGGCTATCAACATCAACATACCTAGGAATGTTATGATTATCATTACAGACCCAGATGTCCATTGAAATCCGAGCTTGAACGGCGAGGTCGAGCTCGGACTTTCAAGACGATTAAGGCCAAAATTAATAAAAAATTACATTTTATTATACGGAATACGTGCCTGGAAGCCTGTGCGATTGGGCCTTCAGGAACACGCACAGACTTTCCATCAACAATGCGCCCGCTACCGTACGTGTTCTGGCAGCCCGATCGAACTGCCATTCGATTTTACATTCACAACGAATCCTCGACCACGACCAGATAGGATAAAGCATTCCTATTTTTTTTTATTTATTATGGATCGCCCAGAGATTTAACCCTGTACACGGTGCAATTGTGCAAATTCGTCATGGACTTCGAGGCAAAATTGGATCCTTATAAGAAAAACCTGCTATATTCTGAGAAGATATGGAAATTAGTGTCGAGTCGACAAATATAGATGATCTGAACTATAGAGAGTGTCCCGAAATTAGTGGTCAAAACTTTACCAGTAGATTCTTCTATGAAAAACACGAAAAAAACTCCCTATGAACATATGTCGAAAAATAAGTCTAGCTTAAAGGGGCCACTTTGAAAGTGTTTTTTTCTAAATATCTTCAAAACGGTTAAAGATAGTAACGTGAAATTTGATATCTTTACTAAGTTTTTGATGCTGAATTTACTACTGTGGAGAAAATTTTAAAATTTTGATCAAAAGTTCTTATGGGTAATGCTTCCTAATGGAGCTATGGTCTTTCAACTGGGGTCCTCGCTGGGGTCTTATGGAAAGCATGCTGTTTGAAGGACTCTAGCTACCTTAGGAAGCATTTTTTGAACCATACTCATAAGAACTCTTCTTTCTAGAATGAAGTAAGGAACCGCCCCATGAATTTCTTTACGATATTTTGATGTATTCTGTCACAAATTTTGGAGCCCTGAACCAATGAAAAGCAATTTTTTTCGAAAAGGGCGCATCCTATCGATGTCAAACCAGAGTATCATTTTTACTTTAAAAACCTCAAATTTTCAGATTCTGAAATCAAATTTGAAAAAAAAGTACTTACACAAATGTTTGAGTAAAGTTGGTCCTAAGCCTCTCCTGTACGAGACGCTTATAATCAAAATTTTAAAATTTCCTCCACAGTAGTAAATTCAGCATTAAAGACTTAGTAAAGTTCCCAAATTTCACGTTGCTATCCGTAACCGTTTTGAAGATATTTAGAAAAAACACTTTCAAAGCTTCCCTTAGGACTTATTTTTCGACATATGTTCATAGAAGCTTTTTTTCATCTTTTTCATAGAAGAATCTACTGGTAAAGTTTTGACCACTAATTTCGGGACATACTCTATTCCTAATATGCGGCCTTCTGAAGGGGGCGCTTCAAATTCGGTTTTTATTGAATAAATCAGGAACCGCTTAAGATACAGTGACGACTTTTTGCACATTATCTAACATCAGTAAGCGCCATCAGATTATGGTATCTACCGAAAGCAGATTCAACCAGGGGCGTGGAAAATAGAGGGGTCTTCAGCTTTCCCCACCCAAATATTTTTACGTGTTATTTTTTAGACAATTTCTCGGAACATGGTTTCCTGACTAAAATTACATAAAAAACCCTCTCTTGATATAACACCGTAGGATTAACCGTTTTCGAAAAAATTTGGTTTAAAGATCCATTTGCATTTCCTAGGCTTATCAAACGATTTTTATTAAATTACAAAATTGAACGGATTTTAAAAATTAGTATCTAAAGTAATCTAATGTTGCTTATCGATGTCAGACAGTATGCAAAAACTTAATGATTGACAAAATCAAAATCGAATTTAGAGCGCCCCCTTAGGAGCGATTTCCAGACCCATGTTTATAGGAAATTTTTCAGATTTTGAGATGCAGAATCACCCCCCGAAATATTTCATCGTTATTTCCGGACACCCTGTATCTACTTACCCATATAAGTTTTCAGAATATACTTGCACATGTGAGTCATGTGACCATTCCTTACTACTTGTCCTTGAATTTTCTTATATAAAATGTTTCTCTTACCAAAATAGTACCACATCTATAATTTTCCACAAAATAATTTGTCAACTTTGTCGCTCCTTCGTTTTCAAAATTACATCTAATGTGACCACGCAGACACACCAGGTCTACAGACGGACATTCTTTATCTAACTTATGCCAATGGTGAGTAGTGGTCTGGTCAGAAAGGAAAAATGAGTCTCTTTGCTGACATTTCCGATACGACCTTGTTTCATCCCCAAACTAGGCATGTCTCAATCCGATTAAATCGCTAATTATGTGGGATTACTACGACGCGACAGCGTTGCCTTTCCTTTCCTTTGAGATGGATTAGGCTTCCCAGGAGGAGCGTGACGATGACTTTACTTGCGTGACCCAAACTATACTCCGTTAATGATAGTCACAGATCGCCCATGGAAACTTAAAAATTGCAGCGATGTGGAGTTTTTATTAATTATTAATATATAATGATATTATTCAAAAATCCAAGAAATAGTCTTTCAGAGAGAAGCAGATCAGATCAGGTTTTTTAATGTCTAGTGTACCGCTCGCATATGGTTTCTGAACAAGACATGAAAATGTATTTTATTTACAAAGACGAAAATATTTAATTTAAATGTCGCGCCGTAAATCTCGCCCATTGTGATTTTTCTGTTTTAATGATAATGATAATGATGAACATCCGGGCTCCAGAAAATGCAAAGAAAACCTTAAACTGAGTATGTCGTGAGTCTAGGTGATTCAGGATAAGGCGCAAGGCGCAATATTGAGAAAGGGGACACTAATTGATCGCTCCGACTAAATGAAGTTGTATTTTCACCCGAGCGTTCCCATTTGAAGACATGCAAAGAGGGGAAAAGGAAATAAATCTACTATGTATTCGAGTTCGAGTTGGTCATTTTAGATGACACGGTAGTTTTTCCGTTTTTTCTATATCGATATCGGGACATGATGGCCTAATCCAAAAACACAAAGGTACGGATCTATTGGTGGCTATTGTTTGGGGCTGATCTAACACCGCAATTGGCATTGTAAATTTTCCGCGTACAACGGAAGGGAGGGGCGTTTGTCACTGTTGAAAATGTAATGACACGCCGTTATTTTTTATGTCGGGCGCACCCGCGTGCCATCGTTCCAATTATCGCGAAGACGCCCCCGGGTCATAATAATGATGGATGTTAGAGAGCCAAACACGTGTGAAATACGATATAGAGTGGTTTGGCGGCGGCGGCGGCGGCGAGCTGACCGACTGTTTGCGATATATATATCGGATTACGGGGCCGCACATCACGTAATGGGGCTTGTCGGCCCCTCATAAATGGCCCTCGACGCACGTTTTCACCGTGTTTGTTCGCCGCCAGCTGGCCTGGGAACAACCCGAATTGCATTGATTTTACCATTTGGACATGCTTTCGGACGTATAAAGTTAATGATTGTGCTCCGCGCTTAAACGCAATGGCCGGCGGTTTGCTGTTATTGCTGGGTGCTCTAAAACTTGACGTTATTGCAGCGTTTATCTAGGTTCCGGCACTAAAATCCATCCGGGACACGTATGGTCACCTTTGTGAGTGATCAAACAGGACATGAAGTATTTGCATCATTCCAGTCTTCGTATCGTGTTGGCGGCGCTTGGTCCTCTAGACACGATACCTACTCACTACTTATACAGGATGTACCTAAAACTCGTACAAATATTTCATTGTAACTAAATAATTTGGTCGATTAAATAAAATTTGACGTCAGAAACTATTGGAAATCATTTTATTCGAAAACCGGGTGTCTTACCCACACTTAATATTTGTTGCTAACTACATATCTGGCAACAATGTATAATAAGCAGGAATATTGCAACATGTTCCTGCTTGTGTTGCTATATTCCTGTATTATCCTGCTTAAAGTGTCAACTCGGCAACACCAACCGTTTTCAAGATATTTCAAAAATTGTCTTGGTTGATGACGTCACTCCTGGCAACCAAGTGGAAGCAGGAATGACGGGACCTGCTCCTGCTTGTGTTGCTATATTCCTGTATTATCCTGCTTAAAGCCCCAACTCAGCAACACCAACCGTTTTCAACATACTTGATAGATGACGTCACTCTTGGCAACCAAGTGGAAGCAAGTCGGTACCTGTTCCAGTTATATCCCTGTATTATCAATCTCTGCGTAGAGTTAATCAGTTTTCTTGTTTTATATGAGTAGTATAGTCGGGGACTTTGAAAATGCCCACCCCACTTGGTCGACTGCATCGCTGAAATTCGTTGAATGTTTGCCTGATAAATTGGCAAACATTTAGCACGTTGCGATACAGTCGACCAAGTGAGTCGTCGCTATGGGATGGGCATCTTCAAAGTCCCCGGCTGTACACAATCAAAGTTGAGTGATAAACAAGGTTTTTCAGAGAATATTTCAGGGACTACCAGATATCTTGAATTTCATTTCAGATGTTAATCCACACTGAAAAGTTATAACGTTTTGTTACACAGTAACGATTCACTTGGTCGACAACGTGCCAATATTTTGCCGATCTGTCAGATAAATAACAATCGAATGGCAGTATAGTGCAGCTGACAAAGTGAATCGTCGCGGTGGGGTGGGCATTTTCAAAGTTCCCCACTGTATTACTAATATAAAACAAAAAAACTGATTAACTCTGCGCAGAGAATGATAATACAACTGGAACAGGTACCGATTTCTTGCTTCCACTTGGTTGCCAAGAGTGACGTCATCTATCAAGATAATTTTTGAAATATCTTGAAAACGGTTGGTGTTACTGAGTTGGGGCTTTTAGCAGGATAATACAGGAATATAGAAACACAAGCAGGAGGAGATCTCGTCATTCCTGCTTCCACTTGGTTGGCAGAACTGACGTGATCAACCAAGATAATTTTGAAATATTTCGAAAACGGTTGGTGTTGCTGAGTTGGGGCTTTAAGCAGGATAATAAAATACAAGCAGGAACATGTTCCAATATTCCTGCTTATACGTTGTTGCCAGATGTGAAGTTAGCAACAATAATATTTTTCAAAATATCTCGAAAACGGTTAGTGTTGCTAGCTCCGGATTCTCGGCAGGATAAAGCAGGAATGTAGCAGCAAAAGCAGGAATAGGTCCCAACATTCCTGCTTACATTGTTGCTAACTTCACGCATCTTAGCTTTAGCTATACTTACTGGCCCTCCAGCGCTTCCGTATGAAACTGTCAATGAAAACGTTAACGAATTAGATTTTTTGCTTTTATTACATTCTAATCGTGCAAAAAATGGACTGGAACCCTGGATCTCCAAACTTTTTACCTGCAACCGGTAGAATGCACCTACCGCCCTTGATGCTTAAATAAACTATTAATTTTAAGGGTGGATATTGCCTAACCTGGATTCAAACGGGAAGAAGATTGTGTGCCCTAATAATATAACCGAGTCTGTTTACGTAAATATACTTAAACTTAGCTACGATTAACAGGACTGAAATGATGGATCTCCTTCTTCCTTCTCTTGGTTTAGTATAGACATGGTTAGGCATTCCCAGAATTCCTTCGTACCTTTTATGGGCCTCAGATCAAATTTCACTATTTCTTTAACACGTCTTTTAGGCCCTTGTTCTATTCTGGTTTTATTTTGAAATCAAAATGAGGTGGCATCTTTCTCGGAAAAGTAGGGCCTCCTATATACATACAATAATTGCGATAATGTCATGGCCTTAGTTAGCGTCAGCATTTTGTTACAGCTGTAAAACAACCGCTTACATCAAGATTTGTGTCAACATTATTATTGGTCTGCGGTTCTTTACGCTTTTTGACTTCACTTTTTTAACCGACAATTGACTTCGTTTTTGGTTGCGTTGACTTAAAATCGAGCAAATGAATAAATAATAAGTATCTATGCATCTACGTATGAAGTAATTTAATTTAACCTGAGTCCTGAATCCTGCGTCGGTCACCTAGGCATTTGTCAGCAGTTAAGTAGGTACCTCTGTCTAAGTTTTAACCTACAAGCTCACACTAGTATGATTAGTACCTCATGTCTTTTAAACTGGTCCGAGGTTAAATGTTATTATAATGTTGGCTTTGCTTAAAAATGGATGTATCTCTCGCCTTGAACCAAAACCACGACCGGCGTTTATATTCCCCGTACTTATCGATTGATGACTATGAAAAATGTTGGACCTATAGTGCGTTTCAGACACAAGTCACGCGAAGGCCGTATGATGGTAACCGCACATTTCCGATCAATTGGAAAGTTCGCAAACAGTCCAATCCAATCTGCTGCTTTGAGAAAATATGTATATGGACTTGTGCATGGAGAGCCGACATACCTATTAGATGTATAGGATTAATTATCTTATCGGCACATAATTACGGTGTCCACTTTTTCTCCCTATAGCTACTTAGTACGATTACGATTATCGCTAGACACGATGCGCGGCCCATATAGGCCTTTAATTACTGTCTCGACTAGTAATAGCGTCTATGTTACACACGCGCTGCCGGGATTTCTCTCCGTTTGCGTTTGGCCGACTGCCATACCTCCTAGTGTACCCTCGGTTGGGATATTCAAATTGCTTTTCCATATTCAATCGCGTTGCTGTTACTCCGATCCTGAGATTTCCTCGATAAAGGAATTATAAAGCGGAACGGCTGCCGAAATTAGCCGGATCAATTGATATCGGCCTTCGCTTGGTCTTTTTCGCTTGGCTGATGGATGGAACAGGCGAGGATTTCCACACAGCCAGGATAATAAAATCTCACATAAATCGACGTTTTAATGTGCGATTTCAAAGTATCGGCCGCTAGGAGATATGCGTTCGTGGTTTTTATATGTGACCGGCATTTAGAGCTTTTGCTTCAACTCTGGGATGTGGGCTGTTTGATCCTTTTACGCTTTACGATCAGTTGATGGACCGTGATCTTTTTCCACTGTCTACTTTTCCACATAATCTTTAAATGAGGTAAACATTTAGCTATACGCGAATTTTAAAAATATTTTCTTCTTTATGTTCGCTACTCGTAAGGCCGTATATGGGAGAGTATAGACCGCTTACTTACATTTCTAGCTTATTTGCGCAGTACTTAAATACACATTTAATTTTTTAAGATTGTAATAATTAGGCAACGAAATACAGGGTCCTGCAACAGTGTGTGGGCGTTCCATAGCGCCTACACCATTTCAGTTAGGAATTTCATTCAACTATAAATGAGGGTGCATTTCAGGAAAATATTTTTAAATGTACAGGGTGGCCCAAAATTTTTTTGACAGGTCCAAGTTGACTTTTTTTAAACGGAATGCCCGGTATATTTTAGCATATTTACGACCTCTTTAGGAGTTTTGTTCATCCCTAAAATATTACGGCTTTTGAGTATGTGGTTTGGGAACAAAAAAATATATTTGAAAAAAATTGGAGTTTAAGAAAATAAGACGAGGACCTTGTTGTACAGGTTTTTTCTTTATTTATTTCCCTATGTACAGGGTGTTTACAATTAATTTACAAAATTTGAGAAATTTAAAACTAATTTTCTCAATTTTTTCAAATGCAACACTCTGAATACAGGGTGCGAGATTAAAATTGTTATTTGTAGTCCGATTTTAGTGAACTAAAAACCAATGAAATTGAAATTGTTCATAAAACACTACGAACTCAAGATTTTTGTCAACTTCAACTTGAATGCCAACTGGATCTCAACTTTTCATTTTCACATGGACATACCCAATTTTTTTTACTCAGACTAATAGCTAATTTTGCGTCTTTTGATGTATAATGATTTATAAATTTTTATCAAAATTAGAATATTTTTTACTAAAAATTTTTGAATGTGCTGTGGATCTGATAGAAACTTAACAAAACACTTAAAATATGTTATTTTCTAACATGTAAAATGCATTTCGAGAATTTTTATCGCGGTACACTTGAAAGTTTAGCATAAAAAGATTGAAATGTTGACAATAATTTTATTTTCAAAATTTGCTATAAACCAAATTCAACTTATTGTAGATCATAAGACGCAGAAAAAAATTAGCTGTTAGGCTGAGTAAAAAAAATGGGTATGTCCATTTGAAAATGAAAAGTTAACATCCAGTTGGTATTCAAGTTGAAGTTGATAAAAATCAAAACCATCGTTAGTTGGTAGTGTTTTATGAGCAATTTCATTTGGTTTTTAGTCCACTAAAATCGGACCACAAATAACAAAGTTATAGCGTTCCGGAGTTTTAATCTCGCACCCTGTATTTTTACTCAGTGTTATGCAAATTACCTATTAATTTTCTTGCTTGCAGACAATATTATTACTTATAAAATTATAAAATAAGCACCCACACTAAGATGTAAATATTCAAAATGTCCTCTATTTTGGCGTATGATCAATTAAATTGGTTTCTCAAAAGACATTTCTATCACCTTTAACATTTAGAATAAACAATATGTGCCTCTTCCTACTAGCAAAAATGCCAAGATTTCAAAGGAATTGTTAAAGAAGGGCAGTGAAAATGTCTTCGTGAACAAATTACATTGCTCTTAGTACTACATAGTACATAGCACTAGTCTGATGGCCTATGTTACAATTTTAAAAGTTAAAAGTTGTCTGCAAACAAGAAAATAAGTAATATTTGCCAATAATTCGAAAACGGATGAAAATACCCAACATGTTTGTATTACAACAAATATTCGTTTATAAATTCTACATTAAGTACACTGTCTAAAAATATACAGGGTGTACCATTTGAAAAAATTGAGAAAAATAGATTTCAATTTAAAAAATTTTGTAAACTAATTTTGAACACCCTGTACATAGAGAAATAACGAAAACAAGGCCAGAGCTTCCTAAAAGCCTGTACAACAAACTCCTCATCTTATTTTCTTATAAAAACTGCGCCCGTGTAAATGGGGAATTTTTAAGAAGAATGATGTATGTAAACTTTTTTCAAAAATATTTTTTTGTTCCTAAACCACATTCTCAAAAGCCGTAATATTTTATGTATAAACAAAAGCTCTTAAAGGGGTTGTAAATATGCTACAATATACCGGGCATTCCATTGCAGAAAAGTCAACTTTAACCTGTCAAAATTTTTTGGGCGACCCCGTACATTTTAAAGTATGCACTTGAAAGAAATTACTCAATTTTCGATTTTAGTGAACATTCCTTATATGTAAGGTACGTACATTTTTCACGTATACTTAAATTGAATAGTTTCAGCTTAGGCAGGCACCATTCAATTTACGTGAAAAACGTATATAGGACCAAATCTGTAGAAAATTGTATGCTCTTTCTTTTTCATAATAACTATTTTTGTCCCAGAGGATGCACCGGAACTGAAATAAATTCAAAAAACTGACCTGCGCCCCTATCGAACCATAGTATAGGAGCGCTAGCCGCATACCTATACGAGGTTGCAAAATGAGTGAGTATGTTTTAAGGCACCTCTAAACCTATAAGATTACGAAATTTCAAGACGTTCGGACTTTTTTCGACAAATTCTGTGAAAAAGTAGAAGTTTGTACCGTTTCCGAGACTGACAATTTTTTTGTCCGCATTGATTTATGCCATGATGTAAGTTGTAACGACTTAAACTGTAAGGCAAAATAAGTATGTGTCGTTCCCTCAAAGTTAAAAACAATTGTTTTGCCTTTAAACAACAATTATATGCCTTTGTCAACTACGAAAAAAATACATTTAAAAGTTTAAAATTTCTCCATAACAGGATTACCTGAAAGTTAGAAAAGCTTTTTACAAAATCAAGCCAAGGAAGGTAATTTTAATCCTGTTATACGTGGTATACCACAAGAACCGGTGGGACGTTTATTTTGTATAGTCTTTCGCATGGGTGTGGGTCTGATGTCTGGCGGCGGTCTTCGTATTAGGTACATAAATCCGCACGTTGGGCATCGATCCGTGTGGGACGGAGTCCTCAATATGTAGTGTGTATAATCCGCCGGGGGCGGCGCCGACCCTACATCCTGTGGCCTAACAAGCGTAGCGGGCTCGACCGTACCCATCCGGCCGTCGTTAATGCTAATGAATACCATGCGGGTGACAGATCGATGCTCGTATAACCTGGTGGCGCTGTGCTGTGGCGCCCGAGCCCTCGTTATCGGGTCCTCCAACGCCGCCTTGGTTAATCACCCGTGTGCCGCTGTTTACCCGTACGCTGCCGCTTTATAGTTATGCCCTCGGTTCTGTGTGGTAGTATTCTCAACGACACGGGGATTATTATAACACGCCGCCGCGCCCTGTTTACTTTACGCAGTAATTACGCGGACCTCACTCTCAACTTACCGGATCCTTTTTCATGATCTTGCACACGGAGCTTGATAGTATGCTGCTCGCGAGGAAAATATATGGAGTATAAATTTTGGTTTCTAATGCACTCGGAATGCTACTGTTAAAGGGGGATTCAACACAAGAAATCGATGTTGAGGTTATGGCTGATTCTAGTGAGAAAGGGGCGGCTGAGTCCAATGCTGTTATCAGAATTTAAAAACTCTTTACCGTTTTGAAGATATTCAGAAAAAACAGCGGGAGAGATGACGTCATCTTTCCACGATTTCTTGCCCATATTGAGGATATTTCCAGACGCCGGCTGAGTATTAGTTTGTACTAGCTCCTGCGTGTTTCCTATGGAGTTAGGACAGCCGATGTCTGGAAATATCCTCAAATTGGCCAAGAAATCATGGAAAGATGACGTCATCCCGCTGTTTTTTCTGAATATCTTCAAAACGGTAAAAAAATTTTAAATTCTGACAACACCATTAGACCCAGACGCTCCTTTCTCACTTGAATCAGCTATAACCTCAACGTCAATTTCTTGAGTTGAATCCTCCTTTAAATTCGTCCAAGGGTCGTCCTGTGACAGAGGGCACAAACTAACCCCGCCACGTGAAAGTTCGTGTGGAGAAGTATACCAGTCCTGAAAAATTCATCATGATATCTGTGCGGATTGTATTTTTTATTAATTTTGAAAGGAAAACATCTCCATTGATCTACACGGGACGACGGACCTTTGGAGGCGATTATCTCGGTTTGAGGAAGGGCAAAAACGCATAATTTTTGCGGGCATATTTCCATTCCAACACGATTACTTCAAATTAATTAATCTTAATAAAAGATGCGCTATTTTATTTTGTTGGCGATCGTCTTTACAGAATATTTTTTAGGCAATCAATAAAGGAGATAATTATTGAAATCTGAGAGTACATAAAAATCATGGTAAAAAATTCATGCCATTTTAAGGCTCTGGTCTCCGCGTCCCCACCACTACTTTCGCTGCGTCCCGCTACTCCGCAACCCCTTGAGACGTCCACATGTACAATCTTAGAGAATATCTTGGTATTCCTGAAAATAATGGAAATAAGACTTCGAACTTTTGAAAGGCACTTATTATTTCATGTAGGTAAAAAAAACAATAATTTTTAATTTGAAAATTCCTCGACGTCCTTCTCGTCGATCGGGGGTCTTCCCTCATTTGAATTTCCTTCATATTATTTTTACAGGATCGGTTTTTCCATACAGTGACATGAAAAAATGCAGGAAACCTTATTTTTATTGCAAGTGTAACTCTTGCTTATGCAGTCTTTTAAAATAATCTATTTACAAATTAATCTTACAATAATAGGTATCTGAAACGGTTTTATGAGGGCGGCGGGTTGTGTTTAATTTAAAGAGCTGGCACAAGACTGTCACCATCGTTTTTCCATCCATAACCTTCAGGTGACGGCAAATTAGGTCGAGAATTTAATGAATTCAACCAAATGTTGGTTTGAAGGAATACTCTTAAGCAATGCTGCTTCAAACTATCTTCGGTTTGAAACAGTTTTTCTAGCGGCCTTAACGCAAGTATAGGGCCCGTAAATCGTTGATAGATATTGTAACTTTATCGTTGTTGGTATAAACCTTCAACATATACCTAATGGAAATGAAACTTTCGTCTTACGCACAGATGAAAAAATTCCCCCGTTGTCGTATTTTGAATTTTGAGTTCAATGTGAATATCTATACAAAAATAGTTTGAAAAATTACCTTTCGGATAGCCTTTACTGGTAACAGCTGGTATTAATTGTATTAGCGGTAGCAATTATTTTAGTAGTGATGTACGACGAAAGTTTCATTTCCTTTACGTATATATTATAAGTTTATACAAATTTTTTTGGATTTCATGTTTTCCAACCGACCGTTAAGTAATTCACACAAGTGCCTACCTACTGATAAATTTTGCAGCCCATCAGCAAGTTAACTTTCCAAAACCGCTGAACTGACTCGTGGTATCATACCCTGTTAGGGCATGAAACACTGGTAATTTTTTTAGTAGTTTCGATTAACCGCTCCGATTTGGAGTAATCATGTTGGAAAGGAAATATGCCCGTAAAAATCATGCGTTTTTGCCTTTCCTGAAACCGAGATAATCGCCTCCAAACTCCGTCGCCCCGTGTAGATCAATGGAGATATTTTCCTTTGCAAAATTAATAAAAAATACAATCCTCACAGATATCATCATGAATTTTTCAAGACAGGTACTTTTCCACACGAACTTTCACGTGGCGGGGTTAGTTGGAAAATTTTGTTTTGTGCCGTCACAGGACGACCCTTGCACGAATTTAACAGTAGCATTTTCGAGGGCATTAGAAACCAAAATTTATATACTCCATATTTTCATTCTTAAGTGCCCACCCCCACTGGTTGAAAGATAAAGTCCAGCGAGCACCCTATACTATAATTATCCCGAGACAGGTTTTAAACACCACAAGCAATAATTTAGAAAATTGCGAAACACAAAGAAAATACAGAATGTCAGTTTGTTTGCGCCACAATTCTTGCAAAGAAGACATAAATTCTGAGGAATTTGAATATCGGCAGTAGCAAATTGGTCGAGATGTCCATGGAGGAAGCTTGCATGGGCGTTTTCAGAAAGGTTTTGTTGAAATGTTGGCAAGAGAGAACACCCGGTGCGGTCTGGAGGTATAGGGGATAGGGGACTTTGCCGCTCCCAAATCCCCTCAAACCGACGGGCTCTCCACTCGACACTGCTTCACCGACAGATTTTCTGTTTATATTAGGGTTTTAGTTCACCATCACATTCTACCCTAAAGTGTGATTCTAGAAATCATCCCCGTGACGTCGCCACTTTTACCCGGCGCATCCGCCAGATTTCTTCAGACTGGTTGTTAGAGCACATTACGTTGACATTCGCAGACGCTTTTAACGCGGCGTGGGCACGCCACGAGGTCAAACTGATAACGACCAGGCACATCAGTTAAATCCGCACAGGATAAGAGATGAAGGTCGTATGAATTAAAAATTCTAAATCGCATAGAGTCAAATCAGTAAGCTGTTCACGAATCCAGGCTCCGGGCGGTTGAGAGGCGAAAATCCCCTGCCTAGCGTCGGGAAGTATAAGGGCTCTGGCATGGCGTCTCGATGCAACGCCGTCGTCGTCATTTCATGAATGAGAGAGCCTTGATGCCGCGGGCGCCGATACGCGTCGTAGCTTTCGTCGTAATCTCTGAAAAGCTTCCAGTTACGGCTGCGGGCTCACTGCGCGCCCGGGTCGACTTAATGGAAAGCTTTTGTTATTATGATATACGAGATGTTATGCGAGATGCACAGGATGAATGTTGAGAAGGACGAGGACCTACCACTTGACCGACAATTATATGCGCTGTCGGCCTACGACATCAGTAAAGAAGATCTTGATGACGGATTACTGTTGCTAATGTTTGTCAAAATCTCCTGCTGTCGAAAAGATCAATCCTTGCAATTGATGTAGAACATAATCATAATATTTATACAGTAAATCACACTATAGGGTTTCATTGGCAATATTTTATTGTAACAATCGAATTCTCAGGTAAGAAACTCGCAGGTAATTCAGAGCAACACGTACCTTATAGGTAGACTAAACTTTACTTGTAACTGTCTACATAATAAACCGAGATGACTGTTGTTGGACAACATCTTCTTGATACCAATATTGGCAATACTTATTAATATACGCATTTCCAATCTATTTAACTATGAGAAAATCTGAAACTAATAATTAACAAACTGCAATATCAGCGTTATGTTTATACATCTAGGAATCTTCTTGTGAAAGGCTACAATTAAATGAGTTCTACCTAAAAAGGGCAATTATTCCATGTATTTATTCTAATTGTCTCTTTTACCTTGTCGCTTGTTGCTGCAAAAGCGATGTTAATGTAAATGAATTTGAATTGGAGGTCGTTTTACCTTAGGAATTCAGTTGACGAATTTTAATGTTACAATTTACTATTTAAAGTTCTCAAAGAAAAAAAAAATGGGCAGAAGCGGCTAGAACCTCCCCACTTGGTGAGTTATCCAACGCTATATCACCTAGGTATAAATTTCAATCCACAGTTTCTAAATGTTTCGGGAGTTTTTCAAAATTTTTATTATTTATTGCCAAACGAGAACCATGAATAATTGCATTTTTGAAAACAGAATTTGAGGACCTTTCATGTGCTGATAAAACAAATGGTGGTCATCTTTCAAATTTCATAGACATAGATGACATGCCAAAAAAGCGCTTGTTATTGGCCGATTGCCACCAAAATTAGGTAAATTTTCCTACTTGCTATACCTAAATTTTACTCCACCAACCTTAAATCGTTTTCTGGAATTATTCAAAATTTTACAATTTTTTGCCGAAAGGGCACTAAGTTTGAGGAAATTTTTGGAAACTATATTTGAAGACATTTTCATGTGCTGATAAAGAAAATGAGAGTTTATTATTCAAATTTCAAAATTGATATGCCAAAATATCACTTGCCGTTCGCCGATTGCCGCCGATTACCTATCAAATTTCAGTCAATTCGATCCAGTAGTTTGGGCTGTAGCGTGTTATTTAATATTTCATCGAAATTTCGAATTTTTAAACTCCCCAACCCCATCACAATTTAAAAAAAATGGAAGGTTTTGAGGTCTCAGAAACCCAAAAAAGTGGTTTTTAAAATGTGTCTGTGTGTATGTTCGTACGTTTGTAAACACGCCGCAGCCAAAACTACTAGACCGATTTGGCTGAAATTTGGTACGTGGGGTAACCTAACGTAGATCTAAAAAGCTTTTGGAACCAATCGTGCAACCGGAAATGCCATTTTGGCACATCAACTTTTAAATTTTAAATGCAAACACCGATTTTTCATGTCACCATAAGAAGGGCCTTAAAATTCTGCTTCTAAAAATCTATTCGCTCTTAGTGCCTTTTTGACAGAAATTGAAATATTCGGGATTGTTAACGTACTTTAAAAACACGATGCAGCCGAAACCTCTGGACCGATTTGGCTGAAATTTTGTACATACGTCGAAGAGCTGAAAAATGTTTTGAAGCAATCGACGCACGGAAAGTGCCGTTTTGGCACATTAATTTTCAATTGAGATATATTTACTCCCATTTTACCACCCTAAACAACTTTTTTAAAAATTTATTGTCGGCATCAAGAAGGTCTTCAAATACTTGTTCTAAATAAGTCAAGACTCAGTCGAATTTACTGCCTTTTCGGCAAAAAAAATTGAAATTTTGTAATAACACTAAAAACACATTATAGCCCAAACTACTGGATCGATTTGACTGAAATTTGGTTGATGGAGATTGGGTGATCCGTTGAAGACCTGAAAGGCTTTTGGAAGCAATTGCTAAACGGGAAGTGCCATTTAAGCATATCAACTTAAAATTTTAAATACAAATCCTCCTTTTTTATGTCGCCATTAGAAAGACGATCAAAGTCGCATTTTTAAATTGGTTGTGGGGAAGTTAAAACGTGAACGTGAATGATTTTTTTCTCAATTTTTATGGCAAAAGCAAACACCATCAGGGTTGTGTGAGTCAGGTTCCTTCTGTTGGTTTGTTAAACGGGCTCTCAGTTCCGTCAAAATTCGCGCAGTGTCAAAAAGCAAAAATAATTAACAAAAATTAACCATCAACAATGATCGCTTCGAACCTCTGTTGTTAGATACGTACTTTGACGGAAACTGAACGTCTGTTTAACAAATCAAACCAGAAAAAAAAACCTGACTCACAACCCCGAACCGCGCGTTCGTTAGATTTTAGCGAAGATTTTAGTTTTTTGTTATCAGTGATTATCAATTGCGGTACCTAACCTTGGCATCGGCTGATTGTGATGAATAAAATAATAAAAAGCATACAGTGGCTATTAATAGTTTGATATTTAATAACAGTAGCTAAGTAGTACATTTAGTCTTCTTGACGTTAATGATTTATTGCGTTGGTGAAATAGGACATAAGTGTTCGAGATTACTTATGTACATAATTTGCATAAAGGCAAGTTGGACTTGTTAATCATAGGCTGCCCGTTTCTGCCTTCAGAAAAGGAAGGTGAAAAGGGCAAGAAAATAGTTGGGCCCTCGTAAAATTGCAAATTAACGTCTTTGTGAGCCTGGTTGCGGCTGAGCGGGACCTCGTCGCGTCGTATGCATTAGCGGTTGCGCCTCTTTACAGCCCGCGGAGACGCTGGGGAATCTTTATTCCTTTGTCAGACCATCTCCCAGTAAGTACATTAAAATACCTCCGACCTCCGAATTGTGCGAGTTGCGCGAACGAGGGAGCTATTTATTTCACGTAGAGAGGGCACAAAGAGAAACTCAAGTGTAGGTAAGTAGTCCTGAGCTATCTGAGCTATATCGCGTCATCATCTGTCTTGGTAATTTATAAAGAATCCGGGACCGGCGCGGTCTACTTTGGACACGACTTGCTCTCCAACTTTGCCGTAATTAAATCTGTTCTCGCATTAGGATACAGCTGTTGGAGACGGGCGTAGCCCCTTTAAAAGGAAGCCGTATAACGTGAATTATTGTGAAATATTCTGGCTGGCCCGATAAAAGAGCGACCGTGGTGACGAATTGTTGCCGCTGTGCCATAATGCGTTTTTAATAGCCACGGAGGATATTGTCTTAATCACCCGAAAACATCAATTTCTCCTGTAATTATCGTTAGTGAGATTAATGGGCGGACGACTACTATAGCTCAATCGTCGTCAAGAACTGCCGAAGTGAAAATTGCCGCAGGAAGCAATTGCGTCATACGCAGGCTACCCCACGTATTCTCTTCATACTGGCTGAACATTTCGGGGGGAACAACAGTGTGTCCGATTACGCTTCATTGCGTGCAGCCCGTCCCGTTATTACGTTCACATCGTATCACCGCACCGATGCGAAACAACTCGCCCTCGTCTTTTTCACCATCAGACGGATACTCGGCAGCCGCGCCCCGTTGTTTCACGTCAAAAAGAAATTCATTTACTTCTGTCGTGTAACTAATTAAAGCTGCAATTTGGAATGTACCTACTTACA
Organism: Pycnomerus fuliginosus; assembly: GCA_963924575.1. NCBI lineage: Eukaryota > Metazoa > Arthropoda > Insecta > Coleoptera > Zopheridae > Pycnomerus > Pycnomerus fuliginosus. Next base: position 10,409,793 of record OZ004617.1, on the reverse strand, counting down.
GAGACAAGACAGACTAGGCCGGGGCGTCACAGTATAATATTGATTATTCCGGCAATCAGATTATTACGGAAGCGTAGAAGTGACACATTTTTCTTTTTTTTTGTTCCCAAATTACCACAAAAAATTCTAAATTTCGGAAGAAAAAACTGTACATTTACACAAAAACTGTCAATTTACACAACAGTTATTTACGTAAAGAGTATGGAAAGTGATCTTTCCTGGACGAACAGGCATCAGATTTCAGGCTGACGCCATAGGCGGAAGCCTGAAAGCTTGCGAGTCGAGGAAAGACACTTTACATGTGTTACGTATTAAATTTTTTAGGTGCTCGCAACACATTTTTTAAATTATCTAAACTGAAAAATGTGAGAAGCCTAGTAAAAATTAACACGATAACAAAATCCATAATATTCCGGTGAAACACTTTCCCGGACTTCGACTTTCCCAGACTTGATTTTCCGGTCCTAAAATTGACCTGGAAAATTAATTTTTCACTTTCTAGTCCGGTCCTACTTTCCGGTCCTAAAATTGACCGGAAAGGTTCTAAAAAAACTGTTTTACACAAAAACTGTAGGTAAATTTACACAAAAACTGTAAATTTACACTTGCAGCACCCACTAACATTCACCTCCCGTCTGATTAGTCGACTAAGTAGTCCCGTCACGTCACGTACAGTACCCCATAGTCCGCTCCGCGCGGTTTCCGCTGTTTGGCGGAAATTTTAAAAATTTTTGAGAAATTTGACAGTTTTTGTGTAAATTGACAGTTTTTGTTATAATTTGGAAATAAAAAAAGAGAAAAATATGGCACTTCTAAGCTTCCGTAGATTATACTATACAGGGTGGTGGTTTTATCTTGAGACTAGCAAATATCTCGAAAAGGAAGCATTTTAGAAAAAAATGTTTTGTATAAAAGTTTTATGACTTCGAGGGGGAAAATAGATGGCATCATCGCCATTTTGATTCAAGGTCATTTTCAAGGTCAAATGAAGGTCAACTTGATTTTTTTTATTGGAAACCTATATTTTTTATTACAGATTCTTATTCCCCATAAAAGAACAAACAACTCTCATTTAAACTATTTTTGGATCCGATGGATGTAAATTTTAACCTTTTTCGAAATCCCTAGACATTCCCTAGTAACAGCGGCAAGACAAAACAAATGAACAACCGTTGTAACTTAGCAACAATGAATTCTAGATAAATAAACCACAAAAATTGTTGTAGATTTTGTTTTTGCCATGCCGCTGTTGCTAGGGAAGGCAAGGGATTTCGAGGAAGAGAAGAAGATTAAAATTTTCATTTAAATATCTGACAAACCATCCATCGGATCAAAAAATACTTTAGATGAAAGTTGTTTGTTCTTTTTACGGGGAATAAGAATCTGTAATAAAAAATGTAGCTTTCTATTTAAAAAAATTAAGTTGACCTTCATTTGACCTTGAAAATTACCTTGAATCAAAATGGCGTCGATGCCATCTATTTTCCCCCTCGAAGTCATAAAACTTTTACACAAAACATTTTTTTCTAAAATGCTTCATTATCGAGATATTTGCCAGTCTCAAGACAAAACGACCACCCTGTATACCTACTGGGATGATTCTTGAACACCGAACGTTCATTAGAATATTTTAATTTTTAACTTCTACGCTCGCGGGGCAGTTACTGGAATCAAATCAATCGAAAAATTGAATCGCTAAAAACAACGTTTTTTTTTGAGATCCATTTGCATGAAAATTTTGTAATGTGGTATTGGACAATGAACAGGACAATAATCGATCACCTCTAGTGTATTTACCTAACGGAAAAGCTGTAAGTATGTATCTGACACTTTCGGTTAAGCGAAAAACATTGGTACTATTTCATTTCTTGGTCCGGTATTCCGGCAAGCGTCCTAATTCTGTCCAAGTCAAAATATGTGTACGAAAACTGATTCGAGCATCGGCGACTGTCAAAAAATTATAATAAGCGTTACGAAAGATGAAAGAACCAAACGTACAGAGTTGAAACTAGAAAGCCAGGAGGCTTTTCCTCTATTGTGGGCCTGACAGTTCAATCTAAGGCCTGTGTGACACGATACAAGATACAATATTTGATGGTCCTAAATTGTATCAAATATCCATTGCAATGCAATTGCATAGGCATTCCGTCTTATTACATGGTGGATTTAAATTTCAATGAGCATTATTGCTATGATTTCAACTCAATTACAATCTTGATACAATATTGATTGCCACCGTCCGTATAATAGGCCTGATTGTATATGCAATTTAGGACCAAATATTGTATCGTATCACACGGCCCTAAGGCCCGTTTGACACGATGCTAATTTTCAAACTAATTTTAGTACTGAACAATTTAGCACGGCTCTTTTACCTTTTCGGGTCTATTCCAACAGGATAGAGAACATTTGAATGATGGCAGAGCCCTAAAACTCCCCGGTATTTGCCTCCTAAATAATTGGTACATCCTCATTTCACACAGACAAACATTTTTCAAAAACCACTTTTTCGAATCCCCAGAACCCTGAAACGGAAAGTCTTGCTGTTTTTGGCGATTCGATTTTATTAACTTGCTTCGCGATGCGTAGAAGCTAAAAAGTGCTCTCTTGTAGACAGCGGGAAAGTTTATAAACCTAAGGTGAGGTTTATAACTTCGCAAGGTCTGCAAGAGCACTTTTTTACCAAGGAATGAATACAATTTTTTCCGAACCAGCTCCCAGTACGTCATAATTTAACACTTTCAAAATAAGCCACCTCAAATGAGGTGAGCAACGCCCACTTTTTTAACCGACTGGGAAAAAAGTTATTATGTTATTATTTAGTGTTATTATGTATTGGAGGCGTTGCAATCTCATTGTTAACACAAAGAAAAAGTCGAGTCGATACCTACCTACACCAACTCCTAATTCCTATCAGTTTTAATTAAATAATGATTAAACTGAAATAGGAGTAACATTAGTCTTTGCTTCATGGGTGGTGTACGTTATGACGAAAGCGGTTGTAGATGCATCCACACGTGTGAAGGTCACATTGTATCCGTTATTATAATCTCGATTCTCGAATGAAGTGAATAGTGTAGTTGAGTGCATGTCGATTTAAATATTTTTACCCGAACTCGAAGTTGAACCTCATTCGCCTTTCCATGTCCAGCTGGAAGAAACATGTCGTACCTTGTCACGCCATCGCACATAAAGCGGTGGGTAATGCGGGGAGATTTATCACCGGTGGATGGCGGCGGTGTAGCGCTACGCTAGATTTTTTGCTGGAATCGGTTAATTTCGGAATGAAGACGATGCGAGACACGTTTTGAATCGAGAGAGGCGTCACGTTGCACGTTAAGCCCCGTAACGAGATCAGCTCCCGATCTAGTCAAGTGTAAAATGCAAGATAGACGTTCGAATATATCGAATATCAAACCAATTGTGTCCATATTTTGCTGTGAGCGGAAGAGGCGATAGCGCTGATAATAATCGAGAATCTTTGAAAAATTTTTGTGGTAGAAGTTGATGAGGGTCGGAATGGAAGACGTCCACGAGTGCTATTTTGCACATAGGTACAACCTCTTACCTTTACTTCATGATTTATATCGGAATAATGAAGGCTGGTGCTGAAGTTGATATATTGAATTACCCTGCGAATTATTTGCACCCAAGCTCGTTAATTATCTTCCTGTGCTAGAACGTCCCGTAGCTAAAAGTTGGGAGCGAAAAGAAAAAGGGATATTTTACCTGGGCCGGGCCCCTCACAAATACAGGTGGTACACAAGTAGGTATATACTCCCAAAAATGACAGGTTGGCAAACAATTAATACAATGCGAGTTTTTCGGGAATTGAGCAATGCGACCTCGTATCAGATCACAAAGACCAAGTTGGCAAACGCTAACGCTGATAAGGTAGCGCGTTACGAAGCGGGAGGCAGAGACGAAGGAGGGAAAACAGCCGGCGGCTGATGACTGAGACCTTGTCACCCACTCCACCTCCCACCTCCCGCTCTTCTATCCCGCTTCCGTCACCGGCGCGGCGTCCGTGATGCCACGACGACTGCTTTCTGCCACTTAACCTCCCGACCCCCATCGTTCCTCGCTCGGGTTTGATTCAGATATCGATTTTTTATTGGCAGATTAGGCGTTTGCCCCTGCTAAAGCGCTGATCATATCAACCGGCGCCCCGTACACCCGACAATTAATTAACGGCCGTAAATACTGATTACTGATTCGTCTTTTTAATATCTTTTTTAGAATTTACGCAATCTACACTCAACATGATAATTATTATTTTGCGTGTCAGTTATCGATCCTACAGTTTACGCTAGATAACGAAAATTCTCACGTGCTCGCTGTTTTATGGGGATTTCATTCACGCACGGGAGGACTGTTCTACAGCTACAGTGCGGGCCTGCATTAATTCTGTTACAAAAGATAACTGTAACCGACCGTGTGTTCGGCGAATAGTTTGCGGTCTATATTGTTTTAGTTGGTATAACTATGACGGTGCCTTTTGTACATTATTCTAATCTAGGACGGATTTCCCGCAGGAGTACCAAAAATGAACCATGAAACAATACATAATAATTAAAAACTAGCATGTTATTGAATATTGTAACTAAAGCTTTTATACATACAGGGTGGTCCACAGGGCTCTCACGGCGAAACGGTAAGATAAATGAGTAAAATAAAAAATCCAGGGTAAATTAGAATTAAATACCTTTATTTTGTCGCAATTTGGAACTCCCCATCTTATTGTATGATTTAGCAATAAACAATGAATACATTTTTTTAAATGGCACCATGCATGTTTCTATTTTTTTTTGGACTCCCTTAGATGCCCTCTTTATGGTAATGATTTTATTTTTTTGACAAATTGAGCAGTGAACGTAGAAATTTTTGTTGATTCAAATTTCGCGCGGTGATCCGGCAACAATGCGCTTCACCATTACGTCGATGATACCACCCTCATCTCACCGAATGTCTCCCCACTACAGGGTAGTTGTACTCTGTACTGTGTACACGCCCTCTGGAAGAATCTGATTGGGCCTAATAATAAATAGCCTGTTTACTTCATTGTGTACACAGTACAACTAGTGGGAGTGGGAGACATACGGTGAGATGAGGGTGGTTCCATCGAAGGAATGGTGAAGCGCATTGTTGCCGGATCACCGCGCGAAATTTGAATCAACAAAAATTTCTACGTTTACTGTTCAATTTATCAAAAAAATAAAATCACCCCAATAAAGAGAGCATCAAAGGGAATTAAAAAAAAAATAGAAACATGCATGGTGTCATTTAAAAAAATGTACTCTTATTTATTGCTAAATTATACAATAAGATGGGGAGTTCCAAAATGGCGACAAAATAAAGGTATTTAATTCTAATTTACCCTGGATTTTTTATTTTACTCATTTATCTTACCGTTTGGCCGTGAGAGCCCTGTATTAATACATTTGGACCCCCCTGTACAGAGCGTTCCAATGAAAAGGTGCCACCCCAAATATCTCGTAAACCAAATAACATATGAAAATTCGCTGGGACAGGTCGACTTTTATTTGGAGGGAGGGGACACTTAAATTAAATCAGTGCTTGGCTTGGCGCTTTTTTCTAACTCACTGAAAATTTCAAATGGCAACCCACCACTTGTGATACATCATTTGAAAACTAATTTCCTTCCGAACTCAATTTTGTTAAAATTTTTAATATACGTTCGGCCCTCAGCGCCCTCCATGGTCGAATTTTAAATTACATTAGGGCTCCTTGTAACACATCATTTGAAGGGGTATAAAATTCTCTGTAAGCAGATGCAATTTTTTTTTAATCCATCCACTCGCTCAAAAGTTACAGCATAAATTTCAATGTAACTTTTGAAGGAGTTCATTGATTTCAAAAATTCCTCCATCAGTTTACAGAGAACTTTATACCCTTTCAACGTATGTGTCACAGAGGGCTCTAACGTAATTTAAAATTCGACAATTCGACAAAATTAAATTCGCAACGAAATTAGCTTTCAAACGATGTATCACGAGTGGGATCGCCATTTGAAATTTTGAAGTGGGAGTCGGTGGGGATGAAGGAGTCTGTTGTGGAATTTCACCAAGCAAGGATTTAAGTATTCCCATCGAAATCAAAATCGACCTGTCCGAATGAATTTTATACTTTATTTGACAGACATTCGGGGTGGCTATCCTTTTCATTGGAACGCTCTGTATACGCGTATAAACTGTCATCTACCTGATACCTGATGCACCAAAAATTTACTGCTTCATTCCTGATTCTTCCTTGCTTTGCTAGCCCTGCACGTATGTAATGTAGTATGTGATTTTATACTCAGCGGAAAACCGAAAGCGAGAATTCCTGATGCCTTTTCCTGCTGGGGTACATGCATAAATTTTTTTATTTCGCATAAAGGAAGAGAGCATCTAAATACCTATACGGTTTAATTCATGAATCATGATTTTAGAGGTAATAATTATTAATAAAAACCGGTGATGACGTCATTTACCAAGATTTAATGCATTGAAACATATATGGTGACGTCACTTTGCTGGTCTTTTTGAAATGCAGGAATTTTTTTGTTCAATTTCTCTTGTCAATAGAACTTGTGTGTTACTAGTGTTAGTGAACCAGAATAGTTATTTCTGCGTCAAGGTGAACAAGCCTGGAGTTTGCGAGACGAGCAAACGTCAAATGTCACGTCATAATATAGGCGCTTTCCTTTCACACATTTATCTGAGTAGCCTCAGTTAATCTCAGCAATTTGATTGGCTCATTTGAGTATTGACCAATCAAACTGCTGAGGTAAGTGAGCCTTCTCAGATAAATAATGTGAAAATGGAAAGCATAGCTAATATGATAATGAAGAATCATCGATGAATGAATGAAAACTCGAACTCCAGAAAGAGTTTCTCAGAATAGTATAATTTTGTATAGTATAAGTAATAAGTATGTACCAAAAGGTAAGCAACCACATCAACAAACGCAAACAGATTTATAGTATATGAAACAAATGAATTATAAAATATAATAATTACAGAATGTAACTTATTGTACCGAATCAGAAATATACCTTAGGTTGCCCATAATTTCCATCCTATTCGATTATCCTCCATCTTTTATTAAAATTTAACTTCCTGCGACCCTCAATCAACGCCCTGACGACTGTGTTCCGATATGCCAAAAAAGGAAAATCCAAAATTGGTGGTGGCTGAATGACATTCTAATTCTAACAGTGTTGTTAAGTATTTAAATACAAGTATTTAAAAATGTATTTTAAATACTTCAGATGTATTTAAATACTTTTGCTGACATTGTATTTTGAAAGTATTTCAAATACTTTTTTTGTCATGTATTTAAATACATATTTAAATACATTCTCAACTGCGAGATGGAAATTTTACCGTTGCGGTTAAAATCGATATCCTGGCCTTTCTAAGAATTTTGAGGCTTAACCCCCGACGACGCAAAAGGCTTATTGAATTCCAGGTAAAAGTACATCACAGGATGCAGGTAATCATCTGGCCATCCGTAAATTAACCCGGACTACAAAATTTATTGCTTTTCTCTGAATGAATCACAAGCCGTAACGTGGTGTTTTAATTTAAATCAAATGGATTTTTTATCCAGTCATTGTTTCATTGAAGTGTCTTCTTCGCTGCCTTATTCTGTTTATAATAATAATTTTTGAATTAACATTATTATGGATTCCTAACTCCAAAAAGCTGCCTTGCTCCCTCCAATACTAAATGGTTCTATTTTTAAGATAATCTCAAGTGATAAGACCTCTAATTTTTTACCTACCTATTCTTAAATAAAAATAAAGGTTTCAAAAATTAAATCCACCGGTCAGTGCCACGAATCCATTATCCGTAGCTGCTGTTGCCCTCAATAGAAAAATGAAAATATATATGATCGCCTATATTAAATTTTTCACCCTTTTTACTTCTTACAGACCAACAGACCTACTGACCAAGTTTGATTTTTTTGACCTTGAGTATTTAAATACTTTTAAATGTATTTGTATTTAATTACATCTGTGAGAAATGTATTTAAATAGTATTTGAAATACATTTTTAGAAAAGTATTTGTATTTGTGTTTAAATACTTAGAAGAAAGTAGTTTTAACAACACTGAATTCTAATATACCGGCCGTGACGCTAACTCCACTTCGAGTTGTCGAAACTTAAGGTATGTTAAACAATTTGACAGATTTTGATATCTGCATACTAAATTCAAACATACGTCATTCCGGGCATGGCCCTAACCTCGGTCATAACACCTTCAATAATACAAGGTAGAATGAAGTGCATTATATGTATAAATAAATAGATAACCGAAGAAGAAAACACGAAGGAATAAGGATTTAACTTTTAACTAAGCTAAAATTAGGCAAAATGAAATATTTGGGGGGCATTTCACACTCGCCAGTGGTGTACTTACTTTCAGTGGGAAATGCGGAGCAAAGTTACTTAATACCACGACCTAATACAAAATGACCAAACAGTATAGAAGGATGGTTGAAAGCTTGGTCCATTTTTCAAAGAGGAACTGATGTTTGATTACACAAGGTAGTTTCACAGTCTCGTTCCACAAAATTTTTTATATATAGAAGGACCTGTCACTTGACCCAACCTGACAGGTCCTTCTACTGTTCGGTATACGAATTTGAAGGCGGTGGAATATCGAGGGTCGGGGGGACTTTTACAGTCGGGAGTACCTACACATTTACGGTAGTGGAGTATGCGCTTAAACTGTTTTTTTTTGTAGGGGAGCTGTTGTTTGAATACTGTGGCCAGAATTTCATATTCACAACTAAAGAAAAGACATGGGTGGTTATTTCACTTTTTTAGGTAGAAAACATTGGTTTTATCGTGATTACCTGAAGCATGTTTTCGGTGTTTTCCTCGTGAATGGTTCGTTTTTTCAAAAAAAGCTTAAGAGCAAAAAAGATTGAGAATTGGAATTGAACGCGGAATAATCACAAAAATTGCAATATTTTCTAGCATAAAAAAGCTCAAGGACAAATAACTTGAAGAGCACCTAACAAGGTTGAGATTTTACACCATTCGGAAGGCATTAAATAAACACTAAAACGTTTTAAAATGAAGATCTTTGGGTGGCTTATCACCATCAAGAGGAATCCGAGGAGGAATCACAATATTCGACCAATAATTTTTGCACCAAACCTCATCTTTTGAGCAGTAGGTACACTCTGTGGCAGAAGACGCAATTTTGAAAAGCTAATTATAGTATGCCTTTCTTATTGCTGGGGTGCGAAAATATAGCATAGTCCGGACCTGCGTTATCGCAGGAGCGCTCGGCAAAGCGTATACGTGATCCGGGACCACTTATCGCCGGCGGTCCGTGTATCGCTCCTTGCCATGACTGCTTGTTCGGCGAACCAGCATAGAAACCTCCCGTCCCGTCATTTGGCGTCTCTCTCGCTCCGGTAACGACGTGCACATCATATACACGGTTCTCTACTATCCGCCCTCGACCTCACGCACGTCGTAGCTGCCCGTTTCCCTCGTAACTAGTAGTGCGACTCATCATCATAGTTGGGCGCCGCCACCGCCGCCTCCGAATCTGTGATTGATTTACCGTTGCACCACCACCGAATATACCGTGTTGGTGTTATTTATGGTGATCGCTCTACGCGCGAAGTATGGAATACAAATTGCATTCTGTTTGCGTTACGGTTTACTGTTTAAGCACACGGTACCTACATATCGTGTAATCCGATAAAAACAATAGGGAGGCGGTAGTTGCACAAAAAACGACGGAGCGTATGCGCGACTTAAATTAAACATTCAAAATAGGGCGCACGGTCTTTATCTCGTAAATGCATACACACCTAAAATTCGAGCCATCATTTTAACGACTCTATCGAGGCGGCGGCAGCGGTCTCGCATTTTATGTACTACAGGATTTATTTTTCGTGAAGATGGGGGCGGTGGGCGGTTCCACATTGTAGAATTATATTGCGGAAAGCAGTTTTTTAATCGCGACAGCGGCAATTATTTGGGACACGCTCGTTTGTTGATTGTGCAGCCGAGGACAAGGAGGAAGGTTTTCATCAGTCGGAAGTACGATTTTCCACAATTTTCTTTGATCTCACAAGAATCTCATTGCAGTTATCCAATTGCACATCCAGTTTGAGATATACAATAATAAGTTCAACCGCACATGCCGTAATTTTGTAGATATGTATAGTGTTATAGGAGGTACATCAGGTACAGTCAACCGCAATAATAAGAAGCGGCGGGCTATGGAGACAGAAATATAGTTATAGTGATGTGTGCATTTTAATCGCACCCCTCGTCCTCGATCCTACTTTATAATGTTTAAAACGGTGACATCCACAAAAAAACGCCCATCTTTTGGTTATGGCGGGAGGGGGGGGGAGGGGGGGGGGTAAGTGTCGCCGCTACTATTTTCTACCTACGAATTAAATTGTATAAAAAGCCTGCATGGCAAAGTTAGATTTTTTTTAGCGAGCTATGTCAATTAATTTTTACGTGACGACGTGACTTCGAGGACGAGTAGGTAATAGAAAAGCACCGAGAAGTGTAGTTGATGGAGCTAACGCATAAACACAAAGGGACAAAACTGAACGCTTGTTGGAAGATTCCGAGGATTCGAAATTATAAGAGAAATGTTTTTAATTATATGATAGGGAGATGCTTTTGAATTCAACGCCTGCTCATCCTCCTCCAGTCCGGGGGTGTCAAACTTATACAGGGTCACTCAGAGCGTCAGTTAGCCATATTTAGAGAATCGTTTTGAGCAACTAAACGAAAATTCACAACACGGGGGTTTCAATTCATTGTCCAACGAATGAAATAATATTTTCAGCTCTGACGCAAGTCCGATTATACCGGACTTACCAACTTTGTTATTTTCATTGGGAGACCCTATATTTGACTACATTTTTGGATTCTATGCGTAATTTTACACAAAGTTTCATCAACAAGTTCCAGCTCCTGTACAATAACCACGTAAAAATACGAAGCTTCCAACTGACATTGACAACAAGGTAGGATTTTAGCCACTAGGTTTAAATTGGGCTAAACAGCTGTTTGAAACAAAGTTCTGAATTTCGTTAATTTCGCCAATAAAAGGGTAAATTTTTTCAAATGGAATGCCCTAATTTTTCAACCACATAATGCAAAATTTAATTGTCTATCAGCTGGTCTGCATCGTTAGCTATTAAAAAAATGCAGCAGAGAAGCGGCTGGAACCTCCCCATCGCGTGGATCTTTGTATTCTGTGTAGATAGTAGTCAATTCAACAGAATTTTTTTAATCCTTGACTAATTTCGCAATTTTCTGACAAATATCGACATCACCTCGGACATCACCCATCACATTTGACAATATATGTTCCTTTTAAGGTTAATCTTTTGCCACCTTTTTGACAATAACTGCCACTTTATGTCATCCACTGTCAGCCCGCTCCCTTTTATTGAGAAAGAATTTTTTCTCTATTTTCTACTGAAATGGCCGAAACTGTGAACACATTTTTAGAACCAGAATTTGATCGCCTTTCTAATGGCGACATAAAAAATGAGGTCTTGTATTTAAAATTTTAAGTTGATATGCTTAAATGGGACTTCCCGTGGGCCAATTGCTTTCAAAAGCCTTTCAGGTCTTCAACGGGTCACCCGATCTCCATGTACCAAATTTCAGCCAAATCGATTCAGTAATTTGGGCTATAATGTATTTTTACCGTTATTATAAAATTTCGCTTTTTTGATCCAAACAGCGCTAAATGCTAATTAATTTTGTCCTATTAAAAACCAGAATTTGAAGACCTTTCTGATAGTGACAATAAATGTTTCAAAAACTTGTTTTTAATGGTCAATTGAAAAAATAATTTTAAATTTGGAAATTGGTGTGCCAAAACGGCACTTTCCGTGAGTCGATTGAATTCAAAATTTGTTCAGCTCTTCGACGTGTAATACAATCCCCATGTGCAAAATTTCAGCCAAATCGGTTCAGGGGCTTGGGCTGTACCGCGATTTTAAAGTCCGATAATAATCAATTTTTTTTTTATTTTTGGTCAAAAGGGCACTAAGAATGAATACACTTTTAGAAGCAGAATTTGAAGGTCTTCCTTATGGTGAAGTGAAAAATGGGGGTTTGCATTTAAAATTTAAAAGTTGATGTGCCAAAATGGCATTTCCGGTTGCACGATTGGCTCCAAAAGCTTTTCAGATCTAAGTTAGGTTACGAGATGCCTATGTTCCAAATTTCAAATAAATCGGTCTAGTAGTTTTGGCTGTGGCGTGATTACAGACGAACGTACGAACGTACGAACGTACAAACGTACGAACGTACGTACGTACGTACATACACACAGACACATTTTAAAAACCCCTTTTTTGGGTTCCTGAGACCTCAAAACGTGAAGATCTGGTGCTATCTCAAATTCGAAAATTTTAGTGATTGCAGTAACCTCCCTTTTTTTTAAATTGTGATGGGGTTGGGGAGGTTAATAATTAGGGCATTGCATTTGAAAAAATTGACAGTCTCGGAGAACGCGGATACGGTAGAACATCTCGATTCAAGTTCGAGTCTCATCTCAAAAAGTGTCCGTTTGACTCGGTTTGATTCCTAATAAAACAATATAGATACTATTTCATAATCCCGTGCGAAAAATGTTATTTTTCCCACTAATTTCAGTTAGGAAATGCATCATATTTCCGCACTAGTGCGAAAAGTAGTTATGTTAATATAATTTCTTTAATTTGTTTCAATCGGCATGATCTACATGATACTAAACATTTCATGCAGGATATCAAAAAACACCAAATCTTTTTCAGTGCTTCGACAATTATAGTTTTTGAATGTCTCGATCGGGATTATGAAAAATCTTGTATGTAACTCGGCTTCGCCTCGATCTACAATAAAGCACTCGCCGCGTAAGGAAATTATGATGTACTTTTCCCACCTGTTACATAAATAACTAATTTTGGATTCCCCATCAGGACCTTGAAACGTATAGATTTGATGTTTTTAGTAACTATGCTCCGCGAAGCATAGAAGTTAAAAATGGACTTTTTTATTGACGAAATTAGCGAAATTGAGAATTTTGTAGCCAATACCCTGAAAGTGTTTAGTCCAATTCTCGGTCCAATTTAAACATAGTGCTCAACATAGTGGCTGGTAGTGGATGTTGTCAATGTCAGTTAGGCTTCTATAGTCCGGCAGGCAGTGAACATTTTTGGTAGGTATGTCATTTCAGCGAACTTGATTTAGCAATTTTCTAGTTATTTTCATGCTGTTGATTACTAAAACAGCAGTTGCCGTAAATCTTGCGGGACAGGGGCTAATGCGAGTCATTTAAATTTCTCAAAAATTGACAACTGGGATACATACCGTAAAAGATATGAAATTTTATTAAATAGGAAAAAAGTTGTGTTTTTCAGTGTAGATTAAGAATCTGGAAAGAAATTGAAGATATTTGGTTTGGTTCCTGAAATATATTGAAAAAACTGAAAAAGACCATATTTTAATCTAGAAGGCTTAGAAAAGTTTTCTCCTAGGTTTTCTCGCCTCATTTTATTCTTCGTGCAAGGTAATGTACTTGAAAGCAAATTTCAAAATGATCTGCCCATTAGTAACCAAGTTATAACACGTTGTCAATTTTCAGTCTTTTCAGTATATTTCAGTAACCATTCTAGATATCTTAGATTTCTTTTCAGATTCTTAATCTACACTGAAAGATACAACTTTTCTCTAATTTAATAAAATTTCGAATCAGTTACCGTTTTCCGAGGGGTTGACAACTGGGTAAAAATCTATACACCAAAATTTCCATAATTTCTAAAAAATTTCCAGAAAATGTGCAGAATCATGTAAAAATATCCAAAATTTCCAAAGTTCCTGAAAAAAATTGTACAAATTTCTCATGCTTGTACACCAAAATTTGCAAGTTGTCAACCCCTCGCCGTTTTCAAAATGTCAATTTTTGAGAAATTTAAAAAATGGTGAAATGACAAGCGAAAAATGTTCACTGCCTCCCGGACGAGCTCCCGGACTATTCGTATTTTTACGTGGTATTGTAAAGGTGATGGAATTTTTCAAAATTTGTGATTTACATAAAAACGGTTGTTTTAGAAATAGGATTTGTTGATGAAACGTTTGTGTAAAATTACGCATAGAATCCAAAAATGTAGCCAGATTTAGGGTGTCCCATTTAAAATAACGACGTTGGTATCCAAAGTCCAGACCGGAAGTGCGTCAGGGCTGAAAATATTTTCATTCGAGGGGCAATTAATTGAAACCCCCGTGTGGGAATTTTTGTTTAGCTGCTCAAAACGATTCTCTAAATAGATAACTGATGCTCAAAAAAAGACACCCTGTAGCGTAGGACCACTTTTGGTAAATCAAAAAATTTATACGAATTGTGACCTTTATTTTGTGCAGTAGCCATATAGAATACTCAGAATTCTTATTTACTTCTGCTAGATTTTTATCAACAAGTGGACATAAGCTAAGCTCGGATTGCTGAGGGCCGCATTAACTACAATTAAGCGGAATATCAGCACGCGGGCCGCAGATGGAGGGACGGAGCCGTATGTTAGGCATCCCTGCTCTGTCTGCAAAAAGTATTGATGTACTCAATCAATATTTTTGCAAGTTTGCATAGCATCAGCGAATCATCACAGAATCAAAAATTACTTAATACATGCATTTTAATTTTTGGTACTTAATAAAGTTGATGAAGATTTTCAAATTATGTATATTTTGCATTTAGTCCAGCAAAAAATGCTTAAAAAGACAGATCAATAAAGAATAACGATTATCATTCGACGAATTAAGTATAATTATTATAGGCGGTAGGTATAGGTACATACATCTATTTAAATAATTAATTCGAGTTCGGCCATCATAACACAAAAAATTGAAAATTCCAAATATAAAAGAGCAGAAAAGAAAAAAGTTATCGCATTGATCGGTGTAATTTGCGGCCGGTTTAGTAAACAGGGATTGATTTGAGTCCGATCAACGGAGGCGGGAAGGGACCGTTGTCAAAAATGGAATGAGCCGCTCCCGGTTGCCGCTTATAATGATATCTCTCTTTGCCGTCAACCCATCCTCGGGGAATTTCAGGAAGCGGAAACGCGGCAAACTCCAGCAAACATACCTTGAAAGGGGCGTTGGGAACATATAGCGGTGGGTCCTTGGCCGATCCTGCTAGCTTTTCATTAACGGGGGGAATCCCCTCGTCGGCATCACACACACTATATCGACCTACGATCGCGTCCGCGGGCTTCGGTTCGTAACCGAGCGGTTTACCCACATGGAAACCCTTCGCCTTTACCCAGAATCGGAATTTGGAATTGTCCGCGCTGACAATTTCCTCTCCGCGAAGAGTTCGAAGGATCCGTGCGTACTTTTTCAAAGTGATGGTTTTTGTCTTGGCGAGATCGCCGTAGGTTTGAATGACCCACGGTTGGTACGCCGCCAACATGTCGTCTTTGTTGTCGGCGGATATCCGCTGGCGTTTCTCGTTGTTATTTTGTTCAGAAGCCCGGGGCTTCGCTGCCAAATTAGATGATGGATTTTTGCGTTTTGGGGCTTTCTTTGGACGCACTTCGTCTTGGGCCATTTTCCGGCGAAGCATTGCGGTTGCCATTAATATTCTTGTTAATGTTTTTTAAACAGCACTGTCACAGTCTTAGAACATGGCAATAAACGCGAAATCGACTACTCAATTCAGTCCCACGATGGGTAAAAAATTTGTCAATACAAAAAAATTTGAATGCGAACCGCGCGTGTCCCGTTACGCACACTGCGATCAGAACTAAACGCCAGGCTATCCCGTACTGGTGCGTTTCAGTGAAACACCGACGGCCGCGGGACCCTATGCCGGCTATCCCCACCACTTTGAACACCGGCCCGTGCAAGGATCGCAGTAGGCGCCGCTAAGCGGTGCGGTCTCTCGCGCTGTCGAAGTGTAATAAATGGCCATTCCGTATTTGGTGTTGTTGCGTAACTGCGTCTATATCAACGTAATTTTAAGATTGAGGACGAAGATGTTCTTTAGATGGCAAAAAAATGCGCCCCTGTGCAAAGAATACGAATGGGACGGAACGCAGTGAACCGACATGTACAAAATAAAGTAAACATGTTTAATAGCCGGGCAATGTTTACCTTTTAATTTGTTTTTTTTTATTTACCGCTTAACGAATGGAAATATATCTTGACTGGTATTCCTATTATGACGCCCAACATCGTTTCTTTTTCCGTTCATATTCGGCAAACATGAAACATGTCGTTATACTATTTCTAAAATTCACTACGTCCGTATATGCAAGCATTAGGTAATTTTAACATGATCTCCTTTTAAGAAAAGGGCGCAGCTACCGAAGCGACTGAACTGGAACTTCCTATACCTATAAGTTTCAAGTCATCATCAGTCTTTATACATAC
Source organism: Pycnomerus fuliginosus (assembly GCA_963924575.1). Taxonomy (NCBI): domain Eukaryota; kingdom Metazoa; phylum Arthropoda; class Insecta; order Coleoptera; family Zopheridae; genus Pycnomerus; species Pycnomerus fuliginosus. The sequence continues at coordinate 10,393,366 of OZ004617.1, read as the reverse complement.
AGGGTTAGTACAAATTTCGGGACGGTCAGTTATCTCCATTATTTCTTAAGATTTTACTTTGAAACTTGTTACCCAAGCACAATTAAATACAAGGAATTCAAAGCTGTTGTTAAAAATTTTCTTGGACTTCCGGTTATACAAGTGACCCTAAAAATCGTTTTTTAAATATGGAATCATACTCTTTTCTCATTCGGAATCTACGAATTTTTTAAAGTTAAATACTTGTATCATATATGATGTAATTGGCCGGTTTAATTCGTTTTTAAAAAATAAGGTTGACGTGTATTTGCGGTTTTGAAAAATCTTGCTTTTTGACCGATTTCTTCGATGTTTTTGAAAATCCAGGGCGACCGCGACTTGACTTCTGGTCAAGTATGATACATGTATTTAGCTTAAAGCTTAAAGCTTAAAATCCGTTGAGAAAAAAGTATATGATTCCATTTTAAAAAACGATTTTTAGGGTCACTTCCGGTATAACCGGAAGTCCAAGTAAAGTTTTAAAAACAATTTTCAATTTCCTGTATTTAATTGTGCCTGGGTACCAAATTTCAAAGTAAAATCTTAAGAAATAACGGAGATAACTGACCGTCCCGGGACTTTGTACTAACCCTGTATATACCTAATAGTTATTTGTGTATCAAGCCACTGTTGAACTTTTTATTACGAATGTGGAGTTTAGTTAGCAGAGAAAATCAGAAAATCACATGAGTAATAAATAGAAGCTTCATAGTGCCGAAGTACACATTAGCTTTTTTTTAAATCGAGAAATAGTGAAATTACTTTAATTTTTGTTCAACCTGATGGCTCACATACCTACGTACATACAACAGACATTTTCTAAAAACTACTTTTTTGTGATTCTAGGTCCTAGGACGTCCAAACGTAATGTTCTGGTGATGGTATCTCAATTTCGAATTTTGGACTGGAGTATGCAGAATATGGAGGTTATCGGTTTAGGTGTGGAAATGAAGAAGCTGATAATACATTTTGGAAAGACGAAGAGTTCTTTTAAAAGGTAGGTAGTATGTATACAACAATAATTATTCTTAACAAAAAAGTTTTTCTACGAACACTATTAAAAACACTTGTTTTAACGTTTGTTGACAATTGTTAAAAATGGCGTTTTCTGACACCATCAGTATTAAAAGTCCTTTACTTTTAACACTGGTGTTAAAAGTGATTTACTTTTTATACTCAGTAGGTATTAAAAGTGATAATGCAACAACAATTAAACAAGCCGCGGCAATAAATTGTCACTATACCTTTACTTTATAGTTACGGCGAACTTCATGGACGTTTTCAATTAATAATTTGAAAACTTCTGCTTTTAATCGTGCGTTTGTGGAAAAAATAGTGTACGATATGCGTGTTAAAAGTGATTTTATTTTGTTCGAAGGAATGGGCCATACTCCGCTGCGCGTCGTGTCCCTAACTTCACTTCTCACAAAATAAAATACCACTTTCAACACATATCATAAATAACTATTATGCGTATTATGTGTTTTAAACGTCAAATTAACAACTTGTCATATTTTTTTTATTGGCGGAAGATGGCTTTGGAAGTGATTGGAATTAATATTAGTTTATCTATAGAATGGTCAGAAAAATTGACATTTTTGCTATGCTCTGTCCGGGATCCACGTATCAATTAGGGTTTCGCACAATACCAAGACTAGTCTTGGTCTTGTCTTGGTCTTGGTCTTGAATTCGAGAGAAGACCAAGACCAAGACCAATACTACATGGGGAAAACCAAGACCGAGGCCAAGACTACCCAGGTGGCACATTATGTTGGTTGTAAAGGGGTGTTATATATCACCTATATATGTATAACGTTTCTATATAGACAATGTCTACTCGATATTGGTACGACATCGAATACAAAATTATGTAACTATATATTTTGCCCATTATAACTCCGATATAGGTGCTAAGTAGAAAAAACTACATTGATTCTTTGTTATTGGCCCAATAAAGGTTAGACATTTATAAATCTATGTTGATTATATCAATATGAGACCCATATCTATGAACTAGATACAATCAACATTAGCATTTCTCAGATTGATTCTATATAGAATAGACATGAACACTTTTATATTGATTTGGCCTGTATCATGCCTATAAATACAATCTATATCGATGGTAATATATAGGATCAATATCAAAATGTTCGAGGTATTTTATATAGGCTAGATCGGGGGCTATTTTATGGACAATTTAATATTGTACCATTGTCTCAATATATTTGGAATCGTCATGGAAAATTCCAGGATGGTGCTACATAGAATCAACTTGGAACTTATACCTATACTTCAAGATATGAGTTTCTTGCCTGAACAAGTTAATTTTGCAAGAGATTGAAATATGTACAAGTGTCTCGAATGGGACTGTGGATAAACATTTGCCAGGTATTGGTGGAATAGTTTTCAAAGTTTCAAGCAAAAAAGTTCGGTACTACTTTTTCGGCGAAGGAACGCCATTGTGCCGTGCGCTGTGCGGTTGTCACTTGTTATTCCTACGCAGTACGTTTTCGCAACCCAAATAATCACGTTCCTTGAAGTACCGATTTCAAGAGAAAACTAAACTTGCAATAGTATCTGGAAATGTAAGAATAATATTCATTTTGAGAATATAGGATCAGACATGCCATCACTTTCAAAGTTTCGAGCCAAAAATTTCGGCACTACTTTTTCAGCGAAGGGATGCCATTGTGGTTGCCGCTTGGTGTTCCTACGCTCCCTACGCGTCCCTGTGTTACCCTCTACTCCCTCTACTCAATTGCCTCGTCTTGTCGTCTTGATCAGAACGCGTTGTGCTATCTGGTGTGTGTTAATAAAATAAAATCAAATTTGGATTTTGGTTGGAGCTAGTCTAGTGTGGTGTTCTTTTCCGGCGTCCCTGTTACCTACCCTCTAGTCAATTGCCTTGTCTTGACTTGATTGAACTAGAGAAAAACGCATTGTACGGTCGTCTGGTGTGTGGTGTTAATAAAATCAAATCAAATTTGGATTTTGGAGCTAGTGTGGTGTTGTTTTATTTAATTGTACAAACAAAATAAATTAAATATTGATTCAATAAAAAGATTTAAGGTTAACAAGTATATATGTATTTTGCCCTATATCGGTCCTCTCTAGATTAAAATATAAATTCCATATTGATATCCACATTTACCCTATGTATTTTGCAATATGTTGCTTATATTGGTTTTCACATGGAAATGAGATAGATTCTACATGCATTCTATATAGAAGCCTATATGCATTCCATCTCTCAAAGCGTTAACATTTTATATCGATTTTATATTAAATAAATATATGGAATCTACATTTAATCAGTTTATAACCTACATCGGTTCTACATGGTGTGCTACCTGGGTAAGGCCTCAATACCAAGACTCTTGAGCCAAGAGTCTTGTAAAAGTCTTGGTCTTAGTAATTTTTCTATGGAGAGATGGCCTCAAACTTATTACTTAATATTGGAATCGATCTAAATTTAATTTAATCAAAACCGTATTCTCTAGTTTTTTAACCTCCCCACTCCACTTCACCATTAAAAAAAAAGGGAGGTTATACTGCAATCACTAAAATTTTCGAATTCGAGATAAGACCGGATCTATACGTTTTGAGGTCTCACGAACCCAAAAAAGTGGTTTTTAAAATGTGTCTGTGTGTATGTACGTACGTACGTACGTTCGTTCGTAAACACGCCACAGCCCAAAGTACTCGACCGATTTGGCTGAAATTTGGTACGTGTGCATGTGATAACCCAACTTAGATCTGAAAAGCTTTTGGAGCCAATCGTGCAACTAGAAATGCCATTTTGGCACATCAACTTTTAAACTTTAAATGCAAACCCCCATTTTTCACGTCACGATAGGAAAGGCCTTCAAATTCTGCTTCTAAAAATGCATTAATTCTTAGTGCCCTTTTGACCAAAAATAAAAAAAAAATTGATTTTTATCGGACTTTAAAATCGTGCTACAGCCCAAGCCCCTGAACCGATTTGGCTGAAATTTTGCACATGGGGATTGTATTACACGTCGAAGAGCTGAACAAATTTTGGATTCAATCGGCCTACGGAAAGTGCCGTTTTGGCACACCAATTTCCAACTTTAAAATTATTCACTCATTTGACCATCCAAAACAAGTTTTTGAAAGATTTATTGTCACCATCAGAAAGGTCTTCAAATTCTGGTTTTAAATAAGACAAAATTCGTTCGCATTTAGTGCTCTTTGGGTCAAAAAATCGAAATTTTTTAATAACACTAAAAATACATTATAGCCCAAATTAGTGAATCGATTTGGCTGAAATTTTGCACATGAGGATTGTATTACACGTCGAAGAGGTGGACAAATTTTGGATTCAATCGGCCCACGGAAAGTGCCATTTAGGCATATCAACTTTAAAATCTTAAACACAAGTCACGGAAATCAAAGACCTACGCGTTGGGGAGGTTCCAGCCGCTTCTCTGCTGCATTTTAATCTCGAGTTTAAGACTTATTTTATGCTCTTATATGATACGTAGGTAATTAATATCTTCAAATTTTCTGCGGATGTTCGTGAAATAATAATAATAGTATTTATTGTTCTATCAATACATATTATTATGAACAACAGAGTTGAGATTTGTGTTGTTTTTTACATCTACAATAATGAGGAATGAGTAAACATAAATCGAAGATTACACAAAGTAAAGTAAAACAAAGTTAAGGAAAAACAAAAAATATACCTGTCTGAATCTCCTATGAGGTTGGTTGTCAGCTTCACAGGTAATTAGGTAGGTACAGTACATAGTATTATACAGGGTGTCTTACGAATGTGGAACAGTATTGATATCTCTGGACTTAAGCATAAAAGTACAGTTATAAGATTTTAGACTTTAGTACCTTTCTAGATGTTTATGTTCCTTCTGACTTGTGCCTTGTGCCGGTGATTCTGCAAGTACAATTAAGTCGTCAGCATATAACAGCATCAAGATCGTTTTCAACCCGTCTTTCTCAAAGAATTGAACAATGTCTCTTATTAAGATCGAAAAGAGAAGGTTCATTCAAAATCTAGAAGGCCTAGAAAATTTCTGTCAATGCCATTCAATTGGCAGATATCAAAAATAATAAAAGTCCCAAGTTTCATTTAAATAACATCCCTCGTTAGGAAGATATTAATTTTTCTTTAAATTGGCAATTTTCAGATTTTTTGTGATAACTCAGGAACGAATCAAAATATCGGAAAATTCTCTTCAGATTCTTAATCGCCAAGAAATAGCGCAACTTTTCTCTAATGTAACCGACCCCGGACTTTTGCCGTTTAAAAGATCCCGATGGTGAGCATCGTTAAAAATTACCCAGCTGTATTGATACAAGGTAAGGTAAGTATACCTATTCTTTAACGCCTTTAGCTATTTTCCAGAAATTAGTACATAATACTTAATCACGATTACTGTAACGGAGACTATTTAAAACCATTTCTTATATTTTCTTACAATATGTATGGGTAATAGTATTATATTGTTAATGAATAGTGATTTTTGATGGTTACAATTATAAGTACTTATACCTATTCTTTTAATTAGAGGCTTTGATTTCGTAAAAACGACCTAGCCCGGAGCGTATGCCATTTATCAAAATAAGCTGTATCTGGTTAATTTGCTACAACCCTAATTGGCAGATTTTTGCAACTTCGCTAATGATATCGGCGGACGCCGGGCGGTGCGGGTGCAGCGCCCTACTTAACTTCTCAATATACCAGGTGTTTCATTCCAGGCGCCGCATAGGGAAATAACACTGGAAAAGTTATTTTATTTTCAGTTTGCTCATGGAACTGGTTCCGGACAAATCCGAGCGATTCGGTCAATGGGCTTCAGTGTTCTCTATGCATGCCCTCTACTTAAAACGGGAGGATTGTTTGAAAATCCGGAAGCCGCATAGGGAAATAACACGGGAAAAGTTATTTTATTTTCAGTTTGCTTATCGAACTGGTTCCGCTCAAATTCAAGTGAATCGGCCAATGGGCCTCGGTGCATGTCCTCTATGCATGAAAAAAAAATTGGCCCTGAAATGCCCCCTTGTTAAAACGGGGGAACTGTTTCGAAATGCGGATCTTTCAGGGCCAATTTTTTTATGCCTAGAAGACCCTGAGGTCCATTGACCGAATCACTCAAATTTGGCCGAAACCAGTTCCATGAGCAAACTGAAAATAAAATTACTTTTCTCTATACCGCGTTTGGAATTAAACACCCGGTATAAACGTTTTCAGTTTTTCCTGAGCGGCGCGCGCATGTTGGTTCCCTTGCGTGCTCACTCATTGGCTGGAGGTCTGTCACAGCTCATTTTTACCCAATGAGATCATTTTTACCTATGTGTTTCGATGGAAACTTGGAAACCAACCTACGCGTGCATTATATTCTTATTCATGTTGACACATTAGACGCTGTGTTAGCATCCTCTTTATCTTACAAACTGAAGACGTATATTATATTCCTGGTGACAACAAAACTAAGTACCTATATGTATAAGTATTATAAATAGGCCCCAATTACTTTCTCAATCATCATGCTACAAGTCTGAAAAACTTAACACTAACGTGACATTTTTTAGATGTCTACCTAACATGAAAATCTGTCATAACATAAAACTATATAACCATATTTTTTGAAGGTGTGAAGGTGAAACTAAAAAAAAAAATTAAATACAAAGAAAGAGTATCACAGTACAGTACAGATCCAGAACCAAAATTCCACAAAGAAAAGAAAAACCCATGAAAATGGGACTATACTAAATACAATGAACTGTAGATTCCTAAAATGTCCAATTTATTTATAAAAATTCACGTCAAAAAATGGTAAATAAATGGTATCCGGTGGGTAAGTTTAGTAAGAGTTTTTTGATTTTTAGCATAATGCATAATGATTCAAAAAGTTAAGGTGTTCAACTACATCACGACCTTGTTGTCACACGTTGTGAAATAACTATCTGCTGCTATTAGGTAGTTAATGGGTTGTTAGAATATATTGATGTTGTAATAAAACAAAATCTTAGTTGCCCCGATTGCAAGGAGAGAAGACGGCGAGGTGCGGTCTGTCGCGACAGCCGCTAACAGCGGCGGCCGTGAGATCGCAGATCAGAGGATCCCGCGCTAATTAGGTAGCAGACCGGCTCCTCGGCCCACCGCAATCTCGCCAGTGGCGTACTGACAATTTGTGCCAAAATTAAGGAAATAACAGGATTCGGATATAGCTCCTCCTCTTCTAATAATTTTTATAATAATATGACTTGTACTAAACTTTTAGACACACGAGGGTAAGGCCAATTTTTAGGAAGAGGTAGAGGGGTCACCGACGGGGTTTTAAAAAACACATGATGTTGTTTCGGAATCGAATATTGTTCCTTAAAAATGATGCATCCACGTTGTGATGGGCCAGAGAATGTTGCCATATTTTTCTTTGTGTAATAATTTTTTTCTTTGAGATCCGGTTTCAATTAACGTTTTTGTAGCAGAATCCTGACACTTCAGCCTTTCATAAAAAAATTAATTAATCACTTAAGGATCTGCAGGAGCCAGTGCATTTTAACCTCCCCACAACCATATAAAAATGGGAGGTTATTGCAATCACTCCAAAATTCGAAATTGAGATAACACCAGATCTTTACGTTTCAAGGCCCCAGGATCACAAAAAAGTGGTTTTTAAAAAATTTCTGTGTGTGTGTACGTATGTACGTATGTATGTATGTGAGCACGATTTCTCGAAAACTACTGAACGGATTTTAGTGAAATTTGGCATGGAGGTTAGCGTTGGCGTTCCGGTGAGCCCAGTTAATTTTGTTGCGAATCGGCAGACGCCAAGTGCCTTTTTGGCACACCAACTATGAAATTTGACTAATGAACACTAATTTTTCTTATCAGCACATGAAAGGTCTTGAAATTCTGTATCTGAAAGTGTATTCACACTTAGCGCCTTTTTGGCATAAAATCAAAAAATTCGAAGTTTCGAGGAAACAATAAATAACACGCTACAGCCCAAATTGCTGGATCGATTTGGCTGAAATTTGGTAGGTAGAGATACCGTTACCCGCCGAAGGGCTGATTTAATTTTGGTGGCAATCGGCGAACGGCAAGTGCCATTTTGGCATATCAACTTTGAAATTTTAAGAATGAACTCATATTTTCTTTATCAGCACATGAAAAGTCTTCAAATTTTGTTTTCAAAATTGTATTCAATCTTAGTGCCCTTTTGGCAAAAGATTGTAAAATTTAGAAAAATCACAGAAAACACCTTAGGCTTGGTGGAGTAAAACTTAGGTATATAGTAAATAGTAAAATTTACTTGATATTGGTGATAAGATTGGATCATTCATCAATTGGGGAGGTTCCAGCCGCTTCCGTAGCTGCCCATTTTTTCTTAACGTGTTTCTTTGAGAGGGTGGCACTTTTTTGTTTATGCGATTGGATGCCCCTAAACTATGCCATTTAAAAGAACAAACGTTTGGGTTCTTTGCATTCGTGACAAGAAGATGGCGGTGTGCTTAGTTTACTATTTTAAGGTCTTTTAACTTTTATTCAACTACGAAAATCAGACAAAACTCGAACGAAATTGGGACTTTCTTGTAAAATGTCTATGGATTAGGAGATGAAAAGCCGCGAAGAGTTGACAGACGTTTTAAAATTCACAAAAATTGCCGCTGAAACGAACGAAAACAAAAAAGTTTAAGGATCCCCTAAAATCCGTGGTGCAAATGGTTGGCAAACTACTTATACTCGATTCAATGCAAGCAAAGGCAGTGAAATCTGCGAATTTCAATAATTTGAGTGGAAGTGAAAACTATTTATTAACGAATTATTATCCCAAATCCTTGACTCTTCTCTGGTTATTTCTGCTTTTGTATTTATAGCTACTAGCTAGTGTATTAGCTAGTGTAACAAAATATACCTACAGTCGGAACCCGTTATAAAACCTGTCAAATCTGACAAGTTCCTAATTTCCACCTGCGTAATATAAATTTTAGACTTCAAATTTGACAATGTCAAATAATGTGTCTGCCAAACGTTTTGCTCTCAAATTTTTTTTTTCATGACAAATAGAGAATCTTGAATTCGCTTCATCAGGATAATGGTGTAAGAATGTTTTGCTGCTGATTTGATCAAGGTAAGGTTGCAAAAAGAACTCAGTCATCTTTTGACAAACATTTGACGGATTTCTAACCTAAATGAAAGTCCCTATTACACAGCTGAGCATCTGGAGGATTTATAGAACGGGTTTCGACTGTAGATTTGACCCTAACGACAAAACTTCAGCTTCAGTCTACTTACTTTGTTGCTCTTACTCGAAAGAATACGGTAATAGTATTGCGGACGAGTCGATACTCATTCATTTGAATGTATTATCTAGTAAAATAGTAAAGAAAAGAGTGAAAGTCGACTCACAAAGCAGGTGGAAATTATAATGTATACCTATACCAAATACCTACTTACTACGTAGAGTCGTAGACCAACATTTAAATGAACGCCGGATACAATTTCTTTGGATTGGACTAACTGTATTTCAGTCACTAAGTACGATTCGGAAGTAACTTGAGGAAAGTAATCTAGTTTAGAAACAGGAACTAGGTAAATAGATAACTGAATGAAATTGGCGGAGCCGCCGCGCCGCCCATGGTTTTAAAGTTCTCGCCACTCTCCATCTTGCTCACGCAAATTGCCTCGCTGGAGATTTGCCGCAGATATTTTCCGTTGAGCTTTTTATTCGTGAATATCTGCGAACCGTGTCTTCTTATAACGGGAAAGCGGGTCGGCGGAAAAAAACTCCTACAGAGAGAGAACCGTTGATGGTTTTGTTTGGAGCGCAACTACTGATAATGCTGACTAATTAGGAAGGCACCCCGTTTGTTTGCCGGATGATTTTCGTGAATACCTAAGCTTGCAAATGGGAAGTCTGCAGGGGGAATTATCGACGGACACTGGATGGGATGAACTTCCACCGACAATGAGGAAGTTGTGCAGATTGATTGACTGTGGTCGATAGCCGAACTTCCGCCAACTTCCCAACTTTTACCTATAGATACAAGGGGCTCTCTGCAACTTACGCCCAATTAACGTTCATCTCACATGCCTCCTTGCTCTTTCTTTGGTAATTGCTGCACTCATCGCATACATACACCTAGGTATATTTAATTTTACTAAAAACATATTTAAGACGGAGTTTTGAAATTTTAAAAGAATATAAATTATCTTCTGTAAAGTGTATACTTTGCCATCACTACTTCTAACGTTCATTAATTTCAGAAACTCATTGTTCTACACATGTCAAAGAAAAAGAAGACACCAAAGCGTCAAAAACATATGAGTTTTAATTCCAAAGCTTACAGAGGATGAGTTTTTTTTTTGGATCGCTTGATATGTTATATGTTATATGTATAATAATTATTTGATTATACTTTTCTTTTACGCAATAAGGCATTCAAAATAAATTCAAACCGTGTTCTCAGTTCATCATGTATACCTAATGGAAATGAAACTTTTGTCTTACGCACAGATGAAAAAATTCCCCCGTTGTCGTATTTTGAATTTTGAGTTCAATGTGAATACCTACAAAAATAGTTTGAAAAATTACCTTTCGGATAGCCTTTACTGGTAACAGCTGGTATTAATTGTATTAGCGGTAGCAATTATTTTAGTTGTGACGTAGGACAAAAGTTTCATTTCCATTAGGTATAGCTTACTGCAATCACTCCAAAATTCAAAACTGAGAATACACCAGATGCACCAGATCTTCACGTTTAATTTTTTCAAGGTTCGAGGATCACGAAAAAGTGGTTTTAAAAATGGCTGTGTGTGTACGTACGTACGAATGTCAGCACAATTGCTCTCGAAAACTACCGAACAGATTTTAATGAAATTCGATATGGAAGTAAATCAGTGTTGGCCTTCTGGGGCCCTTTCCACAAAAAGTACATGTACAAGTGTTGCCAATAAGATGATTTTCACTCAATTATCTTATTGGCTATTACCATAGACATTACCTAGTGACACTTATGAACTTGTAAGCTTATAATTTTTGTTGAATGGGCCCTTGGTGAGCCCAGTTAATTTTTTTGCCAATCCGCACCAAGTGCATTTTTGGCATATCATTCATATCAGCATGTTTGATTGAAGAACACCAAGTTTTCTTATTAGCACGTGAAAGAACTTCAAATTCTGCACCCAAAAATGTATTCACACTTAGCGTCCTTTTGGCATAAAATCACTTTCGAAATTTCAAGGGAACATTAATTAACACGCTACAATCCAGCTACAACAGCTGACAGCTGGCCACAGCTTCCTTACGTAGAAATAAGACAAAAAGTAAGAATAAGTTTTTGTCCTACTTAATAAGTATATTGATGTGTAACTAGAAGGAAAAGTATTATATTCCGGGACAAGGATGCGCCTCGTCCAGCAACCATCAGAGTCGCGGAATATGTATTTTCCTTCGTGTTGCACATACTATTTTTTCGTCGATCGCGCAACTATACTCTGTCCGGGATCCACACGACCAAGATTCACCCAATTTCCATGGCGACTCATTGTTGACAACAATGATTCGCCATGCAAATAGGGTGAATCTTGGTCATAGGGTGAATCTTGGTCGTGTGGATCCCGGACAGACCATAGACAGAAATAATGAAATTTGGAACTATTTTTTACGAGTACAGGAATATTTTTTTTAGTGTGTGTTGCCTAGCAAATGACGCAGTCCTGGAAACGTAAGCTTTCGGATGATAATGTCAGGTCAAGAATGTGACGTTTCCAGTATGATCGACGAAAAAATAGATTATGAGGGAGCTATGCTCCCTCAAGTGGACCCCAAAAATAATGTTTTTCCAATTTACTTAAAAAGTAGATTATTTTTTAGATTTTATGTACCTAACATCAAAGGCGTATGCGTTCTGAATTTTTTTTGTAAGCATTTTTTTGACAAAGTAATTCACCAAAAAGTACACCGTTTTCGAATTAAATGCTGCTCATTAAGCTACTACAGGAAAAGACCCCACCAAGAACGCACGCCCCTGATGCTACTGAAAATCTGAAAAATAATGAAAAGGAAGCCCTTTATCCCACTAACTATGTTCTAAACAACATAGAATTAATTTAAATTTTTGAGTAAATTGGAAAAAACTGATTTTTGGGGTACCCAGTTAAGGGGGAATAGCTTTCCACATCACATAACCAACCTATTTTAGGACAAAAACTTATTCTTATTTTTACGTAAGAAAGTTGTGGTTAGCTTTTGTCTTTATAATTCTGAGTTACCCTGTAGTGAGGCAAAAAATAAATTTCTAATAAAATCAATAATTATTAACCCCATTCCATTTCCTACAATTTCTCAGCTGAACATCAGATCATTTCAGCGAAGTATATATCTTTCTAAGTTGCCATCAGTTATGTATGAACCTAGCTTTTCAATGCGTGGAGCTTTATGCACATTATAAATAATAATTCTAAGTACCTGAAGTGCTATTCCTGATCTACTAGGTTATAAAACAAGACTAAAACAGAACAATTGAGTAATAATTATATTTAGTTAGAGTTTAGTAAGAGGAGATTTAGTTTTTCATTCTATTTCTGAACTGCAAATTTTGAAGCCGCTTATAGTGTTTATTTACGATCCTGTGACATTTGGAATTCGCGTATCATCTGTCGCAAATGCAAATGAACCTCGGCTGCAGAAGAAGCAGAACCTCTCGCTAAACGATGAAAACAGTTTATTAGAAAGTAGCGAGTGATTTCGAGGAAGCCACCAGCATATGGCATTTAGCGAGTGTCGAACTGTGTGTGCTGATTGCCGGATTTACAGCTAACAGCCAGTTGTCGCCTGCACTTCCACTTAGCTAATTGTGAATGCAGAGAGACGGCGAGCCGTGTGTAACGTGCCCCACTAAGCAGATGGTCGCCAGTGCCGCTTCGGCCGCTCCTCCGCCCGCCGCAGGATGTAATTAAGTGCCCCTCACCAGATCTAATCTACGGAATTAATTTTATCATCAACCGATCTGTTTCTATCGGTGCCGACGTCGAGCTACTGTTATTAGCTCTTTTGCAGTGCCAAAGCCGGCCAGTTTCTAAAAGAATCCGATCATAAATAAAAAGTTTGGAACGGCCACCTTTCGACCGGATCCGGATATCAGAGTCCGTTAGTGGCTCGCGCATAGCACATAATCAATGACCGTTACTGCGGCGCGAGATTAATTCACCGGAACTGGTCCAGTCCAGCATCCCGCATCCTAGGCCGGACCTACGCCCTAGAAGGACGCATCAACGGTCTATTGTCAAGCAACAGAGGGTTTAGTGGACACCAACCGGACGTAATAATACCGTACCAGCTTAATAGAAAATTATACAGTCGGTTCCATTATAAATATTGATAGTTGGAAAATGGAAACGGGTCCGTTTACCGGTTAATTTCACATATTTGCATACCTTCTCGGCGCTTCCAAACTTGACATTTTTGAATTTAGTAGATCTCTAAAAATTGTTAATTTTAGGAAACATAACATGTACCTGCCTCTATTGATAATTTCAATAATTCCAGTATGCATGAAGGGAGTCAGTCTATACAGTAGGTAAAACAGTCCGGCTGTACTATCGGCTCTGCCAGTTTTGAGATTACTGTGACACAAGAATGACAAATACATAACGACAAACAAATAACTAATCTGTCACAAAATGTCATGAGATGAAAGCGCCTAAAAGCACGTTATCTATAGTGCATTAAGCACCAAAATTGGCAACCTTTAGACTGACGACCGTTATTTTCTATTAATACAGAAAATATGCCTATAACGTTTACAATAGTACGGACGGGGTTGTTCTATCATCGATATTCGAGTCTTTTAAAGTAGGGATGGATGGTCCCAAGGGTCAAAAATTATGCAACAGGATTGAAAGATCACGATTTTCTTAATCTTAAGATGGGAATTCAGTACCTGATTGCGGTTTTACTAACCTTTTTAAAAAATTAAGTTAAATTGCAAGGCTTTTTCAGCATTTTTGTAGGAGAGTCCATTTTGCTTCTTATACAACCGCTCTATTTTATCGGCAACCACATGTTACTAAACACTGACAGATAATTGAAAATTTCCCTTTATCTCTCCAAGTTTCTTGATAATTTTACAAAGATTGTTGTTATTGACATAAACATAAAGTTAGAAGTATTCTTTTTCTATTTCGGTTTCCTAATGAACACTTTATAGTACCCAAACGCGTTCTCTAATGTGCTCTATTAGAGCACGGCTTTTGTTTACATCATAACCTAGACAGTTATTGTGTCTAACAATCGAATTAACTGTCAAGTCTGTCTTTGAAAATGACATTTTTTCTTGAAAATATTAACAAGTTGGGTGTCCGAAATAGAAAAATATGTATAAAAAACGTGTTTCATAAAGCTCTTAACGCGCACTTGAATTTTGTAAAACTCGGGCTTTTTGCCCTCGTTGGCCAAATATCCTCGTGCGATAATAATTGGCCTTATGAAACGTGTTTTTAATATATACTATTATTTTAACTGTTGTAAATAGCAAATTATAAAATCCACTTGACACTTTATAGCCACATAAAAATTAGTCAGGGAAGAATTCTACTATCAGCGGGTTTAACTCCAGGGTCCAGGGTGGAACTTGCTCGAACATGATGCATCATATTCTGTAGATACTATCCCTTTAAAAGAAAACTTTTTCGTAAGTTTTCGTCTTGTTATTGTGTGACGAACACGAGTTTAAAATGTCGCATGTTTCTGTTACACCCTGTATACAACTGTTTTTTATAACAAAAAGCCGCAGCCGGAAGAGGCCGGTCATCTGGTTCTGCAGCACGCGCCTATTATTTTCGGTTTTATGGATCGGTTAGAAAAAGAATTTCCTTAATTTCTTTCTTAATTTTAATTATAGAAATGTAAAATTTGAGAAATTTTGAGCTAAAGGGTTATAAAAAGTGGCCCATAAAAATCGGACAGTTTTCTTTTTTGTATATATCCTTGTTAGTTTTTGTGCGATATTTTTTAGTTTTATACTCGATGTAGCTGAAGGTTGAGGTCGTCGATACCACTCATTGGATTCGAATTCGCGCCATGCATCAGTGTCGTGCCTAAGGACTTACATTTAACACCATTATTTAGGCCAATGGGGTTTCGTTACCTTTTGACACATGACAGAGGCGTTTAAGACAGGATTGAAAGTCTTTCCCAAATGTCCTTCAAAATGAAAATCAATCCATCCCTAAATTTTTCGTGAATTTTCTTCCAAAGTTCTAAATCGCATAATTTGGAAGAAAAAGTACAGAGACGATGAAAACTGTAGGCATTTTTGATTTAAGTTGTAAATTGAGGAGATTAATATGCATTTTTAATTTAAGTTGTAAATTAAGCTAATAATATAAAATTTGGTTTTTTTGACGTCCGTTGAAAGTAGATAGTGATGATTTTCTAATGGGATTCGGACAGGAAATAATACACTGAGACTTCGGTGCTAATAATCTCCATAATTTACAACTTAAACAAACATGGCTATCGAGTTTTCATCGTCTCTGTACTTTTTATTGCAAATTATGCGATTTAGAGCCTTGGAAGAAATTTCACAAAAAATTTTGAGATGGATTAATTTTCATTTTGAAGGACATTTTGGAAATAGGAAAGAACGACCCTCAGTCCTGTCTAAACGCCACTGTCATATGTCAATGGCGGTAACGAAACCCCATTGGCCTAAACAATGGTGTTAAATTAAAGTCCTTAGGAAGGACACTGATGGTGCGAATTCAAATCCAATAAGTGGTATCGACGACCTCAGCCTTCAGCTACGTCGAGTATAAAACTAAAAAACTTTGCACAAAACCTAACGAAGATACAATAAAAATAAAACTGTCCGGTTTTTTATGGGCCAGCATTTAGTTACCGATATCCGTGTAAAGTGATTAATGTGATTATGAGATTATGTAAGAAGACTGCGTCCATCAGTTTGATTCCATATATCGGACGCGCGGTGCTGTAGGTACTCAGTTTTGATAAATCGTTGACGATAGGCGTCGCATTTAAGAGCGATATTTGCAGGTCCTTGAAACGGGTTGAGAGAGTGAGAGCAACGAGATGCTGGAGCAGTCTAGATGGAAAGGGTTGATAGGTCAGAGGTCGCCACTGGACCACTGAAGCTGGATATGCTAGAATGGTGATATCACGAAACGTCCTCTATCTAGACGTTTTGTGTAACGGTTTAATCCAACAGGTTTATGTTTATGGATTTTCGTCGTTTCTGTCTCTCAACCAGTTCCACCCAAATAACAATTGTTTATTCTTTTTTCACAATGCTCCCACTTTATTAAAACACTCTACAAGACAATAATCTCATTATTTAATAGTGTCAATGCTTTTAAATTGGGCGATTTGCCTTCCCATTTCGTGCAAAATATCGAGAGCGCCTTCATGTGCATCAACCTTCACTATTTTACCACATTCTCTGATGTAGAATTCGAGGTCTTCACGACCATTTTCGGAGCTCGTCATCTTGTACTTATTTGTAAACTGCGCCAACTTGGAGAACACAGAACTGAAGGCCTCGTCCAAATCGAACAGTTCCAGAGGAGGGGGCGGCAGCTCCCGAAACGACGGAGGAAATACCTGCAGGAAGAAGTTAGTTTGCAGTTAGAGAAGTGAAGCTCTTAAGGGAATGTTCGGAAGTATACCCACGCTCAAGACGACACTTAGCTAGATTAGGAGAGTCCCGAAACTTCCCATTTTTGCAAGCTCTTCATCACGGTTTTCAGAAATGTCGAATTATTATTATAGTAATAACTGTATTATTATCGCTCTAACGCACGTGAAGTATATGCAAAAACCTTCTTTACTATGTACAGGGTCTTTTTTTATTATTGTCCCACTTAAATTGGAATATCTCTGTTATTATTCGAGATATTCGCCTGACCTAAAGACAGCATAGTAGACCGTACTCCCAAGTTTTATTTTGGACCTTACTCTTAGCGATCACCGTCGGATCTTAAGCGCTGTGGATGCAACTTCCTTTTTTAAAATGGAACACCAGGTATTTTTGCACGGATCGATAGAGTTTTTTTCTGATTTCATTGACATTGGGTAGTTGATATCTGGGGTTGATGGTTTTGGAGAAAGAAAATCCTTAACTTCGAGAATTTGTCCGAATGAAAATGGCAATAATGTTGAAAATTTTAATTTGTAATGTTTTAAGGTGAATAAATAAGTTAAAACTATAAATAGTAACAAAGTAAGTAACTTATTTAATCACCTTAAAGCATTACAAATTAAAAATTTCAACATGATTGCCATTTTAAAACTATAAGTTAAAACTATAAATAGTATGGAAACACTGGACAACTTCGGTGGAAAATGCACTATATCACTAGAAACACCCCACTACACCGAAACACTTGATTTTCACTGCTGACGCGTTTCGAAATAATGAGCACATTGTGTTCGAAACGCGTCAGCAGTGAAAATCAAGTGTTTCGGTGTAGTGGGGTGTTTCTAGTGATAGTACTATAAATAGTAACAAAGCAAGTAACTTATTTAATCGCCTTAAAGCATTACAAATTAAAAATCTCAACATGATTGCCATTTTCATTCAGACATTTCTCGTAGTTCAGGATTTTTTTTCTCCAAAACTATCCACCCCAAATATCAACTGCTCTATATCAATGAAATCGGAACAAAATCTTCTATCGATTCGTGTAAAAATATACCCGGTGTCCCATTTAAAAAAAAGCAAGTTACATCCAGAGCTCTTAACATACGTCGGTGATCGCTAAGAGTAAAATCCAGAACAAAACTTTGAACTACTATCTACTATCCTGTTTTCAGTTCAGGCGAATATCTCAAGGAATAAATGAGATATTCCAATTTAAAAGTGGTACAATAATAAAAAAAGACCCTGTACATCATATTACAGGAAATTAAGACTCATGAAAGACTTAACACTGAACTTGATTTGATAATCCACATTCTAGGAGACATCCAACGTAAAAATGACGAGTGTAGTGAAAAAATTAAATAAGTGGTAAAATTATAAATAAGAACCAATCTCGATCCTCGTTACTATAATGAAATTTGTTCCATAAACGTATTCAAGTCGTTAATAGATGATGAGAACATAAAGTAAATGTAACTGTTCTTGTAATCACCGATGGATTTTCTTTCTGTTATGACTGAGCCGGGTCTTGTGCAGCATTTTTAACAACAAAATACTATAGTACCTATATCGGCTAGATAATCCTGTGAAGGAGTAGGTGATGCCGGACACCGAAATCCGAATAATAAATATTCTCTCCACTTCAATGTAGCAAATTCGAAAAACACCAAAACTATGCTTTGAGAGATTCGCTGTTGAACCTATAATAATACCTATAAAAAGTTGTAGAGGCGAGTTTGTGAATTAGGTTCAAACTAAACTTTGAATTATTATCATTACGATTTACGAAGATCAACAAAAATGGTAAAAAAAAAGTCATCAGAGGGGGTGGCTGGGCGGCAAATTGGAAGGTGCTATAGTTTTTCCTTTGACAAATTCTGATGCCAGAGGGTGAGGTGATAACTGATAAGCTTAGGTAAGTATATGCATGTCTCGCTTTATAGTGCTTTATTATAGGATAAAGTGACTTACAGCAGGTTGCAGAGGCGGCAACGGGGCCTCGAACTTAGGTGTAATAATTTTCAACGGTTGATGCTTCACCCTTAATTCGTCATAGAGTCTGAGCCCTTCAGGGACTGGAAAACAAAACAATTCGTAATCATGCCTGAGCAGAATGTGCAGCTATTGCGAGTTATACCCAAGTTAGTATTAATCGAATATGTCTTCTGGTCAAAAAGTTGGATATAGTCTATAGAGACCGTATGGCTTATTGCGTCAGTCAAACACAGTTTTGGTCTTTCAGCTATTTCAGCCGTATCCGGGACGATGTGGTGGTCTGAAATCTGTTGAGGATAGATTAGTAACAACAATTCATTGTTATGAAACAAGTTACGTCGATATCGTCGTGATCTGAAGGGGCGAAGCGTACGCTATGCGCGCTTGTTAGGAAGTCAAAGAGCAGCTCCCGGAATTTCTCATTATTTTCTTGATCCAGATATTTGTCGGTGAACATGTGACCGGAACCGACAGCCACCAACCTGCCCCCTAAAACAAAATCAGGCAGGTATACCTGTTGGGCCATAGGTAGATTCCTAAGGTTTTCTTTATGGTCAACTCATAATATCTAATATTCCGAAATCGAAGCCCAATTTGCAAAGGTCAACTTCGTCTTAAAAAATACTATAAATCTCTAGGGCTTTTATTTTATAGGGTACGTCCACAACCTGGAGCTGTGATGGACGTGATGAGTGATGACGATATCACAGACAAGGCGATATACATCGGATAAGAGCAGAGAGTAAGTATAGCCAGCATTGACGAATCAAGATCTTATTTCAATGCAAGTGTGTAAGTAGATATACAGGGTGTTATTCTTAAAACTTCCCACCTTGAATATCTTTAGATGTAATAAAGATATTGAATTGAAATAGACGCTGACCAATCCCGCATGGAGGGGGACACTTGCGCGAATATAGAGGAAATTTTTTCCACTTCCGGTTTAACCGGAAATGACCTTAACTTTGTTTTTTCAAATGGAATGATACCTTTTTCTCAACGAATTCAGAATCTACGATTTTTTCTGAGTTATAAACATGTATCATACTTGACCGGAAGTGCAGTCACGGCCATCACCCTAGATTTTCAAAAACATCGAAGAAATCG
This sequence comes from Pycnomerus fuliginosus, assembly GCA_963924575.1. Lineage (NCBI taxonomy): Eukaryota > Metazoa > Arthropoda > Insecta > Coleoptera > Zopheridae > Pycnomerus > Pycnomerus fuliginosus. The sequence goes on along the minus strand of OZ004617.1, from coordinate 10,373,593 downwards.
GTGAAAAATTGAGTTTTTCGAAAAACGCAAAAACACGTCTACTTTAATTTTTTGATGCAAATTCATCTGCCCATTGACATTTTCTTTTTATTTACTTTTGAGATTTTGACAGATTGTGAGGTAAGAGAAAATTTGATAGAAATAAGAGAAATCAAAAAATGAAATTGCTCAGGTAAATTTGCATCAAAAAAACTAACTTGACGTGTTTTTGCGTTTTTCGAAAATCTCAATATTTTACCGATTTCTTCGATGTTTTTGAAAATCTAGGGTGGCCGTGACTGCACTTCCGGTCAAGTATGATACGTGTTTCTAACTCAGAAAAAATCGTAGATTCCGAGTCCGTTGAGAAAAAGGTGTCATTCCATTTGAAAAAACAAAGTTAGGGTCATTTCCGGTTAAACCGGAAGTGGAAAAAATTCCCTGAATATGCGCGCAAGTGTCCCCCTCCGTGCGGGATTGTCCAGTTTTTATTTCAATTCAAAATCTTTATTACCTCCAAAGATATTCAAGGTGGGAAGTTTTAAAAATAACACCCTGTATGGTTACAAGACGCGAGGGCTAAAATAGTCTTCTCTACCGTGGTGAATATAGTACTTTTTTCACTTACTAGCAAAAAACCGAATTCTCAGTTCAAAGATAAGTCAATAATGGTACGTTTTAAAGCTAGTAGTGAAAAAAAATAATTTCTGTTGAATTGGCGCTCTTTGTATTTTTTTTATTCAGGCAATTGTTAAGTTTTTGAATACCATCTGAGGTCAATCAGATTACTTTAGATATGTACTAATTTTTAGAATCCCTTCAGTTTTGTAATTTAATAAAAATCAGTTATCCCTTCTGGACAGGCCCGGCAAATGCAGGGTAGTTCCTTTTTCACTGCTCACCATTGGCATCACTCAAATGGTAAGACTTACGGAGTCGGTTAAATTAGAGCTTCTGACCTTTCTAGCTATTATTGACGATTGTTAAACTTTGTTAAGTCACGCTCGTAAAGTGGTTGTGAAAATTTTAAAAAAATGGAAGGTTACCTACTGCGATCACTAAAATTTTCGAATTTGAGATAACATCAGATCTGTACGTTTTGAGGTCCCAGGAACCCAAAAAAGAGGTTTCTAAAATCTGTCGGTATGTTATGTATGTATGTACGTGCGTTTGTAAACGCTCTACAGCCCAAACTATTGGAGCGATTTGGCTAAAATTTGGTACATAGGCATCTCATAGCCTAACTTAGATCTGAAAAGCTTTTGGAGCAAATCGTTCAACCGGAAGTCCCATTTTGGCACATCAACTTTGAAAAAATACAAACCCCTATTTTTGATGTCACCATGAGAAAGGCCTTCAAATTCTGCTTCTAAAGGTGCATTCACTCTTAATGCCTTTTTGACAACAACTTAAATATTCGACATTTTTAACGCACTTTAAAAACATGATACAGCCCAAACCTCAGATGGATCGATTTGCCTGAAATTTTGTACCTACATGGAGATTGTATCACACGTCGAAAAGCAGAATTTTTTTTGAAGGCAATCGACAAACGGCAAGTACCGTTATGGCACACCAATTTTCAAATTTAAAATTATACTCATTTAACCAACTACAAGTTTGTGAAAAATTTATCACCACATCACCATTAGAAAGGTCTTCAAATTCTGGTTTTAAATAAAACGAAATTCATTTAAACTTATGCCCTTTGGGTAAAGAAAACGTAATTTTGTAATAACACTAAAAACACATTATAGTCCAAACTACTGGATCGATTTGGCTGAAATTTGGTACATGGAGATTGGGTGCTGAAAGACTTTTGAAAGCAGTTGGTGAACGGGAACTGTCACTTAGGCATATTTTAAAAATTTTAAATACCTACAAGACACGGAAATCAAAGACCCACGCGATGGGGAGGTTCCAGTCGCTTCTCTGCTGCATTTTTTTTATATTTACATAAAAAGGAAATGTTATTTACAAATATTCGGTTTCTGAGGCACTCCCAGAAACATCTGCTTCCACGCGAAATTTTCTAAATCTTTGTGGAAAAACTGCGGGATTTTTTAAATTATTTGAAACCGGCGGTATAACCTGACAAATAAGATAAAACTTAACGGTGTTATGCATTACAAAGATAAAGAGGATTTTTGAGGATTTTGAAAGCAAACTACCCAAAATGTCAATTTCGCAAAAAAATTGACTTTGTGGGTTTTTGATCTCCCTGATGCTTCAATTATTATAATTCATGACCGTTTCTGATATTTAATTGTTGACGAAATTAAAGTTTGTTGTGTTATGTTCCTGATATGGCGGATTGGCGGCACAACCTGATTTACTTTTTTAGGAATTTTTATTCATCTATAAGTGATAATTGTTTTTTAATTAAAGTAAACTCCAAAAATAGACGAAGGAACCAAAACTAAGCGAGGGACATCAAAGGGGGAGTAGAGAATCCTGATCTTTCTTTAAATGTGGTCCAGTAAGCGAGTCAACTCAAAATTCAACTCACAAAGCGCAAGTGGTTCAAGTGTCAATTCTTTTGTTTCTAAGGCCACCTTCGATGGTACAATTATTTGTAACAACCCTGTATATACTAAATAAGTAGGAAATTAGCAATTGCTAATTATTTAGCCTTAGAAATTTCTGTGAATCTAATCAGAAAATTCCTCAACGATATAGTTTAGCAAGGTCGTAGGTATAGTAGGTATATGTATATAGGATGTTGCGGTTATTGGACTAGAAAGCGAACTTACCGGTGTTCGGATCGTAATATAGGGCGCCTAGGGGGCGATCGACGGGGAAAGACGCCGAACCACTTGTGAAAGCCACCACACTGGGTTTGCTAACGTTCATCGTGCAACCGTAAGGATATACGAGATTTATGTTAACTTTATCCCTATTTAGAGACGTATTTATGGAGCTGTCTCCGATAAAACACTCCTTGGGGTGGAAATATTTGTAGTAGTGGGTGCGAATCAGACAATCTGAAAAGTTCCCCTATATCTATATACAAACTCGATTTTTAAGCGACACAGGGCGAGGCAACAGCTCACCCCATGCCGAATTCTATACTACCCACACACCCATATTGGGGATGATTCCAAACTCCTCTAAAAATATATTCGTGTTGCTTCTATCATCGTAACTGCTTTCTGACAGCAATACGAGAATCCTGCCTCCATCTTTAACGAATGATTTCAGACAGTTGAGCTCGCTCTCCTCGAAAGGGGTTTGACAGGCCGGCAAAATCAGAAGTGTACAATTCTGAAGCAGTTGCGAATTAATTTCATCACGATTTCTGTAAAAATCAGTCACAAAAATAAAGCGAAAAAGGATTTGAGATAAGAAATTCTTACATGATGACTTTCCAATAGATTTTCAATTTGCGTTGGAAAATCTTGTAGTTCTCATTCAGCCGGAATAAGTCCCGCTTGGAGTTGTTGAAAATTATCGTATTTTTGTTATCTGGCGATGGATCCTACGATGAGACATTTTACAACTTTACTTTATTATTTCACTACAAACCTCCACTGGTGCCATTTTTATATTTGTTTACAACGACGGGCGCGAGGTTGCTTGGCAACATGAGTGTCTTGCACAGGGGCGGATTCAGGATGAATGTTTGGTGGAGTATCCTGGGGTTTATATTATTGTAAAGTCGATTTCACCTTCATTAGATGTATTGATATCTACATAATAGCAGAGAGGGAATTGTGTTACCTAAATAAAGCAATATGTATGTACCTATAAAACTTAATATTAGGTATAAGTATAAATTTAAACACGCCACAGCCAAAACTACTAGACCGATTTAGCTGAAATTTGGTGCGTAGGCATCTCATAACCCAACTTAGATCTGAAAAGCTTTTGGAGCCAATCGCGCAACTAGAAATGCCATTTTGGCACATCAACTTTTTAATTTTAAATGCAAACCCCCATTTTTTACGTCACGATAGGAAAGGCCTTCAAATTCTGCTTCTAAAAATGTATTCACTCTCAGTGCCCTTTTGACCAAAAATTAAAAAAAAAATGATTTTTATCGGACTTTAAAATCGCGGTACAGCCCAAGCCCCTGAACCGATTTAGCTGAAATTTTGCACATGGGGATTGTATTGCACGTCAAAGAGCTGAACAAATTTTGGATTCAATCGGCCCACGGAAAGTGCCGTTTTGGCACACCAATGTCCAACTTTAAATTATTCACTTATTTAACCACCCAAAACAAGTTTTTGAAAGATTTATTGTCACCATCAGAAAGGTCTTCAAATTCTGGTTTCAAAAAAAATGCAGCAGTGAAGCGGCTGGAACCTCCCCATCGCGTGGATCTTTGACTTGTGTTTCTAGCCGAATTACCACAGAAATTGTATAAGACTGGTTTCAACGACGGTTTTAGAACTGCCTAAAAAGGACTTACTTATACCTACTTTTCTCTAATGAATGTTTCAATTTGTATGTTCTAAAAAAGTTCTAAAACCATTATGGAAACCAGTCATACATTTTCTTTGCTAATTCGACTAGAAACCCAAGGCAAAGATCCACGCGATGGGGAGGTTCCAGCCGCTTCACTGCTGCATTTTTTTGTATCCGTTTATTACACTATAAGGTCCTTTGTAATACATTATTTTAAAGGATATGAAATTCTATGTAAACCGATGCGAATTTAAAAAATTCTTGCATCGGCTTACAGATAATTTTATATACGCTTTAAAATGAAGTATTTCAAAGGGTCCAAGTTTACTTTAAAATTTGATCACAGAGGGCGCTGAGGAGTGACCGGTTGTAAAAAGGTTGTACGTATTGGATTGGTAATGAAATTAGCTTGCCATTTGTGAAGCTGGGGATGGCTGGGACTAGGAGCTACGGGGTGCGTCGCAAAACTTCACCTAGCACAGATTCAACCGTCCCCCTTGAAATAAAAATCGACCTATTCGAGTTCAAGCGATGGGGTGGCCTCTCTTTCATTGAGCCATCCTCTACAGGGTGTCTCTTTTAAAGCGTCAATTAGCGATATTAAGAGAATCATTTTGAGCAGCTAAACAAAAATTCACACACGGTTTCAATTTACTGCCCATGGAATGAAAATATTTTCAGCTCTGACGCACTACCGGTTATACAGGAAGTGGCCGCCATTTTTGTTATTTTGAGTGGGAAGCCTATGTTTTGATTCTAGATTCGGATTGGCCTCTTAATTGTCAGTTTATTGCACCCCCACTTTGCCTATCTAACTGTCATAGTTTTTGACATAAGTCAAGATTTGTGTAAATAAATTGATTTTTATCCGGTAATAGAAAAATTTGTATCTTCCAGACGGTTGGAGGGTTGCAAGTACAAGGTCTGAGCTTTCGGTTGATGGCTCACTCGTCTTGTTGACTTAAAAGTATGACGGAAATTAATTTTAAAAAATGGCGTAACGAAATTGTCCACAACTCAATTTTTTCAAATGCGAGTACCATAATTTTATGCATCCAAAAGATGCAAAATTAAATTTCCTGTAGGCTAGTGTTAGCATTCAGTATACCTATTTTCAATATTTTTGAAAATGTTTGAAATAAATGTATTTCTGTTGTGCGAATTAAAAAAATTGATCACAGCAAGCTTTGGATCAAAAATTAGTAATAGCTCATTCTACTTCTTCAAAAATTTCACTTACAGCTTGCATCAATTTTTTTAATTTGCACAAATACATTTATTTCAAATATTTTCAAAAATATCGTTCCGCTGCTCAAGACGATTCTCTAAATATCGCTAACTGACACTTTAAAAGAGACACCCTGTATATGTATAATATGGAAGTATATTTAAATCTAACAGGCGACAGATGTGTTTACTTGAAAATGAAAAAATATTAGAAAAGAAGAAACAGTCCACAAACAGTAGGTATCACTGAAAATAATATGTTAACAATGTAGGTATACAGGCTGGTTCCTTTTTCACTGCTCACCATTGGCATCTCTTAAAAAAGTTGCGCTATTTTTTGGTGACTAAGAATCTGAAGAGAACTTCTCGATATCTTAATTCGTTTCGGACTTATTCCAAATATCTGAAAATTGCGATTTTAAATTAAAATTAATATCTCCATAACGATTGATGCTATTTAAATAAACGTTGGTACTTTGAGATTTTTGGCATCGAAAAAAAAGGCAGCAGAGAAGCAGCTGGAACCTCCCCAACGCGTGGGTATTTGATTTCCGTGACTTGTTTAAAACCTCCATGTAGCCAATTTCGGACAAATCGATCCAGTAGTTTGGACTATAACGTGGCTCTGACAGAAAATTGTTTTGATTTTGTTGGACTAAAAATTAAAGCAATAATTTCGCTACATATTTCTCGATTTCAAAAAAAACCTAATAATGTAGGTAAGTACCTTCCTAAAATCCATATTCGTAATCATAAAATGTTCAACTTCAGTGCCTTGATACATAGATAACAATTTTTTTCATGGCGGGATCCTATTCACATTATTAATTTATAGAAAATCGCTTAAGAACAGACATGGTGGCGACATCTTACATGGCATCTGCGAAATATAACGGGACAGAATTCTACCGTCAGCCTGCGTCATGTGCCAGCTTTACAGATACAGTACACACTTTGCAGAATATTACGTATATGTGCCCAACAGTTCAAAGTTTGATTGGTCACTAATAGCGGTTTCAGGAATTTTATAAAAGTACCAAAATAAAGAATTCAATAATTAAAATGTGACAATGTAGGCAGCCAAACATACAATATGTTGCAGAATAAAATTCTGTACGTACAACGTATGTACAGCGTTAGTAAACTAGTTACATTCGCCAATCCAGTTCTCGGAATATTGATTTCAATGTTGACTAATGTTAACAAATGACGGAATACGACTGAATGTCAATATTTGGAGCTCAGAGCCATGGTGTATTTATTAAGTCACATTTTTAACAATGTGCTGGTCTGGTAGTCGTTTTTAGATTTTAGTTTTATCAAAATTTCTATCTGTGGTCCAGATATAAGTCCCGTCGCATATTAACTAAAGCGGGGGTTGTGTGTCTCAGGCTTTTTTTCTGTTGGTTTGTAAACGGAATTTCACATCCGTCAAAACTCCCGTCACTCAGGCTCCGTAAAGATGGCAGTAAGTTTTTGTAATTTTAGAAAAGCTTACGCCAATCGTTTGTAAGTGGTTAGTAAGTATTTGTAATTGCAATTTGATCGTTTGTAAGTCAGCGTGAGACCCGAAATTCATATTAGAAAAATCCACTGCCAACTTTCGGTAGCAGTGGGTTTTTTACAAATCAAATTAAAATTGTTATGGGACGTTTGTAACTCGTTTGTAAATGTTTGTAAGCCCAACAAAAAAATTTGTAAGCGTTTACAAACCGTCTTACAATTTTTTTACAATTACGTCACCAGCAGTAGGTCACTCCTCGATCCATTTCTAATTATGCTCAACTAATTCCAAATTGTTCGTAAGTGTTTGTAAGTCAATCCACGGAATTTGTAAGTGCAACAGAATTCATTTATCAGGATGTGATCATCGAAAAACTTGGCAGTGGGCTTCTATCTGAATTGGGCCAAACTAACGTCAAACGTTTAGCAATCGTTTGTAAATGTTTGTAAATGTAGTTTTATCGTTTGTAACCCAACGAGAAACGATATAAACCCAATAGATCACTCGGCTTCTTACCGCGTTGAGGTATACACTTACAGGGTGGCCCGTTAAAAAGGCGCCACCCGAGGGACCACCCCACAGTTTTTGTAATTTTGAGAAAAGCTTACGCCAATCGTTCGTGAGTGGTTAGTGAATATTTGTAATTACAATTTGATCGTTTAGAAGTTATTGGGGGAACCAAAATTCATATTGCAAGAATCCACTGCCAACTTTCGGTAGCAGTGGGTTTTTTACAAATCCAGTTAAAATTGTTATGGGACGCTTGTAAATCGTTTGTAATTGTTTGTAAGCCCAACAAGAGAATTTGTAAGCGTTTACAAACCGTCTTACAATTTTTTGACAATTACGTCACCAGCAGTAGGTTACCTACTCCTCGATCGATTTCTAATTATGCTCAACTAATTCCAAATTGTTCGTAAGTGTTTGTAAGTCAAACCACGGAATTTGTAAGTGCAACAGAATTCATTTATCAGGATGTGATCATCGAAAAACTTAGCAGTGGGCTTCTATATCTGAATAGGACCAAACTAAACTCAAACGTTTAGCAATCGTTTGTAAATATTTGTAAGTGTAGTTTTATCGTTTGTAACACAACGAGAAACGATATAAACCCAATAGATCACTAGGCTTCTTACCACGTTCACACTTACAAGGCGGCCCATTAAAAAGGCGCCACCAGAGGGACCACCCAAATTCTATCCTATACGACTGATTTGAGAGCAATCGTTCGAACAGGGCCATAATTAATTTCCAGGAGGAAGGGTAACACTAACATCGGTGCTTGGTGAAATTTTACAACGCATACTTTTTTAACCTCCGCCAACCCGACCTTCAAAATTTCAAATGCCACCCCCCGCAGATACGCCTTGAATTCTGGTTTTAAATAAGACAAAATTCATTCGCATTTATATTGTGCTTTGGGTAAAAAAATTGAATTTGTAATAACACTGAGAACACATAGCCCAAACTGGATCGATTTGGATGTTTGTTACATGGAAATTGGGTGACCCGTTCAAGAACTGAAAGGCTTTTGGAAGTAATTGAAGGGACCAATGCAAAAACTGCCTGAGCCACAAATAAAACTACCTACACAAATATGTACAAACAAGGAACAGAGAGCTTATAGGAAATTCAACAAGGTGCCAGCGCCAGATAAGAAATTAATTTTTGTGAATTAGGCACTTTTTGCATTGGGTCCATGAGCGGTCTAAAAATTTCTTTGTTACATCCAAACATATTCAAGGTGGGAAGTTTTAAAAATAACACCCTGTATGAATCAATTAAATGGCTTTTCAAATATCAAACAAATAATAAATATTTCATACAATTCAATTTAATAATTATGAGAGGAAAAAGCTAGCAAGTTGACAAGAAAATTTTCTTGATATTTGAAAGGATCACATTAGCCCCGTTTTAACAATAATCCTGAATTTCAATCGAAGATTAACTAACAGATATCTATGTTAATTATCCAATAAAATAATAATTCAATTTTTAAAAGTTGTGGGCAGTTGGTTAACATTAGACTGAAATTCCGGCCGTAAAAATTTTGTGCCTATAGTATAGTTACTAACCTGTACCGCTAATTATTATTAGCGTTTAGCAAAAAAAGTTGGTAGATTGGACACACCACAAACTAACTACTGGGCCGTTATGATAATGAAATGATGGATGAAAACTGAACTGGTGGAACTTCAAGAAATATCTATTTGCGTTTAGGACAAAAATACAGAAATCGGTAGTAAGTACAATAAGTACCTAAAACCATAAAACATAAACATCTGGATCTGGGTGTACGGTACGGTGTAAGGGTCATCATAAATCGAGTCATAAATAATTATTGTTTCCCAGATTTCGGACCAGATTTTTCAAAAAGTGCGGCCCGAACACAAAGAAGGTAGTAAAGGAACGTTTCTGCAATAGCAAGCGCGGTGCCATTTGTATTTGATTTGCATAATAGCATGTCCATGGTTATTGTCCTGAAAATTCTGCGAGCGCGATAATACAATCCATCACAACGAGGTACTTAGTTACCTACATGTTCAAAGATAAAGGATGACTACACCTGGAATAGGGCTGGCATATGCAACGCATATCTCATTCTCATCGATAAATAGGTGAAAAATCAAGGTTTTTAAAAAAGAAAAAGACACTGTCAACTCTATTTTTTTGATAGAATTTCAACTGTCTAAATTCTGGTTTCCAATTAAAAGAGATAGGTGATTTCACTGATTTGTAGGCAAAATTTGCCAAAGTCCGGTTTGCGAAAACAGTGCAAAAGTATGTCATTGTCAAAAATGACGTGACGAAATAGAGAGAGACGTAACAAGATTGGAAACCTACCATTTCTCAGATTCCTTTTGTTGTTTTCTTTCTTCAATTTTCGAAATCTGTCAAAATTGCAACAAGAATTTTAAAAAATGTGATTGGGTAGGTACTTAATTCACGATATCAAGTGTCTTGCTGACCCCTGGTTTTGACAGCCGAAACTGAATTTGAGGGGTTTAGACGTCACTGCGCAAGTCAAAATGCGTGTGATAATCGTAGCGTAAAGGAGATGTGCCGTCTTTTTTTAACGCACGGTAAACAAGGAAGACGACGAGAAGTGTAGAGTGCGTGATTCTTACAGTACAGCTATTACATGTGACATTTACCGTGTTTAACCTAAGATTTGCTTAACAATTTGTTGTTTTGAATGTTATGTTAAAATCCGATAATGAGTGAATGGACGAAGAAGTGCAATGTTCAACCCACTTATTCCGCAGAGTGATATTTTTCTTCGGAAAGCGATGAAAGGACACATATTTGTTTAACGTATTATTAGTGCAGTCAGGTACACAACAAACCATTGGCATTTTTCAACTGTTTTAAAAAACGTAAAACCACAATTATTATTACACTTTGCAGGTTAGTTGCTGTTTCCTATCACTGTGACGTAAATGTCAAATTTAAATGAAACACGGCTGTCAACCTACAACTTCCAACAACCGCGCCACGTTAAATTCCCTTGATTGCCAAAAACTTGAAGCATGCGCATTAGGTTCACTTGATATTGTGAATTGAATTCGTATCAAAACAACAAAATTGACAGCTGTTCACGTTTTTCAAAAATCTTGATTTTTCACCGATTTATCGATGATGATTTTAAAGCCGCACCTTTCGTCGAGTGTCATAGTTACCTACATTATGCTTTTATTTTTTAAAAAATGTTAGATTTACGGGTTTACAGAGAATTTTATTCTCTTTAAAATGATGTGTCACAAAAATGATCACAAAAGGTGCTGGGGAGGGGGGGGGGCAAAAACAAAGAAACTTGTCGGCACTGGATTGGCAAAGAGATTAGCTTTCAAAAATTGCAGGGGGGTTGCCATTTGAAATTTCGAAGGTGGGGTTGACGGAGGGGATGCGTTGTAAAATTTCACCAAGCAGGGGTGTTTCCCGTTCCCTTCCCCCTGGAAATAAATTATCGTCCTGTTCGAGCGATTTGTCCTCAATCAAATCAGTCGCAGGAGATAGAATTTGGATGGACCCTGGTGGCACCTTTTTAATGGGAGACCCTGTACCTATGTACAACGCGGTATTCTTAGTGATCTATTGGATTTATTCCACTCTCGTTGTGTTACAAACGATAAAACCATACTTACAAACATTTAAAAACGATTGCTAAACGTTTGACGTTAGTTTGGCCCAATTCAGATAGAAGCCCACTGCCAAGTTTTTCGATGATCACATCCTGATAAATGAATTCTGTTGCACTTACAAATTCCGTGGATTGACTTACAAATAGGTACTTACGAACAATTTGGAATTAGTTGAGCATAATTAGAAATCGATCGAGGAATAACCTACTGCTGGTGACGTAATTGTTAAAAAATTGTAAGACGGTTTGTAAACGCTTACAATTTTTGTTGTTGGGCTTACAAACAATTACAAACGATTTACAAGCGTTCCATAACAATTTTAACTTGATTTGTAAAAAACCCACTGCTACCGAAAGTTGGCAGTGGATTCTTGTAATATGAATTTTGGTTCTCCCAATGACTTACAAACGATCAAATTGCAATTACAAATACTCACTAACCACTTACGAACGATTGGCGCAAGCTTTTCTCAAAATTACAAAAACTGGTGGGGTGGTCCCTTGGGTGGCGCTTATTAATGGGCCACCCTGTAAGTGCACCTCAACGCGGTAAGAAGCCTAGTGATCTATTGTGTTTATATCGTTTCTCGTTGTGTTACAAACGATAAAATTACACTTACAAACATTTACAAACGATTACTAAACGTTTGAGGTTAGTTTGGTCCTATTCAGATAGAAGCCCACTGCCAAGTTTTTAGATGATCACATCCTGATAAATAAATTCTGTTGCACTTACAAATTCCGTGGATTGACTTACAAACACTTACGAACAATTTGAAATTAATTGAGCATAATTAGAAATCGATCGAGGAGTAACCTACTGCTGGTGACGTAATTGTTAAAAAATTGTAAAACGGTTTGTAAACGCTTACAAATTTTTTTGTTGGGCTTAAAAACATTTACAAACGACTTACAAACGTCCCATAACAATTTTAACTTGATTTGTAAAAAACCCACTGCTACCGAAAGTTGGCATCAGTGGATTTTTGTAATATGAATTTCGGGTCTCATGCTGACTTACAAACGATCAAATTGCAATTACAAACACTTACTAACCACTTACAAACGATTGGCGTAAGCTTTTTTCGAAATTACAAAAAGCTACTGCCAACTTTATACTCCTCGTCACTCACTGTCAGTGTCAATAAACAGTAACAATGGAGATTGAAAGGGGTCTTTGTTGTCAATTATTGTCCATGACAGGAATTTTGACAGAACTGAAATCCCGTTTACAAACCAACAGAAAAAAAGCCTGAGACACACAACCCCGACTTTCGTTAATATGCGACGGGACTACACACTATACAGTGGAAAGAATCACCCTGTATATCAGATACCGAATCTTGAATACCGATTTGGTAATAATTTTGGTACTTAATATAATAAAACATTAAATAAACAAATTGCATGGCAGTCTCTAAGAAGACGGTAGAAACTACTTTTTCACAGAATTTGTAAATGTAGCATTTAACTAACCATCAGAATCTGTGAGTCAGAGGTCGTGTCGCTGATGCTGTTGTGCGCATTGCGTCCGGTGCTCATTTACTAAAATCTAAAATACAAATGTTTTTCACCCCTAAAATAATATTTTATGAAAAAATGACATTAAGGCTTTCGATCCGGTAATGCATGCAACAGCTATCGAATTAGATAATAAACTAAAAACGGGGCGTTTTTGATCCGGCAATGCAACAGCTATCTAATCCGATAGTAAGAATAAGCTTTTTTGTAAAATAAATTCAAAAAAGGGCCCTTTTATTGCCACTAAAATGAAATTTTTCGAAAAAATGGCGCTAAGGTTTTCGACTTGAAAAAAAAATCAGCTATCACACCCGGTAATAAAAATAAACAGTTATACAGTTCAACAGTTTGAGCAGCAGCGTGCAGATACAGACATATTTTTCAAAAACCAATTTTTCGTATTCCCAAGACCCTAAAACGTAGAAGTTAAAACTACCTATATAGGTATATTTTTAAAACAAATTAAGTAAATGTGGTCATTTAAACTCCAAGAGGCAAGAGTTGTGTTCATTCAAGCTTTATTCTGTTGGATTGTTAATGTTAAATACTAATGGGCAATAAATAACAACAAATGCTTTCATCCAAGCTTCATTGTTAGTGTTTATTATTGACATTGATAGGAATTTTGACAGAACTGAAAGACTGTATAACAATAAACAACAGAAAAAAGCCTGAATCACACTCACACAAAACCGCATTCGTTAGAAGTACTTCCATTTTACAATTTCCTGAATTGTATTAATCGAACGCACTTGTCACTTGATGCAATATAATAAAATGAATCAGCCGGAATGTAACTTCCGAAAAATTCCCGAATTTTCTAAATTGTTCTCGACAATTCCATGACTTTTCCAGGTGTGCTAGAAACCCTGTGAAGTTGGAAAAACCGAGCCGTAATAAGAAATATATAGTATGTTCCCGTGAGCGCCTGCTCCTACTCGAAATTTGAAAAATGTCATGTTATGTTTATTATAGCAACTAGAAATCTGTTAAGTTCGGTAAATTTTCGTGATTTTATAGTTTGAACCACAAATACTTAACTCTTATTGGTGTTTTCATCCATTATCGAGACTGTTGCCTAACGACAGCATCATAATTCTGACTGTTTGAAACTGACAGTAGTTTGACTAGTTTATCAAACAACTTTCTAGGAAATTTGGTAAATGAACCAATAGGAGTTAAGCATTTGTGGTTTGAACCACAAAATCGAGAAAATTTGCCTCTTATATGATTTATATTAATGGTCGTGTTCAGCAGACACAACTGTTGTGCAACAGTTGACATAATTCGGCTGAAATTGTGCGCTACATAGCACTGCCATCCGCAACTGTTAAACAGACTTTAGGCATATAATGGTTAGTAACCAGATAAGCGATAATTAAAAAATGTATTTTCATGGAACATATTTACAAAGTTAGTAAATAACGCTCAAACCGAAGCTCTTGTCGTAATACCCCCTCTAATACAGCTTCAGGTTCTACTGCAACAATTTTATTGTTTTGTTTAACTACTTTTGTGTATTTATTTCTGTCGGCTTCTGTTGCTATTACCACTAAATTTTTCGTTGTTGCCTTATGTAAATTCCTATTAACACATTTGCCACCACACGCCTCAATCGCTCCTGAAACATGGTGTTGATAGAAAGATAGAACCAGCTTCATTACACATTAGGGTGTACCGAAAAAAAGTAATTTTGGAATTTCGTTTTGGAATAGTCCCCAAAACTTACCTTTTACTATTCTAAGAAGAAAGTTTATTTAAGGTTTTGGGAGAGTTCAACATATTCAGCCCTCTACCGCCCCTCAAATATTGGTTATTTTGAAATTCCAAGTCTATAACTAATTATTTTTTTAAATGCAATATTTATTGTTTTGCTGTCACTAGCAGGCTCGGAGTAGATTTTACAGATCACTAAGTGCCGTTTTTTTCATCTCTAGTTAAATTTAGCTACCTACTAGATGCTCATTGCCATATAGTTTCAAAGACAATTAACTCTTATCAATCAAGTTGCTGGTGCATGCATGACAAAACTTATGACAGTACTGGTTGACAACTAAAGTTCAGACGTTATTATTTTCTTGCATTTTTTATTCGAGTTTCTGTGCTTCACTTTCGTGTTAATAAGAGTTTTTTAAAGGCAATTTACACTAGAAATAGTCTCGAGCGCCTTCGAAGACTAAAAAACTCACAAAAATATAACGTTTGATCGTTTAAACTTTAGACGTCAACCAGTACTGTCATATTTAACTAGAAATGAAAAAAACGGCCCTTAGTGATCTTTAAAATCTACTCTGAGTCTTCTAGTGATAGAAAAACAATAAATATTGCATTTAAAAAAATGTTTTCATTGTAAACTTGAGGTTTCAAAATAACCTAATATTTGAGGGGCGGTAGAGGGCTGAAGACCTTGAATTATAGCAAAACCTTAAATAAACTTTCTTCTCAGGATAGTATAAGATAAGTTTTGACGAGTATTCCAAAACGAAATTCCAAAATTGTTATTTTTCGGTACACCTTATTACACCATACCTTTCAATACATCAGCAGCGGTATTCGTCATAATCTGGAATGTATAGTTTTCAAATAAGCGCCAGTTCCCACTCCGGGTAAGAGATTCCCTCAGGCTAAAGTTCCACTTTGCCTCTGCCTCCTCATCTTCAATTATGTAGTCCCAAGGATCTGAAATTTTACTTGAATTCAGGTACTTGAAAATTATGATTTAGGTATCACCTAAAAATTTTGAAACCTTTTTGCATTCTTTTATCCAAGATGTTGGACATATCGGTTTTGAATGGCCAACTGCAGCAAGAAGCTTTAAAGTTCGCTTTACGCTTTCAGTGACCAGCACTGTACTAGCTTCGATATTATTAACAACGCTTCCACCTAATGTCCTGATAGTAGATTCAAACGATTCCGAGTTTGGCACCATGGTGAACACGACTTTTGGTTTAACCGTTCTTCTACTTCTCTGTAAAAATTAATCGTCAATTTTAGATCTAGCTGTATTATAGACTTACTTCAGGTGTTGACGCTATTGATGAACTTGGAGATTCTTTTATTTGCTTATTTCTGTTAGCTCTACTGTTAGCACTTAACCTCCTACTCTTTCTAAATGGTTCCTCACTGGATGCTGAAGATATACTAATTACTTCATCTTGTAACCTGGCAGCAGTGCCTGTATTCCTGCCTGTCGAAGCCTTTGAGGTTGAGGGAAACTGGAAGTCATCTTCAGAATCCTTTCTTCTAGTGTTCGATCTCACAGGAAGAATCACTTCTACTTCAGGTGTTTTTTTCGCACGTGTCCTTGTGTTCCTTATGTTTTTGGGTGTATGATCATCCTTTTTTCTTGCTGCCTTCATATTTTCAGTACTGTCTCTAGAGTCTTCCAAAATTACTTCATCAGCAGCTGTATAAAGGCGTCGCTTTCTAGTACTGTTCTCAATTCGAGTTACATTTTCAGTCAACGTTGGTGGTGTGAAGACATCTTTGGTCTTTCGTATTCTACCTCCGCGCCTAGGTCTAGAATCTGTGTCCTGCAAAACATCGCCATTCTCTTCGTTTGTAGTCGTAGCTCTTTTATATGCGGGCTCGTCACCTACGGTTGAAGGTGTTTCATGTGTATCTTCTTTTTTGCTTCGCTTTCTTCCTCTAGTGGAACGGGCAGTCTCATTTTCATCTTGATCATTGCCTTCAAAATTTACTCCTTGCGATGTGTTGTTCACTTTCTTATCCGCTGCATTAGAGGCTTTGATTTCATCTGTTTTTAGGTTGTCTTTCTTGCCTCGTTTTCCTTTACTTGTTGAAGGTTCACTAGGGGGTGCTGTTACTTCTTCTACAGCAGTTTCTTTTTGATTGCCACCCTCTAATATTTTCCTACTTTTGCCTCTGCCTTTCATAGAACTAGCAGAAGCTGTGCTACTCTCACTCTTCTGGGACTCCGTTTTATTCTTGATTTTACTCTCTGCATCCTTTTCTTTTTTATTGTAATTACTTTTACGAGATGCGCGTTCACTAGATGCTGCTGTGCGTGTTTTTACTTCCTCTATACTGGAAACACCATCCACAGTTTTCTTCTGATTGTTGTCCTGCTCATTTTCATCCTGTAATATTTTTTTACTTCTACCTCTTCTATTCGTAGAAGCAGCAGAAGATGTGCTACTGTTACTTTTTTGTGATTCCGCGTCGGTCTTGCTTTTGTCTTTTCTTTCATCAACTTGACTTTTATTCACGAGTGAAGATGTGTTTTCTTGAGTTTTCGCGTTCTCCTCATTTTGACCTACTTCGTTACACTTACTCCTGCTCGAGGAAACGGAAAGTAACTCTTCATTGTCTTGGGATGGATTCTTTTTACGCTCGTATGTTCTTAAGTTGTTGCCTCGCTTTGTCTCCTGGACATTCTTTTGAGGCGTTTTATCACTGTCACTGGACACGTTTATTATTGCGTCACTCACGCTGTCATCGAAAATTGAGGAGACATTCTCAACCTCTTGAGGATGATCTTCTAAAACATCAACCAATTGTTGTGTCGCTTGAAATTCATTACTTTGTGTAGCAAAAAGCTCTTGCATTTGATTATCCACTAGGTCGGCATCAGTTTCGTTGTCGTCTCTTGTTAATGCCGCCAACGCTTGCGTGGGTTGAAGTTCTTCGTCTTCAAATACCAGCTTCTTGGGAGTTGAAAAAGGATGTTCTGGTTTAAGGAACAGCTCAGGGGTGTTTGCACGATCGTCTTCTTGAATTGGCGTTTCTTTTGCTGGTTTGTTTGCACTTACTGATCCTTCTACATCTCCATTCTCGAGAAGATCGTTGAATACGGATAAATCTTGGAGTGGTTCAGGTTGCGGATCTTCTTCTAAAGCTTCAACTAGTTCTTGAGTGGCTTGGAACTCATTACTCTGTGTTGCGAAAAGTTCATGCATTTGATCTTGAACTTTATCAGCCTCAGTTTCTTTGTCATCTTTTGTTAAAATGGCCAAAGCCTGGGTGGGTGGAAGTAATTCCTCATCTATGCGACTGCGATCAAGAGGTCTAAGAAATGGATCATTGTCTTGCTCTTCAACGTTTAATAGTTGAGTAGGCGGAAAGTTAAAATCAAATCCAGTTCTGGAAAGTTCATCGGTTTTATTTTGTGAAAGAATATCCAATGCTTGAGTGGGTGGAAGAAACAGGTCATCACTTGGTTTATGAGGTTGAGTGAAATAGCTCATTGTTTGAGTAGGCTCCAAGTTTTCATCCTCTTTCCCTGTAGGTAGTTCATTAATAATGTTGCAAGGCTTTCCTTCATCAATAATTGTATCATTAGAAGAATCATTTATTTGTCCCTGCAATTCGTTGACGCTTTTAATGGCTGAGTCTATCTCTTCATCGCTTCCCCGTTGCACCTCATTCGTTTCTTTAACGCTATTCACGAACAGTGATTTATCCTGACAATCGCCTCCACTGGTACGAGTATTGTCCTTGCTTAGATCTAACTCAAAACTGTCCATGAAAGAATCTCCTATTATATCATGTCTGTCCTTAGTTACTACAGTTTTTGGTCCGGATGAAACATTCTGCGTATTTGGTATAACGTCCGTGTCGTTAAGTGCATCCTCGGCATCTGTTTCAGAGTCTGAACAGATAACATATTTTGATTTTCGCCTTAGTGATTGGTTACTCAAGAAATGCGATGACTTTTTGGTTTCTACACGTTCATCCTCTGAATCTGATTGCAATATTCTGGCAGATTTCTTAATTGGCATAATTCTAGGAGATTCCTCAAGGTCATCAGATATCTGACTAGCTTCAGCTTCAATTGATTTAGGTACTGAATCCTGACGATCCTCAATGTCAGTTTCTGAATCTGAACTAAACGTTGATCGATTCATTAGTGTAGAGTGTACTGTAGGATCATTTGAGGCAAATAGGTTAGAGTTGGTTTGTTCGAACTGTCTGGCTTCTACAGTTTCTGATTGCAATACTTGTGCAGACTTCTTAACAGGAGATTCCTTAAGATCAGTAGATGTCTTACTTGCCTCAACTTTAGACAGTTCAGGTACTGAATCATGATCCTCAATGTCAGTTTCTGAATCGGAATTCGAGATAGGACGATTGATTTGTGTAGAATGTACTGTAGAATCACCTGAAGCAGACAGCTTAGGCATAGTCTGTTCAGACTTTTTGGTATTTACAAATTCATCCTCTGAATCCGATTCTAATATTCTTGCAGGTTTCTTAACAGACGTAATACTAGAAGATTCCTCCTTATTTGCCTCAGATTTTGGTTCTGAATCATGATCCTCAATGTCAGTTTCTGAATCTGAATTTAAACTTGGTCGATTATTTTGTATAAACTTCTTCACTACATCAGTATCATCATGATCTTCCACGTCAGTTTCTGAATCTGAGATAACCCTTGCCAATGAATTAGACTCCCTAACAGGTTTAATTTGTGATGGAACTGAACAATAGTGGTGTTCATACGTATTTTCTGTACCACCAGTTTGCTCGGGATCTTGACTTAATCTAAGTGATTGCATCTCAGCTTTTTCTATAGTCGTAACATCAGTTGAGGAACTATTACTACCATTGTTTTGTTTTGATGTCAATTGAACATTAACAACTTGAGTTGGTAAGTCAAAAATATTGCGATCTATTGTACTACTGGATCCAGCAACCACTTGCGTGGCTGCTTCATGGAAATTAACTTCAGTATTTGTACCTTTTTTGGGTGATGTTAACGCACAGTACATGTGATCTTCCAAACTGCCATGATCTCTTGGGCCCAGCTGATTTTGAGATTTTGGGGAGGCTGCAGTTTGTGACTCAACTTTTTCCATCGTTACTAAATCTATTGAACTATTACTGTCTTCATTATCACTAACTGAATCAATCGATTGTTCATTGGGAAATGCTTCAAGAGTAGGATGTGTCTTATAGTCCACCACTTGAGTAGGCAGGTCATGAATATGACTATTATTACCTGCTTTTCGGAAAGTAGGATGTGTCTCATAGTCAACTACTTGAGTAGGCAAGTCATGAATAAAACTATTATTCCCTACTTCACGAGCAGAAGGATGTATCTTATGATCAACTACTTGAGTAGGCAGGTCGTGAATAAAACTATTATTTTGTGCTTCTCGGACAAACACTTGTGTTTGTGCTTCATGTAATGAGTTGTTGGTGGGCACTGAATGTTCAATAAATTGTTGTGTGGCAGCATTATAAAAACTTTGAGTAAAATTCTGAGTAACATCTAATAAAGTATTAGCGATTTCTAAATTTGCATCAACTTCTTTGTAGACACTGTTAATATTTGCAAACTTCAATGAAACTCCATTCTCAAGAAGATACAACTTATATGCATTTAGTTTGTGACCATTTAGGAATGTCCCATTACACGACTTCAAATCACTTACGTATTTCTTACCACTGATTTCTATGATAATGGCGTGATATTGGCTTACGGCCTAAAAGATATAGTTGAGTTTCTGAATAGGTACATTCGATCATACTTACGATATCATTTATGGTTACTACACAATGAGGATGCCGACCCACGGTGTTCGAACCTTCATAAACTTTCGAAATCCGGTTTTCAAAATGTAAACAACCTTTCTGTAAAATCAAACAACGATTAAAGTACTGCTCTTACGTACAAACGTTAGCATACCATATCCCTTTCTTCTTTGTTGGTGTTAGCCATTTTCTCGATTTGATTCTTTAGGAAAAACGCAATTACTTATCACAAGACAAATTTATGTTTTTTTTACATTGCCAATCGATCAACAATGTGCTTCGAACTTCGAATCCCTGGCTGTTTTTTATACATTTTGCGTCTTAAGTCAACCGTCAAATTTTAATTAATAATTTGTCAAAAATATGAAAGATGTCACGACTGTCGAGCGTCAAAGAAAAGCTGTTTTTTCGCGTCGACCGAACACCTTAGCGTTGACCAGTTAACGTGACCACTGTCAAACGTTGTCGCGCTGTTTCTTATGTGATTCTGTATCTATCACGGATACAGCCTGAGCTGCGTGCTAGCCCAACCAGCCGGGGCGAATTAAAATGACGGACGCTTATTTTAATTCGGGCATTTAACCGTGATGCACACGTCTTCAGTTTTATTTATTACCTTGCTTGGTTTTACTCCGCGTGTATGTTGGTTTCCTAACGTGTTCACTGATTAGCTGGTTGTCTATCACAGATTCACAGCTGATCCTATCCTATGTGTTTTCTTGTGAATACCTATCTTGTGAACGCTTGGCATTTGGAATCTCGGTCCCGTGCTGCAGGTATACGCGCTGTATACGCGGGTATGCGACGTACTCTCCATTGATTTTTATATTGAGGTGACAGAATGTCAAAATTTGCATTTTAGTTTGGTATGAGGAAATTTTGCAAGAAATTTTACTAACAGGTGAGTTGGTAGAAACGATTTCAATGCGATACGTCAGAAAACATGACAATGTCAAAATTTTGCAATTGCTCTGAATTGGCCGAAAATGGCCTTTGTGTGCGTGCCGTTTAGAGTAAAGTACAAAGAAAAATATTCACGAAAAAGCCTCAGGTACGTTTATCTGTTGACACTGCTGCTAACAATAAAAATAAACCCTAGAAGATTTGGGTTATGTAATGTTTTTGCTTTCCCGCTAAATTTCGACCAAATTGTCAAAAAGTACAGGCCCTTACAAATTAGGGTTGTACAGTTCCAGGAAAAAATTAGTTCTGCTATAGAAAATGAACGGATTTTATACACAAATCCAAAATTTTGACACTAGCGTATATAGGTACTTATAAACATTTTTAGAGATACGCGAATATACGAGCGTAGACCTAAGAGACCATGAGAGTAAACATTTATGTTCAGGCAGGGGCGGACTGGCCCGGCGGGAAACCGGGAAAATTCCCGGTGGCCCGCCGATGTTAACGTAAAATTTAAAATAAATAAATTAAGATAAAAAAAATAAAAATTAAGATCAAAGGTTTTTACAAGTGCAAGGGAATTCTTGGAACAACCAGAAATGAGAATTTAATAACTTTGTTGTCAGCACTGCAATTGTTGTCGAAACTCTTATGTTTACAATTTTGGACTAATGTAAGTTGTTGCGGCGCGGCGCCGCGTCAGTTCGGCGTATAGAGTAATAACTAATATAAGTTATTGCTCTATACGCCGAACTGGCGCGGCAACTACCCAATAAGTGTCACATAATTCAAATCAAAACTAAACCCTACTACACCAATAAACCAAACAAAAGTGAATCTCTAGGTGTAAACAAAAATAGGAATAATTGTGCTAGCAATTTGCCCAATATCCAGTGTAACATTTGACTTTGAGGCGCGAAGTTATTTTGCTTTGCTGTTTGGCCCAAAAGTTTATTTCATTAATTTAGAAGGACTTGATAAAACATGAGCCAGGTTAAAAAGCGCAAAGGTGGTGCAGAAAGGCTCAGGGATAAAAGGAAAAAATTGTTGATAGAATCCGGTGAAAAATGTGCAAAATTAGAGACCTTATTTAAAAAACAGAGTGATCAAGAAGCTACGACTTCAACTAGTAAAACCTCAACCAAGGAGGCCGGTGTTGACGTAGGTCCTAGTGCTAAAGTTGATAAACCGCTGCCATCACCGAATGAAAATATAGTGGAATTAGTGGAGCTGGAATATCAAGTCGATCACGGTATGTCAATTTATAAATTATTTAATTCTCCTAATTTTTGTATTCTCGATTTAAAGAAATCGTAGAAGTTCGAAGCGAAATAGGTGAATCAAAATTGGAAAGTACGTTAACAAGCGATCCGCTCAATTTCTTTATTCGCCCTAAAGAAAATGAGTTATCAACATTTTTTAAAAAACATCCATTTCAACCTTCATCAGAGGATAGTAATCTACCGTTTAAATCAAAGAAAATATTTTATCGAGAAAATGGAATTCAACGCATTTGGTTGACTTTCGATGCAATTTCAACCAAGTTATATTGTAGTGTATGTTTAGCATTTTCCAATCATTTGGAAAGAAATTCATTTTGCGAGGGAAATAAGGATTGGAAACATATATACCAACGAATTAAAGAACACGAGACAAGTAAATGTCATGAAATGAGTTCTGAATCATATTTTACTGTGTTCAGCAACAAAGATGTAAAGAGTCTGTTGTTTATTGGTCAAAAGAAAATTCGAATCGAGCAAGTCAAAGCTAAGAGGCAGGTTCTTGAAAGAGTAGTAAACGTGATAAAATTAATTGGGAAAAGAGGTTTGAGCTTTAGGGCAAAAAAATATGAAGCAGCATATACTTTGAACGACAGTTCCCTAGATCACGGAAATTTTCTTGAAATAATTTTGCTCTTAAGCAAATACGATGTTGTTCTTAAGGAGCATATTATGACTGTTTCAAGTTTAAGTCAAAAATTGCATGAAAAATCTTTACAATCCGATAAATCACGTAGTGGCCGAGGCAACTTATTAACATTTTTGTCAAAAAGTACGGTGTCTTTAGTTATGCAGGCAATATCTGCAGAGATTAAAAAAATTATATCGAATGAGATAAAAGAGGCTGGGATGTTTTCTGTGCAACTGGACACCACGCAAGATATTTCTGTGAAAGATCAGTGTTCGGTTGTATTAAGATACGTTTATGGTGGCGAAGTAAAGGAATGCCTAATTGGTCTTGAATCTTGTACTGATTCGACTGGAGAAGGTTTTTTGAATTTACTTAAAAATGTTTTAAATAAAAACGGTTTAGATATTACGCACTGTATTGGAAACGCTACAGACGGTGCTGCTAACATGAGAGGTCAATATAATGGATTTACTGCCTGGTTAACTGAAAGCTCCCCAGGACAGATTCATATTTGGTGTTACAGCCACATACTAAATTTGGTGTTGCAAGATACAACCAAATGTATAATTGCAGCGGCTTCATTGTTCAGCAACATAAACTCCCTTGCAGTTTTTTTTAAAGAATCTTACCAGAGAATGGATGTTTGGCGCCAGATAAGCACTGATAATGAGAGGTATAAGAAGCTGCAATCAATTGGTGAAACCCGATGGTGGGCTAAACATAAAGCTTTACAACAAATTTTTGGAACATATCAGTTACATGAAGGTGCTTTGTATGTGGATGTTGTTATTGCCCTCCTTGAAATTGAGGAAAGTCAGAAGTTTAGTCCAGATGTTCGGGCTAAAGCTAGAAATTTAAAAGCATCTCTACTTAAATATGAAACCATCTTGATATCGCAAATTTATTTAAAAATCTTTAGTATCACTAATCCTTTATCAAAATATTTACAAACAAGCGGCATGGATCTTCTAAAAAGCCACCAAATGGTAACTTCAGCTCTTGTGGATCTAAGAGCTATTCAAAGAGGGGCCGCAATAATGAAGCCGGCTGCCGACTCTTTTGTCAAATGGGCAAATGAACAATTTGAACGCCGAAATGTGGATGAAGAAGTTGAAGAAGACTTACCTAGAAAAAGGGTCAGACGTGTTAAAAAAATGCCTGGAGAGTCTGCTGAAGATACATCATTACCAGATCCTTTTCAAAAATTCACGGTTGACACATACAACGTAATATTAGACCAAGTCATCCAAAGCATGGAGAGACGCTTCGAAGAAAATGGCAAATTATATGTGGACCTCAGTTTGCTTTCTCCAACTAATTTTGACGAAATTAAACGTGGTAAATTGTCATCGGAGGCTTTGCATGCTTTGACTGAAAAGTTGACCAAGTTTACCCCCGACATTACTAAGGAGAGTTTATTTGAAGAATTAACCGCATTTGCGAAAAACTGGGATAGACTAAAAATGTCCATAAACGAAGAGTACACTTATTTGAAACCAGTGTACGAAGAAGAAGAAATTATTGAACTAGATGAAGAAGAAAATATGCCACCGGATCCCCACTGCAAATGTTGCAAAAATTGTGCCTTATGTTGTTATCTAGTGTTAATGAAATACAATTTATATAGTGAAGCCTACAAAAATCTGACAGTAGCCTATAAATTCTTGTTGACATTACCGACAACTCAAGTGGCATGTGAACGATCATTTTCCTTATTAAAATTTATTAAAAACCGGCTAAGGAGCACAATCAGCGATTCTAATTTAGAAGCCTTCTTGTTAATGGCGTGTGAGAAAAAAATTTTGAATGAACTGGACAATGACACTATCATTGACAAAATTGCTGAACACAGTAGTTTGCTAAGGAAGGAATTGTCGACACAAATTTAAAATTCGTGAATCTATAATATGTACTTACTAGTAAATAAAATGTTGCTTTTCGTTGACTATTATTAATATTTAACACAACACAGCTCTACGAAAATAATAATAATAATAATAATAATGGTGATAATGATATGAAAGTCGAAAGTGGCCTGGCAGACAGAAAATTTCCCGGCCTGCCGCCTCCATGCCAGTCCGCCCCTGTGTTCAGGTCAATACCTGCTATCACCTGACGGCTATAACAGGGTTGATCATTCATATAGCGCGGAAATGAATTCACTTTTCGCACTGCAATTATTCACTTTTCGTACTAGGACGGAAATATGATGCATTTCCTAACTGAAATTAGTGGGACAAATAACATTTTTTAACAATTATTTTAATGTCAGGGTCCTGATGGGAATCCGAAAAACTGGTTTTTGAAAAATTTCTGTGTCATTCTGTGTATTCAGTGCCTGGGCAATTTGTAAGCTCTGATTGGACTTTTGGGTCACATCGGTTCACGGAAAGTGCCCTTTTGGCTTTTAAATTTAAACGTAAACCCGCATTTTTCGGGGTACCATCATCTGAATGGTCTTTGAATTCTTCTAAAAATGTATTTACACTTGTGCCCTTTTGGCCAAAAGATGATGCCGTGAAATAAACTGTATATTATTATTACCGGATTTGATAGCTGATTTTTTATCAAGCCGAAAACCTTAGTGCCATTTTTTCGAAAAATGTCACTTTAGTGGCAAAAGTTCCCTTGTTTGAATTTATTTAAAAAAAAAAACATATGTTACTATCGGATTCGATAGCTGTTGCATTGCCGGATCAAAAACCTTAGTGCCTTTTTTTTTTCGAAAATTGCCTTTTAGAGGGAAAAGGCGCCTTTTTGAGTTTTTCTAACTAAAAAGGCAATTATTATTATATAATTCGATAGCTATTGCATTACCGGATCGAAAACCTTTCTTCAAAAAATGTCATTTCAAGGGTGAAAAACATTTCACTTTAGACATTGTATTTTAGATTTTAGTAAATGAGCGACGGGCGCAATGCGCAGGAATAGCATCAGCGATCGACAACCGCCTGCACGCCCGACCTCTGACTTACAGATTCTAACTTGGTTAAAGTTAAATGCTACAAATTCTGTGAAAAAGTTGAAGTTTCTACCGTCTCCGAGACTGCCAATTTTTTAATGAAAAATCGTTATGGAAATAAGTACCATTTTTTTAATGAAAAATCTTCTGATTAATCGAAATAAAACTTTTTTAACTATTTTTTTTTTTTTTTGTAAACAAGAACAAAACATCGTCTAATTGAGGATCAAAGGAAGTCAAGGTTTTAACAGAATTTGTAAATGTAGCATTTAACTTTAACCAAAGTCGGGCGTGCGGGCGGTTGTCCATGGCTGATTTACTAAAATTTAAAATACAAATGTTTTTCACCCCTAAAATGAAATTTTTCGAAAAAATTGCACCAAGGTTTCGATCCGGCAATGCAACAGCTATCGAATTCGATAATAAACCTAATGGAAATGAAACTTTTGTCCTACGTCACAACTAAAATAATTGCTACCGCTAATACAATTAATACCAGCTGTTACCAGTAAAGGCTATCCGAAAGGTAATTTTTCAAACTATTTTTGTAGATATTCACATTGAATTCAAAATTCAAAATACGACAACGGGGGAATCTTTTCATCTGTGCGTAAGACAAAAGTTTCATTTCCATTAGGTATAACAATATGCCATTTTGCTAAGAAAAATTCAAAAAGGGGCATTTTTGCCCCCAAAATGGAATTTTTCGAAAAAATTGCACTAAGGTTTTTGATCCGGCAATACAACAGCTATCGAAATCGATATAGTAAGAATATTCTTTTTTTGTAAAATAAATTCAAAAAAATGCACTTTTGCCACTAAAATGACATTTTTTGAAAAAATGGCACTAAGGTTTTCCGCTTGAAAAAAAATCAGCTATCAAGTTAACATGCACTTACCAACCTAGTATCGTTAATAACTATTACATCATCCAAGGGCAGAAAAATGAGGTACGAAATTCAATTTCCTCAACTGTGATGAGGGAGTGATTCTGTTTCTGTAATTTTTAAGATCGATGTTAGACGCTGTTAAAATGTTAAATGACAGAAATTACATTGGCTATCTGTCATTTAACATTGTAATTTGTAACAGTGCTTAACGTAGATGTTAAAAGTTACAGAATCAAGGGGTAAATTTACTGTACCTAATTATACATTATACATTATAAGTATTTCAAATTGCGGTTTTACAGTTAGTGCGGGGCTTAATTTTAAGACATTTTTTGTGGGTTTCAAACCTTTCCCCTTTGCAATGAAGAGGAGGCAAGTAATTAATTGACCTGAAAGTCAGCTTTGAAGATTATTGATTACGTAGGATCCTTTAACAATTATAGTTAATAGTTAAAAAAAGTTATGGAAAAAAACAAGGTGAAAGTGAACTCTTTGTCCTCGGTATAGAATCTAATATTCATTATAGATGATTATTCGCGTTAAAAATTTTAGTCGTCATCTATCGGAGTCTGATGCCAATCATCATCAGAGAGTTTTTCTCGCCTTTATACAGGTTGGGTAATTTTTCGATGCTCACCATTGGGATCTCCTAAACGGTAAAAGATGCAGGGTCGGTTAAATTACAGAAAAGTTGGGCTATTTCTTGCCGATTAAGAATCTGAAGAGAAAACCCCGATATTGTGATTCGTTCCTGAGTTATCACAAAAAATCTGAAAATTGGCAATTTAAAGAAAAATTAATATCTTCCTAACGATTGATGTTATTTAAATGAAACTTGGAACTTTTACATTTTTGACAGCTGTCAATTGAATGGCATTGACAGAAATTTTCTAGGCCTTCTAGACACAAGTCACGGAAATCAAAGACCCACGCTTTGGGGAGGTTCCAGCCGCTTCTCTGCTGACTTTTATATTACAAATCGACGACGGAAGCGACGCGTTGCGCCCGCTTCACGCGACCCGCGTCCGCGGAAAGCCAGGCTTGAGACGGTTTTAAAAAAGTAGGGTACATTACATTGCCGCAAATAAAGTTGTAGTAAAAATTTGTTCAAGATTCAGTCCATTAAATCCATCGTGTATAATTCCGTGCAATATTTTGCCAGATAACAAATTATCTATGATTGATGCTGCTTTCTGCAGATTTTCTTTTAAAATTGGCGCAGGTGCACTTCAACAAGTGGCATATTTATCGCAGGGCATAAACCACATGCATCCAGCTTGCATTAAATGAATCGCTTCATTGCATTTTTCCAGTAAGACGTGTTCAACCCTGCTGGTATCGTGAGCGCCTGAGTACATTCTTCAAGTATCATCAGTAGAGGTTGAGGCCCTTCAACAAGGGAACGCAGCTATTTCTCGCGATCGATATTATGGCATAAAAAGGCGCCGGTAATTGGATAACATGGCTCTTAGTTGCCAAACATGACCTTTACGGTAAATTAAACCAGGTATCATTTTATAATTTCATATACTTGCAAGTGGCAACATTACTTGTTAAAACAATATTGCACCATTACTTCTCTTATTACTTGCGTGGAAAATGTTTTGCATGCCATTAGTGTTGGCCGCTTTGAGTAAAATGATCAGTTTTCCTTCGAAAAGTGAAATTAAGCGGTGATTTCACTTTTGGATCGGATTAAATACCGTGGTTAGTTAATTGGGACATTTTAATCAATTTATTTTGATAATTAGCTTGTGCTAGTTTAGACTGATAAATGTGACCACAATATTGGCGACTCGATTGGCGATTACCTCATCATCACCTCCCAAAATTATTATTTCAATTTCGATAAAATCAATTAAATTAATATTCGGAAGGTATACACATAATCTTTATTCGAATTATTCAAATTAAAACCACACCTTTTGTGGGTCGATGATGATTATTGTTAATAAATTACCTATACCTATAGTGGTATTAAACAGGTCGCTTGGAATTGGAAAATCCCAGTGAATAGAGACGCTTCAAATAGCTTCTTTTCAGTTTAACGATTATTGAGTGATGGTTAAAAGGGAAAACCTCAAAAAGTTATCCAACTTTCAATACAATGTAGATAAAAATTTATTTGCTAAGTTAATCATTGATATAAGAGGTAAAAAGTATAATAATTTTGTGTTATTGTTGGAAGTACCTAATCCTAATCATCACTGTTTGTTGAATAATAAATTGAATTAAGGAAATGGTTAAAAAGGTTACGAAGCAACATTTAAATTGGCTTTCTCTGGCCATGATGATCATAGCCTTTTAACGCCAAAATTAGGTATCTATACTTTTCAGGGTGACTGTGATATTTTTATTTAGGTACATAGGAACATAGGTACATATATTTTAACTTTTCTGTTTCCACTCAGTTTGAAAACTTTGTTTGATTTCCTCCATATAGAATTGAATAAACCGTGATAAAACACTACCTACCTATACATATACATATAATAGAAGCGTGTCTTCAAAAATTTCTTGAGATACCTAATCGTCCAATCGGGTCATTTAAAATGATTTATTGGTATAATAATGTTATGAGCTGATGTTTTCTTATTACCTACTTCACTATCTTGATTATCTTTTTTAAAACTTTCGTCATTCTTTTGCATGACGCAGGTACCTATAAAATTGCTCACGATTAATAATTGTGCAATATAACTATAAAAATACAAAAAGAGTGCTGGAGGGTGAAGTGGGAAGTAACCATCATAGGTAAATATACTAAAAAACTTTTTTAGATTTTTTTAACCAGGTACAGTCAGGAGATAAAATATTGGGCCCTCGACCGAGCACAATGTCCACAGATTCTTAGAAAAGACACTCAAAATAGGTTTGCGAAGGCTTGTACCCCACTCGAGTCGTTTTAATAAAGAGGTTTTTACGTTCAATTTTAATTTTTTTGATAAAGCTTCTGAGAAAAAGTCCACATTGTGAGCGGTCTAGGGCCATTATTTTATCTCCTGAGTGTACCTAGGTACAGTAATCGTCAGATGTTTTGCTCGATCGTTTGTTGCGCAACTCAAAACTTTACGGAACAGATTCGGTCATGACAATTATTGCTTTAAATTATATGATAATGATTGAATTTCAGGTAACTGATGGTTTTTAGGCGCCTGTTCCGCAAAGTTTTTAGTTGCGTAACAAACGATTGAGCAAAACATCTGACCCATACTGATGTATGTACATGGTATCTACTTCGTGCAATAAATTTAGAAAAACAAATTTAAATGCTCCGTACCGGTTTCAAGTTTATTGGTCCTCATCAACGAAGTGCATTATTGGATGACCGTTTATAGTAAAGTCAATTTTTTCATATTTAAATTTAATACTAAGTAGTAAGTACCAAACTTTATCCAAATCGGCCCAGTATACCTAGTGCTGCATTGTAATTTTTAAAATTATTTCGAACTTTTGGATTTTTGGATTTTTCCTAAAGAACACCAGACATGATGAATTCATTTTTAGGGTATGAATTAAAACCTTTCAAGATGGTGCTGATAAAAAGATGGGAGCCTATCAATAGTACCTATCTTTTGAATGCGTGTTTCCTGTGAAAACTACTCAAGTGCGGCTTTTACCCTAACACGCATCAAAGACTGGCCGCAGCAAAATTTTCTGAAAACATGGAAGGAAAGAATTGTATTTTGCAGATTATTGCACTTGAATGTCACGATGACGATTTTTCAAAAATAAGGTACAGTCTACTCGAGAATTTGTGAGATTTGTGTATCGCTTTAAGTTAGTTTTAGTGCAATAATCTACAAAATACAACTCGTACATACCATTTTTTCGATACGCATTCAATTCTGACGGAATCAAAATTATCGATAACGTATTATATTTGAACTCGTTATTATTTATGATTAAGTATTGCTACTCAGAATTACCGCTCTGGGACCCATTCCACAAAAATAAGAAGCTTACAAGTTCACAAGTGTTGCTAGGTAATAGCCAATAAGATAATTGGTGAAAATGATCCTATTGGTTGTTACTTGGCAACACCTTGTGAACTTGTAAGCTTGTGGAATGGGCCCTTGGTGTTATCGATTTTGTGTTATCGCTCTAAGTAGGTTCGAGTGCAATAATTGTCAATAATAACAAGATTTAAAATTTAAAGCAATAAAAATGCGAAATTTTTAGATGAATGATGCGTTCTTGCTTGGTAATCTTAAGATATCGAATTTGGGCATTTATAATTTGATAAAAAGCCAAGAGCTTTTTATCCTGTATTATAAATGTCCAAATCTGATCGAGTTAAATTACCTTAGCTCAGGCATGCAAGAACGGTTAATGCAAAATCTCGCATTTTTTCTGATTTAAATCTTGGGCCGCGTCATATTTGCGAAGGTAATTAATTTCATGAACCAGCATCATATCTTATTACTATTTAACCATTATATTTAATGAATGCATGGAACAATTCTATTTAAAAGCCGAGTTTACAATTCAATACAATGCAATATAGATTGGTGGCAAATTATTTGACTATTCAAAAACTTTTCCTCAGGGACGTTCTAGGTAATGTGCATTTTCTACAGAAAGCGTGCATTTTTCAACAGGAAGCGTGTATTTCTCAACAGGAAGTATGCATTTTTAGTGACCGTCATTGGTTTAGAAGATTTAGGTAACTGGTAAATTCAACTGTCTGTAGTAAGACAACAAGAGCTAGTATTGATTATCGAAAATTAATTTTTTGAGTGCTCAGGTGGTTCCCATCTTTTTATTTATTTATTTTATGAAGATGCCATCATAGGCAATGTACCTAAATGTTTTGGACTTTGGTTTGATTTAGATACGTTGACCTTCTTACGCAGATTTGGGGCCCTGACATGAGCAACTTTAAGCAGTGATTTTTTTGTTAAGCAATTTTTGCAAGGTACCCACGAAAGTGGACGTGGTATGATCCATAATGTTCAAATGGAACCATTATCAGTGAGGTAATTGCCTAAAAGTACTTTATCTCGCAATAAATTACTTTTTTAATTTTGACATTTTACGTCATCTCGGCTTGACAAAAATCAGGCAGGTAAAATGCTGCGTTGCCGGACGTAAACGGCATCCATTTTTCGGAGCTATTAAGTGGAGCAAACTTCACATCCACACAGGATTTGTTTAATCGCTCACGAAAACTGTTTAATTTCGATTGTGGGAAATAGTGTATTAAAACATAAGTTACAGAAGGCAACCAACCAATTCAAGAACGAACGAGTGCTTGAAGAGCCTTCTGTAACTAGTGT
Organism: Pycnomerus fuliginosus; assembly: GCA_963924575.1. Lineage (NCBI taxonomy): Eukaryota > Metazoa > Arthropoda > Insecta > Coleoptera > Zopheridae > Pycnomerus > Pycnomerus fuliginosus. The sequence continues at coordinate 10,341,366 of OZ004617.1, read as the reverse complement.
TTTATACCTATACTATTTTCTCTGTTTTGACCTTCATTTACAATTCTTGCTCAAATTTTTGTAAAAAGGTTTGATAAGTTATATTTAGGGAAGCCACCAGCCACCTGAAAAATTCACGCAGGATCGACGGTTTTCGAGATATAACTGAAAAACTTTGGAGGGACCCACGTCGTCCACCATTTTTGAAGATTGCGGCTAGCGCAGGATTTGTCAGGACTTTAGTATCTTAAACAGTACGTAAAGTAGAAGATCTAAAGGCAAAAAACCATTGTCTTCTATATTTCCACATTTGCTGGAAAAAATTCTGATACCACTAAAATTTTTCAGTTACAGAAGAAGTTATGAATGCAAGTATATAGTAATTTGATTGCAAATTTTATTCTCTTTCAGTTTAGCCACGTGAAAACGTACGATCAACGGTTTTCGAGATATAAATGAAAAACGTTGCAGGGACTCGCACGTCTTCTACCAATATTTTGGTGATTGCGGCTAACGCACACACAGGATTTGTCAGGACTTTTAGTATGTTAAACAGTATAAGTATAAAGTAGAACATCTCAATGGTAAAAAACCATTGTCTTCTAATTATTTCCATTTTGTACGATATTCGTCGGATACCTATACTATTAACGCACTATGTGATTGCCAGGAAAATGTTCACTGAGTGTATATGCATAATATTTTTATAATTTACCTAATTCATATTTATTACTTCCATACAGGGTGTCTCAGAACGCTCGCACCAAATTCTAGTGGAATATTCAGGATTAAATTCTGAGTTGATTCGTGTTTTTGAAAATTTCTAGGGTCCAATAGTTCTCGAGTTATAAGAGATTTAAGAGGACCAATCAGATTTCAGCTCTGAATTGCTTCATAAGGTAATTTAATGTTAGATGCACTGTTTCCTAGGTAACAAGATACAACAGTATAAATTTTCATTGATAGTATCTGGTTACCTAGGAAATAGTGCATCTAGCATTAAATTACCTTATGAAGCAACTCAAAGCTGAAATCTGATTGGTCCTCTTAAATCTCTTATAACTTGAGAACTATTGCACCCTGGAAATTTTCAAAAACGCCGATCGACTCAGAATTTAATTCTGAATGCTCCATTAGAATTTGGTGCGAGCGTTCTGAGACACCCTGTATACTTACTTCTTCGTTAGCAGAGGTGGGAAAGTTACTTTTGTAAAGTGGCTGAGTTACTTTTCGTGAAAGTAACTTTAGTTCCAGTTACTAGCAACTTAGTTACTTTAATTAGTTATACTTTTCACCTGCTTTTCACTTTTAGTGTTAATAAACGGGAATAAAAAATCCAAACTTTTGGTGTTTATCATAAATCTTATTGTTTTATTATTAAATCTAAAATTGGTTTAAGGCATTGTTGGCGCGCATCATTATTCATTAGTACCAAGTTTTCAATATTTTTGTCAGATAAAACACGATGTCTTTTTGGTGCACGAATAAATGAGGCAAAGGAATGGGAAACTAAGACAAACAGAAGACAAAATAAGGGGGTCAGAATGATGCAAATAGTACAATGCACAAGTTGGAACGAGTCGATTTTTGGTAAAAGAAGACAAAGCAACTTGTTTAAAAAAGGAACTTAGTTACCTTTCAAGTAACTTAGTTACCAAAAATTAACTTAATTACAAAAAGGAACTAAGTTCTTAATAAAAGTAACTAAGTAAGGTACAGTTACTTTTCCACAGTAACTGAGTTACTAGTTCTTTTCAGACTAATGTGAAAAGTGACTAAGTTATAGTAACTTAGTTACTAAATATAACTAAGTTCCTAAAAGTAACTAAAATCGGAAGTTATTTCCCAGCTCTGTTCGTTAGGTGGGCTTTATAAATAACCCTTGAGTACCTTATATGTACCAGACCAGTGCAAGACTATACTGACTAGTGAGCGTATAATTTCAATTAACCTGTATCCTCTCACAATAATTGAAAATCTGTTAAGTTAAATATACCGTAGGTCTGCAATAAATAATTTATACATATTAATACCGCGTTGGTAAATATTCATTTCCAGTAGAAGACATAATTTGGTGACGATGACGATGTCGGTTTTGAAATCTTCAACAACAGTCAATTATGTATAACTAGGAACCTATAGCAAAAAGAAAACGTTATTATGTAGTTCCAACTTCCAACGATTAGATAAGCATCATATCATCATTGTAGTTAATTAATTGTCACAGTTGTCTTAATGGTTCAGATGTTAAGATCTTTTAATTGCAGAATATATATCGGGATAAACATCTTGTTCTGAATTACAGCCATCATATTAAAAAAAAGTTGAAGAATATTTGCCTTGATGATGTATTTATAGCCAGGGGGGAGGGCTAGGTACATAACTATCAACCTTCTAACTTCTAACTACCTATGTCATATGAGCAATAACAAATTAGACTTACATAAGTATTAAAATTACTTTCTTCAAAGGTCTAGGATGCCTATACAGGGTGGGTAATTTTTCGATGCTCACCATTGGGATCTCCTAAACGGTAAAAGATACGGGGTCGGTTAGATTAGAGAAAAGTTGCCCTATTTATTGATGATTAAGAATCTAAAGAGAATTCCCCGATATTTTGATTCGTTCCCGAGTTATCACAAAAAATCTGAAAATTGCCTATTTAAAGAAAAATTAATATCTTCATAACGATTGATGTTGTTAAAATGAAACTTGGAACTTTTATATTTTTGACAGCTGTTAATTGAACAGCATCGACAGAAATTTTCTAGGCCCTCTAGATTTTGAATAACGACAGTCAACTTTTGATTCTTTTATGGCCGCCATATTGAATTTTAACACCATCAAACGCACAAAAAAATTGGCTTTTCAAAAATGTACTCAACATTAACTTTTTTGACAGATGTCAAAATTTGAAAATTGGTAGAAATAATTTGCAAAATCAGCCTAAAATTAGAACAACATTTTCAAAAAAGTTCGCCGACTTCTTCAATCTCTTATAACATGTGATTCATGTGAAAACAATCGAATTCAACAGTAATAAAATACGGCTTGCGGTCGTGTGACTCGGGCTTTCACATATTCCTTGAAAAACGTCCATGTTGGTTACATTTTTGAGAAGCTAATTTTTCTGTGTAACCGGCGGTGTTAAAATTCAATATGGCGCCCATAAGAAAAAGAAAAGTTGACAGTCTTTATTCAAAATCTACAAGGCCTAGAAAATTTCTGTCAATGCCATTCAATTGACAGCTGTCAAAATTATAAAGGTTCCAAGTTTCATTTAAATAACGTCAATCGTTAGGAAGATATTAATTTTTCTTTAAATTGGCAATTTTCAGATTTTTTGTGATAACTCATGAACGACTCAAAATATCGGAGAATTCTCTTCAGAATCTTAATCACCAACAAATAGCCAACTTTTCTCCAATTTAAACTACTCTCTATCTATTACGGTTTCCGAGATACTAATGGTGAGCATCGAAAAATTACCCACCCTGTATTCAGATTCTTAATCGCCAAGAAATGGTGCAACTTTTCTGTAATTTAGCCGACCCCGTATCTTTTACCGTTTAGGAGATCCCAATGGTGAGCATCGAAAAATTACCCACCCTGTATATTTACATATTTTTATTTATAATAAATTAAATACATATAAATAAATTACATACATATGTATACAGAGTGTTCTCTAAGTTCACCGACAAACTTCAGGGAGTGGTTCTTCGCCGTATTCTAAGACGAAAACTTCCTAAGACGTATGCCTTAAAATGCTTAGTTTCCAAGATTCAGGCTGATGATGGTGTGCCAGCTTTGAAACTGAAACATTTTTTGAAAATTTAATTTTAAACATAGTGGCTGGAAATTTCTCGGGTACAATCGACACGCTTCGGCAGTTTTCGACTTCGGGATCAAACCGATTTTATTTTGTGTTGACATTTGTTCGATAATTATACTTAAAATTCGAAAGAATCCTGATTTCTTCAGCAGAAATCGTCACATACAGCATCAATCAATAAACTTTCAAAAAATCATTGTTAAGTACCTAAGAGGAGCTGATGAACACTCGCTAAAACTTTTGGAGTAAATTTTCGGCAGCAGGAAAAAAAATGTTATTTGCCTATGGTCTCGGCCTGGTGAAATACCGGGTAGCCTTATTCACAAATATTTACATCAAATTCAACATAGGTGCTAGAGGTAGGTAGGTATACGTATGTGGTAGGTATATATATTTTAGGTAAGAGGTGCTACGACTGCTATAGGTGGTGGCAGATGGCACGCATAATACTATACTTAAGTAAGTATATAATTTATTCGAATTTTTTTCCTCTTTTTTTATTGAGGTTTCCCCGAAATATTCGTGTTCCACACGTTAGATACGCGGTTTTTGTATGGAAACGCAATAGAGCTCTGCTTCAGCGGCCATCATTTAGTTCTGCTGAAACCCGCGGCGGCGCGCTTGTTTTTTTCGCGCATTCGTCCTTTTTCCTGAATCAAGTTTGCTCGCAGTCTCAGTCTCGGTACGAGCAGTTGATGGAGAGCAGTGAACTTGCCATCGTTAGAGCAATCTTGTCTTTTTGAATAACAATGTTTGATTAGTGTCTATTTTCGATGAAGTTCGATCTGTTGCCTCCGGTAACGCGCTTGATCGATCATTGAAGTCGCCAGTGAAAGTGATCATTTTTTGCAGAAATCTTTGCATTAGTGATTCTTAAAGTGACTTTTTTGACTGTTTGTACTCTTTGTATGCTGGATATCAGGTGAGACTCTTGATCAATTTACGAGTTTCATTTTTGTAATTAAATGTATACCAAATTTTAATCGATGGTTTAGTCTTTGAGTGAATTATAAATGGCAATTTTCGTACCTACTAAATCATTAATCGTCAAAGTGCATGGGTGCCCACACCTTCAATCAATATAGCTCTCCCAACATCAGAAACAGAAAAAGGCTTGACTTGAGTGTACCGAAGGTCGCTGCAATATGCGAAACGATTTTAAATTTAGTTTATGACATCGTGACATAAGAAATATAGTTTATAATTGAGCTTAATTGGCACCCACGTTTAATAAAAAAAAGAACTTGCGTAAAGCAAACTGAAATTATTTTATTTTTGCTAGTTAGTTGATTGGCAATTGATTATCATTTATCAGTGAACTGAGACTTAAATTGTTAGATCCGTTACTAAAGAAACTTTCAAGTCATCGAGATGATGCACGATTCTTTGGGATATAAGCGGTCGTGGTTGGTAGTAGGAATTATTTCATCTCGAGGGGAAATAACTTCGTCTGGATCGGGAAATAGCTGATGAACCGCAACGAATTTTCCGTCTATCGTGCATGATGATCTCTGAAGTCTAAGAACTAAGAAGCTCGGAATCCGGCTATATCTATGCATATTGCATTGAATAATATTTTACATTAAGTAACGTTATACGAGGGAATAGGTTTGAGTTTGAGTATACCTAATGTAGAAAGAAACCCAGTAACGTTACGTGTATTGTAACGTGTTATTTTATCCTAAATATTTTAAAAAATGTGCAAAGACAATGGATTCGCTCCGGTATTCTTATAGGAACTTATTTATAGGTACCTATCCTTGTTTTATAACCTCCCCTCAACGATTTTAAAAATGGGAGGTTACTGCGATCACTCCAAAATTCGAAATAGAGATAACACCATTAGAATCCGCGTCTTTACGTTTCGAGGTCCCAGGATAACGAAAAAGTGTTTTTTAGAAAATGTCTGTGTGTACCTATATGTACCTACGTATATAGGTACTATGCATATGCACGTATGTGAGCAAGATATGTCGAAAACTGCTAAACGGATTTCAATGAAATTTGGAATGGGGGTTAGTGTTGGCCTTCCGGTGAGCCCAGTGAATTTTCTTGAGGATCCGAAAATGCCAAGTTCCTTTTTGGCATATCATCTATAAAGTTTGACCGATGAACACATGAGCACATGATGAAAGGCTCTCAAATTCTGTATCAGAAATGTATTCACACTTAGCGCCTTTTTAGCATAAAATCATGAAATTCGAAATTTCAAAGAAACATTAAATAACACGCTACAGCCCAAACTACTGGATCGACTTGGCTGAAACTTGGTATAAGTGGAGGTACCATTACCACCCGAAGAGCTGATTTAATGTGTGGTGGCAATCGGCGAACAGCAAGTGCCATTTTGGTATATCAACTTTGAATTTCGAATAATAAACTCCCATTCCCATTGCAGCGCATGAAATGTCTTCAAATATTGTTTCCAAAAATGCCTTTTTGGCATGTCATCTATGAAATTTGAAAGATGACCACCATTTGTGACATCAGCACATCAAGGGTCTTTAAATTGTGTTTCTAAAAATGCAATCAATTTTAGTGCTTTTTTGGCAATAAATAATATATTTTTTTAAAACTCCGGAAACACTTTGGTATAGAGAGAGACTGGATAAAAAAATAGGTGATAGGACTGTATCATTCACCATGTGCTGGAATTTATAATTATCAAATTGGTATGTACCCGTTTATTTATGAGATTTATAACAACATTGCTATTACCTAATTCCTAATTGTGTCTAAACACAATCCGTTATACTAAAGAACGTTTTGGCAAAAATTTTATGCAGATGATTTTCTGTGTGCAACTTGACGCGACTTTATGTCACGGTCATCATGTTTCGCCTCTTAAAACATGTCTACACGGTAAAAATTTTGAGTTAAAATTAAATCAAAATTCTGTCATTCCAGGTTCACACTAAATTGAATGAAATATTTTACTCATTTCATTTTAGTAAACTACATTTAGTTTGAGTTAAGAAATTAACCAACTACACTGGGTACTTTAGAACCAATTTTGAGTGAACTTGTGCAACAGACAATATAAGGAGTAACACAATATTGAGTATGTTTTGTCGAAAATTATGATTCACAATTGCTCGCAAATGAGTTAAAGTAATCAATTACGCGTTAAATTTGAATCAGGTACCTACTGAGTACTTTCAAATAGATTTTGAGCAACTTTTACCACAAAATGTGTACACGGTAGCACAATATTAAGTATAAGTTTTACCCATATCAATAATGAGTAACAACTGTAGTGGCACTGTAGGGGGATGGACGAATTTTCAATAGTAATACGACGAGTAGTATCTTGATTGCCGCTAGTTTTGACGTCCGAATGGTTGTCAACTACGAGTCAAAATGGTAGATTTTTTTAGGCTAAAAAGAGAACGAGAGCTTGCTCGAGTCCTCTTTGGCCGAAAAAAATCTACCATTTCACAAGTAGTGCATCCATGAGGACTCAACAAGGCAACCAAGAGACTACGAATCGTATTTTGCAGATTATTTTATAAATTAAAGTATTGAGTAAGTAGTGTCAAGTTGACATTGTAGTATTATCACTGTAATCAGGATTTGATTGGTTACTGGTATACTAAATGCTGCTTTGGATTAGTTCAATACTTAATGCATAAAATAATCACTAAGATCTAACAAGGGGGATGAAATTTAAGGGTTGAAACTGGAATTTTTTTCAAGTAAATGGTGGTATAAAATCACGGGGTTCGATAAATTTCGTTCAACCATTGAAAAATGGTCATGTGAGTTTTCAACCTAAAACCAACCCCTAGGCTACTAACAATATCTGCTGGGAAACTGTGAGGTCTTACACATTGTATCTTCGAGAAAAGAGGAGTGAATTTTAGAAGAAATTTGTCGCAGGGGAGAAAGTTGGGGGTAGAAACTCAATTTTCACTGAATATAATGTTAGGTTGAAATTAATACCATTCGATAGCCTTCCGTTAATGGTACAAAATAGGTCATAATCATCATTCGCGAACAGACACCCTTAAAGGCGCTATAACCCCTAACATGCAGAAACACAAAAATACGAGCACTCAGAAACTGTTCAACGAATCAAGACTAAATTTGGTGTCAATCTACAGTGACACTGTAGGCACATGGGCAAATTTTCATTATGATCTATTGAGAGGGATGAAATTTAAGGGTTGAAACTGGAAATTTTTTCAGCTAAATGGTGGAATAAAAAAAATGCAGCAGAGAAGCGGCTGGAACCTCCCCATCGCGTGGATCTTTGTATTCTATGTAGATAGTAGTCAATTCAACAGAATTTGTCATCCACTGTCAGCCCGCTCCCTTTTAATGAGAAAGAATTTTTTCTCTATTTTCCACTGAAATGGCAGAAACTGTGAATACATTTTTAGAACCAGAATTTGATCGTCTTTCTAATAGCGACATAAAAAAGGAGGCCTTGCTTTAAAATTTAAAGTTGATATGCTTAAATAGCACTTCCCGTGGACCAATTGCTTCCAAAAGCCTTTCAGGTCTTTAACGGGTCACCCAATCTCCATGTAGTAAATTTCAGCCAAATCGATTCACTAATCTGGGCTATAATGTATCTTTAGTGGTACTACAAAATTTCGATTTTTTGACCCAAAGAGCACTAAATGCGAACGAATTTTGTCTTATTTAAAACCAGAATTTGAAGACCTTTCTGATTGTGACAATAAATCTTTCAAAAACTTGTTTTGGATGGTTAAATGAGTGAATAATTTTAAAGTTGGAAATTGGTGTGCCAAAACGGCACTTTCCGTGGGCCGATTGAATCCAAAATTTGTTCAGCTCTTCGACGTGCAATACAATGTCTATGTGCAAAATTTCAGCCAAATCGGTTCAGGGGCTTGGGCTGTACCGCGATTTAAAAGTCCGCTAAAAATCATTTTTTTTTAAATTTTTGGTCAAAAGGGCACTAAGAATGAATGCATTTTTAGAAGCAGAATTTGAAGGCCTTTCCTATCGTGACGTGAAAAATGGGGGTTTGCATTTAAAATTTAAAAGTTGACGTGCCAAAATGGCATTTCTAGTTGCACGATTGGCTCCAAAAGCTTTTCAGATCTAAGTTGGGTTATGAGATGCCTACGCACCAAATTTCAGACAAATCGGTCTAGTAGTTTTGGCTGTGGCGTGTTTACAAACGTACGTACGTACGTACGTATACACACACACAGACACATTTTGAAAACCGCTTTTTCGGGTTCCTGAGACCTCAAAACGTGAAGATCTGGTGCTATCTCGAATTCGAAAATTTTAGTGATTGCAGTAACCTCCCATTTTTTTAAAATTTTGTTGGAGTTGGGGAGGTTAATTAGTATGGGGTTCGATAGAATTCGGTCAACCATAGAAAAAAAGTTTTAAGAGTCTTCAACCTAAAACCAACGCTTAGGTTACTCAGGACCCCTAACCCCTAGCAAGCGGAGTAAATACATTTTCTTTATTTTTTGGCCTATTTTGGGATTTTTTGGTAATTCAAAGTCATTTCAATAATTTTTACTCATCCACAATATTTTCCAACCCCTTTCACGATGTGAACTCTCAAAAAGCAAAATTTCATAGACCGCTTTTTTTTCGTGTGAGTTTCGCTAGTTCTGCTTACAGCTAATTCTCCCCCGTCCCTTGACTTTTCACTCAATTTTGTCTTTTTTCGGTACCAAATTATATTCATTTCAATTACGTTTGCTTTTATCATACTTTTTCGATCCCTTTGCAATAGGTAAGTATATTTCATCCCCCACAAAAGTCTAAATTGCATTATTGGCTTATTTTCGTGTTATATTTTGTAATTCTACTTGCGATACACATCGTTTTGATGTACATCTTCTGGTGGCTTTTGATCACACGTTACCTGTAATATTAATAATAATACTAATAATATACACTTATTGAGCTTTAAAAAACAGAAATTAACATAAAGGTACTTTCTAAGGTACACAAATATACTTTGATTAATATAGCTATGTAGCTATAAATATCAATGTAAATAGTAGAATAACTATAGATAATAGCTCAAAAGGGAAAGAACAGCAAGCGCTGATTTTAATCTACCAGAAGAGCAACATTTTCTAGAAAAACAAGAATAACGATTCACAGCTTACTCTTCTTTAAACTGGTTCCAACCTAAAATTGTAAAGGCAATTAATAGGCGATCGACAACCTAGGTGCAGTGTGCAGTAGCCAAAATTGGTGTGTCCGTTGTCCAAACATTTATAATAAAATAAGAATGCTGCAGTTACAGAAGTGTGTTAACTGTTAACGATTTTGTTTCATAAATAGTTATCATCATGACTCATCTGATTAAATCACTCTCAGACACTTCGTGGCGAAAGTGGTAACAAAAATGTTGCCAGAATCTGATAATAAACAATAATTTCTTGCAACTAATTAAGATTACGTCATGGCCTTTGTGGAAAAAACGTAAGGTCATAGCGATTTCAGCAGAAGAACGCGCAATATTTCCGGCATTTCCATGTAGCACACACCTACACATACGCTAGATGCACCGTCCAATATTTTTTCGCATTAATAAACACGTCGTAACACAACCACTTTTCAACATTATCAACAATATCTAATTTAAATAGATTGATAAATGATAATTGAGGTATGGTATGACGTAGAACTACCGACAGCGTAACAAATGGACACCGCTATGAGTAAGTGTAGTAGGTGTGTGTGTATCCTGAAAATTTTTTTACAGCTATCAACAAGGCCATATGTGGACCAATAATTACATAAAGTAGTCGATAAACGAGGAATCTACCAGTTTATCTAGGTCCAGATTAAATAATGGTTCGAGCCAAATGACAATATTAATGTTAGAGGGATCCAGATGCAGACATGCAAGCGCGATTTACTGAGTAATTTAAGTATTCCCGGCTTTTACGCTAACACTTACTTATTAATTGTGCGGGGCCCACACACTTTGAAAAATCGTTCCCTGGGCAAAACAGCGATAATATTCTGTTATAAACTTTTTATTGGTGTCAAGGCGCTAGTTGCAATGTAATGCCTACACAAAGTGTCGCTGCGTTTCTCGGTATGAATTTTAAACCCCATGAATAGTGATTGAATAATAAATTGGACGTCGCTTAGTAATTCACTTTCTTATTTGGTATTTGATAAGATCCCGAAAAAGACGGAATTTCTTGTCAATATTACAAAATACTAACCAGTATCTAAATTTATTTGTGGAATGTCGTCAGCTGGAATTTCCGATGGATCTGGCGGTGATAGTGACTTTCGAGTGAGATTAAAATTTTTCAAAAATAATACACATACAGCCAAAAACTAGATTAGATCCTTTTAATTAAAGCTTCAACCTTGTTATTACATAAACAGATTGCAATTTTAGATACGGAAAAAGTAAAAACTCCCATGTATTTGCATAATTTGAGTTTCGAAAGAAATACTAAAAACCCACGCAGGTCTTTTAGCTTAAATTGCGTTGTAATTAACAATGGTACTTGCAAACTTTTTAATTACATACCAAGGTGTTGAAATGAGAGAATCCGGATAATATGGTTGCGTCTAACATCACTGACTGATTAAAACTATACCAATCTCAATTAAGAAACTTCTGTTGCGATTATGTAAATCGTGTAGACAAAAGGTAGCAAATACAATCAAATTATAATGTATTGTCCTTATTAAATCTCGTTATATAATGTAACTATGATTGTACTTCTCAAAGGGGAAGTACAAATTTTAAATAATAAGCAAGAAAATGGGTTTTGCAGCCAAAAAAATTTTTCTCATAGAATAAAAAATATCAGAACAGTAATAACAGTAATTAGTAGTGTTGCAGCCGCACCTGTCGAGAACTGTTTCAATTGAGAAAAAACAGTTAATTTGACAAATTCATTGCTCGAGTGCAGGAAATAAGCCTTCGTTTGTTAACATTTCCAGTGCCAAGAAATGGACAAATTAGCCAATATTGTTTAGAAATATGGCGCTCGTCGTTACAACTTCCTAAATTGACAACTGAATGTTGCTATAAAAACAGAGGTTTATAATAATTTTATTCACACCATTAAACTGTTCCAGAGAAGAGAAACTTAGAATTTATTCTTCTACACCGCTTTTATAAAACTATGAAAGAGGAATTATTGCTAACTGTTTCTAAATTATTAAATTAATGAATGTGCAGATAGGTATTAACTTCTGGCCATGCTGAATTTCTGTGAACTGATTCTATAGCCATTCTAGTATTAAATTACCTACTGAGAAATTAGAGGGAAGCATTCTTCTTCTTTGCTAGTTTTATTATGCGGAGAAAAGGCCAAAGAATGTTATAATAGTTATTTATGATACGTGTTATTTATACAGTGTGTCTCATTTTAACTGAAACCTCCCAAATATTTCGGTTAATATTGACCAAATTAACTCGCTCTTTTTTTGCACATGTATAGAGCTCCAGAATCTGCATCTGCGTAATACTTCACCTTTTTGTTATCCCGAAATCTAGGCCCACTGCGATTAATTAAAGAGACCAAAAATAGCGAAATCGTATTAAGCATTTTTTTACCGAAAAAGTTTATTAAGAAAAGTTGCTCAGGATGACTCCGAATGGGTAAATCCGAACTTTCAGGCCAAAATAAAAATGTTGAATTTCTGGAGGAAAGAATCAAAAATATCGAAAACTTCAATATTTTTGCAACAAAAGGGTTGCTGTTTAATAAAAAAACAATTGAAATAGGTTTGTTTGACATTTGTTGTTAGTTATAGCTGGGTAAAATTTAACAATCGCAGAAAAAGTTGAAATTATAAGCTAATAAATAATAATTCCAACTTTTTCTGCCATTGTTAAATTTTCTTCAGATATAGTTAACAGCAACTGTCAAACACTCTTCAATTGTCGGTGTCAAAAAATAACAATGGAAGCAAGTCATTTCTCTCTTACTTATTGTAAGGGTATGGTTCTCTGTCCTTTTTACATTTGTCCACACTTCGGGTTGATTGCCGTACCTTTCCAAACAGAGAAATCCAGTGACCTTACTATTACCCGAAAACCGGTGGCACCTACCGCCCGTGGTGCTTTTTAAATTTTCTGTACGATCAGAACAATGGTTAGAGCAAAAAACGAAATTTATGACAGTTTTTGTTGACAGTTTCAAGATGCTCTAAACTGAAAAACTGAAAAAACAAAATTTGTGACACTTTCTATTGACAGTTTCATAACGGCAGGAGATACTTAAGGCGTCTTTTCTCGGTTTTATGTATTGAAATAAAGTCACCTCGCATATTGACGAAAGCTGGGGTTGTGTGTCTCAGGCTTTTTTTCTGTTGGTTTGTACGGGATTTCACATCCGTCAAAACTCCCGTCACTCACTGTCAGTGTCAATAAACAGTAACAATGGAAGTTGAAAGGGGTCTTTGTTGTTAATTATTGTCCATGACAGGAATTTTGACAGAACTGAAATCCCGGTTTCAAACCAACAGAAAAAAAGCCTGAAACACACAACCCCCGCTATCGTTAATATGCGACGGGACTTTATACCTTCAAGGTATTGTCCTTTCGAGAAAAATTTCAAACTGACGGCTAAAGTGACAGTATTTCATTACAAATTTTAAAAAATAGTAGGCTGACCAATCACGAGGGCCCATTTGTATTAATTTGTAATATTGAAAAACATCAAATCGAGAAAAAACGCCTTTACCGCCCGATTTTTGCTCGTCAAGGCTTGTAAATCGCAAAAAAAACTAGAGCGGTAAGTATCACCATACCAACCTGAAAACATCGTCAGTAAGCGATGAAAATGGCCCATCGTGCAAAAAAAAGCAAATCACTTTAAATGCCTTTTAATACTGGTATCAGAAAACGCCATTTTTAACAATGGTCCATGTTTGTAGAAAAAACGTATTAATCACATAAGTATTTAGTATAACGACAGGGTTAGATTGTGTGAAACTTGCTACTTATTCCTTTCCTTTCAAAACTATTCCGGCGCCTCCACCATTTCGTTGCAATATGCTTGCCGAGAGGGTTAGTGCTGCTCGCATTATTGCTCTAAACATAGAAATAAACAAATAATATGTAGTGAGGATGTGAGGTCTGATGTGTTATTGCAGCTTAAAAGTAATTTTCAAGTATTTATTATTGGGTCCATTTGAGTGAACGGCTTAGAAGGACAATGGTCGATTACTGCCTATTTTAATCCACTTTATGGGTTATTAAAGTAAAGGTTTTATGAAGTAAATTAAATGTTAACACTTTCAAGAATTGTCTTTGTGAAGAAGTAGTTGAAGGTGACGTATAGACAAATTAATTAAATTCCAACTCATCATATAGGAATGGCGGCCACTCATGGTTTCCTGCAATGGTCTGAAAACAATAAAAATCATTTCGTGGTCCAAATAAATAGCCAATTATGAGTAATTAACGACCAACGCCAATACATTCAATTGTTCAAATCACTTGAGAATTATAATGGAGCGTTTGTGGTCGAGAGGAAATGTTATTAAGTACTGTTTTACTGACAGTAATTATTATTTGTTATTGAGTTTTGCGGAAGCGACAGCGCCCATCGGGATTTCACTTGCCCTATGGCGAGGTTATCTAACACAAGTCTTGTCGTACGTTAACGTGTAGTTCTACTTAAAAAAACAGGTATGGACACCCACGTAAATTATAATTTTTCGGTTAAATAAATAGTGTACAATGTCGCGTGATATAATAACAGTTGTGCACGAGGAGACACGCACATCTCCGTGCACTTGGACTTCTTGATGGTTGCATCATCGAGGAAATGTGCAAGCTGGCAAATAATTCTCGCCTATTATTTGAGATAACACAAACACAATGGGCTTGTCTAAGGTATTCATCGCACAGCTTTATACATATTATACTCTTCCCATCGAGATTGAGATAGATACTCATGTGCATGGTTCTGTGACTTCTACAAGATACCCATCAATTGACTAATTTGCTGACACGGTCATATTTCCATTCAGAACGTTGAAAAGAAAAGTTACACCTTAATGTCCATACCTTTAGGTGCCGCTTCTATCTGTGTAATATACACAAATAATTACCAAGTTTATGTGTACTTATATATGATACAGGACCTTCGGAAATAACGTTCGCATATTCTGGGGGGTTATTCTATACAACAAAAAGAAAAGAACGAAAAGTTCCTATCAACAGGGGTCCGGAAATGCGTCCTAATAGCTACGACAAAAATTAGGAAAAAGTTGAGCTATTTTTTGGTGATTAAGAATCTGAAGAGAGTTCTCCGATATCTTGATTCGTTCCAGAGTTATTCCGAAAAATCTGATGCTATTTAAATGAAACTTGGAACTCTTATATTTTTGACCGCTGTCAATGAAATGGCATCGACAGAAATTTTCGAGGCCTTCTAGATTTTGAGCAATGACCATCAACTTTTGATTTTCTTCAATATGGCGTTGAATTTGACACACAGAAAAATTGGCTTTTCAAAAATATAACTGTACTCTGTCCGGCCGATCCACATGACCAAGATTCACCCAATTTCCATGGCGACTCATTGTTGACAACAATGATTTGACTATGTACACGACCAGACCAATTTTAAATATTTTGGGTTTGAGTTTCTTTGGAACAATTTTCCTGGTGAGATTGTATACTTTATTTCAAAAAATGTTATGCTGATACTTTTTATACAGGGTGTAACCGAAACCTTTAGCCTTTTACCAGTAGATTCTTCTATGAAAAATATGAAAAAAGTTCCTATAAACATAATTATGTCGAAAAATACCTCCTTAAGGAGCTCCTAAAGGAGGCACTTTGAAAGTGGTGTTTTCTCAATATCTTCAAAAATGGCAAAGATAGTAACATGAAATTGGGTATCTTTAGCAAGTCTTTGATGCTGAATTTATTGCTTTGCAGAAAATTTTAAAATTTTGATCATAAGGTTCCCGTACGGGGGCTTAAGGCTAAAGTTACTCGAACTTTTTTGTAAGTCATTTTTTCTCCAATTTGACACCAGAATCTGAAAATTTTAAGCTTTTTACGTAAAAATGGTACTATGTATGACATCGATAGGATGCACCCTTTTCGAAAAAAATTGCTCTTTATTGGTTGAGGCCTACAAGATTTGTGATGGAAGACATCAAAATACCGTAAACAAATTCATAGGAGGGTTCTTCACTTCATTCTAGAAAGAAAAGTTCTTATGGACATGGGTCGAAAAATGCTTCCTGAGGGAGCTGTCTTTCAAATGGGTATGAAGGGCTCTAGCTCCCTTAGGAAGCATTTTTCGACCCCCATGTACTTACATAAAAACTTTTCTTTCTAGAATGAAGTAAGAAGCCCTCCCATGGACTTGTTTACGGTATTTTGATATCCTCCATCACAAATGGGAACCCTGAACCAGTGAAATGTATTTTTTTCAAAAAGGGTGCATCCTATCAACGTCAAGCAAGAGTACCATTTTTACGCATGAAACTTAAATTTTTCGGAGTGTCCTGTCAAATTTGAGAAAAACGACTTACAAAAATGTTTGAGCAAATTTAGTTCTAAGCGCGCCCTGTACGGCACGCTTATGGTCAAAATTTTTTAAATTTTCTTAGATAATATACTAAAAATTCCCAATTTCAAAGTACTATCTTTAACCGTTTTGAAAAGATTGAGAAAATACCACTTTCAAAGTGGCCCTTTTAAGGAGGCATCTATTGACATATGTTCATAGGAACCTTTTTCATATTTTGCAAGGAAGAATCTACTGGTAAAATTTGGCTAAAGGTTTCGGTTACATCCTGTATCTTGCTTCGAATGGGTATCTTCATATCCTTAAAAAGTAAATTCTTCGCCCTTACATATCAAAACGCATTACACGAAAATTTCTACCATCAGGAAAGATTGACTCATTCAAAGGTCATACTCCGCTTTTATTATTAGCCTAAGCGCAATATTCTTTTGGTTGATTTGAATTAAGATGAAGGTGATAATCATCCAATTATTCAACAGTTAATGTCTAATTCACACTTTCTCGCGAAAGCGAAGGAGTTACCGTCGTGTAAACCGCTTTAATCCGTCATGCTTTTGAGTTTTCTCTCCGGACTGCATTTAATTTGCATGGACCTAATAAGAATTTATGGCCAGAAACATTGATAAATTGTGATGTGGGAAACTGGGGAACTGCATAATTACCGAGATAACAGTATCGCCATTATGTAAGTCGTTTTTGCATCCTTGGCGAGCAGTCGCACTTTATTCGAAATTGACCATTTGCACTGAGCTAAGATATTGAGTACAGTTACATTTTATGGTAATGGTCTGTCTAGGATTGACTGAAATTCATCAGGTTAGCTCCCTAGGTCATGAAAAATTCATACCCGACAAGCAGAGAGGAAGGATATAGATTTGTACAGTTACATAAATTAAAACGCTTAATGATACCTTATTGTTCACATGTAACGGTTTGTATGCGAAATCGGTTAGATTCGGAAAATGGCGTGTTTGTAAACAACCAGGTCAATGTTGTGGTGAAGTACGCCAATTAGATATGCTGCTTCATGTGAGTGACATGCTTAACAATGCCTACAAAAAAATTCTAAAAGAGTTCCGTTTGTATTTTGGTAGATAAGAATTTTCACTTAATTTTATTCACCTTACTGTTCCCATCATCTTGAAGAAATTGAAGAAACAGTACTAATAAAAAGTGAAATTCAAAACAACACATTAGCATAAATTTTGATGCTTAATGTGGGAGAGCATTTTCGGTACTTAATTAAGCTATCATCACAATCGAAGCGCGTGAGAATAAGTCATTTACAGTTAGAGACATCCATGATCCTGTATTGTTGAACATGTTGCAGGATCGTATACCTATAATAATGTCGGTCCACATTTTTCAGACTCTAACTTGTCTATAAATCAATAGTTTCTGCGTCTCCTGCCAATCGGGCCCGATTTGCGAAAGTGCCATATTTGGAGCAACATGCATATACTTAATTAGTCAAATTATGCACTAAGTATAGGAGCTACACCTCTCAAATGAGTTTCTGCAATTTTAATTATGTAGGTACCGAGAAATTAACATCAATCAGGAATCTAGTGTGGATAGATACCATTTTTTGCTTCGGTATTAGCAGTAAAAGAATTTATCGTAATTCAATGGAGCGTTCTAATTATGCTTATAAATTATTGCCTACGTGCTTACAAATTTTTGTTGTCAAATGAGTTTGTCCCTAATTCATACTCGTTGTTAGCGTCTAACCATCAAAAGAGATCAAACTTTAATATGAAAATGCTTTCTTTGTTGAAACCAGACAACAGAAATCCACCTAGTTTCCTCGTTCCTCGTTCTTTACTGTCTTACTGGTAGGAGAGTAACACGAAGATTAGCACTATTGGCATTAAAATATTCAGACCATAAATAAATTCTCACCCACCTGCTAGCTATATTTGAATTTAGGTATCAGTTATACAGGGTATTTCATTTAAAACGAATCCCCTTGAATAACTACTGCTAGTGCAACGGTGATTGGAGTAAAAATCGCTCGAATGGGTCGATTTTTATTTGAAGGGGGGGGACACTTAAATCCGACTTAATGAAATTTTACAACGCACCAACTAGCCACCAACCCCAACCACCAACCCAACTTCAAATTTCAAATGGCAACCTGTGATACATCATTTGAAAGCTAATTTCATTAGGAATTCAATGTTGTCATTTTCTTTTATATTCGTTAACCGCCATTTATGGTAAAATTTTAAATCACATTTTGGCCCTTTGTGGCACATTTTAATCCTCTGTATCTGTAAACCTGTGCAAAAATTTTTGACATCTATCCCCTTAAAAAGTTACAGTGTTATTCATTTTATTATTATTATTATTATGTTATTCATTCTCGCCAATTGCAAAATAGGTAGATGGGCAATTCCTTATTAATTGTATGTTCAAATGGTACATTGGTACCATTATGGTATCATCTGAAAAAATTAAGTTTTGATCGAAAAATTTTTGGCAGACTTTACAGCCTCATAAGTCAAAAATCGTTTTTCGTGTGACTTCAATTTTTCTTGCGTCACTATGATCCATTAGAATAATATGGGGGTATCAGAACGTTTTAGATTGAAAGTTAAAAATGGCCTGAAAAAGTATTTTGACACGTTTTGACACTTGATATATTTCATCTAACAGAAATTTTTTCGCTGGAAAACCGTCCTGCTTTTCACTCGTGGTGTTTTTCAGTTCAAAACCATGGTGATTGGTCGACTGTCTATAAATTTTGACGTTTGATTGGTTTAAAATTCTTGAGTTGTTTAATCAACGAAGTTAGGCAAAACGAGCTGAATTTGACAGTTTTGACTCAAAGTTGACAAGGGGAGAATTGCCGGACGAAAGATAAGAAGATTTTCGGTTAGCGCAATCTTTTGGAACAATAATTTACAGAAAAATACATTCATTCGTATATGGATTTATACAGGGTGTCCCAGAACGCTCGCACCATTTTTTAATTAAGAATCCTTCTTTAAGTGCACGTCTTATCCAAACATTTGTTGCCAAGTTATAGGTATAAGAGACTTCAGTTGACCAATTAATACCAATCCAGAATTCAGTTCTTACATTGAACAAACCCATCCGACTTGTCCTATACTTCAATGTAAAAGTTGCGTATGGATTAGAACTTGGATATGGGCCACCCAGTTCTCAAAATACCGCACATGCCATTTTTGCATATGATAATCTAGAACACATAAGGAAACTATGCACAAAAAATCACGTGTGCGGTATTTTGAAAACACTGTTGGAAATATGGTAAAATTGAACATTTATTCTAAATTGAACTTTATTTTCAACTTGACGCAAGTGCAGTAACCCTATAAACTTCAATACCCTCTATGGGGTTTCTTCTTCACTGTACACTATTTTCATTCTTTTTTTTGTTAATATGACTTTGGTCGGTGTAAAGAGATATAATATTTCATTTAACCTGATATTTGGCCCAAAATAGTGACTTATCCCATACACTCCTTTGTATTATTGTAACAGATTACCTAGATTATTTTATACATTAAGTATTGAACCAATCCAAAGGTAGATTTTGTTCACAGTAACCTAGCAACCTCTAGATTACAGTGATAAGACGACAGTCGTAGTTCAAATCAACTGGTAAGCCTACGACATTTAACACAACTGTCATTAAAAAATGGCAAAAGTAAAAATATACTCAAAGTAAACATTTAATCAGATTTAGAAAAAGATACGGTTACCAGATTTGTACAGAAAATTTTTGGGTAATTTTAAACTGTGTGGTATCTTGTTATAATTGCACCAAAGTCACTCGCCGGAATGTAAATTTGTAGCACTTTATAACATTCTCCTAAAACTCACGAGCCAACAACAGGAACTTAACATTATTTTAAACACAGGATATGAGCAGGTCCTCCTCTTTTTGAGCTATTAGTTATTTTTTCAATTTATCAAATCTCTTCTAATAAACTCTCCCCGGTGTCCTTCGGTCTTCCTGTGTCGCGTCTAATTGGTCTTCGCTTCCTATATCCTTCGTATCAGTTTTGTTTCGTCCATTCTTTTCATAGTAGGTAGATGCCCCCGAACAAGACTTCACCTAATAAGTACTTCATTGTAAAGTTTTAGGTATTCTACCAAATTTCATACCAAGAATGTTATATTGCGGTTAGAATAAAATTCAATCGCCGGTAATCAGCCGTAGGTATACATAAATGTTTAAATCTTGTTGAAAATAAATAATTTCACTTCTATTTTGTGACGTGACACTCAGTTGACAAGTGACTGACAACTGACAGCGATGATCCAACATTTTTACACTACCTAGATTCGAACGTCTTTGGAACTACTTCAATACTTTTAATTTATAAAATAATCTGTAAAATATGATTCGTCGTCTCTTGATTGCCTTGTTGAGTCCTCATGGATTCAGTACTCGTCAATGGTAGATTTTTTCTCGGCCAAAGACGACTCGAGCAAGCTCTCGGCGTCTTTTTGACCTAAAAAAAATCTACCATTTTGACTCGTAGTTCAACCATTCGGACGTCAAACCCGCGGCAATCAAGAGACGACTTATCATATTACTAATGAAAATAGAACTGAATTCTCATTCTGGTCCACTTACACCTGCATGACTTGGGCCTGTTCCTGTTATTGGACCCTGGAAGAGTTGGCATTGAAAAATTTGTAGACGTGGTGTCAGCGGTCTAGGACAGCCTGTATACTGACTAAATATGAATTTTCAAATGTTTTGCACAAAGTAAGAAGCCAGGGAGTCAGTATGCATATAGTTGCTAGGTTTGCGCAAGATTTCCACAGCTGAATCTTAACATGAATAGCGATGAATTCATCACCGATATTGACGTTATTGTTGAGTTATCGTCACGATCATCCACTGGACATTAATCTTGGCAGTGATATAATAGTAACTTGAACAGACAATCAATTTAATTTTACAGTTAAGCCGCTAATGTTGGAAATCGATTTCCTGTCGCCGAATTGAAAAATCCGGTACAAGTAAAAGCCGTCACCACCATCATCATTAAACGAAACAATAAATCACGTAGGTGCGATAAATTAAGGCAGACCGTTAGAGTTCAAAGATCTACCAAAAATAGTGGTATTGTAAAAGGAAAAATGTATAGGTATTGTTATAAGAGACCTTCAACTTCCGCTTTTTAAATCAAGCTTCCGCTTCACAAGAACAATCCATCAGACACACGGATTACGGATTTACATAAACGCCCGGTGGGAATGCAATAAACGCTACAATTACAGCTTTTTTTCGGAAAATATCTTCGTTAAATAGATACATATTGTAAATTGAAAATTCTTATCACGATTTTTGAACAATTCTAGTGCTTATGCCTGCTCTTTCAAGTCAATAATTATTACTATTACTTATTCCATATCTAGCTCCATCGACGATGAATTTTAAAATTTGTAAGTTTTTCTTTCAGCTGCTGCAATTAGTCCGCCGAGGATCTACGCTTAAAGCATTGCCGTATGGAAAGGTTGGCAAGGTCTGCTTAAGTAAAAGTTATGTCATGCATGAATCGGTAAGTTTCTTAAGCTTTTCAGTAAGTTAGTGCTCAGTGATGTTTATAGTAGGGAAACAGAATTAAATAACTTGTTGAATCACAAAAACGGAAAACTAGAAAATAACTTCTTTCGCTTATGCAGGAAATTTTTTTTACTTCATCGTGTTTGACATGATTAGTTTATAAGCAATTTATGGATGAAATATATGCGACCACACAATTATCCAGATTCCTATCCAATTGACCATACCTCAAGGGGACTTGGATGGTGTGTAAATGGCATTAAAAAATTGATTAATCTTTAATGAAGTTATTATTTTTTATCCATTAAAGTGAAAAACCAGCTGATCAGCTGGTAATGAAGTGCGCTCAGAGGGTAATCCAGTGTAAATCCTCGTTTAGATGAAGTATTAACCTAACGAGTTAAATTACAGCGGTATTTATTGAAGTAGGTAATAATAATAATGTTGTATGAAACATTCGCAAAGAATTTTGAATGACAAAATAGAAAATTGACCCCTCAAAAATCCATTCTTCACGCGCAATTGTCCCGCAGGAGACATGTTAAATTTGTCCGGTCGAAGCTTACCGTTAGGACAGTTTAAATGTAATAAATTTATGTTCCATTATGGCTATTATTTTCGATCCAATGTTTATCGGAGCCGAGGATCTAGCATTATGATAATTTGTAAAGGAAAGCCGATCCAACGCCAGATACTGTTAGGAAATCTCTTCCCTTTTGCTGGAGGTCAGGAATTTTTGACCATATTCCCATGCGAAATTCTTGCAATGGATTTAATTGACAAGATCGATGATAATTAAATTTTTTACCGGTCTTCCATTGCCGCTTATTAACTGTGCACTCTTCAAGCTATCACCAGGAATATACCGTAATAATAATCGACTAAATCGATAGATACCGGATATCTTTAATTAGGGTAGATTAATTGGACCTCTGAACGAAGAGGATGCTCGGTCATATATTAAATTAGTTGCGTCATTAAACCAAAAGCTATGGTCATCATGGCGGGATCCGTGCAATTCAAATTCATGTGTTCTTGGGCATTTTTTATACAGTGTGCCTACTCGCCAAGGTGTCCATAGGGATTTACGTGGGGAATTCGATTTAATTTTTTCCTGCTTCCCTAATTAATCGAATGGAAATCTTAGGCTATCAGTTTTTAGATACCGATAGCCTCTACATGTGGAAACATTCCAAGCGAGCAGTTTCCCGATGTTAGTGAATAAACGAAGGTAAACCGGGCCGTTATTCAAATTTCCCGCGAATATGTTGCTATGAAACACAGGACTGAACTACGTCAAATCAGATCACGGTACACAAAATATATCCTTGACGACATATTATCAGCTCGAGATTTAACGAAGTGGATCGTTCTGTCTACGTTTATGAACTAACCCGATACTGTTCGCTCGCTATTTTTCCACAACACTCCTAACAAACAAGTTTTATTGGGGATGGAACACTATGGGGCCAGAATCTTAATTTTGTGAAAATGGAGTTAGGACAACCTATTTATGAGCAGCCGAATTATTAAGTGTACATATAGCTGGGGCAGCGAAACAGCTAATGCACGTCATCGATGACGTAAACAAAAAAAAAACTTCTTCGTCCTTAAAATCTATAAGTACTTCCATAGTTATTAATTTATACCGAAAATTTTAGCAATTTACGTCCTGGTTCCTTGATGACGTGCATTGCCTGTTTCGCCACCTTGACTATACCAATCAGTATGAATGTGTTACAGAAAAATAGAATTTGTCTTTATTTTGGCAAAATTGATCTCGACTCATTTGAAATTGACGAATGACAACAACAATTTGCATCTGTATTTCAGCGGCAATTTTGTACTAGTCTAAATATCCGCTGAAATTTATTATTATAGCTGTTTGATGTTTGTCACAATTTTCTTGAAATGTTGCCATTTTTTTTTTAATATTAATTCCACGAATTGCCCTCCGAATACTATTCGTAAGTATACAATAATTGTCGACTTACGTGATTCCTGGATACTCCTGCATACTGACTAGAGAATTGGACTCGACCTACTAGTAGGGTGCTCGCTAGACTTTATCTTTCAACCAAGGGGCACTTACGAGTGAAAATGTATGGAGTATAAATTTTGGTTTCTAATGCCCTCGGTATGCTACTGTCAAATTCGTCCAAGGGTCGTCCTGTGACAAAGGGCACAAATCAAAATTTTCCAACTAACGCCGCCACGTGAAAGTTCGTGTAGAGAAGTACCTTTCCTGAAAAATTCATGGTGATGTCTGTGCGGATTGTATTTTTTATTAATTTTGAAAGGAAAATATCTCCATTGATCCATACGGGGCCACGGACCTTTGGAGGCGATTATCTCGGTTCGAGCATCGGCAAAAACGCATCATTTTAAGGGGTATATTTCCTTTCCAACACGATTACTCCAAATCGGGGCGGTTAATCGCTTATAATACCACAAGTGCATGCTATTTAATCGGTTAAATTTTGAAAATGATTACGAAAGCTTGTTGCCCGTGGTAAAATAATGAGAACTAAATTGTCATTTATTATCTGATTAATCTTTTGATTAATCTTTGGTAATAAATGGCAATTTAGTTCGAATTGTTTTACCTATACGGCAACAAAGCTTGAGTAATTATTTCTAAAATTTAACCGATTGAAATAGCGATGCACGAGTGGTATTCGGTAAGATTATTTTACAAATTAAACTCTTTGTTTTGATAAAATTATGATTTTTTTAGCCGGGGTTGCCTATACTCAAAAGCCCAATATGATGTTGCGAACGAGCCTTTATAGCTCATTGACGTTAATGACGTTTGAGGTTAGGAAACGTGCAAACAAAATGTTATTGAATTTTTAGGACATATCCAGAAGAAATCAACGTTCTTTATGTCCAAAAACACCTAAAATATGGTTTGTGGAAAGACTTGTGTTGAGTGGTCGTATTTGTGGACCTTTATTTTCTATAATTTTGTTTAAGTGGTGATTTTCAGCAGTGAACAAATTGTTTAAAATCAAGTGGTCACTTGATTCGATGGAAATTTAAAAATGAGTCTAATTGATTGGTTTAAAAGGAGATTTGAAAATAATCGAAACTAATTATTCTTAATAAAAGATGTGCTATTTTATTTTGTTGACGATCGTCTTTACAGAATATTTTTAGCGCAATCAATAAAGGAGTTAATTGTCTAAATCTGCGAGGAAGTAAAAAATTCATGCCACTGTAACGCTTGGGTTTCCGTGCCCCCACCACTACTTTCGCTGCGTCCCGCCACTCCGCAACCCCCTGAGACGTCCACATCTACAATCTTAGAGAATATCCTGTATTCCTGAAAATAATGGAAATAAGACTTGGAACTCTTGAAAAGCACTTTTTATTTCATGTAGGTAAGAAAAACAATAATTTTTAATTTGAAAATTCTTCGTCGTCCTTCTCGTTGATCGGGGAACCTCCGTGATCGGGGTCTTCGCTCATTTGAATTTCCTTCATGTTATTTTTACAGGATCGGTTTTCCCATACCGTGGCATGAAAAATGCAGGAAACCTTATTTTTATTGCAAATGCAACTCTTGCTTATGCAGTCTTTAAAAATAATTTTTGGACAAATTAGGACAATAATATCTGAAATGGTTTTTTGGGACGGCGGGCTATGTTTGAAGAGCTGGCCCAAGACTGTCACCCACGTCGTTTTTCCCATCTATAACCCTCAGGTGACGGAAAATTAGGTCGAGAATTTAATTAATTCAACCAAATTTTGGTCTGAAAGAATAGAACTCTCAAGCAATGCCGCTTCAAACTGTCTTCGGTTGGAGGCAGTTTTTCTAGCGACTTAGTTAACGCAAGTAGGGCCCGTTAAATCGTTGATAGATATTATTACTTCATCGTTGTTGGTTCAACACAAAAGTTTCCATATTTTTGAACGAGTTTTTGAATTTAATGTTGTCCAACTCTTGGTCTAACTTTTCGTCAAATCAATTTAGCGTCCCAACACCTCTGAACTAGCTTGTAGCATCAAATTCTGTTAGGGCATGAAATATACATTTTTTGGAAGTTTTGCTTCCGGAATGTTTCTTTACTATTTCCAGTTCTCATCCAAATCTCTGTATATAAATTCTCTGTCGACTCGAGATACTGATACAGACTTGCCAGTTATTCTCGTGCATTTTAAAGAATATCTCCAGAATACTCCAGAGGTTTGAATAAGAACTGGAAATAGTATAAAGATACATTCCCGTTCAACCCACAGTCCATCAAATTAATTTGAAAGAAAAACTACTAAGCGGTTTTGGAAAGTTAACTTGCTGGGCTGGAAAATTTACCAATAGGTACTTCCGGGAGTTGGTGGGATTTGAGGAAACATAAAACCGTTTCAGATACATCTATTATTGTATTAATTTGTCCACAGATTATTTTTAAAGACTGCATAAGCAAGCATGCAATAAAAATAATGTTTCCTGCATTTTTTCATGCCACGGTATGGGAAAACCGATCCTGTAAAAATAACATGAAGGAAATTCAAATGAGGGAAGACCCCCGATCACGGAGGTTCCCCGATCAACGAGAAGGACGACGAAGAATTTTCAAATTAAAAATTATTGTTTTTCTTACCTACATGAAATAAAAAGTGCTTTTCAAGAGTTCCAAGTCTTATTTCTATTATTTTCAGGAATACAGGATATTCTCTAAGATTGTAGATGTGGACGTCTCAGGGGGTTGCGGAGTGGCGGGACGCAGCGAAAGTAGTGGTGGGGGCACGGAAACCCGAGCGTTACAGCGGCATGAATTTTTTACTTCCTCTCAGATTTAGACAATTAACTCCTTTATTGATTGCGCTAAAAATATTCTGTAAAGACGATCGTCAACAAAATAAAATAGCACATCTTTTATTAAGAATAATTAATTTCGATTAACCGCCCCGATTTGGAGTAATCGTGTTGGAAAGGAAATATGCCCCTAAAAATGATGCGTTTTTGCCGATGCTCGAACCGAGATAATCGCCTCCAAAGGTCCGTGGCCCCGTATGGATCAATGGAGATATTTTTCTTTCAAAATTAATAAAAAATACAATCCGCACAGACATCACCATGAATTTTTCAGGAAAGGTACTTCTCCACATGAACTTTCACGTGGCGGCGTTAGTTGGAAAATTTAGATTTGTGCCCTTTGTCACTGGACGACCCTTGGACGAATTTGACAGTAGCATACCGAGGGCATTAGAAACCAAAATTTATACTCCATACATTTTCACTCGTAAGTGCCCCATAATTCCTAAACTAAGCGACTTTTCTCCTCGCGAGCACCCTACTATACGGTCTCATCCAATTCTCGTCGCAGTGTCCAGGTAAACATCACGGAATTGTCGACAATTTAGTACTTACTTTAGTATTATATGTACTATCGCGGGCAAAAAAAACTGGCCATCACTTGGCATTTCATTGCCTTACGGGCCTTTACGTAAAATTGACCTTACTTTCAAATTTTGACTTGGGAGGTATACCTACTGTCACGAACGATTTGACAATGAAAGGGCAGCCATCACAAACTTCAATGACCCCTAGATTAAAAAAATATGAAAGTATACCGGGTTTCTCATTTAAAAATTCAAAATCAAACAACTTTTTCAATTATAATGAAGCGTACATGGTGTTGTTGTCACCCAGTATATGAGAATTTTTATCGTATAGTATTGGGAAACAAAACTTTTGTCTTACACATGCAAACATTAATAAAAATTCCATTGTTGCTTTATTGTGAATTTTGAGTTCGATATGAATACCTGCAAAAATAGTTTGAAAAATTACCTCTCGGATAGCCTTTACTGGCACTAATTCGTAATAATTGTGTGGACAGTAGCAATGATTTTAGTTGTGATGAAAGACGAAAGTTTCATTTCCGTTTACTATAGACTGCACGAGAGCAGTTCAAAAAGCGCAGGATCGACACATCCACGTAACACAACAGACACCAGACAGAAAATTTGCATATTATTCGGTATAGGTATATTGTCAAGATCACTGCAACAACAAAAAATAAGGAGTGTCTGTGTGAGTGTGTCTTGTAAAAGTCTTACTCTATCGAAATACTCCGTTAAAAGGGAAACCGAAAATGCTAAATATTAGAAATAAGGGTGTCATTTATTTTTATGTGTGGAAGTAAAAATTTATGGTACTGCAACTAAATTAAGTTACCGCGAATATCACGAGATGGCACTTGCAGTAAGATTTCTGTAATACCGTCACCCCAAACTTGACAAAACATGGCAAAACTATCACAAACCATTATCAGTTGCATGCGTTGTAGCAGTTCTAAATTTTTGTGTATTGCAGAAATGTATACTGTGAGCACCATCTTACAATTTACGCGCTAACTTAGTTCCGGTACCGTAAATTTTTATGTCAACATATGAAATGCCACCCTTAGTCAAATAGTATATTATACAATTGATTGTATTAGGTAGTTTTTTCTCATGCATTCCAATAACGTAATTAGCCGTCGTGTTCCACTCTGGCCAACTATATTACGATATTGAAATGCATTCGAAAAAATTACCGATAGCATTCAATGAAAAATTACATGAAAAATTTTACTCCAAAAATCATAATGTGAAAATCAAGTTGCGTGATTATTAATTTGACAAATGAAAAATCTGATAATTCTGAAGATTTTGGATTTCAATTTAATGTTCTTCAAAAATATTCCCCGAATGGGTTACAAATATAAATCTGGTGACAGGGTCATTATCACCAAGAAAATGTGCTTCTTGTATTCTATCTGCAGAAGCAAACTAATAAAAAGAAAATTTTTAGTTTGTGGTTTATGGAATAAATATTTCCGCGTGAAATCGTACCGTCACAACACGGGGTTCTTACTGCGTTGACTGATGACACAACTGATGGAATCTCAAATTTTGTACCCACGTATTCGAATAACATTTAGTAGAGTTCCATTTAACTTTTCAACAGGTCTTAATGCATTATCTTCTGATGGTACAGCAACTAGTGTATCATCAGCAAAAAGGTTTAATGTAGCATAATAATTATAATAAATAATAAATCATTAATATAAGTATATCAGGAAAAGTAAAGGGCTCAGTATGGTCCCCGCGGTACACCATACACTGATTCAATTGTGGACGAGAATACCCCACCAACTTTACACTTTTAAGAACGGTTCGATAGATTTGACGAAAACCACTTAAATTCAACATCCTTTATCCCAATCCTCATAGCTGTACGCGCCTAATTTCCTGCAAAAAAACTGGGCTTATTTAGGTATTTCATGTTCTATATCTATGGTGCATAAATTGGGTCAAACATTTTGACATTGCGTTTCCGAAAAAATATAAATTCGCAAACATTCATTGATTTGAGTCTATGTATTTTAACCTCCCCAACCCCATCACAATTTTAAAAAAATGGGAGGTTACTGCAATCACTAAAATTTTCGAATTCGAGATAACACCAGATCTTCACGTTTTGAGGTCTCAGGAACTCAAAAAAGTGGTTTTTAAAATGTGTCTGTGTGTATGTACGTACGTACGTACGTTCGTACGTTTGTACGTTCGTACGTTCGTTTGTAATCACGCCACAGCCAAAACTACTAGACCGATTTAGCTGAAATTTGGAACATAGGCATTTCGTAACCTAACTTAGATCTGAAAAGCTTTTGGAGCCAATCGTGCAACCGGAAATGCCATTTTGGCACATCAACTTTTAAATTTTAAATGTAAACTCCCATTTTTCACGTCACCATAAGAAAGACCTTCAAATTCTGCTTCTAAAAGTGTATTGATTCTTAGTGCCCTTTAGACCAAAAATAAAAAAAAAATTGATTTTTATCCGACTTTAAAGTCGCGGTAAAGCCCAAGCCCCTGAACCGATTTGGCTGAAATTTTGCACATGGAGATTGTATTACACGTCGAAGAGCTGAACAAATTTTGAATTCAATCGGCTCACGGAAAGTGCCGTTTTGGCACACCAATTTCCAAATTTAAAATTATTCCCTCATTTAATCATTAAAAACAAGTTTTTGAAAGATTTATTGTCACTATCAGAAAGGTCCTCAAATTCTGGTTTTAAGTAGGACACAATTAATTCGCATTTAGCTCTTCTTTATTGTTCAAAAAAGCGAAATTTTATAATAACAGTAAAAATACATTATAGCCCAAATTACTGAATCGATTTGGCTGAAATTTGGTACATGGAGATCGGGTGACCCGTTGAAGACCTGAAAGGCTTTTGAAAGCAATTGGCTTACGGGAAGTCCTATTTAAGCATATCAACTTAAAATTTTAAATACAAGACCTCATTTTTTATGTCGCCATTAGAAAGGCGATCAAATTCTGGTTCTAAAAATGTATTCACAGTTTCTGCCATTTCAGTGGAAAATAGAGGAAAAATTCTTTCTCATTAAAAGGGAGCGGGCTGACAGTGGGTGACATAAATTGGCAGTTATTGTCAAAAAGGTGGCAAAAGATTAACCTTAAAAGGAACATATTGTCAAATGTGATGGGTGATGTCCGAGGTGATGTCGGTACTTGTCAGAAAATTGCGAAATTAGTCACAGACGATAAAGATAAAAAAATTCTCTTGAATTGACTACTATCTACACAGAATACAAAGATCCACGCGATGGGGAGGTTCCAGCCGCTTCTCTGCTGCCTTTTTTCTTTTGGAAACTAAATTTAGTTTAGGCAATAATTTAGTATTCAATTTGCAATCTCTCCAACGAACTAAGAGTTCCTTGTCATTTCGCAGTAGGTAGTAACGTTGGCAAAAACTAGCAAAAATCTTCACTCACTAGGTGGTCTTCATGGTTTTTCGTAACTAATAACTCTCTATGCTTAAATGGTTTATTTGAAGTCGTCTTGCAATACAGTCCAATTCAAAGAATGAAAAAAAATGCCCATAGAAAAATTCTAATTATCTTTAAGCGTTTTTATTTAGATTCTGTCTGCGGATTGGAATCCAGTGTTAAAATTCCCGTGTTTTCCTGCTGTTGACCTTCTACGACTTGCACGAATTGATGTCTTTAAGAAATTATTATTGAAAGCACTTTTCTTACATAATCGGAAGCTTCAGTTTGGTTGGAGTGCAACCATAAGTACTTACCATCTGCGTCACTGTAGGAACTTTAGTACGAACCTTTCAAGAACGACTGTTTCTAATACACGCTGTTAGTAACACCTGGATGTTTGTCAGTGATCGGTCGGTCTGTTGAAATGTGATCGAATGAATAGGAAACTCCATATTTGAATAATTAATAGACGTTGTCTGTGTTGTGTTTATTGAAATTTGAGTGGTAAATCTCAAGCTGAGTCTGATGGTTTACGGATTTCGGTCAATTTTAGGTAACTAACTAGGATACTAAGATACTGCAGAAGTGAAGAGTTCATAAATTCACTTGGATCCACTCATTTGCATAATATTGCCGGCGGTTTCAGATATTTCAATCGAAAGTTTAAGAAACCCCCTAAATTATCGTTCGATTGGGCACGTGCCAACGCTACCAGCTACACGTACGATTAAATCGCAAAATTGCGTAACAATTCGGCGTCGGCTGACAAATAAGAGCTTATTTCTCTTCTCCAAACGTGTGGGTCGGCAGGTTAATGCGAACAGTAAAAGCCTTGTAATATCCAACAAGTTGACGTGTTCTTGTAATAATCAAGTTCGAGGAAAAGGTCGATTTTAATTTATGGAACGGTTGTTCACTTCCAGCTATACGGATTCTTGTCTTCTGGCCACGATAAATTACCGTCTTTGAGGAATCGGTAATTTCACCACATATTGTTTCTCAAGGTTAATTGGTCAAGTTATTTATCGCTCGTGATTTTCCATTAACTTGTACAGTTACCGAAAATTGAATTATGCGAAAAACTTGTAAGGCTCGTACCGAATTTAGCTGCATCATTGTTTATGGAAATCACCGTGTAAGAACGCAAAAAAGCTTCAGTTAGCAGCAAAGCTTTTTCAATATTTATTCTATACCAAGTGCTAGAATACAAAGAATTCACTATGTGGCGGCTCCGAAATTATATTGTGTTTACCGTCGACTTTCATTGAAAAATACCTGGGCGAGGATATTCCGTTATTTGCATTCTCACTGGAATTTAACATCACTTCGCTATTTTCGGACAATTTGTAATTCGTTTCTCATCGTTTTTAATTTGGTTTTTCACAGTTACTTAATTGGCATCCGGAATGATGACAATAAATAATTCGGACGAACCCTCATTTCACTTCATTGAATTTCTGAAATAGTGAGTGGGCAATAATTAAATTATTAATAATTGAAGAAGAAGAAAAAAATTGGCAGTCTCGGAGACAGTAGAAACTTCTACTTTTTCACAGAATTTGTAAATGTAGCATTTAACTCTATTTAATCAAGGTCGGACGTGCGGGTGGTTGTCGATGGCTGGTGCGCCTGGCGCTCATTTACTAAAATCTAAAATACAAATGTTTTTCACCCCTAAAATGACAATGCAACAGCTATCGAATTCGATAATGATAATATGCCCTTCTGCTAAGAAAAATTCAAAAAGGGGTCTTTTTGCCCTTAAAATGGAAATTTTCTAAAAAGCAGCTGTCGAATCCGGTAGTAAGAATTTGATTTTTTGTAAAATAAGTTGAAACAAGGGCCTTTTTACCACTAAAGTGACATTTTTCGAAAAAATTGAATTTTTCGATCGATTCCAGTAACTTCTTCGCGCTGCGTATAGAAGTTAAAAATGTCAGTCTCGGCGACGGTAGAATAGTAGTTTATAACCCAAAGCGTAAAACCACTTTTTCGCTGTGGTTTATACAACATTTTTCTTCCTACACCATCAGTTAAAAATAAATAATTAATTAATTTTGAAATTTGAGAACCGAAGTGACAGATCAAAAAGATCTAGACGTCAAGTCCTACAATTTAAATATACGCCAATCGCCGTCGCCATATTGTGCATTTTACACGGCTAGCCGTTAGTAGGTATAATTTTTACACGACTAGCCGTGAGAAGCGGTCCTTTCACAGCCCTTCTGAATCTCATTTTCAGTTAGTGTAGGAAGAAAACTTCTTTTTTCAGAGTTTGTAAAATAAATAACGTACCAGCCGCTAACGTGAATCTTGAAATCTTACATAATGTGTTACGCAGATGAAATACTGTGGGCATTTTGTAGGTGCTCATTAAATCTTGAGCCAATCGGGCTCGTAATTCGAAGACCCTTTCCAGAGGGCAGGGAAAATCATATTTATTTTATTATTGAATTCTATAGCTGTTGTTTTTCAGGGTCGAAAACCTCAGTGCCATTTTTTAGACAAATTCCGTTGTAGGGGCGAAAAAGCCATCTCTAAAATTTATTTCCTCGATCCTCCTCTACTAAATTAAATTAAATTAAATTAAAATTCCAAATGGGTTCAGCCGAGGGTTCAGCTAAGAACAAAAATTTTTTGTTTTGAATTTAGAATGAACATTTTGTGGTCGTTGTTACTGACATCGTTTTAATTTAATTTAATTTAATTAAATTTCATGAAACCTAACTGTTTCTCTCGGCTTTTCGCTATTAAAACGGCATCAAATTGAAGAGACGAGCAGGGACATTCATGTATAGCAGCAATCTTAAAGTCGTAAATTGTTAATAAAAACCAATTCAAATTACCAGCCACTCTTAAATTGATTGCTTAATTAAGCTTCAAATACATTGTTAACTGTCCGGTTAACTGATAAAACCAGAATAAGTGGGTTTATGTTGATTACAATGCTGATAGATTTTCTGAATTTGCTCATTATGTCATTATGTCTGACTAGGTATTTCGTATTTACCAGGGTTCAGGTTGAATATTAAAAATACAGATTTTTAAAATTAGAACTGAAGGAACCCCCCCCCCGACATGAACAAAAATTATTCTGTTATTAAGCAGTTTGTTTGATTTTCGCTAGGTACGTTGTTTTAAGCAAAACTAATCGAATAATTTTTGCCCAAATAATTGGTGAGATACCTAAGAGGTTAATTATTGTTGACGCATAGCGGAAAGTTGCCCAAAAATCCCGTGGCATTTAGAATCAACGTGACGCTACGCAGAATTCTTAACACTACGTTAAAATACCTCAACAGAAATTGTCATGGTCGGATGAGAATACTTTTTCCTTTATAATACGATTTGTTTAAAATGCTTTGGTTGGTTAACATTATGTTGAGGAAATCAATAATTGAGGAAAGTGTTATTCTCCATTCAGGGCATTAGGAACACTCATTGAAAGTAAAAAGAAAGAAACACGAATTTCTACGCTATGACAAAGCAATATAACGCATGTACGTAAAGTGAATGTTGATGTGCGTATAGATGCATACTGTTTATTGCCACACTAACACACTTTTCATAATGGTATTTTGCTGTTCATTCTGTTATTCAAACGGCCGTCAAAAAGAAATTTGTCGTTAATTATACTCTTATTGTATACTTACCATATGGACATCAACGCATCCAGAACACTAACAGGATTGTATAATTACACAGCTGTAACGTTTGGTTCTATTTTTACTATTCTGCAGACGAATAAATTCATAGCAGCAGAGCTAAATCAAGAATTCGAGAAAAGCATTTGCATAAACCTTATACGAAATTCTTAATGTTGTAAGTTTAAATAGCGCCAAGTTTTATAATAATTTGTTCCTAATTTAAATAAGTCTGACATTTATTAGAATCTGTTTTAAATTTTTCAAGTATTTTTTTCTTCAGAGAAAGTACCGCACTCATCATTTTAACAGTAAGAAATCTCATAAGCCGCAATACTGTTACATAAACTCGGTCTCATATTTTAATATTGACAGAACAATGGGACTTAACCGTGAAGAATCGTGGCCTTAAAATGACGAAAACTTTTTGAAGAAAATTATACGATCCACGTACGGATAAAGGCCGAGCGTTTCCGTGTTACCGCCACATGGTTGCCTACAGTCCACCTACACGGTCCATCTGATAATGGAATATGCATAATAGTATAATGAAAATCAGACACATCTTTACAATTTTACTACCAACAGGATAAAGGTAGTAAACTGTATTTATTTTCTAAGCTTTTATCACCATATCTCCATATGATATACTTATCATTTCTTGCTATGGCAGTACAAGTGCTGCAAAGATTTGATAACCGTTGTAGGGTTGTATACTGTATGGCCTTTCAGGACTAACAATAATTTTGAATTGTTATTCAGGCACCAGAATCATTAATTATTATAGAGTAATTCCATGCAATCTCTAAAAACTGCTACCGCATGAAGTCTCAGATATTAATGAAAAAAATTTGGTATGTTACTTATCCAATGTTAAAGAGATATGCGAGGTTTCAAAGGCTATTTTTGCTTTCTATATATAAAAATAGTACCGACTTAATATAACTCGCGGTGTGTCAGATATAAATTGCAGAATTGCAGCTAAAATGGTCAAATTCACTGATTTGCCTAAACTTCCGCACAGTTGGAGAGTTCACTTATACTATCATCATGTAGTTTGTAGTATACCTATAGGAGTTTTTTTACACTTTCCATTAGTACCCTTTTTTGATATGGGGCATATAGGGTGTTGCCAATTTCATTGCCCATTATTGGGATCTCGGAAACCGTTAGAGTTAGAAAATTGGGTAAATTAGAAAAATGTTGCTCTTTTCTGAGGATGATTAAGAATCTGTAAAGAATTCTCCGATATCTTGATTCGTTACTGAGTTATCCTCAAAAAACAAAAAATCGCTGCCAATTCAATGACATTAACAAGCAACAACAGTCAATTTTTCTTTTTCTTATGGCCGCCATATTGGATTTTAACACCACTGGATACACATAAAAATTTACTTTTCAAAAATGTAACCAACTTGGGCTTTTTTGACAGAACGTCAAACGTCAAATTTTGAAATTTGGTGTATGATCGGGAAAAAACAACTGTAAAAAAGTACACCGAGTTTTTCAATTTCTTATTATGACGTGTGAAAGAAATTGAATTCAACGAATAAAACTCGTATTGGCATCGTGTGACTTAGCTTTGAAATTTTTTTTTTCAAAAAACCCGGATTGGTTTCATTTTTGAAAAACCAATTTTTTTGTGTTTAATGGAGTTAAAATCTAATATGGCGGCCATAAGAAAAAGAAAAGTTGACTGTCGTTAGTCAAAATCTAGAAACCCTAGAAAATTTTTTTCAATGCCATTGAATTGACCGATGTTAAAAATATAAAAGGTCAAAAAGTTTCTTTTAAATAGCATCAACTGTTAGGAAGTTATGAATTTTTCTTTAGGAAGTCAATTTTCACTTTTTTTGGAATAACTTAGGAACCAATCAAGATATCGAAGAATTCTTTACAGATTCTTATAGCGTTTTCGTCTGAGAGTAGGCATCTTTATTTCATTTACACATTACCTTGCCGTAAGCGAAACAAGGATGCAAATACTCAAGAGCACTGATGGGAGTAGGAGTATTTGCATCCTTTTCCCGTTTACGGTGCATTAATCCAAAAAATGAAGTAGAGATACTCTCAGAGCTGACTCAAGCGAAAACACCTTAAAAAAGAGCAACTTTTATTTAATTTAACCGATCTTCTAATTCTTATAGAGTCAGAGATCCGAATAGTGGGCAATCAATTGGCAACACCCTGTATGTGAAACAATTTCTAGTCCATAAAGCATTTTACGTTTGGAAAAATGTCAAAACGCGTCATCTGTAAATGGAAGACCCTTCAGTCTGGTGTGTTACCATTGCAACATGATGGTTACATTTTTAAAAAGTTAATTTTTGTGTGTCCAATGGTGTTAAAATCCAATATGGCCGCCATAAGAAAAAGAAAAGTTGACTGTCGTTGCTTAAAATCTAGATGGTATAGAAAGTTTCTGTTAATGTCATTGAATTGACAACGATTTACAGTTTTTTCAGGATAACTCAGTAATCTTTACAGATCCCAGGCAACACACGGTGGTATAATGAACGTTTAATAAACGTAATAATGGTATATTTTTCGTAAGGGATATGGTGGAAACGTATATTGTAAACGATTTTTACAGAATCCGTATAATATATATTCATGAAACGTATATTTTATACGCTTTTCATATACATTGTGTATAATATCGTCCAATAATAAACGATTATTGCCACGATTATTCAACGGTTTTCTTAAACGTAATATAAAGGTTTAAAAATTTTGTACCATATTATTAACCGTTTTATTGAAACGTATAAAACGCCTTGTATTTAAATGGTTTCAAATATACCATTATACACTATAATATTTATAATACTTTATTCGTTTGATAAATGTTTCATTTGAATATATAAATTGCTGGTAAACCAAGTACGTGTTTTAAAGGTTTTAACATTTACATACGTTTATTTCATGTATAAAATAAACGTTTCAATTTCGTTTATGTTATTCGTTCTTGTGATCGCTTAAATTCGGCCGAAATCGAGAAAGTTCTGCTCTGCTATTGGCTGCACATCCTGAAAATGCTCTGCGCGCGCAGTCCCCTCACAGATCACGACACGACTTCAAGTCTCAACCTCAACTCCTCAACAACACAACTGTGAAGAGGCGGCCATCATTGTACAGTAATATAAAAATTAAGTGCGTGCCGACCAGATTAATTTAGTTAAAGTTAAAACAGCAGGGGATGCTTTTTATTGCTCCACCACTTTGGTAGGTATAGGTATCTAATTCTTTGAACAGCTTTTTTAATTAGATTATTGTGTTATAGAAGTGCCGTTTGGCTTGTATCAGAGGAACGGGATGCAGTTATGAATATGATAAAATTTCTAAGTGACTGCATGACAAAGCAGCCGTAAAATTTAATTGGGCCTTTAAAGACATACGTATGGCGTTCAAGGTAATTTTTATTTCAAATTATTTAACATTGATCTTTATTTAATTTTTTAGAGCAACGAAGTTGGCCAAACATCTTGATAGTGAGCAAAAATTACTGTTAACTTTAGGTTACGTACATTAAACGCATAATAAAATTATACGTGTATTAAAATAGTTATTGGGAGGTATTATACACGTAACAGTAAACGTTAAATTAAGTGTCCTTTGCAACGTTAAACAAAGGTAAATAACTGGGGTATTATATACGTCAAATATATACGTTTTGATTTAATATCAAATATACGTATAAAATATGTTGAATTGTATCGTTTATTGATCGTGGCTCTTAAACGAATAATACTCTAATACAGGATACTATAAAAAAAACGTCTACCGCGCGGACATTTTCCCAATAATTTAACGTTTCTCTTAAATCGTATATATGCGGAGGATTGAGGATAACTATAAACGTTTAATACACTATCGTGTGTTGCCTGGGATTCTTAACCGCCCTCAAAAAGCGCAATTTTTTTCTAATTTAACTGATTTTCTAACTTTAATGGTTTCCGAGATCCCAATAGTAGTGGGCAATGAAACTGGCAACATCCTGTATGCCCTATATTAAAAAAATCGTAAGTCAGGTGCTAATGAAAGTGCAAAAAAACTCATATACTACATGATAGTACTAGGTGAACTCTCCAAGTGTGCGGAAGAAGTTCAGGCAAATCGGAGTTGCCCCACAGTGAATTTGACCATTTTAGCTGAAACTAGTATATTATTCTGCAATTTATATCTGACATACCGCGAGCTATATTAAGTCGGCATTATTTTTATAAAGTATACATAGTGGACTGTCTATAACTTTGAAACAATCTAGCTTTGAGCTTTTTTGTTTCATCCAGGAAAAAATGTGGAAATTTCCATTCTTTCTTGAATGTTTCCAGATTTTTTCCATAAACAAATTTTCGCAATTGTGACCATTCTAGTGCATGAGATTATAGACAAAGCCTTGAACTTTCAAGTAAACTTTAGCTCAATGCGATATCTGTTATACTTTAGAAGATATGATTTTTTTTAAATACCATGTTTTTCTGACCAGGAGAAAATTTCATATTCTTCAAAATCCTATAGAAAGCAAAAATAGCCTTTCAAGCCTCGTATGTCTCTTTATGGATAAGTAACATACCAAATTTTTTTCATTAAAATCTGAGACTTCATCATGCGACAGCAGTTTTTAGGGATTGCATGGAGAATATTCTATAGTCAAAATTGGTGGATGCGCCGGGGTAGACTTGTTGAGTATCCGGTATATGCATCAGCAGTTGCGGTTAATCTGGAAAAAGCGCGTTCAAGATAAACTAAAGTAGGGTTTAGAAGTAATTTTGCCTTCAACTTCGAAGTCTTCAGATCTTGAAAATTCAATGCCTCCAGAAATTAGCAACTAAATACACAATTATGTCTATGTAAAATGTGACACCTTCACGCCCGCTGGCTGACCCGTGCTGTCGGTTTACTCACCTCACGTACCTAATTTATCACAAGAAGCCCACTCGCACATCAATGAATTTTTACAAAACTACAATAGCAGTAATTTTCCCCTTTTACAACCGTTGAAGCGTCGTAGACTATACGACAAATAAAACCGCCTTTTAATATACCATATACTCATGTGCATATTACACTTTCCCTTGCACCGCAAAAAGGAAAAACATGATGGAATTCTTTAGACGCAGCTCATGTGATTTCCCCAGAAATCTACTTTTATGTAGGATCATTGTAGTTGTAGTACCTACGAGGGCCTGTGCAGATAGCCGCCACAGATCAGGACCGATAAAGGAGATCAGACAGCGAGCGCCCACGCGAACCAGAATCACGCGTTGTGAAGTCATTGCCATTGTGACCTTGGCTTAACCCGTGTGCCTCTGCCCTGATGCCCATAACGCGGCCTTTGTCTATAAGGCGGCGTTCACTTCTTTTGCAAATTGCAACGGGGCCCCTAAGGGCGTTGCATCCATCACAGATATATTTTAATTGATTTCTAGATATGCATCAAGCGGGCCCTTTAAAGTGTCAGTTCATTTGCAAACAATACACTGGTAATTGAGTCGTGTAAATTTTCATCTCTCGATGATTAAACGTCCATTTTCCATAAATATTGTAGGCATTGAATCCGAGTTTTACGGCCTAATGGCAGTTTAATGCAAGTCTCCTTAGGTACTTATACGTTCATAATAAACACCGGAATTTTATCCTTGCGAAAATTCCTAGCCGAGCCGTAAGTTTTCCATAAGTAATCCGATTAACTTGCTGATTCATAATGGAAGTAGTTATGGCAGCTTTTGATTACAATCATTAGAAGTAACTTTAATTTTCACCGAATAAAATCCTTTCCCGTTAATATGCCGGTGAAACCGTAACTGTAAAGAAAATAAATTTCAAGTCCCTGACATAACATGATTGACTCCTAAAAAGTGAAATTAAAAACTCGCGTAATTATCTTGGCGAGGCTTTGAACCCGTTTTTGTTCATCGTCTCGCGTTTAAAAATTTTGCCGATCCCATAACATCAGAGCGCGATTAGGTAAATAGAAAAAACTAATTATCTTAATCTCGACTCAAGCTGACCCGTAACACTTCGACAAGAACGTTTCTGTCATCTAGAGAGCAATAAACTTCATAATTTCGGCCCTGATCGCTGCTGACGCGCGCATAAATCAAGAGACTTCAATGCCAGATCAAGAAACAAAACCGCGAGAGCTATAAAAACCTTATTAGAAACAAAGAATAAGGAAACACGTTTATGAATATTTATTAACTATCGGAGGAAAATTAGCTCTTTAATGAACGTTTCAGTCCTTTTCGCTCAGTTATTTACATTACTGAACGTCATGCCGCATAAATGAACTCTATACCGGTGATGAAACCGAATCATTCGCAATTCACGTGGGAATAGGTAAGTACACTCCAAAACGCACAAAACATCTCTCGAGGAATTTAATAATAAAATAAAATAAATTTATTAATAAGAGAATTGTAAAACTGTCAAACTTTTTGGCAACAGGTCATTAGTTTTAAGTTTTCGGAACTGATAATGCGTGGGCAAGTTTTACCACCACTGAGTATAATAAAATTTTAGTGAGATTTAAGTAAATAGATCATCCTTCCTTAAATGTACATTATTGAGATATTTTATAAAGTTAATGGCACGATATAGATAGACAACATTTCTTCAAGCAATAAAGCAACTTCAAAAATTCGCGACTCTTTATTACGGACCTGTTGGTATTTCGAGTAGCTATACAGGGTGTCCTGAAATTAGGCTGTAATATTTTACCAGTGCCTTTTATGATAAAAAATAAGACTAAAAGTTCCACAAAACATTTGTCGGAAAATGCCTCCTAAGGGAAGCTACAGCTCTTCAAAGGGGTACTCGAAAAGTAGGTTATTTCTTAAAATTACACGAATATTGTAAATTGCAGGATTTTGAAATTTGGAGCATAGGTTAGTGTTATCAATGGCTACCTTTTGAATTTTTTTCAAATTTTTATGTTAGTCAGAGGCGTGCGTTCTTGGGTGGGGGACATAACAAATTTTTTTCTCTATTATTTAGTTGTTAGTATTAATTTCATGAAATAGTAATGAAATCATAATCTCTGGTCTATTCCTCATAAAAAAGATCTTCTTGTTGAACGTCGCCAGAACACATCGTTTTCGAAAAAAATGGCTTTTTCTTGGTTCAAGGCTCAAAATACTGTAAACAAGTTCATAGAACGGTTCCTTACTTCATTCTAGAAAGAAAAGTTCAAATGAACATTGGTCGAAAAATGCTTCCTAAAGGAGCTACAGAGCCCTCCAAATAACATGCTTTCCATCAGTATCCCATTTGGAAGACCATAGCCTCCCTTAGGAGGAATTCTTCGATCCATGTCCATACGAACTTTTCTTTCTAGAATACAGTTAGGAATCGTCACATGAACTTGTTTATATTATTTTGACGTCTTCCATCACAAATTTTGGAGCCCTGAACAAATGAAAAGTAATTTTTTTCAAAAACGGAGTATTCTAGCGACGTTCAACAAGAGCACCTTTTTTATGAGGAATAGACCACAGATTATGATTTCATTACTATTTCATGAAGTAAATAATGACAGCAAAATAATAGAGAAAAAATGTGTTATGTCCCCCCAAGAACGCACGCCTCTGACTAAAATAAAAATCTGAAAAAATTTCGAAAGAAAGCTTTTGATAACACTAACCTATGCTCCAAATATCAAAATCCTACTATTTACAATATTCGAATAATTTTAAGGAAACAGACTTTTCGAATACCCATTTGAAGCTCCTTAGGCGGCATTTTTCGACAAACGTTTACTGAAACTTTTAGCCTTATTGTTAATCGTAGAAGGCACTATATGGTGAAATATTGTAGCCTATTTTCAGGACACCCCGTATCTATGAAAAAGACTTCACAAATAAGGCAACGAACTGCTAAATTTCCAAGTCGTTTGCTTCATAATGCATACCTATATCTAAAGCAATAATTTGATTATATTAGTCTTAGACAGGCATAGAAAATACCAGATGTAATTAATCAAGACAAGCTATAAGAGTGCCTACTGATTTCCATGGAATTCGTTATTTTATTATTGCCACCAGTGTTGCTTTTACCATTTAAAAACTATTGACTGAAGAAACATTTTACCGACATTTATGGCCGAGTGAGGTCGTATTCTGTTTACTTTTAACAATGATGCGAAATTTTTTGGGTTCGGCCTACAATATAAAATTTTATTAAGCCATAAATTCGAAGAGACATATTGCATAATTCGATTACAATGAAAACACATTGTTAACCCTCCCCTGGAGTAGCATGTTCATATATGGTTCGTCGCAGCGCATATGTTACTTAAACTTTCTGAATAATGTATCAAATTGCATTTTTTCGCTTAATAAATGCTCAAATGCATCAGTCTAGTCATTATTACGCGCTCGTTCAAGGATTTTTACAGCCAATAGCTCAACCATTAGAAAAATTGCCCGATACAGGTTTTCCTTAATGCGTGTGTTACTACCAATGAACACCTGCTTATTGCTCACCTATATGTATATTGTCTAAACAAAGAAATCATTTTATAAAAGGAATAACGTAAGTTCCATATTATAGTCAGTATTTTTATATATTATAATAAGTAACGAGTACGTGTTCGTATATACACAACCATAAATATATGATGGGTTTGGTGCTGTTTCGTTAAAAATCAGAACCCTATTTAGGCACCTATACAAAC
This sequence comes from Pycnomerus fuliginosus, assembly GCA_963924575.1. Classification (NCBI taxonomy): domain Eukaryota; kingdom Metazoa; phylum Arthropoda; class Insecta; order Coleoptera; family Zopheridae; genus Pycnomerus; species Pycnomerus fuliginosus. The sequence goes on along the minus strand of OZ004617.1, from coordinate 10,298,406 downwards.
AGCTGCTGTTACGTCGAAAGTTGGTCATTAAGTACCTACCTACTCGTAATTATTATTTATTTATTTATTTATCTGTGGATTCTCATTGCAGAGATTATTTCACGATTCAACCAGGAAGTTGATAAAAGTTGTGACTCCTTGCAAATGTTCACAGCTTGTTAGGCTGTGTCGTATTCCGCGTTTTCCATACTAGGTCCTATCTCATGCATAACTGAACATGAGCTACGCCATTACCAACGAACCCTTGATATTTTTAAACCATAAATAACTGTTAGGTCTTCAGTTTGAGGTCATGAGGTATTGGAATGACCGAAGGATCTTCGAAGTTCCTACATATTTTGATTCTGATAATGAATCTTCCTTCAACGTTTGAAAGTTTTTGACTCTGATACACGCAACAGAACAAATAGGCTATACCTATACGGAAAATCTTTACTGTAGCAATTAAACCACTTAGATTATTTAAGTAAGTAAAATTAGCAAATGAAGATGTTTAAACTGTCTAAATAAACTCGTGTTGAAAAGTTACCTAAGGATAATGCATATGGAAATAAACCGTAACATATGCATAGACTTAGGTTGGAAAATGTGTCCCCTTTCATTACCCTAACAGAACCGATTATATCAGAGTAAATTTTTGTAAGATCTGATGAATGACATCATTAGAGTTGGCCATGGAATAGTCTGTTACGTATGCTAAAAGTTGATATGGATGCCCGAAAATACTTCATAAAGAAGCTACGCCTCTTCAAAGGGAGTAAGGGACACTCAAAAAGTTTTCTTGAAATTTTGGAGGGGTAATGTTACGCATTTTTTTCAAAATTTTGGTCATATTTTCTCTCACCAAACAAAGAGAAGTAAGTAATAAGTAACATCCTAATACATATTCGTCTTGTTGAATGTCACACTGTTTTCGAATAAAATGGCTTTGTATGGTTTAGAACGCGAAACCGAAAAGTGACTCAAGATGTTATTAGGTAGAGTGTGTCTCATTTTAACTGAAACCACCCAAATATTTCTGTTAATATTAAGCAAATCAGTTCGTAAATATAGTATTAGGCATTTTTCTACCGAAAAATTTTATTAAGAAAAGTTGCTCAGGATGACCCCAAATGGGTAAATCCGAAGTTTCAGGCCAAAATGAAAATGTTGAATTTCTGGAAGAAAAAACGAAAACTTCAATATTTTTACAAATTTTTACAAAAGGGTTGCTGTGTAATAAAAATTTTTGAAAAGAGTTTGTCTGACGTTTGTTGTTAGTTATGACTGGGCAAAATTTAACAATCGCAGAAAAAATTGGAACTAAGATTTTTGGTGATAGGTAGCTTTATAATTTTAACTTTTTCTGCGTTTGTTAAATTTTGCTCAGCAGTAACATAACCCATTTCAATAGCTTTTTATTTCACAGCACCCCTTTTGTTGCAAAAATATTGAAGTTTTCGATATTTTTTCAATTTTTTCTTCCAGAAATACACCATTTTTATTTTCACCTGAAACTTAGGGTTCACCCATCCTGAGCAACTTTTCTTAATACAATTTTTCTATAAAAAAATGCCTAATACGATTTTGCTATTTTTGGCCTCCTTAATTATTCGCAGTGGGCTGAGATTTCGAGAAAAAAAAGGCGAAGAATCACACAGATACAAATTTTGAAGCTCTACATGTTGAAAAAAAGAGCGAAGTGATTTGCTCTATATTAACCGAAATATTTGGGTGGTTCCAGTTAAAATGAGACACACTGTATGTCTATGAAATCAGTGAATATTATAGATATTCCTAAAATGAAGTAAGGAATTGTCCCATGAACTTGTTTCTACATTATTTAGATAGATAGACAAAATAACATCTTTCATCAGCTTGATTGAATTTTTGAAACAGAATTTGAAGACCTTCCGTGTGCTGATAAAAGCAAATAGTGGTAATCTTTGAAATTTCACAGTTGACATAACAATACCAAAAAGGCACTTGTCGTTGGCCGATAGCCTCCAAAATCAAGTAAATTCTCCACCAGCCTTAAAGTGTTTTCTGGGATTTTAAAAAATTTTACGGTCTTTTGCTAAAAAGGCACAAAGTTGGAGTACATTTTTGAAAACAAATTTGAAGGCTTCATGTGCTAATAAAGAAAATGGGAGTTTATTATTATAATTTCAAAGTTGAGGGCACTTGCCGTTCGCCGAATGCCACCAAAATTAAATCATCTTTTCAGCCGATTATGATATCTCTACCTAAAAAATTTCAGTCAAATCGATCCAGTAGTTGTTGATCCAGTAATGTTCAATCCCTATAAATTTCGATTTTTTATTTTCTCAAAAACATTTTTGGATATAGAATTTTAAGACCTTTCATGTGTTGATAAGCAAAATAGGTGTCATCAAGTCAAATGTCATAGTTGATATGCCAAAAAGGCACTTGGCGTTTGCGGATTGGCAACAAAATATTGAGAAATTTTGCTCACATACGTACGTAGACATATCTACACTCAGGCAGACATTTTTTAAAAACCACTTTTTCGTGATCCTGGGACCTGGAAACGTAAAAATCAGGTTTTGTGAATTTTGGAGTAATTGAAGTAACCTCCAATTTTTAAATTGGTTGTGGAGAGGGGGGGTTAATATTTCATTAAATAAATGCCAAGAGCAAAAGAAATAAAGAATAGCTACATACTCAAAAAATTTGTGATGTTCTCTATAAAATTTTTTAAGAAAACTTACTTGGAGTATACGAGCAGGTATACCTTACCTACCCCTTAATAATGTAAGAAATCATCCCTTGAATCACCATTTAAGAATCACCCTCTGTAACTTTAACTAAACATCATCATGCCTTATAAACACCTTTATAATAAAATATAAATTATAGGTAGTGAAGATATGAAAAATCCAAATTCTGGTGTCCGAAAATAAACACCCTGATTATACATTAGGAAACCAACTGAAAAGCGACTGGAGTCTTGTTTGTTGTCGCATACAAGACAGCAATTATTATTAAATTGCGAAATCATTAAACTGGTTTCATTTCGCGCATTGTTATTCTAAATACCTCAAAGATAAATTGAAAAAAAAATGAAGGCCACACGTTTTGCACACAAACCAGCACGTGCCAATCGAAAAACGCCGTATTACCATCGCTATTCAATTTAATATCGAATTCTGCCCTTGAAATCAACAATTATTTAAGGCTGCCTTGAGGAAATCTCTGTAAATAACCTGATGCCCTCAGGAAAATAAATTAATTGTGTTTCTGTTTATTTTCAGGGCCATCATCTGACAATGTAGCGGAGGAGTCTGCCATCAAAATGTTTAACAGCACTGTCTCATCCAGGAGCAGCTCTAGTAACAGCTGCGGGAGAAATTCATCCATGCCCTCGGCGCGAATGAGCAACCCTTTATCTCCGAAGACTTCTTTTAATCCTCTCTTTCGACACTCTGACGGGCTCACTAGTTTTGACGCTTCCCATTTTATCTTCCATGAACAAAAAAGAACTGATAAAAAGAATCCTCCCGTTTCGAGAAAGTATAATTCGCACGACAGTCATCATAGTTTTGAGGATCCAGGAGAGAAAGGTGATACTCCTGATTCAACAAAGAGTCGGGGGTGTCACAGTACGGGGTCAGAATCTGTTGAAAGAGAATACGACGCAAGGGATTTTTTAGAACGATATTCATTGCCTAGAGTTGTAAGGGTTGGGGGTGGTGAACCCTTACTGCTTTATCGGTGCTTTGACAGCTTTACTAAAATACAAGCTCGAGGTATATTAATAAAGAAATCAAAGGAAAGAAGTGACAGCAACGTCCTCCATTTCCCTGAAGGATACTCAGGTAAATTTTCTCACAATTAAGTAGATATTTAGTTATGACATTGCCGTGTGAAATTTTAACAATAAGGTCATTTTCCCATCAGCTTATGAAAATTCAATACCTACATAGTTTCTAGAAAATCAGGTCACTACTTACGTAAACTAGTTGCAACGCTTTGTCATTGTAAGGTCTTTATTGCTGTTTCGAAAAATTCACACACAGGCCTTGCATAATGAAGCTGAAGCTGATGAAGTGATGAATTACCTATCTCTAATCAGCATGAAGTGGGTGAGTAGTTATAGCAGCAATTATGTAGAATCCCATGTCAAATTCTTAACAATCTGAGGAAAAAGATGCCATAGATGGTTCATTGAAGTAATGAATCGATTTCTCGTCTCGGGAGTGTTAATTTGCCAGAAATAGGTACTTATAAGATTTGATGAAAGTGTATAGGTATACGCCATTTGGCAAAAACTGAGGTAACCACGCGTGACAATGGTTCGTTATTGTATTTTTAACATTTTTCACACTGATAGTCTATCATAAGCGATACGTGGGTAGTGCTCGCCCTATTTACCATAAGCTTTCTATATCGATTATGTTGGCAATTTACGGCGCATATCTCTTAATTTTTCATAAAAACTCTGCGACGAAGCATTCAGGGTTATGTTGAAAATTAACCCAATTTGATAATATTCAACTACGACTACGCTTATGAGGAGATTATGTTATCTTTATTCGCCGTTATTACGCAACCGCACTTTCCCTTGTCATAAACAAATTTGTAACAGTTACCGTCGAGCTACTGGTTCGTTCATCATTTCGCGCTTTTAACAAATAAGATCTGGTTGAGCATTTGTCATTCTGATTTGACGGCCATCCTCGGTTTTATTGACATTCTTAAAGTTAATGGGAGTCAAAAGTCAATTAACGGTATAAATAAATTAGCATAGATATCCGGTAAATAGGTATTTTATAAAAGAAAATGGCTGCAAAACTGTTCAAATGTTAGCGATCGATGCTGAAGATAAGAGTTGTTAGAGTTTGATTAATCGGTCGGTTTTGGTAACGTTACGTAAGCCACTGACGTCTCAGACACCTTACCTACTGCCACACCACACGGCGCATACGAAAAAATATTTCCAGTGCATTTTTGGCCCACTGAGAGCTTTCTCTGAACCGTTACGATTTGGTTTTTGCAATACTCTCCATTTCACAGAGAGCAAAACGGTGTAGGTATGCGCTCTCGCAACAAACTTGCATGATTCATGTCAAAAATATGTACAAAAAAAATCTACATCACAAGAGGTATACAGGACGTTTCGTTGAAAACTTTCCACCCGGAATATCTCGCAAGCAATAAGAAATTTGAAAATTTAAAATTTTACGACGCCCTCTAACCCCAACCAACCCCAACTTCAAAATTTCAAATATCGACTACCCACTTGCGATACATCATGTGAAAACTAATTTTATTACAAATTCGATGGTGCAAAACTTTTTGATATTTAGATTTACACATCGTCAGCGGAGGCTAAAAAGCAGTTCATGTTCTTCAGTGTAACTTTTAAAGGAGTGAGAGATTGATTTCAAAAGTTTTTGCATCGACTTACACAGGATCTCATACCCTTTAAACTGATGTATCACAAAGGACCTTTACGCAATTTAAAATTTGTTCATAGGGGGCGCTGGCGGTGAGCATATATCAAAAAGTTTTACACGATTGAAGTTGCAATGAAATTAGCGTTAAAATGACAAGTGAGGGGTTGCCATTTAAAATTTTGAAGTTGTGGTTGGCTGGGGTTAGTGGGTGCCTTGTAAAATCTAACCAAGCACAGATTTAAGCTTTCCCCTCCATATCAAAATCGACCTGTTCGAGCAAATTTTCAAATTTCAGGTAGCAAGTTTTGATTGGAACGCATTGTATAACAAAATCATCAGTCGCAACATATTATTTTAATGTCTCAGTTTCTTAGTTAAGTACTAAAATCTATTGAATTTTTTTTTATGTAAAACAAGATTGAAAAACTGAAATCGAAGTGGCATATCTGTCACCTATTCTTTTTTTAGGCTGTCAAAGCAACATTGTTTTTAACCTATTGCTTTAAAAATTTGAATAATGGTTTTGAGATCCGGAAAACTACTTTCACGCTTTGAGTTCCTATACAACATTTTTCTTCCTACACCAGAAAAAACTATCGAGCTAAAAAAATTTGCAGTCCCGCAAACTTCTACTTTTTCACAGAATTTGTAAATGTAGCATTTTACTTTAACCAAGTCAGAATCTGTGAATCAAAGGGTCGGGCGTGCGGGCGGTTGTCGATTCGTGATGCTGTCGTGAGCATTACGCCCGGCGCTCATTTACTAAAATCTAAAATACAAATGTTTTTCACCCCTAAAATTACTTTTTTTTTTAAATGGCTTTAGGGTTTTCGATCCGGTAATGCAACAGCTATCGAATTCGATAATAATAATTGCTCTTTTGCTATGAAAAACTCAAAAAGGGGACTTTTGGCCTCCAAAATGGCACTAAGATTTTTGATCCGGCAGTGCGACCGCTACCGAATCCGATTGCAAGAATATGCTTTTTTGTAAAATAAATACAAAAAAGGACCCTTTTGCAACTAAAATGACATTTTCCGAAACAATGGCACAAGAGTTTAAAAAAAAATCAGCTGTTACATCCTGTAATAAAAATATACAGTTATACATAGGTTTTTTCCCGGCACCGTTTTTTTTCCAAAAGGGCACGGTGTGCGAATACATTTTCAGAAGCAGATTTCGAAGAGCTTTCATGTGGTGATGCTAAAAATTAACACGAATTTAATTAGCGCCAAACGTATAAACAAAGAGCGCGAAGCATGCCACTGCGCGCAAATAATGTCATTGTTTTAGTTTCCACGACAACAGCGTTTTCTTTGCAACAGGACATACTTACAGACCTATTAGCAGTCTACTTTTGTCGTTTCCAGATAGATTTTGTTATTAGATTAGTTGTTATTACTACGACCCCATCTTACCCCGTATGGCCCCTTCTTGCCCCACCTTCCCCTATGTTCCTATGTACGTTCGAACGTTTGTAAACACGTCATAGTCAAAACTACCAGACCGATTTGGCTGAAATTTGATACGTGGGCATCTGATAACATAACATATTAGTTCTGAAAAGTCTTTGGAGCCAATCGTGCAACCAGAAATGCCATTTTGGCACATCAACTTTTAAATTTTAAATGCAAACCCCCATTTTCACGTCACCAATCACCATAGGAAAGGCTTTCAAATTCTGCTTCTAAAAATGTATTCACTCTCAGTGCCCTTTTGACCAAAAATTAAAAAAAATTGAGATTTTTATCGGACTTTAAAATCGCGGTACAGCTTGCCAAGCCCCTGAACCGATTTGGCTGAAATTTTACATATGGGAATTGTATTACACGCAAAAAAAAAATATGCTCTCATTTAACCATCCAAGACAAATTTTTGAAAGATTTATTGTCACCATCAGAAAGGTCTTCAAGTTGTGGTTTTAAATAAGACAATTTAGACATTTAGTAATCTTTGGGTAGAAAAATCGAAATGTAATAACATTAAGACCACGTTATAGCCCAAACTACTGTATCGATTTGGCTGAAATTTGGTACATGGAGTTTAGGTGACCTGTTAGGAGACCTCAAAACGGATAGATCCGGTCTGATCTCGAAGTCGAAAATTTTAGTGATTGCAGTAGATTGCAATTGTGGGGTTGGGAAGGTTAAAAATTGGAAATTTTATCGATAAGAACTTAAGGTCTTGTTTATTACTGTTGATTATCAAATCGGGGGTAAATAGAAAATAGTCTGTAATGCAACTGTTTATTCCAGGTTGGTTTTCCTTGACTAATGATAAAGGTGAGAAGAGTGCAGTAATCCATACAAGTGTTCTGCAATTGGTTCGAGAGCAAGTGTGCTCCTTCATCAGCATGCAAACATTTACAGCTTACGCTGCTTCACAAGCCGGAGAAACCTCAGGTACCTAGTTGTTTCTCTTTTAACCGAATCTTAGCATTTCGAATACTTACATTCTGTTGGTTTGCGGTATTTACGATACCAAATGCAGGTCTAAGTCATGCAGGCCTAGTGAACCGAAACGATTCTCATTAAGACGATCCCGAGTGATTTTTAAACCCGCTTGTTACAGATGGTAAAGTTCAATACTTAAAGACTCAAGTCAGGGCCGGTCAGCTGTTCCAACTTCGAGCAGTTTTTCAGCATAAAGATCGCCCAGACGGAAGCAGCAGCAGAAATTCGACCAGGTCATCGCGAATATCTCACTCAGCTAGAGATAAAGATCTAGCCAATCGCTATGCTCAACTCGTTAGCCAAAACAATCAAGTAAGTATGTTTATGATTATTAGCGATCGGGATTATGAAAACTGGTCGAGAAACAAATTTCAAATATTTATTACACAACAGCCGTGCTTGGATTAGCCATAATTTATTCACGGACGACACTGTATATTTATGGAAATTGCACGATTTAGATAAAATATGCACAAGCTGAGGTAATTTACCCCAGGACGTCTTTTTGCAGGAACTCTACGTCCCTCTTACGGCCAAAGGCGAATTTTACGAAACTCACAGCTCCATGAAAGCGAAGCTCTGTTTTCCTGGCTTGCTGGACAAAACTGGGCCCCTAGCCCTCGACAAAGACTGCCTCTACCGGATAACACATCTTCTTAGACGTGTTGCTTTACCAATTAGAGTCAAGCTAATCCACGGCCCTTTACCTCAAGGATTTCCCAAAGATTTTACAGGTAAAGCACCTAACTTCTCATTACATGGTATTAAAACAGCTCCAGTTTAATAGCTCCCATATTTATTCGTGTAATAAAACGATTATGGTTGATGTAAAGAATCTTTGCATGCTTTTACATGTTTTTTCCTTCAATTAAAGTCGTATTATGGTAAAGGTTCGTTAAATATTTTACAAAATACCGTCTAATGAGCGTTTAGTATTTATCAAGTCAATAAATCGCATTTATAATTGCATTAATTGCGAGAGAATACACTATGGTACTCTGCGATATCCACTTCCCTGTGCATTTCGCCTAAGCTTTTTTGATCAAAGCGCAGTTTCTGGCATGACTTTATTGGCTTTATCCACAACATCATGCAGCAATTAATTGATGGTTTTTACATTGTTAAGTGCATGCTCATTCTCATATCTCTCTTTAGGATGCTGCTATTAACCAGGTTTTTCACTTTATTATTAGAAACATTTTGTTCAGTCTGTCTCACCGTTTCAAAAGTAAGCTCGGTAATACAGCATCGACTGCGAAATATTATTTGAGAAGCACCGCAGCAGACAGCTATAATTTTATTTAAATAGTTATAAATTCAGGCACAGCAGATTTTATTTACAAAGTTACAAATTCAGGCTCATCGGAACCAACATAATTAGTTGATATGTACAGGGTGTCTCAGAATGGTCGCATTTCTTTGGTGTTTTCGAAAATTTCCAAGGTCTAATAGTTTTTCCAGTTATAAGTTCTGAAGTGTTTAATAAAGTAATTATGTTAGATGCACTATTCCACTACTTCTAATGTGTACCGAATTTCAAGTCAGTTTATGTCAGTCACAAGATGACATAAGCCTAGTTAGGGGCACAACTCAGCAAGAGTCGTTGCTTGCAAATTTTTACAGATTTCTGCAATATTACCTCTCACTGGCGACTATTTTCATCCTATAACCATATACAGGGTGTAAACGAAACTCGTCGCCAAATTTCACCAGTAGATTCTTCTATGAAAAATATGAAAAAAGTTCCTATGAACATATGTCGAAAAATGCCCGATAAGGGAGCTAGGGCTCCTTAAAGGGGCCACTTTGAAAGTGGTGTTTTCTCAATATCTTCAAAACAGTTAAAGATAGTAACGTGAAATTTGGTATCTTTAGTAAGTCTTTGATGCAGAATTTTTTGCTGTGGAGAAAATTTTAAAATTATGATCATAAGCGGGCCGTACAGGGGGGGGCTTAGGACTAAATTTGCTCAAACATTTTTCTAAGGCGTTTTTTCTCAAATTTGACACCAGAATCTGAAAATACGAAGTCTTTTACGTAAAAATGGTACTCTTGTGTGACAGCGATAGGATGCACCATTTTCGAAAAAAATGGCTCTTCATTGGTTCAGGGCTCCAAGATTTGTGATGGAAGACATCAAAATACCGTAAACAAGTCCATGGGAGGGTTCCTTACTTCATTCTAGAAAGAAAAGTTTTTATGGACATGGGTCCAAAAATGCTTCCTAAGGGAGCTAGAGTCGTTCAAACAACATGCTTTCCAAGGCCCCATTTGAAGCACCATAGCCCCCTTAGGAATCATTTTTCGACCTAGGTCCATAAGAACTTTTCTTTCTAGAATAAAGTAAAGAACCCTCCCATGAACTTGTTTACGGTGTTTTCATGACTTCTATCACAAATCTTTGAGCCCTCAACCAATGAAGAGCCAATTTTTTTTAAATGGTGCATCCTATCGATATCACAAAGAGTACCATTTTTACGTAGAAAACTTCATATTTTCAGATTCTGGTGTCCAATTTGAGAAAAAACGACTTAGAAAAATGTTTGCCCAAATTTAGTCCTAAGCCCCTCCTGTACGGGACGCTTATGATCAAAATCTTAAAATTTTCTCCACAGCAATAAATTCAGCATCAAAAACCTGCTAAAAATACCCAATTTCGCGGTACTAACTATAACCGTTTTGAAGATATTGAGAAAACACCACTTTCAAAGTGGCCCCTTTAAGGGGCTCTAGCTCCCTTAGGAGGCGTTTTTCGACAAATGTTCATAGGAACTTTCTTCATATTTTTCATAGAAGAATCTACTGGTGAGATTTGGCGACGAGTTTCATTTACACCCTGTATACAATAAGCTCACACCATCTGTCAATGAACCTGCGTGTATATATGGTTATAGGATGAAAATAGTTGCCAGTGAGATGTAATATTGCAGGAATCTGCAAAAATTTGCAAGCAACGACCCTTGCTGAGTTGAGCGCATAAGACTTATGTCATCACGTGACTGACATAAACTACAGTTGCGTCGATAGTAAAGGACTATGAAATAATTAATACATTTGGAGCAGGCGTTGAAACGAAAGAAGTTAGATTGCCGTTTCTAATCTTTCTAATGTTATAACATAACCTCACATTCTGGGCAAGAAACGTCATGAATTCATGATTGTACTTTAATGCACCAAATGAAATTAGTTCAGATAACGAAGTCAAAATAATTCAGATAGTTTCACAACACAAACAATATGTACCGCATCCGGAAAATTGTTCGAATACACTTGTTCGAATGGTAAATTGTTCGAAAAACAATTGTTCGAAAGGTAGTTCGAAGAACAATCGTTCGAAAATAACATTAATGTGCATTCGTCGCCATTACACACACACATTGAAATTTTGCCCGTTGAAAGTGCAATGCAGCCGAAACTTGTGTCAAAATATCGATCTTGCAGTGCTAGGGGCAGTTCAGGTCTGTCAGGTCAATTTTTTTTTATTTAACATTTTGAAAGTTGAAAGTTTGGCGCGAGATTTTAGCAGAGCGGAAAGTGAGAACTCGTCAAAATATCGGTCTTCCAGTGCGAGAAGCTAGTTCAGTTCAGGTCTAGGCCAGGTCAAGTTTTTTTTAATTTTACGCTTTTCTCAAATTCTGCCCGCCGAAAGTTCAGTGCGAGCTTTCGGCGAAGCCGAAAGCGAGAACTTGTCAAAATATCGGTCTTGCAGTGCGAGAAGCTAGGGGAGTTCAAGGTCTATGTCAGGTCAGTTTTTTTATTTTTGATTTTCGAACAATTGACCTTTCGAACAATTGTCTTTCAAACAATTTACCTTTCGAACAATTTACCATTCGAATAATTGTTTTTCGAACAATTTGTATTCGAACAATTTTCCATAAACGCAATTTCCATTACACGCAATGATCGATAACCCAAACGCGGTTTGCTAGATCAATGACAGAAAATGACAGCTATCAGTAAGAGTGTATGTAGATGAAAGATGAATTTAGTAAACACGCACGTCTTCAGCGGCGGATTTAGTACTTAGTAATTCGGGGGAGGGGCCCGAAGCGTCTGTTGACTTGGAGGCCCTCTTTAAATACAGGGTTTGAAAGCTTTTATTACTAGCTGAAACAACAAATAGGTAACCCTAAATGCGATCTCTATCTCTTACCTCAACTTTAAAAATTGGTTAGGTACTGACTTAAATAAAATATCTTTTACATATTTAGGTACTTTTTTGTTTCCACATATTACTAAAGTATATTTTTTCAGTCTTTTGCAACATTTTCACAGTACCTATCTAGGGTTTGTCAATTTCTGAACACAAATTTAATACAAAGGGATTTGATTGAGTTGTTAAAGTCTTAAAGAAAAGAAGACGAGAGACCGCAAAGCCTCGATTGGGTCTGAGGCCCGAGGCGCTCGCCTCATGTGCCTGTGCGAAAATTCGCCGCTGCACGTCCTTATTTATTTTCAAATGACTTTTTTTATGAAAACCCATTATCTTGTTACATGGGAAATATTGCATCTAACATTAAATTACGTTATGAAACTCTTGCCGTGAGAACTTGACTACGGAAATTGTATGCTAACGTCACTGTCAGGTCTCGTTTTGAATGATAATTTGAGCCGTTTACGCCCTACGTCCTGCAACTCAAGGGCTACTATGTAGATCGGAAGAGCTTTTTATCACACGTTGTAAGGGCAACAAAGTCAGTAGGCTGCTTCTTTGACTTTCTGTCAGGCTTTGACTTTAGGGTGTCGAAAAATACACAACTGTCAAAATTGATATTTTGTAACACACAATCATAAAAAAACAAAAGGAAAGAGTTATAGATTTGAGGTATAAATCGCTAATAAAAAAGATTTGAGGTATAATTCGCTAATAAATAATTGTCACTTAAATCCAAATTATTGGGAATTCCGAATTTCGATCGAGTAACTTTTGGAGCTTAACCATGGTCTAATTTCGTAACCCTAACGTCAAAAACCTGATAGTAAAAGTCAAAATAGCAGCCTAATTATGTTGTTTTTGCACCATGGACACTTTCAATTTTGATATAACAAACTACGAAAACTCTTACAACATGCTGTAAGAACTCTAATTTTACTCATCATCACACTCTGACAGATCGCACGATTTAATTGGCTCGTGACTGTTATGGAATTAAATTCTAGGTCATCTTGCTTGTTGACTCTAGTCAACATTGAAATCAAGTAGAGAACTGGATGGGTGATATGTGATGTGACTGTTGTTTAAGTTGTTGTCTTGGAAATATCAATATTTTCCTGTAAGTGTGCAGTAATGTGTTGATCTAAGGGTGGTCTCGTGGCAATTTGTATGTCCATGAATTCATGTGTTGACATAAAAAATTACGGTACCGTAAAGTTAGCAAATAAATCAGGAGATGGAGCTGGCAGTCAGATTCCTGCAATACCATCACCCCAAATTTGACAAAACTACCCCAAACCATCAATAGCATTAACAGTTCAAAATTGTTTAATAATGGGGGATTACGGTATACCTTTGAATTATTGTTCTGGTTGAAAGACCTTTTAATATGAGGTCTGGCGTGTTTTTTCATTTTCGGATATAACCAGCGCTAAGGCCATAAAATGAAATATTAATTTTGATGAGGAATGATAGCTATGTTATCACGAAAAGTACGCGCCAACCTGTCTTATTTCATCCCTGTTTAATTTCGGCAATGTCAAATCTAATTTTCTAATGGGAACAAGTAACAGAATTAACTGTCATCTATTGGTCATCTATCTATTGTTCATCTGTATTCTTACACCAAGAAATTGTGCTGAAATGTTAGATCGCTAGCACATACGCCATCAATTTATAAAAATTGCTTTTTGAAGTGAAATACTTAATAAAATTTAAAACAAAAAGGATGAATCTCAATCAAATTTCATTATTTTTCGAATTATACCAATAGTAAAGAAATGCCGTAATGGCCTATTGTAGTAGAACTGTTACAACGCATCCTCTTGACGGTTTGCGATAGTTCTATAAAGTTTGTTACTGTAAATTTTTATGTCAACAGTCAACACATGAAATGCCACCCTTAGCCAATATTGAAAGCAGTTAAGAAAAAATTTGAAATTTCAATTTTTGTATCAACATTTCAGATTAAGTGAGCCTCCTCAAATGGAATACTTCTAATATAAACATGAAGAATATATGATTTTGCATCAGGTCAAGATTTGTAGGTACCTATGTGGCAACAGCTCTTTGGTTGAAACCCAGTCGCCTATAATAATTATTCAGTTTAGAATTTTTCTTGTCATTGCACGAACGGGAGAGAGTTGATTTAGATGCCGTTCAGTCCAGCATAAAAAACTACACAAAGGACGCCTTCCGAGAAATAATTGACAGGTTTTAAAACGTACACTCATATGTATTTTAATTTATGACCAACCAGTGCAATAATATACAAATAAAAATTGCGTCTTCGACTATATTCGACACGTGCATGAATTCCCCCACAGCGTGTGCTGAAAGACATTAATTATAAATCTTCGACCTATCTTCATGTGGTGAATGCAAATCAACTGACCCATTTATATTTTTACAGACACCTTCGTACTGGAAAGGAAATTCCAAGAACCGCTAATGGTGACCTGTACCCTACCACCGCCTAATCAGGACGTCATCCACCATCAAATCAGTTGCGTCAATCTAAACTCCAATGTGAAAATTTCGAAAAACACCCTCGGGTTTGACTCAGAGAATAGACTTTTTAAATCTCAGAGATTACAGGCGGCGTTGGCTTTTTGCCATAAGAATGTGGAAAATTGGTACAGGGAAGTACGATTAGCGCCTGATTTTCAACAAAAAGATCTGAAGGATTCTTGTCCAGAATGTAGGAAATTAAATGGTCATTGTGATGAATCGTGTAAAAGGAGGATAGAAGAATTTTGTGACGACAAACAAATAATTACCAAGGAAGCACTTGAAAAGTTTCCAAAACCTAAGAAGTGGTATAAACATTTTAAGTTATTAGGTAAAAGTGAGGAGAACAGTCAGTTTAACCACTTGAAAGACCCCATGGATGGAATGGAAAAAGGGAAAAGTATAGAACGCTATAAAGATATGTCCAAACTAATTGAAGAGAAATTTGGACGCAAAAGTTACAACCCAGTCAAAAAATCTGCCAGTTTTATGTTTTCATCTAAAAGAGTTGATCTCCAAGAAAGCGATGCAAAAAATAACCCTGCGCTCCTTAAGTGTCAAAGCTTGGATACTCAGCTCTACTCCATAGCCGAAAATCAAATTAGAGATAGTCAAGGCAGGAGCTCGATGCGAAGCTACGATTTCCAGATGTGCATTTTGGACAATGAAACTACAGAGATTGAATCCAAGAAAAACCAAACAAGCCTCACTCAGATCGATTTCGATGAAATCAAGCCAGCAGGTGATATTCCCAAATTGCAAAAAATTAAACCCGATCTCATCCCAACACTGCCCAAACCAGTCCCAGATCAATCCTACATCACCGAGCGTCTGTGTAACGAGTTCCACGTAAAAACCAAAGTACAAAAAAGAATTACAACGAACAAATCTGAAGTGGTAAGATTAAGTGGCAGATATAATCAAAAAAGTTCGTTGACAGTTTTGGACCAGCCAGAAGTTAAATCGGTTGTAGTTCAAGTTCACGAAATGAAAAGAAAATCTAGTGATAGTTTTGCAAATGTCGATGATATTCCTTATAGTCATGTTGCCGATGAGGTAGTCTGTCAAAGTGCCCGCAAAAACTCTAACGAGTCTGAGAATATCTACGCGGAGATTTGCGAAAGCCAACCCTGTTCTACTTGTGATACTAGGAAATTATGTGAGTGCAAACAGAGGACTAAAAGCGAGTATTGTTATGTCAAGTTGGGCTCCAACGGAGATAGTGTTACGCAATCCGATTCGGACGAAGCTATTTATAATACTTTGAGATGAAAAAACGCTTATTTTATTGTCTCCGTTATAATAATTTAATGTTTTCCTACCAATAAATCGTCTGATTTATGCTTTAAGTCATTTCTTTATTTCCTTCGTGATATCTCGATGTTATTATTGTTCTTATACAGGGTTGTTACAAATTCAAATTATGTACTATAATATAGGTATCGTTATCGCAGATGGCTTGATGGTTCGTTTTGACATTTAGTATGGTTACAACCGTAAATGCATTGAACTTTATCGCAACAATTTTGAATCTGATGGACATTCAGTGGAAATATCAGCCAAAAATCTTGACGCCTTGTTTAAGGGGTTTTCCTGCTGTCTCCTCTGCTGCCAATTAAGCAGTAACAGATAGTAGATAGTTTCTCGCAACTTACAAAACAATAAGGCAATAACTCTAAAAAAGGGTGTTTTTTAAGATGCAAGAACCAATTGGAATAACATTTTGTCAATTAGAGATTTTTTTTAATAACTGAACCTCCTTGCCTTCCTTGAATTTGAAAATCACTGGGCCTATAAAGGAATCTCTTCCTGATCTACATATCAAGAACATTTGCCTAACTTTATTTATTAGGCCTATTGTCTACCACGAAATCTTAACCGTTAAAAGTAGCGTGCAAAAAAGCCATTCATATTGTAATAAAATTCTCAAAAAACACATTAGGTGTTATTAAATTATCATCATTTAATAAGTCGGATCTATCTATCTACCCTTGTCTTCGTTCGCGGGGATTGCTTTTGGGCCATATCGAACCAAGGGGGTGGGAGTTAGGGATGAAAAATGCAATAAGTCGAGAAATAGTGGGGATATCTTACTGAAACTTGGTATACCCGTTCAACCTTCAAGTCTGTTGCAGATGAGGGGTGTCAATTTCGGGTGATGAAAACTACAAACAAATGATGATACGTACAGCATACTGGGTAATAGCCAATGAAATATGCTATGCGGTAAAAAAAGGCTCATTCAAATCCATCGACTCCTTAGGAAGTTATGGCTCGACTCAAATTTTCGGGTGCACCACTTCATGATGGGCATAAAGGAAAAGGACACGCTGGTCAGTGTTTATAACGACACAATACGAACAGAATTAGAAGTCGAACCAGTAAATGTCTGTCTAAATGGCCATTTTTTTCAGATTATATTTTTATTTACATGCATTAATAATTATTATAGATATAGATATTCATTAGTTAAAACCTAATCTTGACGAGAACTACGAACTAAGATTATCACAAGAAAATACAAAAATATATACTTAGACAATAATAAAAGCGATTATAAACCATTTCACGACAAAAATCGAATGACGTCAATGGATTCAAGTAATAAACAAAAGAATGACGTCAGTCGTTACAACAAAAATGGGAAAAAATTACTGAAACATACAAATCAATAGTTAAAACATGATTCACTAAATACTAACTTACAAACTATTTCGGTACCTACATACAATGGAACAAATCCAAATAGCATTATCATTATTTGGATTTGTTTTATTTACGAAAGTCGTCCCCTTCAACATTTGCATCTGACATGTAGGAATATATTAATCTCTTCATTCTGTCTTTATGGTCTGTGGTCATGTTAGCGAAAATTTCTTCAGCTGGAATTTCGAGCTGCTTTAGAAACTCATCTGCAGTTTTGTTGATGGTGTTCAGGGTATAATAAAAAACAGGCATAACCCATAAACCGCTTAAAAAACCAAACTGAGCAAAGACACTCATTTCGTTTTTTAACCAGTCAAAGGTGATATCGTCCTTAAATGGTAAATCCTTTATATTTTGGGTGAGTTCCTGGTGGTAAAATTGTAAGAATTCCTCTCGGTGTTCCTTGTGAAAGTCAGGATCGAGATTGACGTTGAAAAAGTAGGACAAATCAGCAGCAGGCGATGTATGTCTCATTATTTGGAAATCTATCAGTTTAAGTTCAGATCCATTTACAAGCATATTACTCGCCCACATGTCTCCATGATTGATTACATCAAACAATCCTTTCCTGGCTACGGAGTTTTGCATAGTTGCACAAGTGTTTCCCTTAAAACCATTCACAATTTGGAGAAGCTTTTTGTTTCTTTCGGGATCCTCCTGCTTAATGCTGTTTATTAATAATATGGTTGTATCTATGCAGCGCTCGTATAAAACTTCAAACCAATTCCTTTCAACATCAGATCGAATTAAAACCTCTTCAACTTGATCAAGAATTTTCTTGTAAGCAATTTCATCCCCATGGCGTAGAATTAATGATCCAGCGTGTAAATTCGCCAGCTCCTAATTTATAAAATGATCAGTGTCCGGTAACATTAAAAAAAACTTACTTTTAAAATAAGTTTTACTAATTCCACATTGTATCCTGTGAGTTTGTCAAAATGACCAAAACCTTTGTCTGTTAGATCCTCGAGAAGGATGAGGTTTGGAGAAACATACACGCTTTCGGGTATTGGCAGTCCTCTGGGACAGTACTTCTTCAATATGGGAAGAATATTTTTATATGCAGTACTTTCATTTCTGAATGCAACATCACAATTGTAAATTCTAACGTATTGCTTGTCTAGAGGAAGCTCTTTCACTATAAAACCTGCTTGATAATCTGAAATTAGAAGGGAAAAATATTAGGAATTGACTGAAAGGGGAAAATATAGTTTGTCAAGAAATAATTGAACAGCCATAAAGACAAACGTTTTAACTTAAGCCGACCGCCCGTTGAGGTTGACAATGCAGGGGAATTCCCTCCATAAATCTTTCTACACAGCCCAAGTGTTTAACTACGAGAGCGCCGTACAAGATTTTATGAGGGAATTCCCCTGCATTGTCAACCTCAACGGGCGGTCGACTTAAGTTAAAAGGTTTGTCTTTATGGCTGTTCAATTATTTCTTGGCAAAGTATACCTAGACTCACCTTTTATTTCATTGTTCTCGGTTATCTTTCCTTCAAGAATGCATCTGCGAACATCCGACAGAAAAGTATTGGTTCTTTTTTTCTCAACTTTGCAACTTGTGATGTTAATTCTTCGTTCTAGGGCAAAATTTTGAAGAACATCTCTAATTTTTCCTTCCACATCACTAAAAACCAGCTTCTCCTTCTTGCCTGTCATGGTCATTGCAACAAATAAGTTAAATGCACTTATCTCTATTACGTAACTAGTTTGCTTATTATTTTCTATTCGTCAATTTTTATAAAAATCTGTTTTGTGATTAAATTATTAAAATTATCAGTTTCATGAGATAAAATGATGATTCTAATTTTACTTGGTTTTGAAAGTTAAAATAATTTTAAAATCTTCAGTACACAACACTAACATATCACAGACAAAAGGGGCACGAATGAGTTCTGAAGCTATTTATTCGGTGGTAAAGGAAGATAAGCATCATTGTTTTTACTTGATGCTTCAAGCAAAAAAGATGTTTTTAGTTTCATGAAATATTATTTATTTCTACAACCCAAGAATCAGAATCAAAGAGCGATTTACAGCATCTTTTAAAAATGTAACACCTGATATGGTTTGAAACCATAGGCCTCATAAAAAATTCGTGTTCCGGTTCTCTTCGCTTCCCCACAAAGCGTCAAAAAGTCATTCATTTTTTAACAAGCAGTAAGAGTACATATGCATAGGCGTTTCAGTGCAATTATCCATTAATGCATCCGATACGACCTTCGTGTAAATATTGCGTGTATTACGTATTAAACTTGAAACTGTTAATGTGATTCTGCGCCGCATTCACAATCTTTACATTTTTCCTCCAGTTCGTCCTCGAATTAGTCTGAATTTGAGGAATAAAACTTGTTGCATATTTTTCTGAGCTTGAACTTGCATCCTAAGCTTGCAACTATCAAAGATTCTCCATATGTGCAAGAAAAGAGGTTCTATACCAAGTCTTGGCCTAGCAAAAGTTGCGTGGACTGTGAACTCACCTCCTTTGATGGTCTAAAATTCTTAGTTGGGTACTGAGCCTTTAGTCCTAAAGACAATAGATCAATAATTGCAAGTGGGGGTGGGGGAATTTTTCGCAGGGGGCAGCCGGCCGTCTGTAGTTTCCTTAACTTTAAATGGGGTAACCGATTTGGCAAAAAATGTAATGAGCATCTACAAGTAAGTGCCCACCGAATATGTGTGACAAATTTCATCTCGAAATCTTGATACCTTCGTAGCTTGGGCTGTAGGGTTTTTCTTTTCCAATTCATTGCCAAAAATGCCTAAAATTAAATTTTTCAAAAAAATTGAGTTTTAAGGTTCTCGACCGGGAACAATATGATTTCTTGCCAGAAGGCCACTGCATGACCGCCAATACATTTTTAGTAGCAGAATTTGAATTTTTAAAACGGTCCACAAAGTTTAAGCTGTATACCTAGGTATCGTGTTCGTGTTTTTAAAGTATGGGTAACGTTATAAATCTCGAATATTTGAGTTTTTGTCAAAAAGGCACTAATAGAAGCAGAATTTCAATACTTTTCCTACAGTGTGTCTCATTTTAACTGGAAGCACCCAAATATTTCGGTTAATATTGAGCAAATCAGCTCGCTCTTTTTTTGCACATGTAGAGCTCCAGAATCTGCATCTGTGTAATACATACTTCACCTCACCTCTTTCTTATCCCGTGGAATAAAAAAACAATTGAAATAGGTTTGTTTGACATTTGTTGTTGTTGTTAGCTATGACTGGGCAAAATTTAACAATCGCATGGGGGGCATTTCACACTCCAACAACTTGTACACCACTGCCGAATTTTCATGGCACTGCCGTAAATTTGTACACCACTGCCGACTGTGAAATGCCCCCCACAATCGCAGGAAAAATAGAAATTATAAGCTATCGCCAAAAATCTTAATAATTCCAACTTTTTCTGTGATTGTTAAATTTTGCCCAGTCATAGCTAACAGCAACTGTCAATCACTCATTTCTATTGTTTTTAATTACACAGCAACCCTTTTGTTGTAAAAATAATGAAGTTTTGGATATTTTTCAGTTTTTCCTCCAGAAATTCAACGCATTTTTATTTTGGTCTGAAAGTTCGGATTTGCCCATTTGGAGTCATCCTGAGCAACTTTTCTTAATAAAATTTTTCGGTAAAAAAATGCTTAATACAATTTCGCTATTTTTGGCCTCTTTAATGAAGTGGGCTGAGATTTCGAGATAACAAAAAGGTGAAATATTGCACAGATACAGATTCTGGAGCTCTACATGTGCAAAAAAAGAGCGAGCTGATTTGCTCAATATTAACCGAAATATTTGGGTGGTTCCAGTAAAGTGAGACACAGTATAAAAAAAGTGAACCATCACACAGATGCAAATTTTGAAGCTCTACATTCAGAAAACAAAGCAAAGTAATTTGCTCAATATTAACCGAAATATTTGGGTGGTTCCAGTTAAAATGAGACACACTGTATATGGTGACGTCAAAAATGGGGTATGTGTTTACAATTTAAAAGTTGATGTGCCAAAATGGCACTTTCGGTTGGACGATTGGCCTCAAAAGCTTTTCAGATCTAAGTCACAGGTTATGAAATGCCTATATATACACAAAATTTTAGTCAAATCGGCCCAGTACTGTGGCGTGTTTACAAACGTACGAACGTACGTCTCTGAGACCTCAAAACGTATATAGATCCGCGCGGTCTTATCTCAAAATCGAAAATTGCAGCCAAAAGGCCAAAAAATCTCATTCATCCATAAGCGGTTTGGGTTTGTTTATCCTCTGAAGCTAAATCACAGCTGTCATCGCCATATGAAATTAAATTCGCCAAAAACCTGCGAAATTCGCATGACTGAAAACGAGGCTTTCTTATACTTTTCGAACTAATAAAACTTCGAAGAAATGATGAGAATATTTTTGATTTTTGACAGTTTGACATGACATTGACATGTGTGGCACAATTCATAACCAATAAAAGTAGGTTTAATTTCAATGAAGATGAATGAAGATGAAGAAGTCGAAAAAAGTGAATTTAACATTTTAAATCTACTGGAAAGCAAGAAACTTGTAAAAGTTTGTGCTCCCATGGTGCGTTACAGCAAGTAAGATCTTGTCATGCCAACAATTGCTCCAACCCTAAATAATTTCAATAATTTATAGGCTACAGTTCAGAAATTTGTTAAAAGACTATGATTGTGATTTGTTCTACACTCCCATGATACTGGCCGACTCGTTCTGTAAAAGCCAAAAGGCTCGCTGTAATGAATTTACCACAAACAAGTGTGAGTTTCAAATTCTGTGTTTGTGATAGGTACCTAATATGCATTTATTTTTAGGTGACTCTCCTTTGATAACACAATTTGCCGCCAATGCAGTGCATGATTTTGTTGGCGCGGCTTACATGGTGTCCCCGTAAGTTATTTTGCTTAATAACGGTAATAATTTAAATTTAGGTTTTGCAATGGAGTTGATTTGAACTGTGGCTGCCCCCAAGGATGGGCCCGCCAGATGGGTCTAGGCTGTGTGATGTTGAAAAAACCCCAAATCATTTATGACATCGTAAGAGAGTGCCGAAATCGTGTCTCAAAACCATTTACTGTTAGTGTTAAAATGAGACTATGCAAGGATATGAAGTAAAAGTTAGTTTTTCTATGCAGAATTGTAATAGTTGAGTTTCAGGCAGTGTGTAGAAATTTGTCGACAGTTAGAGAAATGTGGAGTGAGCTTTATTTCTGTTCATGCTCGAACACCCGATATATTAACTGGTGATATCAATGTGGATGCTTTGAAGTTGATTAGAGAAAGTGTTCAGCTACCCATGATAGCAAATGGAGGTTTAAAGTCCTTAGAAGATTGTTTGAAATTACAAAGAGCGGTCAAGTGCCAAGGTAGGTCAATAATAATTAAGATTTGTAAGAGTAGGTGCCTAACCCGTTTTTTTAAATGTTATTTTGCATATCCACATTTACAAACTATCAAAAATACAACATAAGTACAACAATCGTTTGCATTGCTGTCCATGTTAAATCCTTTTAAACATTTTCTCATTTTGTACCTGATTATTTGTTGTGACTGCCATCTGTGAACACTAGGCTCAACTTTATCTTCCACATTTTACGAATATGCAGCGTTCCTCAATCAGCCTAGATGAAATATTTTTTCGATCAAGGTTTATTACAAATTATTAGGAGAATCATTTTAATTCATTATATTAATTTCCATAATATCATTGTATTCCTTCGATTCATTGTTTTGTTACACTGAAAAAATCAACACATTGGGTATGTGCTGCCCCCTAGTAGCTTCTTTGCAAAAGCTTTTAACCCGGATGAATTAATGAAGCGGGGTATTTTAAATTAAATATTTTTTAGGTGTAATGGTAGCCAACGGCCTTCTTACCAACCCAACACTGTTTTCCGGTTCAGATGTAACTACCGTCGAATGCGTACAAAAGTGGATTGATATTTGTTACAATTCCACCCTTACAACGCAAGAATATTTAAATGTTAAGGGCTGCGATAGTTTTTTTATTCAAGAGAAGCCAAATAATTTAACATTCCAATGTTTTCACCATCACTTAGTCTTTATGTTAGAAAAAATTTTAACGAAAACGGAAAAACGCATTTTTAATAATTTTCAAAACTTTAGAGATGTTCTTGATTTTTTAAACGAGAGGTTTGCCGTTTCTCCAAAGCCTTGTAATTCCATAGAATTCCAAGAGTGTCGCCAGTTAAATTTAAATTATAAAAACAGAGATAGGGTTTATTTGTCCTTAAAGCCGCATTCATCAGAAGATAGAGATGATTTAGGTTTATTCTATCAGCATAATGATGACGTGCGTGAGGGAAAATACTTTAAAAGCAAAACTACGGATGACGACTGTGACTGGTCCAATATTTTTTTGGAGAATGGTTGAATAAAAGTTTCAAACACCTAAATTCAATTTATTTGTCAAGGATCCTGAGCTTTTCGTCCTGCAGGACTGGTAAAAGCCACGCCCTGAATAGGCGTTTCCGTTTGATTATAGGGTGGATAAATTATTACTTTAAGTCCCTCCTTCCCAGATCTGAGGTTGTTATCAACCCCCCACTATTTATCCTCCTTAGTTTGTAGTCCTTAACACGTTGCGGCGCTCCCATCGCGGGCAAGTGCCCGTAAATTGTAAGTTTTACCCGACAGGCTGTAATTCAGGGACTCTAATTTAATTGTTCACTTAAAGCCGCTAATAAGAGAGTTTATATTAGACTTTTAAATTAAACTTGAGGATATTCCTGTGGATCCGGTTTCACCTAATGTAGTTTAGTCATTCATTTTTTCCTATATACAAGCGTCCTCGCGAATCGAATTCCCGCCGGGTGGTGCGTTATGGTTTGATGTTCTGAAGATATTTATTTTGTGGGTCTGATGTTGTACAACGTTGCTACTTACTCCAACTACACACCGCTGCCCTCCTACGATGAGGTAAGGAAAAATATTTATTTGCGAATATCATGAGGTAAAGTCGGAACATTTTCTAACGACCGCAAGGATTGTGTGTGTCAGGCTTTTTTCTGTTGGTTTGTTAAACGGACCTTCAGTTCCGCCCGACGCCATAAGAGTGTCAAAAAGCATCAGAAACAATGGACAATAACAATTAACAACAATGATCTCTTCCAACTTTCATTGTTATAGGTATAAACTATATAGTTAATTGACACCGACAGAAATTTTGACGGAACTGGACAGCTCGTTTAACAAACCAATAGATTAAAAACCCCGACACACACAACCCTTCTGATGATGTGTTCGTTAAAAACATGGTTAATCAAGTAAGTAATAAAGAGAGTGTTCCAACTTTAGGCTGATTTCGTTGTTTCTGGATTACTATGCCCCCAATGAAGATGCAGGACCTTTTTGCATCATAGACTATAAGTATAGCTACATAGTATATGTAGTAGTCATGCTGCACGTGTCGTGTAGGTCCTAAGGTATACGTAACTCCCTTAGATTGATAAGTTATTAAAAGTTAATCGTTTATTTCACTTTCTTTCGACTGGTTTGAAGTTGAAGAAACGAGACGGTATTCGCCGAGTTTCGTCTTTATCCCAGAGAGTAACGGAACAGCAATTACACGCGAATTTAGAATACTATACCTACTTACTTTTTCTACGACTTTTCGGTTTATCCGGTATCCGGTATACCTACTTGACAGTTTTTGCTGCGTGATCGTCCCGAATAAGATAACACATTTTTGAGAACGCCGTTTCATATTCTTCCCGACTATAGATACAGGGGTGCGAAATTAAAACTCCAAAACGCTATAACTTTGTTATTTGTGGTCCGATTTTAGTGAACTAAAAACCAAATGAAATTGCTCATAAAAAAAACACTACAAACTAAAGATGGTTTTGATTTTTATCAACTTCAACTTGAATTTCAACTGGATGTCAACTTTTCGTTTTCAAATTTCCATCTTTTTATGCTAACTTTTCAAGTGTGCCGCGAAAAAAATTTTCGAAATGCATTTTACTTGTTAGAAAATAACATAGTTTAATAATGTTTTGTTAAGTTTCTATCAGACCCACAGCACATTCGAAAATTTTTAATAAAAAATATTCTAATTTTGACAAAAATTTATGATTGTTTTCAGAACTAATTATAAACCAAACATAACTTATTGTACATCAGAAGACGCATAAAAAAATTAGCATTAGACTGAGTAAAAGAAATTGGGTACCTATGTCCATTTGAAAATGAAAAGATGACATCGAATTGACATTCAAGTTGAAGTTGATAAAAATAAAAATCTTGAGTTTGTATAGTGTTTTATGAGCAATTTCATTTGGTTTTTAGTTCACTAAAATCATCATGATTACATTCTTTGGATTCTACGACTCTATAATCATAACTGTTTTTGAGTAAATCACAAATTTTCTTTGTTATATGGAAGGTGCAGGGCAATCTTTGAAAGATTCCAGCACTTTTACAATACCACGTAAAAATACGAAAGCCCAACTGACATTGACAACAAGGTAAGGTAGGATCTACCAGGCACTAGGTTTAATTTGGACATTTGCTACAAAATTCTGAATGTCCGTTAATTTCGCCAATAAAAAAGTCCGTTTTAACCTCCCCTACCCCATCACAATTTAAAAAAATGCAGCAGAGAAGCGGCTGGAACCTCCCCATCGCGTGGATCTTTGTATTCTGTGTAGATAGTAGTCAATTCGACAGAATTTTTTTTATGTTTATTGTCTGTGACTAATTTTGCAATTTTCTGACAAATACCGACATCACCTCGGACATCACCCATCACATTTGACAATATGTTCCTTTTAAGGTTAACAGTTTGCCACCCTTTTGACAATAACTGATACTTTATGTCATCCACTGTCAGCCTGCTCCCTTTTAATGAAAAATATTTTTTTCTCTATTTTCCACTGAAATGACAGAAACTGTGAATACATTTTTAGAACGAGAATTTGATCGTCTTTCTAATGGCGACATAAAAAGGGAGACCTTTGTATTTAAAATTTAAAGTTGATATGCCTAAATGGCACTTCCCGTGGACCAATTGCTTGCAAAAGCCTTTCAGGTCTTCAACGGGTCACCCAATCTCCATGTACCAAATTTCAGCCAAATCGATTCGCTAATTTGGGCTATAATGTATTTTTAGTGTTATTATGAAATTTCGATTTTTTGACCCAAAGAGCACTAAATGCGAACGAATTTTGTCTTACTTAAAACCAGAATTTGTAGACCTTTCTGATGGTGACAATAAATCTTTCAAAAACTTGTTTTGGATGGTTAAATGAGTGAATAATTTTAAAGTTACAAATTGGTGTGCCAAAACGGCAGTTTCCGTGGGCCGATTGAATCCAAAATTTGTTCAGCTCTTCGACGTGCAATACAATCCCCGTGTGCATAATTTCAGCCAAATCAGTTCAGGGGCTTGGGCTGTACCGCGATTTTAAAGTCGGATAAAAATAATTTTTTTTAAAATTTTTGATCAAAAGGGCACTAAGAATGAATACATTTTTAGAAGCAGAATTTGAAGGCCTTTTCTATCGTGAGGTGAAAAATGGGGGTTTGCATTTAAAATTTAAATGTTGATGTGCCAAAATGGCATTTCTAGTTGCACGATTGGCTCCAAAAGCTTTTCAGATCTAAGTTGGGTTATCACATGCACACGTACCAAATTTCAGCTAAATCTGTCTAGTAGTTTTGGCTGTGGCGTGTTTACAAACGTACGTGCGTACGTACGAACGTACGAACATACACACAGACACATTTTTAAAACCGCTTTTTTGGGTTCCTGAGACCTCAAAACGTGAAGATCTGGTGTTATCTCAAATTCGAAAATTTTAGTGATTGCAGTACCTATGTAACCTCCCTTTTTTTTTAAATGGTGAAGTGGAGTGGGGAGGTTAAAAAAATGGGAGGTTACTGCAATCACTAAAATTTTCGAATTTGAGATAGCACCAGATCTTCACGTTTTGAGGTCTCAGGAACCCAAAAAAGGGGTTTTTAAAATGTGTCTGTGTGTATGTACGTACGTACGTTCGTTGGTGTTGTATCAGTTATTGTCAAAAGGGTGGCAAACTATTAACCTTAAAAGGAACATATTGTCAAATGTGATGGGTGATGTCGGTATTTGTCAGAAAATTGCGAAATTAGTCACAGTCGATAAGCATAAAAAAATTCTGTTGAATTGACTACTATCTACACAGAATACAAAGATCCACGCGATGGGGAGGTTCCAGCCGCTTCTCTGCTGCATTTTTTTCAAATGGAATGCCCTATTTTTTTTACCACGTAACGATTCAGAATTTTGTAGGAAACACCCATGCAGTAAGTATAAGCCCAGAACTTAAAACCTACTGCCTGGTAGATCCTACCTTGCTGTCAATGTCAGTTGGGCTTCGTATTTTTACATGGTTTTGCAAAGGTGCTGATGGATGTAATCAAATATATGGTGTCCTACCTATTTAAAATAAGAAAGTTGGTATCCACTTCCGGTATAAATGTATAAACGACTGATGTGAATTTTCGTTTAGCTGCTCAAAATGATTCACTAAATATGACTCTAACTATGACTCTCAAAAAGAGACACCCTGTATAGGTAGGTATTACAGGTTGGTAGGGTGGTCCAAGGGATACATTTCCTCAATGATGGTGGTGACAAAGATTATCGACACTATTTTGCAAAATCTGTCACTGTCCTCTGATTTGATTTGATTTGATTTGATTAAGACTATTCCGCGCCTATAACTTTTGAGAGGAATAAGATATCGACTCGCGGTTTTCGACAATTTATTTAGCATTGAAGGGACAACGTTATGTCTTTGATTTCCGTGTGTTTAAAATTTTAAAGTTGATATGCCTCAATGGCACTTCCCATGGACCAATTGCTCCCAAAAACCTTTCAGCTCTTCAGCTCTATACTCCATGTACTAATTTCAGCCAAATCGATCCAGTAGTTTGGGCTATAACTTGGTTTTAGTGTTATTACAAAATTTCGATTTTTCTACCCAAAGGGTACTAAATGCGAATACATTTTGTCTTATTTAAAACCAGAATTTGAAGACCTTTCTCATGGTGACAATAAATCTTTGAAAAACTTGTTTTGGATGGTTAAATGAGAGAATAATTTTAAATTTGGAAATTGGTGTGCCAAAACGGAACTTTCTGTGGGTCGATTGAATCCAAAAAATGTTCAGCTCTTCGACTTGTAATACAATCCTCATGTGCAAAATTTCAGCCAAATCGGTTCAGTGGCTTGGGCTGTACCGCGATTTTAAAGTCCGATAAAAATTACGATTTTTTTAGTTTTTGGTCAAAAGGGCACTGAGAGTGAATACATCTTTGAAAGCAAAATTTGAAAACCTATCTTATGGTGACGTGAAAGATGGGGGGTTGCATTTAAAATTTAAAAGTTGATGTGCCAAAAGGACATTTCCAGTTGCACGATTGGATCCAAAAGCTTTAAAGTTAGGTTATCAGATGCCCACGTACCAAATCTCAGCCAAATCGGTCTGGTAGTTTTGGCTGTAGCGTGTTTGCAAACGTACGTACGAACGTACTTTTTTGGGTTCCTGAGACCTCAAAACGTAGAGATCTGGAGTTATTTCAAATTCGAAAATTTTAGTGATTGCAGTAACCTCCCTTTTTTTTAAGTGGTTAAGTGGAGTGGGGAGGTTAAAAAAGGACATAAAAAATGATGTCCTGCAGTTAAGATTTTAAAGTTGATATGCCAAAATGTCATAAAATGGAAAAAGTTTGGAAAACTGGAAAATTTATACCTAGTAAAGTAGGATTGGATTATTTACCATAAGTGGGAATTTTCCGAAGCTTTTCTAATTTACAATTAATTCAAATTCATTGCATTTTTGTCTTAACGCCAAACGCACGATAAAAAAAATAGAGTTTACTGCAATCACTAGATAGGTACTAAAATTTTCGAATTCGAGGCAAGACCAGATCTAGAGGTCCCAGGGACCCAAAAAAGTGGTTTATAGAATGTGTCTGCGTATATGTGCGTACGTATACGTATACGTGCGCACGCCGTACGTTTGTAAACACGCCGCAGCCCAAAATTCTAGACCGATTTGGCTGAAATTTGGTACTTACATAGGCATCTCATAACCTAACTTAGACCTAAAAAGCTTTTGAAGCCAATCGTGCAACTGGAAATGCCATTTTGGTACATCAACTTTGAAATTTTAAATACAAACTCCCATTAAAGACACATTTTAGCTTCAACAACTAGATCGATTTGACTAAAAAAAGCTGTAAGGCTTTGGGAAGAAATTGCAAGAAAAGTGCCATTTTGGTATATCAACTTTAAAATTTGTATTCAGGACCTCTACTTTTATGTCACCATTGGAAAGACGATTAAATTCTGGTACTAAAAATGTATTGAATGAAAATTTTCATTCTCATTAAAAAGGAGCGGAGTGACAGTGATGACGTAAAATTACAGTTGGTGACAGTTTACAGTAAATGTAACAGGATATTAACCTTAATGATGTGGTTATTTGTCTAGAAAAGTGCGAAATGAGTCACAATGACGATCGAGTCTAAACATTCTCGTGTTCAATTGACTAGGCACCTTCGTGCAGAAAAAACGAGTACAGCGACGTGACTTTAGACACAAACATTTCCAACTAAAATTTTGGAAAATGCTTGTGTCTATAGTCACGTCGCTGTACTCGTTTTTTCTGATCACGATGGTATTATCTCACAGGTCACAGGAATCAAAGCTCCACACGATGGGGAGGTTCCAGCCGCTTTCCAGTCCAGGCTGCTCATTTTTAAGATATTTTGTGAACAAAATTTAAAATAGTATTTACAAACCTCGCTGAAACGTTTCATTCCAGCATCAGGCTTATTTTACTTCCTCCTTCCAATAAGTCATTGCCTGAAAGTGAAGTAGTGTTTATTAGTTGTTTCGCCAATAATCAAATAAATAATAATAAACGTCAACTTGATGACTTTTACAATTGAACACATGAGTAGAAGTATGCGCAATTTTTTAGCCTTTACAATGCCTTTACTTATGTGTAGCCTTCATTGTCCTTTTGGCTGTTTGTTTGCTTTCCACCTGAGCAAGTTCTATTGCGTTGACATTTTGCGGTGACTTGCGGTTTTGCATTGCTTGTGAATTCTCCATCAGGTTTTAATATGAATTTAATTTAAAAAATACGTATTCCGATGGAAACCATTCATTTGCTGCCATGGAAACTGAAAATGGAACAAGACAAGAGGAAAAAAAGAGCGCGCACAGCTTGTGGAACCGCTGTGTAAATCTCACAGTATTTGACAGGAGAGTGATTGACACGTCCAAGCGACCGCCGTATACACTGACAACTGTTTCCGTTCTTTCAATCGAGTTTTCATAATGTATGTAAAAACGGTATTCAAACAAGATGGGGTCGATGGTCAATCGAAAATTTGCATCCCTGATTACCCAACTTTCAAAAACACCTGAACACTGGATGAAGGTCTTTCTGTTATGTGAGACGAGCTCGTGTGTGGCGACCACGAAACACCATAAATCCGGTTTATTATCACTTTACCTAGAGATTTAATGTGGACATCAGGAGAAATTACATTGTCTTTTTTCGTTTTATAATAATTATTATAAAGTTATGCCACCTATGCAATAATAACCATCATGCATTCTCAGAGATGGCTTGTCGAGATTGATGAAATGGGAACAAAATGTGAAAAATACAATATAATGCCCCATCTGCTACGCTTTTTCTTCAGAACACCTGAAAAAGAAAAATGGACCAAGAAATCCTCAAGGGAATAATGTAATGTTATAAAGAGCACTTATCGCAGTGAGATAATGAAATTTGCCAACGGATCTGATACACAATTATAAATTCCATTGCAATTGGATTTCCTTGTAACTCGAAACCGCCGTAGCGACGCTTGGCGTCATCCCCTTCTTTGATGCTCGCTGATGTTCCACAAACGCTATTAAGTGGATATGAGCCAAATTTTATTACAAATTGGCCGCGCACAAACACCTCTGTCCTCTAAGCATGTTATGTAGGTATTTAATTAGAATTAGTTAATCGTTATTGTTATTTATTACTTTAATCAGTGGGTATGGCAAAAGTTCTGGCGGCAGTTTTGTCGGAACCATGGGCGCCGGGAGCGGGTGCAAACCGGGCACTCCCCTCTAAATTTTAGTCCTGTAATAATAGTAATAATTAAACTCGGTAGACTATTATGAAAAATTAAGTATAGGTACTAATTAAACGTATGGAAATTATTAATTTCCTATGTTCTAGTAATTACAAAAAATTTATGACTCGTGGGCCCCGTCGGGGGGGGGCTAACAATTTTTCGTGTCCCCTCTCCGCGGGGGGCTTGTAGCGCCCCCCAGACTGACTCCTGAATTTAGTACGTGCCTTGGTCTTACTAAAATTTTTGCCGGCGCCCATAGGCGAAACTGAAAATGGTTGAAAATGAAATAAACCGAAAATGTGAGATGTTCGTGTGGTAACGGAAAAATTACGTAAATTATACCGGTAGCCCCTATTTAGCTTGGGTAGATAAAAGTCCAGAATGATTTGATTTTCAAATTAAGTAAGGCTCATCGGTTTTTCTTCTTCTATAAAGAGAGATCAAAAACTCTTCCGATCTAGTATCCCTTATTGCTGTGCGAGACGTAAGGGCGTAAAGTTCCGTCAAAATTGTCAGTGTCAAAGAGTAGAAACAATCATGGACAGTAAGTAACAACCAATAATCTCTTCGAAATTCCTTATTGTTTGTACATTGACACGTGCAGGAGTTTTGACGGATCTAAAAGCCCATTTGCAAACCAACAGAAAAAAGCCTGACACACACAACCCCTGTGTTCGTTATACAAAGTGTCAACCTAGTTATGGAAGAAACTGATGATGGCAGTATGCACACTTTGTTGACTTGAAGTGTATTCAGCTTGAACTTTTAAGTTCATTGATGGGTATGGATATTGGGTACGAAAGACTATATAGTTAATTTATTATTTTTGTTATTTCAGGGCAGTAATTCAAATAATTCGATCATCATACTTACTTCTTTTACTCATTTTTGTTTTGACTTACAATGCTTGCTATTTTCGCCTACAAAGCGAGGGAAAACTAATGGAGCGATCGATACCAAAAAATACAGAAGCTATATAGTCATGAAGAAACTCTAGGTAGTAGGTAGGGTCGTGCGTGAGTAGATTTTTCAGAAACCGCCAATTACATTTTCCAGGAGGATTTATACTTCCACTAGAATACCTTTTCATGACTAACTTCTGTTGGTACCGATTCATCCATTAGTCCCCTCACTTTATTGACGAAAATATGCGAAAATGAGCTGAATCTGACACAAATTTGACAAGGGGAGTATCGTCTTAATTGCTGAGTTCAAACTAGACTAGAAGAAGTATACAGGGTGTCCTGAAATTAGGCTACAATATTTTACCAGAGTGCCATCTACGATTAAAAATAAGGCTAAAAGTTTCAGTAGGGGGGTTACAGCCCTATAATGTTTCAGTAAACGTTTGTCGAAAAATGCCGCCTAAGGGACCTACAGCCCTTCAAAGGGGTAAAAGTCTGTTTTCTTAAAATTACTCGAATATTGTAAATAGCAGGATTTTGAAATTTGGAGCATAGGTTAGTGTTATCAAGGGCTTTCTTTTGAATTTTTTTCGTATTTTTATTTTAGTCAGAGGTGTGCGTTCTTGGGGGGTGGGCATAACACATTTTTTCTCTATTATTTTGCTTTGCTGTTAGTGTTTATTTCATGAAATAATAATGAAATCATAATTTCTGGTCTATTCCTCTTAAAAAAGGTTTTCGAAAAAAATGGCTTTTCATTGGTTGAGGGCTCCAAAATTTGTGATGGAAGGCCTCAAAATAATATAAACAAGTTTATGTGACGGTTCCTAACTTCATTCTAGAAAGAAAAGTTCATTTTTCGACCCATGTCCAAAAATGCCTCTTGAGGGAGCTATGGTCTTTCAAATGGGGTACTGGAAAACATGTTATTTGGAGGCCTCTTGTAGCTCCCTTAGGAAACATTTTTCGACTCATGTCCATTTTGAACTTCTCTTTCTAGAATGAAGTAAGGAACCGTCCCATGAATTTGTTTACAGTATTTTGAGGTTTTCCATCACAAATTCTGGAGCTTTGAACCAAGGAAAAGCCATTTTTTTCGAAAACAATATGTTCTAGCGACGTTCAACAAGAGGACCTTTTTTATGAGGAATAGGCTAGAGATTAGGATTTCATTACTATTCCATGAAATAAATACTAACAGCAAAATAATAAAGAAAAAATTTGTTATGCCCCCCAAGAACGCACGCCTCTGACTAAAATAAAAACCTGAAAAATTGCAAAAGAAATCCCTTGATAACACTAACCTATGCTCCAAATTTCAAAATCCTGCTATTTACAATATTCGAGTAATTTTAAGAATATAGGTATTACCTACTTTTCGAGTACCCCTTTGAGGGGCTGCAGCTCCCTTAGGAGGCATTTTTCGACAAATGTTTTCTGGAACTTTTAGTCTTATTTTTGATCGTAAAAGGCACTGCTAAAATATTGTTGCCTAATTTCAGGACACCCTGTATAAGTATATTCGGCTCGGACAAACAGGCACAGTTAGGTATTTTTCACACGCTTTTTTGCATTTCACACAATTTCTCAAAGCTAGAGGAAATGTCGCAATCTCCTTATTTACTATAATTCTGTAGTCATTCAGCCAGCAATTTTCCATCAACACAAAAGTGCTGAATAGTAAAATGCGAACCGTTGACACTGTCCTGGTAACCTTGGAGTCCTTTCTAAAAATTAACAAATTCAGCTGTTATCAAGCAAATGCATCAGCCGTGTGAGCATTTTCCACACTTTAATCATTGACAATGTAGGAATATGCACATTGCATGCAATAAGATGCAAATATTATAGGCGACAGGGATGGTTGCTGAATCGACATCGCCTGTTGAAGTATGCGCAAAAGACAAAAGCATCATGGCATATAATAAATTAATAATTAAATTTGAGGAGAAACGACTGTGCCAAGACCTGAGACTATGGAATCAATATTGAGAATTAAATTAAAATATCAAGCGCAGTTGAGATATAATTTTTCAAAATAAGATCGAATTACATCAACTTTTTTTAGACACGTATAACAACATCATATAGCGTTAGGGAATTTGCCAATTTTCTTTTTCCACACCCGAAGTCACTTATTAAATTATTCGCAGGCGTCTTAAATGTCAAGTTTTTGTTTACTTACCGTCAAGCGAAGAATTCATCAACAAACGCCGTCGTTAATCTAATTTTCCTCATATATTAATCTTCCTTTTTATGATACACGACATCATTATGATAACTATGAAAGCCGGCTTTATAACTTCCGTGTGTGTCATTTTAAAATATACTGCGATTCTGGCAGATAAAAAAATCCCTCTCTTCAGATGGGGTGTCTAACGAGCCCCCCAGCGGCCGATACAACTATAAATTATACTTTTCCCAAACTGCAGACAGCTGCTTCAAATGAATCAGAATCAGTGACAATTTTTCTGGCGCTAAGAAGAAATTTTATTTCATGATTTTATTCACGTTGTTATTGATGTGCCCAATTGGAGAAGGAATCCTCACCTTCACCTATTTATTAATCGGTAATGCTTAATAATGAAACGAAATTAAGAGTATGGCAGTATTTACGGGGATCCTTTCCTTATATATATAGCTATAAACGTCAGCATGTCACCTGATACTTGGGCACATTTAGACATCACACACATAGAGGTATACAGGAAGATGCCTAAAAAACTCAAATATGCAAGGAATTCCTACAAATCAGGGGTTAATGCCACATAAACTATCAACGCACTATTAGGAAGACACCACAATTTTTTAAAGTACCTACATAAAAAGTTGGAAAATATAAACGTCCACACTAAAATAATGCAGTAAACTTGGGTGTTATATGTATGGTTATATTTTTCGGGTTTTTGCAAAATTTTCTCTATACCTCCTACATCTAGGTAAAGAATATGTATTATGTCCTCAGTGTTGCCAATCATTACAAATAGACATCTTCCAGATACTCTAATATTCTGTTTTTTCACTTATTCGGGAGCTGAATATGTAAAAACCATATACCAACCCCCAATTCTGGCTGTGTCGTTTGCACAATCCTGTATTTAATTTAACCTAGCACACACATCATCGAAATTCATTTTTCATTTTACGGGCTTATAGGACTGTTTTTATGAAAGTGCAAAAACACGACAGGGCTCATTTTAAAATGTTTTTCAAAGTTACCTTAATTCCCCACTATACAGGCTGACCCCTGACCCATTGGAAAGGGGTCAACCAGATTTTCTCTTTTCTGACTCAAGTGAGGAAAAATCGTTCGAACACGTGCTTGGTGAAATTTTGTAACGCACCCTCTAACCCCTGCGAACCCCGACTTTGAAATTTCAAAATTCAAATGGCAACCGCCCATACTTATGATACATCGTTTGGAACATAATTTCATTACCAATCCATCCGCTCATTCAAATACAATGAGGAACATGCATTGGTTCTGAGCCAAGAACCCAAAAGTATGGATTTGGCCCTTTATTTTACAACCTATTCACTTTATCAAAGAATTGTTCAAATAAAAGTCGAAAGGTAAAAGACGCATCTGTTGATCTGATTGACTCGACATAATCTTGCAATTCAAAAAAATGTGTATGATGTACTCAGCGAGACTCAGTGATGATGTAATGTAATTAGTCAGTGTGACTCAGTGAAGAAGATATCAAGAGAAAGTGAATCACTTCAAAAGATGCCCTTAATTTACCTTTCAACTTTTATTGGAACAATTTTTGATAAAGCAAATATAGTTTGTGAAATAAACGGTCGATCCATATTTTTGGAAACAGGTTCGATCAATATTTTCTCGAAGTTTCTAGTATGTATTAAGAGTATGATTTTATTACACTGTTGTTGTAAAGAAAATCAAAACAATGCTACTTGATACAATAAGAAAATATACAGGGTGCCATTTAAAATAACAAAGTGACATGTCGCTAGCCAATATGAAATAAAAACATTTTGGGGCCACTGATGCTGTCGAAAAGTAGTTCAGAGGCAGTCATATCACACGTTAACCAAAAATGCTTCGGATCGATCGAAAACGAACTAAGTTATGGAGGGTGGCCCGTCCCGTCCCGTTTGACTCACCCTGTATATTAGGCACCTTTACATCACGCATTTGTAGCCTAAATCAAGTCGTCTAACTTTCAAAATCAACGCAAATGACACTTGCCAATCCTGACTATTAGGTATTAGTTGAAACTCGAGGACCTTTCAATGGCAATTGTGCATGTGAAATTTGTGAAAATGTTGAAAGGACTCCGAGACCGACTTTTCCATTTAAATCGTGGCTGAAATTTTGATAAATATATAGGGTGTCCCGTTTAAAATGACGAACCTGGTGTGTCGAGAGCTGAACATATTTTTATTCGATGGGCAATGAATTGAAATCCCCGTGTATGAGTTTTCGTTTAGCTGCTCAATAACCATCATTCCCTAAATACTAACTGAGGCTCAAAAAGAGATCCTGGACCTATTGAACGCAAAAAATTGCTTCCATTATGCATAATTTATACATCATAATTCGATAGCAACGATTTGCTTTTCATATTTATTTGCGGTTCGATTTTTGCTGATCGTTATTGCAACCCTTTTACCGCCAGACAGTCCATTGTCAGTATTATACCTACTTATAGGTGCATATCTACATTCCTGGGTACATTCTTATACTTACTGTAAAGTTCCAATTACCGCTCTTATATGAGTCCAATAAATAAGTAAATGCCAAATTGTCAAGTTAAGATATAGATTCAGCAGTTTTAGCTTAGCTTATGCTTACATATGTTACATGACTTACATGCAATCAAATATGGAGTAAGTGCGTTAATTTTGTCCTCCTTTTAGTTTACTTCCGTACTATAATTTTAATTTTCCAGGAACTACATTAATAATGAAACAAAGATATTTTAAAATTGATTTCTGGGAGATCTCAACAAAATATTTACTTAGCTTAGAGCAAAATACTTCAAGGGTTAACACACGAATAATTGCGGCGATTTGCGATTCCTAGACGCCGCGCCACTATTATGAACATCAGCACGAGCCTTTTCCATAAAGGCGTAATCATGCAGAAAGATGAACTTCAACAAAGGGAATTACTTCTGTTTACGAGCAATGTTTGACTGCGGTCCCCGTAAATCCCTCAGCCAGGTATACCTTTTCTGCAAATCCATGTTTTTCGACTATCATCAACAAGGGTGAGAGAATAATGAACTTAAGCGTCCTGTATGTAATCCATAGGAAATGGGGCTTCTTCAATTCTTGATGCGTGAGCCACATCCGGTTCAACTATTGACGGGCTTCCAAAGATTCGCTCCACCAAACATGTCCGTTTTCAAAGAATAAGGTTTCCTTCCAAATTCACGTTAAATTGCATTTGTCGACTTAGAATTTCAGGAATTCCTGCTGGTGACGGTGGTCTCCACCAGTTGTGACACGGTCATCAGATTCAGCCACCCGCACAACCTGCCTCGTAAAAAAACCTGCGGCTCATCTGCTTATGCTACGTCTACGTGTAATCTAAATCGACTCACGTCTCGTGACAACAGATCAAGTTACACGGTTACACTCTAATTTGTTGCCGGGACTCTTTTTAAGAAGTAATACGAAAGACAGTTACAGCAAAATGAATGGTACCTAGGCCATACATACCTGATTTGACAGGAATCGATCACAGGGTCATTACAGTTAATTCCGCCAATTTTCGTATAGCTGATGGCATCATTATCGTGGTAACTGGTAATATCAACCCTCTTGCTCATGGAAACGGTTGCTAAGGTGTTTGATGATTGGATCAGAGAATAATGCCAGTTACTTGTTATCAGCACGTGCAGGATGTAATTATTTTATTAGTTTCAACCCCCTTAATCCATTGAACTTCATTACTGCACCACAAAACACGGAATATGTATGTACATGTAACTTGTGTAACGCATGATTTTATAACTATGTATAAAAAGAAGGAGAAATCTTTTAATTTGAACATATATAAATAATCAAATTCAAGTGTAAAGTCAATTTTATTGGGGGTTGTACGTAACAAAAGGGACGTGTCTATCCAATAAAGTCACATAATAGAGTCTGTAGGGGCTAAATTAAATCACAAGAATGATTACACCGATCCTCCAAGGGATATAAAAGTGAAGTAATTACACGTCCCAGCCCTCAAACTTTATAATTTGGAAAGTTAGGAAAAAGGAAGGGCTTTAATTTACAGGAACAGCAACCCTCAAGGACAAGAACCGGATCGTGTTACCGTTCTTAAAAATGGCACAAAGGCGTACTAAAATGAACAATTTTCGGAAAAAAAATCTCATAAAACACGCTATTTAAACTATTAGACGGATATCAACTATTGTGATCGCTGTGACGCACAATAGACGGGGATGCTCCAAAAGATCGAATTACGACGACCCTTGGAATACTATCAAAAATACGAATCTGCACACTGTAGCTGGCTAATGTGGCGGAAAGACGGGCCTTTTGTACAAAAGCGGCGACGCAATTCACTGATGGTAATTAGAAGAGCGAAGAGATGACAGGTGATGGTCGGTCAGTTCCATCAGAATTTACTAAAAAAAACAATTTAATTTTCCGCCTTAAAGATTTACTGTGGAAATAGTTTTGCCCTTTATTATTTTAACACAAAAGAATACGCAGCAAAAGCCATACTCTCATTAAATTACAGTATAGGTACAGGATGATTCATGAAGACCGCTCGGTACAGAAATTTGGAGATTCTTTTGTTGAATTTTCATTTTCATTATAGAATAAGATTTTGGCCTCGTAAATTGTGTGAACACTGTGAGATGTTCCCACCTTGGCTACCGAACTGCACTGACTGAATGTCTTGGTTTGCTGTAATTTGTTGACTTTAGTCAATATTGAAATCAATTTAGAGAGTATACTGATCGGATAGCATGCGAACGCAATGCACATATAACTACGTTGCTCCCTTGGAGATATCAATTTGATATGAACATTTTTAACATTTTTAAGGGAGGTTACTGCATAGTCGCCAAAATTTTCGAATTTGAGATAACACCAGATCTTCACGTTTTGAGGTTTCAGGAACCCAAAATAGTACCTATATTACGATATTAGGTTGGTAAGTACAGTAGTTATAACAGAATCGAGGAAAGGTTTGCAAAAACAAGTTGAAGACGAGTTTTTGCAATTTCCAAGACTATGTTATGATGTACTTAACAACCGTGTATCGTATATGATTTTTCGCACAATCGTATGTTATAACTCTCTTACCGACGTAGTTAACATAAGGTGTAAGTTAAACTTACCAAGCGCGGTTTGGTTTCCCAGGCAACGAAAAATAACAGTGCTGTTATGAATTCATAACAGCACGCATATCTGACACAGGCATGGTAAGTAAAACAATTGAACTAGCAAAGCTATCGAGAGCATTTGGAAAATTCGGCGATCTGTCAAACAGGATTTGTTTAATGGCTGACGAAAAATGTTCAATAAGTTAATTTCAATTGTGCGAAAAATCATATACGATACACGGTTGTTAAGTACATCTAACATAATCTCGGAAATTGCAAAAACTCGTCTTCGACTCGTTTTTGCAAACCTTTCCTCGATTCTGTTATACTGTACTTACCAACCTAATATCGTAATATACTATTTCGTACAATTGAAATTAAATTATTGAACATTTTTCGTTAGCCATTAAACAAATCCTGTTTGACAGATCGCGAATTATCCATCAAATGCTTTCGATAACTTCGCCAGTTCAATTGTTTTACTTACCGTCCATGTTCTGACTAAATGCGTGCTGTTATGTTCATTACAGCATTGTTATTTTTTGTTGTTTTGGAAACGCGAAAATGTGGTTTTTAAAATATGTCGTGTGTGTGTTCGTACGTTCGTACGTACGTTCCAAGTTTGTAAACACGCCACAGCCAAAACTACTAGACCGATTTGGCTGAAATTTGGTACGTGGGCCTAACTTAGATCTGAAAAACTTTTGGAGCCAATAAATTTTAAGTGCAAACCCTCATTTTTCACGTCACCATAAGAAAGGCCTTTAAATTCTGCTTCTAAAGATGTATTCACTCTTAGTGCCTTTTTGACAAAAACTTCAAGATTTTTAACGTACTTTAAAAACACGATACAGCTCAAACCTCCCTGGACTGATTTGGCTGAAACTTTGCACATGGAGATTGCACTACACGTCGAAGAGCTGAAATTAGTTTTGAGGCAATCGACCCACGGCAAGTGCCGCTTTGGCCTATACTTTCATTCAATCATCCAAAACAAGGTTTTGAAAAAGTATTGTCACTCACCATTCTGATAGTGACCTGGTCCGAGGCTGTTTGGTGGCGGCTCAAGAAACTCAGGCGTATTTTTCTGATTTGACAATGCGGTTTGCCACCTTTTGGCAATTTGAGTGTCCCGGGCTTGATTTCAGAATTTTCGCGGTGGAGCGTTTTCTGCTAATCATGTGCCCATTGGGCTGTTTTACGCGATAGAGGGCGGGGTCGCTCTTTATCACGGTTTTAAAATGTTATTTTAATGGCAAAAAGCCTCCTTTACCTTTACCTTGTATTCGCATTTCGTACCCTTCTGATAGAAAAATCAAAATTTTCTAATAACAGTTAAACCACGTTATAGCTCAAACTACTGGATCGATTTGGCTGAAATTTGGTTCTTGACCCGTTGAAGACCTGAAAGGCTCTTTAGTGATTGGTCCACGGGAACTGCCGTTTAGAAATATCAACTTTAAAATCTTAAATACAAGACCTATTTAAATTTTGGGGTTGTGGAGGTTAATATAGGACGCTTCTTTAGACTTGCATATATTCATAGTATACAGGGTGGGTAACTTTTTGATGCTTTCCAGTGAGATCTGGGATCTTCTAAACGGTAGAAGGTCCGGGGTTGGTTAATTTACAGAAAAGTTGCACTATTTCTTGGTAATTAAGAAGCTGAACAGAATTTCTCGATATTTTGATTCGTTCCTGAGTTATCACCAAAAATCTGAAAATTGCCTATTTAAAAAAATATATTATCTTCCTCACGATTGATGTTATTTAAATGAAACTTGTAACTTTTATGTTTTTGCAGCTGTCCATTGAATGGCATTGACAGAAATTTTCTAGGCCTTCTAGATTTTCAATAAACACTTTCCTTTTTCTGATGGGCACCATTTTGAATTTTAACACCGCCGGATAAACAGAAAGATTAGCTTCTTAAAAATGTTACCAACATGAACGTTTTTGAAAAAACATGTGAAAGCCTGAGTCACACGACCGCAAGACGTAATTTATTACTGTTGAATTCAATTTTTTTCACATGTTATAGGACATTGAAGAAGTCGGCGTACTTTTTTGCAATTGTTTTTCATCTAAGTTTAGGCTGATTTTACAAATTATTCATACCAATTTTCAAATTCTGACATCTGTCAAAAAAGTTCATGTTGACTACATTTTTGAAAAGTCAATTTTTTTTGTGTATTTGATGGTGCCAAAATTGAATATGGCGGCTATAAAAGAATCAAAAGTTGACTGCCGTTATTCAAAATCTAGAAGGCCTAGGAAATTTCTGTCAAAGCCATTCAATTGATAGCGGTTCAATAATATAAAAGTTACAAGTTTCATTTAAACAAACATTAGCAAGATACCTATTAATCTTTCTTCAAATTGTCAATTTTCAGATTTTTTGTGATAACTCAGGAACGAATCAAAATATCGGGGAATTCTCTTCAGAATCTTAATCACCAACAAATAGCCAACTTTTCTCCAATTTAAACTACTCTCCATCTATTACGGTTTCCGAGATACTAATGGTGAGCATCGAAAAACTACCCACGCTGTATTAATTTTATAGAAAAATATGTGTTTGCGATTGCGCTAGTGATATACTTTTATGTTTATGTTAGGTAGGTGCCTGACGTCCTAACCGGATCCTTAATGGACTTGTTTGCACAACTCAGAAGAGAGTTCAGGTGCCCATTTCCGATTATCTGAATAATTAAGCAAAGAAACCTTTGCCTGAAGTTTGAAAACATTCCATTTAAGTATAATTTCGAACCGCAACTCACCCAAACATAGGAAAATCCGTTTCTGCCACTATTCATACCTAGTCAAGATAAATTTCTTTCATTGTGCATTCGTGTTCTCGACTATGAAATAAGGGTCGGCTGCTCAGGTAGGTGAAAGATTTCAAGTGGTGCTCATATATTTACAGAGTGTTGTTGACTCTGGAAACCGCACGCACTTACTTTAAATGCAGCACTAAGCATAATAATATAAATTTTGGCAAAAATTCTTTCTCTTAATTAGCTTATTATTACGAGGGAGTTTGTTCACATGGTATGGTTGTAACCCCCCGTGAAGCGTACGTTCGGCCGTCGACGTTGCTGACGGACGTTCTGTGTATAAATAGGGAGCCGCTCGATGATATCAAATTACGCCATTATTCTGCTCCAGCCACCCTTACCTGCCTCTCTGCCTGTTCACCTTTGCACACATCATGCACCAGAGAGACGGGGCTCGACATTCGCGCTGCCTGATGCTCATTTCAACCGCACACCTGAATTCCGTATTGATCTAAAGAGAATGGGACTACAACAGATACAGAAGTATTTTCCAGCTTTGTCAAAGAATGGATTAATACGTTATACCTATATTCACCTGATGGCATAGATCGCACTGTAAATTCGAACGTTTTTTTCTTATTTTTACCAAACAACTGGTTTGTATTTTGTGTTGATTTCTTTTCTAGTTTTGTGTGGAACAATACTTTGGATCTGATCTTCCCATAGTGTAAACAAATTTCGAGTTCCTCTTTGAAAATGAACCAAGACTTTCAATAAACAAATTATTCAATTATCGATTAGGTAAGAAATGTTACGATCTCGATAAATACAAGAGGTCAACTGGGACCCCAACGTGATGGGTGCAAATAGGAGGCATCTTGCATCGATTTTGTTCTTGATGTTAAATTGAAGTTCGCGATATATATTTAATCCTCCCAGATACCTTAGGTTCCAATATCTTGTCCATGGAGCTCAAAAAAAATGAGAAAGTAGCATTCTCAAACTTCGCGCCAAGTAACCTGCACAGCCATTCAAACTGAATTTTCTTACATGGTGACAACGTCGCTGTCTAACCTAACCCGATGTCTTACATTCATAAATCTTAAATATTTTATAGTATAGTCACCAGTACTCTTTGCCGGTAGGTACAAAGGTACAAGATGCCAGCCCAAGCAACTAATAACATTCTATTTATCGCCTTTTTCAACTGTCTTATTGTCAACTGTCAGGTTGACGTTTCAAATTTATTATTAAACGTTACCCTCAAACAAACTGTTGCCAGATCGCATAGGCTGTACGATCTATGACGTCACAGGTTGCACAACGGCGTTTCCGAATTATTTATTTATTTATTTACAAATAAGCAAATGCTTTTTAAATAAAATTGATGTTCGCGGACGATTCCTTGCATGTATCTTTATTGATGTATTTACATTGAAATAATTCGAAATTAGGAAATGTGCAAGATATGAATGAAACACCTGGAAGTTCATAAAATTAACATACAGGGTGTTATTTTTAAAACTTCCCACCTTGAATATCTTTGTATGTAATAAAGATATTGAATTTAAATAAACGCTGACCAATATATATATATAGAGGGAATTTTTTCCACTTTCGGTTTAACCGGAAATGACCTTAACTTTGTTTTTTCAAATGGAATGACACCTTTTTTTTCTTTTTATTAACTTTTGAGATTTTGACAAATTGTTAGGTAAGAGAAAATTTGATAGAAATAAGAGAAATCAAAAAATGAAATTGCACAGGTAAATTTGCATCAAAAAAACTAACTTGACGTGTTTTTGTGTTTTTCGAAAATCTTAATATTTCACCGATTTCTTCGATGTTGTTTAAAATCAAGGTTGGCCGTGACTGCACTTTCAGTCAAGTATGATACATGTTTCTAAGTCAGAAAAAAATGTAGATTCCGAATCCGTTGAGAAAAAGGTGTAATTCCATTTGAAAAAATAAAGTTAAGGTCATTTTCGGTTAAACCGGAAGTGGAAAAAATTCTCTCAATATTCGCGCAAATGTCCTCCTCCGTGCGGGGTTGGCCAGCTTTTATTTCAATTCAATATCTTTGTTACATCCAAAGATATTCAAGGTGGGAAGTTTTAAAAATAACACCCTGTATAATAAGTAATAACAAACACACAATTTACAAATACGCTGTGTAGGTATAGGGACTATAATTATACCTATATTCATTCGGGTGTGAGATTAAGATCCCTCTTGTTCAGCAATCAACTTGGTGACAGATGAACTGTGATGGATATATCGGGTGTCCCAAAAAAACCCGGACAAAATATTTTTGGGAATAAATCTGCCATTTCTTAACCGATTTGGATGAGCGTGGTCTTAAATTAAAGCCAAAGAATGGTGGTCGACTCCAATGTGTAGAAGCCTCATCATGGCCGGTACAAAATTGGGCAAAATCGGTCCAATAAAGTTAATATGTAGGTTACCTAACCAAAAACAAATTTTTGGGTTTGTTTGGGACAGCAAAAATATGCCTTAGGTACTGTTCTTGTTTAATTAAGTATAAGCGATTTGTATTCCTACTACAGAAAATCTCGAAGA
The DNA here is from genome assembly GCA_963924575.1 of Pycnomerus fuliginosus. Taxonomy (NCBI): domain Eukaryota; kingdom Metazoa; phylum Arthropoda; class Insecta; order Coleoptera; family Zopheridae; genus Pycnomerus; species Pycnomerus fuliginosus. The sequence goes on along the minus strand of OZ004617.1, from coordinate 10,253,443 downwards.
TCCAGGATTTGAAATTGTGCGGGTTTTGGAAACGTGTTATGGAATGCATCATTTGTTGGAAAACAAATTATTCGAATATAATTTGTTCGAAAGACAATTGGTCGAAAGATAATTGTTCGATTGGTAAATTGTTCGAAAAACAATTCTGCGAATAGTAAATTCTTCGAAAACAAATTACAAGTTCGATATTTTGACGAGTACTCGGACTCGCTCTCAGCTGTGCCGAAAGCTCGCGTCGACGTTTCAACGTGCAATATTTGAAAAAAAAAAACCGTGAAGTAAAAAGAACCTTACCTGACATAGACCTGAACTGCCCTTTCTCGCATTGCAAGACCCATATTTGTACGACGTCTGGCTTTCGGCTATGCCGAAAGTTCGCATTGAAGTTTCAACGGGCAGAATTTGAGAAAAAATGTGAGACAAAAAAAGGTTTGCCTGACATAATACATAAACCTACCTATAGACCTGAATTGCCCTATAGCTTCTCGCACTGCAAGACCGTACATTTTGACGAGACTACTCTCGTTTCTCATTCGGCTGCATCACCGAAAGCTCTCACCCATCCTCCAACTTTAGATGATTTTTTCTTCTCGTAGCTAGTGAGTTTGGTGGTATTGGCATTGGAATTTGAAAAACTAAAGTTATAAAGAATAAAATAAAGCAGTTGAAAATAATTCGATTTAAATTTTGCCGCCATGCGACATTAGCGCCATCTGCTCTCGTTTAACATTACAGTAGTCCAATTCGTTATTCCGGATTAATATTTACCACGTACTTGCGCGTCTCAAGTTGTCTCTGCATTTAGTGCCAAGCTGTGAGTCGGCAAGTTTTCAGCGAGAATGACAATTTTCATTATTTTTTGCCGAAATGGTAGGAACTGTGAATAGATTGTTAAATGTTAATGATCTTTCGAATGATGAGATAAAAAATGAGGCATTCTATTTAAAATTTTAAATATGTGGAATGTTGGAATATGTGGTAGTCTACTACCAATCAAAATCTTTTGATTGGTAGTAGACTATAAGGTCCAACCTCAACACATTCCACATATTCGTTTGCCAATCTAAAAGAATGGATTTCGAACCTTTTCATCTTTTAAAATTTTAAAGCTGATATGCCTAAATAAATGACACTTCTCTTGAACCAATTGCTTGCAAAAGCCTGTCTGCTCTTCAATCTACCTTTCAGCCAAATCGATCCAGCGAGTAGTTTGGGCTATACTTACAATGTGTTTTTAGTGTAATTACAAAATTTCGATTTTTCTTTACCTAAAGCCTATAAAGGGCACTAAATGCGAATGAATTTTGTCTCATTTAGAACCAGAATTTAGAAACCTTTCTGATGGTAACAATAAATTTTTCAAAAACTTATGTTTTGGATGGTTAAATGGGAGAATAATTTTAAATTTGTAAATTGATGTGCCAGAACGGTTCTTCAACGTGTAAAAATGTGTAAATGTGCAATCGCTGTATCGTGTTTTTAAAGTACGTTAAAAAATCTCGAATATTTGAGATTTCTCAAAAAGGAAAAGCGAATACATCTTTAGATACAATCCCAACTTCTGGACTCATTTTGGTTGAAATTTTGCACATTAGAGATTACACGTCGAAGAGTTGAAATTTTTTTGGAGGCAAGTGCCGTTTTGGCACATATTATGTCCATAGGAACTTTTTGACAAAGGGCAATAGCACACTGAAATTTCTGTACAAGGTTTAGGAACACCCTGTATAAGTGCGTCTAAACCGCCAAAGGCCACTTGACCGGAAAAGTTCTTGATCATTCTTTATTTTCTTCGAAGTTTGGCAACTTGATGAATTGTAAATGTATATTTCCTTTGTCTCATCTCATCATCCTCAGTGACGAATTTATTTGTGGTGGAGTTGGGGTCCTAATACCTAATATTAATGAATTCACGTTTTTACGATTCCCCAGTGACAACTGCCATTTTATTTTTATGAAAAGCGATAAAATTTGATATCTCCTCGTTTAAACACGATGCACTAATTTTCTGTTTTTTGTAGGTATGGTCTATTTTTATAGATATACGTTTTTTATTTGACATTATAAACTCAGGCAAATTGTCGGAAATCATAGATACATTTTAAAGTGGTTTACATTACCACGGTTATATTTAGGTATACACCTATAGGTATTATAGGTATACGATCTTTCGACTTTCGAGCCGAGAAAAACTGGGAAGAGAGGAAAGACAGTATGCGAGTGAAAAAGAAAGAAGGGATGTTTTTGCAGTTAAATAAACACTTCTGTTATACAAACACTCCTTTTGTAGAAACCAGAATGTTTCCACTTACCAAGTGTTTCGCTCAAGTTGAAACACTCAAAAAATTAAACAACCGAAATGCCCTTTTATGCGTTTCTTATTCGACTTCCCACGGCGCGGTTTTGTGATAAAAGGTTTTACTTATAAATTCGCGTCCACTGAACCATATAAATGGGGTAACCCTTTCACCCAACTGATATTTCCTTAACATTTCTTTAAAAGGGTTGGATTAATCAAAGGGCGAAACTCATATTTTTCTCACAATTTTCACAAATTCAAAACTCGGTAATAAATTTCAAACAGCTGGCGTTATTGTTCCAATTTGCGAGAATTGTGTGTGGTAAGCTGATCCCATCAAAAGCGGTTGTTTAATCGCGAAATTCCCGATTATTGGATCTGGGTACTGATAATTGTAATTTTTTTTTTCTATGGTCACCCACTAAAGGGTGATTTTTACAGTATCGCGTTACGCTGGACCAGATGAGTGATTATTTAGGTTCGCACCCTTTTTATTTTATGAACAGTAATTGAAATGGTCTGATACCCTCGTTGCGCAGTTGCTGCCATATCCGGTTACTAAGGCGTTGATTTCATTTCGTTTGAGGTTCGCGGTTTACAAGAGGTGATACTATTTTTTTTATCATAAATATATGTATGCTCCCTGATGAATGATGAGATTAGGTATTAACTAAATTTGTTTCATTGTATAATGACTTACAATTCGATATTATAGTATAGGAGCCATCATGTTATGTTTCATTTTATTTATTATTAGGTATGTCTGCTTTTAACAAAATCGTTATAATTTTTAATACCGAATAAGAATTAAAGATCCCCGCCGAAGAGGTGATTTAATTTTCGTGCAATCGGCGTACGGCAAGTGCCATTTTGACAGATTACTTTGCAACATCAGGTATGATAAACTCCGCACATAAAAAATCTTCAAATTCTGTTTGTTTCCAAAAATGTTTCAAACCCCAACACTTGAAGAACCCCAGAAAACACTTTAAAGTCTGGAGTAAAATTTATAACAAATACAAGTAAGTAGGTACGTATAAAAAGTGTTGCACTTTTTTAAGGTGATTAAGAACACCTGTAAAAAATTCTCCGAGATCCTGATTCGTTCCTGAGTTATCGCGAAAAAACTGAAAATCGCGATTTGTTTAAAGAACAATTGGTGATGGTATTCAAATGAACTTGATGGAACTTTTATATTTTTGACAGCTGTCAATTCAATGGCGTTGACAGAAACCTTCTAGGCCATCGAGATGCACAGAAAATTATCTTTTCAAAAATGTAATCAATATGGACTTCTTCGAAAAAATATGTCAAAGTTTGAGTCATACCATTCAATTGCATTCAGTTGTTTTCACGTCATAATACATTGAAAAAATCGGTGTACTCTTTTGCAATTGGTTTTAATAATAAGATTAGGCTGATTTTACAAATTATTCATAACAAAATTTGACGATACATTTTTGAAAATCAAATTTTTTTTGTGTGTTAAATGGTGTTAAAATCCAATATGACGGCCATAAGAAAAAGAAAAGTTGATTGTCGTTGCTCAAAATCTAGAAGGCCTAGAAAATTTCTGTCAGTGCTGATAAGTTGACAGCTGAGCCGTCTTCTGGCGATGGCTATGTTTTCAAATACAAACTTGCATTTCGAAGCATAGGATAAACTCTTGTTTCGAATTAATATACTGTCGCTTTGTTGTCAGTTTTAAATTCATTTCGGAAATGTATTCAAAACTGACATATTTTGACACTGTTTTAATACAAAGTAGGCGTTCGCCTTATGTTTTTAAATGCAAGTTTGTATTCAAAGATATAGCGACCGCCAGAAAACGGCTCTGATGTCAAGAATATATAAAAGTTCCAAGTTGCTTTTAATTCTACCAAGGAGAAGGGTATGAATTCTGATGAAATGAAGTTAAGTCTGCTCCACAATCCTTTTTTATTAAAAATGAAAACACTTGGGGGGACCTGTTTCGAGCTGTTAACAACTCATCTTCGACCCAAGGATAACTGCTACTTAAACGAGTATAACAACCGCATTGACCACCAAGAAATATTGAGGATAAAATTGACAAAACTATGAAAGGTTCTTCAAGATTGCTGATGACCATCTTGAAGAACCTTTACCTAATAGTTTTTATAGTTTTAATAGTTTCAAAAATATTTCCTTTCTTAATCTCAATTCGCTTACCACGAAAAAAGTTCCTTACTTTGTATGTACTCTGCGCCCTAATTATTCGAAGAGGTTAGGACGACAAAACTTTTGAAAAATTCTCGTGAAACTAGATGTATACAGGCATGATATATTAAAACATAAAAGAAATCTGACCCAAATCAACCACTAATTAGAAGGTGTTAAAATAGCATTGAAGAATAAATAACAACAATGACCGTCTCCAATGAGTTATAAATGATGCCCGGGTTAATGTTACGATAATATGTAGCGTTGACCATAGCGAATACAGCGGCCTTCACATTCGTTTTAACTTTATGCACACAATAACCAATGCACCCTCTCATCTACAACCCTCCATATCTAAGAAACGGTGAGGTCCACAAAGTTGGCGCAATGGTAACAATAACAATTACTCAGGGAGACGTGCTCTACAACATATATTTTTTTCTATAAAATCAGACCTAACCCAATTTCCATAAGAAAAGTGCGGGGTCCTTTGAAGTGTGTAGGCCATCTTATTACCCAACTTAGATCCGAAAATAAAGCTTTTGAAGCCAATCGTGCGACCACTGCGACCAGAAATGCCATTTCAAGTTTTGCTTCCAAAGATGTGTTCACTCTCAGTGCCCTTTTGGCCGAAAACTACAAAATTCTAGATTTTTATCGGACTTTATAAAATCGCTGACAGCCCAGGCCCCTGAATCGATTGCACTTGGGGATTGTATTTTGTATTACAAGTCGAAGTCGAAGAGCTAAAATTTTTTTGGATTCAATCAACCGACGGCAAATGCCGTTTTGGCACACCAATTTTAAAATTTAAAATTATTCTCTCATTTAACCGTCCAAAACAAGTTTTTGAAAGATTAACACTAAAACCACGTTATAGCCTAAATAGTACAGGCGGTACACGTAAAGTCATGGCTATTAATGATACAAGCAAGTCGCTTTGCATCATGTACCTAAGTCTCTTATACCAAAACACTGCTTTTGTGCGTGGTTCAAAAGAAAAATCCGCTGTAAAGGGGGGAGGGTGTGGTGACTTAAAGGTCCAACAGTTTTGAGGGATTCTTAAGGTTTATTTTAAATGTTACGAATTTATTGGATATACCTTAGTTATAACACCCCCCCAACTCTCATAGTTTCATATATCAAATTTCAATGAGTATGTAGTATCATTAATAGTCATATCTTTGCCCTATTCTGATCCAACCGCCTGGATATAGGTACATTGGATTTTCCCCTTTTCTCAAAAAGCACTCGGCATTAAGAAAAAGCGAAAGAGACCGATTTTGTGCAATTTTAACCATCAGTCACTAATAAATACGACTCATGATGGACAGGAAAACACTTTTTTTTTGGAATTTGCACTAAGCACTATGAACATATGTCCATAGGAAGTTTTTGCCCCAGAATATCGTGAAAAACCATCTCCTGAAGTTTGCCGGTGTACTTAGGAACATCCTGTATATAAGTGTTAAAGGTGTTTTGAGATCGTTGGGACGTTGGGCAACTTTTCATCAAAAAATTCTACAAAAAATTACGATTCTTACCCTGCAAGTATAGAACATGAATACGATTAGTAATAATTGAGTTATAAGCCTCTGAATGTGGAAAAATAGGATCTGTGACGTCATATGTGCTTTGCCACTGCAAGCGCTGCGTAAGAATTGCACTGTCTTCTTGGTCTTGGTCATCATTGTCATAATATATCGATCCAAATGCCACAGTGCTGTGATTACGGTGGCAGTAATAACGAAAAATCCAGGCAATATCGTTTTTTTTTGCTTTTCCCGATAAGAACAAGCATCGGAAAGTTTATAAACAGTGATGGTTGGATATAGAATTAAAAGGTAAAATTTCGTTCCCGCACAAAGAACACTCGAATATGCTCGGCTCACTGCAGAGTGCAGAGACAACGATTTCGAGAAAACTTGCATGATTGTTGAAACAAGAGTTAGGTATAATTGGTGGTGAAATAACTTAACTATTTTTAAAGAAAGATGTTCATTCGATACAATATTAAATGGAATTGATAACGACAAAGACAACAAGCAGCCATGAATATTATCCAATTCTAAAAAAATAAGTGAAACTGTCATTGAAGCAAAATTTCCTACAAGTATGTAAATTGGCGAGTAAATCGGTTCAAATACTAGGGCGTGTTAATGTTCTAAGAAATGTTTATAGTTTAAAAGTGCCTAAAATAATTCTATTTGTTATTTACATTGTATATTTTAATATTAAATTAGAATGATCTGTTCAAACCGAACCGTAATATACGTAGCGACGGGACGACACTGATTACCTAAATTTTGACGTTTCTCTTGACTGTCAAAGCAAAAAGGGGTTATGTCATATTTCAGTTTTTGCAAAAAAGCAATATTTTTACATCTTTAGCTTAACATTTGTAAATTACTCGAAATTATGCTCGCTTTTGCATATACCTTACGTCCATTCTGGAAATTGTAAGTTATTCCTTCCAATATCCCTATAATGTAAAACTGAAATTTCAGAGCAAGCGATTATTAACGCGGTCTGCTTCAAAACGTCGAAAGGTTCTCAGACCATCAAACTATATGAGAATGGGTTTGAAGATTTTTTTGAGTCCAGGCGATGAACTATCGATATTTACTTATCTATGGATCATCCATCTGATGGCTAAGTGCATGGAAAACTAAACCCTTATTGGCAAAATATAAATAAACTCAAGCCGTTAAAAATTATCAAAGTCGGTAACTATACGATTATATTATGCATATTGAGCAGCTAAATGTAAATGTCAAAATGAAGAAAAAAACAAACGGGATTCTGGAAATAATCTTAGCAAATATAACGCGACCATTAATTTTTTATCGGCAAAATTTTCCAAAGTCAGACTCTAAACGTCCGTTTTAGATCATTTTGCTCGTTGAATTTGGACGTTTATACTCGGAGATTAAAGCCCTCGAGCTGAATGCCCAATTCAACTCGCAAAATCATCAAACAGAAGTTTATCGTCACTTTGGAAAATTTATCTGATAATGATAAAAAATCAAGGTCTTGTTATACCTATTAATGTTGAAAAATGGTGGAGCCGCCGGGCGAATTTAATTTAAGAATGTGTGGGGGCAACAAATTTAATGCCACTTCATCGATCGTTTATCATGGAAGTGCTAAAACTACTGGATCGATTTGGCTGTAATTTGTGGTACCCGTTGAAGAGCGAAAGACTTTTGGAAGCAATTGGTCCACGGAAAGTGCCATTTAGGCATATCAACTTTAAAATTTAAACATCACAAGACACGGAAATCAAAAACCCACGCGATGGGGAGGTTCCAATTTTTTCACGCTTTCTCGTCGTTAAAAAACCCACACTTTAGGAACGCACCTATTTTAATGAAAGAAAGTGCACTTTTTTGACGGACGTCAAAAATAGTACATTATGTTATTATAGGAGTAAAAGTGATACTTGTGTGACAAAGCTGGATGTTCGAAGGAATGGGCCACTCCGCTGCGCGTCGTGTCCCAAACTTCCCTTCTCACAAAATAAAATTCCACCTTAACACTTACCTATACCTATATCATAAATAACTATTTTGGGTTTTGTGTCAAAACGTAGGTATACAGGGTGTTTTGCAACCGCGTGTAAGTTTTTTAACATTAGATTGCCCATCAAAAATGGTGACGATTGGCACAAAATTGTTTAGGTCGAAGTCGTCTCCTAAGGAAGTTAGGGCTTTACCATAGGGAGCAGTTTTTCTTATTTGGATATGTCTAAAACCACTCATTAAATAAAAAAATACCAAGAATAGTAAAAGTTGCAGTTTAAGCTGCTCTTTACAACAGGTACCACCATTTTTAAAATGCGTGACCTTGAAAAATTTTCCAGTTACCTCGGGTACGGATATCTCTAAAATCACGCATTAAATCAAAAAATACCAAGTATAGTAAAACTTGCAGTTTGAATTGCCCTTTCTAACGGACACCACCATTTTTAAAACGCGTGACCTTCAAACATTTTCCGGAAGAAAAATGTCAAAGGTGTCTCCGTTTTCTGGGGATCCCGTGGTCATAATCCAACGAAATTCCCCATGTAGATGTATATTCACTGGCAACTAGTGTCCACCAAATTTCATTCAAATCCGTTAATCCGTTCCTGAGATAACTAAGAAAAACTGCTCCCGATGGCTGACTTTAAAGCCCTATAACTTCCTTAGGAGACGACTTCGACCTAAACAATTTTGTGCCAATCGTTACCATTTTCGATGGGCAATCTGAGGTTAAAAAACTTACACGCGGTTGCAAAACACCCTGTATAGATCCTCTTATTATCTGGAATTCAAAAATTATAGTGATTGATGCAGTAACTTCCCATTTTTTTAAACTGTGGGGTTGGGGAGGTTAAAAAGCAAAACCCATCGTATACCAAACGATTCGCTTCTTATAAAAACAACAACTTTTAATTAATTTGTAAAAGGTGACGAGAATATAAATCCCAAGACGAAACGAACGCGTGCGCGAGCCTCAACACAAAATCTCATTACTCTTCCAAAACAACTCGCCTTATCGATCTCCTAAACTCCAGCAGTTTTCAAAAGCTGACAAACAAAGCTAATATTTGTTGAGAGGGCGAACAATAAAAGCATTTCATTCAAGCAGACCTTATTGAGTCTCCCTTCAACATCTCTCTTGCACTTTCAGCTATATTCAAAAGTAGGACAAAGAGAACAACAAAGCAGCATTATCTGTTGAGTGACAGTAGGTCCATCTGCCGCCTCCTACTACAAGCCCCGCCTAGTCATTCCCCTTAACTCATGAGAGGGGATGAAATTACATTTAGATATTGCTCCTTTTGCCTTAGTGATTGGTGGATCTCCGGTTGCCATAACAACGTGTATTACAGAGTAGGGAAGAAGAAATGTTGGTTCTAAATTTTCCAGCTGCTTTCCTCACATTTTTTTGAAAGGGCTCACAGTTTCCAGTTTTGTAAATTTTGTTAAAAAATAATTATTATTGTTATTACTACTTATCGCAAACAAAGTAATTGAAGAAATGTTACACCCGCGAAAACAAGTGTCCTAAATTAAATGCAAAAAGACAAAAAATTGAGCAAAATGAAAATTGAAAAAAAGGTTGTTCAGAGATCTGTTTACACTCAACTCACCGTATTAACACTGACAGGCGGAACGATGGATACAACCGTGAATATAATACAATAACCTCTTTATGTAAATGGCCACTCGTGGTGGAGAGCTTCTTCAGGGGTAATTCGATATGGTGGCGCTGTGGGACGCGCGTCTGGAATACAAACATATCACCGTCATCGTCCGTCAATTTATATTCGCATTAGGTATGGTATACATACCTATACTTATAACAAGAGGTGGAGGAGGCTGTTATTTTCATAAAATAAAAACCACACCAATTTGTTTCAAATTCAATCGAATTGCCAAATACATTAAATCTTTACGTTTTATATTAAGGTCCTGCTGCATTAGCTATAGGATTACGTTGTACAGGCGGTTTCAAAATAATTACCTATTGCTCCGTTCGCCTCTTGGTCTGGCATCGTTTTTGGAGCCGGAAAACCAAAATACGATTGTAGGTACATATTGTCTTTCAAAAAGTGCAGACTGCAAAGAAATGATCATTTTGCAAATTTGACCCATCAGTCATCACCATCATGCATAGTCGGGTCACTGTTGTTCACAGATTGTCCCAGATCGCCCGCACCTCCTTTTAATGGAGAATTCATCACTAAAATCTGAGTCCATCCGCATGTTTTTGAATTTCCAAGGTCCAATAGTTCTCCTGTTACCGATAAAAGATGTAGGTACCTAAGAGAACTAATCAGATTTCAGCTCTGCATTGCTTTTTCATTAAGTAATTAATGTGAGATGTTATTTCCTAGGTAACAATAAGATACAACAACCATAAAATAATGTGCATTGCTGATGTTATAACAATATAAGATACCTAGATCTAGATGAAAACTGATGAAATTATCATTGAAGACGAAGTCTCAAGACATCAGTGACGTTAACATACATAATACCTAAGTACAATTTCTGGCACATCAACTTTTAAATTTTAAATACAAACTATACATTTTTGTTTGACGTTACCATAAAACAAGCCTTCAAATTCTGCTTTCAAAGATGTAAGTATATACTCGTAGTAAAAGCTCAAAAGTTGAGATTTTTTAAGGTATGCTTTCAAAACACGATACAGCCCAAATCCCCGGACCGATTTGGCTGAAATTTTGCACGTGAAGATTTTATTACCCGTTGAAGAGCCGAAAACATTTTGGCATCAATCGAAACACCGCAAGTGCCCTTTTCGAACATCAATTTTCAGAATTTTAAGTTGTACTCTCCATTTAACCATTAGAAACAAGTTTTTGAAAAATATTGCCATTACCATCAGAAAGGTTTTATTCCGGTTTTAAATAAGACAAAATGTATTCACATTTAGTGCCCCTTTCGTAAAAAAATCGAAATTTTGTAAGAATACTACAGCCCAAACTACTCGATTGATTTTGCTGAAAGGTAGGTACATGGAGAGTATGTGAAAAACCTTTGGAAGCAATCGGACCACGGAAAGTGTCATTTTGACATATGAACTTTAAAATTTGAAATACAAGACACGGAAATCAAAGACCTATAGGTTCCAGCTCCAGCCGCTTCTCTGCTGCCCATCTTTTCTCTTAGCTTCAACAAGAGAACGTAAAGAATGTAAAAAGACCAAGACCAAGATTTCTCAAAACAGTTGCCCTAAGATTCTTGGTTTTGGTACCTACCTATCGGTCTTAAAGGAGGATTCAACTCAAGAATTCGACTTTTGGCTTACCTCAGTTTCTGGTCAATTTTAGTCTCCTGAATCTAATGGTGACATTAAAATGTTGAAAAAACCTCTATTTTCAGAATTATTTGAAAATTAAGAATTCTCGAATTCCAGGCATCTAGATCTTAAAATTGCGTCAATTACGACATGATTATTCGTCATGTTGGCAACAATTTGTGATTAGGGGTACATCTCTCAAAATTATGCCAAGCCATTTTTTAAGGTTATGTTTGACGGCAAATATTATTGATGCATAAATTAATATTTAAAAAAATCACACAAGGACATTTTGAGGACAAGAAGCGTTTCAAACATCTTTCACCACCTTCGTTTATTCAGTAACTTCCACCGCAACCGCAATTCTTCAGCATGATCCATGGCATATTTCGGCATTAAGAAAAACTTATCAAAAATGATTCTACTATAAAACTCGACAGCACACCACTACCACTTCCACAATACATGTATACTTAGGTACCCATTTCATTAGTTTATTTTAACAAAAATACAGCTGCAGAAGCCCAGATTACGAGCCTCAAAATTTACCCCAACGTTCAAGGTCAGGAAAGATTCAATCTACGGACTATGTTCATAAACAGCCGCAATTTGATTACACAAAAATTTCGCGCGTTTTATTATGACATGGAGTTCCGGAGAATTGAAAGAAATTATGTCAATTATTATATGGCAACTGGCAACAAATGAAACAATCCAGTATTTTAGTAATTTCATTTTATTCCACAAACTAAGTACAATAAGTTAGTCCACATAATGTTTTGAAAAACAGTTACTTACTACAATAATTAATCGAAATACTTCAAATCAAATCCTTCAGCTGCTTTAAATCTACTATAAACTCCATCTTTTTCGGGAAATTGTTCTCTTATTTATGACACAACACATGCTGGAACAACTCTTCTTTGGAACTTGCCTAAAGATTGAAAAGCATCAACTCAAAAAATAAACTGTTTATAAGCAATAAAACACCAAACCCGATTCGATGGTGACTTCAAAACAGCCATTTTCTCTGGATTGTCTTTTGCTATGAGTATAAGGCCTGCTGCTTGGCATCTTTTAAGACATTCGCATCCAATACAACACTGTAAAAAGAAGAATGTTGCACAACACATTCGTTGCCTTCTTCTACCAGTTTTGAAATTAAAGTCGATTCCCTGCAACAAAAACATTCTTCCTTTAGCAACATTATCTTACAAAACCCACATCTACACCAGTTTAAATTACATAATCATGATGAACTACTACTTATCTGGGTGGTAGCCTCTGGAGATGGTATCGGGTTGAAGACTTGAACTCCCTCGCCATTCTCTTCATCGCTGGCTTATCAGCCATGATTGCGCTTGAGGTAGAATATTAGGAATAGGAACTTTACAAACTTTAACTTGAACTTTCACTGAAGAGTGAAAATCGAAAATTCTTAATTATTGCTTACACACCAAATGTCAAAGAGTCGCTTTGACAATTGACATAATCGCCCTGACGTCTACAAAGTTGAGACGTCGTATTAGACACAGAAAACCACTGCCACCAACAATACAATTTAATGCTTTCAGAAACAGAATCGAAGTTACCGATGATTTGGGGAAAGATGACGTCATCTTTCTCTTTTTTTGTAACGAATATCTTCAAAACGGTAAAGAATTGTTAAATTCTGATAACACCATTCGACTCAGACGCTCCCCTGATACTAGAATCAGCCATAACCTCAACATCGATTTCTTGAGTTGCATCCTCCTTTAAGGTCGGTCTTGTCTTGATGGTATATTGATTATTGAAATTCGAGACCAATATGCCAAGACAAGATCAAGACTTTCTTCCAAATCTCGTCTTGATCTCGAAAATCTCGATTAACTTAAATCTCGTCTCGATCTCGAAAAATCTCTCCAAGTTTTTTCTCGTCTCGATCTCGACGAGAATCTCGGATCTCGCGACCTTGAGTTATTATAGGTATGCATTAAAGTGTGGATTAATAATGATACACCATACAACTCAATTACCTCCGATATACAATAAAGATATTGGTTTACCTGTCAAGGAAGTCAAAACAGTTACATTATATTATTTGAACTTTAGAAGTATTATTTGCCGGAAATTTTCTGAGAAATTATGCACCCGTTAATTTTTCTTTTCCTCAGTAGAAGTGGTCTTGAAATCAACCTACTCTCAATAATTTGATAATAATTTGACGGGCGCTGATTTATTGATTGTTATGGGTATAATAATCCTTCTTTCAATAAATGATCATAAAAATTAATTTTGACTATTTTCTTTGGTGATGTGAGGGCCGCCAAAACGTTTATTTATTCTCTAAGGCCGATCTTATTTTGCGGAAGCATTAGAAGCAGTTTATCCGACGAATCTATAAAAATGTAATTATACAATTATGATGCAAAATTATGCAATTGCAAAAAATACAATTTTATTATAATTTAACGTTAACTTGCTTAAAATGTTGACAAACAAGAAAACATGAATATCTCCAAGAGTCAAGACAACAGCTTAGACAATAATGGTCACATCCTCGAATCGGCCCGAGACGTTGTGGAGGATCATGAATGAAGCATAAATGTGATAGTGAATTTTTAACCTCTCCATCACAACCAATTTAAAAATGGGAGGTTACTGCAATCACTCCAAAATTCGAAATTGAGATATAGTTACATCAAAAAAACTTCCGTTACACGTCATCAATAACCGTCTACGATTTGCGCATTTATCTGAGGAACCCTCGGAGGAGCCTCACTTATCCTCAGCAATTTGACGCCTAAAAATTTAAATGAATCAAGAGAACTGCCGAGATTACGTAAGGCTAATAAAACTGCCATTTTCTTTATCAGCACATGAAATGTCTTCAAATGTCGTTTCTAAAAATGTCCTCAAACTTAGTGCCCTTTTGTCAAAAAATCATAAAATTTTGAAAAATGGAGTAAAATTTACGTATAGCAAGTATAGGAAAATTTACCAACGCAAACGACCAATAGGTAACAAGTGAGGTTTTGTTTTATGTTCGTCCACCAGACACAATTAAATACAGGGAATTCAAAACTGTTTTTAAAAATTTTCTTGGACTTCCGGTTAAACCGGAAGTGACCCTAAAAATAGTTTTTTAAATGGAATCATACTTTTTTCTTAACGGATTCGGAATCTACGAATTTTTTAAAGTCAAAAACATGTATCATACTTGACCAGAACTCAAGTCGCGGCCACCCTGGATTTTCAAAAACATGGAAGAAATCGGTCAAAAAGCAAAATTTTTCAAAATCGCAAGTGCCGTCAACCTTATTTTTTCAAAGCAAATTCAACCGGCCAATTACATTTTTAACCTCCCCACTCCACTTCACCACTTAAAAAAAAGAGAGGTTACTGCAATCACTAAAATTTTCGAATTCGAGATAACACCAGATCTTCACGTTTTGAGGTCTCAGGAGCTCAAAAAAGTGATTTTTAAAATGTGTCTGCGTGTATGTACAGTCGGGGACTTTGAAAATGCCCACCCCACCGCGACGATTCACTTGGTCGACTCCATTGTTCAATTCGAATGACGTTCGTCTGACAGGTCGGCAATATTAAGCATATTGCAGCGATACAGTCGACCAGGTGATTTGTCGAGGTGGGGTGGGCATTTTCAGAGTCCCCGACTGTACGTACGTTCGTTTGTAATCACGCCACAGCCAAAACCACTAGACCGATTGGGCTGAAATTTGGAGCATAGGCATCTCGTAACCTAACTTAGATCTGAAAAGCTTTTGGGGTCAATCGTGTAACCGGAAATGCCATTTTGGCACATCAACTTTTAAATTTTAAATTCAAACCCCCATTTTTCACGTCACCATAAGAAAGACCTTCAAATTATGCTTTTAAAAATGTATTCATTCTTAGTGCCCTTTTGACCAAAAAAATTTAAAAAAATTATTTTTATCGGACTTTAAATTCGCGTTACAGCCCAAGCCCCTGAACCGATTTGGCTGAAATTTTGCGCATGTAGATTGTATTGCACGTCGAAGAGCTGAACAAATTTTGAATTCAATCGGCTCACGGAAAGTGCCGTTTTGGCACACACAAAAGGGCACTGACAGTGAATACATCTTTAAAAGCAGTAACCTCCCTTTTTTTTAATGGAGAAGTATGGAGTGGGGAGGTTAAAATAAGGTTGACGTGTACTTGCGGTTGTGAAAAATTTTACTTTTTGACCGATTTCTTCGATGTTTTTGAAAATCCAGAGTGGCCGCGACTTGACTTTTGGTCAAGTATGATACCATGTTTTTAACTTTAAAAAATTCGTACGACTCCGAATCCGTTGAGAAAAAGGTATGATTCCATTTAAAAAAACGATTTTTAGGGTCATTTCCGGTTTAACCGGAAGTCCAAGAAAAATGTTAACAGTTTTGAATCCCACGTATTTAATTGTGCCTGAGTATACCAAGTTTCAAAGTAAAATCTTAAGAAATAACGGAGATAACTGACCGTCCCGGGACTTTGTACTAACCCTGTATAAGTCTTGTCGTTTCGGTTTCCGATGCCTATATCTCGTCATCAATAGTGAGCATCGAAAAACTAAGCACATCACCCTGTGATCTGTTTATACCTATAGTTTTTCTAATTAAACAATAAACATCATGCGACAGAAGCTTACTTCAACTTCCCACGATCAGTTGCGACTTGCGTTTGCCACAAAACCACAAAAAAAAAAGCAGAACAAAAATCTGAATAAGAAAAAATCAGTCTCTTTCAAGGTTTTAGAATGGACGTAAGTATAATTGTTCCAGTTTGATATTCCGGATTGAGTTTCGGATTTTGTTTTGCTTTATGCTTCCTGCGCGATGTGTTTTGTAATCATAAGTTCTGCTACATTTTTCAAAACAGGAAGCCATATCAAACACGTAATAAAATGCCACACATGATACACTGATGATGGTGACGGTGACAGTGATGGTTAGAATATGCATGATGGTTTTATGCTTAGGTATTTAGTATATGGGTACGGGAACGGTAGCCATCAGTGAAAATTTTTACCCAACCATTATCAGAGAACGACGAATCTGGGAAGGTAATGAGCGGAATGAGCCCGTTATTAGAATTGTTGAAGTATTAATAATTCCTCGTGAACCTGATCGCCTATCGGCAAAAACTTGTTTCTATATACCTAAATTGTTTTAAACAATTTAATTAAGTGACCAAAACAGAAATAATATACTTATACTGAACTGAAAGTATACTTAAAAAATAGTTGGCCTTTTTCAAATCATTGAGAAATGTCGTTTGTCATGTCATTCAAAAACTAAATTCATGTTCAAAAGCTGGGGATACCGCCCAAAAACCATAGAGAGAATGGGGGTGGAAACAACTTTTGACCCTCACTGTATGCAGAACTCCACTTTGAGAAAGATGGATTTTCAAAGTTATGTAATAATGTATAAATATATTATCCGGAGGACTTTTTCCAGAGGGGGCTGGCTACGGCCCTGCAACTGATGATGGTTCCTATAAATCAATCAGTTGATTCCTGATGGAAACTTAAACTTGCATGCGATGCAGAGACATTATTATATAGCGACAAATAAATATACATAATCGGACCTGGTGACAAACGCATTGAATAACACTTTTAATATACTCTACCACCGCATGCACGGGATGGGGTCATTACGTAAAAAACTGCTTATATTATAATGTCTACAGGGATTGGTTAATTGCTGTTGATTTCTCGTTTCAAAATGTGAAATGATCGTAATTATCAACTTTATTTATTGATATTACTTTGGTAATAATTAACATTATCTAGTTTATGTACAGAACGCACAGCGGAAGCACTGAAATTAAGTGTTTTAAAAGATGACTCCCCTAGGTCTTGGCCTGAATGGCCTGGGTGAGCTGGTTATCGAGCCCCTAATTTCCTCCGCACACCACCCCCTGCCCCCTGGGGACAATCGTTTACCATCAGCAATGTATATTTGAAAGCGCAGCAGGCCTCGTTTGCGACATATGTTGAGTTGTTCATTTTGGGGCGTGATTAGCACTCGACATAATCCCTGGGGCAGTTGACTAATAAATATAATAAGCATCAAGCGAAAAGCTATAATAACCGGACACAACATCCAGAATATGAGGACAGAATGCGTTAATTTTCATTAACGGATGGGAAGTATTGCAGTTGTCTATAAAAGGACTCGCTAATGACGATACAGAATAAGAGAGAAACCTTTTTTTCTAAGTGTGTGTATCGCCATGTGAGAACTGGCACGCGGTAATACAGTACACAGTGGTAATGTAATGTCAGTGAGGTAGTGAAATGTGGTTGGAGGGTCGGGTTTCGCTGAAGTTTCAGATGACACCATCGCGATACACACTGCTGTGTCCGCAAGCAAATTCGCCTGCACCACTAAAATGAATGTTATCTTTAGTCGACGTGATGCACACGGAATGAATAATTGCCGCGTTCTCAGAAATAATTCGTTGTTTTATGCTCAATAATTAAGTGAGATTAATGTTAAACATCACTGTCACTCAATTTCGAGATAATAAAACACTAATGTGATAATTGCTTAATGGAAATAAGGATTTATTTGTCTCTGGGGATTTCCACAAGTGTTAAGAGTGTACATTAAAATAATCAAATACATAGTTGGCTTCTTCCGGCTCGTTAGAAACGTATTTGAGATCGCACAAGGAGTCTTGCTACTCTTGGTTCAGAAATGGTGGATGCGCCGAACAAATTCTACGGTGCGGCGCATTGATGATGGGTCGTTTGAGTCGAGGCGTTGAACTTAGATAACTTTTTCTCTACATCCTAAGCCAGCAATAATAATATGTATATAATACGCACAGTGATCATTAACCAAATAAGTGTTCATTAACAGACTGATAGGTGTTATTAGAATATTAGAATATAATTAATTCTACTTCCATGTTTGTATTTTATTTAGGCATCAGAAAATGAAACGGACGAGTAACGAGTAATAAGTTATTGCATACCGGGTGTTCTATTTAAAAAAGAAATAACTTGAATAAGCTACTGGAACGGTGATTTGAGGGAAGAGCGCCGAAACAGGTCGATTTTTATTATTAAGAATGTATTGGAGGCAAGTCAAAATTGTACCAAGTTAACGAAAATTTCACAGATTATACTACTCTTATCATTGCTCTTGTATATAAGTTTTGAATTGATTAACTAGCCCGTTTAAAAGTAGAAATTTAAAAAAAATTAACATGAGATCTTCTGGAAACTTCTACAATTTCGATTATTATGGCAAAGATAATTTAGGAAAAATGGTACCATCGCTTTGTTATTTTTACCTGCATGGAATGAGTACTGAGGAGTAATTTAGTGTGATTTTCATGGAAGTAGGTTCGCGAACTCGTTCTCGAGATATTAATTTATTGTTCAATGAATGTTTCGTTTTTAAATTATTTATTTCTGAATCATGATTAGCCCATAGTAGTTTTAGTGAAAAATAGCTAGAATCTATGCATAAAAATAAGGTAAATGTCAGAAGTGACTTCCATACCTTGGTTTTTCTCATACCGTGCTTATTTATGAACCGATTTATCAATAATTTATTAATAATAATGCGAACTTGTGACCACTGATAAACCGTTCTTTTGTTCGCCGCGAAGTATTTCGCCGAGTGTAAAATAAGAATATAAAAAGTTTTCCTCAAATTTTGAGACGGAACATCTCTTTTTTTATGAAATATATATTCTAACACCGACTTCACGCGACATTTTGGCCATTATCTCTTCAACGGTCCATCGACCAGCAAATATGTACCTATAGCAACTTTTTTGTTGCAAATTTTATGCTAAACATTTCAGTTCCTATTCATTTTTGTCGTTCCGATAAACCCTTGGGCGGAAATAATCGCAAAAAGGCCACGTGATGAAGTCGGCGTTGGGGTACACGTTTTCTTCTAGAAAAAGATATTTTTCTACAAACGGCAACAAATTGTCGGCGAATTTCATCGACGTTTTCAACTGATAACTTGAAAACTTTAGCTTTTAATCGTGTTTGTTGTAGAAAAAATAGTGTATGCATGATATGCGTGTTAAAGCAGTGGCGTAACTAGCCTTGGGTGGGCCCTGCAACTGCGGCCCGGAGGGGGGGGGGTAGTAGTGGTAAATTGCCCCCCCCCCCTCGGAGACAGGAGCAGCACCAAGGAAAAAGGGAAAAAATCTCCTGTTTTATTAATGTGTATTGCCCCCCCAAATTTTCAGCAAGTTTTTGTCCCATTATGGAAATAAACTCTGTCCTTTTCAAAAATTAAGGATATCTCCCATGCAATAAGTGGTAAAATTAATCTTCGTGTTAAGCCCCTAGAAACAATTAGATATTGGCACAACGTGGATTTTTACAGTATCAGAAATTTTGGAATTTCATGATAGAATTCATAATATAAAAAAAATACAAAATTTCTGAAAGGATGAAAAGGTCCTTTCTGACAAAAAAAATCTAGCAGCTTCAATATAAAGATTCGTTTTGCCGATGTAAATTGGGGTTATACTTACCTTACTTTTGACCATGAGCTTATTATTAAAAATGCCTTATTCTGGTTAGGTATGTGATGTGTTTAATAACATTTAAAAAATACTTGAATAATATGGGAATTTAAATTAAAAGCTGGACTATTCTGGATTCGCGGGGTCGAGCCTAGTGGCCAGTGGGCCCCCTTAACCCGTGGACCCTATATCCTTGATATACATGATGCATCGTCAGTTACGCCTTTGTGTTAAAAGTGACTTTATTTTGTTACCACTGTACTTATATCCAGTGGCGCACCCAGAAAAAAATTTGGGGGAGGGGGGGCAACGAGAAAAAGGGGGCATCCGTCGACTAATCTGCAGAATACAAGGCGCAGCCAAAGCAGAGGAAATAACGCCGCAGGCGAAAATTCTGAATAATTTCAAGGTCACGCATTTTCTAAGCTAAGCACTTCAGAACACTCATGCAAGGATGAAAATGAAAAATTTAAACGCCTTTTTTACCGTACCTTCGATTATTTTTATAAAAACGCTGATTCCTGGACAAGGAAGAGCACATTTAATAAGATTTTTATCAACAATTAAGTCCTGCCCGGCCTGTCAGGCCGCCTATGGAGTATTTTATTTTTATAATATACTTTGGAGTTCAATGTCGAAAAAAAATATCTTGGATTAGGATTAATAAGATATTTCAAGAACCGTTACAAGACGAAAGCTTCAAATAATACGCACCAAAAAATTTTACCTCCTAAAAATTTGCCGCCCTCTGCCCCGCGGAATAGCAAAATTTAGGGGTATTGCCAGAGCGTGATGCGTTCAAGATTAGGTCAGGAAATTTTTAAATTTTGGAAAGTATGTGATGGAGGAGACCAATATCCCAACCAAAGCGGTTAATAAATTCATAAATAAGCATGGTATGAGAAAAATAAGGTATGACTGTCACTTAAGGCCTTCCGGTACCTACCATTAAGAAAATAGGACAAGAGAATAAGCATCACAGGCTAGAGACTTTTGGCACGATGGCACGTCATTCAGTACTGCCAGGAGAGCATCTATGCCAATTTTAAGTCCTTATTTTTGTTCAGGTTAAAACCTTAAACTCCTGGGCTACAGAGAATTATTATTACATGCAAAATTGACATTGGGATGTAATTTGCTGTCGTACCGTTTAACAATTTTAGAACATTTTTTTATTTTGATAATACGGTACTTATACCTGTACCCCATATGGCCTCGAACCCAAAATGGCCTATTCGTCAGTGCTCGTCAGTTAAAGATGCAATCGAGTAGATGGCACCAGAAATCTGTTCAGCAGATGTCTTTTGTAAGTTGTGAACAGCTCTTAACTAATTAAGTAGCTTATCCCGTTTGTAGATGGCATTGTTACCGGCAGCTGACTGTCATTGGTGGATGTTCTTTTCTGTTCAAGTTTGCGCATCTGTGATTTTTATGGTGTAAAAAAGTGTAAGTTTTGCGATGATGTTTTGATTTTAATTGGTGAAAATACAGTGGCGGTCATGGATGATCAATATGGCCTAATAATGTGAAAAGGATGTAAAAAATATAGTGACAATCTTTGACCATTTCACATAACAATGATTTAAATGACTGTGTTGACAAGGTGTAACCGTCATTTCTATGACACCATTTTTAGCGGAGTGTTAAACTCCGGAGGAGTTTAAATTCATCATTATTTGCAATTTAAATTTTGCAAAGTATCAAAGTGACGCGAAACAGACGAGAGTAGAAAATTTTCGATTTTTTCTTTTGAAAATAAAATATTGTACATATTTTATTCGGAGTTTAAGCGACATTATGTGACTCGTATCGTATGGATTTAATTCAACTTCCATACTCCGTCACATAATGTCTTACTTAAAATCCTAATAAAATAAATATCTATTATTCGAAAATTATTACTTTTTTATTCCCTTTTTTATCAATAGGCCACATTAAGTGGGTAAATATGTAGGTAGGTACTCAAATTGGCCTAATTGCACCTTTTTTCCCCAACATTTTGGAATTACCTCAAAGGGTTTTATGTTCAGAAATGTCTATATACCCTTTTAACTCCTATACCATTTCATTTCACTTATTCGAAAAAATTTGAAAAAGTCGTAAAGCTTAGTTAGGTCATCATATAGGGTTCAGGTGCCTACATTACTTACAAATTTTCAAGCTTTGCTGCAAGTATGTCTAACATTAGCAAAATTCCCATCATCCCCATTCTGTTAGCAACAATGGGACCGTGTCAGGCGGCATTTAGTTATAGTTGTGTATAACAAAAACAGTAACAGTGTTCTATTTATGTAGAACAAGAGGAGACAAGAAGCTCCCACAAAAATTTCCATAATTAGCTCAAGCCAATTTACACCAATTAGGTAATTGACACCAAACAAAAAAAACTTTGTACCGCACATGTGTTGAAGGCAATTTATGAATGAAGTTGACAAATTCTAATACGAATCGTGTTTCAATCGCAGATATGATATGAATGAACTATACGGACACGTGATACCTTCCCCAGCAGCACCAAATATGGGGCCAACGTAGAGCCTACATTGGGCCAATATATTAATCGTGGCCCAATATTTCAGACTTTCAGCCAATATTGGCTGTGCATTGGTGGAAAAATGTTTGCCAATATATATAATCCATGTTTGACCAATGTAGGACCCATAGTATCTTTGCATGTTGAAATCATAAACATGCCCCCAATATGGGTAGAATGTGGTAGAATATTGTTTCATAAATAGTAATTAATGCACTAATTTAATTACTCAGAAAATAAGTAGGTACCATAATACATGCACATGAAAATTACCAAATGTAATACCTACATATTATATCTTTATTAAAATTTTATTTGGCCAGTGGCCACAGCTGTGTGCGCAGTCGCAGAAGGTGTACGTGTACGTGACCTCCTGGTCGGACACTCGCAGTCCAGTCCAGACAGGAAAAAAATGCGCTAACCTAAAAGCCGGGGGGTGCATTAAGTGCATTTGTCTGGTTTTAGTGTTTGTGGTGTTGAATCTTTTGTGGGGTAAGTGACTCTTAAATAACGATGTTTTAAGCCAGGCAGCATGTAATTTTGTTGGGTTAGAGTTGTGCCAGTTATCAACTATTTAAAGGCTATTTTGCCATTCAGTGCTTTAAATATTGTGAAGCTGCTTTATTAGGATATCTAATTACTGTATGTACATAAAAGTACATGCCATTTACGTACTTTTTGATTACTCTTTTATATACAGGGTGATTTTGAACGGGTTCGCTGGAAACTGTTTGACTTCCTAACAGATGACGTGATGAGGATCTTCGAATTTGGTATGCGACCATAATCGATCATGAAGAATCGAAGTCAAATATTTTCAAGATGGCGGCAGAAAAGATGAATACATTGGTAACGATGAGATATTGTTTTGCAAAATTCTTCAATAATGTGTTTTCAGGTGAATCATCTTTACCTTTGTGGAGATGACACTGTCCATAAGGCTGTCTTTTACCAAATGAGAAAAATCTTGCAGAAAAGTGTGTCATCATTGTATTCCCGGCAAGGTAAAAAAAGTGGGAAGTTGCCATTCAAAAATTTGCGATGCCGGGGGGCCATACTACGTAAGTTAATTTTTTGCAAATCTACTTGACTTGATTTTTCGTTCTAGGTGCCGTTAGAAAGAGGTGCCCGGAGGCTACAGAGGTCCAGGTGCAACGATCAATTTCCCTGTACTTACCTGGCGGGATCTAAAGACCGTGAAGGAGGAATGGAGGAGCGATAAAAATCAAATATTTGTAATGTTTTTTTAAACAAATTAATAATAGTAATTAGTAATATATTTCTATTGATTTCCTACATTGCTCCTATGAAAGAAACCAATCTGGGGCGAATATTTAAAAGAAATATTGGCTAATGATTATTAAGCAATGTTTTCCCTATAAAACAAATGCATGTTGGGCCAATATTCCTTTAAATCTAGGGCCGATAAAAAAAAATCTGACGTTTACATGTTGCCCCAATATTTGAGAAATATGTTGGGCCAATAAAAGTGTGCTGCTGGGGTTGTATGTATATGATATTTCGGTCGTAAGTCGAGCCGCCCCATTTAAACACCAAAACAGTGCATTCATGCAATAGCGAACTTTCATTCATTATTAGGTATTTATATATGAATAATTGTCATCCTAAAGTATGGTTCAGCTCAAGTTCATATACCATTTCGCATATTTCACTTCATAATTTCTGAGCTAATTAGGACATCCCTTAAGGTGCGCTTCTCAAGATGAATCACCCTTGAGGGTCAAATGCTGCACGTTGTCACTAATTTAGTGTTAATGAGTAGGAATGAGTATAATTGGCGACCGACGGTGTTAATACGAATAACTGCTAGATTGTCACGGCTTTCAGTCCAAAACAGAACTCCTAAAAATTTTACCCATGACCATTAAGTGACGAATCGTGAGGTCAACCGCGATCATTAATTATTACTTATCAGGTTATTGAATTTCCGGCGCCCTGATAGTTACGTCGGAGCTCTTCTGTGACATATTAGACGCTGTTGTTGATTTATTTTAGCACTGCAGTTTAAATTATGAGGCTAGACGTGCTAATATTCCGCGGATAAGATACTGCAAATTGTATGTAAGTTGCTTGCATAACACTTACTGAAACGTGAAACTATCGGCGACGGCGTCGTAGGGGAATTATTGAAACCTTTACATCATTAGATTGCGGATATACCTACTGGGTGTCAACGAAATCAGAATCACCCCACCCCCCTTGTTTCTGTATTATTATTATTATTTATGAAAGATTCGTGATGGGCCCAATAATGAAATTTTAAATGGGACACCCTGAATCTTGTATTTAGATTTGTCAGCATTTTCCACGCATTATAGGCCTATCCCTAATGCAAATCGAATAGTTTTTGAGTCACTAATCAATGATCACTATATCGCACTCATCTAAATCTTATTCAACTCTCTCAAGATATCGTTGCTCTTTTAAATATAAAATGTTCGAACGTCACGGGAATGAGACCATATGAGACTCATGGGACTAAAAGGATTGAATGGGAAAGGTAATGTGACGATCGGGGTTTTTTCTTCAGTTATTTCAACTTTACACTTTAACACCTTCTGGAAACGTTCGCATTTTTAATGGTCTACTACTAGCACTAAGTAGGTAGGTATGTGTGTGTAATTCTAGGAAACCGACCGTCAAAAAGGTCTGAGAAAAAACCCTTGAAAACCCGCTTCCAGGTCAAGTACTATTAAAATGGCAACAACACCTCAATAATGCTCAATAAACACAAAAGCGTCCCTAAATGTCGCTATTGAGTATACTGTGTATGGGCATTTCCGGTGTTCCAGGGCAAAGGGTGTCAGGGTTGAAGGCACCGATCTTATCGTGGTTGCAACATACACGAAAAACGAGATTTCCACCATTAGGTACTGACTGCTGATTGAACTAGTATAGGTTTTGCAGCTGCCGCTGGAATTTTGATTTTTAAGGTTTAAGTATAGAGCATATTTAATGTGATTCTGACTCAGGAGATGGCTCCACACTCACAGAATTAGTTGTATTGTGGGTTGCGGGGCCGATTGCGTAGTTGCATTAAAAACCCGTCCTACGTATCGAGGATACCAAATCCCCGAAGTGTCGCTATTCGCCGCTAGGTGCTTTGCGCAGGGTAAGGTTACCGGCAGAGCACCTGCGTAAGGTTGAACTTGCCCTGTTGCCACTATGTTACTTTGATAATATACAACATAGGTACATTCAAGAATCAGACCATGGAATCAGATTTGTGTATCCATGACGTTAATAGTATTTACTGCATTACATTTAAGACGTGATATGACTGATAAGTGATAACTGATAGGGGTTTGGTAAAGATTTTACATAACCAGTCAGGAATTAATCTATAATAGACAATTAGACAAGGCTATTTTTGAGACTCCACCAAAATAATTAAGATTCTCTTTAATTAAAAATTGCAAATTAAGATTTGTAATTTTATGCTGTAGTGTATTTATGCAGAAGTTAGTTTTTTGTTTTACATTATATTATTTTATTGTAAAAATAGTTACCGAATATTTGCGTAAATAACAAATTAATTATATTTTTGCCTACCGATCATGTATACATCTGCGCCAAAAAAATTGGGATACGTTCACACTATAAATTATAATAAAAAAGTGGCAGTCTCGAAGACGGTAGAAACTTCTACTTTTTCACAGAATTTGTAAATGAAGCATTTAACCAAGGTCCGCGTGCGGGCGGTTGTCGGTGGCTGTTGCGCCCGGCGCTCATTTATTAAAATCTAAAATACAAATGTTTTTCACCCCTAAAATGACATTCTTCGAAAAAATGGCCCTAAGGTTTTCGATCCGACAATGCAACAGCTATCGAATTCGATAAAGATATTATGCCCTTTTGCTAAGAAAAATTCAAAAAGGGGTGTTTTTGTCCCTAACCGGAAATTTTCTAAAAAATTGCAGGTGATCACAGACAGACACACAGACGTTTTTCACAGTTATTAACTTCTACGCTTCGCGAAGCAGTTACTGGAATCGATCGGAAAAATCGATTTTCCAAAAATATCAAACATTTACGTTTTAGGGTCATGGGAACCCAAAAAAGCGGTTTTTGAAAAAATGTCTGTGTGTCTGTCTGTCTGTGTGTCTGTGATCACGCTACAGCTCAAACTATTGAACGTATCGAGATGAAATTTGGCATACATATTCAGTGGGAGATTTGTAGGTGCTGATTAGAATTTGGGCCACATCGGTCCACGGAAAGTGCCTTCTTGGCACATCAACTTTAAAAATTTAAATGCAAACCCCCATTTTTCGCGTTACCATATGAATGCCCTTCCAATTGTGCTTATAAAAATGTATTCACACTTGTGCCCTTTTGACCAAAAAATGGTGTCGTGAAAAAAAACCTATGTATAACTGTATATTTTTATGACCGGATTTGATAGCTGATTTTTTTTTAAGCCAAAAACCTTAGTGCCATTTTTTAGAAAAATGTCATTTTAGTGGCAAATGGGCCACTGTTTCAATTTATTTTACAAAAAAAAATATTGTTACTATCGGATTCGACAGCTGTTATATTATCATTATCGAATTCGAAAGCTGTTGCAATGCCATTTTTTCGAAAAATGTCCATTTTAGGAGTGAAGAACATTTGTATTTTAGATTTTAGTAAATGTGCATCAGCCATCCAACCGCTCCGCAAGCCCGACCTTGGTTAAATAAAGTTATACTCTGCCATTGTCATCAGATTTATTCCGTTTTATAACCGAAGGATTAATCGTAAAAGTGCTAACTTTGGCTGTGGATTATTCCAAATAAAAAATTCTTGGGTCATTTGCTGCTAAAATCCTCGGACCGCTTTAGCGGTCCATCAGGCATGTAACAGGTAGCGAAGGGTGGGTTTATAGGGCAGGTAACTTAGCCATTTACCTGGGTCGAGGTCATTAGCTGGGGTTTTTCCAACCGTCTGTTAACCAGGAAATAGGTATCTTTAAAGTTTTCTAAAAATGTTGGCATGAATATCGATTTTTATTCCCTTGTGCATACCTACGGCGTGTACCCGCGGATACGCTGGACTACAGCACTGTAATTGTCTCACAAAGTTGTCTTAAATTTTATGCCCTTTCGGCGGCTTTCGAAAAACGCAAAAAAACAATAAAGACCTACATCACTTTTTTTAACTTCTTTATTTAGGTACTTATTTTTGCGTCTTTGACAAATTATATCAGTTGTTTCATCGGACCATCACCACAGGCAACTAACATAGAAGATTTAATTTTTTTTCCTGTTCCTGAGAATTTATTTACTTCAAAAGTTTTAGGGAGTGTGGAGGGTAATATGGACAAGCCTGTACCTTTTGTTGTATTTTGTTTATTTTGCAATTTCTATAGTTACAACTGCCACGAATATCTTGATATTATTGAATAAATTTTAGAGCGCGTCATGAGAGAGAAAATTGTAATAAACAGTACAGCAGTACTCTATATGTGGGTATATTAATGTTTTAATTAATTTGAGTTTAGTACTCGTGTAGATTGTACCCGAAAAATCTCCAGTCTCCATTTAAAAATCAATTTTCCAAGAATATTTGTTAGGTAAGTACCTAAGAGGAGCTGATCAACAAAAAACTGAGCATTGAAATCACGGTAAAATTACGCGTAAAACAATAATTCCAACTTTATTAAATAATGATAAATAAGCATTGCATTAGGAACTAATGGAATGTGCACTTGATCGTTGACAAGCAAACATGGCAACGCTGCAACCGGCTTCTTCCAGTGTAGTGTAGTGAGCTTGAGGTGGCCAAATTTTAGCTATTGGGCGATAGAGAGTGCATCCCTCGGTGCATCCCTAGTTCGCTAAAAGTAGGCAGAAGCAGCACTGTGCAGACAATGAATTGCACGCATTGAAATTGAAATTCTAGTTCGGTAAATTGTTAATATTTCAGCGACATTATAAGCAAACGCCGGTTTTTCTTCACAGAAAGCAACACAGGCCCTATTAGAATAATTATAATAGTTAGATCTAACTATTTTATAAATTTATCGTACATAATTTGGCATTTTAATTTTTCATTATTTTTTATTAAAAAAACTGGAAATTCAAATAAATTTAAAAAAATGTGGAGATAGCCTCGCAGTTCCAGCAATTTCAGAGAAAAATTTTAACGAAATCTGGTATATAGTTTTCGAGAAAAAAAAATAAATCCCGTTAAATGCACCCTTTTTTCAACTTTTTATTTTTTTTTTCAAAAACTGTATACCAGAATTGTTTCATATTTCGACACAATGAATTTGATACTGAAACGAACGCCTGGTATTTTTTTTATGAAGTTTGAATTCAGAATTTTTTTTTTCTACTGTATACTTGAACCTTAAATAAAATTTTTCGGGCAATTTGTCGACAGTAAAAAATTATTCCCTGATTAATCTTGGACCTAGGTAGGCTACATTATTCAATGCCAGCAACAACTGAGGTGTCATTCATTGGCTCTAAAAGCTCCACCACATAGTTCACACTCCTTCCACCAGAGAGGTGTGCGCATCACCCCTCTACTGTTCCATGAATTCGAACACGGGAGGAGATCAGTCTGTTGTAAACGGTGGAGTGTAAACGAAGATAGGCGGCGGAAAAAATATTCAAACCATCCAACTCCGTTATTACGAAATTTTAACAATAGGTATCCAGAATTTGAAAAAATGCCATCAGATAATTGTTTGATAGTTATAAATTATTAAGATGTAACGAAAGGATATCATCGACCCGTTATCGTGTTAATAAAGCGAAAAGCAATAGGGACTGTAAGAAATAGGGAAGGCTGTGAGGGTGGCGATGATCTACATAAAAATAAGTGGTTATCGAGTGATGTTTTTTTTAGTGCTTTAAAGAGCCGAAGAGGTGCCGACGGGTGCTCTTATCATGGTGACTATAATGCCTTGTAACTACCTCAATGCCCAATCGGCGAGATGTGCAATGATCGATAAGATGTGTGAGCCTAAGGTATGTACCTATTGTTTTGTAACATCCTTCCATATTATTTATGTAGCTGGTATATATTCGAGTACAATAGACAAAATAGTTGTTAGGTAGGTATAGGTATATACCAAAATATTTAGCTAAAATAAAACAATCACATTCAATCAGTACCTTTGCTTAAATATTATATTATAAGGCTTTTTTTATTAAAATGAAATTTTTGCACTACATCTCTATACTCTACATAGTAGGAGGACATAGTACTTCGTCTCTTTATTATAAAGTCAAAAATCCATGGACATGCAATAACTGATTGTTGTAACAATACCTAGTGGATTTTGCCGGTTTTGGCTCGCTAATAAATTGTATATTGATCACCATTGTACGTCAATTGTCAATTACCTCAAGTGACTTCTAAACATAATTTACGCCATTAACGGAAACGGGAAAAATAAATTAACTTTTGGGGTTCTATGGTCTGTCCGGGATCCACATGACCGAGATTCACCCTATTTCCATGGCGAATCATTGTTGACAGACATTAGGACAATCTTTATTCTATGGTCTGTCCGGGATCCACATGACCGGGATTCACCCTATTTCCATGGCGAATCATTGTTGTCAACAATGAATCGCCATGGAAATCGGGTGAATCTCGGTCATGTGGATCCCGGACAGAGTATGGTATGGCTTCTTCATAGCCCGTAGCAACGGCAAAATAAGAATTTTTTGTTTGAAAACTTCACAAAATATTATAAGTAATAGGTTTAGGTACGGGAAACCGGGGAAAGTTGCAACAGCCGTTTATATATTGTGACGGAAGCCATACTTATCTGAGTTCTAGCAGCAGATATATGCCTTAGAATTAGTACGACCTCTCTACCAAAGGGCCCATCACTGTAGTCGGTTAAATGATGAAAAATCTGTTTCCAATAAACGTGTTTTGTCACCTTCTAGAGGAACATTGCGCATTTAGCCTTAAGGCGACTGCCTCTGACGTTTTTTTTGTCAAGATTGCATCTTAGTCGTAAGTTGTTGTCTTGCGAGGCTGAAAATTGAAGGCTTATTATATAAGACACGAAATTTTTAGGTTTGAATAAAGTTACCTGCGTCATAAGGGATAGGTTGTAGCACTTGTTGTGGGGTAAGTTGCAGTAGAGTAAACACGGAAAATCAAAAGAAGCCTAGAAATAAGAAAAAATCCAACTTCTGGCAAAGTTTTGCAATTAAAAAGAGGTAAACAATGTGATGAAGTAAGAATCGACCTGCATTTCGAAAAATACCTACTCAGCACCTAACAATTCTTTTTAAATCTATTGCCGTTATTTTACTTACTGGAGTAATTATTGTTTTCTTACTTAGGGAAAACATTGTAGATTTAAATTTGTATTGCTAAATAACGTTATTAGCAACTATATGAATAATTTTGTTCCATAACCTCCGTCTCCCCTACAAGTGTCTACCCTCAAATTCAGTTTTTTAAACTAAAGTTAAGTTCCTAGAGTTTGTTTTTTCGAGCTTTTACGACTAGAAACCGTAAAAAATAAAAAGGATCCATATAGCCTTCATATAGCAGTTAATTTTTTCACTGTTTTGCGTATATGGAAAAAAAGAAGAGCAGTTGCTATGGTTTTGCAATTGGTATTGTTGTTATCACGTCGTTGCTATTGGTATCCGTATACCGTATACCTATTTCTCGTTATAGCTAGCGTTTTTTTTGCAAGTGAACTTTGAAAGAAAAATCTGCTTGCAACTCATGATGAGTATATAAAGTAAGTTTTTTCTTACTCGTTGGGTTTACGCACTCCGCCTAAGACGGCTTGAAAAAAGTTGAATGCACTTTTCAATTCTTACATAAATAACCCAGTGGCGGTTATTGTAGAAATTTGGAGCGGGTCTGTGATCGACAGAAAGGCGACGGGCAGTAGCCCTCTGCGAAAAAATTTTGAGTTCTGATAAGATAGGCGCCGCAGACCCTGCCCTGATGAGGCCCTGGATACGCGTATACTTTGGCGTATACCCAGTTGCCCCTCCCCCTAATAACCGCCACTGTAAATAACAATATTTCTTGCACATTATTAGGTTACCATAATAATTGTTATGGAAGTATAAAAATAACAGAGTATAACTTTGGCTTTATTTTAAGTTAAATATTAGAAGTTGATGCCCATCTTAGATTAGGAAGTTTTGGAAGGTTCAAAAAACTTTTTTTCTACAAACACTATTAAAAACATTTGTTTTAAATGGCGTTTTCTGACACCAGTAGTAAAAGTAATTATTTCTTTTAACACTGGTGTTAAAAGTATTAAAAGTCATTTAGTTTTAACGCTGGTGTTAAAATTGACAATGCAATAACAATTAAACAAGCCGCCGCAACAAATTGTCACTATACCTTTGTTACGGCGAATTTCATGGACGCTTTCAATTAGGTAATAATTTGAAAACTTCTATGCTTTTTTTTAATCGTGTTTGTAGAAAAAATAGTTGTATGATATACGTGTTAAAAGTGATTTTATTTTGTTCGAAGGGATGGGCCACTCCGCTGCGCGTCGTGTCCCAAAATTCTCTTCTCACAAAATAAAATACCACTTTTAACACATATCATAAATAACTATTAAGGTTTAGTCTATCCTATTGGCACATAATATAAGTAGGTATAGGTGGTTCCGGAGGACCCCACATTAAACTGATTTGAAATTGCTGTCATTCATTCCCCATTCACTTGTATCTCAATATTCTTGCATATCAATAAGAATTTACTTTAGGTATCCATGCGCCATAAATATAAATATATTAAATCTTACCAGTATAAATATACAAAAATAAGATTACTTATTGATATGATGGCGTTTCTCATCAGGATTGCTTATATGTAGGTATAAGTATAATAATTCCATCATTGTTTATTTTATTTATAGAGCATCATGGATTCTTTGATAATATTTTTTGGATGTGGCATTTATTTAATAAACAAAAAATGATCATCAAGTTTCTATTTACATTTACCTATCACTATTGAAATGAAATTCTAACTAGGTATTCAGTTTCTCTAATAAGCAATAAGCAATGCCAATATCTCTTGGAAGATTAATTGTTAATTGGTACAATAAGTACAATCTTTGATATAGACAATACGTAGGTATATTCACACATCACATCACATCATATATAATAATATTTCCACTTTAATAAATTACTAGGTAATTAGTCGGTGCATTATAAATGAGTCCTCCATGAAATGAATTAAATGTATATATGCGTACACATTTTCCGTAAGAGAGATGTCATAAAATTAGTTAGGTACGTACTTATAGTCATATTTTAAGTTTGAAGAGCAGAGCCTTTATTTGGAAATCTTATATTTATGTATTTCTTCAATTAGAGCGCATGATTGTGTTGATATAGCTATCAAAATGGAAAAAAGGCCGACGCGACGGTAAAAGAAAAGGGGACCGGGTCATACAATTTATATTTTAGTGCATAAATCAAAGATGTGGATGTAGTAATCAAACGTCTCTAATTTATTGATTCTTGATGATTTTTGAAGTACCTATACGTGTGATGTGGTGTGATGCATAAAAATATTGGATTAAAATTATTTTAACACACTTTTATATTTATTGTACTTTTTTTTCTGCCCTTCAATAACTCGAGAAGGACTTATTAAGGTATTCATCCGGGTGGGCATCAGGATACCTAACCTACTTACTCTTCTTTACAGTGGGGATAATACTATCGGAATGCACATTTATGATTTACTTAATGTCTGTAAAAATAAATGCTAACTTTTGATTTAATTAAGTATTTTCTGTGTAAAAGCGACAACTCGAGCAACAAAGTGAAGTAGGCTGCTAAGTGCTACTTTGACTTTTTGTCGGGCTTTGACGTTAAGGTTTCGCAAATACACTATACGGTCATAACTCATAACTAATATTTGGTAACGCACAAGCAGCAATACATACAAAAACAAAAATAAATATAAAAGAGTATAAGATTTGGAGTACAATTTTGCTGAAGAATGATTTTCTCTTACATTCAAATTATTGGAAATACCGGATCTATTATGCCTTGGGTTTAAATTGAACTTTGAACTTAACCATGGTGCAGTTTTGCAACTCTAACGTCAAAAACGTGACGGCAAAAGTTAGACTGACGGCTGTTACTTTTCATTTAAGCAGGTTAGTTCAAGTATTCATAGATGTCCTTTTTTTTAAATCGTCAATAGGCCGCGGAAACCCAAAATGGCGGATCTGAGATGGGAATTATCGATTGCACATTATTCATAAATATGTGATTTACCATCAATGGACAAATATCAGTATGCGGGCTTTTGTTTTAATTAAGATTCTTGTGAATAAACGTCAGAATCAGAGCCCATCTCCTCTGGCAACAAGAAAATTCGCAGACGACAAATTGTCAAAGGTGACATTTGTGGGTGACATGGCACTTGATTTCAAATGATTATAAAGAATTTAAGTACTTTACTTTACTTTGACTTTTTGTCATCATTAGGTACATAGAAAAACAAAAATAAATAGAAACTGAATAAATAATTTTCAATTCTGTCTAAATTATTGGGAATCACACTGCTTTTAGCTTACATTGTAACTTTTGAATAATTTTCAATTTCATCTAAATTATTGGGAATTCCCGATCACATTGCTTTTAGTTTACATTGTAACTTTTGAATAATTTTCAATTCCATCTAAATTATTGTTAATTCCTGATCACACTGCTAAGCGATTAATCTACAAACACCTTAATACAACCAAGGACGAAAAAATTACAACAAACTCAATTATTATAATGTTCGAAAAGAATTCTTTATAGATGATTTGGACTTTTAAAACATAAGAATTAGGCGTTACTTTCTCAATAATTACCCATTTACTCATAAGTATAAACATTGGGTAGGTATCTAATCTGTTGCTTTAAAATCCTGCATAATAATTATTATACGTCACCAACTGATTAATTCAATGATTTGACTAAGTAGGTAGGTACTTCTTGTCAATAAACCAAAAGATGATTAAGGTATGAATTCATTAAAGCATACTGACTAACCTACGAAAAATCTTTTATAGTTCTAGAAGTAGCGAGAAATTTCATCAAGGGGGAAAAGGAGGCAGGTTATTGCTATTTAAGTTTTATTTTTAGTTATTCTTCGTGTTATTGCCTAAACACAGGGTGTCACAGAAGTCGGCAATGACAGACTGCTGACATGAATCTGAGACGAATTTACATCTGCGAAAATCGCGAGAGTTGAACACAGGGTGTCCTCAGAACGCTCGCACCACCTTTAAGCGGAGTATGTATGTATCCAGCAGTCGATCCGTGTTTTTGAAATTTGAAAGTTATCAGAGATTTTGGAGGACCAATCAAATTTCAAGTCTGAATTGTTTCATATAAGGTAATTGAATGCAGTATTTCCTAGGTAACAAGATACTTTCAATGAAAATTTATGTTGTTGTATCTTCATGAAGTGGTTCCATATGTTGTATTTATTTAATTTTACTGCATCTGGACGAAAAATATTGTCTAGTTCATGAACTGGGGAACAAACAAACAAGTAATAATAATAATAATAATAATAATAACATCAGATAGAAGTAAATATTGTTAGTGACTAACCTCCACCTTGGTAAACCATGACTTACTTATATTTGCAAATAGTGTATAGTTTTACAGTTCATGAACTGATGGGCGATATTTTTGTCCACATGCCACGAAATTAAAAAATTACAGCATCTGTAGAAAGTGTCAAGTCAATCCAGTTCAGGAACTGGACAACATTTTTGTCCAGCTAATGTAAAATTAAAAAATTACAGCATGTTTAACCACTTCGTGAATTGTAGGTATATCCAGTTCGTGAAATGTCGGATTACACCAAATGGGTGCGACATAATTATACATCACCGGCAATCATTGTCATCATAATAGCGTACTAATAGTTATTTATAATTTATTTTATGAAGAATCTCTTTTACTTGTTTGTAAAATTAATAAATATTTTCCCGTTTGGAGCAGCAGGACAGTCTTGTCTCATCTTAGAAGCTGGCGTAAGGACACACCGGACGTGTCGCAAAAAGTCCTAAAAATTTTAATTTGAAATCAATTTCCTAAAATATGCTTTCTAAACGTTGTAAAATAGCGATAAGGTCAACAAAAGGACAGTTTATTAAGCACTTGTCTAAAGAATAGGTGGAGGGGGAGGCATTTTGTGCAAAATAAATTATCAAGCTGGTGACGTTAACCTCCCCATCAGTCCCCACACCACAAATATGAATGTCGTTTGATTTCTATAAAAAGTCGATGTAGCCCTCCGTAAGTTGTGATTTTGGTAAAATATACGAAAGTATACTTTTCGGTTGAGCGAAACAAAATTGCGATAGTCAGAATGTGCAGGTTTTGCATTTTCATAACCATGTAGGATGTAGGTACTTAACTTAGTAGTAGTGGTAGTGTTAGTAAACATAAGAAGTATTTATGCACTTATTATCATATCACCCATATAATTGTAAGTTAATTTTTTTTAGGTGAAAAGGGCGAGGACTGAGGCGACGTCGGATCCATCCTCAGATCGAGATAGGTAAGCCCATAAACTCAGAAAACCTTTCTCCTCATAAATTTTTCCTGGTATAAGGTAGGTAGTATAAGAATCTTTTATAACAAGCGTCAAACTTGACCTTAAAGGTAATTTTTTCTAAAAACCACGCCATTTCTTGAATTTACATACGTGGACATGGTCGACTTTATTATATACGTCTGCTTTCTTGTCATCTGATAAAGTTCTTGTTAACCGCCACTTTGACAGAGTAATGTTCTTGTAACTGTTTTCAAATGGGTGCACTTCCATTTTAATCCTGACCATATAGTTTTTATCAGGGCGATTATTTATTATCAGTTGATGTAAATTACAGACCTGTGTGTGTGTCATGCTAGGCGACAAACTTCCTTCTTTCAAGTTCTCGTTCTCGCATATCAGCGATTTGCTTCTTGCAAATCTCTTCCACTGGATTAAATGTAAGAATTTTCTCCACCAGACGGCCGTTAACAGTAAAAGTGGCCATTCAGCATCATTCCCACACCACTCAGCTCGAAATTATTTTCTTTAATTTAACACGCGTAATGAATGCAAATGAGGGAAATAATGGAGGGTGATCTCATTAATGTTGAAAACGTTGAGTGTGCAGCAGACTGCAGCCATTAGGTACCTACTCCTACACCTATCAATAGGTTATACATTATAACATCAGGCGGTCGTGCCTTTTTCTACTAGAAACTCGGTTCATGGCTGCATATTTGCATTATACCATTTTCACCATCTGGTATCGGGGCGGTTGTGTCTTCCTAGAAGAATGTCATTCATAATTGGGACTCTTTTAAGTGCTAAAACGAGACCCATCCCATATCGTTAATAATCTTCATATTCAGACTTCACTTCAGCATTTTTTTAAACTTTAATGTTCGGTTTGGGTTTTGCCTCAACTTCCGCTTTGGGAAACAGGAATAGAGCATTAATTATAAAAGACTTTGGTACATTACTTGCCGGTTGTTATTTGTTCCATATTGTTCGACACAACGAGAATTTACTCATTCAGAATTCAGATTCAAACGTCATTTTCGGGGCAAATTGTTCATTTTACATGCATGCTGGTTGTACGTAATAGGAAAGTATTCAGAATTCTATTTTACTCTCGATCTGCAAATATGTAGTTCTTTCACAGTTGGTGGTCAGACTGCAACTCCGTATTACCGTATTTATAAACAAAGTGCGAAAACAGCCGATTTCTGTGCACAATTTGACTTGCTTTGAGTTACTGCAAATAATGGTTGAATAATGTAGCCGATGTGACGTTCTGCTTGTCCTTTTAAATAAATGAAATTAGTTAAGAAAATGCGAGGGGTACAGAAAGTCGCATTCTCTTAACTTTCAGCTTGATAGAAAATAATAATAATAAAAATAATAAATAAATTGCCCTGTATTTCTTGGCAAGCATCATCATAATCCTCTGTGTCAAGTGCTTCAAATCCGTATAAGCTCAGCTTTTTTAAAAAGATGTAAAAAGTTGTAGGCACTCTATTATAGCCTGAACCCAATTTCGCTAAAATTTGGCAGGTGCCAATTGTGTCGCCCATTGAAAATCTGGTTAAATTTTGAAAGCTGTCAGTCCACCGGCAACTTATAGAAATTCTAAATATACCTGATGCAAACTCCCATTTTTATGTACCTTGATTATCGCTCAGCCCAAAACATTTACCAATACATGCTAAGTATATAGCTTGTGACGATTTTAAATTATTTTATTAGGTACTATTGGCTACTCGTATATTAGTCTTGCCGAAACAAACCTAACATGAGATTTTCACATATTTATTTCGGCCCCTTCGATATCCCATACGGTGGTGTCACTGATGGTGTCAAAGTGGATCATCCAAATAAGGGGACCCCCTCAGATTTGACGATGTACGTATACAAAACCTATGCAAAACTGTTAACTGTTAAAATGTAATGTCGTAGTGCTTTTATAAGAGACCAGATAAAAATTTCACAGAAGAAACCTATACATTTTTATTTAATGAATTTGATAGCCGATATTTTACCGAGTCGAAAACCTGAGTGCCATTTTTCGATAAATGTCGTTTTAGTGTCAAGACGGCCCTTTTTTGATTTTATTAAAAAAATTTCAAATTGATTGAATGTCAGAACAAGTGCTCGACAGTACTTGTTTTGAACTGCCATTTTATTAGGAATCACCATAACAATCTATAAGAATCACCCTGACTACAAAACACAAACTATAAGAAAAAACACCAGTCAGCTCTCTAGAATTGTTTCGAATATTGAAACGGATTCAATGGCTTACAAAACTACAGAATATCACTGATTAGGTTGAAAAGACCGGACAGCTCGATTTTTTAAATCAGTATTTGTTTATTATTGTTGTAATAGCCGGTTAAAGCTAATTGCTACATTTACAAATTCTGTGAAAAAGTAGAAGTTTCTACCGCCTCCCCCAATTTTTAAAGTGTAAATTAAAATCTTGTTGGTATTGCTAAAAATGTCATTTTCTGACACCAGCATTAAAAGTCATTTAACGCGTTTTTTCTCGATTTTATGTTTTTCAATAGAAATTAATACAAATGGGCTTTCATGATTTTTCAGCTTACTATTTTCCAAAGTTTGCATTGAAATACACTTTTGCCGTCAGTTTCAAATTCTCGGAAGGACGATTCAAATCTGACATTATTTTGAAGGTACTTCAATACAAAACAAGATTATTTTCTATGCTTTCAAAACCGAGAAAAAACGCGTGGTAAAAGTGACAATTAAACCAGCTGCGGCTGGATCACTCCGCTGCGCGTCGTGTCCCAAACTTCTCTTTTCACAAAATAAAATACATCTTATCACTTTTAACACTTATATCATAAATAACTATTTTACACCGTCTGTCGAAGCCCTTTATGAGATGATGATGGATCTTTTGAATGAAGTACTTACCTACTCAACTCGAATGTAAATTGTAAACCCATCTACCTCGAACTTGCAAATAGGGCCAGAATAATAGAAGAATACCTACATTGTCTGCATTCTTGTTTTGATCTCATAAGTTTCAATTGAAATCATGAAACCTTCGAAGTTTGAGGGGGTCAAGGCTTGAGTAACTCATGTTAGGTTAGATCTTTACTCCTTCTAAATGAAAGACACTTTCTACGTAGTTGGTGTCTTTTACTGTGCAGCAACGCAACGTTAAAAGTGTCTTTTTTTTTGAGGGAGTAAGGACCTAACCTAACATGAATTACTGAAATTTTCAATTTAAAAGTGAAATTTTTAATTTTAGAAAAAATTTAATTTTCAATTTTAAAGTGCGATTGTTTTAAAGCGGTTACGTGAGGTCAAAATTGAATTCTGAACAACTTTTCTTCCCTACCATTCTTTTCCATATTGTCAGCGCAAAGATTTTTTTGGAAAATTCAAAGGGCGTTTTAAATTGGGCATATAGGGAGTCAAAATTGGATTCAGAACAATTTACTAAGCAAAATACTGAAAATATAAGAAATATCTGCGAAGTCGCAGTAGGATTCGAGTTGAGTATAATAACGAGCTTTCAATAAAAAAGTAATTGTTAGCAGGCGGGTTTTGAACAAATGAAATGCAACACTAAAAAACTAGAAAACTACCCGGTTTTTTGACACTCTAAATCATTTTTTCTATTTCGGTTTCCTAATGAACACTTTATAGCACCCAAACGCGTTCTCTAATGTGCTCTATTAGAGCACGGCTTTTGTGTATACTTTGCCAAGAAATAATTGAACAGCCATAAAGACAAACCTTTTAACTTAAGTCGACCGCCCGTTGAGGTTGACAATGCAGGGGAATTCCCTCATAAAATCTTGTACGGCGCTCTCTTAGTTAAACACTTGGGCTTGTGTAGAAAGATTTATGGAGGGAATTCCCCTGCATTGTCAACCTCAACGGGCGGTCGGCTTAAGTTAAAAGGTTTGTCTTTATGGCTGTTCAATTATTTCTTGACAAACTATACATCGTAACATAGACAACGACTGTGTCCAACAATCGCCAACTGTCAAGCGAACATTGACCTGTCTATGAAAATGGGAAACCATTATTTTCCTAACAGGTTATGGGTATCCGAAATAGAAAAAATTGTATAAAAAACGTGTTTTATAAAGCTCTTATCGCACTCGGATTTTGTAAAACTCGGGCTTTTCGCCCTCGTTGTCCAAACATCCTCGTGCGATAATAATTGGCCTTATGAAACGTGTTTTTTAATATACTATTGTGATTTGTGACTCTTTTTTGAGAGACCGTTCGAATTTAACCAGATCGGGATTATATCAATTCGCAGAATTAGGAAAAGGCGCGCGGCTTGGTCACGTTTTAGCTTCTTTTGTTTTTCAACGCCTGCTCCAAATGACTTTTTTAATACCTCAAAGGACGATCTCATAAAGGTCTACACGACGGTACAAAAATTAATTCCCCTACTACTTTTAAAAATAGGTAACGAAAATAATAGTAATAATAATAATAATGCTTTTGTCTGTGATTAGAGAATGTCAGTCTCCTCTTTCTTTCCCTGGCAGGATTTAACTTTATATAGAAACTCACACGTTGCGCCAACCTGACAAGACGTATGTCACCGGTCGTGTCACACCCAGCAAGTTGATTTAAAAATTCTCCGGTACGGCCAACCGTCTTTGTCTCGGTTGTAGAAAATGATTTCTTGTAACACCCGCACTTCGACCTGACCGTTCTAGGAAATTTATGGTTTCTGTGTCCTGTCGCATGAATTCCTTCAAGCAAGCTCCTAATCGATCTCCTCCTCTATTAATCCATAAAAAAATAAACCAACGAGGGACAATGTCGTTCGGCTTTCTAAAAACACATTAAACTGCCACAGGTTTTAACATACAGAAAACAACAAGTGTCAACTGGAGAGTTAATGGTGCTGCAAAGATGAAATAGACGAAGACAAAAAGTCCGGGCCGACACGACAGTTTGACAAAGAGAGAACCGCCATTTGGCTCACACATGTTTTGGATGTGAAGAATACTCATTATGTTCCATTTTCTTTCGGTAGTTTTTAGTTTAGGAAGTTAGCGAGATACACAAACATCAGTAATTATTATGAGCGGAGCTGGTTGACATGTATATCGCCCTCCGGGTCCCGCTTAATTATCGATAAACCACTTTTTACCACAAAACTTGAAAATGTTGGGCCACACTGCCATAAATTAACAAGTATGGGTATGCGGTAAAAAAACTTAAGACGAGATTCCAAATGTAAAAATTCCGTCAACGAAGATATTTTGAGACCACCACCTGTCAGTTTTTGTAGTTTTAGAGCCAAAATATAACACTTGGTGCCTCGTCTTAAAGCACCTCGTAAAGCACTGACTGGTAACGAAGCTCATTTTGCACATTGGATTGGACTATTCTATTAGGTAGATTAGATAGGATCGGTACCTATACGCAATTAATACCATTGTTGCAATATTGATGTAGATGTATATTATGTAGATTAACTGCTTTTTATTATTTCATTTATCGGGATTTATAACTTGACTGATGTACAGAGTAAAACGATGTAGGTACTATGGGTATCCAGTGCATGTTAACTATAATGGAAAATTTAAATTATTTGAAACATGATGAAAATACTTGTATGAAGGGCTTCGAAAAATGGTTTTGTTTTGTTAATATTTATCTCTAGATTGATTATTTTAGTGCGGTAGCAGAATGCGAGGCACTCTTTTTTTAACTTATTCGATCGCTCGCTCTTCAATCTGTCCGTCGCATAACTTGAGAACGGATTGAGATATCGGGCTGAAACTTGGTAGGCAGCTTCGTCTCCCGAAAAGTAAGGCGGGGATGGCTTTTGGACCATATCGGACCAAGGAGGTGGGAGTTAGGGGTGAAAAACCGAAAAACTATTAATTGCAATAACTCGAGAACTAGTAGAGGTATCTTGCTGAAACTTGGTATGCACGTTCGACCCTCAAGTCTGTTGAAGGTGAAGGGGTGCTAATTTCGGGGGATGAAATTTAAGGGATGAAAACCATAAAAAATATGAAACTCCGCAAGGGTTGCACGCAGCTGTTAGAAAGTCAACGTACACACATATATCGGTGAAATCTTGCGGGGATGCGCTTTTCGTAAAATTGAACAGATGGGGTGGAAATTAGGGGTTGCAACTCGAAATTCCGCTTTTCATTAATATTCAAAAAAGGTGTTATGGATATTTTGAGAAGAACCACCCTTAAAGGCGCTACAACCCCTAACATGCAGAAACACAAAAATACGAGAACTCAAAAACTACTCAACGTAACAAGGCAGAATTTGGTGTGTTAATTTTGAGTGACATTGTAGGTGGATGAAATTTAATGGTTGAAACTTGAAATTTCTTAAGTAAATTGTAGCATAAAATTACGGGGTTGGATAGATTTCGGTCAACTATTGAAAAAAGGTTTTATGTTTTATGAGTTTTCAACCTAAACCCAACCCCTAGGCTATTAACCACCCCTAACTCTTTGCAAGCGCATCATAAATATATTTTATTAATTTTTTCTGAAACCCTATTGATTTATTTATGAACAACGCAAGGAGTTATGTAACACCGGAACGATTTTTCAACCCCCTAAGTGCTAATTTTACAAAATTCGTATAATTTCGTTTTTCGTCGGTAATAAAGTTGAACTCATTTCGGAGTCAGTTTACCTTTTACAATTTTCCAGTTTTCTTCGCAATTAGATAGGTATAAGTATGTATTTCAACCCCCACAAATGTTTTAATTGCATAATTTGATTATTTTCGTGTTATATTTCGTAATTCTACTTAATTACACTTAACTTTCATTCCTCTTGATTTATCATCCCCTTTCGCCATTTAAAGCCCCGGGTGTTACTTTTTCAAAATTCTCCAAATTTTGTTTTAATTACGGCAATTCTTTTCATTTACTCATTTGTTTTATATTGTCATTCATTTTACTTTTCAACCCTCAAAATTTTTGTGTTTATTTTCTAATTTTTAATTCTGTAACAAAATTTTTTTAACATTTCGCCTATCCTCGCCAGCCCCCTTACTCTACCTAACCTATACACTATCCTTGTTTGAACCAATAAACTGTTGAGTATTATTATTATAAAAATATAGGAACTTTTTTTAGGTTTATTGTTAATAACCGTGACCTGTGAGCAAAAACGGGCATGTGCTGTAAAATCAAGGCTCAATTATTTCAGATTTCCATTCATGTTGATAATTCTTTATGGCCTGGCACGCATCTTGTAGAATGGCCATAAAACACCCATAAAATTGTGCTTCTAGCAGGTCTCCCAGCATTTTGGTCCGGTTAGTAGTCTGAGAGCATTGTTCCTGTCTGCGGGTAGTACGTGTTTGGACAAAGACACAGCGGGTGCGCTTTGCACCCGTTTTCTTATTATCCTCAATCTTTCTTTTGAGAAGAATAAAAAATCGTGACGATGTGGCGAAACGGCCCACTTGGCCGGTGTTCGCGTGCCTGAACTGAAGTCGAGCGTGTTGGGCCTCAGGCGAAAATTATCCCTCATTTTTAAAAATCTGGTCCGATGAACAATTAAAAACACGGAACCTAATCTTGATCAATTCGTTATGGTTGTTTTGTCACATAACGCGCCAGACCTCCTGGTCGCTGTGTGCCCTGCCAGCCCACCTACCATCTCTTGTTTTAATATATCTCTTGTTTTTTTTTTTCGTTATTCACACACCATCTCAGCAGGCTTGGGATTAATGCCATTACAACTAAATAAAACACTCTCCCATCTAACAATT
This sequence comes from Pycnomerus fuliginosus, assembly GCA_963924575.1. Taxonomy (NCBI): domain Eukaryota; kingdom Metazoa; phylum Arthropoda; class Insecta; order Coleoptera; family Zopheridae; genus Pycnomerus; species Pycnomerus fuliginosus. The sequence continues at coordinate 10,209,821 of OZ004617.1, read as the reverse complement.
TGTGTTAATCGTCTCACCATTAATAAAAGCCTCAAGAAAGACAATTTTTTTATAATCAATCGACTGTTAAGTGGATGCACGTCCTGTGACATAATACTCGTCGATATACGAATTGAATGAACCCAGTGTCATTGTTTTCCTGAAACGTAATTCATTGATGACTTCAATCTTGTATCAACATCAGTTTTTGTCGTCTTATCAAATTTTAATCTTGCCACAAAACGATTTATAACCCACCTTAAACATCCATTATCTTAACTAATGGTCAGGTGTCAAATAAAAAACTGAACGAGCTTGTAAGCATTTAAAATATGCAAACTTTTCACACTCGCGGTCTCGCGACGAGATTCTGGTTGTCACCTGGAAACGTTTCTATTGTTGAACTTTCTCCCACAATCACACTGTATAATTACATGGTGTGTATATACTTAGTATTCTATTTATTCACACGCACACATCTTTGAGTGGTTTTTAGTGCCTCCGTTTTACAACCAGCTTGCAAACAGCTTGAGGAAATTTTTAATACTTCAACCCTTTCCGTTTCCTTATACACTTCAGCTTTATTCACCAATTCACCACATCATATTATTACAGTTATTATGGAAGATGTATCCCTACAGTTTTTGTGTCCCTTATTTGGCCTAATTCCAGTTTCCACTCAAACTTCAAATCACGGACCTAGAACTGGTGCTTTTGGGTGCTTTCATCTCATGACATTTTGTGGCAGATTAATTATTTGTATAGCAGTCTCAAAACTGACAGAGCCGATAATATACCTACAGCCGGACTGTTTTACCCACTACTGACTTCATGCACTGGAATTATTGAAATCATCAATATAGCACGCACCACGCACTGAAACCATCGAGTAATTCGCGAACTACTCAGAAGATGTCGTTCGCGAATAAAGTCACTATCAAGTCCAAGAGTATTTGTCGTTGGAGGTGAGACGACGTGAAATTAATTTATTATTAAATTTTTGGCATGGCAAGTTGCATCTGCTAGAATACACACTGCCTCGTATTCATCTTTAAAAACAGAATTTACGGAATATCTATAGCTCCATAGCTTGTAACTGATAATAAAATTCAGTTTAGCCAGACACGGGCTTACCTCTTTTATATAATATACCCTCGTATCCGTGGCACCGCTTTCTAGATTGTCCAAAAATTAAAATATATGAATATGAAAATCGTAAATTTTCTGCTTTATCGGCATTTATTGTAGGGCCGGTTTTTCCATCTCATGTTAACTTTAACATGAGGTTTGTCACCTTAGTTTCCATTGTGACAACAATTGTTTCAATGGAAATAACTTCGTGTTTAATTTAACATGAGATGGAAAAACCGGGGCGTATAAGTTTTTATTGTTTTTATTTTGTGTGTAATTATAAAGCGGTTTTTCAATCCAAACAATGGATTAAAATAGAAAATGAGCTGTTAGCAGTTGTGGTGTGGACGAAATTCACCGCGACATTATTTTTCATTTCCCTCAAAGTTTCCTGATGACTTCAAGAAGTGGATAAATCTTTGTGCACGTAGTAGAATGAAGGTTTCCAAACTTGTAGGTCTCTCTCCATTTCGTGACGTGATATGGAGGCAAAATTTGACAATGACAGACTTTTGCATACCGGACTTTGTCAAATTTTTTCATTTTTCGCTAATTTGACAAACTATACTTACTTTAAAAAGTAACGCTCTTTCAAAAAAGTTCACGTTGATTACAGCCCGTCCGCTCTAAGCTGAAGCACTAAAATGTAGGTATTTTGCTGTTTTCCCTATATTATATGAAAGTGCGATGCGATGCGATATCCGATATCCGATAGGGCGGCCATAAGAAAATGAAAGTTGACGTGTCTTTATTCAAAATCTAGAAGGCCTAGAAAATTTCTGCCAATGCCATTCAATTGACATCTGTCAAAAATATAAAAGTTCCAAGTTTAATTTAAATAACATCAATCGTTTGGAATATATTAATTTATCTTTAAATTGGTAATTTTCAAATTTTTTGTGATAACTCAGGAACGAATCAAAATATCGGGAAATTCTCTTCAGATTCTTAATCACCAAACAATAGTGCAACTTTTTACCGTTTAGAAGAGCCCAATGTTCACCATTGGGCTCTTTTAAACGGTAAAATCGAAAAATTACCCACCTTGTATAATATAATAACATCACATAACATAAAGTCACTTTTCGGTTTCGCGTTGTTCTAAACCATTCAAAGCCATTTTATTCTAAGACAGTGTGACATTCAACAAGATGCATATTAGGATGTTACTTATTACTTACTTCTCTTTGTTTGGTGAGAGAAAATATGACCAAAATTTTGAAAGAAATGCGTAACATTATTACCCCTCCAAAATTTCAAGAAAACTTATTTTTTGAGTGTCCCTTACTCCCTTTGAAGAGGCGTAGCTTCTTTATGAAGTATTTTCGGGCATCCATAGCAATTTTTCTACCTAAAATATGTAAGGATTGTAAGGAATCACCCCTTGAGTTTTCTGACACTATTTAAGTTTCACCTGTAGAGTTGAAAAAGTCTAAGAAGTATATAGTGACTCATCAGAATCTTATGGACAACTAGCTACTAATAGATGGCATTGCTAAACCACAAAATGGCGGTCTCACCCCATTGGGGAGCCGGAAGTGAGAATTCTAGCGTGACGTGCCTGACAGTGTCAGTTGGTGACATCAGTGACATCGATACGTTCCAATTAAGTACACAAAACGTAAAATTCCACAGAATTATTCACAAAATTTCGAGTCAGCCAGAGGATGTCTCGGGATATCTCCTAACAAAACTACTACCTAACCTCGCAACTGATAACTGACTGACGTAAGCCGAAATTATGATGACGGACGTTTAAAAGTATTTCCGTATCCTGTATCTCAGTGTAGTTAAAGCATTGCCACCAGATGTCAGACACTTTGGCTGATTTTCGCGAATAGCAGAACTAAAATTTTCTGGAACTGTACAACCCTAATTTGTACGAGTCTGTACTTTTGACAATTTGATCGAAATTTAGCGGGAAAGCTACGAAAAATTCAAAAAGGGGCTTTTTGAATGGAAATTTTCTAAAAAATTGCACCAAAGTTTTTGATCCAGCAATACAACAGCTGTCGAATCCGATAGTAAGAATATGCTTTTTTGTAAAATAAATTGAAACAAGGGCCTTTTTACCACTAAAATGACATTTTTCGAAAAAATGGCACTAAGGTTTTCGGCTTGAAAAAAAATGAGCTATGAAATCCGGTAATAAAAATATACAGTTCATATGGTAACGCGAAAAATGGGGGTTTGCATTTCAATTTTTAAAAGTTGATGTGCCAAAAAGGCACTTTCCGTGAACTGATGTGGCCCAAATTCCAATCAGCATCTGCAAATCCCCCACTGAATATGTGTGCCAAATTTCATCTCGATACGTTCAGTAGTTTGAACTGCAGCGTGATCACAGACAGACAGACACACAGACAGACAGACCGACATACAGACATACAGACAGACATTTTTCAAAAACCACTTTTTCGGATTTCCATTCGATTTTTCGATCGATTTTATTAACTTGCTTCGCGTAGAAGCGTATATAGAAGTTAAAAACGACACATGGATTGTCAGTGAATTTTGACATTAATGGAGAACTTATACAAATCTTACAATGCCATTGGTTTTCGGGTAATATTGGAGATCGAACGCTTTATTAAAAGCCACAACCGGTAAAATGCACCTATCGCCCATTACATATGTTGTGTGTTGTGATTCCAAATTCAGGTGTAATTTTAAGAAATTATGCAAGTGGTGTGATTGTAAATTCGATAACAGCCAAACTGAGACTGTTCCTTTTTCATATATAAAATCTTCAAGAGTTATTCTTTTTTTAGTAGTTGCAGCGTCCAGGTAAACAAAATCCCTGCTCTGTTGACAATTATGTTTATGTGCTGTTAGATAGACTAATCTTAAGAGAGACAGGACTTTACATTCCTTCCGTGATAAGATCGCACCTGTGCTAGTCTTTATAAAACATCTCTCCGGAGTTATCCACTTTCATGAGATAATTTATCTTGTTCTCGGTCCGATCGAGTGGGCTTCGAATCATGTCCGTTCATTAATTACTAAATTGAAAAGGACAAATTGTTACCTAAATAGGTTTTCACACAGATCTTTTTAATTCAATTTGTTTTGCTCATATTATATATTTTATTAATGCCTGAATAATTCAATATAGGGTAGTTGTAGGGTATAATGTTTTTTCCCTGTCAAACAATGGAAATTATAACTAATGTATTCAGGAAATGAAACAATTAGGCAAATGTAAAATGTAAGGGCTCTGTTCCAGATTGTTGACGTCTTGAGTAATAGATATGGTGAAAAAGTCCGAATTTTGACAGAGACAGACTGTTTATTCTTAGCAATCTTATAGGCAACAATGTAAGCCTCATATTTACAGTTTCTCTATTCACCAATCCTAACCATTTAATTTACGATCACTAAACTTTGGTGAAAAACATATCCGAAATACCTACTTGTGAACTGGTTACTGATGTATCAGCAATCTAGTTGTTTTTCTCATACAACATTGTTGCATTAAAATGAACTAAATAGCATTTTTGTATTAAAGCAAACTACATTGCTCCTTTTTTTATTTTATAATATGAATATGTATCTCCTAACCTAAATACATAGGAGACCTTCAAACAGTTCATTATGTTATGTATACATTAGGTACAGAAGTATATTATTACACTTGCCATTTAGGCAAACATTTAATTTAATCCTGTTTCAAAGTCAATCTTTCAAAAATTCTATAACAACAAATTACTGACAGTAATTGTTAGTTTCAACGGGTTCAACATTAATAATAGAATAATACAAATTAATGTTAGCTACAGTTAGCTATACTCGTCAAAGAGAGCTGGGATTGCTATTAGTATCGTTACCATGCAATCAAAACACCATAAAACAAATTCAGGAAAGTATTTTCGGCATAACATTTTTAGAATTGCATTTTTCAAGATAAGAGTACCTAAATCCTTTAAACAGTTAAAATATGGGGTTCAGATAAAATCTGACTTGATCATAAATCAATGCGGGATGGTCACGTTTTACTGCAGCTATATTTAACTGTAAACATTTAGTAAATGTTGAATTTACATGATTTTTAAAAATCGTGTAAATCCACAATTAACATGATATTTTAGTTAGCTTGCTGTCTAGATAAATGTCGCTCTCTGATGATTTATAAATTGTCAGCAGAACTGTACGAAATTAAAAACTAAAAAAGGTATACGTATAATGTTGGGCTCGAGTGTTCCTCATGAGCAGAAATTCGCATTTAAAGGCAGAAAAATGCATCAGAAGCCACACTTAATGGTCAATTAACTAGAACAATTTCTGAAAGTTTACTGATTCGTATAGAAGTATACAGGGTGAGTCTAGTTGGACAAATCAGTCGCCTAGCGTTTAAGATATTGAAATTGGAAATTCAATTTTTGGATATGTTGTAGCTGAGATGGTCCCCTACGCATGGGACCCACAAAGAAAGCTCCAATTTTGTTCAAACCGAAATTATTAAATAAAAACGAAGGCCTAAAAAATTCTTTTTCGATATTGTTGAATTTTTTAAGGTTATTTCGTTAGAGAATCATTTTCTCTTTATGGAAACATAATTTTTTGCAGAAAAAAGTTAATAATAACCGAGAGATAAATTATTTAAATAATAAAGATTTTTAATTATTTCCTAAAGAAGCCACGCATGCCGTGATTTGAACAACTGAAAGGCAGTCTAGCTTATACTGCAGACTGTACCCGGAATGACAAGTGCGTCAGTTGGAAATGTCATTTGCTTTTTGAATATCTTAAGCGCTAGAGCGACTGATTTGTCTAACTAGACTCACCCTGTATATAGGTATAGCAATCTAAAAACGTTACTTAGGGTAAAACACCTAAACGTTGGCACCCTTCTAATTATTGGCACTCTTAACAATTTTAGCGCTTTTCCTTAAGTTTGTCGCCGTTTTGTTTTCTATACTGTTGAATTTTTATAAAACTGGCAACATAGTATAGAAGTAGCCGAATGAAATCTCATGGGTTCACTACGTAGGTAGTGTATGAAAAATTTAAATTTTCTTAAGAAAGTGAGTAATTGTTAAAGCTACTAAAGCCACTATTTCCATACACATGGCTCTTCTTTTAACTATCAAATCACTTGTAGGTGAAAACTTACTCGGTGACAACTTTTGGCATACAATTTCGATGATTAGTCTAATACTTGACATACAGGGTGTCTCAGAACGCTCGCACCAAATTCTTATGGCGTATTCAGGATTAAATTTTGAGTCGATTTGTGTTTTTGAAAATTTTCAGGATCCAATAGTTCTCGAGTTATAACAGATTTGAGAGGACCAATCAGATTTCACCTCTGAATTGATTCATAAGGTAACTTAATGTTAGATGCACTGTTTCCTAGGTAACAAGATGCAACAATACTAAATTTTCATTGATAGAATCTTGTTACCTAGGAAATAGTGCATCTAACAATAAATTACATTATGAAGCAATTCAGAGCTGAAATCTGATTGGCCCTCGCAAATCTGTTATAACTCGTGAACTATTGGAACCTGGAAATTTTCAAAAACACGAATCAACTCAAAATTTAATCCTGAGTCCTTCATTAAAATACGGTGCGAGCGTTCTGAGACACCCTGTATAGCGCCAATAATTATCTCAAAATTGAAAATATTTGCTTGCAATTATTGGCACCTTTTCATTTCTTCCGATGGAGACGATGAAGACGAGGCAAAAATACGAAAAATTAAAAAAAAGAATTTTACCAAATTAAAAATAATTCAAAATGTTAATTATAAGAAATAGAAATGACGACAATGTAGAGTATAGCGACAACTGACAAGTATCATAAAGAATATAGCGCATTGATAGTGAGAGACCCCCAAAACTTGAAGCCAATGAGGCATAGATGAATATTGAAGAGAAAAGAAGTAATAAATCACCAAAAATTAATAAGCACGTACCAAAAACAAAAACACAGAAGCGAACAAGAAAAAGTAAAAAACTAAGGCTGCCTTACGTTTTGACTTCGCCCGTATACAAAAAGCAGTAGGGAAAAAGCAAATATTAAAAGGGAAAAATGGAAAAAAAAATACATATTGTAAAGACAATAGGCATTAGGCGTAAAGGGTCCACTTCGAAAATCAAGAAATATTTTAAAGAAAATTCCACTCAATTAGTAGTCACCGCTGCAAATTTTCCATGACACGTAGTAATTGTCATGTTGGATTCCATTTCGAGACTTACGGAATTTTCGAAAATTTTAGGGTGCAACATACTTGTGCTTGATGTGGATCGAAAATCACCACTCGTTTGTTGTACGCTAAAATTTTCGAAAATCCCCCAGTCTCTTATGGAATTACATCATGTGACAATGAATTTCTCTTGTAAGACTTGTTCCACAAAATTAATTAATTTATTATTTTGTTGATATGTATACTTAGTAAAAACCAAATTTTGTTTATGTTTATACTTTTTTGACCGATTATCGACTAGATACATAGACAGGTACTTACAGATTTTTAGGTACCCACTATTTGCCAAATATACTAAAAGGTAATGCAACTTTCGTCTTTCATCACAACTAAGATTATTGCTACTGTCCATACAATTATTACGAATTTCTGAAAGTAAAGAGTAAAGACTCCGAGAAGTCATTTTTCAAACTATTTTTGCAGGTATTCATATCGAACTCAAAATTCACAATAAATCAACGTTGGAATTTTTCAGTCTTTGCGTAAGACGAAAGTTTCGTTTCCTAATACCTACTATACTGCCAAATAATTGGAAGCGACTGTGCCAACTTTAGGCGAACGCATGCCAATTATCGACTTTTCGCCAATATCGAAGATTTTGGGACAAATACGTTCCAGATTTGTTTTAGATGGCAGAATTTTCCATGTTTCCGGTTAACAAATTTTATTCCATATACCTATCCATCATCTATACCATCTATAAAGATAAAATTAAATATACTATATTTTCCTACGTGTATGTTTAATATTACTTCCTTAAGGTGCCAATAAACGAGTGTTTTACCCAATATTGTTTCAATAGTCATACGCCTATAATATATAGCGAGTGATGATTATTTATATTGTGCCAAATTAAGTTGCCATCTCGGAGATGTTCAGTAATCCCGTTAAATAAAAATTTTGAAATTGTTGTAGGTCTACCTATTACTTAAAACGCTGACGAAATCGATTTGTCGTGTTTGAAGCCTACAACTTATTGAAAACAGGCTAGCAAAGCGGCGTGAGAGGTTATTGTTGTCGATACACAAAGAGCCAGTAGCTGTTAGATTTTGCTCCTGAATAGGGATTTAAGCCGATTAGCGTCCCAGATCCCAGATGACATGATTGAGCAGTGGCGTTCCATATCTTCATGTTGTCCTATATAACAATCCAAGAGGTTGGAGGATAGGCATATTAAAATTATTCTGTATAAATTAATTTAATGCACCCCTATCGCCATCACGAGACGAAGAAAAGTCCAAGAACACCCACAGCGTCGTCGATGACGATAATGAACGGGATAATGAAGATTTGAAGATATATGCAGGTTCATTATACTTCGCCAGTTTGTCACATAAAGAATATACGTCTATGGACTAACTAACACAAAAAGGCATAGCACGTATCTTTTAATGTCACTTGCCATCCACTATAAAAACTGTGGGCATGGTTTGTCTTTCTCAAACAACTGCTTGTAAGCTTGACTAAAAGGAGACACCAAAATTGAAATTAATAGGTGTTTGTATGAATTGGGAGGCTGGGTGACGGGGGAATAAATTTCTGAATTCGATGACTCGTTGGAAATGGTTTGACGTGGAATTATGATTTTTATGGATAAAGTTTTTATGGATGCTGTTTTTTAAACCATGTGCCGTAAATTGCTGCCTCCTGGATTGGTTTATCGGATAATGCATTTTATCACATCGACATATCGCTTTAACTAATTAGCGAATCGTCGGGATAATTTGGTGGTTTTTTAAAATAAGTGCATTTGCTGAAAGTATACCTAAATGCAAGGGACCATCAAATATCTAATAATAATAATAATCAAGTCTATTTAGCAAAGAAATGCTATACAGGGTGGGTTATTTTTCGATGCTCACCATTGGGATCTCCTAAACAGTAAAAGATACGGAATTGGTTAAATTACAGAAAAGTTGCGCTATTTGTTGCTGATTAAAAATCTGAAGAGAGTTCCCCGATATTTTGATTCGTTCCTGAGTTATCATAAAAAATCTGAAAATTGCCAATTTAAAGAAAAATTAATATCTTTCTAACGATTAATGTTATTTAAATGAAACTTGGAACTTTTATATTTTTGACAGCTGTCAATTGAATGGCGTCAACAGAAATTTTCTAGGCCTTCTAGATTTTGAATAATGTCAACTTTTGATTCTTTTATGACCGCTATATTGAATTTTGACACCATCAAATACACAAAAAAATTGGCTTTTCAAAAGTGGACTCAACTTGAACTTTTTTGACAGATGTCAGAATTTGAAAAGTGGTAGGAATAATTTGCAAAATCAGCCTAAACTTAGATGAAAAATAATTGCAAAAAAGTACGCCGACTTCTTCAATCTCTTATAACATGTGAAAACAATTGAATTCAACAGTAATAAAATACGTCTTGCGGTTGTGTAACTCGGGCTTTCACATATTTTCTTAAAAACGTCCAAGTTGATTACATTTTTGAAAAGCTACTTTTTCTGTGTATCCGGCGGTGTTAAAATTCAATATGGCGCCCATAAGAAAAAGAAAAGTTGACTGTCTTTATTCAAAATCTAGAAGGCCTAGAAAATTTCTGTTAATGCCATTCAATTGATAGCTGTCAAAAATGTAAAAGTTCCAAGTTTCATTTAAATAACATCAATCGTTAGGAAGATATTAATTTTTCTTTAAATTGCCAATTTTCAGATTTTTTGTAATAACTCAGGAACGAATCATAATATCGGGGAATTCTCTTCAGATTCTTAATGGCCAAGAAATAGCCCAACTTTTCTGTAATTTAACCGACCCTGTATCTTTCACCGTTTAGGATATCCCAATGGTGAGCATCGAAAAATTACCCACGTACACTTTGACTTAAATTAAATCTTATAAACAAATAATACTACAATAAGATTATTATCTAAGAACTATTACAATTAGTATACTTATACACAAAACGCCGCTTTCGTTATATCTTTTTAACAGTCTTTTAAATCTATCTATATTGTTACTGATGTCTTTAATATAAGCCGGCAACTTATTATATTCTACCAATCCTTTAAAAAATAGTCCGTTCTGCGTTGATTTTTTATTAACGTGGCTTAAGATAAAATTATTTCTATTTCTGGTATTGTATGAGTGAAGAAGTCCTAATTTTACCTTTTTAGATCTAAAAGAACTACAATAACAGTCATATCCTAATCACTAGCTAATTTCCATTCGTTTAACAGATATTGAAACGTTGTTTCGCAACTAAAATTTTTTCGAAATCCCGATTGAAATTTCGAAAGTATATCACAGTCATTAATATAATCAAGTAATTGTAGGTAAACTACTTTTTCTAATACTTTATCTATTGTTGGCAACATATTGATAGGTCTAAACTCTTCTAGTTTACACGTCTTTTGCATCATAAATATTGACAAAGGCGTCAAAAGTGTAACAATAATTCTCGCCTCGTTCCGAATTCACATTGGAAGCAGCTGTTGCGAAACCTTGCTGATGTTAGACCTCTTTATTTCTTCCGTTATTATCCCCGTCACAGTTACGGGAGACGGAAATGTCTTATATTGATGTCTTTTTTAATACTCCTTTAATTTTCGGTACCTAGGTTAGGCGGAGGAGACAGTGCTTGCAGTCCTCAGAGTGGTCATTCTTCATCGACCTGCAGTTCACCACCTACTTCCACAGCCGCCGGACCTCATCCAGATGCTGATGGTGCATCGGCCACCCACGCTTCCTGTGTTTCATCTAATTTCACGTCGTCATGGTCCGTACTGGGAGACTCCGTGGCGGGAATTAAAAGTGAGATACGCAGTCCGGGATTGGCCGATAGCGAGGTGGCAGCGTTAACCCAAGATCCATTGACTTTTTATAGCTCAGCGGCGGAATTAGGAAATCTTTACGATAAGGAATATTCCCAAAGTTATTCTACGGCTCAACAGTATTATAATAGGTAAGATTTAAGATTTATTGTAGCTTTTTCCTTCTATTAATTTTGTTAAGTATGCGATTATTAAAATGATGAAATCTATGTTTAGTATGCAACAAGCCTACGGCACAACAAATTCAGCAACTTCTTCTTATATGGGCCCATCATCCTTCTATAACGCACCTTCGTATCCTTACCCATCGTTGAGCTCATCACGAGGACTTAATCCATCATGTAAAGCAAATTCTGGATACATCGCCTCACCATACTCTTCGCCGACCTCACCATTTCAAGGCAGCGCTCAATCGAGTCAATATTCACCATACGCATCTTACCCCACACCAGGTTCATCAACTTTTGCACAAGGATTTTCCGCTCAGGCAAGCAAACTTATTTGTAAAAAATAATAAAAAAAGTTAATTGAATTTTTGTAGGGAGTCGAGTATGGAGCTTACGGAGCTTATAGCGATTCACAAACTTCACAATACACCTCCGGATATTATGCCTCACAAACTTATTCACCCTACGTCAGCTCTTCCAGTTCCAGTGGCAGTTTAGGGGCTTCCTACCAATTAGGTTCAACAAATGCTATCTCGGGTAAATAACTTTTACTTTTTTAAATCGCCGTACTTAGAAATGATAGAACGCTTCCTTATTCGTTTACTGTTGTCATCGCAAAACAATCGTAACACGGTGGTAAGAGATTCTGTATTGTTTAATGAAATCTTTCGTCACGTCACAAGTTACTTCTTCCTCTTAGGTCTTTAACTTTAATTGACTGCTGATTTACCCATAGGTACTGAAGAAAAATAATATAAAGTCGAATCATTTCTAAAGGACATGCAAGCTTTTTTCGGTTGTTTTGTTTAAACAGTCTTTAATTTCTGTGAAAATTCCTGTCGATGTCAATTAACAACAATAGTGATCCTATATTCAACTCTCCATAATTAGGTATTAACAGCTAATAGTTAACATAGCAACAGCAAACGGGCAAAAAAGAATTAAAGACATTTTTTGATGTTATGATGGTCAGTGAATCTTGAGTTTAAAGAACGGAGAGGCTAAATCACATGTCCGAGACATTAGGCGCGTTCCTTTTACACTCAGTACAAGTACTGTTAATCTCAGCAGATTTGAGGCTCCTCAGATAAATGTGTAAAAGGGACGCGCCTATATGTATTGTTTTCGAATAGCCATCATCAGATTTCTCTACCGACCTCAGACAATCAGTCTTATCCTGTATGCCAATTGGATTTCTCAAAAGATATTCGCGAAAATCAGCAAAGTGTCTGACATCTGGTGGCAATACTTTAACTACACTGAGTGACAGGATACGGAAATACTTTCAAACGTCCGTCATCATAATTTCGGCTTACGTCAGTCAGTTGTCAATTGCGAGGTTAGGTAGTAGTTTTGTTAGGAGACATCCTCTCGCTGACTCGAAATTTTGTGAATAATTCTGTGGAATTTTACGTTTTGTGTACTTAAGTGGAACATTGTAAATCCAGGAAAAACTTGACTATTAAAAAATCCAAGTGTCGATGTCACTGATGTCACCAACTGACACTGTCAGGCACGTCACGCTAGAATTCTCACTTCCGGCTCCCCAATGGGGTGAGATCGCCATTTTGTGGTTTAGCAATGCCATCTATTAGCAGCTGATTTTCGCGAATTGGAAAATGGGCAATTCTGTCATAATGTGGCACCTGGTTCCTGATGGTTCGTATTCTGTACAACCCATTGACTTTCTCAATTGGAGTTTATTGGAAAGCATGGCTTCAATTGAATGTGTCAAAGAAATTGGAAATTTTCAATTATTGAAAATTCCAATCCAATAAAACGTTGCGAGAGGCGGTGATCCATTTTACTCGAAGTGGGCTAAGTATTTAAATCGAAGAGGAATGAAAATTCAAACTCAAAGTCGATCCCATTCAAATGGGATCGACTTTGAGTTTGAATTTTCATTCCTCTTCGATCCAATAGTTGATGGCATTACAGAATAAGACTATCTTCGATCAGCGAATTAATCTTACATACTCCGTTTATCAAGTAGGTCATGTTCCTTAGTTTACATCTAAGTATGTAGTGCTTTTCCACATTGCATCTACGTTCATGTAGACTGTGACAATTTCATTAATGTGACAAATTTGAATGGAAATTATCGGTAATTGGCCATTAGCCTAAACTATCAGCTGTCACATTCAAATAACAATTACCGCATTGGCAGGTACCTACTGTCGGAGATTTCCGCCGTGTCTTGTGTTTAAAATTTTAAAGTTGATATGCGAATTGCTCCCAAAAAGCCTATCGGTCCAGTAGTTTAGGTGGTTTTATTTAAAACCAGAATTTGAAGACCTTTCTGATGGTGACAATAAATCTTTCAAAAACTTATTTTAGATGGTTAAATGAGAACAATTTTAAATTTGGAAATTGGTGTGCCAAAACGGCATTTTCCGTGGGTCGATTGAATCCAACAATTCTTCAGGTCTTCGACATGTAATACAATCCCCATGTGCAAAATTTCAGCCAAATCGGTTCAGGGGCTGGGCTGTAGGTACCGCGATTTTAAAGTCCGATAAAAATCTCGAATTTTTTAGTATTTGGTCAAAAGCGCATTGAGAGTGAATACATCCTTGGAAGCAGAATTTGAATGCTTTTCTTGTGGTGACGTGAAAAATGGGGGTTTGCATTTAATCTTTAAAAGTTGATGTGCCAAAATGGCATTTCTGGTTGTACGATTGGCTCGAAAAGCTTTTTAGATTTACTAAGTTGGGTTGTGAGATGCCTACGTACCAAATTTCAACCAAATCAGTCTAGTAGTTTTGGCTGTAGCGTGCTTACAAACGTACGTACATATACAGGGTGGGTAATTTTTCGATGCTCGATCACCATTGGGATCTCCTAAACGGTAAAAGATACGGGGTCGGTTAAATTACAGAAAAGTTGCGCTATTTGTTGATGATTAAGAATCTTAAGAGAATTCCCCGATATTTTGATTCGTTCCCGAGTTATCACAAAAAATCTGAAAACTGCCAATTTAAAGAAAAATTAATATCTTCCTAACGATTGATGTTGTTTAAATGAAACCTGGAACTTTTATATTTTTGACAGCGTCAATTGAATAGCATCGACAGAAATTTTCTAGGCCCTCTAGATTTTGAATAACGACAGTCAACTTTTGATTCTTTTATGGTCGCCATATTGAATTTTGACACCATTAAATGGACAAAAAAATTGGCTTTTCAAAAATGTACTCAACAAACAATTGCAAAAAAGTCCGCCGACTTCTTCAATCTCTTATAACATGTGGAAACAATTGAATTCAACAGTAATAAAATACGTCTTGCGGTCGTGTGACTCGGGCTTTCACATATTTTTTGAAAAACGCCCATTTTGGTTACATATTTCAGAAGCTAATTTTTCTATGTATCCGGCGGTGTTAAAATTCAATATGGCGCACATAAGAAAAAGAAAAGTTGGCTGCCTTTACTCAAAACCTAGAAGGTCTAGAAAATTTCTGTCAGTGCCATTCCATTGACAGCTGTCAAAAATATAGAAGTTCCAAGTTTCATTTAGATAACAGCAATCGTTAGGAAGTTATTAATTTTTCTTTAAATTGGCAATTTTCAGATTTTTTGTGATAACTCGGGAACGAATCAAAATATCGGGGAATTCTCTTCAGATTCTTAATCGCCAAAAAATAGCGCAACTTTTCTGTAATTTAACCGACCCCGTATCTTTTACGGTTTAGGAGATCCCAATGGTGAGCATCGAAAAATTACCCACCCTGTATACACATTTTTAAAACCACGATGTTTTGGGTTTCCTAAGACCTCAAAACGTGAAGATCTTGTGTTACCTATCTCAAAATTTGAAAATTTTAGTGATTGCAGTAACCTCCTTTTTTTAAGCTGTGAACTGGAGTGGGGGGGTTAAAATTTTGAATCTCTGATTTCTACAAATGAGGGATTAAAAATTTTTACTCCCCGATTTTGGTATTAAAATCAAATCAAAGGGATTAAAATCAAATTTTAGCATACGAAATCAGGTATTAAAATCAAAGGAAATGGGTCGATATTGGAAAAAATATATTATTGCGTTTGAAATAAACATTAACATTACTACATGTTATGTTAGGTACCTATTTTCATTCTTATAATCGCATAAAGTTCAGTCATTACATTTGCGTCACGCGTAGGATTAAAAAAAACAACATTTTGTAATGATTTATCATACGAAATCACCACCCAAATCTTTAACTAAGTACATCATAGATGTTCCTAGGTCTTTCCATACCTACTTTTATTTTGTTGGGATATCCGCAATTCATATCAGTTCCAACCCTTATCCTGAACTGCAATTTGAACATTTCAAACGCTGTGTGAGAAAACAAAGACAATGGAGCCCGATGAAAGTCTTTGATTGATAGGAATACGGAATCTGGATGTTTTTTGTGCAGAGGTATAACTCAATTGTTTCAAATGATACGTACAGTCGAGAAAGTAAGTCATGCACTCGGGTTTTCAGGGTTACGCACAGAATTTGGGACACCACCATCGACAGTGGTGATTTCTATCTGATATTAGGACCGCCACCAGTTGGGGGCTGTGTTTGTAGGTCAAGGAACTTCGGACCGTGTGCAGATAAAGAGTTATCCGGCCAACACATTTACAAAAAGTGCATTATTTAGTTTCTCGACTGTACCATGGCGATACCTAGACCTGATGTAATGACTAAATGAAAATGATCCATATCAGAAGGGTTGATAGTATATTATCGACCAACTATTTTAGCCCAAGCGGCAAGATTATAAGTCCCTGTAGGCTTTAGTTTAGCGGAAACCTGCAACTTAGTAACGGTGCGTTTGCGCGAGAAAAATCAGGTACCGTTGTACTCAGCTCATCATTCTGAACGGGAATATATACAGTTTGAGTTCATAAAAGGTTTCCGCTAAAGTAAAGTTGACCCGCGCTTTTATCTCATGGCATTTTGTGACAAATTATTTTTGTCATTCTCGTGTCACAGCAATCTCAAAACTGACAGAGCCGATAATACAAGTGGACTGTTTTACCTACTGCGTAGACTGGCTCCCTTCATGCACTGGAATTATTGAAATCATCAATCGTCATGGCCTATTATTAATTTTGCCGGCGCCGCTTTGCCTGCTGAATGAGATCTATGATCTATGGCATGGCTGAACGCGCCCAATATTGACAAAATGCAAAAAATGACAGCTGTCATATGTATATATTACATAACCTCGCTTTGTACTTTGTAAATAGTTGAGTTTGCACTTTGTACTACTTTTACTCATTTAAATAAAATTATCGAGTTATTGTTGCGAACTTTCAATGCAAAACTAAACGTGACCCAAGTATTCGACATACCAAAGTCTTCCAGTTAACATTCCATAGAGAATGTTGTGTCCTTACAGTGATACGAGCGAATCGGACTCGGAACCTGGTATTTTGATTAGAAACATTAAAATAAAATGAATCTGTTAAATTTCAGACTCGTCAACGAACGGAATAACACTAACCGATGGTTCGACCTCACCGTTAAAAGCTGAAGGTGTGCGTAGATCCCGGGATACTACCATCTTACCATCGGAACAAAGAGGATCGCGAGGACGAGGCAGAAGGACGAATACAGTATCCCCAACAACACCAGAGTCAACGACTGATAGAGTTTTTATTTGGGACCTAGATGAGACGATTATCATCTTCCACAGTTTGCTTACAGGCAGTTACGCAACGAAATACCAAAAAGATGCTCCAGGTGTCATACAACTGGGCTTTAAAATGGAGGAAATGGTGTTTAATTTAGCTGACACGCATTTCTTTTTCAATGATATTGAAGTAGGTAATATTTCTAACAATTAAACTTTATTGTATATTCATTATTTGTAGGAATGTGATCAAGTGCATATAGACGATGTATCCTCTGATGATAACGGACAAGATTTAACAAACTACAATTTTAGTTCAGATGGCTTCCATGCATCAACTGCTGGTGGTGGGAACTTGTGCTTAGCCACAGGAGTTAGAGGTGGAGTAGACTGGATGAGAAAATTAGCTTTCCGCTACAGGAAAATTAAAGAAACTTACAATAATTACCGTAATAGGTATTCAGGACACTGTGTGTGTATTGTGGTTTATAAAAGAATTTATTGTAGTGTTGGAGGCCTTTTGGGAACAAATAAACGAGAGCAGTGGTTACAGTTACGCTCAGAGATTGAAGCAGCCACAGATAACTGGCTGACCTTAGCGAATAAATGCTTAACTGTAATTAACTCTAGGACAAACTGTGTCAATGTATTGGTTACAACTACTCAGTTAATTCCAGCATTGGCCAAGGTTTTGTTATTTGGCCTCGGTGGTGTCTTCCCAATTGACAATATTTACTCCGCTACAAAAATAGGTATGTTACTCCCATTTAATAATTCGAATTTTTTGTGATTCTATTGTAAATTTAGGAAAAGAAAGTTGTTTTGAAAGGATAGTTGCAAGGTTTGGCCGAAAATGTACATATGTTGTGATTGGAGATGGGCAAGACGAGGAAGCGGCGGCGAAGGCTATGAACTTTCCATTTTGGCGAATAACGAGTCACAATGAGATTGTAGCGCTTTACAATGCGTTAGACATGGACTTTTTATGATTTCATTCATTGCAGTCATTTTTTATATTGTTTTATATAAAAGATAAATTCCTTATATGTTGTGTATGTATTATAAATGTACATAAATAACAAAAAATTGTAATTAATGTTACATAGCCATTTTATTAGTGATCTAAAATCAAGACTTTGTTTTAATTTTGTTAAAGACACGCACTAAAAAGTTCAGTTGTGTGATAAAATCAGTGCATGTCGATATTTTTTATTTTTGTAATTTATACTAAAAAAATAAGTGCTTTAATCATGCCATTAAAAGCAATTATTGTTTTGTAATTTCAGTATGCACATATTTTGCAATTACATTTGCATACAATTGATGGCCGATACCAAAAATGATTATTACAAATGCTTCAAATGTACTTAGATTGTTTTCATATAAATGTATAAATAATACTGTATATAATAATTATATATACTTCTGTAGTCTTATTTATGAATGATCCCCTGCACCAGCCAGCCTGTGCTGGGGAAACTCCAATCGGGCTAAAGAAGTTTTCAATTTTTGGAACAGGGGTCCAATTCTCGAATCGTACGAACTGTTTCGTATGCGGAATCACTAAGGTACGAGCAATCTGTTTGGCGGCTGCCTAGCAACATTCGAACGATTCGAGAATTGGGCCCCAGGACTATTAGTTTCACAGACAATTGCATTCTTGTCGAGGACTGTTTAAGCAGTTCCCTTCCATGCACATATTCTCCTGTGCTGTCTATGATGGGAACAATTTAGAAAAAGAGAGAAATGAATCGCAATTTGAGG
The DNA here is from genome assembly GCA_963924575.1 of Pycnomerus fuliginosus. Lineage (NCBI taxonomy): Eukaryota > Metazoa > Arthropoda > Insecta > Coleoptera > Zopheridae > Pycnomerus > Pycnomerus fuliginosus. Next base: position 10,191,169 of record OZ004617.1, on the reverse strand, counting down.
TCAAAAAGTAACATCCTTATCCCTAAACACAACTTGTCTCTAACAACCAATAATGCCCACATTATTTCCATAAAGATATTTAATCATCTACCAGAATGCAGGGTGCGAGATCGATACTCTAGGTTGCAAAAACTTTGTTATTTGTGGTCCGATCTTATAGAGAATCAAAAACCAGATGAAATTGCTCGTAAAACACTACAAACCCAAGGCAGTTTTGATATTTATCAACTTCAACTTGAATGTCAACTTTTCATTTTCAAATGAACATACCTACTCGGTTTTTTACTCAATCCAAAAACTAATTTTTTTCTGCATCTTGATCGTGGCGATAAGTTGAGTTTGGTTTATAATAAATTTTGAAAATAATTAAAATTATTGTCAACATTTCAATCTTTTAATGCTAAATTTGCGAGTGTGCCTTCAATAAAATTCTTGGAATGCTTTTTGCGTGTTAGAAAATAACATATTTTAAAAGTTTTTAACAGATCCACAGCACATGTGGATATTCGAAAATTTTTTAGTAAAAAATTGGTAGGTATTCAAATTTTGACAAAAAGTTACAATTATTTTTAGAACTAATTATAAACCAAACTCGCCTTATATTGCACATCAAAAGATTCAGAAGAAAATTAGCTTTTACATTGAATAAAAAAAATCTGGAACCTCCCCATCGTGTGAATGAGCTCTTTTTTACCTGTGTATTTCGTTGGAAACTTGGAAACCAACCTGCGCGTGCATGATATTCTTATTCATGTTGACACATTAAACGCCGTATTGGCATCCTCTTTATCCCACAAACTGAAGACGCTCGTTGCTCCCAAAAGCCTTTCAGCTCTTCAGTGTGTCACCTAATCTCCACATACCAAATTCAGCCAAATCGATCCAGTAGTTTGGGCTATGTAATAACACTAAGTTAGTGTTATCTTATTATAAAATTTATAATTTACAATTTTTCTACCCAAAGGGTACTAACTGCGAATGAATTTTGCCTTATTTAATTAATACCAGAATTTAAAGACCTTTCCAGTGTTGACAGTGGTCACGTTGGTCAACGCGAAAAAATAGCTAATGTCAAAAATTTCTTTCCTTGACAAGTGACAGTTAACGGCTGTCACGGCGTTGACGTGTGACGTGACGCATGTGACATACAAATGATGACATAATTTTGGGTTATGTTAATTGTTACCTTAAAAGTGAAAATATAATGCCTTTTACCTCAGTTTTATAGTGTTTGTATTAATTTTTATGGGACGTTGTTTATCCCTTAACCATGGTGTTGACGGTTATAAAATTGCGAAAAGAATTTTCCGATTTTATTGTAATTTAATAATAATAATAATTAACAGGGGAAATAAAATGAAAACTGGTAGTATTGCATCGGGAGAACCCATATGGAATAACAACGAAGATCTTCTGGGAGATGAGGTAGTTCCTCCTAGAAATTTTAATTAATAAAGTTGAATTTAATTTTTAGGGCCCTCTACCGATTATTGGAACGTGTCATATTTCGTCAATTTTATCCAATATTGATTCATCTGTGGATAGGCCAGAAGGTCAGCAAAATGATACAACCCAACCAGCAACTTTTTTTGAAAATAATGGCACTAGCAAATTTTCAGAAAAGCAAGTCCACAAAAATTATCAAGTATTAAAAGAAAATAAAACCGAAGCCAAAAAGAATAACACAAAGAATAGGACGAATGATTTTGAGAATATGCTGTATTTTGTGTGTAACTTGTGTCCATTTTTATGCACAAATAATTCTAAAATTACTGAGCATCTGGAGGTTGCTCATAAAAACAAAACCATTAGAAAACTGCCACATTTAAAATGTCCAGCCTGTAACAATGTCTTCTTTCATAAAATGCCACTTAGATCTCACCTTATTCATGATCATGGTGTTGGAAACTCTGATATCAATCAAATCATTCAAGCAGTTGTGTATTACGCAAATAAAGCCAAAACAAAAGATAAAAATAATAAGTCCAGAGATGCTTCGAATGGAGGTAAATTGAAAATGGATTCGAAATTTGAAACAAAGGGAGTTGTAGAGGAGACTGAGGAGAAACTATTTATTCTTCCAAAGGTAGAACTTAACCAAAATAATGCTGAAAAAATGTTCAATTCTATGATGAATGAAACAAACCCCATCTCTAAAATACTTGGTACAAAGAAATTACATAAATGTGTCTTTCCAAACTGTAAAGTTGCTTTTCAAAATGCTGAAAACTGCAATTACCATATCAGCTGCCACAATGACTCTGGTTTCATCTGTCCATTATGTAATGAAAAATTCCTTCTGTGGAAACCATTATCTGGTCATCTGTGGAGGTGGCATAAAATGGACTTGGAACTATATTCTTGCGACAAATGCGACTACAAATCAGTTAGCCAAGCCAAACTGAACAATATCCACAAATTGATCCATGGAGATGTTAGAGCATTCGTGTGCAACGTTTGCAAGAAAGCCTTCAAAAACAGAAAACAACTCGGAAATCATAAGATTACTCATAAGTCTGACTATGAAAAGCTAAAATGTGTGTGTGAGTTATGTTCTAAAGGGTTTGGAGACAAGAGGCAGCTGAGGATGCACATGAATGTTGTCCATGAAAAAATCAAACCATTTTTATGTAGTTACTGTGGGTACAAAGGCTCATCCAGAGGTTCACTTAGAATGCACATAAGGCAGCATACAGGTTTGTCGATTTGGTATTTATTGAATGTTAATTGATTGTATGTTTTCAGGAGAAAAACCCTTTGCATGTGACTCCTGCTCCTACACAACATCAGATCATAATTCATTAAGAAGACATAAGTTGAGGCATTCTGGTCAAAAGCCATACAAATGCTCATATTGTTCATACGCTTGCATCCAAAGCAGTACTTATAAAGTGCACTTAAAGACAAAACACCCAGGGCTAGAAAAGAATTTGATGTTCACTTGTCAAGAGTGCCAATTCCGGTCTGTTAATAAGGAAATATATACAACACACATAGTGACTGTGCATAATCAGAAACTTGATACAAATAAACTCCTTGGATAATTTGCGTTTCTTCCTTGTGTTTCCTAAAAACTAAAAAAACAAGCCTTATTTTACAACTTTAATCACTCCTGAATTGTTGCACATATTCTGTTTCAAGTGGATGTAAATCCGGACCTGGAATAACAAGGGAATGTAAAGGTCCTCCTAGATCAAACATTGACATTTCTTTAACTGTACAAGCAACGATTTGCTGCTCATTTGAACCCACCCTTGCCAAACCAATACAGAGACTATCTTCAGTAATTGCTGAAAAAATATCCACTTGTATTAAATTGCAGGTAGTTCAGCACTTACCTAAGTCCTCGCATTCTTTCTTTTTTTGCATAATTTCCAAAAGCTGTTTACAGGCATCACTAACTGACATGAAATAAGGGGGAAGATATTCTTTTTTCTTTTTAGTTAAACTCTCTATTGTTGGCTCTTTAACTTTAATATCTGTAAGAAAACCTGCTGTTATCCACAACTAACCCATACATCCGTTTGAAAAGTTATTTACCCAAGAGACAGAGAGTATGTGTTTTGTTTCTATAATTCCTAATTATTTTATCAAAAAAACTATCTGGTTGCCATGTATCTGACCATGCAGGTATCGAGACTGTTTCTCCAAAGTTATACAACTGTAATCCGCAGCAACCTGCTGCATTTAAAATCGAAGCATTGTGTACAACTTGCACCTTGATTCCCCTTTCTTTGGCCCGTAAAATCAAGTCAGTGTGGGTAGTAGCTCCAAATGGATCTCCAACTACCAATAAAGCTATGTCACCATTATCAGCATCTTGTAAAATATCATCAGTTCCCTGTTCTACAAGGTCTCGATCAGCAACTATTACTTTACGTCCATAGAATTCTTCCTAAACCATTATCATGCCATTATCATAACTAAAATCTTTAAAATACCAACCAAAGCTTCCGTCCCGCAGGTGAGAATGGAAGTGTAGGATTCCAAATAAACTCTATCACATTTTTTCACTATTTCTAAACCCTTTACTGTGATGTCCTTGCAATCACCGAGGCCCAAACCAACTACATAAAACATAATAACCGATTCCAATCAACAGAAGACAACATGTGCTCTTAAGTACTTCTATTCCACTGCCCTCAAGAGTGCATTACTTCTAGTTCTAACCAAACTTTTAAGTTGACAGTTGACACCACACGTGTACATGACATGTGCTACTCTGACACATCTGACACTAGTAGTGACAACTGACATCGGATGGTTATTTTTGAAACGAGCGGTCTCACGGATGAGAGACGCAGCACAAAATATCTCACGGAAGACGCTCCCCAACCTCAAGCCTCGCCCCAAGCACAGAATAAAGGTCAATTTCCATGTGTGATAATAGGCGCTTTCCGTTTACACATTTATCTGAGGAACCTCAGTTAATCAGTTGTCTCTGAGTTAATCTCAGCAAATTGATTAGACAATACTCAAATGAACCAATCAAATGGTGAGATTAACTGAGGCGGCCTGAGGAGTTCAATTACATTTTTTAGTTGAATCCGTCAATATTTAATGGAAAACCACAGAAATCGCGATATATCCCAACATTTTTTGCAAATAATCGCACACATGGCATATGACCATCATATGACCTTAAGCCTTAAGGAGGGACTGTAGCTGTGGATTGTATCCACCATGTTTGCGCCATTGTCAAAACTGGCAGCCGATAATTATGGACAGATAATATTATAGGCGCGTTCCTTTTACACATTTTTCTGAGTAGCCTCCATCAGTTAATCTCAGCAATTTGATTGGTTCATTTGAATATTGACCAATCAAACTGCTGAGTTATTAAGTGAGCCTTCTCAGATAAATGTGTAAATGGAACGCGCCTATAATATTCTCTGTCCATAATTATCGACTGCCAGTTTTGACATTGGCGCAGACATGGTGGATACAATCCACAGTCGCGATTTCTGTGGTTTTCCATTAAATATTAACGGATTCCACTAAAAAATGTAGTTGAACTCCCCAGAAAGGCGATATATTGATATTTCTTGATTACACAAGGTAGTTTCACAGTCTCGTTCCACAATACATAACATACAAAACATAGGTAACTACCTTATGTAATCAAACATCAGTTCCTCTTTGAAAATAGGACCAAGCCTTCAACCAACTTGATATTTCTTATTCAAAATTTCATTAGTTCGTATAGGTTTGGCATGCTTTCATACAATGATCCTAAAAAAGTTGTGTTACTTATTATCAGGGCTCTGGACCCATTTCAAAAAGGGGTTCCGGTACGGTTCCGGTTCTCGATCGAAAAAAATTATATGTTCCGGTACGGTTCTGATGGTTCTGCATAAAAATTAATTTTCGGTTCCGGTACGGTTCCGGTTCCTTGCCCACATTGCAAAAAGGGTTCCGGTACGGTTCCGGTCCACGAAATAAAAAGGGTTTCGGTACGGTTCCGGGTTCCAAAAAGGTTCCAATAGAGAAATCTAAAACCGGACAACGCAATTATTACATTTATTTTAACAATTCCCGTAATTTGCACGTTGCACGTCTTCACTTTTCATCTTCCATTTACGTTCACAACGTGAGCGTAAATATACTTTGTCATGGGTCAACCGATTTGAACCGATTACCGACCGACCAACATGGACCAACACGTCGACAATAATTATTCGCGGCAGAACCAGAAATAGGTACAAATAAAATAACGCAATAAATAACCGACTTGTCTGTCAGTCACCAGCAGACGTCTTGCCACTTGCATGACAGATGACAGTACACTCACGGCGGTCACGTCATGTACAATTAAACTACTTCCACTTGTACCTACTTGTCACAAACCCGGCAAACAGTGAATTCTTTGTTAAAAGTGGTTGAAGGAACCCCGAAAATTGAAAGGGTTCCGGTTCGGTTCCGGTTCCATGCCTTCATTTCAAAAAGGGTTCCGGTACGGTTCCGGTTCCTTGCCCGCATTGCAAAAAGGGTTCCGGTACGGTTCCGGTCCACAAAATAAAAAGGGTTCCGGTACGGTTCCAGGTTCCAAAAGGTTCCGGTCCAGATCCCTGCTTATTATTCAGTCTAGGGACTGGAACCGTTTTTAAATACCGGTGTCGGTTCTGGTTAACACTAAAAACCGAAAAACATTTTCGGTTCCGGTTCTTCCATGAAACGGAAACGCAGGCGAGTTTTTTTTTCTGGAACCGTTATTTTTTCGATTCCGGTTTCAAAACCGACATTTTTTTGATTCCGGTTCCAAAACTAATTTTTCCTTTCAGTGTTTTGCAATTTTTTGTGATTTGTGCAACATTAATTTTATTAAATGTGCATCCTGTCTTTTATCAAAAAAATTGTAGAACCGAAAAAATAATCGGTTCCGGTTCTTCCAAAAAAAAACGCTGACACAAAATGACGGTTCCGGTTCCACATTTTTAACCGGTTCCGGTTCCGGTTTCGTAGCAATTTACATAACATATAAAGACTGAGCTTTTTCTATTTAGGTACAACAATATAAATTAACAATTACAATACTGCATCTTTTTCTTTTTACGCCTTATTTTTCCTATCAAGTGCGAAAAATACAAACATTTCTGTGATTTAAATGAATATCAATAAATTTATTTGCTAATATCTTACGCAAAATACTTTTGGACAATATTTTGTCTAAACGCTCTCCCAGCCAATAAATCCACATCATTTCCTCTTCTGACATATTGATTTGCAATAGAATCATGCCCTGTTCTTCATTTTCATCGAAATACCACTGCCATTTTGTTGCAACTTGTCGCACACGCATGCGCGTTCTAACCTGGGAACTGGGAGACGATCTCGCTTGGTTTGACCAAGGGAGATTGAATCTCATAGGTTTTCCGTAGCTCTATATGCAGCTGAGAGCGGCGTGTTGCCTAAATCTCACCGGTGAGATAATCTCCCCGTTTTAAAGATAAGCGCCCTGGTAGCGGTCCATCTTGAAATGTGACATAATGGTCGTGTTCAGCCGACACAACTGGACGCTTAACTTTGAAGCCGTTTTTTCGTGACGAATACGCTGCGACGTGTGTTTTAACCGTATTTTAAAATGACGTCACTATTCCGCTGATGGGGAAAATGCAAGATTTTGAACCAGTGTTAGCAGCTGTCACCTGTCATTCAAATGTTTGGTTATGTACGGGGTATGTCCGGCTGTGGTATGTCCAAATATGTCTTTCTTTTTAATATTTTAATGCTTGTGTATGATTTTAGGTGTAATTTCAAGTTATTGATAATGGAACCCCTGTTACTGATGAGATATATTAGTAATGCCTTCATTGAACAAATGGAACAAGTAATATTACTACGATACTGGACTTTACAAAATGATCATAACAATGAGGAGTTCCTTCATATGATAATCTGTATAGTATGCAACTTAGAGCACATGAGAATGCCAGGATATTATAACTGGATTAACGAATATATCAACTACGATTTTTTTTCTTTATTTCGTATGACAAAAGAAACTTTTAATGCTTTACTTAGAAAGTTGAACTGCAACCAACGGTATTTCAAAGGTGGTTTTCTGCCTATTCCTGAAGAACAACAAGTCCTTATGACATTATGGTGGTTGGGGAAAGGAGAAGTTTTGTTAACAATTGCTGACAGATTTAATGTAGCTATATCTACAGTTTATGTATCCACAGAACTTATACTAAGTCGCCTCATTAATTTACAAGACCAGTATATAGTTTGGCCCGATGTAAACGAATCACTTACCATATCAGAACGTTTTCAAGAAAAAGCTGGGTACCCAGGTGAGTGCAGTTTGTGGAAAAATTCCAATTGACTTAACATTATGTAATATGATACATGTAATCTTATCCTTTGCAGGTGTTATTGGTGCCATTGATGTTTGCAATATTCCATTTAAAGCACCTAAAGAGCAAGCCGCAAGTTACACAGACCGAAAGATGCAGCATTCAATTAAGCTTCAAGCAATCTGTAGTAGCAATAAAATTTTTACTAACACATTAATTGGCTTCCCAGGGTCAGTTCATGACAGCAGAGTAAGCATTTAAACATCTCTGATAAATCAGTCAAATTATGAATGTATTTTTTTAAGGTTCTTCGAAATTCAAATTTATATCATGAGGTGCAAATTAATGGAAATTGGCGGCAATTTTTTTATAACGAAGAGTATCATATATTAGGAGACTCAGCTTATCCCTTGTACAATTGGCTAATGACTCCATACAGGTAAACATTTGGGCCGCTTTCATGACTTGACCAATATTTTACTTGCAGAGACAATGGGCGTTTAACCCCAGTTCAACGACGGCATAACCGAATCCATAGTGCTACAAGGGTTGCGATTGAAAACTCCTTTGGGATTTTGAAATCAAGGTGGCGAATTTTGCGTTATATAAATGTGAACAGCGTAATTAAGGCAGTACGAGTTATAACTGCATGTTGCGTGCTACACAATTTTTGCTACATTAATGAGGACATATGGGAAAATTATGAACCTGAATATAATGATGACAATGAAGATCAGTTTGGTAATGACAATCTAGACATGCAAGCTGTAATGAAAAGAAATAACATTGCTAATACTTTATAAAATGTAATTTAATAAACAGAAACAAAGTTTCATTTATTGCACTTAACATCATGCACTTTAAGCAATACTAATTATTATAACTAACTTGAACACATAAACAGCTTAGAAATCTGAAAAAATTTTGAACTCTCAAGAAAGTAAGTTCTGGTACAAAATACCCCTAAACTGATAAGAAATCAAAAAGAAAATATCAAACTCAAAGAACAACATAAGTTGTGGTATAAGATACCTACCTACCCTTAAAGTAGGTAACAATGAACTTATCAAAAATCAAGTCCTAATTGTCTTCATCCATCTTACGCTTTTTGGAAGGATTTGAGGAGAGCGATTCAATTAAGGCCATAGATTCCTTGTGCCTATCGCTGCTTTGTGTCATGAACATTTCCATCATGGCTCTGAACTCCTCTCGTCTTGAGTCTTGATTTTCACGCTGAATTTGAATGAGTTGTTCTAATGATTTATTTCTTAGAGTTTGCGGTCTTACACTGTTCTTGACTGCTTGGAACCTGTCTATGGCTTTGTCTTTGTGCAGAGTTTCACAAGATCTGCTGGAGCCTTCTTCAGCGTTCAAGTCTTCATATTGTACTTTTGATGAAGTAGATACCGTGTTTTCACATGGCTTTGGCATCAATCCCTTCCCTTGACCTGAACAAGAACTAGACTGTGCGACTTCTGCATTTGATTTAATAGAGTCTATTAACAGAACAGGTTCTGTTTTGTGCTGGTCTCCTAAAATTCTGTCTACTTCTTTGAAGTATGGGGAATCTTCCACTTTTCCCTCACCAGTGCGTCTTCGCTTTTCTTTGGTTTTAAAATAAGCAGACTGCAAATTTGCAAATTTTTGTCGAACCTTTTCTCTTCCTGGGATTCTTTCTCCCACAAAATAACCCATGCCATTCATTTCATTTCTAATTTTTGACCATAACGTATTTTTGCATGTCTTCTTGTCACAAAACTTGTCTTTGTATGTATTTCTTAGAGCCAGAAATGCCAAGGTAGCCTCGTGATCAATTTGATTACCATGTTTTGATTTCCATAAGGTGGAATCGGCTTGTGTTGTTGGAACCGATTCCTTGTTCAATTCATGTTTTACCATCTGTAGGTAGTCATTTGCAAAATTGGGGTCTGCAATTACAAATAAAGGATGATGCATCTCTGAGTAAAATAATATTTATTACCTTTCAGTTGTTCAGCTGTTTCACGATCCACAACCACGCTGACCCCTTCCCCTAAGTTAACACTAAACATATTTTCAGGTACCTACGTACTTTTTATTAAATTGAAAGTGAAATATAATTTTTTAAAGAAGCGTGGCGTTAGCAGCATTTGACATAGGTTAGGTATTTTACTTCCACTTGACAGTAGATCGACAGAATTGACACTAATGACGGATTCGACGCTATCAAACCAGCTTCAAACCGCTCTCCGAGAGCGCTTCAAACCAACATCAACCTGGTTTAAACGGTTGCATACGTGACGTCATTGTTTTGTCGCCAAAACGCAGCGGTTTGAACTACTCGGCAGCAGTTTGAACACGCTGCGTCGCAAAAAAACGCCTTGAAACGGGGAGATGATCTCACCGGGGAGATGCAACTTATCTCAGCACAGAGTCTCCCCGAACGTATTTTTGAACATAAATGAGATTTTGGCGCATGACAAGAATTGGACGTTGACAATTGAGGCGAAAATCAAAAATAACTAGAAAAATAAAAAACCCGAATTTTTGAGGTTTTACTCGTGTGATAGTTATTTAATTAATTAATTAATTATTATTATTAATATATTAATTATTAATAATAATAATAATAATTAATTATTTAATTTGTCGGTTTTTGATTTAACTTTCTTGTTTGTTTTTTATTAGTTTATATATTCTTAAAGTGCCGAATGTTTCTTGTTAATTTTTTTGCGTCTTTATAAATGCATGGGAATTTTTTATTGCTGCTAAAATTTTAATCAGTTTCGCCTTTGTTTAAAGTTCACAATGTTTCAAAAGTTATTTAATTTGTTGTATTTTTAATTTAACTTTCGTATTTCTTATTCAAAATTTCATGCTTTCATACAAATGATCCTAAAAAAGTTGTTACTTATTATTCATAGTCTTATAATTACCTATTTATGTAGTAATTTACATACCTACATATAAAGACTGAACTTTTTCTATTTAGGTACAACAATATAAATTAACACTTACAAAACTGCATTTTTTTCTTTTTACGCCTTATTTTTCCTATCAAGTGCGTAAATACAAACATTTCTGCGATTAAAATGAATATCAATAAATTTATTTGCTAATCTTACGCAAAATAATTTTGGATAATATTTTCCCTAAAGGCTCTCCCAGCCAATAAATCTACATTTCCTCTTCCGACATATTGATTTGCAACAGAATCATGCCCATTGCCCTTTTCTTCATTTTCATCGAAATAACCACTGGCATTTTGTTGCAACTTGATGCACACGCAGGCGCATTCTAACCTGGGAACTGGGAGATGATCTCGCTTGGTTTGACCAAGGGAGATTGAATCTCATAAGTTTTCCGTAGCTCTATATGCACCTGAGAGCGGCGTGTTGCCTAAATCTCACCGGTGAGATGATCTCCCGGTTTCAAAGTTAAGCGTCCTGTTGTGCAACAGTTGACATAATTCGGCTGAATTGTGCGCTACGTGGCACTGCCAGCCAATGCGTAACTGTTGCGTCACAACACTTGGAGCGATAACCATTTTAGATCCGCCGGCTGAATGCAACCATACCAATGCGACGGTGATTTTGACAGTTGACAGAAGTTGGCACAAGATGTAAATAAAATAATAAACTCCAGTTTAAAGTATTTATTATGGTGTGGTAATCGAATAATTATTAGCTTAAGCTTATGATCAGAATTACTTCATCGAGGAAGGAAAATGCCGACTGTAATTTTACTGGATGTTTCATTGTCAATGACACGTCCGGTGCAGGTTGGTGAAAATGTAGAAACTTCAAGAAAGCACTTAGCCTTGTTGGGAATTAAGTCTTTTCTGGACCAATTAAGCATACATAACAAGCTGGAATTTATTTCACTGGTGAGTTTTTTTGAATAGATTTCTAGGTTAACTGTAGTACATTTTCTTCGGTGGTATTGGCAGCATTGATTATCAGTCGTTTTTTGACGTTTGCGGAACGAAAGCCATGTGGGAAATTTTGTTTCCATTTCGTGCAGTGTTCCAATTTATTCATGAAATAAGTATTGAAATCATAAGTTATAAGTAGTCAATTGGTTTTTAGTGTAAATCAAGTATTGTGCTCTTGTAATAATTCTAATATTTGCAACTGCAACATCGTTGAGGTTATTTCGAAAATGGGAGAAGTAAAACTCGCCAAAAGCAATAGTTTCTGCACAACGGTGGCAATTCGTTATCGCTTCGTGTTCGAGAGCACCGGTGAAGAGCAAATTTTGAAGTTCCTGCCTCACGAAGTTATTACATTGGAAGTTGAGTCACCGAATAGTGAAGTAAAGATAGAACTAAAACCAGAGGATGTTTCTTATGAAGATGACGTCGACTACTTGCGCAGCCTTGATCCAAAGGAATGGAAAAGTCAGGACCACTACAAAGTGCTGGGAATTCCACAGCTTCGCATCAATGCTACAGACGATATTATCAAAACTGCATATAGAAAAAAAGTGCTGAAACACCATCCCGATAAAAGAAAAGCTTTAGGGGAAGAAATTAAAACCGATGACGACTATTTTACCTGCATCACGATGGCGTATGAGACTTTAGGTAATCCTCTGAAGAGGCGAGCATATGATTCTGTCGATCCTGAGTTTGACAACAATATTCCTTCGTTGGGTGAAATTAAAAAGGATTTCTATGAAACGTTTTCGTATTATTTTGCTTTAAATTCACGTTGGAGCGAGAAGCAAAACATACCAAAGCTTGGTGATCCAGAATCATCAAGGGATGCGGTTGAAAAATTCTATTCGTTTTGGTATGATTTTAAATCTTGGCGAGAATATTCCTATGAAGACGAGGAGGATAAGGAAAAGTGCCAGGATAGAGATGAGAGAAGATACGTTGATAAATTAAATAAAGCAGAAAGACTTCGAAAGAAGAAGGAAGAAATGTCCAGAATTCGCTCATTAGTCGACTTGGCATATAATAATGATCCTAGGATAGATAAATTTAAACAAGAAGACAAGGAACGTAAACTAGCAGCAAAAAGGGCGAAACAAACAGCAGCTCAAGCGAAAAAGGAAGAGGAAGAAAGGATTCTTCGTGAAGCTCAATTTGCCAAGGAACAAGCTGAAGCTGCAGAGCGGGCAAGAATTGAAGCCAAACGACAAGAAAGGGAAATTCAGAAACGAGCTCTAAAGAAGGAACGAAAATCACTGAGGGATCTATGCAAAGGTAATAGCTACTTTGCTGAAAGTTCTGATCAAAATTTGGCCCACATGACTAGTTTGGAGACGATTTGTGAAATGTTCAGTCTGTCGGAACTAGAAGAATTGAATAAAAATGTCAGTAACAATGGAAAGACTGCATTTATGAAAGCATTAAAGGAGATGGAGCAGCGGCTAGAAAAGGAAAAGCAAGAAGTTATCAAAGCTGCTAAACAAAAATCTAGTGATAATAATAAAGAAGCAATTATTGACGCCGTTCCTGATTGGAATGAAGAAAACATTCAATTGTTAGTGAAAGCAGTGAACCTTTTCCCTGCAGGAACTACTCAACGGTGGGAAGTTGTAGCTAATTTCATAAATCAGCATGGAAAGTTCGACTCCGGTGCTAGATTCAATGCCAAGCTAGTTCTAGCAAAAGCGAAGGATCTCCAAAACACGGATTTCTCAAAGAACAATTTAAAAGAAGTGGCCAATAAGCAGGCGTTTGACAATTTCAGGAAAGACAAGAAAAGCGTCGTAACTGTTGACGAGTCGGAAATTTCAAAAAAACTGGATGGAGTTACACTGAACGGTGACAGTAAGAAAATTAATGGAGAAATTAAAGTTAAGCAAGAAGTGCCATGGACAACTACAGAACAACAACTTCTTGAGCAAGCATTGAAGACGTATCCTGCTTCAACCGCAGAAAGATGGGATAGGATTTCTGAATGTATACCAAACAGAAGTAAAAAGGAATGTGTGAAGAGATACAAAGAATTGGTGGAGACAGTTAAGGCGAAAAAGGCGGCACAAGCCACTGTACCTTCAAAATGAGATTAATTCACATTTTATTATTTAATAAAGTTAATTTAATAGAGACCTTCTGAAATGTAATAATAAAGTTGACAGCTCTGGAAATTGTGTTTCTTTTATAGGTAGGTATTATATTATGAAGCCATTATTTTAATGAATAATGGGGGGGAGGCGGTGGACAAGACACGTTCTCAGTCCTAGGTATAACTATTAATCTATTATTGTTCATTGAATTTACGCATTTGCATTGTGCTTTCAATAATGAAGATATATACACATATACAGTGTGTCCCACCTAAGATGAAGAGTGACATTCTGGTTATTTTCATAGCTCCTTTTGAGGTACTCAATTGATAACATAAGTTGTAAACCTAGTCTACTGCAACCTTGTGCATAGGACTATTTTTCAATTCGAATATGGTAATTTTAGAGACATCCGGAGAAATCTTAACTTTCAAAAATTTTAGATTGTGAATTTTGCGTTAATGCGGTTCCGTGACATCACAATTGATTTTCGAACAACTTTTCCTTAATAATCTTTTCGATATCTTCAGCGCAACCGAGCTAAGGACTGAAATAAAAAGACGAGTTAAATTATAATAAATTCTCTTCTACAGAGGGTGGTGAATTTTTCCTTGCCCACCATTGGGAACTCGGAAACCATAAGAACTCGAGAGTAGATTAAATTAGAGAAAAGTTGAGCTTTTTTAAGGCGATCAAGAATCTGTAAAGAATTTCCCGATATCTTGATTAGTTCCTGAGTTAGCGCGAAAAAACTCAAAAATTGCGATTTTAGAGAAAAATTTATATCTATAACGATTGGTGGTATTCAAATGAAACTTGGAACTGTTATATTTTTGAAGTTGCCAATTCAATAATGGCATTGACAGAAATATTTTAGGCCATCCAGATTTTGAGCAACGACAGCCAACTTTTCTTTTTCATATGTCGCCATATTGGATTTTAACACCAATAGATGCACGAAAAAATGAGCTTTTCAAAAATGTAATCAATATGGACTTTGAAAAAAATATGTCACACCATGCCCAGGCGTATTTTATTACCGTTGGATTAAATTGTTTTATTCACGTCATAAGAGATTGATCTTGATTTGATTGATCTTTTGCAATTGTTTCTCATCTAAATTTAGGGTGATTTTACAAACTATTCATAGTATTTTTTCAAAATTTGACGATCTCTCAAAAAATTCCATGTTGGCTGCATTTTTGAAAAGCTAATTTTTTTGTGCATTTAATGCTGTTAAAATCTAATATGGCGGCCATAAGAAAAAGAAAAGTTGACTGTCGTTGCTCAAAAGCTAGAAGGCCTAGAAAATTTCTGTCAATGTTGTTGAGTTGACAGGCGTCAAAAATATAAAAATTTCAAGTTTCATTTAATTACCACCAATCGTTAGAAAGACACGAATTTTTCTTTAAAATCGCGATTTTCAATTTTTTCGAGATAACTCAGGAACGAATCAAGATGAAGAAAAATTCTTTACAGCAAATAGTTATGGCCGATCCCACGGACCAAACTTATCACTTAAGTTAGACTTAAAAATTAAGAATGACGTTTGCCTTATGGTATAAACGTCATAATTGTCATTTTAAGGCTCTCTTAAAGTTAAGTAAGGTCGGTGGAATCGTGCATTAATCACCTTGAAAAAACGCAACTTTTTTCTAATTTAAGTTACTCTCTATCTTTTATGGTTTCCGAGTTCCCTATGGTGGGCAACGAAAAATTCACCACCCTGTGTGTACATTATACAAAAAAGGTAGGTAGTCAGAATCAATTTTTACATTAATTCCTAACAGAACATAGTTCCAACTGCCCAAATTAATGATCGGAAACATTTTATTTTCAGAAATGGTTAGAAATTACATCCGGAAAACTAGCAAAGGTGCCTTTTTGGCAACTGATACACGTCAAAGCTGAACTATGGTCTGTCCGGGATCCGGGACCTTAGAAGCAGTTTGCTGACAATAAATAACGGTTTTTTCCATCATAAGTTGTAAATACAGGGTGTCCGGAAATAGCGTGAACATACGCCGGGTGGTAATTCTACATTAAAAATTAGGACGAAAAGTTGGTAGGTGTCTCTCAAAACAGGTATTTAATTAATTATTTTTGAAACGGTTGGAGCTAGAATAACAAGCTGTAGTCGTTAGTGAAGACTAAATACATTTGTGGAGCAAGCTAACTTGTTTTTTTACATTATTTTGTTACCATAGGCATGACATGTTTTAATCGTGTTTTTCTGGAAAACGGTTGATCGTTTGACTTCCTATCAAGAGTACCTTTTTTATGTGGAATTGTTTGACGAATTGTTATCTGAATTCAAAAATTCAAGAAAGCTGAAGAAAAAAAAGTTGAGGGGATTTTTTGCCTAAGCCCCCTGTTTCGCACGCCTATGGTCGTCAATCACCTGTTTTGTTCCCTCCAGATAATTTGTCACCCCAAAATTAACCCAGTACCTAAATTTCGTTATTCTAGCTCCACTCGTTTCATAATAATTAATAAATACCTGTTTTTGAGAAACACCTTCCAAGACCTGTAGCGCCCCCTGGAAGCACTTTCGGACATCTGTTTATATGAACTTTTCGTCCTAATTTTTGATGTAGAATTACCACCCGGAATATGTTCACACTATTTCCGGACACTCTGTATACATATACAGGGTTAGTACAAAGTCCTGGAACAGTCCGTTATCTCCGTTATTTCTTAAGATTTTACATTGAAACTTGGTACCGAGGCACAATTAAGTACAGGGAATTATTTTATAATATTGCAGGTGACTTTTTCTTCTTTGTACGAGGAAAAATGCGCGTTTACACGTTATTACAACCTGATTAAGAGCGAACTCCAAAACATAGAGGATTATGATAAAACATGCATCGAAACTGCCCTGCATGGAGTGAACCAAATGGTGTTGAACGAATGGGGGAACAACACGGCTTGCCAGGTACAAATCCGAAAGTTTGTCTTACGTTCAATTTTTAATTTAAGATAATCTTGATAACGGACGGAAGCACGGGATTGGGTCCAGGATCTTTAAAGGAATCGCTGTCGACCGTGAATCAACGCTCGGTTTCAGATCCTTTTCCTGTTCCATTCTCATTTCCTGCAAAACTTTTTATTGTGTGTATTTCACCACCGAACGATCCCAGTTTAACCAAATGTATGTCTTGCAATTTTTACTGAAATAAGCTCATTTGCGTTTTTAGCAAAACCTCTTTTTCAAAGGTTAATCGATTTAACTGGATACGACGGGTCGATTTTTGTCCCTGATGGCGTATTGAATGAAACTGCAGTAGTTTCGATGTTTCACCGTTTAGCAGAGGAAATGTATACGTCTTTCAAGGGAACTCTAAAGTGTGGAAATTTAGAATCAAAAATTATTTTATCACCGGCTCCTGTTGTAAGTTTCACATTTTGAAAGAATGTTTGCCAATAGCTAACCCATTTCAGCCCTATACCAAAATTATGGATTTTCATTACCAAACCTACAACGTTTCAGAACATATAAACGTATGTGGTTTTATTTCTGTAACTGATGTTGGTTCTCCAATGGCGATAAGCCGCCACCTTATACTTCCAGCCAGTTCAAACAACAAAGATCACATTCCACCCCTATCTACCGAAATCGATTTAACGGATGAAGATAGCGCGGACGAGGGAAAAACACCTTCATTTTGTGTCCTTCTACACGGAGCCCTCAAAGTAGAGAATATGGCTGCACTGGTCTCTATTGGTGAAAATTGGTTCGGTTTTGTTTATTCTTGGGCTGATTCCAAGAAAAAATCGAATTTAATGTTGACGGTTTTGACACCGGGATCGGATGCTGTTCCTTGGCTTGGCGATTTGAATAACTTAGGTTCCGCAGATTCGCCCTCTGAGCAAATGGGATCATTTCCGGTTAGGCCCCACGAGAAGAGGAGTTATTCCCAAAATGGAGTAGTTTGGATCAGGCAAGCGGGACTTCAGAGTGACATTCAGAAGATTCTGAGACATGCGAGAAAATTACCGGAAAAAACGCCACAGTTTTATAAGGTAAGAGGAAATATAATTCCAAGGTACCTAGTGAAAATTTAAATCGATACTTTACTGATAACCAGAGTCATCAAAAATATCAAGAAACTGCAATGATTCAAAAGACGAAATTAGTTAGTAGTCTAGGCGGTGGGTCGAAAAATCGATAGAGAAATGAAAAAAATTCAACCAAGAACATTTTTGTTGGAATGGTTCGATTTCAGAACCACGAAAAACATACTAAAAAACTCGCCCTCAACCTCAGCCTGGAACCCTCCTAAAATCTGCAAATTATGCGCAAGGTGCAAGTTTTTGCTCCATAAACTCGCTTTTCCTTCATCGTACAAAAAATATCCACGTATACAGGGTGTCTTACGAATATGGAGCAGTATCGATATCTCTCGACATAAGCAAGGTACAGTTGTAAGATTTGGCACTTACAGAAATTGACACATTCGGAGTCTATTGAAATTATTGGCGACGATGGGGTACTTCCGGTTATACCGGAAGTAGGGTCCAACTTTAAAATTTTAAATGGCAACCCTCATTTCTCATTACAGATTCGGACAGAGGAGGAAAACCTATACCCAAAACACCTAAAAAGTAACTTGTTTGCACCAGCCGCCTAGATTTTATTAACGTTTTTAGAGAAAAGTTCCGCAAAACAGTGCTATGTAAAAATGGTCATAACTTGTAAACCGCGGGCAATAAAAATAAAAATGACACACCATTGTAAAGTAGAAAGACTGTTTTACATTATGCTCGCCAAAAAGTCATATGAAAGCTGATTCAAAGTCGATTTAAAGAAATTGAAATGTTGGAAATTTAAAAGCCGAATAACATTTTCTTCTTATGGAAAAAACAGCGATTTTAATTGTTTCCTTTTTTGGCACTTTATGGGTACCGTTGAAAAGAGAATAAAATTCTGCACCCATCCATGCAGAAAAACTTGTATGCTGCCATTTAGGAAAAAAAATGTTATTCGGGTTTGAAATTTCCAGTATTGCAGTTTCTCGAAATCAACTTTCAATTAGTTTTCTTAGGATTTTTGGCAATCATAATGTAAAACAGTCCTTCCGCTTTACGACGATGTGTCATTTTTATTTTTATCGCCCGCGGTTTACAAGTTATGACCATTTTTACATAGCACTGTTTTGCGGAACTTTTCTCTAAAAACGTTAATAAAACCCAGGCGGCTGGCGCAAACAAGTTACATGTAGGTGTTTTAAGCTTAATTTTTCTTCCTCTATCCGAATCTGCAATGAAAAATGGGGGTTGCTATTTAAAATTTAAAAGTAGGACCCTACTTCCGGTATAACCGGAAGTGCCCCATGGTCGCCAATAATTTCAATAGATTCCGAATGTGTCAGTTTCTGTAAATGTCAAATCTTACAACTGTACCTTCCTTAAGCCCAGAGATATCGATACTGCTCCATATTCGTAAGACACCCTGTACAGTATTGATGACTAAAAAAGTCTCTATAAGACAGTTCCTATGCACTTTTCACCTGAGAGCAACGGTTTGGACACAGGAATTGCTTAAAATTGAGCCAAATTTTACAATACTACAAATACTCTCAAATTGTTCTCTATGGTTCACACTATCATCGTGCAAAGCGATAATTCAAGATCAAAATTTGTAGTACTGTTTTGGTAACCTCTTGGATTATGATTGAGTTTCGAAAAATTCGCTTAATTTTGAGCGACTCCTGCGACCAAACAGTTGCTCTCAGCTGAAAAGTACATAAAAACTTTTTTGTAGAGAATTTATTAGTCTTCAATATTGCATACGTGTATATTTTACGATGAAGGAAAAGGGAGTTATGGGGCAAAAACTTGCCCCTTGCGTATAATTTGCAGATTTTAGGGCAGTTCCAGGCTACCGAGGGCGAGTTTTTAGTATGTTTTTCGTGGCCCTGAAATCTAACCATTCCAACAAAAAAAGTTCTTGGTTGAATTTTTTCCATTCAAAATTACCCACCGCCTGGTCTATAGGTCCTAAATTCTTTTTCCATAGGAACTTAACCGATTGAGAAAAGCTGCTATCTCGCTCGGATTTTTGGACCTCCTAAACGGCCTAGCCTACATTTTTGAACAGGAATGTCTGCAGCTTCCAGGCTCAGCACACCCAGACTGTGCACTTCAGCTCCAACACGCGGCCGAGGTATTAAGGAAAACGCAGAACAGAGACATCAAATATGTCGTTGTCCCCTTGCAAACTAATTATAGTAGTTCATAAATAAAATATGTATAAATTTTTATTGATCATTTTTGTCCGTACAAAATATTTTAGATCTAAGTAAGCAGCGGAATTTAGGCAGGAAGCCAAGATACAGAACAGGCCTTAGTGTCAACCCGCCGTAATGTAACATGGATAAACATACAATGGCAGAGTTATTTAAAAACATATTATACAGGGGCGGAATTTTAAAACTGTCACGCTTATTTTCCTTGTCAGACATAATGGTATGGAGAAAGTGTAAAAGTTTTCTTTGAAATGATGTTAGAATATACGCGATTGATAAAATTATGGTGAATATTAAGAGGCTCCGAATTTCGTGAAATTTCTTCGTCAATACTCTGTCAATATCTTTTTGAGAAGATTGATATAACTTTATTGTTATAATCAAAAATGATGATATTAACAGAATGTTTGGTATTATCACTGCAAACACTAACAAAGC
Organism: Pycnomerus fuliginosus; assembly: GCA_963924575.1. Lineage (NCBI taxonomy): Eukaryota > Metazoa > Arthropoda > Insecta > Coleoptera > Zopheridae > Pycnomerus > Pycnomerus fuliginosus. The sequence goes on along the minus strand of OZ004617.1, from coordinate 10,170,684 downwards.
GTATTGTAGTATAGGTCCATAATAACTGTCAATAACGGCACATAAACTATAATTGTTGCATATTTCTAACGTCGATGAAAATATATAACTCGGTATACTTAAAGAGAAGCTGACAAGCCAAACGAATATAGCTGGAAGGACTGAAGAGATATCACTTTTCCTTTTTCTGTAATCTATTGTTACGAGACGATTGGTGTTTTCTTGTCTCGTAAGTAAATACTCATCGGGATCGTTGGATGTTAGTGGATTCCTGGTACTTTTTTTGGTTTCAATCTCATGTAGGTTCCATAAAGCTAAAGCATGAAAATTCAAACATACCAAAAGATAGCTTGTTAAGCAGTTCAGAAAAATTTCACAAGCCATGAATAATTGGCAAGATCCAAACGCCGGAGACAAATTTTCTTTTTTCAGCGAAAAAATTTCAATCGCTGCATTATGAATTGAAAAACAGTCCACCAACGAGATTTGCAGAATGAAGGATAGTGTACCTATACAAAGTGAGAGTTAGATTGGAATGTGATTTTTTTATATTTACCATTTCTCTTGCATCCGATTAAAGCCAAGACATTTGCAAAATTTAATAAACCCCCTGCACCGATGAATATGAGGAAAAAACTTATGATGATGGTCCATGAAAGATTTGTATCGTGCATGTCTACACCCAATTGAGATTCACTTTCGTTCATTGTTCTAGTTAGCGTGATTGAATAATGTTAAAGTGCACTTCTTGAAGTCATGATCGGGACTGGGGGTCTGTTCGGTTATTACACACAGTCGCATCATGAATAAATTGTTAAGTGCTTGGACCTGGTACAAAAAGAGCAAAACGAATATCAAGAAGAAACATGTACGGCGCGCATATGTTTTGTAAAAGCCGCGTCGTGCATGTGACATTATTAATTTATTAGAGAATTCAGTCTCTCGTTCTTCAGATACACTTGAGATTGTTTCTTTAATGTTTACCTACCTTAATTGTAATTATAATAATTATAAAATTTCATAGTGATATTCAGGCCCTTAGCTAGCTGGGGCAAAGGGGCGGGCGTTTCCAGTTGCGTGTATTTTGCTCCACCAAAAACATTATTCAGGCAGCTTTTTTCTGCTGGCGAATTTGAATAATAATATAACTACTTGTACTATTAGCTAGCCCATCATACCCCACCGGATTTATTTTTTGCGCCCCTTTTTACATACGAGTCTGGCCGCCTCCATATTAACAATAACTTCTTTGAAAATAAATTTTGGTTTAAAGATCTCAATAAAACAAAAGCCCCGGAAGATGTATATCAAAGCGATGTGTATCCCTGTAGATGTTATTATTACGTTGATGGGTTATGTAGGGGCCGCCTGGATTTTCTGGTGGAATCGGGTGCAGATTTCATCAATCTGCCCCTAGTAGTAGTGCCTCCGCAGACACACAGATGTGTTAAAAATGTGACTTGTTGGTCCTATACAGTGTTTGCGGTAGAATATGAACAGAATAACACGGAAAATAAGCCAATAATGCAAATTTATGATTTGGAGGGGTTGAAAGGTTGAAATATTGCGAGTAAATAAGTAGAATTACCGGAAAGAAAAGAGTTTTGAACGATGATCGGGGACGGAAATTAGACTGAGTTTTATTGAAAAATGTATTTTAGCATTTAGCATTCTTTAATCGAAGTTTAATAAGGGAGTGGTGGTGGTTGTCGGATAAATGTCATTTTGACTCTAGGTACAATTGCGAGCAAAAAAAACAGGACATCAAATTTTATGTCACTTCACAAAAGGCGCAGTGTAATGGCAAGTGATGTCCGGTTTTCGGTCAATTTTGAATGCCTGTTACGTGTGAAAACTACACGAGTGCGGTGTTTCAGTGTTATTCTATTTTTTGCTAGCAACTGTACCTAACTGAATTGGAATGAAAAACCTGAGATGGTCCTGTACAGTGTTTGCAGGATTCGATATAGTTGTGGTTTTTCAGGGTCGAAAACCTTAATCACTTTTTCGAAAATCACAGTTTTATAAATAGTTATTTATGGTATGTATACCTACGTGTGTCTTGTAAGGCATTTTAGACACACAAGAAAAGTCGAGTGCCTAATTTCTTAAGTGTCTTGTTGATAAAACACGAGTGCCATAATAACGCTTTATCCACAACCTGTCTTTTCTACTACATATTAGTGCATAAATAAATTAGAAATTATATATGACAGTGACAATTTATTCTAATGTCGATATTGCAGAACTAGACGGTTATGAAATAGGTACCTATATGCTACCGTAGCAACCTGTTTTATGAAGTTTATGAAAAATAAAACACTAGTGTTTTATTATAGCATAGATTATAGACATGCAAACAATGATTTTATACCTTAATAATAGACAGGTTGTGGATAAAATTTATTTAGTAGAGGGGGATGTAACGTCAGTTGTACCTACAAATAGACAAATTCTGTGAAAAAGTAGAAAGTGGAAGTTTCCACCGTCTCGATGATTGCCATTTTTTCATTTTGAAGAAGTATTCCAAAATCAAATGTGCGCGATTGCCTCCTCTAGCAGCAAGAAGATTCCAATTTCACCAGTAGGTATTGCAGGAACCTTCCGTGCTAGACCCACTTTTGAAAATCTGTGAAAATGGCCCAGTTACGGACGATTATCTACGCCTACGCAATCTGTGTCGTCAGAATCAAGCTTAAAGCGAACCAATTCGCTGAAAAATCGAATTGGTTTTAATTCATTTTAAGTGAAATGCAAATACCCTTGGGTAGTCGTTGCCATATTAATAGCGTGATGTAGGCCATTAAGGTTAAACCTAGCTTCGAGAGTGTCTCTTTCAAATTATCTCACCGTAAGCGGAATAAAGATGTAATTATTGCCTTTAATTCTTAACCCTTTGGACATACCCAAAGGAAATACCTACCTATTTGCATCCATCAGATACTTTCAAACCAATGGTTTTGTATTCCCAGAGTCCACTGTCACTCTACATATTATTTCAGCTTTATTCTTAACAGATTATTGGTCTGAAAGAAAAGTGATGTCAATCTAAAAATAGTCCAGTACCTAGTAGGTATTAGAATTTTTTTTAGGCGATTGTGGAAATCATTAGGGACCAATTGTTCTTTGCGTTGAGATGTTGTACTTTACGTACTACACAACATACTAAAAGTCGTGATAAATCCGGCCTGTGCGTTAGTCGCTGTCTTGAAAAAATGGTGGACATCGAGGGTCTCTCTGATGTTTTTCGCTTTTATCTTGAAAGCCGTTGATCCTACGGAAATTTTTCACATGACAGAATTGAAAGAGCATACAATTTGCAATTAAATGAGGGCGTACGCGAAAAAATCATAATTTTACAACAATTTTAAAATCACATCCGAACGGTTGAAAAGAAGATTATCGTCATCCCTTTGCAAATTTTATGCTTTTTCAGTTTGGTCACGTGAACAATTTCGGCACGATCAACATTTTCAAGATAACGGCGAAAAACATCCGAAAGACCCACGTTCTGTCCTGTTTTTTCGAGATAGCGGCTAACGCACATGCCGGATATGTCAGGACTCTTTAGGCCCGGTTTTTCCATCTTCGATAACCTCCGGTTTACCTAACCAACAGTTTGTCGCATAGCAACGAGTGTTATGATTGGCAGTATCCTAGCAGGTTATCGATATATTAGGAGGTTATCGAAGATGGAAAAACCGGGCCTTAGGGCTACTTTTACCATGTTCGAGTTATGAAAACTCTGGGTTGGTTGCCATGACATTGACAGTCTCATTGGTCGTGGCATGGCAACGTACTCCGAGTTTTCATAACTCGGACATGGTAAAAATGGCCCTTACGGCCGTATTCACCAACGTTGATTAGCTTTAAAGGACCCTTAAAATGACAAAAATGAAGTTTAACCAATAGGAAAAATGTCATTCTTGTCATTTTAAGTCTCCTTTAAAGTTAATCAACGTCGGTGAATACCGGGGTTATGTTAAACAGTGAGTAAAGTACCACATCTCAACGCAAAAAACCATTGGCTTGTAATTATTTCCACATTCCCCCCCCCCAAAAAAAAACTATGAATTAACCGTTGGGATGTGATTTTAAAATAGTCGCGAAATTATGATTTTTTCGCCTATGCTCTGATTTTGTAGCAAATTGTAAGCTCTTTCAATTCAGGTATGTGCAAAATTTCCGTAGGGTCAACATTTTTCAAGATAAAAGCGAAAAACATCGGAGAGACCTTCGATGTCCACCATTTTTTCGTTGTATTAGTACCTACGTAAAGTCCAACATCTCAACGCAAAGAACCATTTTTTCCTAATTAGACAAGGCTAGAATTTCAAAAAACGCTTTCTATATCATGCTAGAAGCAAATCGGATAACATTTTGACGACAAGTGTTTCTAGACTAATTGGACCCTGCTGAATCCGAAAATCACTGTCGGCAATTCGAAATCTTAACCGGAAGTCCGCAATTGTAGATGGCGCTCAAGGCAGGTCGTTATATCCAAAATAGCATGAAAATTATACAGTTTTCGACCAAAGACGTGGTATACAAAATTAAAGATAGCTTTATTCTCTACAAGAAAGGCCCTAATGACTTTTTTCGTACAGACTACGGTTTACCCCTAGCGCTGGCTAGAAAGTTGCGCTCGACGCGCGGCTTACGCGCTCCACGATTATTTAATCAAGAAACTTGTTTCTCAATTTTTATGGAGTTTTTCATTACAGTTCACCAATATCTACCTAAATACATGAGATTAGTAAGATATTCTCATTTTATTTCCGCTTTTTCAATGTGCAAACGCCGTTTTCTGTCTTTCACTGTTGGTTTCTTTTGACGTGCGCTATAACAAAGAGCAGATCGGATAACATTTTGACAACAAGCATTATTTGAATAATTGAACCCTGCTGAATCCTTAAATCACTGTTTAAATTTCAAAGTCTTGAGAGAATGTACGCTAGTCAAGGTGTCTTTCAAGCTCAGTTATAGTTTCTATTTTATTTTCAGGCCTCTGTAGCAAGAACCGTCCATACGATTGCTTTGTGTCAATTATAACTTTTGATCAGGAAGTCGAGATCTACAACATATCAGAATTTCAGCCAAATCGGCTGAAAGTTATTTTCCCCTTAGGATGGTACTTTGGATTTTGCCATCTTGAATAAAGCATTTTCGGTCAAGATTTCGATATCAAAACAGTGATTTTCGGACTCAGCAGGGTTCAATTAATCAAAAAATACTTGTTGTCAAAATGTTATCCGATGCGCCCCTTGCAAAAGACGCACCTCAAAAGCAACCTAGAGTCAAAATAGAAAACGGCGTTTGCACATTGAAAAAAGGGAAGTAAATTGTGAATATCTTACTAATCCAATGTATTTAGGTGGATATTGGTGAAATATATTGAAAAACTCCATAAAAATTAAGAAACAAGTGTTTTGATAAAATAATCCTTGAGCGCGTAAGCCGCGCGGCGAGCGCAAATTTCTAGCCCGTGCTAGGGGTAAACCATCGCCTGTACGAAAAAAATCATTAGAGCCTTTCCTGTAGAGAAAGAAGCTATCTTTAATTTTATATACCACGTCTTTGGTCGAAAACTGGATGATTTTCATACAATTGTGGATATAACGATCTGCCTTCAGCGCCATCTAGAATTACGGATTTCCGGTTAAGATTTCGAAGTGACGACAGTGATTTTCGGATTCAGCAGAGTCCAATTAGTCTAGAAACACTTGTCGTCAAAATGTTATCCGATTTGCCTCTAACAAGTCGCGAAACTCAAAACTAGCCTGGTCTAAATAGATACTACTGGCCTATTAATTAGCAAAATCAAGTATTTTGCAAGTGTCCCATTTTCGTGTTATTGTCAGAGATTGTTTTGTTATTTTCTTTGACAATCGTGACATTTTTGAAATATTTCATTTCCCATTGTCATTCAAAATTTTCGTGTAAAATGATATAACTCCAAGAACCCGCCCAATCATCTGGAGCTATGGCCTCTTCACACCCACCAAAAACCGCAGCTCCCACTGTTCTTCCAGCTCCAGTGACGGCGCCAACAACTACTTCCGCTGAAAACAAAGATGGCAAAGACAAGAAGCAAACCGTGCTCGAGTCTCATGGCTACTTCTTGGGAAAGACTATTGGATCTGGCTCATACGCCACCGTTCGGGTTTGACAATGATTCTGATTTTTTGTAGCAACAACTAACAAAATTAATTATTTAGATGGCCCACAGCGAAAAGCATAACATGAATGTGGCTGTTAAAATCGTGAGTAAATTTTCAGCCCCGTCAGATTATCTAAAAAAATTTCTGCCGAGAGAAATCGAAGTGGTGAAAGGTTTGAAACAGTCGAATTTAATTAGATTCTTGCAGGCAATCGAGACGACTCATAGGTATTTTTTGCCGCAGGTGATCTTTTGTTGATAAATTAAAGCTTTAAGGGTTTATATTATTATGGAGTATGCAGAGAATGGCAGTTTATTGGAAATCATACGACGGGACTCGCACATTGACGAGATAAGGTCTAGGAAATGGTTCCGGCAACTTGTGGAAGCTGTCGACTACTGTCACGAAAGAGGGGTAGTCCATCGAGACATTAAGTGCGAAAATCTGTTGATGAACTCCGATTTTGACATTAAACTTTCCGACTTCGGCTTTGCAAGAGGCAACATGAAAATCAAAAATGGACAACCCACGTTGAGTGAAACCTTCTGCGGAAGTTATGCGTACGCTTCCCCGGAAATTTTGAAAGGAATACCGTATCAGCCACAGTATTCTGACATATGGTCGATGGGTGTAGTGCTTTTTGCCATGGTTTACGGACGATTACCTTTCGACGACACCAATTACCGCGACCTTATTAAAGTAAGATAAACATGAGCAGAACCGAATTAAATTGTTTTTTCTACTCTAGCAAGTGTCAAACAAAGTTGTTTTCCCCAAAGAGCCCAAAGTATCGTTATTGTGTAAATCATTGATTAACAAAATTTTGGCCCCGTTAAAAGCAAGGATCAGGATTACAGGGATTAAGGCTGATTCTTGGTATAATTACAACGTTACAGATACAGGACATGGAAGTAGAGATAGAAATGTATCGAAAACGTACTTTTCCAAGCCCATTTTTAAAGTTTTTGATGATAGGATTCGGAAGCTTCTCAGCTGGCATCAAGGAATATAGAACCGAGTGAACCAACACCAACGCCAGCGAAAGAGGCCAGGCAATTACCAACGGGCGGCGAAGAACCACCAAAAACTTCTTAGAAAAGACTTAATATAAGCGAAAAATTAATTCAAATTGTAATTTTCTTTTCCAATTAACGGCTGCCATAACATTTTTAACTTCTACGCAGCGCGAAGCAGTTACTGGAATCGATCGGAAAATTCAAAAAAATCGAATCGCCAAAAACATGAAATCTTTACGTTTTAGGGTCCTGGGAACCCAAAAAAGTGGTTTTTGAAAAAATGTTTGTGATCACGCTGGAGCTCAAACTACTGAACGTATCGAGATGAAATTTGGCATACATATTCCGGTGCTGATTAAATTTTGGGCCTCATCGGTCCACGGAAAGTGCCTTTTTGGCACATCAACTTTAAAAATTTAAATGCAAACCCCCATTTTTCGCGTTACCATATGAATGCTCTTCGAATTTTGCTTCTAAAAATGTATTCACACTTGTGCCCTTTTGGCCAAAAAATGGTGCCATGAGAAAGAACCTATGCATAATTGTATATTTTTATTGCCGGATTTGATAGCTGATTTTTTTCAGGCCGAAAACTTTAGTGCCATTTTTTCGAAAAATGTCATGTTAGTGGCAAAAGGGCCCTTGTTTCAATTTATTTTACAAAAAAGGATGTTCTTACTATCGGATTCGACAGCTGTTGTATTGCCGGATCAAAAACCTTCGCGCAATTTTTTAGAAAATTTCCATTTCAGGGACAAAAGAAATGCAGCAGAGAAGCGGCTGGAACCTCCCCATCGCGTGGATCTTTGTATTCTGTGTAGATAGTAGTCAATTGAACAGAATTTTTTTAATCCTTGACTAATTTCGCAATTTTCTGACAAATACCGACGTCACCTCGGACATCACCCATCACGTTTGACAGTATGTTTCTTTTAAGGTTAATCTTTTTCCACCTTTTTGACAATAACTGCCACTTTGTCATCCACTGTCAGCCCGCTCCCTTTTAATGAGAAAGATTTTTTTCTCTATTTTCTACTGAAATGGCAGAAACTGTGAACACATTTTTACAACCTGAATTTGATCGCCTTTCTAATGGCGACATAAAAAAAGAGGTCTTGTATTTAAAATTAAAGTTGATATGTCACCCAATCTCCATGTACCAAATTTCAGCCAAATCGATTCAGTAATTTGGGCTATAATGTATTTTTACTGTTATTATAAAATTTCGATTTTTTGAACCAAACGGCGCTAAATGCGAATTAATTTTGTCTATTTAAAACCAGAATTTGAAGAACTTTCTGATGGTGACAATAAATCTTTCAAAAACTTGTTTTTAATGGTCAAATGAGAGAATAATTTTAAATTTGGAAATTGGTGTGCCAAAACGGCACTTTCCGTGAGTCGATTGAATTCAAAATTTGTTCAGCTCTTCGACGTGTAATACAATCCCCATGTGCAAAATTTCAGCCAAATCGGTTCAGGGGCTTGGGCTGTACCCCGATTTTAAAGTCCGATAAAAATCAATTTTTTTAATTTTTGGTCAAAAGGGCACTAAGAGTTAATACATTTTTAGAAGCAGAATTTGAAGATCTTTCTTATGGTGACGTGAAAAATGGGGGTTTGCATTTAAAATTTAAAAGTTGATGTGCCAAAATGGCATTTGTGGTTGCACGATTGGCTCCAAAAGCTTTTCAGATCTAAGTTGGGTTACGAGATGCCTATGTTCCAAATTTCAGCCAAATCGATCGAGTAGTTTTGGCTGTGGCGTGTTTACAAACGTACGAACGTACGTACGTACGTACGTACATTCACACAGACACATTTTTAAAACCACTTTTTTGGGTTCCTGAGACCTCAAAACGCATAGATCCGGTCTTATCTCGAATTCGAAAATTTTAGTGATTGCAGTAACCTCCCATTTTTTAAAAATTGTGTTGGGGTTGGGGAGGTTAAAAGGCCCCTTTTTGAATTTTTTTTAGCAAAAGGTATACTATCATTATCGAATTCGATAGCTGTTGCATTGCCGGATCGAAGAACTTATAATCATTGTTGTCAACAATTAATCGCCATGGAAATAGGGTGAATCTCGGTCGTGTGGATCCCGGACAGACCATAGTGCCATTTTTTCGAAAAATGTCATTTTAGGGGAGAAAAACATTAGTATTTTCGATCTTAGTAAATGAGCGCCGGACGCATCAGCCATCGACAACCGCGCGCACGCCCGACCTTGGTTAAATAAAGTTAAATGCTACATCTACAAATTCTGTGAAGAAGTAGAAGTTTCTACCGTCTCCGCGCGAGACTGCCAATTTTTTTTGTATGGATGTTTTTCGCCTTTTTTTATGGTCCGCACCTGTTGCAGACTATTGGAGAAATAGTATTGCTGGTTGCGCTTTATTAATGAGAGAAATCCCTTACAAATTATGGTCTGGCTAATCTAAGAACTTTCATTATAGTTTACAAACCAAACGATATTAGATTTAAATCTCAGTGTACCGTGCATTAACCCGCCATTTCTATCAAAATAATTGGTGTACTATAAATAATAGGTATAATGAAGGGTGTCCCAAAAAACCCCGAACGATTTATTTTTGTAGAATTTAGGATTCCGGATGGATCTCGTGTCAAATGGTTTGTTCTTACCAACGTTTCGTGCACCATTGCAGGCGATGTCTTCAGGGTTGGATCGGAGCCGTTATTGGTCAGACTCCTCCAGCAGCTCTGAAGATGCCGCCTGCAACGCTGCACGAAACGTTGGTAAGAACGAATCATTTGACACGGATCCTAAATTCAACAAGATCGACCTAATCCGTGGAAGCCTTCATTCAAATCTGATTTATTCTTGTTTATAACTTAATTATTATTGGACCAAATTTTGTCCAGTGTGGTACCGGACGCAGTCAAAAGTGGATCGAAAATTTTTGGGATACTAGTGACACTATACTTATTTATAAATCTTTCATCAAATAACGTTACTTACTATTGTTAGGTACATAGAAGTTATACGTCAACAAATAGCTGAAATATCTCCAGGAAAATGGAGAAAATGCGTTGGGCGTGTTAGAAAAATAGAAAGTTCGTACAGGCGTAACGAAGCAAGAATTGTAAATGTTATTAACTTTGTTGTCGATCGTGATATGTAGCAGTAATAGTGAATACGATTCGGAAATTGACAGTGATTAATATTTATGTAATATGAATAAAAATCGTTAGTCTGCATTAAGGTTTTGACAATTGGGTTTCAAAGAACTTTTCTGAGTACCTACGTCCCTTTAAAATAACATCTCTGCTGGCAACAAGCATCGGAGCGGTTTATGCACCGACAATGATCGCTCGCAGCGGTAGTTATCCCTAATAATGAAGCCATAAAATCTAACTAGGTACATTTTAAAAGTATCTACAGTACATAAAAGACAAAAAAGCGTATCTCGGCACTCTAGATCCACAACAAAATTTGACCAAAAACAAGAAAACTCACGAAACTGACACTACAATACTCATGACCCCTAGATTCCAAAAATATAAAAATACACCGGGTGTCCCATTTAAAAATTGAATCAAAAGGTGATAAAAAGTTGTAATGAATCTCAAAAAATGACGTTTGGTGAGCATGTTCCCTGATTTTTTTTCAGATTTTTATCTTGGTAATTGAAAAAGTGCGAAGCAAGATAAACTCTCCAAGTCGACATACAGGGTGTTTTTTCTCAAACATCCCAACTAAGATATCTCTGGATGTAAAGAATATATTGAAATGAAATAAACGCTGCCCCGCATTGAAGGGGACAATTGGGTCTGTATTCTGGTAATTTTTTTCACTTCCGGTTTAACCGAAAATGGTCTTAAGTTTGGTTTTTCAAATGGAATGAAACTTTTTTCTCAACGGATTCGAACTATAATTTTGTATCATACTTCACCGGAAGTACAGCCTACTCAACAGATTTTAAAAAATATAGGAGTAATCGGTGAAAATCGCAAAAACACGCCTAATTTCTTTAAGGTGTATCTGATGATTCTGATGGTATACTTTGATGTTTGTTTTGAGCTTCCGGAATCGTTCCGAAAATCCGCAATCCGCGATGAAAACTTACCTTTAGCTTAAAGCCTTTATAACATTAAATCAACGAAAAACTATAAATAACCGGCAGTTTCTAGGTTATACAGAAGTGGCTGCCAAGCAAAAAAACTTTCCATTAAAAAAGGTGCGAGCGTTCTACTTTAGGGTATTGTTTATTAGATTTACAAATGTTGGTTACAAAATATACAAGAATACGTTTTATTAGTAATTAGTCTGGTACTAAATTCAACAAATAAAGACTAGAAATTCTCTGATATCAAGTCGGTTTCTCTTAAAACTTGATTCTGATGCTATAAGAAAGAAGCATGCTGTTTAAATCCTACCATTCTTTTTAGAAATCAATTTAAATTGACCACCTTAATTGTTTACAAGAAATGTTCCAATAAGGTCTAAAGGATTCTTTAATTTTTATCCCTGTTCGCATTCAGCTTACATAAGTGTTCCACTCTTCTTTGATGAATAAAAGCACTTTAGATGATATTTACTATATGTAAATGATCATAGCGATCTCTAATTTGGTCTTGACTCTTGTCAGTTTTCAGAGCTCTTCGTCTTCAAACCTTGTAATTGTTACAATATTAAAATGATGCATTGGCGCAAATGCTGGATATTTTATCATAAATGCGTCTAAATCTTAGAAGCAGTTATCTTTGGTTACAAAATTTTCTGTTCCTAATGACACCAATCATTCATAAAACGTATTGTTTTTTAACCGTTCATATCACATATATTATATATTCAACAAAATTATTGCCTCAAGACCAATTTATCTAGACAATGGTGATATATTGAGTATACATTAGGCTTACTTGATAGTTGTTGTTGGTTACATCTGCGATATGTAGGTACAAAAAGTAAGCATAAAGTGTCAGTCTATAGACTCGGTAATATCGGTTTAAAGGCACTTGCTACATCTTCAGGGTGTAGTAGGGGTAATTCCGGACACTGGGATAATAAATCAAATGCCTCAGAGTCCATGTTGACGGCCAGCGTGATGCCGGCTCGATATTCCGCGGGAATCTTAATATGAGTCTTGGGAACGTGGTCCTTGAGTATTTTTCTTCGACTTTCACGTACTATCTTCGCCACTTGACCTAGAAAAGAGACATGTTCTACTGAAATTGTGCTTGTGGTAACTAAAATTAACAAAAAATAAACGAATCACTAATTGGCCATTCTTTGACTTTCTGAGTGACTTCAGAATTACTACTCCACCACAAATTAGGTATGAATCACGTGGGGGGGGGGGGGGCGAAAGTCTTTAGGGAAATTGAGAAAATTGTTGGCAAAATGTTTAAAATGTTATCATTCATTATATTTTCTCGTCGAATATAACTCGTGAAAAAGAAGCAAAACCTTCCAACTCGTCCTATGAACTCGTTGAATGCTTAGTTTGGTTCCACTCATCCTTATTAATCTTAAGCCTGTGTGACACGATCCATAATTATAATTGAAACCAAGGATTATACCACTCATAATGTATGAAAATGGTCGATTAATAAGTAATAAGCGAGAACCATGGATTTATCTAATAAGTGGAAATCTTTGTTAATTCTCCATCACAATATACTGATTTGGACCAATAACAAGCCGTTGTGCTACATAAACAATTAGAGATCAGGCCCTTGTCACTTTACATTCTTTATTGTTGCTATAATATTTGTTCAATTCGTGGTATAATCTACCGAATACGGCTCGTAAAATCTTGATTAACGAGAATCACACACTCAACATGTTTCCAAATAATTCCACTCCTCCTCCGGAGTGGTGGAATTAATGTTTGGCAGCATTTCGTATGGTTGATTACCAATAATCACGATTCCACTCGTATTATACATGAACAGAAATATGGTCATAATTCGGAGGCATAATAATTGTTAACAGAATTGTAGACCATAAAATTAAACTCTGTATGACACGAGGTAGAATTTTTCCCACAACACCTACTGTAATGAACGCTAGTGCAGAATGTGGACAACCACCCCGAGTACTTCAAACAATCGAACGGAAATGGCCTTCTGCATTGTAAACAAGAGAGGATAACACGTGCTCCAGTGAAATGCGGAAGCAGTGTTGCCAGACCTTACAACCTCGTCATTCTCAAGTTTCATTAAGCAATTTAGCAATTAGCACAAAACTGTTAAATTATATTCCCATTATAACATATTACAACTCAAAATTAATTATTCACTTGATGTTGAACACGTTTCTATACTACCTACTTGCTCCTTCGTCTATCGATAACATTCATGCAGCTTGTTATAGAGGCTGGTCATAAATGATTGACCTCTAAATAGCAACGTTACAACTATGACGGCACTAATACAGGTGTCCGGAAATTAGAGGATAATATCCTAAGGGCGTATTCTACGATCAAAAATATGAAAAAAAGTTTTAATAAACATGGGTCGAAAAATGCCTCCTAAGGGAGCTAGGGCCCCTTTGAAAGTGGTTTTTTCTAAAGGACCCTATACAATAAGGCGACCGCTTGGGCCCATCTCTACCAAATTTTAAATTTTGGTAATCGAGGGACAGATTAATGTTTTGGGGAAAAATAAAAGTTTAGTATAACTAGTTTTCGAGAAAAAAAAATCGTGAAAATTGCTATTTTCTCGGCCCAAATGTATTTAGAGCCACATAAAAACGTGACCGCCTGGGAAATTTTCTATATATTTGTAATCAATCTTGTAAGAACACTTTATTATACCTTTACGCCAAAAATGAAAGTTTAGTGTCGTCCAGATCCTGATTTTCAATTTATTTCCTGTGCCACTATCCTTCTTCCAAACGGTTAAAAATATCAACGTCAAATTGAGCAGTTTAGTAAATTTTTTATGCTGAATTCATTACCGTGGTAAAAATTTGAAAGTTTCGATTATGAGCGTCCCATACAGGGGGCTTAGGATTAAATTTGCTCAAATAATTTTCATTGAAGTTTTTTACGTAAAAATGGTGCTCTTGTTCGAAATCGCTAGGGCGCACCGTAGTGGTTTTAGAGAACGAAAATTTGTCACAGATTTTATTTAGTTATTTATCAAATTATCAAAAATTAGTTCAGGGGTTGATTCCTTATGTCAGTTATTTATCAAATTATCAAAAATTAGTTGTGTTGTTTTAGGAAGAAAAGTTCGTATGGACATATGGCGGAAAACGCTTCCTAATGGAGGCATGGGGTACTGAAGAACGTCAGCTTTTCAGGACCCCATAGGTGCCATAGGAAGTATTTTCCGTCATATGTCCATTCAAACTTCAGAAGTTCAGATTCTGGTGTCAGTCACAATGATTTACAAAAATGTTTGACCTTAGTTTAACGGAGACCTGTAACTTGGCAACGGTGCGTTTCCGCAAGAAAAAACGGGTACCGTTGTACTCAGCTCATCATTCTGAACGGGAATATGTGCAGTCTCAGTACATACAAGGTTTCCGCTAAAGTAAAGTTAAGCCTAGACTTAAGCCCCCCCTGTACGGAGGGAAACTTTAAAATTTTCTCCACGGTAGTGAATTCAGCATCAAAGACTTACTAAAGATACCCAATTTCACGGTGTTATCTTTAACCGTTTTGAAGAAATGTAGAGAAAAATTCTAAGTACGAAGATGTAGGTATCGAAGAAGTAGAGTAGAGAAAAAACCACTTTGAAAGTGTCTCCTTTAAGGGGCCCTAGCTCCCTTAGGGGGCATTTTTCGACCCATGTTTATTAAAACTTTTCTTCGTCTTTTTGATCGTAGAATACGCCCTTAAGATATTATCCTCTAATTTCCAGACACCCTGTATAGCGGAAGGAATGCACGACGCTGCTTTATGAAATTATTTGAATTTGGGCGAAACATCAGTGTCAGCTTATTGCTTGTTTAACATGCAAAATCCCCTATAATTTTGTGCAGCTTTGCCATTTATGACCACCCGACACATATTACCCTTCATAATAATTACATGTTGTTCCTTACCAACTACGTTTAGCTCATGCCACCGCACATCATCGATTTTCATTAGATCAGGTAGATCAACTCTAGGATTCCATCTCGACATCACATCTTCCTTTCTTACTAAGAGTACCGATTCTGAGGATAACTGCGGCCACAGCTGATTAGGATCAACACATTCTAACGGATTAGCTAAATAGATTCCCTCAGGTCCCACTCCAAAAATCATCTGATGATGCCAACTGTCTGGAATCGTTCCTCTGCATTTTTGAAGATTTATTGTTGCAATAGGCACGGCCCCGTTTTTAATCCAATAACCCAGCCACAACTGCAGGTTGACCAGTCTTTCCGGGTACATATGAAAAAATCTAGCGTAAATTTTCTTATCCGACAGCTTATACAATCCCGTTATTAATTCTTTATGGGTGCATCCGGCCACACTTCTCGACAACAAATACTTGGTGAGCGACCCTGAATTCGCTCTGAGTTTTGTGGTAACGCACTCCTGCAGCCTTTCAGTCGATGGCACGGGAAACCTCAAAGCTTTCAGAACATTTAAAACAGCAGTCGCCCCACAAGATGACGGGGCAATCTGAGTGACCTGTTTTAAACAAGCTTCGTGATTGGTCCAAATCATAACCTTTTCAATATCACTGGAAGAGTTCTTATCATCAATCGAGATCTTCCCAGTAATATTGTGAAAAGAACTCAAATTGGCGAGACTATCTCCATTTTCACTCGGCGAGGACAATTCCCCTTTGGGGCTATGATGGCGTTTAATAACACGAAGGCTCTTTGCAGTCCTCGTCCTCTCGGAATATGAGCAGGACCATGGCATTTTTATCTCTATTCTCGGTAATACTGCGACCTCTTTTGTCTTCTCGACATTTTTGGAGACATTCAAAAATTTGCCGTTTGAGGCATTATCATCATCACTGCTTGTATTGCTTTCCAGTTTTGCGTCCTTGAAAAATTTATTTTTATCAAAGTTGACATCCGATTTTGCTTCTCTATTGAAATCTTTAGAGCAGCATGGTTTGGGCTCTTCGATTCGTTTGGGGTCTAAGGGTAAGCTGGCGGCGGCATCTATTTCAGTGTTTGATATGGAGTCCGAGTCGGCATCGCCAGATGGACCAGGATCAAAGTCCATTTCTAGGAAGTCCATTTCTGGGCTAGAAGCATCTGCAATAGATTATATTTGTCAGGGGTGTGTGATTTATCATTTCCGGGGGTGGAGAATGTGTCATAAAACTCCGAATAAAACATTAACCACAAATGTATTTTGACAATAACACAACACATAGATACTTTGCTTTATAGTCCAGGCAAAATGGACCAAAAAAAGTCGAAATAGAGGAATTAAAACATGTAGTTCAAAAAGTTTCAGAAATGTGTAGGGGTAGGTCTCCTGAACAACGTAAAATAAAGTCCCACCGATTTTCGGGTTCGCGGGGGGTGGGGGGGAGGTTTAAAGGTCCGTTTTTTCAGTTTTTCGCTGATAACTCGAAAACGATGCGTCGCACAGAAAATTTATGCGAGAGCAAAATGAAAGAGGGTTAAATTCCCTACAAAACTGGACCAACCAGATATTCACATTTGGACATATTCATTATTTTTAAAAAGTGAGTGAAGGTGGCCATTACCCCATGGCCGTCTCTAGTTCCAGGCCCTGTCCTTAACCATTTGGCAACGCTGCCGGAGGAGATTTAGCGTCAGTTTGACAAATTGTCATTGAAGTGAAACATTGCAAAAATTACCAAAAAATATTATATTTTTATCAATTTCAAATGATTAACGAATTGAAATTCAATACTTTAAGAAAGCCTGTAAGATGTGCCCTATTAAGTAAGTTTTAAGTGACAAATTCTGCTTCTAGATCCAGTGAAAGACATTTTTTACAAAACCCTTTTCAAATTCAATCGAGATTACAGCTTGCATGATTTCAAAGCATCTGGACCTCAAACAACTCCCTTCGAAGCCACTGCGAGTCCTCCACGTTTTATAATTTTGAGATCATTATTGAAACCTGACACTTTTACACAGAATTACTTGTTTATTGGGAGCATGTAGTTTGTGTAGAAATAAATACAATATAATGTTAAATGTTAATTTTTGGACGCTTGGGCAGCTATAATTAGGGTGTAGCAATGTGTAACGGTTCTAATAATGAGTAGGTAACAGGTTGGACTGAGAAATAAATTTTTTAACTAGATACACAAAATAGCGATGATTAGGTATCAATTTCAATTGATCTTCGTTTAGCAGGGTACCTACGTCATTGTGTCGACTTTACAAAAAATTCTACAGATGAGAATGGTCTAATTCCTGCCTTTTATCATCGCTGCAACGATGAAATAAATCTTGTCTTGAAATACGATTTATCCATCAAGTCCAAATGGTTTCCTGCTATTTATATAATGATAAAAGCTCAATTCCAGTGAATGTTTAATTAAAACACGGTGAAATCAATTTTACAAAACCCTCTTGTCCACATAGTATTTAAAATGGGTCTGCAATCAAAATTTATCACTATAAATTTACGAAATACCACATATCTTACACAGTTTCTTCAAAATATTCATTTTCAGTACGTTAATCATTTGAAATTGGTAAAGATTCCAATATTTTTGGTCTTTTTTCGCAAAAGTTTCACTTTTATGACAATCAGAGACAATTTGTCAAATTGACGGTAAATCTCCTCTCGCCACGTTGCCAAATGGTTAGGACATGGCCTGGAACTAGAGACGGCCATGATTACCCCCACGATGGGAGTTAATTATTTCACATCTTGGTACGAGTTTAATAGCAGCAATTAGACAATTTAACAGGGTTGGATTGGTTTCGTCCATAACATAACAAATAACTATTAATCCCTCAAAATAAGGATTAAAAATGTTTACTCTCTGATTTTGGTAGGGTGAGATCAAAATCAAACTTTAGTATACAGAGGGAGCGTAAAGTCTGGAATAAAATTAATTAAGTGAAGGCCGAGGTAAAGGTAAAATAGAAGCAGTTGAATTGATTTTCAAAAATCTTGATCTTTGACCGATTTCTTCGATGTTTTTGAAAATCTAGGGTGGCCGTGAATTGGCCGTGAATCGTGATTTAACTTCTGGTCAAATGTCGTATATGTATATGTTTTTGTCTCAAAAAATTCATAGATTCCGAATCCGTTGCGAAAAAACTAAGATTATATTTAAAAAACGGTTAAACCGGAAGTGTAAAAAAATAGCTCACCACCCCATCAAAGCTGCACTAAGAAAATTTGAAAAAACGCAGCAGAGAAGCGGCTGGAACCTTATCGCGTGGGTCTTTGATTTCAGTGTCTTGTGTTTAAAATTTTAAAGTTGATATGTCTAAATGGTACTTCTTATTTAAAACCAGATTTTGAAAACCTTTCTAATGGTGACAATAAATCTCGCAATAATTTTTCACAAACTTGTTGTAGTTGGTTAAATGAGTATAATTTTAAATTTGAAAATTGGTGTGCCGAAACGGCACTTGCCGCTTGACGATTGCCTCCAAAAAAATGTCTGCTCTTCATCATGTTTTTAAAGTGCGTTAAAAATCTCGAATATTGTGTTTTCGTCAAAAAGGCATTAAGAGTGAATACATGTTTAGAACCAGAATTTGAAGACCTTTCTTATGGTGACGTCAAAAATAGGGGTTTGTATTTAAAATTTCAAAGTTGATGTGCCAAAATGGCACTTCCGGTTGCACGATTGGCTCCAAAAGCTTTAAAGATCTAAGTTAGGCTATGAGATGGAGCGTTTACAAACGCACGTACGTACATACTTACAGACAGATTTTAGAAACCTCTTTTTTGTGTTCTTGCTTAGTGCATTTTTTTCCACCTCCCAAACTCCCATCATAATTTTAAAAAAATGGGAGGTTACTGCAATCACAAATTTTTAAATTGTGATGGGAATTGGGGAGGCTAAAATGGACAGTTAAGGAAGCGGCTGAAACCTCTTCATTCGGTAAATGACACAATAAACTGTAATCCACTAGTTTTTAATGCCTTTTCCAGTGTTTTTTTCGATTGTAAATAAATACAATAATTACTCCTTGCAATCTAGAAACTAAGGACCAATTGTACAGTCTTTAAACCTAAGCATCAAGCGTTCTAATTTGACCAAGTTTAGGCCAAACCGAGGTTAATCCGGGACTGAACTACTGGCCCTGGTGTTCATTTGCGTTTTTATGCATATAATATTTTTTTGTTTGTGTTAATTTCAACTGATTTAAACATGATGTACAGGTTTTTATATCAACAAAAAAGTACCTCTGGAAGCATCCAGAGGTAGTTCTTTGCTGATTGTATAATATATTCACCTCGATATTCACCTTGTCTTTCATTAGGAGCTGGCTCTTCTAGCGGAGGGATTTCAAAGCTAAAGAATGAACTGGGTAAATCAGCAACTTGATCACCCTTGTATGTATAAATACACCCATCATCAGATAGAGATAGTAATTCATTATCATCGCTTGAACTATCACTTTGCTCATTCTCTCGGTTCCGAAAGAAACTTTGATCATCGAATTTGGGTCCCACTGGCACACAAACTTCGCCCAGAAAATCATCCTCCAAGGGTATATTTAGAGCAGCCCTTTCAAAAGCCACTTTACTTCTGCTATGACATGGTAAATGATCATTCTCAGCATCCGAATCACTGTAATCCAAGTAATTGCTACTGTCCTTCCTCAGGAATCCATTTCTTATCACAAGATCATGTGTATATATCAGCTCTTCTACGTTATTGTTAGTTTTTTTAGAAGCCACTACCCGGGGCTTCTTTTTGGGGATAGCCCCTTTACTCTCATCCTTCACATTCGCATTGGTGTCTGAAGCATCTTTACCGACCCCATTCTGTTGGGCACCATCGCCTGAATTCATTTTAGAGCTATTTTAGTGGCTAACAGATAGAAATTTCTTCTGAAAACACTGGGATCCTGCATTATTGTTCAATTTCAGAACGCCATGACACCTGTGCGGACCACCGAATTATAGCCTGGTTTTTCACTTAGAGACTCACGGCAAATTGTTCGCTTCTACCCAATCGACATTTCTATTGCCGTTTTATGCAAAACATTGTTTATTTTCCTACAAGGTGCGATATTTTAGAAAACGTTTTAAACAGCTGATTATGTCATTTAGAGTGTCAGATAAATGTCACTGATGTCAGATGTCACAAAAACAACAGGCCCACCAACATACTAATCTAATCTTGCACCAGAACTGCTTAGCCAACCTCTAGAAAAGAATTACCCCTGTCCGCCCCACCTCCTAATATCATAAGAACTAGTTTCTATTTAATGCCGATTTGGCAATTTGGGACTCTATGTTTCGGTCTGCAGCTATACGCTCCGAATTTGGGGTAAAAATTTGGTTTTTGAAGAAAAAAAGAAAAAAATTAAGTCACGTTGGCAACACTGCATATGGCAGTTGACAGCTGTAAACAAAATTAGAAAAGTAACCTAAAATTTGTTAAAAAAAAAATGTCGTGTCAAATAACGGAAATAGATGGATCACTCTTGGAAGGCGTAAACAATTTAATTTAGAGTTTTAAATAATTTTGTTTATATTATAATTATTATTCAGGGAGGACAAATATTGAGAATAGCCCTCACCCTCAGTGTCATTAGAAGAATACCAGTTAGGATCACGAAAATAAGGGCTGGGCGAAGTAAGCCGGGGTTGATGGAGCAGCATTTAAAGGGAGTGGAATTATTGAAGGACATAAGCAAAGCGAAGGTGAAGGGAGCTCAGTTCGGTTCAACTGAAGTCGAGTTCTGGCCCCAGGAAATCTCTGGCAGTGAACACCAAGCGAGGATAAAAACTGCTGGTAGCATTAGCCTACTATTACAGGTTGCACTGCCTTGTTCTCTATTCGCAAATGATGATGTTACTTTACGACTCTTTGGCGGAACAAATGCGGACATGGCTCCTCAAATTGATTATATGACAGAAGTCTTTAGACCTCTGTTGGAAAAATTTGGGGCAACGTTTGATTTTGATTTAATAAGGAGAGGGTACTTTCCTAAGGGAGGGGGTGAAGTTGTTGTTAAGATTAAGCCAGTTCCTGCTTTAAATCCTGTTAATTTGACTGAAAGAGGAAGTGTTACTGCAATTTATGGATGGAGTTTCGTTGCTGGCACTCTTCCTGTTAAACTATCACATGCAATGGCCAATTCAGCAGTTTCAGCCCTTAGAAAATTCCACAGTAACGTTAAAATTGAAGAATATAAAGAGGATAGGAATGTAGCACCAGACAATTGTTTTGGAATTGTGTAAATTTTACAGGATATTCATTACAGTGATTTAATGAAGGATTTTTAGTTTAGTAGCTGAGACAAGTACTGGTTGCTATTTGGGTGGTTCAGCTCTGGGGAAGCGAAATGAGAGTGCAGAAGAGACTGGTCTGCGAGCTGCTGAGGAGTTGGGGAAATCTCTGGAACAGGGCGCTTGCATTGATCAATTTGCTCAGGATCAACTTATTGTATTTATGGCACTGGCAAGAGGTCCTTCATCAATTAGAGTTGGCGAAATTAGTCTTCACACCAAAACGGCTATTTTTGTTGCAGAGAAATTAACTGATGTGAGCTATCTCTTGGAATTCTTAATTTAAAGTTTTCTTTTGCAGGCTACATTTGAAGTTGCTTCTGAAGGGCGCACCAACATAATTCATTGTAGTGGGGCTAGTGTGAGTGCTAACTAGAAGATGTTTTGGAGATATTTTATAAACCTTTTTTAAGGAATACATAATAAGTACCTGGTAAATATTTGAAATTTTGTATTAGGCAAGTTATATAGATATGTACATGAACAACAAAATTTGAGATCAAGAAGACCTTGAAATTTTAATGGCACATCTACGGAACGCTCCACTCGGGACGGTCGACGTACGAATCCGCGAAAAATTTTTTTAGACAGAAAGACGAATTGACGGATTATGATCAAACTTGATTTTAAATTGTACAGCAATACAGGTTCTTTCATATGTAACCTACACCCAAAACAGGTTACTCTATTTTTTAGAAATGTATGATGGTATAATCTATTTGTTTTCAGCTTTCAGTTTAACCGGAATTTGAAGTCTCCGACAGATCACATTTCTTATAAACGATGTAATAAAGACAAAAGAAAATGTAATTGCACAGATGAATTCGCTTAAAAAAAAATAATGACGTGTTTTTGCGTTTTTGAAAATTACTTTTCACCGATTTCTTCGATATTTTTGAAAATCTAGGGTGGCCGTGACTCCACTTCCAGTCAAGTACCTATGATACATGTTTCTAACACAGAAAAAATCGTAGATTACGAATCCTTTGGGAAAAAACTTTAATTCTATTTGAAAAAACAAAGTCAAGGTCATTTTCGGTTAAACCGGAGGTGGAAAAAATTCCCTCAATATACGCGCAGGTGCCCCCTCCAATAACTTTTTTACGTCCAAAGTTATTCAGGATGGTAAGTTTAAAAAAACACCCTGTATGAAAAGGCTAGGGAGGAAAAAATATACCCCGCTACTAAAGCTTTAATTCGGGTTCCGCCTTCTCCACCAAATGTAGTGGCGCTCATATACGATCCTCTAATTTTTGTTGGAACAGTAATATCGAAGGAGTGAAAGTACAAAACTCAAACTTATTATATGAAAGTACGTGGGAAATCTACCAAACAAAACAATCTACTAAAATCTTGTAGAAAATGGGTCACGGACTGGTACCGAAACCGAAAAGAAGATTTTCGCCTGCGACGCGCTTTTGAGCCTCGCTTCGCTCGGCTTTTTCCCCGGAACCGTACAAACCGAAACCGAAAAGGTTCGGAACTCCCGGAACGTATCTTTCGAATCAGTACCAGTCCCTAGATAGGGTTTCTTTAATCTAGGTAGGAAATTCACGTACGTAGGATAACAATAAAAAACTGTAATTTTCCATCAAATTTTGAAAAATATATGGAAAAACTTCTGACTATAACATTGCTCCACCTCTAGGAACGTATTTCGGTACCGGATGCATGTTTTTTATGAATCACAAAAACTTGATTTGAATTGGGCTAAAAATAAAATGTTAGCCAAATTTACGGTACCTATAGTTAAGTGTTTATTTTAAAGTACTAGTATCATAAAGTACCCGTGTATTTTTCGCTTTACGGTACTAGTAAGTGACATTTCTATGCCATGGTCATGCAGTACATTATTTTTACTCCGGCGACGATGAAATACATAATTTTTACTCCGGCGGCGGAAAAATGTTTTTTCAACCGCCGGAGTAAGTAGTGACGTTCTTTCTTTCACCACTTTGTGAATCTTCTGTAACCGCATCTCATAGCAAACTAAGCTTTTAATTTAAAATATCCACTTTTAATGAATTTTCTGCATTTGAAGTTAAAGTAGCATTTGTCATTCGGAGTAAAAGTGTCTTTGTACGTGGCTCAGCTGGATTTGTCTGAGTCGCTTCGCTCGTCAGACAAACATCCACCTTTGCCACACAATCACAAAGTATGATGTGATTTAGGAAAAATTACTATTATTATTAATTAATTAAACTATGCGAGTATCCGTTCGGGCCATTCTAGATGTGAGTTTCTGCTCTGATACGCCCATTTGAGCCATTTGCAAGAGCTACGTTACCAGATACGCTTGAACATTTCCCGGCTTTCTTGATCTCAAGGTTTGTTGTTCAGATGAATCATATGATTCATATACCGGGTGATTCAATTTGGTATTCGCCCCCCCGTAACTATTTTATTGCAACAGGAAAATATATAAAACCATATATATTTGTAAATTGCATGACAAACTCCATGAAGTGACGTCAATAAATCGTCAATATGATGACATTATGTCAAAATGACGATTGTCAAATTTTTTATTTCTTAACGGATTCTTGTAGACGTTTTTTTTCTACATTTAATTATGTAAAAAAAGTTCACAGTTTCACTAGAAAAATTCCGAAAAAAAATTTATTTTATTAGGCATAATTTGAAAGTTTCTTGTCAATAAACGTAGTGAGCCGTGGAAAAAATGGAATTATGGTGTTGCCTAATGTCGCCCTCACACGAAGGGTCCTGTTTTTCAAAAATTATAATTGATTTACCTGTTAGATCGTTAATAGTAATAATGTTATTGTTATTCACTAGTTATAAGGTAAATGGGGTATTATTGTTATTAAAAGGGTAAGTAATAATAATTCTTTGAGAAACTACGGTCCTTGCGATGTGAGTGACTTAGACTACACTATAATTCAATTTTTTCCATGGCTAACTACTTTTATTGACAAGATACTTTCAAATTATGCCTAATCAAATCAATTTTTTTTTCGGAATTTTTCTAGTAAAAGTGTAGACTTTTTTTACATAATTGAATGTAGAAAAAAAATGTCTACAAGAATCCGCTAAGAAATATACAGCATGTCATTTGGAGAAAAAAAATTGACTATCGTCATTTAATAGAGTTTGTCATGCGATTAACAAATATATATGGTTTCATAAATTTTTCTGTTGAAATAAAAAAGTTACAGGGGGGCGAATACCAAACTGAATCACCCGGTATGGTATACCTACGTATTTTAAACAGGGTCTTGCCGCTTTCAGATTGCTACTGCAGTGCGCAATAAACTAGTCATTTTATTGATTAAAGGAGAAACTAGTGTGTATGATTCTTTTCTTACTACACCGCACTAATGCTGATCTCGGAAGCGGCATAGGTAAAAAAGACAGACCTTGATCAGGCGTGGCTTGGCTTGGGCAAAAGAAAAAGAACCTGCACTCCGTTTGTTCCGAATAGATTTTGGGAAAAAAGTTTACTTTTTGGTAACTAGGAGAAGAACAGAAATTGGAACTTTATGGTACCTACTAGTACCGCTAAGTGAAAAATACACGGGTACTTTAAAATAAACACTTAACTGTACCGTAAATTTGGCTAGTGTTTCATTTCAAATGGCCTTCCTTTTATTTTCCTGTCTGCATAAAATTAAGGAATCATCGAAAATGCAGATCGATAGCAAATTTTCCATAGATTTTGAATCTGTGAACAAGAAAATTATTGGACGACTAGTTTTCGCAATATACACAATTCTTCCCTTTTTTTTAAATAGGACACCCCGTATATTTTTGCACAGTTGAATTGATCTTTCTTCAAGGAATTCATTAATATATGTATACTTTGACATATTTCTCTTCAATAGTTCTTGAGATATAAGGGCAAACGGGATTTAACGCAGGGTGCTGTGATTTTGGAAATTAGGGCCGTATTAGCTGTAGTCGTCAAATGTAGAAAAGTAATGTCATTGTAAATCGATGTCTGCATTTCCACAGTAACAATAAAACTGTAATATAACTAATAAATGACAAGACTAAACTTATGGTAACAAATGCTCAATGTGAAATGTAACCCCTCGCCTTCTAGTACACATACATAACACAGTTTTATGGGTTACTGTGGAAATATAGATGTCGAATTACAATGACAATTCGACTCATTTGAAATTGACCAATGACAGAGAGCAAATGACGGATTTCTGACCAACCACAACAATTGGCACCTGTATTTCAGCGACAATTTTGTACTAGTCCAAATATCCGCTGAAATTTATTTTGATAGCTGTCACAATTTCCATGAAATGTTGCAATTTTTATATTAATTCGGCGAATTGTCCTCCGAATACTATTCGTAAGTACAGAATTATCGACTTCCGTGATGCCTGGATACTCCTGCATACTGACTAGAGAATTGGACTCGACCTACGGTCTCGTCCAATTCTCGTCGCAGTAAGCAGTCGTATCCAGGTAAGCATCACGGAATTGTCGACAATTCAGTACTTACTAATAGTATTATTGTATATGATTATTTTTTACACAATCGTTTCGATATTTCAACTTACCATAGTTACTATAATGAGCGGGAAGATGACCTTACTACAAACGGTTTAGTTTCCATGGAAACAAAAAATAATAGTTATGAACCATAACGGCATACATGCGCTGTAAGTAAAACAAATGAAAATCGTAAATAGCGCGTGAGATGAAATTTTTTACAAATGTGTATACCTACCCCAAAAATCTCGGCGGGGTCAACAAGAAATTTAAACATTTCGGTTTTTTGATACATCTGTGCATCTGCGGAGGGACCACTACTAGGTGCAGATTGATAAAATCTGCACCCGATTCCACCAGTAAGACCAGCCGCCCCTACATACACATTAACGTGATAAACATCTACAGGCATACACATCGCATTGATGTACATCTTCCGGTGGCTTTTTTTAAGTGCAGTTATAAAGCAATAGTAAGTACCTACATACATTGGCAACCCATCTGAGTTCCGCGTAACTGAACGTTTACCTGTTCATTCTTTTCTGGCTCCTGGCTTTTACATCCCAAAATCGTCGTGAACTAAATTATATTGCACAATAATATTGCAGTATGTGGGAGTCGCTGCTGAATATTATTGTGCATGTACAATACATATTATATTGAAGAATATCATTGACTGGCGCTTTAAACAAGACAATCAGTGCTATTCAGGTATTTCTTGAAATTTGTCAATATTGAAATCAATTGAGAGAACTGGATTGGCGGAATATGGCTATTGTTTACGTTGTTGTCAGGGATATCACGGGATATATCAATTTTGATATCAATATTTTTCACAAGTCAATTGACATAGCAAGCAAGACCCAACCATCACTTTCTGAAATTGTTGACAAATTTCAATAAAACATCGACATATCTCAGACAACAACGTAAACAATAGTCACATTGACCAATCAAGTTCTCTCAATTGATTTCAATGTTAACAAATTTCAAGAAATACCTGAATAGCACTGATTATGTGTGCCGGGAATCGTTGTCTTCTCTGAAAAAAACATTTTCAGAAGTAATGATTTTAATTTACAATTTTTAACTTCTTCCATTTTCTGGTACTTAGTTAGGTATCTGCTTAAACTCCGGCCCTTGGCATCTAAATCTGAAGTTATCTACTTTGCGATTGAAATTAATTTTGTGATGTCACACATTTGGGAGCGTCCAATCAAATCTCACCAAAAATGTCTGTCACTATATTGTCAGCGTTTCTTATTGGTTCGTTTCCCACAGTTTCCCATCTGTGACGTCACACACCAGCGGGCGTCCTCCTTACCTAGAATCGCGAATAGGCCAGCTATTTATCTCAACTCAACTCTCAAAGTCACGTATTTTCAAGTAGACACTAAGTCATAGTCTTGAGAGGGTGGCATAAATTACCTCTAGGGACGACAAAGCCATGTCCGTTCTGAAATGATTAGCTTTTACGAAAATCCATGTTCATGGGTACTGTGACATCTTATTAGATAAATTTGATTGGATGAAGAAAACCGGGGGATTGCCCTTTCTACTATTAATTAATAACGGCGTCCCCCATATAAAAACCCGATCTGATAAAGCCTTAATAGGCAATTTCGGCGTGGCGACAGTTGTTTTCTTCTGTTTCCGGAATTTTCATATTCGCTAGGAGAGCGCTAGACATCAAGGGTCGCCCTTTTCATTGAAATGGATACGGACAGCGAAAATGGATACGGACAGCGAAACGACGCTGAAACTGGCTACATTCCAAATATAGACGTATACAATTAGGCCCTTTCGGAATTTATACGGATTACTAAGAAGGCTGCAATCTAAGAATACTACGGCTTTATCTAAATTTGGCGCTTAATAATTATTAATAGATTCTAAAAGGAAAGATTGGTTTATAAATTTATCCGCGCCACACTCCAGTTGCTAATTCGATCCGGAGGGTTTGCATTTTTGTTTTTGTTATTGTTATCCATTGTCTTTGTTGATTAGTTCTAGTTCGTATTAGGAGGACGCAAATATTGGAAACATTTCCATGGATGGGCGACAATGAATACACAACGTTCGTAGTAGCGTGTTTTGTATGATGGAATTTCAGATAATCTAATATTGATGACGCTAATAAACCTACTCTACTATAATATTCTTGACTTGATAATACCGACCTTTAGGAAAGGAATGAGACAAAAAGACAGTCGTACTTAATTTTTATTCGCCTTCATGCCAAGCGGAAATTCATGCTTGGAAAGCTCTTTCTTTACAGAGACTTATCACATCTTGTCCCTCTTTGTTGTTCTCTTGTTATTAATTTCCTAATTTTGTTCATCAGAGATCTCATCTAAATTGTTGTTTGCCTAAATTGAGTTTTATTACTTTAGCGTTGATCGTGATCATTTTGTAGGTATTTACACTTTTTATACCTACCTAATGTAGATAGATAGGTGTGATATGTCTATCAATAAAATAACTGCCTACCAGCCTGCCAATTCAGCGTTTGAACTAAAACTCTGGTGTGAGACAACAAAAACTTAGGGTTTGTGTCGAAAGTTATTAAATTATATTTCATTGAACAACTTTTATGATAGATTCCACCTGGTTGGACTTTTTTATTTCAGCTTTACAAACTTCCCAAGTAATATGTATTGATCAAACTTTGATTAAAAGTAAGGTGCAATAGTGTCGGCTTCAGCTGCTGAATATTATAATGAAGATATTATTTTTATTTACCGCCTTAATTAAAATCATATCTGCTTTAATAAAAAATTAATCTGGGAACAATAATTAATACTTACCTTCATTGTAACGTGTCTGGCGTCCGTCCATAGGCGATTATTATGTCCATGATGTTCTTTTTTCTGCGCAAAAATGGACATTGTTGTCGATTGAATATACCTATGAGTGGAATTTATACAGCGAATTCGTGACCCCAGAACCAATTTTGTTTTGTTTTATCTGGGAGAATGTGCTGGTAACCGGTAACACTTTCCATAATAACTGATCCAAAGGGCAGTATTGATTTGCGTGCCTGCGGTTTCCTCTGGCATTCTATTAACTCAACTTTATATTTAATCAAACCAGAATAATTACAACCATATCATCATGCATTTAGATTTATTGCGTTCGACTAGCATGTCCATTAGTTGGATATCCAGTAATTGGTATTTAATTAGCATAAACAATAAGTCAATCAACTGGATACATTTTACGGCTAACTGGACATTGATTCATTTTGAACTAAAGTAGGTACCTATAACCGAGAGATATCTACTTATACCCATCATTATACTTACCGCAAAACAGATTTTAGTCATATGTTACTTTGTAAGATAATCCTTTAGGATTAGGTATGTGGTTTGATTCTAGGTAACATATTCTACTTTACTTAAGAAGTAGGTACATCGGGACTCCGGAATAAACAGCGAATAGCTTTGAAGCTTTCCGTATATTTCATTCTATCTGAAATACAAATACTTAACAATTATTGTTATTGATATTTTGTACAAGGTAAACAATAAACAAATGGGTAGGTAACGTTGAATATCAGTTTAAACAGCTCTGTACCTAAGTAATTAAATCATATTTTCAAGTTAATAACAGAAGAGCCCGGAAAGGGAGGCAATATCGGTGGTACAGGGTTGTTACAAATGACCGTATCGTCATATAGGTGGCTTTAATGCTATGTTTTGACGTTTCATTTCTGCAGACGCAAATGCGCTAAACGACAATTCTTTTAAGCTACCTACAATGGTACACATAACAACCCTGTGCCTGCCCACCCCACGTGGGTCCTTACAATTCTAACATCCTTCCAATTCTGCCAAAGTAAGTAAGAATAAGTAATTTAATAATACCATCAAAACGTAACATGCAGGGTGAGTAAAAACGGGTAAAAAGAATTTTGTCCTAAGTGTGATCCTTATACGAATGCTACTAGGCATGGTTAAAGATGAGGACTAAAATGTAGTTTTTTTAGAATTACTGATTAACCGCTGCTCCAAGTATCGCTATGAAATTTCAGGTTATTTACGTCAAGGAAAGGCATAAATGCACCAAATTTCAAAAGAAGATCTTCTTACGGAAGAGTGTTTTGATGTGTAAAAAACTAAATTTTGGTCCTCATCTTTGACGATGCCTACCACTCGTAAGGATCACTAAGACAAATGTGGCTAAAATTTGGCTAAAGGTTTCGGTTACACCCTGTATAACTATTATAATACATTTTAATAATATCTATACATCTCATTCACTTACTATTGACTGAATCTGAACTGTCACTTTTCTTGGACTGTAAAAGAGTTCAATCTGCCGTTTTTTACTGTCAGCAAAATTAGCTTTTTCAGCCAAAAAACTCAAATCTTGTCGACCTGTCACTTCAATAGTAAATGAATGAGATGAATGAGAGTAGGTACGTGATTTATGTACCAAGGGATGTAAGTGTAATTTTTGTAATCGAGATTTCCTAAGCATTTACTCTCTGTCAGAGAATTTTAACACTGTAGGATAACTTACAATGCAAATACAATTACAAATATGTTACATAGTATTTGTATGATGCACCACCCTTTTTAACCTCCCCACTCCTCTTCACCATTTGGCTGAAATTTGGTACGTAGGCATCTGATAAACTGACTTAGATCTAATGAAAAGCTTTTGGAGCCAATCGTGCAACCGGAAATCCTATTTTGGCCCATCAACTTTTAAATTGTAAATCCAAACCCCCATTTTTCACGTCACCATAAGAAAGACCTTCAAATTCTGCTTCCAATGTGCCCTTTTGACCAAAAACTAAAAAAATCGAGATTTTTATCGAACTTTAAAATCGCGGTTCAGCCCAAGCCCCTGAACCGATTTGTCTGAAATTTTGGCCATGGGGATTGTATTGCATGTCGAAGAGTAGACAAATTTTTGGATTCAAGCGACCCACATTTAACTATCCAAAACAAATTTTTGAATTTGACTTGGTTTTCCTGTATGGATGATTTAAATAGCTGCTGGTTTTGCATGTAACAATTTGAGAAGCTTTGGACATTGCCAGCGGGTACCACCAGATTTAGAAAGATGGAATTCTCATTTTCTTTTCACCATCATACTCTTATTAGTTGTGCATTACGAATGAAGATTAATACCGTTAGGATTAGAAATTGTATGGTAGGCAAATGTCCTAGCAGTTTTCCAACGAATCATTTAAAAGTGATCCAAAATCTAAGGTAGGAAATATGGAAATTTTCAGTGCGTTTTTCTCAGTTGTGCGGTGTGCCAAGAAATGTTGTGCCACCCCACCTCCTAATCTAAACATAAAGTGGAACTCGGAAAAAATGTCTGAAAATATGTTTCTGTGTTCCTAATGGACCCACAGACCCAAGAATTAACTAGGTGGGTAAGGAAAGGAGGTATAGGTAAATTCTCCAGACCTATTGTACCTAAACTTAGTGGAAATTGCAGACGACCAAAATTGTCGCCGTCTCTTGTGATAAATCAAGATGTGAAGCTTGAATACGTGCTTGGCATTGGCCTGGCGGTCACTTCTGGATGATTATCAGAGACTGCAATTCCGGAAATAAGGTCAGCCTGACATGCTCCTAATGTCATTTCATTCAAATATGAAATTTTCATTTAACAAGTATTCCGACTATTCCGCTTTCATTGTATTTTTCCGTATTTGCGCCGAGAGGCGAGTTTCAAGTCATCTCATTAAAACCCAGACAGAGCTTTTCTGTGGTGTGATGAAGTTAATCTGTTAGCTTTCACCCTCTTAAACTTACTGCGAATCAGAAACGTGTTATGGCGTAATAATTAAGCTAAACGTGGAAGCTGAATATAATGATTTCGGTACGAAATGTCTATTACTGTTCCTGTAATAATTAATTGTATAGTAAGCTTAGTAAGTATGGTATATACTTTATGTAGGCAACCTACTGTGGTAGATTCACACTCAACGCATAGTTGAGTAACATCATGTAAGTAAGAAACTCCAAACTAGAAGCTCACTAATGGCGTTACTTGTACATACTTCGGGGGCGTAAATGACAAACAAAAACAGCAATAACTTCGAGTTACGTAAACAAGTTGCTAGACCTATATGGTGCTAATGCTTTAGCTGCACGGTTTATTAGTGACGATGTTTGAAAGTGCGCACCCTGAGCCACTGAATTAAATTTCAAAATTGTGGATGAGTTTGTCATTTCAGTTCCATTCGTGTTTGGATGTACCTATTTTCGTATTTTGCTTTGACACATTTAATTTGACATTTGAACATACGTGAAGCTCGATGGATTTGCATTTGCAGTACATATATTGAAGTTACAAACTGATGTGCTTTTTACACGTACCATTTATAAATAATTCCAAATAGTAACTTAAACTTATATATCAATTACATCTAATTATTATCAGATAGGTAAAAAGCGATAATTTTTTTAAGAGGCGAACAAATCAACATTAGGTAACTGTTGTTATTAGGAGGATCCTGGATAATTAACAAATGGCAGCAGGCCAAATCCGAGAAGGTAGGTTCGCTGATGTCAAATAATGAGGTCTGTGGTGTGGACTACCTATACATTTTATGAAAGAGGATATTATTTACCATTATGAGACAAAATTACTGCGATCAAGTTCGTAGTCGCAGGGTAATGTTGTAGGAAGCAGCTGTCCCATGTATTTTTATTTTGTCACAACAACATGTAATTTTTCTTTGGCATGTTGTACGATAATTTTCTAGATAAAAGTAATCAATTCCTTCATTCTGTGAGCATTTTATTCAATTCTTTGGTAGCTTTCCCACGTATACTCATATCAGAGATTTTTTCCATGAAATAAGGAGTTTTGTATTTTCATTCCTTCGATATTACTGTTTAAATAAAATTTATCGGATCGCATACGAGCGACGCGACATTTGGTGGAGACACGGCGGAACCCGAATGAAAGGTTTAAAATTAGTGCACTGTTTCATAATTGTATCACGTTGTATGCTGTATTATTGTTTTGTTACCTAGAAAATACTTCGCGTACATACTTAATCTTAAATTATTGTTATACCTTACGAAGTAATTCAACTCAGTTCTGATTTCTGAAATTTTATTGGCTAACTTCAAAAAGAGGTATTTTCTCAAGATTTGAAGACGAATATTTATACTCAATTAAAACAACCACCGAGTATCCCTGTAGATTTTTATCACATTGATGATGGGTATGTTGTAGGGGCCGCCTGAATTTTCTGATAGAATCGGGGTAGATTTTGAGTTTTGAGTTATTGCAATTAATAGTTCTTCGGTTTTCACCCCTAACTCTCACCCCCTTGGTCCTATATGGCCAAAAATCAATCCCCACCGAGTATTTAGAGATCCTCAACTGAATATCAAGTTTCATATCGACATCTCAATCCGTCTCAAGTTATCCGACAGACAGAGTTGAGGACCGAGCGAGCGAATAATCAAAAACAAGAGTCTCACATTCTGCTACAGCACTGAAATAAAGTAATGCTATGGATGATTAATAATAGGTAATTGAATCTTGAACCTAGTCAAAGTCGACATTCATGTTATTCCATTTAGGTAGTTTTTGACAGGAATAGGAATAGAACAATAAAGAACAATCAAAAGCAGTCGTGGTTTAAATGTTCGGTGGGCGGAAAAAATAAATAAAAAATCGTGGATTTCGCACAATAATTGTTTACAGTTCATACATCGATCATTTAAAAGATATTAAAGCCCAAAACTATAAAACTTTTATTTACATAGAATCATTTTAGGGAAATTTAGTTTAAGCTGCTGTAAAATTCGTTTTACGACAGGAAGCTGCAAAACAAATTATTTCACGAATTATGGGAACACTTTTCCCTTAGTTTATTTGTCGGCGACTTTATGAAGTGGAACGTTAATGATTCTAAAGTGATGTGCAGTAAAATAACAAAAAAGTTCGACTTATTTTAGTCATTCGTTTCAAAAAACTTGAGCGGCGTCGTGTTTTATCATTTTTCACTTAGCAGCAATATTTACTTTGGATTTAGTTACCAGGAAAGGGGCAAATGTTAACATATGCGGTAAAACATAAATCAACAGTTAATGCGGTGATTGTGTATACCTATTGAAAACAAATATTTACAAGAGCGTTACTTGATCTTCAACCGAGATAAATTTGAAACAGATTTTCAAAGATCTTTAATTATTTTTTTTCCGCTTTTAAAGGAATTTCCTGGAGACCAGCAGTGCCACCCAGATCATTACAGAAAATTAGTCTAATTATCTAAGTGATTGATTTGTTCAAGATGGAAAGAATGTAGTAAATTTATAAAATAGGTATATTTTCTGAAGATATGTTTCAGTTTTAGTTTTTTGAAAATTCTTCTTTATATGAGATGCTAAAGATTCTTAATTAATCACCGCTCCTAGATCCCAGATTTTCTGTTCAATTGCCTAAATTTGCATTCAAATCTGCATAATCTCCGGCTCATCTATTCTTCCCTTCCCGGTAAATGTAGGAACGCTTGCTGCCAAACGTCAAAGAAGCAAAATTACTTGAGTGGAAATACGACCGCTTGCGAATTGCGAATTTACTTTAATTTTAACAAGAACAAGAGTATATACAGTGCGAGTGTAAAGTATGGAATAAAATTCCTTAAATTTTTGTCCTTGATTTGTGGCAAAAATCCTCGGACAGGTCGATTTTATTTTTGTAATGCGGACTTGATGGAGTGGACAGTTATTTTCTCACACTTCCGGTTTAACCGGAAATGGCCTTAACTTATTTTTCTCAAATGGAATGACACTTTTTTCGCAACGGATTCGGAATCTACGATTTTTTCTGAGTTAGAAACATTTATCACACTTTACCGGAAGTACAGTCACGGCCACCTCAGATTTTCAAAAACATCGAAGAAATCGGTCAAAAACCAAGATTTTAGAAAATCGCAAATACACGTCAACCTTATTTTTTTGATATAAATTCAACTGCGCAATTTAATTTCTTCGATGTTTTTGAAAATCTGGGGTGGCCGTGACTGTACTTTCGGTAAAGTATGATACATGTTTCTAACTCAGAAAAAATCGTAGATTCCGAATCCGTTGAGAAAAAAGTGTCATTCCATTTGAAAAAACTAAGTTAAGGCCATTTCCGGTTAAACCGGAAGTGTTAGAAAATAACTGTCCCCTCCATCAAGTCCGCATTACAAAAATAAAATTGACCTGTCCGAGGATTTTTGCCACAAATCAAGGACAAAAATTTAAGGAATTTTATTCCATACTTTACACTCGCACTGTATATATTTTAACTTCTACGCTTGTGGAGCAGTTACTAAAATCGATACAAAAAAAATGCAGCAGAGAAGCGGCTGGAACCTCCCCATCGCGTGGATCTTTATATTCTGTGTAGATAGTAGTCAATTCAACAGAATTTTTTTATGCTTATCGACTGTGACTAATTTCGCAATTTTCTGACAAATACCGACATCACCCATCACATTTGACAATATGTTCCTTTTAAGGTTAATAGTTTGCCGCCCTTTTGACAATAACTGATACTTTATGTCATCCACTGTCAGCCCGCTCCCTTTTAATGAAAAATAATTTTTTCTCTATTTTCCACTGAAATGGCAGAAACTGTGAATACATTTTTAGAACCAGAATTTGATCGTCTTTCTAATGGCGACATAAAAAAGGAGGCCTTGTAATTAAAATTTAAAGTTGATATGCTTAAATGGCACTTCCCGTGGACCAATTGCTTCCAAAGCCCTTTCAGGTCTTCAACGGGTCACCCAATCTCCATGTACCAAATTTCAGCCAAATCGATTCACTAATTTGGGCTATAATGTATTTTTAGTGTTATTAAAAAATTTCGATTTTTTGACCCAAAGAGCACTAAATGCGAACGAATTTTGTCTTATTTAAAACCAGAATTTGAAGACATTTCTGATGGTGACAATAAATCTTTCAAAAACTTGTTTTGGATGGTTAAGTGAGTGAATAATTTTAAGGTTTTAAATTGGTGTGCCAAAACGGCACTTTCCGTGGGCCGATTGAATCCAAAAGTTGTTCGGCTCTTCGACGTGTAATACAATCCCCATGCGCAAAATTTCAGCCAAATCGGTTCAGGGGCTTGGGCTGTACCGCGATTTTAAAATCCGATAAAAATCAATTTTTTTTCGATTTTTGGTCAAAAGGGCACTAAGAATGAATGCATTTTTAGAAGCAGAATTTGAAGGCCTTTCCGATCGTGACGTGAAAAATGGGGGTTTGCATTTAAAATTTAAAAGTTGATGTGCCAAAATGTCATTTCTAGTTGCACGATTTTCCCCAAAAGCTTTTCAGATCTAAGTTGGGCTATCACATGCACACGTACCAAATTTCAGCCAAATCGTTCGAGTAGTTTTGGCTGTGGCGTGTTTACAAACGTACGTACGCACATACACACAGACACATTTTTAAAACCACTTTTTTGGGTTCCTGAGACCTCGAAACGTGAAGATCTGGTGCTATCTCAAATTCGAAAATTTTAGTGATTGCAGTAACCTCCCTTTTTTTATAAGTGGTGAAGTGGATTGGGGAGGTTAAAATCGGATCTCCAAAAACATGAAATCTTTTACCTTTCAGGATCCGGCGAACACTAAAAAAAAAAAGTGGTTTTTGAAAAATGTCGGTCTCTGTATGACAGCGTGTGTGTCTGTAAACACGCTACATCCCAAACTAAACTACTGGACAGATGTGGCTGAAAATTGGTATGTGCAGCCTACTTCTAAAAATGTATTCACACTTTAATGTCCTTTTGGCAAATTATGTTGAATTTTTGGATTATGTGCCAAAAGGGCACTAAGTGTGGATACATTTTTGGAAACAGAATTTAAGGACCAACATGTTTTCATAAAAATGGGGGTTTGCATTTGAAATTTTGAAGTTGATGTGCCAAAAAGGGACCGATGTCAGCCATATCTAATCTAGATCATACAGTGTGCACACTGCACATATCAACTTTCAGCCAGATCAGTCCGTTAGTTTGGGCTGTAGCGTGTCCATCGACACACAGACATGCAGACAAATCGTAAAGATTTGATGTTTTAGGCGATTCGGTTTTTGGATCGATTTTAGTACCTGATGCTCCGCGAGCGTAGAGGTTAAAAATATGCAAGTCGTGTCGATGTTTCGATGGCCACATACTGGGTATCCCTAAATTCGTAGTCCTAACTCCGGGAAGTTATTCCTTGTATTATTATAGGAAGAAAAGTTTCTGTGGACGTAGGCCCGGAACGGAATTGCTACATAGGAGAGCTTACGCTACGCCCCGCCCCTTTAAAAGGAGACTCAAAAAGTCAGTTTCTTGAAATATTCTCCAAAAATGTAAATAATAAGATTTTGAAATTTGGAGCAATGCGTTAGTGTCAAAAAGGGCTTTCTCTCCATTTTTTTTTCAGATTGGTAATGATATCAGAGGCTTGCGTTCTTAGGGGACCTTACACATTTTTTTCCATTTTCTTTTCTTGTGGGCATTTTTCTCGACGAATTATAGTAGAATTATAATCTGCGGTTGATTCTACCTAGAAAAAATGCTCCTGTTGAAGGTCGCTAAGACGCCGTTTTCAATTAAAATGACTTTGATTTGTTTAGAGAACGAAAATTTCTGAGGGTCGATTCCATTTTTCCAATCGAATTAGTGAAAATAAACGAAGAGTGGGATTCCTTACATCATTATATGAAGCATTTCCGGGCGTATGTTCATGGGAACTTTTCTTCTTAGAATGATGCACACCCCGTATAATAGGTATAGGTACCTATAAAGTCCCGTCGCATATTAACGAACGCGGGGGTTGTGTGTCTCAGCCTTTTTTTTCTGTTGATGTGTAAACGGGATTTCACATCCGTCAAAATTTCTGTCATCTCTGCCGTCAGTCACTGTCAGTGTCAATAAACACTAAACAGTAACAATGGGGATTGAAAGGAATCTTTGTTGTTAATTATTGTCCATGACAGGAATTTTGACAGAACTGAAATCCCGTATACAAACCAACAGAAAAAAAGCCTGAGACACAACCCCCGCGTTCTTGAATATGCGACGGGACTGTAAGTACTATTTTTTTAAATTCACCGTTCGTTCGTAGAAGTTCTAACAGCACTATATTTTGCGGGTGACCAGGGATTTTTGCTATTCTAATTTTGGTTGGCCTCTTTTAGCTGTCAGAAAAATTTTTCGTTTTTTCATTATTTCACAATGTTAAATCATGATGATGTTGAGAAAATTTAATGTGCTAGATTTAACATTTGCTCCTTCCCGAATAAACTCTCAAAAATTACAGTTCTATTTGCCTCTAAAGTATAGTTATTTATTTCGAAATCCAAGCATGCAATCTGTATAATTCTAGTTAAATATACTTGGAAAATTAATTTTAAGTAAACTTAATGGGCAATATACGTCTTCCTTTTCACCGCAATGTAGTCTCTTATTTATAATCTGAATTTAGAATTCTTAAGTTCCTTGCATGTACGCACGTCTTAGAAATAAATTAGATTTTAAGCCTAAATTTATTAGCTGAATTTTGAAAATAACATAGATTACTTCTCACCCAACAACCGCAACTTGTTTTCTGTTATTTTTTGCTTGTACTTATTTTAATAATGATCCTCTCAATTCAACAGCATACCAGAAGCTTTTTTGCTTATTTAGGTTCATTTATTTTAATTATTTCTATCACCTTAAAACCCGCGCATGTAATTTACAAATGCGCGGCCAAGTGCATTATTTTCATCTGGAATAAAGCAACTAGTGCATGGGGTGGTTAGGGGGTGGCAGCGTTTACTAGGACGGCCGCAACTCTACGAAAGCGCTGCTTGCGATCGGCGTTTAGTACGTGGTGTGCCGTCGCGACGGTTGCAATACTTTATTTTACGTCAAAGGCGTAAAACAGCGTAAACATTCCTTATCTGCTTTATCGACGAAAAACTTCAAATGTTTTTTCTAGAATCGATGCGATTCTGTTGTAAGTATTTACCTACTTTACCCAGAATTTATTGAAGAACAAAAGTTTATGTCCAAAATTATTTTGGTTTTGAATTTACAGTGGGTCATATTGAATGTAATATCCGCAGACATCTCCACTTTCGTTGACATCGCTTTAGTGAATTGAGGAGACTGTGTTTTAGTTGCTCACAATAATTGAGTTATCCATTTCCCAGTGCAAAGTGTAGTCAGGTTTTATATCATTTATAACCCGTGAAGGGTAGTTAACTCGAAATAAGCCCTTTAGCAAAAAATGTTGCTGTTTAATCATAACTTTGCTAATGAATTAAATGGAGTTTCATAATTCTAAAATTTTTTATTTACAAACTTTGTCCAATTTAACAAAGCAAAATTACGAATGAATAGGAAGTGCGTCAATTTCAACCGTTCTACCGATCCTACTGATAAAGAAAAATTTTCTTTTGAAATGGAGTTTTTAGCAATTTAAACCTTTTAACCATTATAAAAAATTGGCAGTCTCGGAGGCAGTAGAAACTTCTACTTTTTCTCAGAATCTGTAAATGTAGCATTTAACTTTAACCAAGGTCGGGCGTGCAGGCGGCTGTCGATCGCTGATGCTGTCGTGCGCATTGCGCCCGGGACTCATTTACTAAAATCAAAAATACAAATGTTTTTCACCCCGAAAATAACATTTTTCGACCCAGTAATACCAGCTATCAAATTCAATACAGAAGTACAGTTATGCATAGGTTTTTTCACGGCACCAATTTTTGGCCGAAAGGGCACCAAGTGTGAATACATTTTTACCTCCCAAACCCCACAATTTCAAGAAAATGAGAGGTTACTGCAATTACTAAAATTTTCGAATTCGAGATAGGACCGGATCTTATACGTTTTGATCTTGTTTTTGTTAATATACAAGAATTTTATCAAGAAGGTTGGATTTATTTTCCTTACAACCATTGATTATACGTTTTGAAGTCTCAGGGTCCTAGAAAGGTGATTTTTTTAGAATGTGCGTCTGTCTGTAGGTATGTGCGCACGTGCGTACGTTTGTAAACACACTACAGCCCAAACTACTGGACCGTGCTGAAATTAGGTACATAGGCATTTCATAACTTAACTTCGATTTGAAAAGCTTTTCTCTTAGTGCCCTTTTGACAAGATCCTCAAAAATTCGAGATTTCTTAGGTACTTCTAAAACACGGTACAGCCCAAACACCTGGACCAATTTGGCTGAAATTTTCCGTATGGAGATTGTATTACCAGTCGAAGAGTCGAAAAGATTTTGGAGGCAATCGACCCACGGCAGGTGCCTTTTTGGCACATTCAATTTTTTGGCCATCCATTTTTAAAGTTTTGAATTATAATAATAATAATAATAATAATAATATATATATTTCATCCAACAGACCGAAGTCTATAGTGGATACAAAAATCACAAAATTATATCCAAAACTATAAAAATGCAAAATAAAAGATAACTACAATTTATATATAGAGTACAATCTCTCTTTAACCGCACCAGTGCTAAAATTATTACAGAAAACATCGAATTCTACATCATTTAGACAATTATAAAGCCTATAACAGGAAATTAACAAACTATTGAAATGATGGTAGGTATTGGGTATTTTATAATAAAACGTAATAATAGATCTAGACTCTAGAGCCTAGTCTTGGGACAACGTATTGCATGGAACTACATAACACGTGACTATTTATAACGCCCTTGACAATTTTCTGTAAAAATATCAGTCTACATACATTTCTTCTAGCGCATAAGGAAACTTCATTACAAATTGATAGGAGTGCCGATTGACTGAACTGCCGCATAGGATACTGATTGAACATTTTAAAGTATGTGAATTTACAAAATTTTCTCAATATATTCTCCAATAAATCAATGTACAAAGTATAAAATGGGGACCAAACGATGCTACAGTATTCCAGCCTCGAACGGACTAAACTATAAAATAACAATTTAATGCAGGCCAAGTTATCAAAACCCCCAGTACTCCTGATAA
Source organism: Pycnomerus fuliginosus (assembly GCA_963924575.1). Classification (NCBI taxonomy): domain Eukaryota; kingdom Metazoa; phylum Arthropoda; class Insecta; order Coleoptera; family Zopheridae; genus Pycnomerus; species Pycnomerus fuliginosus. The sequence goes on along the minus strand of OZ004617.1, from coordinate 10,129,738 downwards.
TGAATCCAAGTTGCCGAGCCGCTTTATTAGTGATACTAATGACATGTGAGGAGAAGGACAGTCCTGGATCCATCAGAAGCCCCAAATCAGAAAACGAATAACATTTTTTTATTAAATCATCGCAAATGCTATAAGGGAATATTACATTATCAGCTTTCCTTGTAAACGTCATACTTTTACATTTTTCCACATTTAGTACCATTCTATTGTCATCACACCAAAATTTAATTGAATCAAGACATTTTTGCAGAGCGTGACAGACCTGCCCTGATTCAATGACTTTGACTATCTTAAGGTCATCAGCGTAAATATAACAATTACAATCATCCAAGCCATGAACTACATCATTGAAAAACAAAATAAATAATAATGGACCCAAGTTGGAACCTTATATGTATATGTGTGTAATTTTTGAAAAATTTATTGTCACCATCAGAAAGGTCGTCAAATTCCGGTTTTTAACAAGACCCTGTGTTAAAAGCACACTATAGCCTAAACTACTAGATCGATTTGGCTGAAATTTGGTACATCTGAAGAGCTGAAAGGCTTTTGGAAGCAATGGGCCTTTCGAACAATTTTTGAAAATGATAAAATTATATAAAGTGCACTTCGTCAAGGCCTCCTCAGCAAATAAAGTGTTTCAAAACTTCGCAGTTTTTTAATAAAAAATCTTTAAAATTCCGAGTCAGTATATATGACGTCATATATGCTGACAAATGGCCGACAAACCACTCGGTGCTATTGGCTAAACTCTATCGGTGCGTAGTTAGTGGGCGGAGTTTCCCGCATGTCCTTGTGTAACTGGCTGAATTTCACTATGGAAACACTGGACAACTTCGGTGGAAAAATGCACTATCACTAGAAACACCCCACTACACCGAAACACTTGATTTACACTGCTCTCAAGCAGTGTAAATCAAGTGTTTCGGTGTAGTGGGGTGTTTCTAGTGATAGTGGCTGAATTTGATTTAAAGTTTTACCGCACAAATCACAGTTACAATCTGTTTTTATTTTTTTAAATAATGTAATAGTAATTTACCTAACTGCGTTTTGAAAAGTTGGATATTACGCAATTAGGTAAAATGTTGTACTGAATACGTTATGAAAAACCTAAATTGTTTGACTCGCATAATGTTGCAAAACTCGCTATCGCTCGTTTTGGCAAATATTACGACTCGTCAAACAATATAGGACTTTTCATAACTAATTACGTAAATAACTATTACAATACAAGTAACGTTATTAGGGTTTTTACATTACGAGGGAATATATTTGAAGAACGCGCGACGGAGGAGCGAGTGATTTAAAATTCCCGAGTAATGTAGAAACTTAATAACGTTACGTGTGTTGTAACACGTTTTATTTTGTCCTAAATATTTAAAAAATGTTAAAATGAATTTGGATGACACATCTTACCTTTCATAATGACGGAAAGCCGACAATGGATACCCTGCGGTATCCTAGAAATTCGTTTATTTCACTTTGTTATTTGACAGAACTCTGAGTGCTGTTAAATGTGTCTTAACACAACCCGTTACCAAGGAGTTATTCATAGTATAACATTATAGGATAAAATAAAAACATTTAAGTTGCCGACTATTGAACAAATATCATAGAAATTGATTAAACTTTGCAGGTAGGTATAACAAAAAAAGAGATCTTTTTTTCATTGGAGAGGCCCATTGGTCCACGGACCACAGTACGTGCCCTTTTGGCATATCAACTTTTAAATACAAATACGATGAATATATCTGGTTCTAAAAAAGTATTCACAGTTTCTGCCATTTGAGCGGAAAATAAAGAAAAAATTCGTTCTCATTTAAAAGGAGCAGGCTGACAGTGGATGACGTAAAGTTGCAGTAATTAAAAAAAATGTGGCAGAAATTGTTACACTTGTGTTACAGGACTCAGGATGTGTTGTGCGGTAAAATTTTAACAAGTCTACAAGTACCTATTTGTAACAAGTGTAACAATTGTTGGACTTGTACGGCTTTGTGTCAGAGGGCCCTGGTCGTAAGTGCTTAGAAAAGTCCACTTGATAATTTTCAGTTATTTCCATCACTATCTTTGCACATTATCATGCCACAATCCCATCAAGTTAATGTTTCACATCAAGTCATGCAGTCACTATACTAAGCCAACTAAAATAATTTGTTCAAAGTATTCGGTTATTAGGTTTAATAATTTTAATAGACATCTATTTATTTGCGTCGGTTTTCATTTCCGGCATTCTACCTATATAGCACGCAATGTCGAGAACGAAATAAACATAACCTGTTGATGGTAATAGTTGTTTGTACAGTCGAGAAACTAAATAATGCACTTTTTGTTGATCTGTTGGCCGGATAACTCTTTATCACGGTCCGAAGTTCGTGCCGGTCCTAATATCAGATTCAAATTACCACTATCGATGGTGGTGTCCCAAATTTTGTGCGTAACGCTCAAGACCCGAGTGCATGACTTACTTTCTCGACTGTACAACTAGTGATGGAAAATAATATACCTACTTTCTTTCATGAGTCTGAAGTTTGATGCCGTAGGCGGAATGTATCAATCAAACTAGTGAAAACAGCTGAGAAAAATTGATTTCAAAGATGGTGGCCGGCGGGCGTTTAAAAATGACACGCTCACCTTTCTATAGAATCATTCATACCTAACTCTGGAAATATTGGGTGGTAAATTTTTCGTTGCCCACCATTCATGGGAACTCAGAATCCATAAGAGATGGAGAGTGGCTAAATTAGAAAAAAGTTGCGTTTTTTCAAGGTCGTTAAGAATCTGTAAAGAATTTTAAAGAATTTATATTAAATTCGAATACATTGCATTTTTGTCTTTAACATGAAAACGGTTCGCTAAATTTTCAAACTGCTTAGAACAGTGAATAGCATTTTCCAATTGAATATACGACACGAGGTATGTTGAGATTTAAGATTTTGACGTTGATTGGGGTGGAGGTGAAATGCGCAAATTGAACAAGGTCAAAGTTATGGCAAAGCATTCCCCGTTCAATGCCAGCGAAGCTGTCGAAAACCGCAAGTCGATATCTTATTCCGTTTAAAAGTTATTACGACTGGATCGTCTTGAAAGGGTCATCCGGTATAATTACCGACTTTTACGCGAGTTCTGGGACACCCTATAGGTATATCAAAAGCTGTAAATTTCTACCGGCTCTAGACCTACCTCTACCTACCTTCTACCTACAGAATTAAAAAATAACAAACGGTCATGATGGAGATGGAATAGGCTGTCGTCGCTTTGAATGCAGCAAGTCATAAAATGAAATTGGACCAATCGGTAAAAAAATTCGTGACTGGTACAATTTGACATTTTGTGATCAGAAGGGAGCAATATAGCGTATCACGATCGATTTAATTCGGTTCGAGCTATAGGGGAACTTTAGATTGACTTTCTAATTACATACCAATTAGTTTTATTACCCCACAGTAACAATAGGATTAATGCCATCGGCGAGAATCTTAGCGCCAAAATTATTCGTCAGTCAAAACAAGCAAAAAATGATCCACTTAGGATGATGAGCTGAAGACAACATGAATAATGATTCGCTTTCCCTCAAAATGGGTGTGATATACATAGCAGTTATTTTTAGTCGTGTGACGCACGCCCGCCGAAATATTTTAACAAATTTGAAGAGGGATTGAAAGGAATAATTATTACTGAATTAGCAGAGTTAGAGCATAACGAGCGCGCTTCAATTTTTATTGTCAAACTCGTCTTTATCTGTTTTAACGGCATTTGCAACTTCTCGAATAAGCTTTAGAAAAACTTGTCTACAATAGCTGAAATTGCCCCTGTTAAAATCAAAGTTTTCTTTGAAATCCTTAATTTCGACCAATATCGAAACAAAACATTCACGCTTCGATGACTTCTTCTTCTGTACTTCATTCTCCTCTATATTCTGTTTATCGTCGTGGATATTTAAAAACTTGATGGAAAGTCAACAAACCCCGCACAAGGATCAAATAAAGGTTTACAAAAATATTTGTGTTCCGTTTTACACAGGATCGGTTTTGAAAAAAAAAGCCTGTATCGTTTCGAGCAGGTGTGTCATATTATTGTCCCTACTAAGTATGCAGTACGTTTCTTTGTGTTTCCCTGCAGCACTTTGTACTGCAATATTCAGCAGCACGTAAGAGCTGAAATGGAATGTTGCTAGCAAGGGATGACACTCAAGAACATATAACATGGCGGTGAATTTTTTATTTATGGTCAACGAGATTACATTCAAAAAATATGATTTAGGGACTAATATATTTATTAAAATTGGAGAATTGGAGGAATCACCGCCTAGCACAGTAGCTAACAAGGAGGAGTGGTTGAGGAAAATATCACGCGATCAAAAAGAAACTTATAACATTATTAACCTCAGTGACTTTGAAATTGAAAATCGTCATTAATAATTTCTTTTCCTTTGACAATAATTTTGTTTTTGCAAGTATTTTGCGATTTTATTTTCGTTTTCGTTCTTAATTTGGTAATGAAAGGTTTCTTTCTTTGTCAATAACTGCATTAGTTGATCATCGTAATAATAATTAGACTGTTCGGCTTATTATTATTATTGTGTATAACTATTGTGCAATTCAATATCTGCAATATTTTCAAGTTATTGCGCAAAGGCTCTTTCTTTTACTGTAGCAAGCTGTGGCTAAAATGATTTAACCAACACCTTCATTTGACCTTGAAAATGACCTTGAATCAAAATGGCGTTGATGCCATCTATTTCCCCCCTCGAAGTCATAAAACTTTTATACAAAACATTTTTTTCTAAAATGCTTCCTTTCCGAGATATTTGCCAGTCTCAAGATAAAACGACCACCCTGTATATTTGTCTCTTCAAATAAAAAAGTTACAAGGGGGCGAATACCAAATTGAATCACGCGGTATAAAAGATAAAAGGAAAAAAGAATACCTTCCCTCCAAATCAATAATCAATTAACAACCAATTTTTTAGAGCAATATTAAATATTTGTTCAGCCGAAATATTTCAATGAAATCTGTTTTGCGCTAATATAAATATATAAATAAACCTTTTGAAAAATCAATGATAGAAATATAATGGATTTAAACAATATAACTCTTAGTGGCTACTGAAATATAAATGCCAGAGGAATGATTCATTTTAAGGGGGTTTTATATGTATATTCTATACCTACTGGATTGTCCAGATTATAATCAATGGCGTTAAATATTTAATTAGCTCACAATGTTCAGTCTGCTGCGTGGAAGCTTTCACAGTAATCTTTAAGATGATGTTTTATGAATCGAACTCTAATGTTTTAAACTAACGTGTGAGCAAAAACTTTTCCGATTTAGTAGCCCTTGCTGGGAGAGACGTAGGGCGTAGACTACTGAAATTATCATTCAAAGCGAAACCGTCCGATTTCGCTTTGAATAATTTCAACACTGCCCAGTGACGTTATCATATAATTTCCGCAGTCTACGCCCTACGTCTCTCACGTCAAAGGTTACTAGATCGGAAGACTTTTTGATCATTCTCTATAAATAAATTCCCATTGTTTGACATTGTTTTTTTAAGTATGCTAGGAAGATCTACCGCAGAAAATTCCTTGACCTACAGACCAGACTCTGTATATCTGGTTAATCTATTTCATTGTTTGAGAATAGGCCTAAGGTTGCCGAACACAAAAGCAGGGTAATACAAAGATTTCTTGAAACGTTTTAGTGTCGAAGTCATTGAAGAAGGTCGTACAGAATGAGTTGAAACGTCCAATAATTTGTTTAAGCTTCGATTGATCGTTTTGACGGAGACATTCCATTATGTAAGTTGAAACAGTAATTTTTATAAAAGGTTTTTAAGGCTGTAATCCAGTACCGTATTAGGAAAAAATGTGGAAATAATTAGAAGACTATCCTTTTTTGCGTAAAGATGTTGTATTCTACGTGATGTTAAACATACTAAAAGTCCTGACAAATCCGGGTTGTATGCGTTGGTCGCTATCTTCGGCATTTTTCCTTTATATTTTGAAAGCCGTTGATCCTACGGAAACTCTTCACATGACCAAATTGAAAAAGCGTAAAAATTGCAACAAAATGAGCATATACCTGGAACTTTTTTTAATTCAAGACAATTTGAAAATATCGTCCGTTCAGCAGCATCATATTTTTTTTTAACCGATCGTGAAAATAATTAGAAGGCAATTGTTTTTTGTGTTTACATGTTGTAAGTTACATAATAATAATAATAATAATAATAATGTCTATTTATCATCAATTAATTACATGATAGGTCAGAAACAGAAAAGATTATTCACAATACTTTTAACAATAAAGTTAACAAATTTACAATCACATACAATTGCTTAATAAAATTATGACAATGGCAACTATTGTTGATCGATGAATTCCTGTAAGCTGTAAACTGGTCTATCCAGGAGATACTTCTTTACTAATCGTTGGACGTTGGAATATACTTAAATTTGTGCTTTTTACTTCCTCGGGGAGTTTATTAAATAGCTTCGCTCCCCAGTAGTCCACTCCTTGTTGTGTTCTCTTATAAATATGTAAAGGAGTTTGCAGTTTGTTTCTATTTCGTGTATTAAAATTGTGATAGTGTCCATTAATTTCAAATTTGTCTCGATGAGTGTGAACAAACTTGACGCATTCATAAATATAGATTGCAGGTAGGGTGAGTATCTTTTGAGTCTGGAAGTGTTGCCTACAGCTTTCTGTGGACTTCACTCCACAGAGAACTCTAATTGCTTTCTTCTGTAGAATTAGCAGATCCTTGGTAGCAGCAGAAGTGCCCCAAAGAAGAATACCATAAGACAGAACGCTGTGACAGTTTGCGAAATATGTCAATCTTGTTGCTTCGTGTGTACCATATTTTTTCATAGTTCGACCTGATGAAATTTTCTTGATAATTTCTTCCACGTGGTTGCGCCAAGTGAGCTTGTTGTCGATGTGTACATTATTTTTTAACACTAACTCTTACTATACTATACTTACTATACAGTTCAACATGGTGGACGACGTGGGTCCAGTTTATTAATGAGAAAAATGTACGTAGGATATCAACGGTTTTCGAGATATAATTTTTTTTTTTTAAATAGCGGCTAGCAGACACGCAGGATTTTTCAGGACTTTTAGTATGTTGAACAGTACGTAAAAAACCATTGTCTTCTAATTATGTACACATTTACATAAAGAAGTCTAATACGACTGGACTACTAGGTACTTGCAAAAGAAAAGACAAATAGTTACCCGAATAGTGAATAATAATTAACTGTGGGAATTGCCACATAATAATTATTATATTAAGCCAGGCAAGGATAACGTGATATCGTGATAACGTGATCCCCATCTTGCAATTAAGTTATTGAAATAGTAAATTAGGCGAAATACTGTTGGCTTTCTGAAATCAATGTGATCTTAAATAAATTTCTGTTTATTACACAAAATGATAACGTTAAGAAAAAACATGAGATTCACTCAAATCAAACTTCAACCCTTATAAATTGCCCTCATTCATCATCGGTACAAGAAAATCGGTAAATGATGGATAAATAATTGAGCGATGTGTGGCGTTATCCTTCCAATTCGAAACAAGAAAAATTATGGGCCATTAAATCGAGAACTAAAAGCAAATTAATTACTATTTAATGTAATAGGATTAGAATAATTGTTGTAACTGTCATTGTTTATAAGGTCAACAACCACTTTAGTTAGTGTAGGTACGAGCTATTGACACTCCATCATGCTCCGCAACCGTGTTTTAGCGCAGGTGGAAGAAATAGGTTGCATGCAGATGCCAGGCAATAATTAGTAGGTATATTATTCAATAAGTGTGTAATGAATTTTATTGCCCCCGAATAGGCGTTGTCATACTGATTTTATATAGATACGCATGCGCGAAATATTTTGACAGATGCGGCAAACAAAGCGCTGTCAATATTGACATTTCACTTAAATTTGTTTTGTTTGGACTGTTTGAAGAGGATTTTGAACTTCTAAAAGTTTTGGAAGTGGTGCTTTCGTTATGGAAGTGATGGAGGAAGATTTATTTAAAGTTGGCGCTTCGAAGACTTGTGTTTTTGAAAGCTGTAAAGCGGATAGCAGACGTTCTACAATTCCCTTCATTTCATTCCCTAAACCGTGTTTAGCTGTGTGGAAAAATTCCGTATTTGGTGAGAAAAAGCATAGAAAGGATTGCCCTTTGTAAGTAAGCCCCGGCACTGGAGCCCACCTTTTTAGTTTTAACACACTGTGGTCCTTCACAGCTTTATCCTTCTCCAACGCCGCACCAGGCACATCGTTTTCTGTTAAACTGAAGTTGTGTTGACATGAAGTCGAAGAACAGGTTAAAGACATTATTATCAATCCATAAAAATTGCATCGTCACAACTTACAAGAAAACGCAAAGCGAACTTTAAAGTTTAAAAATATCTGACGTTTATTTAAAAATATTTGACGTTTATCAGCTGATCTTTGTTTGCCGAAATTTCAGTATGTGCGCCTGCGCATTGCGTTCGTAACAAGCCTTATTGAATACTATGCTTTATCCACGCGGTTTAAAACGAAAAAATCTCTCACCCATTGTATAATGAGTCCATTCTGCAACAACCGTGGATAATGGTTATTTATTATATAAGGGGGAGAAGTTACAGATTCTAGCGTGAGGTGTAAAACGCTAAAAGACACTTCTCCAAGTGTATATCCAATATTTTTTCTATAACCGCTGTGAAACGTTAAAATTTTTATTAATTTGAATAAATAGTATGTTCCGTCATGTTTTAGCTGTTTAATTTGAGAACCGTTGCCTTGGTGATAAAGTAAGAGTGACTACTAGATTGTCAAATCTGATGTGGGGGAGAAATACGCATTTGTACCCTAAGGCAAATAATAATTTACTTCAACCTCAAAATGTCATTTTAGGGGTGAAAATCATAGGTATTTTTATTTTATTTCGACCTGGGTTTATATTTTTACACAATTTCGGAAACCCGGGTTTGAATGTTCGATTCCCGTTAGCGGTATATAGTTTTGTACCTGTTACTTACACTTTTAACTTTAGGTGTCATATTTACAAATTCTGTGAAAAAAAAGAAGTGAAATAAGGTGGACTCGGCATTAAGATTTTTGCTCATATTTCTGATTATTATTGGCATTAAAGAGGCAGATTATTCTTTTCACGAGTTCGTTAGACGCTTAAACCGAAACCTTGTTCATCGTGGTCTGAAGCGATATCGTTCTGCTAGAAGAGAATTCTCGTCGTTTGCACCGACGTTGCTTAATCTTAAGTGACACTTAAAACGACAAGAATGACATATTTCCCATTGTTTAAACGTCATTCTTGTCATTTTAAGTGTCGCTTAAAGTTAAGCAACGTCGGTGCAAACGGCTATTATTAGTAAATATTACCATTATTTTTTTGTCTAATTAAAGCACAATTGATACGAATTGTATGTTTAATACAAACTTGCATTTGAAAATATTAAATCGAGTGAAAGCGAACGTAGATGTGATCATTTTAATCAAATACTGTCTTTTTGTTGTCAGTTGCAAATGCCTCTTATAGGAGGGCGGATTTAAAACTTGTTTTGACAGTTTTTTAATACAAAAAGAATTCTTCTTTAAGTTTACATTTGAAAACATGCCGACCGAGGAAAGGTAGCTCTAAAAATCAAAACATTTCCTCTGATTGATATACATAAAAAGCAATAAATATGGGTGAAGCAAGCATTGATTGTAGGTAAATCTGGTTGGGAGTTTCCGCATAGACAAATTGTAGTTCAACCACACAATAATACAATTTGGTTGAATTATTAAAGTCTGGTAACCCGGCGCCTCCACCATATTTACAATCCCTCGCTGACGTTGATGTAGGATGTAGTCAGGGGCCGCGCCATAAGGTTGAAACACACACGGGCAGGGCAACATTCATGAAGAGTGCTTGAAATGGCATTTGTGCCCTCAGTTAGGGTGTGATGCAACTCAAACTACGAGAGGCTATCGTATTTATAAAAGAATTCCTAATGGACGCTTCAAAGCAGCGTTCATTTATTTATTTTATTTTTACAAAATTGAGCTGGAATACCGGTTTTATGTTTTAACTGAATATTTGATCATCCAACAATGGAAGCTCGTCCACTCTAGGGGTTTTAATGTGCAACAACCGATTGTAGGCCATTCTGGACGTGTTTCCGAGTCGTTAATTTGGTGGGAGCTTTATGAACTCGCGCTCGCAGAATTCTCGACGGTAATTGACCGACCTGGAGTTTTGCCAAAAAATTATTATTTAAGAAGAAAATTCAACCGTCTTTCTTGAAGCCGGTCCAGAAATATGTTCCAGAGGATGATTAATTATTGTGGCAACCCCTAGGAAGCTTTTAAATTTAAACATTATTCGCAGAATCGTTGAAGTAGGGTGAAAACAACCGCAATCATTTATTACTGTCCGAATGTCTTATCGATCTCCGTTGCCCATAATTAAGACGCACAGCAGATTAATTACATTGTCCATGTCAAATCGATAACGACGGAACGCTTTTTTGCATGCCAGGATCCTGGATCTAAGGTAATTTGCTGAAAAACTAGGAAGAGAAATCTTCGAGTGTGGTATTCATTGCATTGGAATTTAACCATTGCAGGGACCCATTGAATTTAAATTAGCTTTTTGTTTTTTTATGTTAATTCCTGAGGATACTCTTCACAAATGCTCTTGGACAATTCCGATATTAACACGCTGTGTGTGAAGTTTAATATTTTTGAGGATGTATAATGCCTTGCCTTCAATAGCAGCATAATGCATAGTGTTTATTCAACAAATGATAAATTTCTCGGCCTATAAATCGAAAGAATTTAAACTCTGAACTGAGCCAAATCAAATATCGTTGAAGTGGAGATTAATTATTCCTCGATTTTGCCCGACAGGCTCGAATATAAAATGAAAAATTCAATTTTACCCTTTCAAAAAATCTATTAATATTCTGACTCGCCCTTGTTAATTTACAAGTGTTTATCTTATCGCCCAAGGTATAGGCAGGTATTTTAAAATAATATAACTACTTTTTATGCTTAATTATTTACGCTGAAACATTGTTTGTGGGTCTGGGGAACGGCCATATACATGTGAGCCAAGCCAAATGAGAATTTATATTTCGCACAGAATCAACATTCTTCACCCCGAATCCTCGCAATCCAACATCCCCGCTTGTTATTAAATTAATTTAAGCTGGGACTAATGGGTTATTTTAATGAGAATTTATCAAGTTGGCTGGAATTGCTTGAGCTTGAGAAAGGACCGATATTTCAAGCTTGTTATTGCGTCTCCAAAAATTGATGATGTTACTTTCCTGCACGGCCGGTTTATCGATGTTCAGTTAAATGAAAATATCTGACGGTGAGCATTATCCGATGGTTAAACCGTTTATTAACAGCAAGTTAATAACCGAGGAAAGGGTGTCTTCCGGACAAATTGACTGCAAAGTCTTTGCTAAAGTTGAGGATAAACTGACTCACAGTTCGAAGTGGCAGCTAGAGCAGAAAACCGAGGGTTAGCATCAGCTAGAGACATAGAGTTATTTGAATGACGAGGAAGGTGAATCTTTTGCTTTTATTCAACATAAATCAGGCCAATATAAAGTTTAGGAAGTACCTGGAATTTGCCACTACTGAACATTTTCTCAACTCTCTTTCAGACCTCCTGCTTCTGCCATCCGTGTTGTTGTTAAATACCATAAGAAAGGCCTTCAAATTCTGCTTCTAAAGATGTATTCACTCTTAATGCCTTTTATCAAAAACTCAGATATTCGAGATTTTTAACGCATTTCGAAGAGCAGAAAATTTTAACCTCCCCCTGCCAAACTGCAACAAAGGGCTAGATTAGAACTGGTGCAGAACTAGAACTTTAGAATGATAACCATACAATTTTTAATCTCCGTCTGAACTGTCGCATTCATTCTGCTATTTTTAAATACCCAAGTTTTAAGGATGATATAGCTCTGAGATAATACTAAATAGGTGTTTATTATTATTAATTAGCCAAAAGAAACATTATGAATGTATAAAATATTTCATGTGATTATCTACCCGAGGAGCTCCTCAAAAGTTAAATTACAGAATGCAGTGTCATACATAGTTCTGAAAGAACAAAATAAAACATGATTTAACTAACTACATATATTCTTCTTAATAATTTGAAATGTACTGCATTCTCATTTGAATAATACAAGTTTATTATTAAGTAAAATATGCCCATTAAAAGGCTCTAACTATCTCAACTTTTAAGCAGACAAATTCAATTTAAGCTCGCTAAAAATTAGATGAGTTTTTAAAACGTTACTCCTCGTCAGTGACTTTATAATTCAGCATTTCTGTCTCCCAGGAAGTTCTTAAAACGTCTTTAAATCAACAGGAGATTTTGTAGTGAAGTCTTAATAATTTATGTTAGATTGTTTCGAAGACATAACAATCTGAGCAGTGGGCACTTCCAGGTGTATTTGCTGTTACCTACTTTTAAAATTAATATTTGAAGATCTTTAATTAGCGTCGCGCAACTCTGAGATAAAAAATCAGGTAACGATAATTCAGAGAATCACAGTGGAACTCCAATTAACAAGGGAGTTATGATAATTTTTTATTAAATTACAAAATGATGGATGGTGAAGAAAATTACTGAAAAAGGCGATTTATCAAGATCACGTAGATGCGAGGAATGTGACGTGAAACATAGGCTTGACGCTTGGGATTCAAAACAATCTGAAATTGAAGCCAAATCGTATTTTTTGCTTTTTTTAAACTTCTCGTGTATTTATGACTAGCTTCTCTCGGCATTTTATAGCATTTATAGCTTGAAGCTTAAATCTTCTTCATGCAATTACAATTTCCGAGCTGATTCCAACTTAGAACTTCCTAGACATTCCCTTACTAGAACATCTAAAGGGCCTTATATAATGCCGGCACGGCTGTTTAATAAACTACCTACTCACATTCCAAATTTCAGAAATTTGTCTACTTTCATGGCTGAACTCCATGAATTATTAAATCATTATTCGTTTTATTCTGTAAATGAATTTCTTTTGTGTAATTTTAAAGATTGTTAATGTTCTCCAAACTATATATGTATATATATTTATTTATATGTTTTCTGACGCTTCCTTTGCTGTAACAAGGCTTTATGGAAATTAAACATTATTATTATTATTATTAAAGCTTTTGGAATTTGATTGAGATCGAAATATATACACCGGCCTGATATCTTGAAAAGCATGAAATTTAAGCATTTGAAATTTTGCAGAGATCAATGATAGGTACATACCGATTTAGGGAAGTTAGTAGATTATTTTTCCCCTTCCGGTTTAACCGGAAATGACCCTAGTATTGTTTTTTTAAACCTATTTTAAACCTATGTTTTTCTCAACGGATTCGGGAATCTACAGTCAAACCATCAAAAACATGTGTAACACTTAACCGGAAATTCAGTCACAGCCGCCCAAGATTTTCAAAAACATCATGTTTGTATCATAAAATCATTGTTAACTGCATTCCTAAGTATTTATCTCGAAAAATAGTGTACCGGAGTGATATACATAATATTAATATCAGAAGAAGAGATACTTTAGAAATTCCACTGCACAATTCACAATTTTTCAAACGCTCATTTTCGTACAGTATCGCTCATATAATGAACAAAATTCCTGCTCCCTTTCGTAACATGTCCATCTCTCTCTTTAAAAAGTACATGTCAGATTATTTACTGTCAGTACAATCTTCAGCTATTTCTATTTAAGTAAAATTAAAATTAATATACTCATAAGTCATTACAGTGTTTTGCTGTTTATTTCTGTAAAGTAGCGCTTCAATTTTTCAAAATTCTTGTAATTTGTGTTCCACTTTGCCAAACGTGTTCTCCCGTCTTGCTATCGTTAGTTATTTATGTTTTGGCAAGGGCTGTGTGGAAGAACAGTCCCCGTCTCGTATGGGAGAACTGAACACAGCCCTTGAGATTTACCAGCAACTTATTTCATCATTTAGCTTTCTTTTTTCTCACGTATTGTATTTTTGTTCTGGTAAATAAAAATTTAAAAAAAAAAAAAAAAAAATCGCTGAAAAATGGAATTTACGAAAATTGCAATAAAAAGCGTCTCTCAAATTTTTTTTGTAGAACTGGTTTAGTAGAAGTAGTGAAAATATGACGAAAAATAAGCCACAACTGTGCAAATTTAGTTTTTCTTCAAACGTCAAAAAAACCGCACTTCAATGACAGTTTTGACAACGTTGAAGTGACATTTCTATGCCATGGCAATGAAGTAATTACTTTTACTCCGGCGGCGTTGAAGTACATTACTTTTACTCCGCCGGCGATGAAGTACATTACTTTTACTCCGGCGGCGGAAAAATCTTTATTCAGCCGCCGCACGTTCTTCCTTTCACACCACTTTGTGAATCTTCGATGACCGCATCCCATAGCAAACTAAGGTAATTCTTAAAGATTTGAGTAATAACTTAATCAAAAAAATCTACTTTTAATGAATTTTTTGCGTTTGAAGAAAAAATAGCATATGTCATTCGGAGTAAAAATGTCTTTGTGTGGCGCAGCTGGATTTGTCTGACTCGCTGCGCTCGTCAGACAAACATCCAGCTTTGCCACACAAAGTATCATTTTTACTCCTAATAACATAATATACTATTTTTGTGGGTTTTCGAGGAAGCTGAAAGGTGAAAGGGATTGAAAAATGTAGGAGGAGAAATTTACCGAAAGATCACAAAAAAGTCCTAGTCTTGTTGGACCGTAGGTACTTGAAAAAATAGTTATTTTTCTATAAGTGCGCGAAATTATTGTTTTTTTTGAAGCGCATGAGAATGCTACTTTTAGTCGAGACCCTCAGGTCTATAGGTTTGGTATGGAGGTTAGTGTTGACCTTATGGTGAGCACAGTTAATTTTCTTGCCGATCGGCAAACGCCAAGTGCTTTTTCGCTCATCAGCTATGAAATTTGACTGTGAACACCAATTTTTCTTATCAGCGCATGAGGTCTTCAAATTCTGTATCTAGAAATGTATTCACACTTAGCGCCTTTTTGGCACAATATCAAAACATTCGAAATTTCTAAGAAACATTAAATAACACGCTACAGCCCAAACTACTAGATCGATTTAGCTGGACTTTGATAGGTAGAGATACCATTGCCAGCCGAAGAGCTGATTTGATTTTGGTGGCAATCGGCGAGTGCCCTTTCGGCAAAAAATTGTAAAATTTTGAAAAATTTCAGAAAATGTTTTAAGATTAGTGGAGTAAAATTTAGGTGTAGCAGGTAGGAAAATTTATTTGGTGGCAATCGGCCAATAACAAGCGCCTTTCTGGCATGTCATCTATGAAATTTTAAAGATGACCATATACCATTTGTTTTATCAGCACATGAAATGTCTTCAAAAGTGCAATTATTCATGAGACTGTGGATTGAAAATAGATGATATACCTAGCATTGGATAATTCACCAAATGGGGAGGTTCTAGCCGCTTCCGTACAGCTGCCCATTTTTTATAACAAGCAATATGTTTGTTTAATCAAGTTCTAATAATGGCTGTACGTAAACGATTTGACAAGGTTAATTAAGAGGTGCACATCAGAATGGAATAGTTTATTAAATCAGATCTAAAGCAATTATGTGACTAACAATAACAATTCCATTAATGAAGGGGAACTGTGATAGCTAGCAAAGCCCCCCATTCATATTTACGTGTTGGAAGATGAAGTTCGGTGTTGAAATTAAATTAAATAGGTGTCATCTTCTGGAATTGGCCAGCAAGAAGAAGTGACAGAACAAATTAGTTTCTAATTGTTTTCGTCGCAATTAATTCCTACCCTATATATAGGATATAAACATTATTTCATGATAAAGACCAAAATTAAGGAGTAATTGGAATAATTATTTCGTTAGTTATGCATGGAACAGAGAAGGTTAATAACAAATTCGGCAATTTGTACGTCTGAAAGTCCTTGGAGAAGCTATTAAAAATCCGATTTTCCACTCGTCAAGTTATTGTGAACGTTTCCATAATTAAATTTACGCTTGGCATTATTCATTTCGGACATGTTAAATCCGACCTGCACCACAAAATTTAATCTCTTATACCCTCGTTTCAAAAGTTGACACTTCAATATAAATTTCAATTGATTGAATTAAGCATCGAGTTATTATTTTTCCGAATTGGGATTTTAATTAACTCTGAAGGGTGGTACGTCTGCAATTAATGATTTTTCCAGAATGATGGGGGAAACAATATTTTGCAGTCTATAATTAATGGCGATCTAAAGTGAAAAAAAGAACGAAACAAAACAATAATTGCCTCAAATATTTTCGCGGGAAACATTTCGTTTCCACACCAATCCGCTGTGTAAACACTACGTTGTAATAACATACAAGTGGAATTTTAAAGCGAAAATTTATTGTCTGGAGCGATTTATGCGTTTGAAACAATAGCTAATGAAAATACACATACGGGAAAATTAATTTATTACTGTACTTGAAAATTTGTTTTTCTCCATTTCTAAAAGCGATAAATAGTCTTTTCTAAAATCAGCATATGGGTTTTATTACTAGCTTTGCCATTAATTTATTATTTTAAAAAATTGCACAATTAGATCCTTGTGGGTTCCGTCCGTGATAGGCGCTCTACTGGTTTTGTCCTTTAAAACGTTACCTTCGTTCTTCAGGGCTATTCAGAAAATTTGTGATAACGGGAAGCGTCAAAAGGACGCTTGTCTGAACCTAGTTCGCACAGTTGCCAGATAAAATGACAGATGTCATGTGCATGTCCCCAAGCAAGTCCCCGGTAAAATGTCATACGAACTAACATTAGACAAATGTCCTTTCGACAGATTGCGAATCATCTGTTTCCATAGCCACCCCTTATGTAACACATATTCAGTGCTATTCAGGTATATCTTGAAATTTGTCAACATTGAAATCAATTGAGAGAACTTGATTGGTCAATGTGACTATTGTTTAGATTGTTGGCTGGGATATATCAATGTTTTGTTAAAATTTGTCAACATTTTCAGAAAGTGATTGTTGGATCTTGCTAAATGTCAATTGACTTGTGAAAAATATTGATATCAAAATTGATATATTCCGTGATATCCCAGACAACAACGTAAACTATAGCCACATTCCGCCAATCCAGTTCTCTCACTTGATTTCAATATTGACAAATTTCAAGAAATACCTGAATAGCACTGATTGATTGCTTATTTTATTAGGCAAATTAAATTTTAACAAAACAGTTTAGGTATTCTTATTGCGGTTAGAATTTTTTAGAAGACAGGTTTAATTTTTTTGATAATGGAACTTTACGAGAACTTAATAAATTAAAGATTTACAAACAGAAACGGTAAGTAGGTACCCTTTCTAATCGGATTTGACTTTCATATTTTCCTTGAGATTTCGCCGAGTCGATGGATGCTTTTTCATTTTGCACGGCCGAAAACTGCTCTTTAATAAGTTGCCTGCTCTTTCTTTAAAAGTAAGCGCTCTAATCTGAACTTGTCAAAGAAAGATAAGGTATCCTGAATAACTTGCTTCAAGATATTATGATGTAAAACAACATCGTTACAAACGCCTTACGTGATTGTGCGATAATGAGGTGTCGTCGTCGGCAACATTGTGCAAAAACTGAACCCAAGCGTCGAACTCTCAGTTATACAGAGTGTTCCATTTAAAACGAACCACTTTGAATTAAGGCTTTTGGAATTGGTTTTGCTTTTTGTATGTTCGAATATTGACGCTTGCTTCGAATATTTGATTTTTTTCGAATATCATGAATATTCGAATAATTGCAACTATTCGTAACAAATATGAAGGTGTTTACTGTGCAGCGTTACTATTTTCTTAAATTTTTTAAATTGAATGTAGATAAAATAATTCTTATATTGATGATTGAAAGTCATCATTTTATCGACAACATTAATGGAATACTTGAGTAGTTGATTATTCGAATAAACATTCACATATTGAATATTCGATTATTCGAATAATTCTGCTGTGAAATAATTCGAATTTTGAATATTCGAAAACGGTTCCTACTTCCTAGCCTTACTTTGAATAACTACTACTGTACTGTAACGGAGATTCGAGAAAATATACTACCAAACAAAAATCGACCTGTTTCGAAGTGTTCTTCCCAGGGGCGGATTAGGCCAACACGAAAGCAGCGCCCTTTGAATGGTGTAATGATGGGCAATCAGGCCCGAGTTATTTAAAGTGGTTTTAAATCGAATACCTTCTGTATGTAATTCATTGTCATCTGTAGTTCATTTCACAGCAAGTTATTTTTACTCAACTTAACTCCTCCAACAGAACCCCTAGGGTGCATTAATGTTATGAAGGTTTGCGATCATTAAAGTCAAGTAATGCTTCACTTGTAAAGTGTAATCGATACCTTTTGCGATCAACTATGTCTTGCAGTGCGAAACGTATGGAGTAGATTGCTGAAACTATTGCTCTCTCGAATTTGAATTTTGCAGACACCGAGTAGGTACTTTTCAATACTCCTAACTTGCTCAAGACCATCATGAAATTAATATGAATATGATGTACACGAGCGCCACTGGTTAGGGCTTTGAGTGATCAATGCCTACTTGATTTAAAACTTCAATTAAAAGCCAGACCAGCTGCTAATGCTAAGTGATATTTATGTTTGTATTTACATTTGCATCCTTTTAATATTCAACCAACGACGTTCTAAATCCGGAATTTCATGGATGTCTAATTTTCTACAAGTGTTGGAGCTTAGCTTGATCTCGCCGAGAAATTCTTTCTCCACAATGTGTCACATCAAAGAGACCATACGTTCTTTTTTGTCGCTGTCCCCGGCCAATATTTGCATTGTCGAATAAAGCGAAACAAGAAATTCCATGCCTTCTGGTTCGACTTTTACATTATTCACCCAGTAGTGGACAAAATATGTGTGTATGCGAAAATTTTAATATTTCCCCTTTTACACCTTTTCGTCGTGGTTTACCCTCGGTTTAGTCTAAACATGGTTTGGTTGCCAGGCAAAAGCCAATCAGAACGCTTAACTCGGGCAATTAAACCAGGTTTAGAAACTAAACAACGCGCCTTTAGTCGTCGCCATAGAATAATTAATTTATTCTAGATATACCTATACTACTAATGTACCGTAGTAACCTACGGTTCATTATAGGTATGCTTTATTATGTTGTTGCAACACACCATATGAAAACTGTCAAGAAATTGTTCTCAAATTGTTCTCGGAGACGGTAGAAACTTTAATTAACCTCCCCACAACCATATAAAAATGGGAGGTTATTGCAATCACTCCAAAATTCGAAATTGAGATAACACCAGATCTTTACGTTTCAAGGTCCCAGGATCACGAAAAAGTGGTTTTTAAAAAATGTCTGTGTGTATGTACGTACGTACAGTCGAAAAAGTAAATAATGCACTTTATGCCAAATTCTTGAGCGAATAATTCTTAATTGGCTTACAGTCCTAGGTTTTTTGACCCAGCATTGCAACCCCTAATTGGTGCCGGTTCCAATGACAAGGAAATGCACCACTATCGAAGGCTGGCTTTCTAAATTCTGAGCGTAACGCTCAAGAGTTGGGTGCATGACTTACTTTCTCGACTGTACGTATGTACAGTATGCGTAGGTGAAAATGCCCACCCGGGAAGGTGGGAGACAAACACTGCATGTCTGGTCCACTTCAGTTGCAAGTCGGAGTGGGAAATATCGATCAGTTCTTCAGGTAAGTACGAGCTTCCTGTTTAAGTAATTTAACCCGAGACAAGGCGCGTATTGAAATTTGCGTTCTTGATGGCCGCTTTTAGAAATCTGCCCTACGCGCATTTTTTTTTAAACTTTCCCGCATCAATGATTTGTTATTAACTTTTCGTTACAATTTAACACGAGGGACGTAGGTACTGAAATAAATCTCAACATAAAGATCATTAGGTAATCGAGTCATTAATGTCTAAATCATGATTGCGATTAGTGATTTAAATCTAATCAGGCTTCAATGAAAGTTTTCCAATCGATTTAAATCGAGGTTAAGGCGTTGAATGCGATTGGTTCGTATCGATTGCAATCGATCGCCGCGTTGAACGGCCCTATTAATCTTCACAAATTAAAGGGAGGTTTTTACGAATAATATGTTAAAACTAGGAACGAATTTTTCGCTAAAATTTAATTTCTACCATTTTCTTTATATTGAAACCATTAATGTGTTATATGGGTCGAACTTGTTTACCATGCATGAAAGGATGGAAAAATGGTATCACTCGTGTGTCATAATTCATAAACAAATTACCAGGAGGTGTTAGGTTAACCTCTGAGAATCACACACGTTTAAATAATTCATAATGTCAGGAAGGTTTTATAAAATACCTAGTTATTCTCAAAATCAGAAATCTTCAAATTATTAATAATTGAAAACGTCCGTGTAAATTCCCTGTAACTGAGGTATACCTACACTTAGATCAGTATAAAACTTTAATAATAGATATTTATTTTATTAGGAGTTTAAGGGCCGCTTGCACCGCTGCTGCCTGATTAGCGCTAATCAGTGGCTAAACTGACATTAATGGATTGTTTCGACAATTGTAACCAGGATTTTAAACATGATTAGCATTAATCATCGGCGGTGCTATCGGGCATTAGTAAGACATACGAGTCACTTAATGTCACTTAAACTCTGAATAAAATAGAATACTTAATTTTCAAACGCAGAGTTAACTTTGGGGGCCCTGGGCAAAGTTGCTTGAAGGCCTACCCATCACAGGACCGTATCTCTTTATATGACTTGGGGGGGGGAGGGGTAAATAAAAATTTGGCAATTTAAAACAATCGAATTTTCCAAACACTTCACAATAATACTTACAAATGAAGTAATGAAGAAAATGAAAAATTTAGCTTTGGTAAGGCAGATTTTTTTTGCCAATTAGGTAAGTTTTATGCCTGCCAGGCCGGCTATCGAGTAGGTATTTTATAAAACTCTGCGATTTAATTTCGAAAAAGCATGGTGCCCGGTTTTAGTTTGCCGAATGTAACTGGACGACACCCGAAATTTGCCAACTGGCAAAACTGGGGGGGTGTAACTGCTATACACTACACCTACCTAATTTATTTTTTCTTTTTTGTCACATTGAATTTTTTTTTACCGCGAAGGGGGCTCCCCTTGAGGGCAGCAACAATGCAGTCATTGTTGCTACAAATAAACTGTAAATTATCTTGAAACACTCAAAATTTAGCCGCTAGAAGTGACGGTCGTACCTTTCCAACACAGTCATTTAAGTAATTTATTGTTAAATGACGTTTGAAAATAATAGATATTTATTTAATTAGGAGTTTAAGTAGGACATTATGTGACGGAGTATGGAAGTTTAAGCGCCGAGCGGAGCGAGGCGAACTAAATCCATACGAGTCACATAATGTCCTACTTAAACTCCTAATTAAATAAATATCTATTATTTTCAAACGTCATTTAACAATAAATTACTTAAATGACTGTGTTGGAAAGGTACGACCGTCACTTCTAGCGGCTAAATTTAGAGTATTTCAAGATAATTTACAGTTTATTTGTAGCAACAATGACTGCATTGTTGCTGCCCTCAAGGAGCCCCCTTCGCGGTAAAAAAAAATTCAATGTGAAAAAAAAGAAAAAATAAATTAGGTAGGTGTAGTGTATAGCAGTTACACCCCCCCAGTTTTGCCAGTTGGCAAATTTCGGGTGTCGTCCAGTTACATTCGGCAAACTAAAACCGGGCAGCATGCTTTTTCGAAATTAAATCGCAGAGTTTTATAAAATACTTACTCGATAGCTGGCCTGGCAGGCATAAAACTTACCTAATTGGCAACAAAAATCTGCCTTACCAAAGTTAAATTTTTCATTTTCTTCATTACATCATTTGTAAGTATTATTGTGAAGTGTTTGGAATGTTTAAAAAATTGCGCCTGCGGCGCCCATTCAGTTTTCAGTTGGACAATTCGATTGTTTTAAATTGCCAAATTTTTATTTACCCCTCCCCCCCCCCCCCAAGTCATATAAAGAGATACGGTCCTGTGGGTAGGCCTCCAAGCAATTTTGCCCAGGGCCCCCAAAGTTAACTCTGCGTTTGAAAATTAATGCCCATTTGCACGAACGAACGATTAAATTTAATTGATGATTAAAGCCCGATTAATGATTGTTGAAGTTGTCAAAACAATCATTAATCGGACTTTAATCACTGATTAAAGTTAATTAATGTCCGTGCAAATCAGGGTACGTATATTCTATTTTATTCAGAGTTTAAGTGACATTATGTGACTCGTATGTCTTACTATTATGCCCGATAGCACCGCCGATGATTAATGCTAATCATGATTAAAATCCTGGTTACAATTGTCGAAACAATCCATTAATGTCAGTTTAGCCACTGATTAGCGCTAATCAGGCAGCAGCGGTGCAAGCGGCCCTTAAACTCCTAATAAAATAAATATCTATTATTAAAGTTTTATACTGATCGTTAAAAATGACATTACAACAAAACAAGCCGCGGCAACAAATTATCACTAAGTGTAGGTATACCTGGGTATACCTTAGTTGCAGGGAATTTACACGGACGTTTTCAATTAATAATAATGTGAAGATTTCTGATTTTGAGAATAACTAGGTATTTTATAAAACCTTCCTGACATTATGAATTATTTAAGCGTGTGTGATTCTCAGAGGTTAACCTAACACCTCCAGGTAATTTGTTTATAAATTATGACACACGAGTGATACCATTTTTCCATCCTTTCATGCATGGTAAACAATTTCGACCCATATAACACATTAATGGTTTCAATATAAAGAAAATGGTAGAAATTAAATTAAACAGACGTTAATAATGGAGGTGCTAATTTTAGCGAAAAATTCGTTCCTAGTTTTAACATATTATTCGTAAAAACCTCCCTTTAATTTGTGAAGATTAATAGGGCCGTTCAACGCGGCGATCGATTGCAATCGATACGAACCAATCGCATTCAACGCCTTAACCTCGATTTAAATCGATTGGAAAACTTTCATTGAAGCCTGATTAGATTTAAATCACTAATCGCAATCATGATTTAGACATTAATGACTCGATTACCTAATGATCTTTATGTTGAGATTTATTTCAGTACCTACGTCCCTCGTGTTAAATTGTAACGAAAAGTTAATAACAAATCATTGATGCGGGAAAGTTTAAAAAAAAAATGCGCGTAGGGCAGATTTCTAAAAGCGGCCATCAAGAACGCAAATTTCAATACGCGCCTTGTCTCGGGTTAAATTACTTAAACAGGAAGCTCGTACTTACCTGAAGAACTGATCGATATTTCCCACTCCGACTTGCAACTGAAGTGGACCAGACATGCAGTGTTTGTCTCCCACCTTCCCGGGTGGGCATTTTCACCTACGCATACTGTACGTACGTATGTACGTATGTGAGCACGATTTCTCGGAAACTACCGAACGGATTTTAATGAAATTTGGTATGTATGTTAGGGTTAGCCTTCCGGTGAGCCCAGTTAATTTTCTTGCGAATCCACGGCATGTAAACTATGAAATTTGACAGATGAACACTAATCTTTCTTATCAGCGCATGAAAGACCTTGAAATTATGTATCTGAAACTGTATTCCCACTTAGTGCCTTTTTGGCACAAAATCTAAAAAATCGAAATTTAGAGGAAACATTAAATAACACGCTACAGCCTAAACTGCTGGATCGATTTGGCTGAAATTTGGTAGGTAGAGATACCGCTACCCGCCGTAGAGCTGATTTAATTTTGGTGACAATCGGCAAACGGCAAGTGCCATTTTGACATATAAACTTTGAAACTTGAATAATGAACTCCCATTTTCTCTACCAGCACATGAAAAGTCTTCAAATTTTGTTTTCAAAATTGTATTCAAGCTTAGTGCCCTTTTGGCAAAAGATCGTAAAATTTAGAAAGATCACAGAGAACACCTTAGGTTTGGTGGAGTAAAACTTAGGTATAGTAAACAGTAAAATTTACTTGATATTGGTGATAAGATTGGATCATTCACCGAAGTGGGGAGGTTCCAGAAGCTTCCGTAGCTGCCCATTTTTTTTTCACCGAATTTGAAAATATGTACTTACTACAACCAATTTAAAAGATTTTACTTTCTTCAAAATCGAGTTACGCGCCCCCGTGAGGGGCGCCGGCCCCCAGCACCTTTTTTGCCAAAAATTAACTCCCGGAAGATAAAAACGTCAAGAATTTACAAAAACTAACCATTTGACTCTCGATTTGACTGCATTAATTTGACCACTTGTTAGCGTTTTATGTTTCCATATGTTTTTTATTCTTTCTTTCTTAAGAACATTTTTATCCACTAAAGATGAAGAGAGTATCTCTTCGAAACTAGTTTGGATTATTATACAATTTTAATAACTTTGTGGGAATTCTGAATTCACCCTCTCTCAATATGAATAACAACTCCCACTTCACCCTTTACAACAAATTATAAATGCATAATCCCTAGGTCCAGCAAAGATTATGAAGATCTGAGACCTGAAAATGTTATCTAGCGATCCAACTCTCGGGTCCAACTAATACACTCTCTATTAATTAAGTACCTACTTCTAATTTAACTCCGCGGTTAATCGATAATAAGAATTTAATAATTAATAGCTGTGAAAGTTTGCTATAGGGCACCAAATTAAATTAAAGTCTGCAGTGCTTGAAGTTAAATGCTAATTAATGGCATGCCAGTTATCTCTTGAACATGTTTTCGTTTATTTGTAAAACATTCATAAATTATGCAGTTATGTACTCATTAAAACTTTTTAGATTTCTACAAAGACCAAGTGCCTTCCCTAATAACGAAGGCGTGCATTTTATGAGCAGGTGATGTTTATAAGTAGTATGTACATTTGCGACTGAAATATGCAGCTACTCCAAAAATTGAGGGCCCATAAAAGCATCACACTATGTTTAAAAAAATGCGAAAATGGGAATTAGCAGAGCGTGGTGCGTTCATTAATTTTGTGAATAGGGAATAAACGAGGAGTAGTTCTTGTTTTGCTTTTTCCTAAGCGGCTGTTAACGGAAAGTTTTCTGGGCTAAAAAATTTGAAAGATGAGCTAATTAGTGCTGCAGGGGTAATAATTTCTAGTCAATGTCCGAAATTTTCGTGAGCATTTCATTAAAAGCCCTTCTTTTTTGTTGCAGGGGAAGCACGGCATCGCCATGATACCTAATAGTATCATCTCATTAGGACAGAATAACACTTCACAATCTCTTCCTGACAGGACACCCTTTCAGCAAATTATGAAACAATGCCGAGGCGGCTTCTAAAACAGGAGGATTGCCGTAAACAAAGCCGTTCCGCCGTGATGTAATAATAATAGTAGCGGGTTATGCACAACCTCGCCTCATCTTTTGTGACTCCGCGATTTTCTCTGCGTGTTGAACTATTAATTATGATCGAAATTACGGCTAATCGAGTTCTCATAGACGATTGTTGGTGAGTGCTTTTGTTTTAACGAAATGGCAGTGATAGTGCAGCCATCCAAATATCTCTTCTTCTTCGTCATGGCCATTGTAATCCGCCATTCCTCGTCTATAATTTATGAAGGTTAGTACCGTACCTTTCCTATTATAAGTGAATCCGTGAGGATCAATAACGTGTTACCGTGTACTTATGCAATATTAAGCGGAATGGGAATAACTGCTGGAGTGATGGAACCTGGATCCTGGAATCTCGTCGCTCGCTTAACGTGAACGCGAAGTTTGTGGTTAGCACCTAATGGCTTGTCGACTTCCAATGAAGCGTATGATCAGACTTTACGTTGTGAGATTGGTTTAGAACGAGATTTTGCCAAGGACTATATTAGAAGAACAAGTCAGCTATCAGTAGTAGACCAACTTACCTTACAGAATAATTAATAGAGTATTTGCAAAAGGATAATTACTAATTTAATCATCTCGAATTTCGTAGTTTAATAATGCTCCTAGTATTTGTTGGGAGGCGCATTCCACTTCAAATCGATCAACAAAAATACGAATTGCAGGGATTTTGTTGAAACTACTATACAGGGTGTTATTTTTATAACTTCCCACCTTGAATATCTTTGGATATAATAAAGATATTTAATTCAAATAAACGCTGACCAATCCCGCACGGAGGGGGATACTTATGCGCGTATATAGAGGGAATTTGTTCCACTTCCGGGTTTAACCGGAAATGACCTTAACTTTGTTTTTTCAAATAGAATGACACCTTTTTCTCAACGGATTCGGAATCTACGATTTTTTCTGAGTTAGAAACATGTATCATACTTCACCGGAAGTGCATTCACGGCCACCCTAGATTTTCAAAAACATCGAAGAAATCAGTGAAAAATTGAGATTTTCGAAAAACGCAAAAACACGTCTACTTTAATTTTTTGATGCAAATTCATCTGCCCACTGACATTTTCTATTTATTTACTTTTGAGATTTTGACAGATTATGAGGTATGAGAAAATTTGATTGAAATAAGAGAAATCAAAAAATTAAATTGCTCACTGACTTGACGTGTTTTTACGTTTTTCGACAATCTCAATATTTCACCGATGTCTTCGATGTTTTTGAAAATCTAGAGTGGCCGTGACTGCACTTCCGGTCAACTACGATACATGTTTCTAACTCAGAAAAAATCGTAGATTCCGAATCCGTTGAGAAAAAGGTGTCATTCTATTTGAAAAAACAAATTTGAGGTAATTTCCGGTTAAACCGGAAGTGGAAAAAATTCCCTCAATATACGCGCAATAAGTGCCCCCTCCGTGCGGGATTGTCCAGCTTTTATTTCAAGTCAATATCTTTATTACATCCAAAAATATTCAAGGTGGGAAGTTTTAAAAATAACACCCTGTAGGTATATTGAAGTCCACCCTAAAATAGCTTATATAGTATTGGGAAACGAAACTTTCGTCTTACGCAAAGATTGAAAAATTCCAGCATTGCTTTATTGTGAATTTTGAGTTTAATCTGAATACCTACAAAAATAGTTTGAAAAATTAGCTCGCGGATAGCCTTTACTGGCAGCAATTCGAAATAGTTGTGTGGCCAGTAGCAATGATTTTATTTGTGAGGAAAGACGAAAGTTTCATTTCCTTTTAGTATAGGTGTTCGGGCGTTTCGCTGTTTAACGCCTATTTCTTAAAATAAGGCTACTTTAATTTTTACAGAATCCGCGTGCACGCTTTCAATAATAACTCCTGAAATAGTTTTCTTATTTGCATAATTTTTTTTTAATAACTCCGACAAAATTGCCGTTTATGGACACGGTATTATGAGTTTTGTGAAAATCATTATACAGCTTGGAAACTGCTCGTAAACTTTTCAAGGTTAAGAAAAACCCTGTGGGCGTTATTTTAAATTTAAAGATGGACGTTTAATAAATAAGTAAAGTGCGATTTCTTTTCTATCCCACTGAGCGTGCTAGTACATTAGCGCCTAGAGAAGTTTCAACGGTAGACTGAAAAGAGGCATTCGTTTACGATAGATTAATTAATAAAATATGAAATAGATATTTATTTTATTAGGAGTTTAAACCATTAGGGGTAAATTAGAGAATTATCGCCGAAAATTAAGCTGTAGCATCGCTGATACTTAGTCGTTGTCATTAAAGCGTGTAAATAGGCGAAAACGTACTTTTTAAAAAATTGTCAGAAAATTAATGGTTAAATCAAATTGACGTTTTAGAAAGTATTTTTAAGGACAAAAGAACTGTCTTGAAGACTATTATTGAGTTTCATAACGACTGGTTGTTGTATGACCAATCCTCATGCACATAAAGTAACCTTTCAAAACAAATATCAATAGGGCTACTACAGCAGCGCCATACATATGTCCTAGTTTCACACTCGGATCGAAAGCCTGATTCTTTTGCTTTAATTCAAGACCATGTTCATCCAAATCGGTTAAGAAATCGCTAACCTGTTCCCTAAAATATTTTGGCCGTTTTTTTGGGACACCCTATACTAATTTATGTTTAAACATATTTAGACCAAGCAAGGTGACAAACTGATTTTTGTTTTCATTTGGAAAGTTAGTGCACTTTACATTAACAGTTAAATGCACATTAAATGTATTCGGTTTACATCCCTGGGCGAAGTGAACGCATATTGCTTCTAACGGCAATAGCTTAAATTACACCAAGACCAATACAACTGAGCCACATTGTTAAAGAGAGATATATCATAAGTTTCCAGGCGCTTTACTGAACTCAGTCTGCTTACCTGTGCCTTACAGCTCTGCTTACAGTCATGTTTTAGCTTTTGATTACATGTATGAAACAGTACCGCCAGTTTCTAACATAAAGTTAACAGTTAGGAAACATGGATAATACAAGTAGTATCGTTTCGCTAAGGAAAACCCTCCTCGACCTAGGCCTCATCAGGACGAGTTATGACGCGAGAAATTCATCGTCTTTGTCTTTATGTTGTTCGGCTCCTTCAGTAATTCCATCATCCTTTGAGTTGTCAGTGCTTTAGACAACATTTCTGAAAAGCAGTTCACATTGCCGAATTTTCGTTCACCATAAGTCAGGTCACAGATTGAATAGTAAATTAAAGGACGCTAGGAAGAGTTTCAAAAATTTCCCGGAAAGAGCTTGAAAAGTTAATAAAATGAGAGCGGTGTCGAGTCGGTGCAATTTTCTAGCGGAACGAAGCTCTCAAATTCTCGTTTATGCGCAATATTTGTAGGGAGAGCATCATCGGTATTGCTAATGTTAAGTGTTCGAGGGCAAATATCTGGAGGTTATTTTCCAACCATGAACCGTCCATAATTAAATAACTCCATCTCCAATGCGGAATAAAAAGGAATTCTGCTTAAAAGCGCCTAGAGCTAACGGCTATCCAGAGTTATTCTATACTACCCATATACAATGTGTTCTTTTCTAAATATTTCTTTAAATATGTTATGCATCAAAGTTGTATAACCCTTTTAAGAAGACAACACGCCACCATAACACCAGCCTTTTTCTAGCATACATTGCACATTGGACTCAAGTGATGCCGATTCAATCAAGTGGCATTTTAGAAAAATATAAAAAATTATTAATGCCTCGATGAAAACAGTTTATCTCAAAAAATATGAAAATGGCGATATTAAACAAAAAATTACATCTTCCTATGGCGGATTTCATAATGAAAATTAAAGCACTTTAGCAACATTTCAAAACGGCTACTCCTGATTGGTCAAAATCAACCCGCGGTATTTTGGCGCCTGGAGGAGAGTTAAAAGAAGCGTCTATTTACAAAGAAAGTGAAGAAGAAAATGGATGCGGCTAGAACTTCCGTGTAGGTAGCCGCCAATAGGCCGTTACGGTATGTCACTAATGTCCTTATTTTTGGTATAACTGGAAATATACTCAAAGATGGAGATCGATCGTTTTTGTTTCGAATTTTATTAAGTATTTCACTTCATAAAGTAATTTGAAAAAATTGATGACGTAGTTGCCAGCGATCTCACCTTTCTTTACAATTTCTTGGTGTAAGAACACAGATGACAGTTGTGTTGTGTCTACTTGTGTCCCTTGTTTCCATTAGAAAATTTGATTTGACGTTGACGAAATTAAACACAAATTAAACAGGAATGAAATGGACAGGTTGGCTCGTACTTTTCGTGAGAGCGTAGCTCATACGTCATCAAAATGAATATAATTTTGAAGTCGTGTTATGACTGGTTATATTCGAAAATGCAAAAACAGTCCCATTGAACACGAAAATTTTTAGACCGCTCATCATGTGACTAATTTCTCACTTTCTGACAAATAGCGACATTTAAGGTTAATATCTTGCCATTTTGTGTCAGTCCACAAGTCTTAAACGACAATAAGAATTTTCGTTACCTATTTTCCGCCGAAATGCTAGGAATTGGGACTAGATTTTTAGAACCAGAATTTAATTTCTAATAATGACAAAAAAAGAATTCGAAAATTTTAGTGAATGTAGTAACCTCCCTTTTTTTAAGTGGTGAAGTGGAGTGTTGAGGTTAAAATGAGATCTGGTACCTATTTAAAATTTTAAAGTTGAAATGCCTAAATGCCACTTCCCGTGGACCAATTGCTTCCAAAAGCCTTTAAGCTCTTCAGCGGGTCACCCAATCTCCATATACCAAATTTCAGCCAAATCGATGTAGTAGTTTGGGACCATGTACGCTCCAATAACTTTTTCAATTATCATACGTTACATCACGAGAGCTCCTAGTTTTACAGGTCAATTTCGGGGATATGTAGATTAATTTTTGGTGGAAAAATGAAAGTGTGGAATCTTCTAGTTTCCGAGAAAAAAATTCCTGAAATATGCCATTTTCGGGGCCCAAATTGGTTTAGAGCCACATAAAATTGTAACCGCCTGGGAACATTTCTATATTTTTGTATTCAATGGTGTAAGGACACTTTATTATACCTCCACAACAAAAGCAAAAAGCCGCTAAGAGTAACACATCCCTAGAAGCAGAATTTGAAGGCCTTTCTTATGCTGACGTCAAAAATGGGTGTTGCATTTAAAATTTAAACGTTGATGTTCCAAGATGGCATTTCCGGTTGCACGATTAGCTCCAAAAGCGTTTCAGATCCAAGTTGGGTTACGACATGCCAATGTGCCAAATTGCAGCCAAATCGGTCAAAAATCGGGAAAAATCTTGATAAAATACTAACCCTGTGGTATGCATTTTCTTAAATTTATTATTATTAGTAATAATAATATATTTTCTGTAAAATTATATCCTAAGAACTTTGACCATTAGCCATTATAAAGTAAACTAAACATTTTTCGGTAAACAGAATAATCAGATTTGTGAATTGGGTGACTACAGGGATACCTATGGAGATTTGTCAAATAACCATTAACTGTTAAATTTTGTCATTGTCTTATTTACTGTCGTTTTGTTAAATACCTATATATATACACTTTTTGTATTCAGTATTATGTATGTATACGTACTGTAAGTTGCCTTGGGCGTTAATAATATTATTGTTATTAAAATTTTCCGAAAAATGCATCAAATGACATAAGTTGAGGAAATAAAGACGACGATATGGGCCAATGCGACTATTTATTATCTTCACACTTAGAAGGAACAGCTATTTAGTTCGATGGAGGAATGAAAATGTCCTCTAAATAACCCAAGAATTATTAAGTTCGCCCGCAAATAGTTACAGACGAAATGTGAGCCATTGAAAGATTTTGATGCGTCTTATTTTCCAGATACGGTCCAGCTGAGCCGAGATAAGAGGACGTACGAGGCTCATCGGAGCAGGGATAATGTGGTGAAGCCACCCCCTTTGTTGGGGAAAACTTCCGTTTTCGCCACAGCGAATTTCACGTCGGTGGCGGCCCAGACGGGTGGGACAGCCCGGCTTCCGTGCATCGTCCGCAAATTTAACAACGGAGTGGTGAGTGCAATAAACTCCACTTTATATTGCTCGGGATCAAGTTTAAGAAGCTCCTGGAATGGGTTTTTGAATATGCCTTCTCAGATGACGTATCTTCTGGCATATTTTTATCCAGATCCCCGTATCATTGTCATTTTGTCCTTTGAGCGCTGTTCCATAAACCCAGTTGTTTATCATTCATGGAAATTGTCCACGATGTCACCACGCTGAAAAATATTAAGACGGATGACGTGAGTCCGTGAGTTAAGAATAGCCCTATTTTCCAGGTGTCGTGGATAAGAAAGGACGTGTCACCGCCGACAATTTTGACTGTCGGTCTAGCTGCCTATATAGCTGATGATCGTTTTATGGTGGAGCACGTCAGGCACCTTCAGAATTGGGATTTGTTAATTAAACGTATTCAGCCCACCGACAAAGGGCTTTACGAATGTCAAGTATCCACGCATCCGACTACTAGTATATTTATCGAGTTAAGAGTTACAGGTGAGTTGTACTTGAAAACTTTTTTGTTTAGCTAGCCCCCTTAGAAAATTTTTTGTTATGTAAATTTCCGACATCGCCGGATCCACCCGGTTTTGCTCATTTTTTATTCATGATTTGCTATCTTTACGACGGTGATGAATTGTTTGCGGCTTCGTTCTATAGACGATTTAATTTATAGCTTGGGGAACATATTCGCATTTTTACCTAATTAAACGGTTAATTAATCATGCGGAGTCTATTATTCAGAGCAATTTTTTCGAAGTCTTTATCAAAACAATCGATCCGCTGTTATTGCTTGTTCTCAACAGTTTTATTGCGTGTTTCATTAAAAAACCAAACGTTTATAAAATTACAATAGAGGCTCAAATAGGTATAGGTGAGAAACTGTTAAGTACACTACCCTATATTAATCTATACAGTGCGAGTGTAAAGTCCGGAATGCAATTGAATGCACTTGAAATACCTACACACTATTATTGTTGTTCATTGAAAAGCTCGAGAATTACAATTAACGCTAACGAAAGTTTCACTTTAAAAATTTGATCCAATTACGAACGACGATTTAAATCTTTACGACGGATTCTGGCCAACCAAGAGAAAATTATTACGGAAATTTTTCTGTCAGGTTCCTACTGTCAGGATTTTTTCACTTATAATCTCATAAGAGCATTAATTCTTTCCGGAAATTTTTGGAGTGCATTCCAACAACGTATTAATCGGCCCGAGTGGAACACGAGGGCCCGATTACGTTGTTGGGATGCACGACTAAAATTTCCAGGAAATGAATTAATGCTCGAATGCAGATTCGGTAAGAAAATAGCAACGATACAGCCACAGAAATTGAATAGAAATGATTTTTGACATTTCATTTGACATAAAAATTTCCACTTATTAATTTCGTTTAGGTTGGTCTAGATAGGTATCAAAAATTTCCAGGAAATCCTTGAGTTGCCATGGTAAACACACAGAAATCAATTTTTCTATTGGCTAATGATTAGTATCGTGCGATTTTCGCTGAATACCACCGGAAATTTTGGGTCACCCGTGGCATTTGTATACGAAAATAGCCTCGATAATAGCGTACCCCTCTCCCTGCGTCAAGTACCCGCTCTAGGCAACGTGAGATCGCATTTTTCTGCATGTTGTAGAAAATCCTACGATAATTTTCTCTTAAGTCTGTAATATCGACCCGTCCGATATACATATTCTAGCCTCACTACTTTGTAACATAATGGAGCAACTAACTTTTCATTCTTACACTTATGGAGCTTTAAAATAAACTTTCATCGATTGGATTCACAACTTTATAACACCCATAAAATCGAAAACGGTCGTTTTTAGGCACAGTTAAGTTAGCGTTTTCCAACTTATATTAAGTGTATTGATATTTTTATGGCCGTTGTTCAAGACAATTTATGAAATAAAGGGTAAGGGCATCGGCTAAACCAAGAATTTCGGCTAAACCAAGAATTTATTTAGATGCGAAAAGTATGTGAATTTGAAATCTTTGTGTTCAATTTAGTTGAATTAACAAGATGCAAATAGTAATCGTTTTCATCTTACCGCACTCAAATGGTCTTCTACATTCATTGCAAATCAACTAATTTTAGCTTAACTAATGCCATTTATAAATATCTATAGATATTCACCGTGAACAAATTTTGAACAGTTTAAAATCGATCGAACAGGTCAACCCCCCACTTGTGATATAGATAGGTACATCATTTGACATCTAAATTACCAATCCAAATGCTGAAAGCTGCTTTAATTAAAAAAATTTAATATATTGAAGTGAAGTGAAGTAAAGAAAAAAAATAGGTAGCAGAGAAGCGGCTGAAATCTCCCCAGCGCGTGGATCTTTGATTTCTGTGTAGATAAGTTAATAGTTGTTAATATGAGTCAATTCAACAGAAAACCTTGTTATACAAATAACTATTGTGTTACCACTAACTTATTATCAGTTACTTTGTGCACCCCCCCAATTAGCCAATTTATACTTGCACTTACATCTCACTATTTAGTTAACCTTTTTCTTCTGATTCATTAGCTGAATTAAATCCTGATACCGACGTGTTCATTAATATACCTAATTATAGCTTTCTTAGCGGAAAGTATTCGAGTGCGCTGATGAAAGATCCATATCGATAAAGATCTATATGGTTCAAAGCCGATGTGTACGTTAATCTAAATGTAATTGTCGGAGAACAAAGAATGCAGAAAAATAAATCATTTTTGCTCTGGTTACAATCCGAACTACACCAAGAGTTTAATTCAAATAACTGCTATTATTGTGTTTATTTTGGAGCAGAAGACAATATACGTATAATCCAATTATTTTAAACTTACAAGTTCATTATAAGCATGCTGTGCTGTTTGCTTGGCGTTTAATTGGGGTTGTTTTTTACTATGAATAAAATTTATACACATTCATAACCATACGGAAACCAAACAGAACACAAATCATTGTTAATGATAATAAGAATAATGCGCACGTCATTCTGAATAACTTTAATCTGTAATTAATTGGTTTTGGTTTGTTAAATCTCGCTACAAAACTATGGTTTTCAGAATTTGCACTGAGCTTCGGTATATCGTTAGAATTTAAGAATAGGCTTCGGCACAATTCATAAGACGGAATTAGGTAGAATCCTACAGCTTTTTCAGCCAGTCAGTTTCTTCTCG
This sequence comes from Pycnomerus fuliginosus, assembly GCA_963924575.1. Taxonomy (NCBI): domain Eukaryota; kingdom Metazoa; phylum Arthropoda; class Insecta; order Coleoptera; family Zopheridae; genus Pycnomerus; species Pycnomerus fuliginosus. The sequence goes on along the minus strand of OZ004617.1, from coordinate 10,095,158 downwards.
TTTAATTTCCAAGCAACCCAGTTTTCGTAAAAGACAGTTAAACGAGGATTTAGATTTGCTGTTTTTAAATGAACAAAACAGGAAGACAAAACGGGTACTTTTATTTGCCAAACGAATCGAGGACATATTTTCAGGCATCATTCAAATGAAACTTTTAATTTGAACCGCCGGCGCCGCGCCGGGTGATAAATGGTGGATGCGCCGGGATAGCAAACCGCTTCGTCTGTCTCGTTCCAGTCAAAGAAACTCATTTCGATTTGAGTATTCCGTCTTCGCTGGCAGTTAATGATGAGCCTATTCAATTTGTTCTGTGTTCGGTGGTATCAATAAATATGAAATATTGTTGCAGAGGCCTCCGCGGAAATCATAGGTGCTCCCGATCTACATGTTCGGGCGGGGTCCTCCCTTCGACTTGTTTGCACGATCAGGCATTCAACAGAACCTCCTTTGTACGTGTTTTGGTACCAAGAAGAGAAGATGATCAATCATGAAACAGGGGTTGCTGTTACTACAAACAGAGAAGCGAGCATATTACGACTACAAGAAGCGGACACAACGCACAGTGGGAATTATACATGTGCCCCGGCAAATGCGATACCGGCCTACATCAACGTTCATGTGCTCAATGCTACAGAAGGTAAGTTTTATAAGCTGGATGTCCCAAAGCGCACACAGCGACTGAAGGTATAACATGCTAAAGGTTCGCCATACTATAGCTTGAACTTTATTGATGGTGGAATAACTTTTCCGATAAAGCCATATTATGAGGTGCAATATCGTTTTACACTTTACACTCCCTCTGCAAATGCTTACGGGGCTCTTATACATATATAATTTTTGGCCTTGGGTTTCGTTTATTTACGCGGAAGTTTTATTATATATTTTCCCAACCTTTTTAAATATGTTGCAAAATGTTGGTGTTGATGTTACGCTTTTATATTTTGTTTCACAGCTCAACTTCCAATCTTTTGCAGAACAATCAAGAAGTAGAAGTTTTACATGAAAACAAATTAAAGTGCACTTTAATAAAGTTATATCTCATAAAGTTGAACAATTTTATCTCAACGTGTTTCTAATTTGGCTAACAATTAGTTCGCTTTATACCTATTTCGTTCCGCACCTTTTACTATTATGTATGGGCGATTATGATAGCTATTATTCATGAGGTTGACATTTGAGCCTTGTCAAATTCTTTTAATTGGAAACCCTAATTATTCAGTTAACTACAGTCAATGGACGTTTTCAGTTTTCCCTGAACGGCGCGCGCATGTTGGTTTTCTAGCGTGCTCACTCATTGGCTGGATGTCCATCGCAGCTGATTTTTACCAAATGAGATCTGTTTTACCTGTGTGTTTCGTTGGAAACTTGGAAACCAACCTGCGCGTCCATTATAACTTATTCATGTTGATACATTAGACGCTATACCGGACAGCAACAGCTGACACCTCCACTGAGGACATTAAGACGGATGTATTGGCATCCTCTTTATCGGACAAACTGAAGAAGTGTTCGGCGCAGAAAGAGGGATGGCGCGATTTGAAATTTGATTAGCCAAACAGAGAATTATGGATTTTCTGTTCTGTGATTGACTGAGAGCAGTAAGCTATGAGTAGGTACCTACGACGAGCGTGAATCAAAAGATTTGTAATGAAAAATTTATTAACAATTATTATAATCTTCAGTGTGACTGTTGCAATTTTTCTATTTCAACTTTTTGCCTTCTTTCGTAAGAAATTAAAATTTCAGGTTTTGGTTTATTTGGATTTAAAGTAAATAGCAAATCGATTTCGTATAAGTATGACTTGCAAAAATCTGTCTTTCACGTCAACCGTCAACTTTACAAGCGAACGTTATTTTTATCGAATCTGTAATGAGTTTTCACTGTTGCGGAAATTATATCTCCCATATTCATCGTTTCGACGAACCGTTTTCCTTCGATTCCCATTCCTCCTTTTATAACATGCAAAATTAATATTGTATTGTTTCTTTTACAGAGGAAAATCCAGCAGCCATGTTACACGCAAGCAGCAGTGGAATCTCACCGGCACTTTTCATGTCAGTTATTTTAATTGTTACCATTAACGTAACCGTGTCGTTAAATAGTTGACTATTCTATAAGTAATTATATAAATATTGTAAATATTTTTGTACATACCTAAAATACCGCGGCAAACTTGCGGCGAATGCTTGAAAATAAAATATGTACAAATCGTATAGCAGAAATATTTTCTCCTTGTACGAATAAAATGAGTGTGTGTTAAAATAAATCAGATAAAACAAAAACGTTTAATGTAATTTTTCCACCATTCATCTTTAATAAACTCAGCGAGGGTGATAATTTACTCTGCGTAGGTATGGCACAGCTTTATTAGATTAAAAGAAATGCGGACGGTTTCAGTGCACGCAAACAATTATTTCAAAATATGTTGCGTGTGCTTAATGTCACCAAAAATGAGGATAACTAGCGGGGCAATTATTTCAGCATGAAAATAATATATTAGCCCCATCAAAGAAATTTATTTTTATACCAAAATTCCGAGAATTAATCGCAGTGAATGGATGTAATTTGATTGCGGTGAAAGAAAACTTCAACGATTTATTTTAGTTAACATAATGGCGCGGTGACGGATACCCACCGAAAGAGTATTGTCTATGACAGTTAGATGAAAAGCTTCTGTGACATTTAATGGTCTTTCAAAAGTACCTGTGTACCCTATCCACCTATACACAATCAGTGTGGAAAATCAGAGGTTAATTTTGATTTGGTTATTGGTTATAATTCGGATCAAAATTTCTGACGAAGGGTATGCGAGTAATAATGTAGATGGAATTTTGTATATAAGCCAAGGGGTAATGCGAACATAAAGCTGCTACATCGAGGCTTTTATTGCCAATGTGGAGAAATTTTATTAAGCCTTATCGTCCCGACGCACTGGACGGCAGTTGATGCTCTATAAACATAATATTGTTTGAAATATCCTTTTACTATGAAATTATGCATATTTAAACTACCAGTTAATCTTAGATTGTCAGATGGCGCTTTCACAAGTAGCCAACAAATCTTATCAGGCGTCTGATAAGAGTCAGTAACAATTAGGTATTGCACTACTATGAATTACTCAGGGCTCTGGACTCTTATTAAAAAGCGGTTCTGGTATGCGGTTTTTGGATGGAAAAAAGTTATAGGTTCCGATATACGGTTCCGGTCCAAGAAATAAAAACGATTGCGGGTTCCAAAATGGGTCCCGGATAATTCTGCGAATTATCCTCGGAATTATGCAAGAATAAATAAGGCAGAATAAGTTAAGTATATTTATACCAAAATTTTACAAAAGAGCTGTAGAAAAATCAACATTTGGTAGTATTCTGTATGAGATGTTCGCATAACGACACGTTGTTGCCAGGTGTTGTTCTATAGTTATTTAAGCATCAAGGGCGGTAGGTGCATTTTACCGGTTGAGGCTAAAGCCCTCGATCTCCAATATTACCCGAAAACCGGTGGCACCTACCACGAAAGCAAAAAACCAAATTTATGGCAGTTTCTAGTGACAGTTTCAAAATGGCAGGAGATACTTACCTCTCGATTTTTGGTCTTCAAGGCTTGTAAATCGCAAAAAAACCTAGGGCGGTAGGTATCACCATACCAAGCTGAAAACATCGTCGGTAAGCGATGAAAATGACCGATTGTGCAAAATAGTTATTTTCTCACAATTGTATGTTATAACTCTCTTACCGACGTAGTTAAAATAAGGTGTAAGTTGAACTTACCAAGCGCGGTTTGGTTTCCCAGGCAACGAAAAATAACAGTGCTGTTATGAATTCATAACAGCACGCATATCTGATACAGGCATGGTAAGTGAAACAATTGAACCGGCAAAGGTATCGGAGCATTTGGAAAATTCGGCGATCTGTCAAACAGGATTTGTTTAATGGCTGACGAAAAATGTTCAATAAGTTAATTTCAATTGTGCGAAAAATCATATACGATACACGGTTGTTAAGTACAGTATAACAGAATCGAGGAAGGGTTTGCAAAAACGAGTCGAAGACGATACTAGGTTGGTAAGTGAATGTTAACAAAATCGAGGAATAGTTTGCAAAAACGAGGCGGAGCAATGACAAACTTGGTCAAGTTTTTTGAAGCCGACCTGACGAGAAATTTGAAGCAAAATGGCAGTCGGCAATCACAGGAAACCTATAAGCATTATTAAATTAAAAAGTTTTTGATACCTATTTGACATCTCACACGCTATTTACGATTTTCAGTTGTTTTACTTACCGCGCATGAATGCCGTTATGGTTCATAACGGCACTGCTATTTTTTGTTTCTATGGAAACTAAACCGTTTGTAGTAAGGTCAACTTCCCGCGCATTATAAGTAACTAGGATATGGTAAGTTGAAATATCGAAACGATTGTGTGAAAAATAATGAATGTCCTCCATAGCAACAACAATGTTGCTAGCGAGCCATTTAAAATCGGTGCTATTCTTAACTCGTGAGCAAATTGCTGACGGTAGCAATATTGTTGTTGCAATGGTGGGACTGTCCTGATTTGTCCTACAGAATAGGACCGAATACCACCAATTTACGTTGACGTGATGACTATTAAAACTGTGTGGATACCATGTGGGGAAACAAAAAACAATAGAATTAATTTCCTTTATTGACAAAACGTTTTGTTTAATATAACAATTAGTCATTAATTACAACATGAGCGTCACGTCAGCCCCTATTAAATTAATTTAGTAATAATATTAATACCGCAAAGTGGCCAAATATTTCCCATTAAATTATGCAAATATTACGTGGAATAATTATTGTTGACAACACGCGACTATATAAAGAAGTTGGCAGTCTCGGAGACGGTAGAAACTAGAAACTTCTACTTTTTCACAGAATTTGTAAGTGCAGCAATAAACCTGCTACTATAACAACTATCACAGCTGGGTATTTGTGTTTCAAACCGCAAAATCGCAAAAAAACGGCTTTAATAATATAAAAATCCAACTGTCATTTCGGCACGGGCGTGCGCCTTTATCAAAAGAAAGGACCCTATACGATAGTGGCTCAGGAAAGATCAGATCTAGACGATTCCAAAATTTGATTTTTGCTGTGGGGGTATAATAAAGTGTTCTTACAACATTGAATACAAAAATATAGAAATTTTCCCAGGCGGTCATATTTTGTATGTGCCTCTAAACAAATATGGGCCCCGAAAATGCCATTTTACGAATTTCTTTTTCGGAAGCTAGAAGATGTCACACTTTCATTTTTCTACCAAACATTCATTCATCCCTCGTTTACCAAAATTTAAAATTTGGTAGAGATGGGCCCAGGCAGTCGCTTATTGTATAGGGTCTTTTAAAAAGAAGGTTTTCGTCCCTAAAGTGTAACTGCGCGATGCTGTCACTCAAAAAATTTTGTTATAGGCCAATCATATTAGACAAAAAAAGAGCTTGACCCGGGACTAAGTCCTAACAGGCCGCAACCACGATAAATAGGCCCCAGAGAGCCTACAACATTTGGGAAAAACTTTGTACCTCTTTGTATCCTCGGGAATGAATGTTATTGGCAATTTTAATACACTTTGACAATTTCATTTTTTGAGCAAAAAAGAAAAGGCTTGGCTTTAATCATTATTAGCTAATTTGCATCATGCTTAGGCGTTTTGTGTCAAAAAAATGCAGACACTGATTCAGATGGTCAGCAGATACACATGCTGAAGCACACTCATTGCATAACAAAACATTAGATGGGACGCAGTTGTGTTGTTATTAGATTAGGTACCTATACATCGATGTAAATTAATTAATTGCAAATACGCAATATGATCGAGTGCCTAAATATTATCATATTCAACAAAATTTCTGTCATAGCCTGTATTTATGGCCTCTATACTTAGCAAATTTGTAATAATGTGCCGATTCGTAGATAAATCTGGGCAGTTGTGCAGTAATCGTTGCAAATGAAATGAGGGAACGCCCGTCAACATGTCAATAATTCATATATAGTCGGGTGTAGCATGGAGTGGCGTTGCTTTATGACACCCTATTTGTTGAGCCATTACGTCCACAATAAAGCCTTAATGTGTGTGTCTGTGGTGAACATCACGATCGAATTTCGGTTAGGGCGCGAGACGCTACTCTATCCAGCGGAGAACAGATGGCTAAAAAATTAGCATGGCTACAATGAATCATCGTCGTTATTTGCAGGGCCAATGAAGGGTGAACGACTCCATAGTTTTCGAGATACTTTTTTTTCCTTGCAAATAACTGTTATTGTTGCGGTTAAACTTTGCTATCATTAGCCAGCGCTTAATTGCATTCCGCACACTTTGCGGTCCTTTCGAAGATTTATGGTGCCATGCACGGGAAGAATTAGATATTCCACCATTTAGAACTTGCACGGATTGGTTTTTTCATGTAATAAACCCTGACTGTACTTTCACGTCCCTTCATCTAATTTATCGCGGATTTCCTGAAACGTTAGCGTTCTGTACAAACAATTTTACTGACACCAATAATTGCTATCGGGAGATGTTAACCACGGTATTCTCTTGGCGCTAATTTAGTGACTGTTCTTTTGTGTTTTCCTATGTTTTAATTATGTTGTGGCGGAAAACTTTTCTACGTCAGTTTATTGGAATTTACGACTTTATCGCTATGAAAAGATAACTTAAGCGTGGCTTATAATCTGCTTCTCGACTATATAGTGCATTTCTTACACTCTTTCGGCTACGCTTCTGCTCTTTGTAACATTTTTTACCTGCCATCTCTTCTTGTTGTTCTTCTTCTTCGTTTTTTGTTGGCCTCGGCTGTTAGGGCTAGGGCGCTAGGGCTAGGGATCTCTGTTGCATTGTTCGGCAGGTAGGAAACCCGACAAAGTCAGATAAACGTACCTACTAAAACGTGTGTTTTTTCATTGTACCTATACTTACAATGAAATAAATTCACAAAACGAAAAATATTACTACAGGTTACAGGACAATATAATGCAACACTCGAAAACTATAAAAAACGAACATCCAAGAAAGTAGTTGGAACCTCCCCATCGCCATAGATCTTTGATTTTCGTATAGTAAAGACGAACATTTTTAGACCGCTCGTCCTTGTGTGACTAATTTCACATTTTTCTGACAAAAATACGACATCACCTAAACAGTATCACGTTTGACAGCATGACAGCATCTTCCTTCTTGTCGGTTTGCCGTCACACTATTCAATTATTAATTTATTTAATTATTGAACTTACCTATTTAAAGTTTGAAGCTTGATAAAATGATAAGTATGCCAAATTGCTTCCAAAAGCCTTTCAGCTCTTCAGCGGGTCACACAATCACAGTTTACACAATCTCCATGTAAATACAGAGACAAGTAAATAAATAAAAAATACAATAGAAAACGTCAGTTAAGACAATAAAGCATAATATTATGTCGAATGACAGAAAAATGTAGTACGAGTACATTCGCTGAACTCGTTTTAACCTCCCCACTCCACTTCACCATTTAAAAAAAAAGGGAGGTTACTGCAATCACTAAAATTTTCGAATTCGAGATAAGACCGGATCTATACGTTTTGGGGTCTCAGGAGCCCAAAAAAGTGGTTTTTAAAATGTGTCTGTGTGTATGTGCGTACGTACGTACGTGCGTACGTACGTTTGTAAACACGCCACAGCCAAAACTACTAGACCGATTTGGCTGAAATTTGGTACGTGTGCATGTGATAACCCAACTTAGATCTGAAAAGCTTTTGGAGCCAATCGTTCAACTAGAAATGCCATTTTGGCACATCAACTTTTAAATTTCAAATGCAAACCCCCATTTTTCACCTCACGATAGAAAAGGCCTTCAAATTCTGCTTCTAAAAATGTATTCATTCTTAGTGCCCTTTTGATCAAAGATTTAAAAAAAAAAGATTTTTATCCGACTATAAAATCGCGGTACAGCCCAAGTCCCTGAACCGATTTGGCTCAAATTTTGCACACGGGGATTGTATTACACGTCGAAGAGCTGAACAAATTTTGGATTCAATCGGCCCACGGAAACTGCCGTTTTGGCACACCAATTTGTAACTTTAAAATTATTCACTCATTTAACCATCCAAAACAAGTTTTTGAAAGATTTATTCTCACCATCAGAAAAGGTCTTCAAATTCTGGTTTTAAGTAAGACAAAATTAGTTCGCATTTAGTGCTCTTTGGGTCAAAAAATCGAAATTTCATAATAACACTAAAAATACATTATAGCCCAAATTAGCGAATCGATTTGGCTGAAATTTGGTACATGGAGATTGGGTGACCCGTTGAAGACCTGAAAGGCTTTTGGAAGCAATTGGTCCACGGGAAGTGCCATTTAGGCATATCAACTTTAAATTTTAAATACAAAGGTCTCCCTTTTTATGTCGCCATTAGAAAGACGATCAATTTCTCGTTCTAAAAATGTATTCACAGTTTCTGCCATTTCAGTGGAAAAGAGAAAAAAATATTTTTCATTAAAAGGGAGCATGCTGACAGTGGATGACATAAAGTATCAGTTATTGTCAAAAGGGTGGCAAACTGTTAACCTTAAAAGGAACATATTGTCAAATGTGATGGGTGATGTCGGTATTTGTCAGAAAATTGCGAAATTAGTCACAGACGATAAGCATAAAGATTTTTTTGTTGAATTGACTACTGTCTACACAGAATACAAAGATCCACGCGATGGGGAGGTTCCAGCCGCTTCTCTGCTGCATTTTTTTCTGATCACGACGGTACCAGCTAGTCGATTTAGTGGTAAATTTTTCGTGGTGCATGTATTGGTAACTCCTAAACCATAAGAGATACAGACACAGATACAGACACAGTTTTGACAATGTCATTAGGTGCACCATATCAAACAATGTAAGAATGACAAGTTTTGTAAAGCTATCTTAGTTAATGACGGCGCGAGAATTTGTTAAAAATCGACTGTTTTCGTTTTTTCTCTGTAACTTTTGAACGCGCAAACACTTGTTAAGTTTCTTCACAGATTCTTGATCGGCATCAAATTCCACAGCTTTTGTGTTATTTAACCGTATCTGTATCTCTTATGGTTTAGGAGTTACCAATACATGCACCATGAAAAATTTACCACACTGTATGTTAACACAAAAATTCGATTTTGTTGCCTAAACAGCATTTTAAGTGTGAATGCATTTTGTCTTATTTAAAACCAGAATTTGAAGGCCGTTGATGATGTCAATAAGTTTTTCAAAAAGTTATGTTTTGGATGGTTTTAAATGAGAGTACCTATAATTTTTAAAATCAAAATTGATGTACCAAAATAGCATTTCCGGCTGCAAAGCTTCCAAAGATGTATTCACTCTCAGTGCCCTTTTGACCAAAAACTAAAAAACTCCAGATTTTTATCGGACTTTAAAATCGCGGTACAGCCCAAGCCCCTGAACCAATTTGGATGAAATTTTGCACATGGGGATTGTATTACACGTCGAAAAGCTGAATAAATTTTGGATTCAATCGACCCACGGAAGGTGCCGTTTTGGCACACCAAGTTCCAAATTTAAAATTATTGTCTCATTTAACCATCCAAAACAAGTTTTTGAAAGATTAATTGTCACCATCAGAAAGGTCTTCCAATTCTGGTTCTAAATAAGACCAAATTCATTCGCATTTAGTACACTCTGCTCTGTAGTACTCACCTGCTCTGTACGGTAAAATTACCGTATAGAATATATATATATTTGTGATAAGTAGGCTTTAATCGCCCGAAACCGATAAACTAATATACTGTAGCATTAATCAATCTGAAAATAATTCATCGGCATGGCTGTTATAGAGGAGAATCCGGATAAATTATTACATTTTTGGGTGTTAGATTCTAAATTGAATTTTAATAACAGCACGTCACTTTTATTCGATAAATTCCTCTTTTCTTGCCTTACGCACTGTAAATTCTTATCGCGTTTTGTTAATACTCGGAACAACAGCTTAAATTCTTCCATCATCTGCATATTTTAAATCTAAGTAATAAATGGGGGTGAGTTGAGGCACAATCTGTCAATTATTGTTGCTGCAAGCCCTTCCGCTAATCGCTAAAGTAGGAATCATCATATTTACATGCACCACCACAAACGCTGTTTAAAATGCATGCAATCGTACAATCCCTGAGACACAATAAGCCATTTAGTTCGCCCTACTTGTGCAACTATAGGGGCACAATAAAGGGAGCGGCTTAGAATTCTACTTGGGCATGACATCGTTGACGTTATTTATTAAGGGTAGGCGTTTCGGCCAGCGGACTCAAGTCACCGTCTTTCTCAACGACCAGCAGACCAGATTCTGATTCGGAAATTTATTGCAATTTAATATCTTGAGTGTTTTTGATTTATTTTTATTCCCCAATTTCGACCCTTCACGAGTCTGGATGTATCTGACACAAAAGGATTTTTCCTCTTATTTACCGAGAAGCGAATTTTTAATGACTTGCGAAACTCTTAACCTAGATAAAAAACGGACGTATAAATTGATGCCAAGTTTTAACTTCTTACTGTTGTTACTTTGTTACCCACTTTATAGAGAACAATGAAGGCGAGCTCACAAAGCCTTGACTCCCACAGAAAGATGTTAAAACTGGCGTAAGAGGAGTATGAAATTCTAAATTAGGCTTATTTTTTAATCGTCTCAAATTTACTTCGGATATGAAAGCAATTTGTAAGAAATTATAAACTTGAGGGAAAGAATGGCTTGTTAGGCAAAATCATAAATTCTTATTTAAATGTTAATATATTTACGTATACAGGGTGTCTGAGAACTCTCAGAATGTTCGCACTACCTTTCAATGGAGTATTCATAATTAAATTTTGAGTCGATTCAGGTTTTTGAAAATTTCCAGCGTCCAATAGTTCTCGAGTTATATATTAAGAGATTTGAAAAGACCAATCAGATTTCGGTTCTAAATTGTTTTATAATACCTTAATACCTAGTTATTTATGTTACGTGTGCATTATAACGTATTTTAGACACGCAAGAAAAGTTTAGGCATGAGACCGAAGGTCGAGTGTCTAATTTCTTAAGTGTATAAAATGCTGTTAAGACACGAGTGCCATATAACGTTTTATCCACAAATTGTCTACTTATTAGGGCATAAATAAATTAGAAATTATATGAAAATGGCAATTTATTCTAATGTCGATATCGCACAAATAGGCGGTCATGAGATACCTATTTGCTACCGAAGCAACCTGTGGAGTGTTTTATGAAAAATGAGACACTAGTGTTTTTTATAGTATAGACTACTATTGTAAGTAGCAATAAGTGTTTTATGAAAAATAAAACACTAGGGTTTTATAGCATAGATTATAGTAGATGTGCAAACAATGATTTTATACCTTAATAAAAGGCAAGTTATGCATAATAGCACAGTATAATATAAACAGTAGGTCAACGATTTTGAATTGGAGTTAGTTCCAGGTTCGCATGAGTAGATGTCTCATTTAGTGTCGATGGTTCGCCAATAGTTTGTCGCCGAGGTAGGGAATAAGTTACTCGAATATAGATAGCGCTAGCGTAGTCCAATTCGTCAGTGCACTGATAGCTAATTGTTGACGGAACTAAGTGCAATACTGCATTGGCTTTCTGCCCATTGTTCTCCTCACACTTGCCAGGTTGTGAACAGTTTCTTGGAATCTGTGGCTGGAAACGAAAACATTAATCCATTATTGGGATATTTATTATGTAAACATGAACCAAATGACTTCCAACTCGAACTGCAACATTCCTTATCGCCTATCGGAATGTGTTTTCTACCTACCGATTAGGTACCGAATCTTTAATAAGTAAGAATAACTCCCGTGGTTCGCCGAAAAGTTGATCGCGTGGGACTTTTAATTTGATTCATTAAACACTAAACTTTAATTATTAGGGAAACATCGAAGGGATGTACTTATGTAGGAACCTCCACCGTTACCTGTACGAGATGATGACGGTTCATGTCCCTCAATTTGATTTGGTACACAATAATCAACAATAACAATGCTAGGACAGTTAGAAAATAGTTTAGGTATTTTTTGCTCGGCTTTTGCTAGCTATTTATACCGATTTTTAGTGCCGTAGCAATATGCCAGGCACCCTTGTTTTAAAATATTCCCTCGCTCGCTCGTCGTATCGATCGCTCCTCATGTCTGTCCGTCGCATAACTTGAGAACGGATTAAGATATCGGGCTGAAACTTTGTCTCCCGAAAAGTAAGGCGGGGATTGCTTTTGGGCCATATCGGACCAAGGGGGTGGGAATTAGGGGAAAAAAACCGAAAAACTATTAATTGCAATAACTCGAGAACTAGTGGAGGTATCTTGCTGAAATTTGGTATGCACGTTCGACCCTCAAGTCTGTTGAAAGTGAGGGGGTGGCAATTTCGGGGGATGAAATTTAGGGGATGAAAACCACAAAAAATATGATAGCTCCGCAAGGGTTGCACGCAGCTCTTAGAAACTCAACGTGCACACATATATCGGTGAAATTTTCGTAAAATCGAACAGATGGGGTGGAAATTAGGGGTTGCAACTCGAAATTCCACTTGATAATAATGGTCGAAATTGGCGTCATTCGATAGCTTTCCATTAATGATGCAAAAAAGGCGTCATTCATATTTTGAGAAAAACCACCCCTACAGGCGTAAACCCCTTACATGCAAAAACACAAAAATACCAGAACTCAAAAACTACTCAACGTATCAAGGCAGAATTTGGTGTGTCAATTTTCAGTGACATTGTAGGTGGATGGACAAATTTTCACTAAGATCTAACAGGGGGGATGAAATTTAAGGGTTGAAACTTGAAATTCTTTCAAGTAAATGGTAGCATAAAATTACGGGGTTCGATAGATTTCGGTCAACTATTGAAAAAAGGTCTTACGAGTTTTCAACCTAAAACCACCCCTAACTCTTTGCAAGCGGATAAATATATTTTATTGATTTTTTCTGAAACCATATTGAATTATTTACGAAGAACTGAAGCCAGTAAATACGGAGGGAATTATGTAACACCGGAAAAATTAACTCACCCCTGTAAATCATAAAGGGGTGAAATCATGAAGGGTTGAAAACATAAATCTACAAACCACCGTAATTTTTCAACGAATTGAATTAGGCTGGTGAAGTTGAAAACACAACTTCCTTTAGGGCATTTGGGGGTGGTGAAATAGGGGGTTGGAGTTTAGGGGTTGGAACGTCCATGAAGCCCTGTAATTTGACACGGAGAAGCAATATCTTCTGCAAAACTGTAAGATCTTACACACTGCATCTACGAGAAAGGAAGAGTATGTATTTTAGGAGAAATTTTTCGAATGGGATGAAAGTTAGGGGTGGAAACTCAAATTTTTCACTGAATAATGTAGGGTAGAAATTAATAAAGATCGATAGCTTTCTATTGATGGTACAAAAAAAGTTTTATTCATCATTGGCGAAAAATGACCGTTAAAGGCGGTACAACCCCCTAACATGCCGAAACTCAAAAATGCGAAAACTCAAAAACTGCTCAACGTATCAGGACTGGAGTTGGTGTGGTAATTTACAGCGCCACTGTAGGTGGATGGGCAAATCTTCATTATGATCTAACAAGGGGGATGAAATTTAAGGGTTGAAACTGGAAATTTTTTCATGTTTTTCGATAGTTCTAATTCATTTTCATTACTTTTTAACCCATCCACAATTCTTCAACCCCTTTCATGATGACCCTCAAAAAGCAAAATTTACCCAGGCCGCTCCTTTTTCGTGTGATTTTCGCTAGTTCTACTTAACTACAGTTCATTTTCAGCCCTCTTGATTTTTCATCCCCCGTGACAATTTTTCAACACCCGCGCGTTAATTTTGAAAAATTCGCTCAGTTTTGCCTTTTTTCGGTAATAAATTTTACTCATATACATTGTTCTTGCTGGGGGGATTTCACAGTCGGCAGTGGTGTACAAATTTTTGGCAGTGTTAGTGGGAAATGTTAGGCAGTGGTTGCAAAAATTGAGCAAATTCGACAGTCGGGGGACTTCACAGTCGGCAGTGGTGTACAAATCTCGGTACAAATTTACGGCAGTGTTCTTGCCTTTTTCACTCTTTCGACCCGCTTCGCAATATTTCAACCCTCAGAAGCCAAATTTACATAATTGGCTTATTTTCATGAGTTTTCATCCCCCTTTACGATTTTTCAACCCCCGAAGTGCTAATTTGGCAGAAGGACCCTATCTGATATGCCCAGTTTTTGGGCCCCTTTTAGCTGGCAATCTTAACTTTTTTCATAAACGAGTGTTTGAAACACTGGGTGGGAACCTCATGAATTAATGTAACCATAGTGTTAAGTTGGTTGAAAGCTTGGTCCATTTTTCAAAGAGGAACTGATGTTTGATTACACAAGGTAGTTTCACAGTCTCGTTCCACAAAATTTACTTACTGTTTAGGACGCGTTTCGGAGTGTTACTCCATCTTCAGCTATAAAAGAAATTAACACAAAATACAAAACAATTGCCTCGAAAATGAAAAAACGTTTGGGTCAAAGAAAAATAACAGCTTTTGGGTCGCACTGTAAATCGATCGAAAGACGCTCAAACATTCAACCATATAGTGTTAGGTGAGAATCGCAAAATTATGATGTTTTAAGTTTTGGCATAATTTAAGAAAAATTGTTTTGTAATAAATGGATACGTTAAAGGCTTAAAGAACAATAGCAGCTGGCATGACTGATTCAAAAAAGGTCCCTCAACCGAAAGCTTCGTTCTTCCTGAGTTTGTGAGCAAAAAATTAGGAAACAGTCATGCCAGCTACGGCCAGCTACATAAGCGGCCCAAATATGGGGCACATCCGATAGGGTCCTTTGTGTAATTTCGGTAATAAATTAAACTCAATTGAATGATGTTTACATATTTCACTTTTTTCATCTCCCTTTGTAATATTTCAACTCTTCAAAACGCTAAATTTACATAATTGGGTTATTTTGGTGTTATTTACGTTATATGCGTAATTTTACTTAACCACGGTTAATCCTCAGACCTCTTGACTTTTCATCCACCTTTACCCCCTAAGTGCAAAATTCGCATATGTTCGTTTTTCGTCGGTAGGTAATAAAATTGAACTCATTTGGCCAAATCTTGTTTTAATTCCGGCAATTCATTTCATTTAGGTACTCATTTGGTTTATATTGTCATCCTTTTTACTTTTCAACCCTCTAAATGTTTGTGTTTTTTCTGTTCATTTTC
Organism: Pycnomerus fuliginosus; assembly: GCA_963924575.1. NCBI lineage: Eukaryota > Metazoa > Arthropoda > Insecta > Coleoptera > Zopheridae > Pycnomerus > Pycnomerus fuliginosus. The sequence goes on along the minus strand of OZ004617.1, from coordinate 10,079,942 downwards.
TACTTTTTAATTCTGTAACAATTTTTATCATTTCGCCTTTTTGACACATCTGTGATCTGTGCGTCTGCGGAGGCACTACTCTAGTAGTGCAGATTGCTAAAATCTGTACCCGCCCCTATACATACACATTAACGTGATAAACATCTACAGGGATACACATCGCATTGATATACATCTTCCTAAAAAACATTGCATCGAACTTGGTAGGTAGGTATTTCTTTATTCGTTGCATTGTTTCGGTAAACCGCACGTATCTAGCAAAAGTCAAAATGTGTAGGAAACAATTAGAATTTTTTGAAATTATCTACTTAATTAATTTAGTGATGTCTTTTCTTAACCACTCTCAAAAAGCGCAACATTTTGCTCTACCCTGATGGGTTATATAATTGCTGGAAGATTCGTAAACGAAACTGAAACATTACAGTTACAATCTTCCATTGTTTTGTTAATTACCCAGATATTCTTTTTTCTGCATTTGGTGGGTTTGTTTATATTTTTAAACAAAAACATAAATGCGGTGTGCGGCGTGCATAAGTAGGTAAAACCAATGATAGTACGGCAAGCACTCGTTCAGCTAGGATCTGCCAGCATAATTTATTGCGAATGTTTACAGAAAGAGTAACGAGCTCCTATTATATCAGTTCCTGGAACAATAATTTATTTTAGACACATAGGGAAATAGTCACGTCTTGCTTTAAATAAAACAGATTGAAGAAAACCCAATATTCGGCTGCTTGCATACAGATGGAGCCACATTTTCTCAAGTTTTTTATCCGCAAAAAAAATTGGCGGGAAACGGTTGTTCTACTGTTTATATTATACTGTGATAATAGTTATTTATGGTACATGATGTGTCTTCTAAGGCATTATAGACACGCAAGAAAAGTTTAGGCATGAGACCGAAAGTCGAGTGTCTGATTTCTTAAGTGTCTAAAATGCTGAAAAAAGAAAAAACACGAGTGCCATATAACGTTTTATCCACAACCTGTCTACTTAGGGCATAAATAGATTCGAAATTATGACAGTAACAATTTACTGTAGGCACTATCCTATTGTTTGCGGCAGATTAAATAACCAAATCGTAAACAAGGTGTCAATAATTTAAAATGTTTGTCCATATTTTTTCAAAATTGGATAGTCAGGGTTGGACTTGTTGTATTGTGGTTATGATTTTAAGGTTCAAAATAGGTGCTCGGCACGATTTTGATGAACTGGTGAAGGAGGTACCTTTTTACAAGTAGACAGTTTATAGTTATAGTACCTCATGCGGTAGGAGATTATTATTAAGAAATATACCGTCAACTGCAATTAGAAATTTAAAAAATGTCACGTTACTTCGCATAACTAGGAAGCAATAGTCTGCTCTTAGTGCTGCTTAGTGCTTTATGGAGTTGTAAATAATATTAACGATCCAAAGTCATTTGAGCTTACTATAATTTGGCCGCTGCATTGTGTAGAATAGCTAAATGAGCGAATTTTTGTTAATGAAGCGATTTTAGAAAAAATCTTGTGTGCAAAGTGTCGTTTCCAGTCTCGTGTCGACCGGCAATACATTAATTTGCGCACTTGATACATAAGTAACATGTTTTGTCGAGATGACCTTATAATAGTAATAATAATACCTATGTATTTATATTCTACACTATTCGTTCGTTATTCGATGTCTTCTTTTTATCCTGACCTGATTAGGAAGGTTCTGATGTAGGTTAGTGTTACTGAAATAAATCTGTAACCAAAAATGAGATTGGGTTGTTAATGTTGCAGTTTCTCAGGAACAGATGGGTCGCAGAGCGGTTATAAGCGCCCCATCTATAAATGTTGGCTTTCGGGACATCAAGCTTTATCTACTGTAACGAAATAGGATGTCCGACATATTCGGAAAAATAAAATTAAGCCGCCATGAAATATGAGGTAGTTTTATAACCGCATCATTACTCTTATATGTTGGCGGTCGATGTCCTGCATCATCTCCGCCGAAGACGAGCCTTCCATAAACTTTTTTCGTTGTCTATGCCTTGGTTCCTCTCTTGGTTCACAAAGTCGTTGCATTTTACCACATGTACTATAAACGAAAATAACCTCGAATCCTACAATCGAACAATAATGATAAATTCCGAAGGGATATCCCATTTCAAAGAGAAATCGAAGGGAGAGCAAATCGCAAAACCGGAGCATTAACAGTCATGAACGATTGTTGGGGTTGGATGGTTCGATTAAATAATAGATTGAATCGAGATCTCGGCACAGAAAAGGTGCCTTCGATAAACTGTCCTTGGATTCTCAGATATATGTAGTTGACCCAATTTCAGTTTTGATTCAAAGATGCTGCAAGTGAGATTTCCATCTCAGGCGACGGAAGAAAAATTAAATTCTTTTAAAATTCAGCGAGCTTAGATAACGTTGAGCACGAGAGCAAGTAACAATATAATATTTATCGCGCTTCTCTCCATGCCCCTATCGTGTATGTCATTACTATCAGAAGAGCCGGTAATGAATACAGAGATCAGGTACGTGGAAAACATCCCTCTCATCTGAGCCTTTCATTCATTTGACACTCAGCGAATGTTCACATTCCACACAATATTAGAGAGGAAACCCAGTTTCTGAATTTATCGACGTGGAAGAAAATCTCGGTTTTAAACAAATGAATTTCACATTATCCTTTATGTAGAACTGGCCATCCCTTGTGGAATCTCATCAACGATACAAAGGGAAATGTTTTTGGAAGAATTACGTAAGGCCACTTATTTATAATAATTGCTGCACGTCCGGCAAAAGGAATCTTAGGGGCCATAATTAACCTCCTCACTCCACTTCACCACTTAAAAAAGGGAGGTTGCTGCAATCACTAAAATTTTCGAATTTGAGATAACACCAGATCTTCACGTTTTGAAGTCTCAAGGACCCAAAAAACTGGTTTTAAAAATGTGTCTGCGTGTGTGTACGTACGTACGTTTGTAAACACGCCACAGCCAAAACTACCAGACTGATTAGGCTGAAATTTGGTATGTGGGCCATCTGATAATCTAAATTATAATATAGATCTAAAAAGCTTTTGGAGCGAATCGTGCAACCAGAAATGCCATTTTGGCACATCAACTTTTAAATTTTAAATGTTCTGAATGAAAGACCGTTTAAAATGAGCTCTGACGTGTTTTTGCATTTTCGAATATAACCAGTACTGAGGCCATAAAATGAAATATTAATTTTGTTGACGTATGAGCTACGTCCTCACGAAAAGTACGAGCCATTTCATTCCTGTTTAATTTCGTCAATGTCAAAGACTCAAATCTAATTTTCTAATGGAAATAAGTGGCAGAACTGTCATCTATTTGTCATCTGTGTTCTTACACCAAGAAAATGTACAGAAAGGTGAGTTCGCTAGCAAATACGTCATCAATTTTTTAAAATTGATTTTTAGGTGGAATACCTCCCAGGCAACACACGATAGTGTATTAAACGTGTATAGTTATTCTCAATCCTCCGCATATATACGATTTAAGAGAAACGTTAAATTTTTGGGAAAATGTCCTCGCGGTAGACGTTTTTTTATAGTACCTATCCTGTATTAGAGTATTATTCGTTTAAGAGCCACGATCAATAAACGATACAATTCAACATATTTTATACGTATATTTGATATTAAATCAAAACGTATATATTTGACGTATATAATAACCCAGTTATTTACTTTTGTTTAACGTTGCAAAGGACACTTC